>OY728146.1:1702054235-1704554235 GCA_963277665.1 Viscum album | reverse complement strand
TTTAGGAAGTCCGATTACAAAGTCTATAGTGATGTTTTCCCATTTCCATTCGGTTATGGGTAATGGTTGTAACTTCCCCTTAGACTTCTATCTCTCAACTTTAACTTGCTTACAAACCATGCATCGAGATACATATCTAGAAACATCTCTTTCATGCCATCCCACCAGAAGTACTCTTTCAGGTCCCTATACATCTTCGTGCTTCCAGGATGAATAGAGAATGAAGAACTATGAGCCTCATCTAGCATCTCCTTCTTTATTTCAGGGATGGGAGGAACACAAACCCGCTTCCTGAACTTTATTATCCCTTCACAATCGAGGTTGAATTCAGGAACATTTCTCACCTTCTTTTGTAACTCTACATCTCCTTTTTGTGCCTCTTTAATCATCACATGTTTAGATGGTTGAACATTCATTTGATAAAGATATGATCTTTCCCCTTCCATTATAATTCCAAGATCCATCATTTATAAATCCATAAATATTGGATCTTCTGTGATCCTCATCATGGATAAACTATCATGGTCTTGTCGACTTAATGAATCCGCCACCCTGTTTTCTTTCCCAGGTTGATAATGAATTGAGTAGTCATAATCCTTAATCAACTCCAACCATCTTCTTTGGTGCATATTCAGCTCCTCTTGGGTGAAAATATACTTTAAACTTTTATGATCCGTATAAATATCACACATTTCACCATAAAGATAATGCCTCTAAATCGTTAATGTAATGATTACCGCAGCTAACTCAATATCATAAGTTGGGTATTTTTTCTCATGGATTTTCAACTATCGTGAGGCATAAGCTATCACCATATTGTTTTGCATGAGAACACACCCTAGCCCCTTCTTCGATGCATCACTGTAGATCACAAAACTTTCTCCACTACAAGGCAGTGTGAGCACTGGTTCACTGGATAACCTTGATGTTATTAATATTTTCATGACTTATTATATTCCCCCTTTACTTGTTTTATATGAAATGTGCATAATTTGTGTGAAATATTAATGTTTTAATATTAAGTATAATATTTGAGCATTTTTAGAAGTAGTCAAATTGAGTCAGTTTAATGTTTTAATTATACCTATCACTATACTGATCCAAATTGTTTGGTTCTTGTTTTGTAGGATTCTCCTTTCAATATACAACATTTTATTAGAAGTAACCATGATCCAATTCTTCCATTTGAAGGGTCATATGGTCCTCACAAACAAGACCAAAGAATCTGTGAACAAACTGGACCAGCCTTGAAGATTGATTTACTGGGATCAATCCAGAAGTCCAAAAACATTAACTCTCCACCATAATTCGGGGGACACTAGATTTCATCTTGGATAAAAATTTCAAGGCCCAAATCCAAGTACAAGGGGCCCAAATAAATCTTTGAAGTCCATCCCACCATTCTGGACGAGAATTAAAATCAGTATAGTATGCATGACATATCTCCTGATGTAATCATCCAAGAGAGATGAGATTTTTCATTGTGAAAGAGGAGATGTAGGCGGCCGACTTTGTTGAAGAAACCATTCGGATTTGAAGGCATCTTAATATTCAAAAACCCTTTCACATTATGGACTTCAAAAAGACTGGATTGAAATGGACAGTTTAAGTTTGTTTATGCAACTGGCCATAACTTTTTATCCTTACGTCCAAATGACTCCAAATTTTGAGAGTAGTCGGCCAATATTATTGTCTACAACCTTGAAGAAGCAGACATTTAAAGATTCGTCTGTCCGTATTTCCAAATTGGCGATGCAAGTGGAGGGACAGATTGGGAATGCAAAAAGTCCACTCCTTGGGCTATAAATACTCTCTCCTTCTCTCCTTGACAGGGGTTGGCATTTCAGAAGAGAGGAGATCATATTGTCACGACCAAAGCTTTTCAAAAGGCTTGGGAGGACCTTCCATACTCAAGTTTACACTTGAGAGACCTTTCCTACTCTCTTTCGTTTCACTTACTTTTGTGTTCTTCATTTTTGTAATCTTGTAATTCTCTTTCTTTGTAATTCTGTTTTAATGCAAGTTACTTCTTCAATATCTATTATTCTCTTCCACCTTCTGTATTTTAATATTAATGTTCTTAAAATAGTTTAAATTCAGTTCAATCCCCTTCCCTTCTTTAGCTTCCTCATTCAATCGAAAGTTTGTATTTAATTATCATCATTGTTCGTGTGTGTGTGTGTCGACGTACCACTCTTTTCTTATCCCTTTCTTTTTCTTCTCTTATTAATTTATAATCATAATCATTATAACCAGATTATTAATCACCCAAATGGATGAGTAAATCTCTCATTGGGGTGAGTTATAATTTAGGTATGTTAAGTGATTGAGAGCTTCTGCTCCATGAATATTCTTTGAATTAACATTGTGTATGTTGGACTTAACATGTCATGGATTAATGACTTGTTTTGTTTAACATGTGGTTTCCATGGATTATTGGAACCATAAATACACAACCATAAATAAGATCTGATTGAGATTATAACCTTAAGTTAAGTTAAGTCTTGGTTTAAAGCCTTAACACTTAAGAATTCTAATCAACATCATCTTGTGACATGGGTGTTAATTTAAATGCAATATAAACCAAAGCTCGAGGATATCACAAGCTTAACTAACCTAATGATGAACTCACCCCAATATTTATCAATTTGGTAAATTAAACATCATTCATTAAACATTTCAATTAAGCTCTGCAAACAAACTCCCCCAATCAAAATACAATCAACTAAAAACAAACGACTACTACAAAGTATCATCGCCGAGGATTCGACCCGAGTGCTGCTATACACATTAGCAGAGCACCGGAACTTTGACCGGTCGATAGGCGACAATCGGCCGTGCGTTTCAAATGGTGCCATTGCCGGGGATGGTGCTTTAAGTAGTCATTAGTTTCTGGTTATTGTAAAAAAAACCCAAAAAAATACAAAAGTTTAAAAAAATTGAAAAAAAAACACAAAGAAAAACCCGTCTTCCTCTTAAAAATCATAAACTGAAAAAAATACAAAGAAAAACCCATCTTCCTCTTTCTTCCAAAATCACTCTGAATTCCCCGTAGCCTTCCAAAAAATCCCTCAGATTTGTTTGACCCTGAAATTTATAGAACTCTTCGTCGAATTAGGAGGACCATTAGGGATAACCAAATCACCCAAGAACCAATCATTGCCCTACCAATTGAATTAGATATGGCCAATCCTAGGGAACAAACATTGAAAGAACTTGCTACCCCTGATATGAATTACCAACCTCTTGGTATTCAATATCCAAACATTGAAGCTGACTTCGAACTCAAATTGGGTTTGATTCATCTTCTCCCTCATTTTCACGGGCTAGCCGGTGAGGATCCACATCTCCACCTTAAAGAGTTCCAAGTAGTATGCTCTACCATGAAGCCTCAAGGGGTTTCTGAAGAAAAAATCAAGCTTAGAGCTTTCCCCTTTTCCCTAGTGGATTCTGCCAAGTCTTGGATCTACTACCTCCCACCTGGTTCCATAAACTCATGGGTTGACATGAAGATACTTTTCCTAGAGAAATTCTTTCCTGCTTCTCGAATAGCTTCTATCCGAAAGGAAATAAGCGGCATCTGTCAATTCCCTAATGAATCACTCCATGAGTATTGGGAGAGGTTCAAAAATCTTGTGGCAACTTTTCCACACCATCAAATCCCTGACCAACTCCTGATCCAATACTTCTATGAGGGGTTATTGGCTATGGAGCGAACTCTCATTGATGCCGCAAGTGGCGGTGCTCTTGTTGACAAAACTCCTGCAGCTGCACGAGAACTCATAAGCATCATGGCTGCAAACACGCAACAATTCCATACTCGAGCACATGATCAGGTGAAACAAGCCCAAGAGAATCAATCCATAGAGCCCAACAAGATGACTGAGTGGATGAGTGAACTTACAGGTCTTGTGCGTCAACTAGCGGTGGCTACCAAAGCCCCAACCTCATCTTCTCCACAGTCACTATTCCCTGGACCTATCAATAATTGTGGAATCTGCAACTCACCATCTCATCCGACTGACACATGTCCACAACTTCAAGATGATCCATCTGATTCATCTAGTCCAATGGAGCTCAATGCGGCATATGCTCAGCGAAACTTCAACCCTCAACAATCAGGTCAGTTTTTTAGAAACTTCAACCAACCCCACTCTGAGCCCTTCTCTTCTACCTTTAACCCACCTCTGAGGTATGGTAATCCCATTTCTCATCCTCCTCAGTTCCCTCATCAAAATCCAAACCAGTTCAAATATGGTCAAAGTGATGGTAACATCCATCAACCTTATCCTTTTGTTCCTCAACTCCAAAGGAACAATCCTCCTCCTGGATTCCACTATCCTAACGAGCCTTCCCAATTCCCCACCCAATACAATCGCTTTCCCAAGAACCAAAATCAAGGCCAACCCAATTTGGGACAAGCCTCTTCTTCTAAACAACCATGGGAAAGTGCTGTAGAGGATCTTGCTTCCTTCACCCGTTCTAGCCTCAAGAACATTGAAACCCAAATAGGTCAACTTGCATCCCACCTTAGCCAGCAACGACCATCCAATTCATCCCAACTCCCATCTCAACCATTACCCAACCCTAAGGGTAATGTAAGTGCAATTGCACTTAGATCGGGAAAGCAAATTGCTATGCCCCATGCTGATTTCTCTACCCCCCCCCCTTTCGATGTTGATCTAGAAAATGAAAAGAACAAACAGCTGGAAAAGGAACTTGAATCCACTTTTTCACCTCCTTCCATTCCTCTAAGGAACCCAATTCCTTTTCCTCAAGCCATCTCCAAGCCTAAGAATTCCTTTGAACCTGATTTTGAAATGCTTGACATGTTTAGACGTGTTGAAGTGAACATCCCCCTCTTAGATGCCATCAAACAAATCCCTAAGTATGCCAAGTTTCTTAAGGAATTGTGCACCCATAAGAGGCAACATAGGAACATTGAAAATGTTTCAACCCAACAGTCCATTCCCATGAAGTGCAAAGATCCAGGGACCTTCACGGTTCCATGTCAAATAGGGAGTTCCAACTTTAATGATGCACTCATAGACCTTGGAGCCTCAATAAATGTCATGCCCAAATCCATTTTCTCCAACCTTGGTCTAGGTCCCTTGCACCCAACGGGTGTTGTCATTCAATTAGCCAATCGAAGCACTGCCAGTCCTGAGGGGATAATTGAGGATGTTCTTGTTCGGGTCAATGATCTTATCTTCCCAGCTGATTTCTATGTCCTTGACATGGAAGGTGAGACGACCTCTTCTCGATCTCCCCTAATTCTAGGAAGACCATTCCTTATGACATCTAAAACCAAAATTGATGTCCATGCTGGCATCTTATCCATGGAATTCGGTGACCAACTGGTCAAGTTCAACATTTTCCAAGCCATGCGATACCCATCTGAGGATCACTCTGCATTCTCAATCCATGTTTCTGAAACTCCCTCTGAGAGTGTGTTGAATCCTAATCCATCATGTTCTTCCTGTTCTACTAATAGAGGAGTTTGTGAATATTGTATCCTCATTAACCAAGTGATTAATGGTGAAATTGATGTTGACATTACAAATGCAAACTCCATTGATCTAAATGATCTTGAAAACACTTTGGAATCTCATCTCACCTCTGACCTCCAATGCTCCAACATGGATGGTATTGAGAAAAATGAACTAGAATGCTCATTTGTTGATTCATATCAGATTATCCCACATTCATCCTTTCCTATCCATGATTCTAAAAAATCTGTTATATGTGAAGTGAACCTTGAACCAATGTGTTTATATTGTCCTGATGGTAGTGATGTTTGTGATATTTGTACCCTAATTAATAAAGTGATCACTGGTGAGGTTGAAATTGACCATTCTTTGGCGAACAACATTGAAGTAAAGGATATTGAAAATTTTATTCAGTCTTATGACTCCACTAATCCTCATTACTCTACATCGGTAAGTGATGAAATAAATGAGTCAAAAACAATTGGGATCTCATACACTACTTTTGTGTTATCCGAACCTTACATAAATGAACCATCAGAATTGAGACATCTTCCTGAATTTCCAAGAATAGAAAATCATCACTTTGTGGATAAAATCATTCCTCACATTGAAGACCAAAGGGAGGATAGTCATATTCTCTTTCCACCCCCATTTAATTTCAAGCACACCAACAAGGATGGGAAGAAATTATCCAATGAATCATCAGGCCTCCCAAAGAAAAAGTTTTTCTGGAAGCACATTGGAGTTGAGAAAATACGATGGGCACCGTCAGACTATGGGTAGTCCACTGCAATTGTCCAGCTGTAGACAAATAAATGTAGCGCTTCTTGGGAGGCAACCCATGTTTTCTTTTACTTTAATGACATTTCAATTTCTTTTTAGATTTTCATTAGATGAATAATGAATTTTATTTTTCAGGTAACGTCCCACTGTCCTGGAACCACCTCGACTTCCACCGAATCCCCAAATTCTCTAGCCGACCCACCACTAGATGGAGATGGCAACCCACCAAATCCAAACCAGGGGGCACCTCTTTCCCTTTAACTCTCTCTCTCCTCAATCTCTCTTCCCTCTCTTCTTCTCTCTATTTCTTCTTCTTCCTCTCTCCCTCTCATTTTTTTTACAACGTTCTTCCACAACCTTTTTTCTATTTTCTCTTTTGTGTGGATGTGTCATTAAAAATAAAAAAAATTTAAAAAAATTAATTAAAAAAATGAAAATTCAAAAAAGGGGTGTCATAATTACTCATCATCCAATATTGAAATTCTATCCAACCATTTTGGGGAGTCAAAAGGTTTGTTTTAAACTCAAATATATTGAATTTTTATCTCAAGCTTGGGTAAACAATTTTGTGTCAATAACAAACATTTTGAATGAACAATTTTTGGTGGAAAATGATTCTCCCCTACCGTGAGGAATGACATTATCCTTCAGGCCAAGGTCATCTATGGCCATATTTTTCATTGCGTGTCTTCACTACTGATTGTGAGTCTTGAGTTTGTGGACCTTCGAGCTGAATTTCCATCTTTTGTGTGCATTAATATGATAGAGGCATTTTCTAAGCCACATGAGAATCAGAATAACCCAATAGCCTCCCGTTACCCTTACATTGATCCTACTTTTGAAAGCCCCTTTGAGCCTATGAAAACCTTTCTTTTGATAGCCACATTACAAGCCTTATACCTTGTCCCACCCAACATCTTCATGGATTTTCATTGTACAATTTATTGAAATTTAAGTGTGGGGGGAATGGACTTCATTTTTGGGCGTACTTTCATTGATTTCCAATGTCTAATCATATGCTTGAGGGAAAGCATCTATTCAAGTGTGGGGGAGAGGTTGTAATTCTGTCAGCTTTGGGGTGTATATGTGTAATTTTCATTTGTACAAAAGTCATTTAAAAGTGTTCAAAAAAAATGAAAAAAAAATTATATTAAAAAAATGAAAAAAAAGGAATGGGTTGTGTCTTGGGTGGGTCAAAAATCATTCATCATCAACCTTTGATCGTGTTATAACTACTAAAATTAGTTCCATGAGGAGATCAAGCATGGGTTGGGAGATGACTGTGAGACTTGTTTCAAGCACAACTTTCGAAAAAAAGAGCAAAAAGAGAAAAAAAAAGAACACTTCAATCATCTTGTATTGTGTCATTATTGGAAGTCTTCCATGTTCTATATATTCCATCATCTCACCCTATTCCATTTTCTACCTCCCTCACTTTTCATTCATCACACATTCATGACCTTGTAAATATGTGTTTCTATTTCCTTTCAAATCAAATTTCAAAAAAAATGTGCATTGATTTTTCCATGTCGGTGTTTTTAACCCCTCTTTTCCTTTGGACATTATATACCTACCGTCCCATAGCCACTGAAAAACCCCTTAAAAGACCTCTTGATTCTTTTACACATTAGATTTGGAAATGGAAGCTGAGAGCTCTTACAAACTCTTGATTTTCACTTTTTGTTGGTGAATGAGTGAACCTCCTAAAATACATTTTTATCATCTTGAGAGGAGTAAGTTTTGAGTGCCTACATTTTCCAATTCAATACTTGAACATGAAAAAATGAATTGTTTCTGATGCATTATTGTGAACCAAATTTGTGATGGAATTCAATATGGATGAGTGAAATAGTCTAAACCTCCCCTGATTGGAGAAAACAAAATTTTAATATTTGTTGGTGAGTGAAAATGATTTTGTCTTGTTTTTATATTTGTTGCACATGAGGACACGCACAAATATAAGTGTGGGGGAGTTGATGTTATTAATATTTTCATGACTTATTATATTCCCCCTTTACTTATTTTATATGAAATGTTCATAATTTGTGTGAAATATTAAGGTTTTAATATTAAGTATAATATTTGAGCATTTTTAGAAGTAGTCAAATTGAGTCAGTTTAATATTTTAATTATACCTATCACTATACTGATCCAAATTGTGTGGTTCTTGTTTTGGAGGATTACCCTTTCAATATACAACATTTCATTAGAATGAACCATGATCCAATTCTTCCATTTGAAGGGTCATATGGTCCTCACAAACAAGACCAAAGAATCTGTGAACAAACTGGACCAGCCTTGAATATTGATTTACTGGGATCAATCCAGAAGTCCAAAAACATTAACTCTCCACCATAATTCGGGAGACACTACATTTAATCTTGGATAAAAATTTCAGGGCCCAAATCCAAGTACAAGGGGCCCAAATAAATCATTGAAGTCCAGCCCACCATTCTGGACGAGAATTAAAATCAGTATAGTATGCATGACATATCTCCTAATGTAATCATCCAAGAGAGCTGAGATTTTTCATTGTGAAAGAGGAGATGTAGGCGGCCGACTTTGTTGAAGAAACCATTCGGATTTGAAGGCATCTTAATATTCAAAAACCCTTTCACATTATGGACTTCAAAAAGACTGGATTGAAATGGACAGTTTAAGTTTGTTTATGCAACCGGCCATAACGTTTTATCCTTACGTCCAAATGACTCCAAATTTTGATAGTAGTCGGCCAACATTATTGTCTACAACTTCTAAGAAGGAGATATTTGAAGATTAGTCTATATGAATTTCCAAATTGTCGATTCAAGTGGAGGGAAAGATTGGGAATTCAAACAGTCCACTCCTTGGGCTATAAATACTCTCTCCTTCTCTCCTTGAGAGGGGTTGACATTTTAGAAGAGAGGAGATAATATTGGCACGACCAAAGATTTTCAAAAGGCTTGGGAGGACCTTCTATACTCAAGTTTTCACTTGAGAGACCTTTCCTCCTCTCTTTCTTTTCACATACTTTTGTGTTCTTCATTTTTGTAATCTTGTAATTCTCTTTCTTTGTAATTCTGTTTTAATGCAAGTTACTTCTTCAATATCTATTATTCTCTTCCACCTTCTGTATTTTAATATTAATTTTCTTAAAATAGTTTAAATTCAGTTCAATCCCCTTCCCTTATTTAGCTTCCTCATTCAATCGAAAGTTTGTTTTTAATTATCATCATTGTTCGTGTGTGTGTGTCGATGTACCACTCTTTTCTTATCCCTTTCTTTTTCTTCTCTTATTAATTTATAATAATAATCATTATAACCAGATTATTAATCACCCAAATGGCTGAGTAAATCTCTCATTGGGGTGAGTTATAATTTAGGTATGTTAAGTGATTGAGAGCTTCTGCTCGATGAATATTCTTTGAATTAACATTGTGTATGTTGGACTTAACATGTCATGGATTAATGACTTATTTTGTTTAACATGTGGTTTCCATGTATTATTGGAACCATAAATACACAACCATAAATAAGATCTGATTGAGATTATAACCTTAAGTTAAGTTAAGTCTTGGTTTAAAGCCTTAACACTTAATAATTCTAATCAACATCATCTTGTGACATGGGTGTTAATTTAAATGCAATATAAAGAAAAGCTCGAGGATATCACAAGCTTAACTAAACTAATGATGAACTCACCCCAATATTTATCAATTTGGTAAATTAAACATCATTCATTAAACATTTCAATCATGCTCTGCAAACAAACTCCCCCAATCAAAATACAATCTACTAAAAACAAACGACTACTACAAAGTATCATTGCCAAGGATTCGACCCGAGTGCTGCTATACACATTAGCAGAGCACCGGAACTTTGACCGGTCGATAGGCGACAATCGGCCGTGCGTTTCAAACCTTCTTTTTAAATCCTTGAAATTCTCTTCAAATTCCTCGGTCCACATGAACTTAACTCCTTTTCTAGTCAAACTGGTGAGTGGATTAGATAATCGTGAAAAATCATTCACGAAATGTCGATAATATCTATCCAACCCAAGAAAACTTCAGATCTCAGTTACTGTTGTTGGTCTCGACCATCTTTCGATAACCACTATTTTTTCTGGATCCACAGATATCCCCACTTTTGAGATTATGTGACCCAAAAATGAAATTTTTGAAGCCAAAATTCACACTTGGTAAATTTGGCATAAAGCTTCTCCTTTCTCAGGGTCTTCAATACAATTCTCAAGTGATCTTCATGTTCTTCCATTCTCTTTGAATAGACAAGAATATCGTCTATAAAGACTACCACAAACTGATCATGATGGTCTCTAAAGACTGTTTTCATCAGATCCATGAAGATAGCAGGGGCATTAGTAAGACCAAATGGAATCACTATAAATTCATAGTGTCCATACCTTGTACGGAAAGCCGTCTTTGGTATATCCTCCCTTTTGACCCTTAATTAACGATACTCTGAATGAAGATCAATCTTGGAAAAGTATTGAGCACCATGTAGTTGGTCAAATAATTCATCAATGCGCAGGAGAGGATATTTGTTCTTGATAGTGATCTTGTTAAGTTCTCGATAATCAATGCTGAGTCTCATTGATCCATTTTTCTTCTTAATAAACAGAACAGGTGCTCCCCAAGGTGATGCACTAGGGCGTATGAATCACTTATCAAGATTCTCATGGAGTTTCTTCTTCAATTCCTGCAACTTAATTGGGGCCATTCTATAAGGTTTCTTTGAAATAGGCAAAGCACCTAGTACGGGTTCTATTGAAAACTCATCTTCACGATTTTGTGGAAGACCCAGCAATTCCTCCGAAAAGACATCATAAAACTCCCATAAAATGGGAATATTCTTAATATTGAGTTTCTCACCAACCATTTGAGATAAATAACCTTCATTTAATAGAATCAAGACCCATAAGATGGAAGAAATTTACACTGGAAGGTTATGTTCATCCTTACATCGATAGACGATCATATATTGATCTGGTATATGAAATGTGACTTCACTTCTTTGGCAATTAATATGAGATGCATATAAATAAAGCCAATCCATGCCAAAAATCACCTCAAATTCCCCTATAGGAAGGATCACAATATTTGCAGGAAGCACTTTCCCACAAACATCAATCGGAGAAGAATTGTAAACTTTTGATGCGACTGTTGTTCCATTAGGGGTTCTCACAGCAAACTCAACATCTAATTGTTGATGTAATACGGTGGTACCCTTAGAAAATTCTTCATGAATAAATGAGTGGGTGGATCCAAAATCACATAAAACATTTTCTACTTTAGAGTGGATGGTAAGTGTACCTTTCACCACTTCGTTATCCTACTCCACAACGCTGATAGAAATTGCATGTGACATTCCATTGTCTTTTTGCTTAAGAGTTTGTTGACGTCGATCATCATAAAAAAACCTTGGATTAGGGCATTGATTAGCATAATTCCCCATTTCCTTGCACTTGTAACATTGAAGTGTTGGAGGTGCACTCTGTGTAGCCTTTTCTTTGTTCTCATCACTAGACATCTTCTTCCCATCATTGTGGCATTCAAATACCCGATGACCTTCCTTTCAACATTTGAAACATTTACTTGTCCCTTTAAGACAACTCCCTCCATGTTTCTTTCCACACTTTGAGATTGAGGGAAAACTCATCTTCTTTTCAGTGTTCTCTTCTGATTTTCCTTTGAACTCAATTTTCCTCTACTTATCAAGCACATATGACTGATGGGTTACTCCAATCTTCATCTCAACCTTGAGAGCACATCGAACAATTTCCTCATATCTATTGAATTCCCTTATGTCTAACACCCTTCGAAGACTTGGTTTTAAGCCACTAAAGAATCGATCGATCTTACTCTCAGGTTGGATAATAATACCAGAAGCATACCTTGCAAGTCTTGTAAAATTTTCTTTGTAGGTACCAATAGATTCTTCATCCTGTTGCTTTAGTTCAAGAAACTCCTTCTCCATCTTTTTTCGAAGAATACGAGAGAAGTACTTATTGAAAAATAAGTTCTTGAACTTGTCCCATTCCATGGACTCAATTTCATCTCTTGGCATCATATTCTTTATTAGATTCCACCATTGATCAGATTCACCTTCCAAATGATAAACTACTAAGATGACTTTATCATGTTCAGAACATTAAAGAACTGAAAATATCTTTTCAGTGGTACCAATCCATTGTTTAGACACTAATGGATCAGTAGACCTGCTGAATGAGGGTGGATGCTGCCTCATAAAGGATTCAACATAATGTTTCTCTTCCCTTTGCTCGTTTGGAAGTCCTGCATGATTCATAGATTTAGAATGTTCTGTGAGCATGGCTACAAGATTTTTCATTCCACCTCCCATAACGTTTTGTTTCTCAGGGGGGACAATCATTGCATTGCCCGTCGCATTCCGCATTAAAACGGTTCCTTTGGGTTCCAGCCATTGACTAAAACCAAGAAGAAAAGTGTGAGAAATACTAATTATAATAGGAAAACCACATAATCAAGAATAAAATTTCACACTTAAGGTCTTATCATAGGTTGTCCATGGCCATTTTTAAAACACTAAGATTGTGTTCTATTCTTAGACTTATCCTTAGGGCTCTTACTAAGGCTTTCACATTCTAGTTTCCAAAAGTTGACTATACCTTTACTCTAATAGAAAATATAACGACCCATACTTTACATAAATTATTATTACTTTTTAATTGAATCACACTTATTACAACATATAACAAAAACATGAAACTACCGTATAGGTATAGTGTCTTTAGAAACTGGGAAACATAAACAACTGGTTCATAAATCATCTACACTGTCTCCCTTTTATTTTTCCATATCTAGAGTCCATTTTGGCATATCTTACTTAATATCCTTCTTCTAGACCTGGGGAAAAGAAAACATACAACAAGATTGAGCTCAAATTCTCAGTAAGGGTAAACAAAAGAAGTATCATCCGTATCATATTCATAAGAACATAACATTTTGAAAATCATAACCTGCAAAAGAGATCATAATATCATAACATGGGATAAATCATAATATTGAAATGTAATCCCAATAATCATAACATAAAACATGAAACTTTGTGTCATACACACATAATCATAGAGAATCATTTCTTAGTAGTCAAGAATCATTGCCAAGACTATCTTAGCGGACAAAGTCCATTTCTTAACTGAATTCACTCCTCGTTTCAGTCCTGTTTCACTGAACTGGTTTAACCTGCCATTCCATCCATGTCTATCTGATGAGATATAAATCTTTACCCAATGCATTGGAGGGAGATACAGGTCCCACTAATCTCATAATGAAACCATTCTTATCTGTGTCACAAAATCATAAATCATACATCATAACATAACCCATGTAATAAAAATGGGAATCATAAACATCATGCCATCATAACATAATCCATATAAGATAAAATGACATCATAAAAATAATTCAACCATAACATAATCAAATCAATGTAAAAATAGGGATAGAAACCGAACCCTGTATTATCATAGATGGAAAATAATTTTGATAAAACACTTGAACTCCATTCTTGAAGAAAATATCCTTTCTTCTACAAAAACATTTTCCTTTCTTAAAATTTCATATAATTCTAAAATATATGAATTTGATTAAAAATAAAATTGAAAACATATAATGTAAGCTTCATGTAAATAATTTTATAAAAATCCATTCAGGCCGTATAAGTTAAAAAAAGACATTCTTCTCGTACTTTGGCCGGAAAAGTAAAAAAGTACCTCATATGAAAAATGAAAAAATATTCATTTCTTATCTTTTACTAAAAACTCACCAACGGTTAAAATTGGATTTAACCTATTGTAGTTGGATGGAAAAAATATTGCATATTGAGGAAACATGGATGTGGATGATAAATATTTTCCAGTAAATTCTGAAGTATAAATAATCTCGGATAAAAATGAGATTGTGAGATTTTCCCTTACCTTAGGTCCGATTTGCTTCGTACGTGTCTGAACATCCTTTATAATGATTTAAATAATGTTATTGACTTATTCCGGAATCTTAATCATTGTTATGATATCATATATGTTCATATTCTTAGCTTTTTATTAGTAATATTTCATTGTTACTTGTTATTCGGGTGTTTATTACTTTTTGTTCTTATGCGTATTTTGTCGAATAAATTCTTATTATTCTTTTAGGTTATAGATAGAACATTTCTAGAATGGTATTAGTGTAATATATATCATATTTATTCTTTCAATTCATTTATATAATTATTATGCAATGAAGATCATGTAGAACGAGTCGCATCACATCGTGGAGACGGTAGACCGTACGTAAGCACGAGCAATGATATCATCCCCATGATCATGGAATTTTATTGAAGTGTTTTTATACTATTTCAGAATCAATATCAATTTACAATAATCATATATATTTACTCTTTACACCATTATACCCATCCAAGTATGGTGGTGGTGGAAAACAGATTACCCCACAGCGTGGAGACGGTATTCCATACGTACGCACGCGCGGTGATTTCATTTTATGTAGGGTGGATAGAAGGTGAAATAGGATTGTTTCATATTTATAATAACATATAAGTATACTAGTGATACTGATGTTATTACTTTATAATTAAAAAACTAAAGAAGAAGAAATAAAGTCGAAAGAATCGGTAACGGACATTACCTCTTCTTTGAAGCGCCTCTTCTTAACCTCCTCTTAGGGCACTAAATATGGTCTCTGAAGAAGACCAGGACCTCTAAATTTTTATAGGGAAGTGAAGAGGATAAATGGGTAGTTGTTGGACGAGCATGAAGGCTCAAAGTGGTGTGAGGAGGAGAGGGAGGAGGTTCCCTTTTATAAGGGAGGAGAGGGGCACCTTAGGAAAAACTAAAAATATTATTTTATTATAAAGTCATATTCGGTTTTTAATAGCTCAAAATTCATTTATTTTGAATCTAAGGTGGGTATGGGTCTAAATCCTCTCATCCAATAGATTTTAGACAAGTTTAGGTTACTATTTCAACCTTATCATTTAGATTTTACTCTAAGGTAAATAATTTAACTTTTACTGTGTCTTCTTGTTTTCTTACACTATATGGTTAATAAACCTACTATAACAAGACAAAATATCCCCAAGTTGTTTATTATTAATATATATAACATTATCTAAGTCATTTTTCCGAACATTAGATTTTTAGGAATAAAATAACAATTAATAATATAATATTTGTTTTAAAAACTATTTTATGTCAATTTTGACACTATTTGGTAATTGATTTTTGTGAAACTCATAACAGCATGATGAGTTCTAAAAAATCTAATTAAATAAATAATATCATGTAATATTGACCTAGAAAATTCTTTTAATTCATAAAAAGTCTCAAATTACATTTATTTGGGTATTTATAACATCAATTATGTTAATATTTCATTAATAAGATAATTACTTTATCATCATTGAGTCATAAATAAATTAAATTATTTAATGTTTAAAATTTATAAACAAAACACCATTATGTAGGAAATCCTGTTAGCTTTCTAAGGAATATTTATAGTCAAATTTATCTTATTTATAACCTTATATTAAAAATTATTTAGTTATTAAACTTTGATTTTAACTATTTTAACCCTTCTTTAAATAAATTAATAATAAATGTCCTAATCTAATCCAAGTGGACCTGAATGATCATATTTTATTTATAAGGTTGTTTTTGGTCGAATTACACTTATCCAATAGAATTAGGACATGTGTTAGGGTAATAATAAAATCATTTTTACCCTTAATTACTCTATTAACTTTTAACCGTGGTAAATAAAAGTAAAAAAGTTACCATTAAACAAAAAACTTTTTCATCTCATTGAACCACATTTTAGTCCTTGATATTAAAATTTCACTCACAGAAGCGGTAAAATTATGTTTTATGTAAATTTTTAAACTCTCTTAGGAGGTGGGTAAAAGACGGTGAAAAGTTCAAAAAAAATTATATATCTAAAATTATTATAAAATGAATCCAATGAATTACATTGAACTTATATAGGTATTATGTATCAATATTGACCTAAAATAAATTTAAATAAAAAAAATAATTATTTAAATAAAAAGTCGGTTTTTAAATAGTAACCTAGTGTTTTCACTATTCATCAAAAATTGAAAGTTTTCAGAAAAATACCAAAATTTCACCCTAGGCTAATTTCGATATTCTGAATCCAAAAATGAAGTCCATTTTGAAAATAAAATTCAAAAAGTGGGTATTACTATTCATAATGGCTATTTTTAATAATATTTTAATAGCATATCATTGTTTAGAGAAACTCGGTATTGCATACAACGCAAGCTATCAAGAAAGGTCGTGACTGCGTGTAAAGCAAGCCAAGAAAGTTTTGTGTGTAGTGAAATATTCCTTTGATGATGTATATAACATAAAAACAAAATATTTCTCATAAAAATATCAGGTGTTACATCTTTCCTTTTTCTCCGTTAAAATTTTTATTCTATATTATTTACCTTCACTTTTAAATTCCTCATGTTGGGATAAGTTTTTTGAGGTACATATTAATTTAATTTTCATTTCTAAGTGATGAGATTCCCCTTTATCTCTCAGAAACTCATTTTATGACTTTTTAGATTACGTTGTTACGATGCAAAAATGTCATTGCAATTTTTTACGGAAAAACAATTTTCTACTGAATACAATACCCATTTCCTATCAAGGGTATTCATATTTATGAACATATAATTTCTTATTTGGGACATAAATTTTTTTATTCCACACTACACAATCATGAAATAAATTATGGTGATGAATGAATCTATCTTTTATGATATATGAGAAACACTTAAGAATGATTTTTAAATAAATATGATGGGTGTGCCTAGATAGTGCTATAATTAATTGTGTAATGCTTAATATCATGATGTGTCATGATAATATAGGGTGTGGACTATATTCCTTTTTGGGTCTTTGTCCACCATGATGTCTTGGTGGGTTAATCCTTTTCATATGTTTATAGTGAAATGTTTTATGTTTTTCTCACAATTCCCGTGTTATGATTGTCGTGCTATATCATATCACTTTATTCATGTCTATAATCACTACTATTTTGATGCATCATTGTTCCATGTTTATTCCCTTATTAGATTTTATATCTCACCTATTTTTTAATTTTTTTTCCTAGGTTATCCCATGATGTTTTAATAATGAAAGAATATTATGAAAATTTTAATGAGGTTTTCAATAAAGACATTGTATTTCATGTTTTAAGATGTTATGTAACGTACCTAATTCCAAAAGACACAATACAAATAGATATTTAAGGAAATATTAAGTGAAATAGTTTAAAATAAATCAAATATTAATGAAAAATAAAGATCATGTTTTTTATGGATCTTGATCCAGATACAACTATTGTTGAGAAACAAGTTGATATTTTTGATCATCAAGATATGGCACTGCATGGAAAAAAGGATTCATATTGGAAGTGTATAGTTTCATTATTGATGGGATATACATGAGACGCGGGAGTAAAAATTGATTATGGGGAAGTCTTTCCCTTCAATTTTTTAGATCAATGATTCTGGGGAATATTTGGGGATAGAATGTAATTAGTGTTTAGATATTGTAACACTTTGGTATTCTTTTCAGGTAGTCCCTTGATAATGTTTTTATTTTCAAACATTGATTTGATTTTTACTACAATAAATGAGTAGTTTTTTCTCAGTTGGGTGATTACACACCATGTTATGGGATTCAACATTATGTAATGGTCACTAGGAAGATGTTATGAATCAGTTTCATTGCTTTATAGCTTTACATTCCATTTAAATGGTTCATGTAGTTTAATTATAGTAGTCTAGATTTTTATCGAAGGTGACATGCTTTTACTCATCTTTTTAATTAGTTGAAATACTTTCCTTCTAAAAGATACATGATGAGTAATCTTGAATTAAAGTGCTTTTTAACACATTTATGGAATTATTATTAGTTCATTTGATCTACCAACCACCATATCAAACCCCTATTTGATTTTTTGGGCTTTTTCCAGCTTTAATCCTTATGGATTATTCATTCTGAGATATATCATCATTTTTGTCATATTTTTTCTATCTATCTATTATTCTCTTTGATTTTTATTGTCCTTTTGTCATAGATACTCTGTTGGAGGCGGTTTTTGTTAATATTTGTGATTTATTATTGTCTTCTATTGATCGTTTAAAATTTCATGTCATTCTGTATCTTACGAAGGTCAATCAATGGTCTTCCAATCATTCTTTTCAAAGCTATATAGGGTACCACAATTATTAAGGTATGCATTTTATACAATATATTAATTATATTAACTTATTATAATTATTATAAATTTACTTTGGTTTATTCACTAAATTTTATTTATTTATTATTTCAATGTATTTCATGATATGATGCATTTTTTAAATGTGTATTTCTTTAAAAATGGGTTTTGATAAACTGTTTGAATAAATGCTCAAATGGTGGTTCAAATATAGAAAGGAATTTAAAACACAGAATTTGATTTTGATGGATTTGAAAAATATTTATAAATTTTGAGAATGTTTTTAAAATTGATTTCTGAAAATTAAACATTATGAACTGTGGGGGCATCGAGAAATATAAATGGGAAACCTTAGTATGTTTTCCATTGCTGGGCATTATTTTTGTGATATTTATGTGTTGGAAGAGGAATCAATACTAGTTTCTACCAATGTATATCTAGTATAGGATCATTTATGTCTATAATTTTGCTAGTTCCCAATATGGATATATTATTTATTTATTGTTATTTATCACATGATTGCTTTATCTAGGATTATTCCTCACATGTTTTTATATGACATTGTTACACAAGTGATTGCATGATGGATATTTCATGGATATATGTTTACTTACATACATTATAGAGTATAGATATGATTTATTAAGTTTTCACTTCTATTATTCATATTTAATTATTTTTTAATATTAATGGATTTTATGAAAACGAAATGAAATTTATTTAAAAGGGGGTTTGGATTTATGAAAATACATTGTCAAAACGTTTTTTTTAATATAGAACATAATACATTTTTGATATTATAAGATCTATACACTATGTGGTTATATCAAACTAGGATTTTTTATCACACCCTACTTTTACCATTGGGTGGTTTTATATGTTGTATAATAGGATATAGGTATGGGGAATGAAGTATTTTAGTATGATGGATTCTCTTATTGTAGCTACCTTCTGTATGGTATGGTTTGGATATTATTCTTGGTCACATAGAGACTTCTCCATCTTATTTAATTCATAATTTTTCATGTTTATCTTATTTGGTTGGGTTTGAATGGATATTTTTGTATCTTATTTCTTCTACATCATAATCTAGTTGTATGTCATTTTATATATTTAATACTATATTCCTTTATATTTTTTTACCTCCCCATGATGGTTTGATTCTGGTTAATTGTCTAGTTCACCCTGGTTGGTCTATTAAAGTTGTGAACCTTGTATAGTTTTCTTCATACTTAGCAACATTTTCCTCATCCTTTTAACTCATGATCAAACATTTCCTTCCCATATCATCTCATTTCTCATAATGAAGATATTTCACGAAGAAAATTTCCTTAATTTACTTTAAATATGTTTTCATTATTTCTTTCTTCTCCTTAGTGTTTTGATAATCCTATGAGGCATTAAACATCCATGACAACATTACTCATTTCATTACATCCTAGAGTTATAAATATATTATTTAGATAACATATTCATTTCTCATTTATAAATGAATTTTTAGTACCATAGAATTATAGAGGTTTCTATTTCATGAATTATTTTGACATTGTTTCACAACATGGAGGATCAACATACTATTACATATGGGAAAGGTTATTACTCAAAAAAGAGTCATAATTCCCAATATATTAATAATTTGATCAGTTTAAGAAAAAAATCCATCTCCAACTTCATTATCTTTCCCCAGATGGAAATCCCTATATGGGTTATGATCATTGATACAATTCCCATTCATTTTATTAAGCGTCATTTCAAAACAATGAAATACAAAGGATTACATCATACACTATAAAACATAATATATAATCCCCAATATAGTGAGACACTTAGGATAATTTTAATAATTTATGCATGTATAATCTCTTATTCATAAACATGGTTTCATTTGGAGTTTTTTAAATCACGAATTAATTTCTAAATACTTCATAATGGTTTCTAAAATAATTTGAATTAACCCAAAAAATATCCATCAGGATTGTCAAACCCATTGTGTTTCATGGACCATTTTCATTTATTAGGTAATTCTAATTTTAATCATAACATTCCCTTTTCATGTTTATTACCCCTATGTACATATATTCTAGATCTGCATCCACCCTTAGAATCTATATATGGATTAATTTCTATAAAAACCCTTATATAATCTTAATTTTAAAATATTAGGATTTTATTCAATAATTATCCTAAAAAAATATTAGACTGATGTTATATAATCATTTTTTCCTAAATATAATTCTCAAGGGGACTATTAAACATCCTATATTACCTACTGTAATGACCCTAACCCTAGTATCCCACATTCAGCAGTTACATTATTACATTGCTATAAGATTCAAATAATCACATTCTTAAGAATTGAATATTTTAGTTATCTTATTAAAGTCAATATATTCTTAAAATTCACATTACTATTAGAATGAATAAATAAATAAATAAAGTGTTTTCTTTGAGAATATCATATTTCCCTGTGGTATATACCTACATATTAATCACAAAAACACATCCTGATGTCATTGGAAAAATAAAACATAATAAAGTTAAAGCTCAGATTATCAGTAAGGGTAATATTATAATATAAGTTATAAATAAGTAAACAATAATCAATATAGAAAGTTAAATAACTGAAAAACATTCCATTTAATCAATACATTGAGGGTAATATGGAAGGAATAAATAGTGGTCAAATAATTCCATATACGTAACCATATAATTTTAATCATTTTCCAGCAATATTCTAACTAATAAAATAATCACATAGACATAAATGAATAATCCCAAAATTATGGAATGCATAATATTGGACATCATAACCATACATAAAAGTCTCATCCCATGATTTATTCTATAAACATGTAAGTACTTATCCAAAAACCCAAGATAGTTTGTTTCATGAGAACTACTAATGCATTGAAGAGAATAAATGGTCCCTTCCCATCACATACTAGGTCCAATGAATTCCTAATATGATATTGTTGAAACATAATAAACACAAACATCCATATTAAAAAAATGGTTATATAACATTTTAATACTATCACCAATCAGGAAACATAAACATAAACCTTTCCAGTTAATACTGTGAATTGTAACAAAATAGTACATCCCAATGAAACTATTCATTAACCATAAAAAGAAATAACAAGGATTATGAAATTACAAAATATTCTCAATGTTACATGAGGTAAAATGAGGGTTTTTCATTTATGAATATATGTACAATAAAAATATCATTAAAAATAGTGTTGAGTAAAATATAATTATCACATTGAAAATAATTATAAAAAATATAGACAAATTATAGAATATTGGGGAAAATCGTCTATAATAACAATGTGAAATTTTAAATTATGAATCAGTGAAATGAGTGGTTATGAGAGAAGGACATTATTTACATGCTGAGTATGTTGAATAAATCATTCCATTCACATATTTTTTGAAAAGTAAAAATGTACCATGTCCAAAAAACAATAGGAAGATTCATTTTAAAATATGTTTTAAAAAGTAAAAGATGGTAGAAAATAAATTTAATTAATTATGTCGATAATTTTAAAACAAGAAATTAATTTTTTTTAACATGATTTGGGTGAAAAATTATTTTTAATCGAATACATAAATATTATTTATTTTTATTAAAAAAATATCAATAATTTTATGTACGGAATAGTGGAAAATGGTTCAATTACATTAAAAAGATCATAAATAACCATTTAAGAAAACAACCATTGTGTATAATATATAAATATCCAATAATTACCCAATTGGGTACTTAATCATAAATAATCAATAATGATGATGAGAATGTGAAATAAAAATTTACCACTCTATAACATTTCAATCATAAGCCACATGAAATAATATCTTAAACTGAAACTTGAAATACCATTAAGAGAAATATATTCATGATATAACATTTAAAAAGTGTCAATATATATAGAAACCCTTATTTTTCATTAATTAATATGAAATCATTCAAATGATAAACAACATAATGTTATTACAAAACCATGATCCAATGGTTTACTATCTTGAGAAAATTCGGACCATACATAACATTTACAAAATAAAACATTTATTTAATTCCTTATTCTCTAGATTGTTATTGTACCTTGAGTTCTCCCAAGTATAAGTATTAAAATACAGGTATTAATCAATGAAATGGATAATATATAAACAAAATAAGAGTATAGATAATAACATGAATCAATATAACATGGGGTGAGCATATTCCCTATTATAACATCATTATCAAAATCAAGAGATGAAGCATTAGGTAATGGAATGGAATGTGGCAATACATAAAAATGAAACATCAAGTCTGTGTGGTCAAATACCTCCCATATTTATGAAAACATATAGAAACATGTTCACACATATATCATTGTTTCTCATGAGATGAATCACATTAGGCAATTCATTGGAGCACTACATATTTCTGGAGGCAGCTGTCACATCATAGAATTTACATTATCATGAATGCCGCATAGAATGTATATAAATCCAGAGCCTAAGATAAAAAATGGAGAAGAATGGGTTTCATTTCACAAAAGATATATATTCTTGAAAAAACATTGGGAATGATAAAGTAAGTAACATTCCTGTTATAGTAAATATCAATCTTGAGTGAAGAAGAAACGATATCAAGATAAGTAAATGTGTTTTTCTGGAAGAAGAGTTCTTTTATAAACCATCGTGTTCCTAATAAACATAATTAGAAATATTTATATCCTATAAAAGATAATATAATGATGAATAAATGATATTTAAGTAACATTAATTTAGTATTCATATAGAAAATGTGGTGATAGAGGGAAATCCCAAAGATAGATAGATGGGTTCGAGAATTCCCCTGACGTTATATCTAAATGATTTATTAATATTAATATCATATATAATAATATTATATTTATTAAATAAAAAAATTAAAAAATTATAAACATATATTTTATTAAATATGGTTTTATTATGTTCATTTATGGGATTTTTTATGAGTTATTGGGTTTAATTTCATCATTTGGGAGTGTTCATTTTCGTAATTTTTGTGATCTGTTTACTTGTATACATTAATGGAACTTCATGTCAAATATAGATAAATATCCAGAATTGTTATTCAATGTCATTATTGATATTCAATCAGTATAACTGGTCTTACAATGAATTTGGTTATATGGTATGGATATGATTCATTAGATAAAAGTTAATTGTGACCATTTTAGGTTAATTATGACGGTTTTTCTATCAAAATGAACTATTTTTTGTTTTATCATTGTGCATTATGCATATATATATTTGTTCTAGAATAGAAATAGGGTTTTAAAATAAATTTATTAATCCGTTTCAACCATTATAATTTTTTTATTAACATCCTTCAAAGAGATAATAGAAAATGAACATGCATCCCCCATGATGTCGATAAATTGACAATTCATGGATGATGATTTCATTTTTTTAAATAAATGATTGACATGGGGATAAATTTAATGATTTATATTACATTAACATGATAGAATTATATTATATGAATGTTACTAGATTTATCATTCAACTTGGATGAGGTAAGGTGAGGAGGGAAAAAAAGAACATGAAAAGAAATTAAATGAAAATAATGAATAATTTTCCCTTTGAATTTCTCTTCAATGAGAACCTCTTTAAGGAAAAGGATTATCTCTTTTGATGAAACCAAGAGATCCTAGAATTGGGGTAGGGGATATGGAAGTGTATTGGGTGGAATTTGGGCAATGATCAAATCTTTGAATGTGTGAGGAGAAGAGGTTTTTAGGGGAGGTATTTATAGTGGAGGAGAGGTGTTCTTTCTCATTATTATATTCATTACATTATTATTTTTTCTCAATAATATGACAAGTTTGAGAATTATAAATAATATATAAAAATAATGAATGGTAGTTAGATATTATAGTTATTATAATAGTGTTGACTCAATTAATAGTGTATTTAACTTATAATTTAAAAATACTACAAATTACTAAATTTTATTATTCACTAAAAATTCATGTATTTCAGACAAATCCCAAAAATTAACCCTAACCATTTTTTGACATGTAAAATTAAAAAAAGTGATCCATTTTATGGAAATAAATATTTAAATACATGTAATTTATTTTTTAATTAAAATTATAATTTACTTGGAAAATATGCATTTTAAAATTATTACGGAATTTGTAACACATTGAAAAATTACATAATGTCTCATAAAAATATATTAAATTCATAAGACTCTAAAATATTAATTTAAGTATATATTATTTGAAAAAAAAATCTCTTAAATTATTAAAATAATCATTAAATTGTAATTAAATATTTATGAATTACAAAAAATCCAATAATTAATAAATAAATTTTAAATTATTTATTTACTTAGACTATGATATAATTATATCATACGTTCATTTATAAGATTAAAAATTTTATTTATACTTTCATGAGTGAGGTTACAAATCATTTTGCTAGTTCACTATTCCTAAGTGTCATTTTTCTATTCCTTTGGTCAACGTACTATTTAATTAGTATTGGTTTCATTAATATCTAGAAATAAATATTATTTCATCAATTTTTTATTCATAAGAATTTTATTATGTTCTATATGTAGTTTTTTATTTATACTATATGAAATTAAAATAATACTAGAGAAATTTCAATTTTAAAATTTTGGGTCATTGCATTCTTCCCCATAATGAAATTGCTCCATTAAACATTAATTTTTACAAAAAAAAGTGATGTTACTTCCCCTTCATTGCATTATCTGAATCTCAAGATACATATTCATACTTATATTTCCTCCATAATAGTTTGACAATGAGGGATTTCTTTTTGTGTAAAACCCTATCTCTACGGTCTAAAATCATTAACAGTTGATCCTCATAAGAGGGATAATCTTCAAGATGTACTACCTGTCAGTTAAGTACATATGAGGGGTATGATATGTATTTCCACATGGTTAATACGTGGAAAACGTCACAAACCTGATACATATTTGAAGTATGTTCAAGAAAATAGTCAACAAATCTTATGTGATCAAGAATATAAAAGGGGTTGATCTACTTTAGGCTTATCTTCCCTTTCTTTCCAAACTGTATGTCTCTCTTCCATGGTGATATTCGAAGGATGACTTTTTCTCTAACGTCGACCTCCAAGTCCATTAAATTATTAACAATATATCCTATTTCCCCAATTTTATTATCTTTGATATGTTATTGGATGGATTGAACCTTCTCCATCATATCTTGTACAAGATTAGGTCCATGTAGCTTCCCTTCACCAACATCATCCCAAAATGTTGGATTTGTACATCACTTTCCATACAGACCTTTATATGGAGCCATCTAAATATTTGAGTGGAATCTATTATTTTATAAGAGCTCAACCAATGGGAGGTACTAATCCCATCAACATTTTAATTCTTATAATAATTTTCATGGAATATCTTTGAGTGTCTGAATAGTCCTTTCATATTTAGAATCAGTTTGGGGGTGATAGGTCATGCTGAAATATAATCTAGCACTCAAATCATGTTAACGAATCCTCAATAATTTAGATGTGGACCTAAGATCGCAGATAGAGACAATCGAGTGAGTAATTCCTTACAGTCTCTCCACTTCTTTCACATATCTCATTATTATTTTTTAATGTTATAAATTTCCCTGAATAGTGATAGTGTTTCTAGTCCTGGTGATTCGTTCCACCACAAGCCATATCAAATTATTTCTTTTAAATGTATTTAAGAGACCCATGACAATGTCAAGTGTGACATTATCCCACTTCCACATGGTTATAGGCAATTCTAGAATAATCCCTTTGGATTTTTTTGCTATACCATAACATGTTGATAGGTCATGTACCTTGAGATATACTCTAAAATCTTCATCTTCATGTTATCCCACCAGAAGTGTTCTCTAAGATCACTGTATATCTTGGAACTCCTAAGACAGATAGAGACAGTTGAGCTATGTTAATTATCCAATATCTATTTCTTTATCCCATGTGATGAGGGAACATAAAGCCTTATTCCAAATCCGATGAATCGCCTCAAGAATTTACCTAATTTACCTTTATATTTTGTTTATATCCATGCAATACACCCACCACCTAATTTAAAAAATGTATTATTTAGTAAATTTTTTCAAAGTAAATAAAATTATAAGACCTTTAGATAGTTTATATAGTGAATTTTAAAATTATATTTCCAATAAAATATTTTTACACTCAACTAATAAGCATAAGATAGAATCAAACTCCATATTACAAATAAAATACTATATTTTTAGTAATAGTTGTTTTTTCACCTTTTGATGGAGAACCAATTTTAAATATAAATTTTGATTCTTTTATAAATTTACTATATAAAATTAAAATTATTCCTTGAAATATAAACATACACATTATGTTAGTGTGAATTTTTGTTATTGTTTTTGGTGAAGATTAATTTTTTTATGAATAATGGAAAATATTGAAAATTAATTCAATACTGATTTTTCATCCGCTTTATTTATATTGTTAAAATATACTTTTAATTGTTTTTAAAGTATATTAGAAAATATTTTTATAAATCAATCCAATTTAGTTCATTGGATTAAATTGTCAATTGAAATGGATTATAAAAACATCGAAAACATCAGGGAATGTTTACTTCTAAAACATGCATTATCATCCTGTCTCCAAGATTAATTTAAATTTCATTTTTACCACTTATTTTATTAGATTTTTTTAAAAAATATTTTCAATATTTGGAATCAGAATAATATAAAATTTATAATAATACCATCTTTTTTTGACCAAAAATATTAGTGCAAGTGATTAAAATTAATTATAATTTTTAATATTAAATAAAGCATATTAATGGACTAAACCTTTAATTTAAGGTCCCAAATAACATATAAACTTGTCCAAAATCCATTTTCTAAACATAATTAGGACACTAAATATCCATTCATTATTTGTTTTTGTTTTCTGTGAATTTTGTTTGGTAAGATAACGTGAACACCAAACTTGTTTTAAAAAATTCCAAGTGAGTCCTTTTCCTTCCCTATAAAAGGCCACACTATATACACACTCCTCAGACCTATAAAACCACTTTTTTTCTCCTATTCTCTACCCAATTAGTTTCCCAACATCCCAATACTCAATATAGAATCCTCCCATTGCTCAGGAAGCCACCTATGTAAATCTTTTGGTTCAAACAAAAATAAGTTACCAGATTAAGAGGTAACATCTTCTTCAAAACATTTTTATTCATTTCCATTATCCACACCCTATACCCTTCTTATTAAATTATTAAATAACAAAAATGGTATCTTCAATATATATTTATTCTTTTATTATATGGTTTCAAACTACACTTACTCACACATCAATATAATGGGTAAAAAATATTGTGTTTCCATGTGCAGAGAATTACTACCTCATGAAACGATAATTGTTCAATTATACTTTACCTCCTATCATGGTGGCCATTATGATAGAAAATATTTTTATATATGTTATATATGTTATTTATAATGTCTTTATACTTCATAAATTTTTATTTAAAACACATCTTTTTTCCTTCCAATTTGTGTATATATGATAATTTCGTATGAGGATGTGAGGATTACCGTCCTTCAAAGCGATATGACTCATTCATTCCATACATGGAACATATAGAGGTTGATTTTAATAAAAATATGTTACATATATAACATATATATGATAATATAATTATAATATACACATGTATCATTTATCTTTAATTCTTTCAATTCAACAAAGAAAGGAAAGTAGTGTTCATGTTTACATACGGCATACCGTCTCCATAAAGGGTGAACTTTATTTCTAATATCTAAATACTATAGTCTATCTTATATAAATATTTCTAGAATATATAATATAATTTAATAATGGGAAAAAATATAGAGATAATTAAACCAAGATATATTTAATAAGAATAACAAATAATTAGTCAAAGTGTACTTGAGAAAACTCAAAAATTAATACCCAAAAGACTTAAAATAATGAATGAGTGTTAAAAAATTGGTAATAAAATAGTGTAAGAAGTTAATATATGATATTATAAACATTATTATGGTTATAGTTTTATTTATTAATTTATTCTAAACAACTATAAAAAATTATAAATATCAAAAAACAAAATGGAAGGATAAGGTAATGGATTTCATCTCAACTTATATTTCATAGACTCATTATTGTTATTATGTGCCAACTCACTTTTATTTGGTGTATATATGTCCCATTGAAAAGTTATATCATGAATAATAATATTATTATGATATTATATTATTCATTAAATACATGGGTAATTATTATTAAAAATTTTTAAATTGGTATGAGACACATTGGATTGTTTAATGATTATTTTTCCTCGAGGTCATTCTAAGGTCAAAAAACCTTGTTGTTACTCTCCTATGAGGTATTATTTATAAATCAATATTCATTATTAAAAATGGATATTTGAAAAGGCACGTTATATATTTTATATATGAGGAATTATTTCGACATGAAATACATGAATTTGGGACCATTTATGGAAAGCCTTATGGGTAAGGGACCGGTTAAGAAAATCCCATCAATGCATCTATTGTATATTGAAGAGAATTAGTTTTAAAAATAGTTTAATATATATTTTGAATATAAATGTATCAGGTACTAGGGAATCTTGATGCCCTAAAAATAATAATTTATTTTATAGAGAATTCAGTTATTATTTATCCATTTTATTTTTCATCGGTATATCTATGGATGAATCTCATTTTCAGTTCAATGATTTAATGGAAAATGTTTTCAGTTACTTATCTTTTATTATTGATATTTTCTTATCTAGTTGTTGAATGGAATGTGTTATCAGTTATTTTCCTTGACATGTGAATTCATTTCCATTGATTCATTATTTATTACACATTACTTACCCTTACCAAGAATTTGGGCTCACCCTTATTAACGTTTACTTTCCCATGTTATGAAGAAGAAATATTAGAATAATAATCCAAGGTTGCTGTTTTTTTATTTATCATTATTGTATTTCCTATATCCCAAGGTATAATGGGTATCATTTATGTAATTTGGCATTCCTATGATGCTAAAATTAATGATCCATCTGGATTTTATTCCTTTTAATAATGCCAATATAAGGTAACAATGCACTGGCTCCAGACTCCCTATGGTCGAGGTGTTACAGATTGTATGAGAGAATGTTTAGAACCAACCTTGGAAACTAGATTTAGAAAACACACCTTAGAGAGAACAACAATATGATATATATTGATAATAAGAGTAGAATAAAATCCTATAATTTTGGCAAAGTATAGATTATATGGGTATTCCTTACAATAAATCCTTATCTAGATACTATAATTGGGTGTATTTCAGGAAAAGATATACCTAGGATTAACAACTCTAACATAGTGTTCTTGGACTAAAATAGGGTAACATGGTACATGAAAATAGGCCCTACTATGCACCTAGTTTGGCACTCCTGGGGGGTACATTTAGGATGGTTCACATTTTTCATTACCTACCATTATGATGGATTTGAATGTGAATATTTCCTAAATGTAACCAATGTTTTTTATTCTAGGAATCACGATGGGTTAATTTATATGTTATATACATATTTGGAATTGTATGGCATTATTATATGAGGTAATGTTGTATATGTCATTTTATACAAATGGAACCTAGAAGTGTAAATGGTGTCAATAATCATGGAAAATGTAGAGATTTCCATGCCAAGGAAACCAATACAACTATTATTTGAACAAGGAAAATCATGGGAATATAGGGCAACATGATCAGGTTATTACATATAAACTTACCTAAAGGGAGAAACCACTTTCATAGATAGAATCAACCATGCTGGATCACTTTATGCAATAGAATACATTATAGTATAGTGGGAATACTAATATAATTATAGTTGAGAAATGGATTATGTCTATTGATAATATATTTACGACCTTTCAATATAGAGAAAAATAAATTTATACACATGCAGTATATTTTATCCATGTTGATTCTGATTAGTGGTGGTCTCTGATCCAAAATACAATGGACGATGAATAAATTGAACTCATGGAATGGAGGACTTTTGAGGAGACATTTGTCGATTAATAATTCTCTCATGATCACCAAATTGAGTTGAAGATAATGTTTTATAGCTTGATGAAGAATAAATAAGATATTTTTTTAAATAATGAAGATAGATTTACAAGTTTAGCTAGGTATGATTATGATTATATATGTAACACAGAGTGCAATATTAACCAATTAATTTATGGTCTTATTCCAAATCTCCAAAGAGCGCTGGATTCTCAGACCCTTTCATTATAAAAAGAAATAATTTTATGTGCCATCAAGATGGAGAAAGAATTTTTATGATCATGTGTACATAAAGGAATCATAATAAATAAGAGTTCATATGAACATCATGAGAAATGTAATGTTTCAACAAAGATGAAGGGAATGTTTCAATGAATAAGAAGGGAATGAAAAAAATCCCACCATGTGAGAACTATGGGGAAAATCACTGTGAAAAATTCTTGATGGGACTAAGAGTCCATTTTTAGTGTGGATAAAGGGGAAATTATATTAAATAATATAAAGGGAGGCAGTAAAATGTAGATATTTAGTGTTTCACATGTAAGTGGATGGGGAACTACTCAACTGAATCCCCAAGCATCAAGGTAATTTACCATTTAAGATGTCAAGGGGGAATATGAAAGCATATGTTATCCCTATGACATAGGTTGAATTGCCCAATGATGTGGTGTTAGGTACACTAATCCTATATTCAAATTTATCCAATGCATTATTGGATTCAAAAACATCACACTACTTTATATCTACTTAGTTTTCTATAAAATATTTTCATTCCCCTTTTGATTTTATAAAATAGTTTTCAATAAAAACTCTTAAGGGTAGTATCATTGCAAAAAATTTGTTTCAGGTAGTCCAAATTACCACATATAAACGTGCATTACGTGTTAGACATGTTATCATTTCTATGGTTGATATTGATATTATCCTCAACATAGACTAACTTTCGAAATATTATGCAAAAAATTATTTCAATAGAAAGGATATTATGATTTGTGTGGGAAATGTTGAACCCCTCATTTTTTGAGCAGAGCTACTCTTCTGATTCTTATTTAGGTCCACCCTCATTAGAACTAATTAATTAAATTCTTAGGGAAGAAGAGAAAATCAAGTCTCGTAAAGAAGGAGGTAATCCTAAAATTAAAGATGTACCAATTGTTTGGGAATATATTGATGTATTTCTTGATTATCTACCTGGAAATATCAAATTATGTGATGTTTAATTCTCTATTAATTTAATCCCTAATGTAAGACTATTATCAGAGACTCATTATACATTGGCCATGGTGGAATTGGTAGATTTGAAGAAACAACTTTATGATTTGGGTAATATGGTATTTATTCTCCCTTGTGTTTTACTATAGGGGGACTATGTCCTCTTTCTCAAAATGAAAGACCGATCCATGAGGTTGTACATTGATTACAGGTATATAAATTACAATACACTAAAGAACAAGTATCCTTTATCTCGCTTTAATGACTTATTTATCAACTTCATGCTGCCCAATATTTTTAAAATATTGATCTTTGTTGTAGGTATCACCAATTGTTAGTGATGAATGAGGATACTCTAGAAAAATCATTTTGGAAGAATTATGGACATCATGAGTTAACAGTAATTCTATTTGGATAGAGTAATGAACCCTTTATTTTAATGGTTTTAATGAAATGTGTATTTAAGGAATATCTTGATGATTTTTTTGTAGTATTCATTGATGATAATATTGTGTATTCTAAAACATATGAGGATCATGAGGATCACTTTTGGATCATCCTTAAGACTATTATAGGGGATGTGTCATGTGGGAAATTTTTTAAATTAAATTTATGGCTTCCAGAATTATAATTTCTTGTTCATATAGTTTCTAAATAAGGAATATTGGTTGATCCAGTAAAGGAAAATCCAGTCAGAGAAAGGACTACCCTGATAAATAGAACTATGGTACATAGTCTCATTGGCTTTTCCAGCCACTATCGGTGATTCATTTAGAATTTTTCCTGATTAGCTAACTCATTAACAAAGCATACTTGTAATGGGGTCAAGTATGTCTAGACAATGGATTGTGAATAATACTTTGATTAACTAATGAGAAGATTAGTCAAAACTCAAATTTTAACTCTACCATCTAAGAGTCAAACTTTTGTCATATATAGTGATGCATTAAGGAAAGGACTTGGTTGTGTCTTATTACAAAATGAAAAGGTTATTTCATATGCATCAATCCAATTGACGACTCATCAATTAGAACTAGCCAACCCATGATCTAGAGTTAGAAACAGTAATCTTCCCTTTGATAATATAGAGCTATTATCTTTATAGAGAATAATTTGAGATATACATGGATCATAAGATCCCAAAGTACATTTTTTCACAGAAAGATCACAACCTGAGACAATGACGATTTATCAAGCTATAAAAAATTAGGATTTCTCAACACACTAATACCCAAGATAATCTAATAAGGTGAAAGATTATTTGACAAGGAATGATCATGTAGTTCTAACTTAGATAAAGATTAAGAAGGATCCACTATTCAAGGTTCTTGTGAATATGGATATGGTAATTTATATGTAAGGGGACACATCATAAATTTATCAAATTATTTAAAAATAATATTTATTAAAGAGGACAGAGAATTCTCAATCTGATGATGAGAACTTTTAGGGTAAAAATAAATGTGTGAATGATGAAAAATTAGAAGACTTTGTTTGTGGTGGTTGTTTAATAAGATTTAATGAGATTTTATCTGTTCCATCATTAAATAATCTACGAAAAATTATTGGATGATAGTCTTAGCTCAAATTTCATTGTATAAACTAGTATAAATAATATGTGTACGGATTTGAAGGAACATTTTTGGTGGGATAACATGAAATGGGAAATTGCATTTTATGTTCCCTGATGTCTGTTCTTCCAACAAGTGAAACATATAAGTTAGAATCCTAAAGGGATTATGTAACCTCTTCATAACCCTGTGTGGAAATTGGATGAAATTACTATAGAGTTTGACATAGTACAACCAAAGATTCGTGGAAGGAATAATTTAGTATGGGTTGTTCATTTCACCTAACCAAATATTCACATTTCCTTTCAATATAAGAATAACTTCCTCTTGAGAGCCTCACAAGACTCTACAATAAGGAATTCATAAGACTTTATGGTGAACCTATATCAATTTTCGTAGATCACTACCACTAAATTACATCAAAATTCTAGAAGACTCTTCAGAAGGATCCCAACACTGAGATTCATTTGAGCACTTCCTACAATCCTCAAATTGATGTAATGTCTGAAATAACAATTCAAACTATTGAAGACATGTTAATATCATGTTTACATGATTACAAAGGTATGTGGTATCAATACATTCCTTTGGTATATTTTCCTATAATAATATTTTTCATTAAAATATTAAAATGGAACCATAAGAAGCATTATATTATAAGAGGTGTAGTACTCTAACGTGTTGGTATGAATCTTGTGAATGGAAACTCATAGGCCCATAACTGGTTGATGAGAAATTGATAAATGTAGATTCTATTCAAGCCCATATCAAAATTGGTCAGAGTATCCAAAATAGTTATATTTATAATTGGATAAAATATTTAGAATACAATATAGAAGGTCATGTTTTTTCGATGGTATCTCTATGGAATAGTGTTATCAAGTTCTGTAAGAAGGGGAAAATGGGTCTCTGGTACATCATACCCTTCAAAATTCATTAAAGAGATTATGTCATTGGTTATTGATTAACATTACATTCAAATCTCTTAAAGGTTTATAATGTGTTCTATATATCCCTAATATGGAAGCACGTGCCTGATTCAAAAAATGTTCTCACATCGGATGAAATATAGTAGGAACATTCCCTTTCTTAATGTGAATAACCCATATAAATTCTTGACACTCGAGAGCTAATATTGACGAATCAGATTACTCATCTAGTAAAAGATCTCTTGAAAAAACAAAAAATCGATGAAATGACATAGGAACTGAGGGATTCTCTAAAGGATAACTACCAATATATTTTTTTATGTAATAACTCAAACATTTTTAGGATTAATTTTTTGTAAGATATAAGAATATGGAACCCCAATAAGTCACCTAATTTACCTTTAGATTTTTTTATGTAATAACTCAATCATTTTTAGTCATGTTTTGAAATTTAAATAATATTTTAAAACATTTATATATTTTATATATTGAATTTATTTATTATATGTTAATCGAAATATTGTTACACTCTTATAAAAGTCATATAATAATAACCACCCCAATATTACACATAAGTTACTATATTTTTATTAACAGTAGTTTTTCCGCATTTTGATGGTGAACCCATTTTAATTAAAAATTTTAACACTATTATAAATTTAAAATATAGAAATAAAATTATTCATCGAAATATTAACATAAAAATTAGGTTATGATAAATTTTTGGTATTATTCGGAGAAGATTTGTTTTTAAGGAATAATGAAATTTAATGAAATTTAATTCAAAACTAATTTTTCACCCAAATTAATTATATTGTTAAACTGTAGGTAATATTAGTTATAAAGTATAATTATATTATATTTTTAATAATAAATTCAATATTGGTCATTGGAATCAATTTCAAAATAAAATTTGTCATAAAAAAATTGAAACTTTAAGCTATTTTTACTCTAAAACCCTCATTATTGTCCCATCTGTTGGATTAATTTTAATTTTATGTATACAAATTATGTGATTGTAAAATGAAAATATAGACCAAATACATTGAATTATAATAATTCCTCATTTCTAATATAACAGATTTTTTTTGACCAATATGATTAGTGAAAGTGATTAAAATCAATTATCATTATTAACATTAAATCAGGCTTAATAATGAACTAAAACATTAATTTAAGGGATGAAATGACATATCCTCTTCCCCAACACCGATTTTATCAATATAATTCGTTCATTATCTTCCATACATGATTTTGGTTGGTTTGGTATGGCTTCAGCTAGGTTGGAGCAAGTGAAAACCTAACTTGTTTCCAAAAATTTCATAGTGAGTCGCTTTCCTTCCCTGTACATGGCCACCACTTCTCCCCACTTCTCAAACCTATCAAAATAATTAGTTTTTGGACAATATCTATGAATTTAGTATCCCAATATCCCTCCAATGGACCTAGAGGCCTCCCATGGATTAGGAATCCACCTAAGGAATCCTTTTTTTAATCCCAAAGAAGTTTCCAATTTAAGAGGTAACACCTTATTCAAAGATTTTTTGTTTCATTTCCATTATACACTCTGTATACTATTCTTATTTAGTCATTACATAAAAAAATATTATCCTATATATACTAGGATGTTTTAAATCTATGGTTTTTATTGAAACTTACACACACCTTCATCTATTGGGTAACAAACATAGTGTTTTTGTGTATGGAGAAGTACTACCTCACGAAACGATGATTGTTCAATTCTATTTAACCGCCTATCATGTTAGAAATTATGATGGACACTTTATTTATATATGATATATGTTATTAATTTTTTTCTTCTATAATTTATATTTAAAACATACCTTTATGCTTTCCAATTTGTGTAACTATGATACTTTCGTTTGAGGAAGTGTGGACTCCCACCCCTTCAAAGGTGTATGACCCATTCATGCCCTACAAAAAACCTATGAAAGATGGTTTTAATAAAAATATGTAAAATATATATCATATATATGATACTGGAATTATTATATACATAATTATAATTTATCTTTAGTTCTTTTACTTCAATAATGAAATGAATGTATTGTTGATCCTTACATATAACCCACCATCTTCAAGATTGGTGCACTTCGTTTCAAATCTCTAAATACTATGGAATATTATAAATAAATATTTACCAAATATTTAAGATTAATTAGTAATGTGTTACATTATTGAGATGATTAGTCGACGATATATTTAATAATAACATCAAATAACAAGTCAAAATGTATTTTCAAATGCTATGCAATTAACACCCAAAACAGTTCTAATTATGAAAGAGTGTTAACAAAAGGGTAATAAAATATTTTCAAAAGTAAATATATAATATTATAAACATGATTATTGATGTGGTATCAGTTACTAACATATTCTAAACCACTATAAAAGAGGCTAAAGACCACACAGCCAAGAGTTAGGATAAGGTAATGGATTTTGTCTCAGCATACATTTCATTTACACTTAATTGTTATTATGAGCCTATTAACATTTATTTGGAATATATACTACCCATTGACATGTTAATTCTTGAATCCACTTAAACTTATGATATTATAAGTTTCATTTAATTCATGGGGAATTATTATTCAAATGTTTCAAAGTGGTATGAGGCACTTTATAATGTTTATGATTATTTTTCCTTGATATCATTTTTATGTAAAAAACATTTCTGTTAATTAAACTCCTTGGAGATATTATAGGAAATTGAAAATTATTTATTAAATATGGATATTTGATAAGTAAAATTTTTTATTTTATATATGAGTATGTATTTGTACAGGAAATTCACATGTCTTAGACCATTTAAGGAAAATCCTATATTTTGGGGACTAGTTAATGAAAGCCCCACGATGCATTAGTAGTCTATTGAAGAGAATTAATTTTCCAAATAGTTTAAACTGCCTTTTTAAGGTAAAGGTATCATATTATTGGGAACATGAAATATGAAAAATAAGAATTGACTTTATTGAGTAATTAGTTTTTTGTTATCCTTGAGATTTCCGATGACATATCTATTGACTCATTTTATTTTTAGTTAATTGATTTAATGGTATGTGTTATCAGTTTGTTATCTATCCATATTAATATTTCCTTATATAGTTATTTAATGGAATGTGTTATCATTTATTTACATTTCCATGTTATATTAATTCGATTGATTCATTATTTATTCCACATTAAATACCCTTATTGAGCATTTGATCTCACCATTATTTTGTTTTTTCCCCAGGTAATGAAGAATAGATATTTGAGTAAGATTTAAAGGATGTAGTTTATTTTAATTTTATGTATCGTGTTTGTATTTCCATCTTTACACAGTATAATTGGTATCATTTATGTAATCTATATTTCCGAGACTACTAAAATGAATGATCCTTCGGGTTTTCTTCCTAGTAATAATGAAAATATAATGTAATAATGAACTGGATTCAGGCTATCTGGGATTTGGGCATTACACAAAATCAAACCATCATCATCGATATGGAACTATTTTTTCTTCCCTTCCTTTACATCATTCACCTTCTTTTGTATCTCTGTATTATCCCACAATTCTTATTTAATCTTTTCTTGGTTAAATAGTTAGGATATCATCTATGAAATTAGGATGAATTCCCTATCATTGAGATTTCCTAATCCATCCTTCGCATATCCATGAAGATTGCATGATTCTAAATCCTTAACAAGGATAATGTAAAAGGTTAATTTTTTATATGAGTATTATCTACCTTGTTTAACTTTATAGTATGATATTGAATAGATAAATTGTAGTCCTTGATTAGATCTAACCACCTCATGTGTCTCATGTTGACCTCATTTTGTTTAAATAGATACTGTAGGCACTTGTGATTGGTATATACATCACACTTCTAACCATAAAGACACTGCTTTAATATTTTCAAGGGAAAAATCATAACTAGGAGCTCTAGGTCATGTGTTAGGTAAATATGCTCATGGATCACTAGCTACCATGAGGCGTTGGCTGTCACATTATAATTTCTCAGGTGTACACAACCAAATCCTTTCTTTTAAGAATCACTTTATATCACAAACCATTATCCACATTTTGGTAATGTGATTATAGGTGTAGTGATAAACCTTCTCTTCATATCCCCGAATCTTTCCTCACATTCATCCATCCAAAATTCCAATAACCCTTACATGGTAAATATTGTTATTAATCTAGATAAACATTTCACACAAAACATATACAGTACACTACTAATCTAAGAAACTGTGGATTTCTATGAAACTAGAGGGTCTGGTACATTACACAATTTCATTTTTTAGGGTTCCATAGGAAATACATTACTTGTGATCACATGTCCAAAGAATGAGAATTAATGCATCCAAATGTAACACTTGATGAACATGGAAAAAAATTTATCCTTTCTCAATGTCGCCATCACAATCCTTAGATATTCTTTGTATTCCTCCTTACTCTTATAGTAGATGAGAATATCATCGATAAAAACTTCCAAAAAAATATCCAGGTAATGACTAATGACTCTATTCATCAAATCTGAGAAGATAGGAGGGAAATTAGTATGTTCAAAGGGAATCAATAGAAACTCATAGTGATCATACCTAGTAAGGAAGGTAGTATTTTGAATATATTCCTTCTCTACCTTAATATTACGATTCCTATATTGAAGTTCCACCTATGTGATTTACTAAGAACCTTATTAGTAATATAAAAAGTCAACAATGCCTATGAAATGATTATTATTCTTTATTGTGATCTCGTTGAGTTTCTAATAATCTAAGCCCATCCACATTGATCCATTATTGTGCTGGAAAAAGAGCATTGGTGCACCCCAAGGTGATACACTAGATTGTGTAGTAATTGTTTCATAATGATCTTGCATCTCCTTATTTAACTCCTCCCAATTTATTAGATCCATCCTATTGAACACTTTTAAATTGGATTAGCTCCATGTATGAGTTATATTGGGAAATCTACCATGATATCTGGGGGAATTCTAGGTAACTCTTTAGAAAATACATCACAATATTACCTCATGATGGAAATTTCCACTAGTTTTACACTTTCCACTAACTCAACCATTAGAGAGATGTATGCCTCTTTACACAGAATCAACACCCACAACATTGAAGGATTTTTTAAAGAAGATACTTGGGCATATTTGAATTTTTAGTGGATCATGGGATGGTTCTTAATATGAAGAGATATCTCTTTTCCTTGATAGTTGATATGTTCTCTATATAATGAGATCCAATCCAATCCCATTAGAGTGATAAATTTCACCAATGGAATTATTATAAGATTTTCTGGAAATATATTTTTTCATGTTCCAATAGGTTAAGAGTCCAACACTTGTGTAGTAATGATTCACAACTATGTTTTTTTTAAAATATCTATACTTAAAGGTTTTGGTGCATCAATTAAATAGTTCTTGAAATATTTCTATATATAATGGAATATGTTGAATAAGAATAAAATAATAATTTTTCCAATCTTGATTTAATAGGATGTTTTTCATTAAATGACTTCATTTTCTTACTCTTCTATAGTAGTGATGGCATAAGCCTTCCCTTTATCATTTTTCTTTAGTGGATAATGACACTAATTACACTCAAGGTCCTTAGTTTTAGTGTACAAGATATCATAGTTCCCTTTATTTGTACAGTTGAATCATTGAACCATAGGTTGTTCTCTCTTTTATTCCCCCACATTTTCTTCTTTCCTCATGTATTATCAACATTCATGAACATGGTGGCCTTCTCACCCACACATGAAGAATTTCCCCATCCCTTTTAGGTAGTTCTTAGGAGTTTTCTTCCCATGTTTTTCACATGTGGTCAGTTCAGTTTTCCTTCCACCTTTCTCATTAGATCCTGTAGCTCAAAAATGCATCTTTAATTTCTTATCACCATAGCCATGGGAATATTCTATAAACTCTATCTACACTTTGATATCACATCAAAAATATTGTTCATTACTCCTAAAGTATCTAATTACAATATCCTTTCAATGAGGTTGTTTTAAAACACTAAAGAATCTATATATTTTTCATATCATTGATGATAAAAAAAATACAATGTTTACCATGTAAGCCTTTTATAGTTTCCATTATAGACCATGATAAATTCCCCATCAATTTTCATAAACTATATGAATTATCTCTCCCTATTTTTACAAATATTTCTATATAAATTATAATTTACGACCATTATCTTAATGTCTTCCCACTCGATCTCATCAATTTTTTCCTTTGTCTTGGTTTTATTAATCAATTACCTCCATTGGTCAGCCTATCCATATAAATTATAAGGGGAAATATTATTCTTCTCTATATCATAATATCAATGTACATAAATGTCATTACCTATTGAATTAACCCACTATTCAGTGTATATTGGATCATGAGATCAACTAAAAATTGTGGGTTGTTTTAGGATAAAGGACTTGATATCTATTTTCTCCCCCTTAGGTGAAGGAGGAAATTCTATACTATTTAGGTTATTGTTCATAACATGATAAAACTATGTATAAATCCCCCATGATATTTTGATCTCCAATGTCTAGGGAATTGGGGAAGTCCTTTGGGCAATCACTCCATTGTTCATCGCATAGGTTGTTGGCCCGGTTTCTCTTGGTTTACATCATTTTATACAATAGAAATGATTATAAAAAAATAATTCATCAAGTTATGAAAAAATAATTAATACCATTTTTTGAAATTAACTCAAATGGAATATCATGTGGGATCCCAATGTCTATCATATTTCTAAAACCATGCTTCTTTGGACCAAACATATACTAAGGGTTTTTACAAAGGTTCTCTAATCCTATTTCCATAATTAACTGAACAATGATTTAATACCAACATGAGTGTCCATTATTTTTTTCATTTCTATTACATCATTATAACGATAAACAACAAAAAATAATTACACAACCAAGATCCAATGTTATAGTTTCATTGAAAAATTAGGGACAAACATAACATTTGGAAAATAAACCTTTTATTTTATACCTTCTGTAGCTACATATTAGCCCTTCAGTTTCCCTTAGTATAGGTAGTAACCAATGTATATACATCATTGAAAGGTGTGAGATGAAATCACAATAAGATATAAGATAAAAACACTAATCAATATAACATGGGGGGAGAATATTCATCATCATCATAATCATGAGTGGAAGCATTAGATAAGGGGATGGAATATGGAAATACATAAAAATGAAACATTATGTCTTAGTGGTCAAATACCACACATAGTTGTGAAAACATATATCATCAGCTTCACGCATATTTCACTTTCTCTTGTGAGATAGATCATGTTATCCAATTAATTTATGTGCAATATAATTCTAGGATCACTCATCACATCCTAACATTTACATTCTCATGTATTCCACATAGAACATATATCAATATTGAACAAAAAATAACCCATAGACTGGAATGAGTTTCATTTAATAAAGAAAACATTCATGAAAATAACTTGGATATGATAATTTAAATAACATTTTCGTTATAGGAATCATCATTCATAGGTGAATAAGAAACAATATCAAGATAAATTAATGGTGTGTTTTTTGAAGTAAGAGGAATTTTGGAAAATATTGTTTTTCTAATAAAATCAATTAAAAACATGTATATACCAGAAAAGATAATATAATTATAAAGAAATTATATTTAAGTAACATTAGAAGACTATCCATATAGAAAATGGGGTGAAAGTGGGAGACTGAAACGAAAGGGAGTTGGGTTTCACAATTCCCTAAACCATACGTCTGAATGATTTCTTTGCCTTAATATCATGTATAGTCAAATTATATTCATTACATAAAATTTAAATAACCCATTATAAAAAACTTTTATTCATTATGGTTTCATTGAGTTCATTTATGGATTTTTCATTGAGTTTTAAATTTTATTTTCATAATTTGAGACTGTTGGTTTTCTTAGTTTTTATGATCGATTCACTTGTATACATGAATAGATGTCGGTGTAAAATATGGATAAATATATAGAATTTTTTTATACTTTATTATTGATATTATATAAATTTATATTATATTATAATTAATGTTTATTTGTTGTATGTGAATGAATCATTAGATAAATTCTAATGATGATCGTTTTCGGTTAATTTTGGCGGTTTTTCGATAACAATGAACTCGTTTTGTCATAACATGTAATATTATGTATATAAATTAGTTCTGGAACATAAAGGGGTTTACAAAATATATTTTAAATATATTTCAAAATTATAATTATTTTATTGGAATCCATGAAGACATTAAATGGAAATGAAAGTGCATGCCCCATGTTGTCGATAAATCGGCACATCACAAGAGGCGATTTCATTTTTAAAATAAAACAGATAGAGAGACATGTTTAATGATGAATATTCCATTTTAATGATATAATAAATGTATATTGAAGTTAATTGAGTTATAATTCCATTTTTATTAGGGTATGTGAGGATAAAATATTAAAATAAATTAATTGGAAAATAAATTAAAAGAAAAGAAAGAGGAATTTACCTCTTGAATTTATCCTCGATGAGAACCTCTTAGGGAAACGATTTTGGTCTTTTGATGAGACCATGAGCTTCTAGATGTGGGGGAGAGGCTATGTATGATTATGGGTATAATTTTGATATTTCTCAAAGCTTGTAAGGTGTGAGGAGAAGAGGTTGTGATGGGAGGTATTTACAGTAGAGGGGATGTGAGTTGTCTCATTATTAAATTCATTAGTTTATTATTTTGGCCCAAGGCTATTAATAGTTTAAAAATTATCATTAATAGATTAAAATAATGAAGGTGAATTCTATATTATGGTTCTTATATCATAAATCACTCAAGGAATATTTTATTTAACTTATAATGTATATATACTGTTAATTACCATATTCCACTATTCACCAAAAAATTCATGTATTTTTAAAAAATCCAAAAAAACTCACCTGAGGAATTTCATAACATGTATAATAAATGAATGAAATCAATTTTATTAAAATAATTTTATAAATATGTGTAATTTAATTATTAATTAATATCTTCATTTTATTTGAAAATTCTTATCTTATTATTATAATATTTATTACTAAGATTATAATATAATTATATCATACTTTCATTTATAATATTCCAAAATTTTATTTGTACTTTAATAAGTTAATATACTATTTTTTTCAGTTTACTATTCATAAGGGTCACATTAATATTCCTAAGGTCACACTAATATTTCATCAATATTTGTTCCTTAACTTCTAGAAATAATTATTATTTCATTAATTCATAATTTATTATGTTATAATTATGTTATCAATTTGATTTTATGAGATTTATACTATACAAAATTTCTATAACAAGAGATCAATTCCATTTTTAAATGTTCGGTCCATGAAAATATATACTCTACATAGAGAAATATGTTATTAATCTAGAATAAGTCTCATAGAGGCCAAAGTGAGATGAGAAACCCCCTTACTCAAATCTTATTTCCTTCATACAATTCCATACCACCTATGTAGTGAATATATTTTAATTATAAATATATTATATATTCATAATCAAATATGTCATACCATATATTATTTATATATATTCTTTTCGGACCTCTTTAATAAAAATTCTTTGTTAAAATTAATGTTTCAGGAGATAATTGATTTTTTTCATTAATATGTTTGTTTGGTAATTCTAGTCCTTTTACTATGATCATGGATAAATATAATTCTTAATATAAAACTTTATTTAAGAATAAAATATATTTATTATAAATTTATTGATAGTAATCCTTAAAATCTAGATAAAAGAAATAAATTCCACTACTAATGGAGATTGTAGGTCATACGTACGCATGAACAATGTTTCTTTTTTCTCAGTGGATGGAAGAAAAGGAAACTAAATAGTAATTAAAATTTTCAAAAAAATTATTATATTATATAAATAATTTATATTAATCTAATTAATCCTTTTCACCATCCATGTAAAATAAATTGAAAAACATTTCACATCTGTACGTACAAACGGTACTCCCCACCTATGCATGAGCGGCATTATTCTTTTCAAAAATGATTGGAATGTAAGAATTTAGTATCAATATTATATTTCCATAAGTATTTTTAGGTTATAAATATCACATATATTCACTAAATTTATCCACATTACCTTTCATGTAATGCTTAATTGAAAAATGAATCACATCGCTTTGTAAGGTATTAATAAGTCATACACACGAGCGAGGTTATCATTCCCCTAATAGAATGGATAGTAAGAAGCTATATGTGATATCATAATTACATAAGTATAATAAATTAGTACATATCATATAAATATGTTAAATCTGTAATTATATTGAGCCTTGAATGGTGCCGATGGAAAAAGAATTACCTCGGTTCGAGAGGTGGTGGTCTGTTGTACACACAATCGACAGCTTTAATTCAAATTTGATGAAAGAAGATATGGATATGGATCGTTAGCATAAAATAATAAAATATAAGTATATGTGTGATATTTTGATATAATATTCTCATATATTAATATTATTAAATGAATTATAAAAACATGTAAAATAAAAATGCATATTTTAAAAGGTTACCACTTCTTTGGAAAACCCCTTTAGATTTTAACTAAATCATTCTTATACAAGATGGATGATAAGAAAATCCTATTTTATGTGGTACTAATGTAATTAATATATTTTTTTTATGTAATGTATGAATGGAGTTTTTTTGGAAGTATCAAGACTGGAGGAGAGGGGTGGCCTTTTATACGTGGGGAGAGAACACACATGGAATTGATTAAAAGAAAAAGTGATACCCACATTTTTCTCATGGAAGAAGAATAACATGTTTTATTATCAATAATAGGAAAATATAAGTTAAAATTGTTTCTATAAAATGGGTTTAAGGGATGTTTATAGGTCATTTTAACCCTTATCTTCTTAGTTTAAGCCTATAGTAAACCTCTTTATACATTAACTAGTGTAATTAATTTTCACTATATCCACTAGTAATTATGATAAAAAATTATTCAGAAAATATTAAATAGTATTAATTATATTTATTAATTATATTTAATCCATTTTTCCAAATTAAATTTATATACTAGAAAGGATTTTATTTAAAATGAATCCCAGAGATATAAATAAAAAGCAGTTTTCCAAATAAAATTTCCCCTAAAAAATGAATGTTTTTATAATTAATATGAACATAAAATTGATATCAATTTCGTAAATTAGATTAATAGTAATATATTTTATATAAATTTACTCTATAACTAATCTTATATATAATTTTTATTTTAAATAATTTAAACAAAAAAGGTTGTTTCAAATAAAAATTAGTATTATCACTATTCATAAAAAATAATCTTTTAAAAAAATTAAAATATTTACAAAAAGATAATTTTGACATAGAAATTTTATATATTAATTTTCCTAAATAAATTTAAAAATTTTTGTAAAAAGTTAATTTTAAAATAAGTGTTTAAATCAGGACTAATCCCCTTTAAAAAAATACAGTTTTTCAAAAAAAAAATTTCATTTTCATTCAAATGATTTTTATTTTTATTTATAATAAATAGATAAATATGTAATTTATATTATACAATTTTATAACATACAATTTCTATAATATAGTTATTCATATTCATTTTAGAAAATTTAATTCCAATATTATAATGGTATATTATATTACAGTTCATTTAGACTCAGGTTTGCGTGTTCCCTAGGATACCAAGAAGAAATTATTTATTTTAGAGGAAATATATCATAAAGTATAAACTTGTGACAGTATCTTCTATTATTGTTATATTTTTAAATATTATATAAAACAATATGTTCTTATTTTTAAATTTTAGAGTGTTACATTTCATTATCACCTTCTTACTTTTTTCATGACTATTATGTTATAACGCTTGTGTTTTTTTACAATACAAATTGATCACCGTCTAACATTTCTTCAATTAAAGCACTATCAATTTGTTTTTTACCAATATTTGTAGTGTCAATATATATATAATAAATTAACTTCATAATAACAGATGAATTTAATATGTACTAAATAAATATTGCAATGAACACATTATAATAGAAGAAACACATTATATATTAAAAAAACAGTAACATATTAGTTGACAATTAATTTTTCATTAAGGATTGAATAGATTTGGACCCTCTATTGATTATCTAAATACACTTAATCTTTTCTCCTATAACATAAATGAAACCATCTACATTGGTAATACCATGAATTGATTTTGATGTCCCAATGAAAGGGTCATCCTTACTGAGATTTTTATTTGAACATGCAAATTTTTTTACTGACATTAGAAAAACTAACCAAAATTTATTTTTTGGATCTTGGATATAATACAATTTTAAAACCTATTATTCCATTATAAATGGTTCATACAATTACACTTACTTATTTAAATTTTATTTTACAAATCCTAATTCGTTGATTTTAATTTTACAATTGTTATCGAATAAATTTCTATGAAAAATTGGAACTTGGGATGTTGTATAATAAAAATACCATATTTTTTTAATTATTAACTTTGAAATATTTAAATAAATTGAATTTTTGTAATTGGTACCAAATAAATATGTATCTCCCACCATAGCAGTGACTCAACTAATTGGCATCATACTACATTCATCTTGTTTATTTGTAGAAAACATATGATCATTAATTAATTGACTCTTATAAGATAATATATATACACTTTATCATATGTCTAGTAATAAGTTTTATTAAGAAAATTGAACGAATATTTTCATATAACTCTTTATAATTACGTTCCTTAATCCATCCTATAATCTTTTGATTATTTATGTTTAGTATATATATATTTACCCCTCATTGATTGAAATACCAAATAATTACTTTGTGGGTTTCAATTTATGCTCCAACATCTATTAATATTATATAGAATGTAATGGTTATTAACATAATACATAGTAATGGTAATTATTACAACATCACTTCAATAAATTCATTCACAGATATGAAGCATGGTCTGTTGAATTAAATAATATTTTTTTCAAAAATATGGGTTCATTGTTAAAAAATATGATGATTTGAATATCATAAAAGGGGAAAATGAACTAAGGGAAATATATTTTAGGTTGGATATTTTATAGGGTTCATAATATCTAAAAAATATCTAAGATAATTAGTTATGGAATAAAAGGATCGTCCATATGTTCTAGATGAATATAAAAAATATTACAAAGAGTGGAAGTATTCTCGATAATCTTGACATCATACGAATATTTTATCTGTGTAGTTTGACTTGCTAGAAAGTAATTATTATAAAATCAGTACACGTTATATTTGAGAAACATTTTTAAAGACCCTACTTTTTTCATGTACTTTTTTTATTATATGGAATTATTACGAGTTTGTGAAAATTAACGGTGCATGATTCTGAGGCCCGCTGTGCCCGGAATGAATTTCTGAACATTTTTTATGTTATGTCAAGTAATCTCCCAACCTGTGTTTTCTATCTTTTGAACTGGTGCTTGGATTAAAAATATGAGGGTTCCATTGAATCCATAGCATCGTGATTCACGTAAAAGTGCTTTATCCTTGACTGTAGTGGGTTGAGAGAGGGATGTTAGTTTTGCGGTTTTCTGTGGTAAATTAAATAAATAAATTTTATTTTATTTTTTTATTTCCACCTCTCTTTCGGTATTAGTGGTGGGGACCACAAGGTGGTGATCAGGTATTTAATGTAGGGCATTAAATTCTATATTACACCAAATGTGTACCCACTAATCCTCTTAGTTAATAAGATTCATTAATTTTAAATAAATGTATCACCTATTAAATTAAGAGTTATTTTAAATATTCTTCTGGGCTGGGTGTTTGTTTCCTTTGGAAAAATCAGTTGAAGGATGTTGAGGCTCTTCAAGGAGAACATATATTACAATCAAGAATCGAAGATCGCCATTCAATCTGCATCATTGGAGGCATGGTATGGGGTTGACGAATGCAGACTCTTCCTCAACTGTGAACATTCTCCAATGACATTGAGATAGAGTTTTTATTTGGTTTTAGTTTCAAGAGTTGATGAATCATATTCTACCCTCTTTGTATAAATAAAACATAGATGTAAAGGTCCAAACTAACTAGTCATTGACCCTCTACCTTTTTTGTATTTTTATGCGTTCTTCGTGAGCATTTTATTATGGTTGAACGAAACCCGGTACGGCGGGTGATGGCAGAAGCCGGAAATGGTCAGTCTTAGAGGTGATAATGGCTTGTTTTCATGCTCCACTGGCACAAAAGGCCGTGAACATAGTCGTGTTGGTTGAAGACAGCAGTTGTCTCCAGTTGGCCGCAAAGGAGGTTGCAGCGTGCTGACGCAGGCTGCCGGAAAAAGGGGGTTGCGGCATATAGTCGCAGCAGGCAGCGGCGGCCGGCTCCTCCTGGCCGCGGGTAGAGGTGAGCGGCACAGTTTCACACACCACTGAATACATTCGTGGCTTGGATGCCATGACCGAGGGCAGGGACCTGCTCCCCGTGGGTCCCGTGGGCAACCATGTGCTGCCTCGTGCTGCTACCGCTTCGTTTCCGAAAGGAGAAAATGACCCATCTTACAGCTAGGGTGGGCCTAGCTAGCGAGGCCGCAACAAAAACCGAATGGCTAAGGCCTTTCGGGAAAACAGGGAGATCTCTCCCCCTGTGCCATCTAGGGAAGGCTCCGCACCAGGGGCCCCCACACCAGTGGGCCACGTCCTCCACAGGTCGGGCCACACCCTTCGCGGGCCGCACCGCCCTGGTGGGCCTGGCCAGACCGCGGCCCAGCGGGCTGAGCTCGCCACGGCCCAGCATAACAGTGTGGGACCAGGCCGGTTTAGGCTATGTCAGGTCTGACCTGGACCGAGTAAGAGCAGACCAGACTGTCTCGGACCAGACCCGAACCCTTTTAGGCCCAGTTTCGCTAAAAGAGCCATAACTTGTGAATGATAGGTCCGTTTTATGAACTGTCTGTGGTGTTGGGATCCATGGAGATATATGGTCCTTTTAGTATACCAAACATTAGATTTATGGAATGTTGGTGTACAGTCGGGTTGGATCAAACTCGAATCCTATCGGGCACTCAGTATTAAGACGCTTATATGTCACAGACCTGACGTCTGATTGACGCACCGTCTGTCACGTTGGAACCCTTACGACATGGCGGTCCTTTGAGATACATATTAATGTAACTACTCGGTGGTTGAGGTATGACCGATGGATTTAGGAGAATATCCTCCTACAATCAAGCATTCTTAGTGTGTAAATCTTGTGGCTGGCTGTAACGTGAAGAAGGAAATCGATCCAATGTGGTTCAGCATCTATCGATCCTATTTGGGTCAGCAGTAGAGATCTTGTGTGGGTCATTACCTATTGATCTTGTGTGGTTTATCACCTATCGATACTATGTGGGTCACCATCTATCGATCCTCTGTGGTTCAGCAGTAGATCCTCTCGACAGAATACTATTAGCTATATTTACTACTAATCATACGTAGTTCTGTACTTGAGTTATATACCTAGTGTATGCTGAGTCTTTAGCTTTGTGGTACTTTTACCTTCATGGTGTTACCTTTGTGGTAATTATAAATTTGCAGTGTTACCTTTGTGGTACTCTTCCCTGATGGATCAGTTGTGCTAAAGGCATAAAATTTGGAGCCTTATGATTCCTCATGTATGAGATGAGAAAAATTTAATAAGCTAGGTATACGTATGAGAATATACCTAATTAGAGTTGATTAATACTTCTAAGTTCTTTGTGATTGAGGTCTTGCATTGTTTATTTTTAATTTTTGGATCTCTGGGAGTCCATAGGGTGTCTTGAGGTCCCTAATAAGTATTGTTATACTCACCACTGCATAGGCTACACCTGCACCATGATGTGACTTGTTTAGACGACAGACAACATTGATCGAGGTGGAGGGATCCATGATTGGATGGTGATCATAGGTGGACCATTTTATGTGACGTGACCACTGACTACTAGTCGTGAGTTATACCTAACCTTCATGTAGGATCCCCAGTGGACAATCCAGGAGTTTTTTTCACATTCAATTGTACTTGTACTTTCTAGTTGGGCTTGTATTTCATCACCTTTACATTCAGTACACTTTTTTACTATAGTAGTTTACTTTTTTATTTCATCATGTTGTATTTGCGGATTGTCTGTTTGTATACATTTAAATAAAATTCCTTCCCGTTATTGGGATACACATTTTCAGTGCTAGTTTCTAGCCCCTAGACTATGGAAGGCGTTCTTGGGGTAGTCACGGAACGGGCCCTGGGGGATGTGTTATGAAAAGGTATAATCAGAGGAGTCGATTCATCTGAAGAACTAGGACTCTGATCTTTTCAATTTGTAAATAATTTTAAGTGTTATGAGTGTGGTTTTCAGCTTGGGGAATCCAGTGTTTGTATGGCGACCGACGCATCGATACACAAGGACCCTGAATTCAGAATTCTAACATAGAGAACGAGAAAAATAATTGCATGTGTTTTTCAAAAGGTTTTCTTATGATTTTTTTGAGGAAGATAAATAGGTATAACTTATTGATCGTGGAGCACCTATTTCCCTTCGGGATGCCCCCACGTAGATAGCCAGTCGGGATTCCTAAGAGAGTACATGATGACAGCCTACCGAACGATGATGCTTTGGTTTAGGTCCCTCTTACAGAGATAATACCATTGGGTGGGGCAACAGTAACACCACCCCCCACTGTGTAGCATATTCCACTAGCCCCAGTAGTAGAGGGTGCATGCTGACTGAACGCATTGCATGAGTTTTAGCGGTAGAGGCCTCTGAGGTTCCGAGGTGAGATGAATCTACAGCCAGCTGAGGACTGGATGGAGGCTGTGGCTAGAGTTTTTTTCTTAGTTAAGACACAAGTTGATCTGATGGTGATCCTAGATTCCAGTCTCTTCCAGGGAGCGGCTGGGAGATGGTGGATTCTGACACTTCAGGTACACGACATTGCGACCCTCGCCTGGGCAGTCTTTGAGGGACTTTTCAGGGAAGAGTTCGTCCCAACGACCCTATGATTAGGGCGTAGATAAGAGATACTGTACTTACAATAGGGCAGCATGATCGTGGCCTCGTACATGGAGAGGTTTACTGATCTATCCCACTACTCCACCAACATGGTTTGAGACCCGTTCTTCTAGGAAAAACCATTGAGCAGGGTCTCCGATGGAATATCATAGAATCTATGATATATCTCAGCATTGTGACGCAATATGGAGTGCTAGAGTGAGCGATTTTCGTGGAGAGCTTCAACGCTGTGCAGGCACTGAAAAAGAGAGCCACCGTCAGACATCAGGTAGTAGAGTCTTCCGTAGTAGGAAATAGATGGATGACGCAAGGTCCCAAGTAGGCTAGACATTCTGGTGAATGACCTCAAGATATAGGTTCAATGGTGTGGGTCTCACGATATTGTGTAGGATTGATGAGGACATGGAAGTGCTACTCGTGCGGTGGGCAGGGTCACATGGCTCACTACAGCCCAAACCACCATACAGACGACCAGAAAACGGTCGAGGGACTACCAAGGCAAAGGTAAACATCTGATAGAGGAGGAACCCATGCATCAGGTAGACATGGTAGAGGAGATGGTCGTGCAATAGGTTGTGGGTGGCAATTCGAGGTTCTGTAGCCACCACCTCCAGGTGGTCCAACCCGACCACAGAGAGCAAGAGGACAGGATAAGATCAGCTCTAGGTAGCTGAGGCCTAATACCAAGGTGCTCCAGAGATGATTATAGGTATGATCTACGTCTATTCCACCCAAGATGTATCACTTATAGACACTGGTTCTAATCACTCTTTCATTTCCATGACACATATTAAGAGCATGGAGATTCCGATGGATCCGTTAGCTCGATCCTTACGGCTAGAAACTTCTACGGGATGAGATTCGACGATTAAACACATGTTCCAGTAGTTTGATATTACTATAGGAGGCAAGAGCTTCGTCTAGGATCTTCTAGTAGTGGCATCGAGTCCTTACGAAGTCATCTTGAGTATTGACTGGTCATCCACAATCCATGCTTAGATTGACGGTATTTGGCACAATGTGACGTGTGTCCATAATGATGGGACCATTTTTTCTTTCACTGATGAGAATGGATCCTTGAAACACAGTTTTGACTTTCCCAAAGAATGGTACAACCGATCACACACCATTTGGCTAGCCTTACGCTCAGAGAAGTTGATGTTGAGAATCTTTACTATCCTACAGTTGTTGACCAGAATGTCGATGTCTTCCCTAATGATGTTTCAGGACTTACTCCATGTAGAGAGGTGGACTTCTACATCTACCTGTACCCCAGGATAACACTGATATCTACACCATCATATCTAATGGCTCTCTCATAGAATCATGAGTTATGGGTACAATTGGAGGACTTTCAGAAGAGGTGGTTCATAAGGCCTACTGTTTCTCCATGGGAAGCCCCAATTTTGTTCCCCAAGAAGGAGGATGGGAATTTGAGACTTTGGGTGGACTATCAGTGACTCAACATGGTTACCATGAAGAATAAATATACCCTACCAAGTATTGATGATATCTTTGATCATTGTATGGGAGATCGATGTTTTTAGAAGATAGATCTCAGATCAGGCTATCATCAGCTCTGGGTACGAGATGAGGATGTGCAGAATACAGACTTCAGATATCAGTATGTCCACTGTGAGTTCTTGGTTATGCCATTCGGCATGACCAATTCCCAAGACGTGTTCATGGGGCTCAGTAACAAGATATTACATCCATACATCGATTGCTTCATGGTGGTCTTCATTGACAAAATCAAGGTGTACTCACCGACGGAGGAGGAGCATGCCTATCATCTCTATATAGTTTTGGAAACACTCCAAGAGAACCAGCATTATGGTAAGCTCTCAAAGTAATAGTTTTGGATATGAGAGGTCCACATTCTGGGACATGTTATCTCAGAGGCTGAACTTTTAGTGGATCTGTAAAAGATCATGTATGTGCTAGCTTGGGAGCCACCCAAGAGTGTGAATGAGGTTCGGAGTTTCCTGGTGTTGGATGGGTACATCCAGAGATTCATACCTTACTTCTCCAGAGTTTTGTCACCCTTCTTAGTGTTGAAAATGAAGGGAAATCCGTTTTTTATGGAGAGATTCAAGTTGAGCTTTCAGGGGATGAGGCAGAGACAGATGAGTGATCCCATCTTGAGGCTACCAGATGAGGGTGTAGGGTATGTAGTATACTATGACGAATCAGGGACTAGACATGGATGTGTACTGATGCAGGAGTGATAAGTGACAACATATGGTTTCCGACAGTTGAGAAAACATTAGTATAATGACTCTACTCATGACATGGAGTTAGCATTAGTTGTTTTCGTCTTGAAAATGAGGGAACTCTACCTAATGAGAGAACAGATTATTATGTACTATGATCACAAGATTCTTAGTTATATCTTCTCACAGAATGACCAGAACATGAGGCAGCAGGGTTGGCTGGAGTTCCTCCAGGACTAGGGCTTTGAGATAGTCTACACTCCTAGGAAGTGGAATGTAGTGGCAAAGTCACTCAATAGGAGGTCTGGTTTACAGCTGTCGAGTGAGAAAAAATAGCTTCCAGCATCATTATAGATATCCTTTTTGGATAAATATTGAGAATCTTACCTTCAGTCTATGATTGTCAGTCCCCCACTTCTTCAGCGAGTTCAGGAGGAGCAGCTTGGGCACATTGACTACAAGGCTCAACGTGCCCAGATATCCTCAGGATAGGCACCAGATAGATTTTTCGAAGTTGGGGATCACTTTATCCTCTTTAGAGGATTCACCATTGCACCAATGGCACTATAGGATCAATGGATGAGGAATTTCCACACATCACCATTGTAGGTACATCCTCTTGTGGAAAAGATGTGCCAAGACCTCCGGCGTCAACACTAGTAGCCAGGAATGAAGAAAGAAGTGGAAAAGTTTGTTTCATGATGCCTCACTTGTCAGCAAATGACAGTCAAGAATTGGGTTCCAGTTGGATTAGCACAGCCACTAGAGGTGCTGGAGGGGAATTGGGATGGTATCTCCATGGACTTTGTGATAGGTCTTCCACATATTTCTAGGAAAAATGATTCCATCTAGGTGATCATTGACTGACTCACCAAGTAGTTCCACTTTATACCTATCCAATAGTAGGGTTCATAAGAGGTATTGGGACGCCCCTACGTGCAAGAGATTGGGTGACTTCATAGGGTGCCATCGACGATCATCTCAGATCACAACACATGCTTTACCTCTATCTTATGGAAGGGATTATAGGAGGTGTTCGGGACTCAGCTACATTTGAGAACCACCTTTCATCCTAAATTAAATGGTCAGACGGAGCTGACCATAATGACACCTGTGGACATGATTCGTGCTTGTGTCCTTAAGTTTAGACATAGTTGGGAGGATAAATTTCCCTTAGTGGAATTTTCGTACAGCAACATCTATCAATCCACCATTGGTATGGCACATTTTGAGGCCTTGTACGGTCAACCATGCATATCATCTCTGTGCTGGACAGACCAAGGGGATTCATCACATATGGGTCCACTGTTGGATTCAACTACCACTTAGAAGGTTTAGATAATCTAGGAGTGGATGAATACTGTACGGAGAAGATATAAGTCGTATGCTGATAGGATATGGAGTCCTCTAGATTTCTAAGAGGGGGAACACATATTTTTTAGGGTCTTCCCTCGATGGGGACTATAAATATTTGTAATAGGTGTAAAACGTTCACCTAGGTTTATCAGAGCATTTCTGGTACATCGGATGATTAATGAGGAGGCATACTGCTTGGCACTGCCATTGTAGTTGGAGAGGGTTCACAACATCATCCACGTATCCCAGTTGAGTATATACATGCATGACCCATCACACATCATCGACCATAGAATGTTGGAAATTTATGATAGGGTGATGTTTACGGAGGATCTGGTGGAGAGTGAGGATCGAAATTAGAAGCTCCTTCATGGATGATTGATACCTCTAGTACACATTCGCTGGAAGCACGAGAACCTCCGAGAGGGAAAATGGGTGTGGGAGACACAGATTCTTGCTCAGTACCCCCATTTGTTTTCATAGTCTATGTTGTGGCTATTGGAGACAAAAATCCCAATGGTTGGGAGAATGTAAAGACCTAGATTTTTTAATGTAATTATTTTTATTATATGGAATTATTAGGAGTCTGAAAAAATTGACGGTGTGTGATTTTGAGGCCCGGTGTGCCCGGAATGAAATTACGAAATTTTTTTAAGGTATATTCAGCAAACGCATGAGTGGAATTTTCTATCATTTGAACCAGTGCTCGGATAAAAAATATGAAGGCACTATTGATTCTGCAGTACCGAGATTCTCTTAAGGAAGGTTTAACCTAGACCACAGTGGGTTGAGAGAGGGATTTTAGTTTTTCGGTTTTCTGTGGTAAATAAATAAAATAAAATAATTTTTATTTTATTTTATTTCAACATCTATTTTGGTTTTAGTGGTGGGGAACACAAGGGGTGATCGGGCATTTAATTTTGGGCATTAAATTCCCTGTTACACAAAAATGTGTAACCACAAATCCATTAATTAATTAGATTTATTAATTCTAAATGAATGAATCACCTCTTAAATTAAGAGTTATTTTGAATCTTACTCTGGGTTGGGTGTTTTTTCTGTTAGAAAAAGGAGGAGGATGAATTTTAGGTTCTTGACCAAGAATAGATCTCTTAATTGAGAACCGAAGATCATCGTTCGAGCGGTGTCATTAAAGGCTTGTGGTTGGGTTGATGAATGCCGACACATCCTCAAATGTGGAAATTATCCAACGATCATGATGTAAGGTTTTTTTTGGAATTATTTTCAAGATTTGTTGAATTTTATTCTTACCACTTTCTATCAAGATAACGTGGAGGGTGCGAGAAAAATGAAACATACCCATACCCTAAACCTTTTGTTGTAATTTGGGGCATTCTTCATGAGAATTTTATTCGAGTTGAATGAAACGTGGTACGATGAGTGAAGACGGTGGCCGGCTCTAGCTGGCTGGAAAGGATGTGGCGGCACGCCGTTGTGTACCCCTAGAAAAAGGGGAATGTGGCATATAGTCGCAGCGGACAATGGCGGGAGGCACCGACCGGCCACAAGCGGAGGCGAGCAGCATGCCGTCACGCATATCTGAAGACAGCTACGGCTCAGAAGCCATGGCAGAGGGACGGGACCCACTCCCTGTAGGTCCCGTGCGCGACATTGCGGCGCCCCGTTGCACCCCCACTCCATTTATGAAAGAGGTAAATTTCCCCTGCACTAGCTATTACAGGCCCATCCAGCGGGGTCGCTACACAAATAGAACATCAAAGGTCATTCAGAAAAACATGGGGGGTTCTCCCCCATACCTGCCCAAGCAGTCCGTGCTTCCTTCCATTTGTGCCCTCCACATATCAGGTAGTGTGAGCCTAGAAGGTCGTGCCCCTTTTTGGGTCGGTCGCACCACCCAGGCGGGTCGGGCATGTCCGCATCACTAGTGGGTCATTCCCCCTGCAACCCAACCCAACCAGGAAGGGTCAGACCTGGACCAGGGCAGACCAGACCCAGACCGGGGTGGACTGGACCCGGACTAGGGCGGACCGGACCCGGACCCTTTGAGGCCCTGTTTCGCTAAACAAGCCATTACTTTTTTCACCAGACGTCTGTTTGATGAACGATCTATGGCACTAGGATACATGGAAAGATATGGTTCATTTTGTATAATAAAATTTATTTTTGGAGAAGGTTAGAGTATTTACGGGTTGGATCAAACCAGAATATAACCGGGCCCTTGGTCCTTAAATGATTATAAGTCACAGATCGAGCATTCGATTGACGCGTCGTCTATCGCGTTGGATCCCTTACAACATGGTGGTACTTTGGGATACTTCTTCATAAAACTTCGTGGTGGTTTGAGGTTCTACCAATGGCTTGAGGAGTGTATTCTCCCGGAATCAAGCGTTCTTAGTGAGAGAGTCTCTTGGTTGGCTGTAACGTTAAGAAAGAACATCGATCTTATGTGGGTCAGCATCTATAAATCTTGTGTGGGTCAGAGATAGTGATCCTATGTGGTTAAGTACCTATCAATCCTATATGGGTAATCACCTAGAAATCCTATGTCGATAAAAGTCTAATGATCCTTTGTGGCTTAGTAGGAGAGCCTCTTAATAGAATAAGATGATCTAGATTTACAACTAATCATCTATACCTCTGTACTTGAGTTATATACTGGTGTGAGCTGAGTCTTTACCTTTGTGTTACTTTTATCTTCATGGTGTTACCTTTGTGGTACATATACCATCATGTTTTTATCATTATGTTGTTACCTTTTTGGTGTTCTCCCCTCGTGGATTATATGTGATAATGGTTTAAAAGTTGGTGCCTTATGTTTCCTTATGTATGAGATGAGTATATTTTGATAACATAGGTATATGTATGTGAATATACCAAAGTATGGTTGATGACTACTGGTTTGTGATTTGTGATTGATGTCTTTCTTTGTGGATTTTCCTTTGTGGATCTCTGGGAGACCATCGGGGGGGGGTCTCAGGGTCCCTACTGAGTGATGTTATACTCACCCCTACATGGGATATGACCACTGCTTGCTCTTTCTTGTGTAGAGGACGAACATCATTGATCGAGGATGAGGGATCTAGGACTGAATGGTGATTAGAGGTGGACCATTTACACGATGCGATGTAGTGACAACTGATAGTGAGTTTTACCTACCCTTCATGTAGGATCCTTAGTGGACTTTCTTGGAGGTGTTTTCTATTTCTCTAGTACTTGTACTTTCCAGTTGGGCTTGTATTCCAACCCCTTTACTTTCAGTACACTTTTTTACTGTATCATTTTACTTCATGGTTTCATCTTGTTGGGTTTTTGATTGTGTGTTTATATAGGTTTAAAGGGAATTCCTTCCCATTATAGGGACACACCATTTCGGTGCATGTCGCCAACCCCTAACCTATAGAAGGTGGGCTTGGGGTAGTAACGACACATGCACTGGGGGACGGGTCGTAAAAATATTCAACCATTACCTTAAAGATTATACATTCTAACATATTTTTTACTATTAGAATAAAATCAAAAAATTCAGAGATGTTCATAAGTTCCATTTTTGATGATTTTACTCATATTATATGTATTATTCTTTTGAAATATAAATAAAAGGATCTAAAAATGTTAAAGAGTTTCAGGATAAGTGATAATAATGAATGTAGATATTTCATGAAAAAAAAATCAATGATATAATAGTACTAATTATAGATATGATATTATTAAATATTATCCTAAAAATTTTACCATTCATCATTAATATTGTTCACCATACAAATAAAAAAATAATCTTAGTGAATGAAAAAATAGATTTTTTGTTGAGGGGTATCGAACAATATTGATTGAACATGATACTTCTTGATTCTTTTGGATCAAATATATTAGAGAATTAGTTCACATTCATAATTTTTTTTCCTTTAGGGACAAAATTTTATGGAACTATATGATATGTATTATAATAAAAATCATGCTTGAAGTACATAGGAGTGTTTGGAATTCCCTGCGTTATCAATGTAAAAAAAATAGAATCTTGGGATGTCCAATCATATATTTTTTAATGGTATCATCCAGGTAACCCCCATAGTTATATTTTATACTATTATTATTGAATGGAAATTGATATTTTTAGTAACACTCTAGATGTGAATGTAATGAAACATTAACTAATGATATAAGAGGAATAGACGATAATATTGTTATAGTCATACAAGATGAAAACTATTTTAATTACATAGATGTTATTGAAGAAATAGATATTGATTCAAATGTTTAATGTTATTAGGGAAAAGTGTGTTCATATTCCACAATGATAAGGAAGTATCTGGAGTTCTAAAATATCATTGAAGATTATGGAAAACATGTTCAAACTAGGAGAAAATTGAGGACAGATTCATATACCTCAATGTTATCACAAGATTATCCAACAGATATTGAATAATATTTATAGAATAAAGATTGGTTTGATGCCAATAATTAATAATGACATAAAATTGAGAAAAATGATACAAGGAAAATTTAAACTAACCCAAAAGATAAGGATTTTTTAGAAAAAAATAGTTTTCTGAAGCATTTTTAATAAAAATGTTAAATTGATGTGAAATAAGGAATGATTGGTTTGTAAAGGATACTCTAATGGTTATTGAAATGTTTTTTATAAGACATTTTCCATAGTTTAATAATTAAAAGCATCATATAATTTCTTATTATAACTAAATTAAGAATATACAAAACATTACATAGCAATTATAGGCCCTCATTTCTCAATGCAATGCAATAATAGGAAGTTCATATTGAGTAATAATGTATATTATTACTTGTTCAAGATGACCATATGTTCAAAATATGAAGAATTTTTTATATGGATTAAAACAAGCCCAAATAGTTTGATTTTATAAACTGCATACTTAATTGAAGAATTTGAATTTTATAGAAGAAATAATTGATATAAACCTATACATAAAATAAATTCATTAGGTTTCCCTCATTTTGATTGTTTATATTGACGATATCATACTCATAGGGAATGAAGAAAATATGTAGAAAAATGTTTCAATTGATAAGACAAATTTATAGAAAATTTACATTCTACGAGAAAGGAATTTCATTCTTGGATTAGAAATATCTTAAATGAAATGGTATAAAATACTTTAAAAAGAGTAGTATACTCTAGATCTCCTAAATAAATTTTGAAATGAAGATTTCATGAATATTTCCACTGTTATTTTAGTGGGATAATAGTATTAAAAATATGTACAAGAAAAGGATGTTAATCCTACATAATTTATAAATTTGATTGGAGGTTGGTTATATCTCACAACATAAAGGTAAAATTTAGTGTGTGTTATTATTCTATTTTTAGATATCAAAGTTCACAAAAAGTGTACCATCTAATAGGTATAAAAATCCCAGATATATTAAATAAATAATTGATTATATGATGAAATTTTATAGAATAATAAATATTGATCTGATTTGTTACACATATGATGATTTGGTATGATGTGTCATTGAAAAATGATCCACATCTACTGGAGAATTCATGTTATGAGATAATTGTGAAAGATGGAATACAAAGATACAAAGTACATTGTATCTTATCGCTATTGAAGATGAGTTTTTCATATCCATATAAGTAGAAAGAGACATAATATTGATAAATATACAATTAGAATATTTTTTGGTTGATGTGATAATACCCCTTATCATAGATTTTGATAATAAAATTACTATAAATATAAAACATTATCCATTGAAATAATCTAGATATATGAATATTAATAATTAATATCAGCTCATTAAGGATTATGTGGAAATAAATGAACTAGTGATTTATGTTTTTATTATAGTAGAAAAATATTAATATAACATCATTGAACCACATTCTAAGAAAGAATTCAAAAAATGAGAATGGTTAGAGGCATTCAATCTCACGCTCATCAAGGCTAAGGTATGTTCTTTTATGTCACCTCTCTCATCTTATCATAAGATAATTTTTTCAAAGTGAGTAGAAATGTAGAGACGTTAATTGATTTTTTATTTACCTTTTTTAAGGGAGAGAATGTATATAGGGAGGATTTAAAGGGGTAATATATAATTTCTGATTTTGTGAACTATTTTAAATAGGATTTTAAAGTTAGTGGAGGAACTATTACATATAGGTTGGAATTTTCTTCTATTATGAATATGTGGTAGTAGAAGAAGTCTGAAATGATAGTCAATCAATAATTTATGTAAAACATGTGTAACACCCCAATAATCTAAAAGAGGAACATTTTGTTCAATATCCCAAGTGACATGAAGCACTGAGATTAAGGGGACCATGAAATATATTTCATTAAATTTAATTTCTTTGATGGTTTTTGATATGCGAAACAACTATTCTAAATAAAATGTAATAAATTATATCATTCTAAACTAGATGTTAAGTTAGTTTTTTTAATATCTATAAATAAATTATAAAAACAATATTTTTTTCAAATTCAAAAATTATATTCAATTTATATTAATTTACAAGAAAAAAATAAAAATCATTTTAAGGGAAAAATGAATATTTTTTGAAGAAACTCTTTTTTTCTATAAGGATATTTGTTAGCACATTTCACACATAATTTAATATTAATATTAAACAATTTTTGGAAATATATTTGAAAAAAATATACTTCGTTTTTGAAATTTAAATGTCAAAAATTATATTTGGGTGACTTTTTTATATATTTCTAAAAATATTAAATTTTCTGATGAATTCTGAAAAATACTTCTTTAATTGAAAACAACATTTTTATTTAAATTATATTATAGGATAAATTATATATTTTAATAGTTTTAAATAATAAATCAATTTTAATGAAATTTAACTAATATATTTCATTAGAATCAATTTCATATTGAATTCTGATATAAAACTATTTAATTTTTTGAATGGTTTTCTTGGGAGAAAACGTTTTTTATGTGCCTTTGGGATTAATTTTAAATCGAATTATTCCACTTAGGTGAATAATATTTATAAAAATGGGTCCATTATTTGGAATTAAAATAATTTATATTATCTGATAAGGTCAAAATAATTTTTAACCATTATAAATTTCAAACATAATAAAAATTAATATTCGCAATTTAGGTAAAAATGGGTTCACTGTTGGTCAACATAAGATGATAAGGGTTAAAAATGACATAATCTATTAAAACCCCATTTTTTTCATATTTAGAATTTATTACCTCTATGTTTCTATATTATCGAATTTTGGAGACATGTTTAATCTGAAAAATATAGTTACACTTTATTTTATTGAAAAATTACATCGGTGCCATCTCTGCCACTTATAAAAGGATACCAACTCTCCTCTCCACATCACATATAGAAAAGCATTTAGTTCATAAAAAACATCCTATGTTTATTCCTTACATATTTCCCCACATCGTGGAGGAATTTTTTTATTTAAGAATACCTCTTATAAAAGCTTTATGTATAATCCTAAAGAGGCTCTCTAAAGAAGATGTAAAATTCCTAAACATACATATTTGATTTATTTCTTCTTCCACATCCTTAAAGTAATATTAAAATTAAATTATATAATAAAAAAAGAATACTATTTATAATTAGTTTTTATAATGTTAATTACATAATCCCTATCGATATCCAATTCCATTAAATGGAAAAACAAACTGTCGATCATAAGTATTGGAGATTTCTTCCTCAAGAACTGATATAATTCATTTTCAATTCCTACCATTCAAGGTGATATATACTTATATATTTCTGATGTCTATATGATATTTATGAAATTATTATATTTAAATAATGATGATTTAATAAATAATTTCTTAATCTTTATTCTATGGTGGGATGTCATAACATCGTTCATGTGTAGGGTGGACTACCATCTCATGAAGCGACGTGATTCATTTTATGGAATAAATTTTACATGGAATATTGTAAAAAAATTAATGAATATATGTGGTATTTATTACCTAACTATTATAATATAAATATAATATAACATATAACTTCTTACCTTATACTCTTTTTGAAAACAATAACATCCTGAATGTGTATGTGTAGACTACATCCTTCACGTAGCAGTGTCAATTGTTTTTCATTTTATTTTTAAAAGTATGTTAATAATGATGTATTTGAATAATATAAATTATATATATATATATACATATATTATTATTTAAGTTTAATTATTATTTATTTTCTTTTTTCCATCCATGGAGAAACAAATAGAAACAACGTTCATTCATATGTATTACCCACCATCTCCATAAATAGTGTAAACTATTTTTTATATATAAATTTTATAGATTACTCAAAATAAAAAATTGATTAATATATATGATATTTATTTAATTTTTTACATTCTTTGTAACGACCCAAAGTTTTTCAACGAAATTTACCTTCTAAAAATAATGTCATAAAATCACATGAAAACACAACATAAAGAACTACTATGTGATTAGTGACCTTTAAACATAAGTTTGTCACTTCTGTGTTTGGATTTTTGAAAATCTGACATATATAGTTGTGTTCAAGATGATTTTTGGAGTCTAATTAAACAAAAATAAATTTTGGTGAATAGTAATGTACCCTTGTGAATAGTAACCCACCCTTAATGAATAGTAATATGACTCTTATGAATATTTAATCATCCAACATAATATTAACCTTACCCATGATTAATGAAATAAAATTTAGACATCTTAGAAAGTGACAATTTGTCCTTAGTAAATGTTTTGGTATTTTATAAGTCATGAATAAATAATTAAAATTAATTAATAAATTTAAAACAAAATTTATGTTCTTAAAATTTGTTCATCATTTATCAAATAAATGTCTTATTGTTTTTAGATAATTTTATAAGACCCTACGTAATTTTTGAAAGCACTATAAAATCAGTTTTAATTTTAAAAACTATTTTTTAAGTAAATTATGATTTTAATTAAATATTAAAATAATCATATTTGTAAAATTATTTTTGAAAAATTTACTTCATTTTCGAATTCTACACGTTTAAAAATGGTTGGGATAAATTTTTTGGATGTTTCTGAGATACTTGAATTTTTGATGAATAGTGAAATACCGTAATTTACAAAAAATAAGCTAAATAAGCTAATTATAGAGTCATGTGGGATATTCTGATGATGTAAGACCACTTGTTTTGGGATCAAAAGATAAAATTACTATTCCTGGTCATTCAATACTCACTATTCCATGTCTTAGGGGAAATTGATAAACTAATGAATTTTATATTAAGGAAACCCATCTCCCCGCCACTATAAAAATCACCCTTCACACCCTCATTTCCCCACACCTCTCAAGCATGAAGCCTTCTCTATACTCTGCCCAAACATCTTCCATGTACCCTCTCCCACGTTCAATAACTTTTGGTCTCATCAAATGACCAAGCCTGGCTTCCTTAAGGAGAATATCAATAGGAGGATTTAAGAGGAAATTTCTCTCCCTCTTCTCCTTTATTTTCCTTTCAAGTTCAAGTTCATTTCTTGATATCCCCCCACCTATCTTAATCCATATGTAATTAAAACTCCAGTATTATACATATACTGGAATTTTAGGATTCTAATGGGATATTAAATCATCCAACCGCCTTTCCCTCATCCTTTTATTTTATTAAAGATAACGTTGTTCGTGGGGTGTTAATTTATCACCTTCAAGAAAGACATGCTTCCTTATTCAATTTCTACATTCATATCTTGTCATGAAACCATTTTTATGAATGAACCAGAATATTTTATATGTATTATGTCTTATTTTAAGTTCTGGAACTGACTTATGTGCATATTACTAAGTGATAAATTAAAACAAGTTCATTATGATCGAAAAATCGCTCAAATTAACCCAAATAATCATCATTTAATTCTTATCTAATGATTCATCCAAATGGATATAATATGATTCATTATAATATCATCAAATATCCTATAATATAATTAATAACATGTAATATTTGGTCTGGTTTTTTACCCTTTTTCTAGCCAAACATCAATTTAAGAATACAAGTGAACCACTTAAGAAAATCATAAAAAACAAACATTCCTGAATAATGTTTTTAAACTCTATAACTCATCCAAAGGCTAATAAAATGACTTAATGAAACCATAATGAACTATATTAATGTACACAAGGTTCTTTATTTCTAATTAATGAATATAATTTCATTATATAGGACATTAAAGAGAAGGAATCATTCAGATACTAGGTAAGGGGAAATTCTCGAACCCGACTTTCATCCTTCTGGTTCTCCCTCTTTCAGTCCATTTTTGATATGGTTACACCTTAAACCTCACCGGTCCATCATTTTTTTCTTTTCTAGGATATATATTTTTTCCACTAATTTTTATTTCAAACAAAATGTTTTCCAAATGAACTCTACTTTTAAGGACTCGCCTTTTACTTCTCATTCAAGGTTGATGGTTCTTGCAACATGTATGTTATTACATCTTTATTTTGGGAACCCAAAGCATATGAATGTTTTATTGTGAGATAAAACCCATTCCTTTCCATGGGTTAGTTTTTTACATTTTTTATTTGTGTTCTATGTGGCAAGAACGATGATGATAATTTTATGATATGACGGGTGCACCCGGAATTATATAGCGCAATATTAATGTTTCAATGTGACGGTTGCGACTGGAATTATATAGCACTCCAATGCATTGAGTAAAGTGATTAACCTCATGAGTAAATGATAAATAATGTTTTAAAAGATTCTATCTTGGTTCACAAGTATGTTTTGTAGGTAACCACTAAGACATGATGTTTCATTTTTATGAATTGCCACATTTCAAGTAATTTATTTATGCTTCTCTCATGTTCATGATTATTTTCCCATGTAAGGATTATGCTCACCCCATGCTATATTATTCTTATATATCCTCTTACTGGGCCTCTATATCAATCCTTTTGATTTATATCCTCAGGAGGCTACATTTACTAGGGAGAGGACAAGTTCCAATAAGAATCTAGAGAAGAAGAAATTAAATAAATGTTTATTCTTGATGTGGTAATTGTTATATATAGTCCTTATTTCCACAAGACAATAAACCTTTGGATCCTATATATATAATAATATTATGTTTTTATCTTTCAAATGATGTAATAGTAATGTATGAAAAGTCAGGGTTTCTATAGTTGGTATTAGAGGAGTGGTTTTGTTAATTTGGGAATTAGGATTAGTGAACCCTAGAGAAAACCTCTAGAATGAGACTAAGTAAAAATATGAACACAAGAGTATAGGGATCCCATATGTTATGTTTTTGGTATAAATTGTTTAAATGAATAAGTTATTCTTGACTTGTTTACTTATGTTTTGTTCTAACCATTTTTAATTTAGAAAATGGTGGGAACCAGGAGAAATCAGGCCAACAACTTATGCGAGGGCCAATGCAATGATTTCCCGAACAACATCCCCAATGATTTGGGAGGTGGAGTTCAAAACATCATGGTGATTCTTACCCAATTATCTCAGGTTATGAACCATAACCATAATAATGGAGAACGTCCTCCTTCACCAAAGAGGAAGGAACTGGCTATCAATGACCACCGACGTTTAGTGGCTCTTCCAATCCACTAGATTGGGGAAAGTGGGTCAACTCCATGGAGAAGATCATTTCGGTGCTTCACTGTTCTGAGATGGGGAAGGTGACTCTAGTCGTTTATCATCTAGATGGAGAAGCCGATCAATGGTGGGATTTGATTAAGAACACCAAGCCAATGGAGGATATTGGAGAGATGGAATGGGAAGACTTTAAGATAATTTTTCTTAATAATTACTACCCACGAAGTCTTCGTACGAATATGGAGAGAGAATTCATAGAGCTCAAGAAAAAAGAAGTAGAATCTATCAAAACCTATGAATCTAATTTCACAAGGCCTAAAAGGTATGCTTCGAGTTTTTTTATCAACAATGATAGCAAAATTGATAGATTCTTCAGTCGAATAAAACCTCACCTTCAAAAGGATCTTGCAATTCTAGTCATTGGGAGTTATTAATAAGTTGTTCAGTGTGCTCTCAAAGTGGATATAGAGATTGGAGAATGGTCTCATAGCTATGGTTCTAGGAAATGAAAGATGGGGTTTCCAAACCACTGTATCTAATGATAAAGCTGGGATGAAAACTCAACGACCCACATGAAAAAAATGTGGAAAGTTACACCATGGGAACTGTCTCAAATCGGTGGGGAAATGCTTCAAGTGTGGGAAATGACACCATTCTCAAGAGTGTAGGAATGTCATGAAAAGGAAAGTTAATGTGTCCAATGAAAGGAGAGAACCACTCATGGTTCAATGATTCAACTTTAGGGAGCAAGGGCACTATGCAAACCAGTGCACTAAACCTCGAGTTCTCGACGGTAATCAGTGTTAGCAGCCAACAAAGCCAAAGGAACAGGGAAAGTATTATTCCATCACTAATACGGAAGTGGAGAAAGATAATTAAGTCATACAAGGTACACATCCTATTCACTCAAGGATGGAAAACTTTTTATATGATTTGGGTTCTGTGCATTCATTTATATCATTCATGTTTTCTAGAACTGTAGATTCGAAGGCCCAAAACCTTGAAGTTGAGGTATTTGTAAAAACACCAAGTGGTGAAATCATTGAAACCCAAGTGTTTGAATCTTCTCCTATTGGCGTATGTGGGAATATTCTTCTAGTGATTACTTTAATACTTCCTTTGGTGGAATTCGACGCTATAATGGGAATGGATTGGCTCTCATTATATAAAGAACATATCAACTATTGGGAAAATGAAATATCTTTTCATATTCAAAACCATCCCATGCTCCACTAAAAATGAAAGGAAGATCATGAATCTCCTTTGAAAAATCCTTAAATGGTGTGGGTGTTGATTCCCTATGTAGAAGCATACCTCTCCTAATTGGTTGAGTTGAAGGAAAGTGACAACCTTGAGGAAGTTCCCATCATGAGGGAATACAGTGATGTATTTCTCGAAGAGTTACCCGGAATTCCCCCAGATCATGAGGTAGAGTTCACAATTGAACTAATACCCGAAGCTACTCCTATCTCAATGTGTCCCTACAGGATGGATCCTATCGAACTGGAGGAGATAAAGAAGAAGCTACAAGAGCATCTAGACAATGGATCCATAATCCCTAGTGCATCACCTTGGGGGGAACCAGTGCTTTTGTAAATAAGAAGGTTATAATAATACGGTTGTGTATCGATTATCGAGAACTCAACAAGATCACCATAAAGAACATGTATCCACTCCCATGGATTGAAGACCTGTTCAATCAGTTAAGAGGTGATCAATACTTCTCAATGGTGGGTCTTCGTTCTGTATATCATCAGGTAAAGGTAAAGGAGGAGGATATTTAGAAGACTGCCTTCCGAACAAGGTATGGGCAGTATGAGTTTTTGGTGATTCCCTTTATACTTACTAATGCCCCTAAAATATTCATGGATTTGATGAATAGAGTCTTTAGACATTACCTCGACAAATTTGTGTTAGTGTTTATCGATGATATTCTCATCTACTCCAAGAGAAAAGAAGAACATGAAGAACATCTAAGACTTGTGTTGGCGACATTGAGAAATGATAATTTGCACGCCATGTTCAGCAAGTGTGACTTTTGGATGAAGCAAGTCACGTTTTTGGGACATGTGATCACAAGTGAGGGAATTTCTGTGGATCCTTCAAAAACAAAGGCGATTGAGGAATGGACTAGGCCCTCTAGTGTCACAAAAATCCATAGTGTTCTTGGATTAGCTGGGAACTATCGACGTTTTGTGAGAAACTTATCATGATTATTAAGCCCACTAACTAAGCTAAGAAGGGAAGGGGTAAAGTATGTCTGGATGGAAGAATCTGAGGGAAACTTCATGGAGCTAAAGAGAAGGCAGATCACTGCACCTGTACTCACACAACCGAAAAGTGGAGAATGTTTTGTGATATATAGTGATGCTTAAAAAAAGTCTTGGGTTGCGTACTCATGAAAAATGATAATGTGATAACCTACGCCTCACGACAGTTGAAGATCCATGAGATGAACTACTCGATGCATGATCTAGAGTTGGCAGCCATGATTTTTGCCCTGAAAATCTGGCTGCACTACCTTTATGGCGAGAAGTGTGACGTATACTCTGACCACAAGGGCCTAAAGTATATATTCACACAAAATGAACTTTACATGCATCAAAGGAAATGGTTAGAGCTAATCAAGGATTATGATTTCTCTATTCACTATCATCCTGGAAATCCGAACAAGGTAGCTAATGCCCTAAGCAGAAAAGAACCCGCTACTCTATCCATGTGATAGATTGAGAAAGACAATATATTTTTGGATATGCAAAGAATGGATTTGGAAATCATAAGGGCAGGGGATACATCTTACCTTGACCAAATGATTGTGAATCCATCTATCTAGGAGAAGATTATGGAAGCACAATGGGATGATGTGGATATACAAAACAGGGTGAATGTAGTAAAGGAAGGGAAGATTCCAGTGTTCCATATCGATGATGATGGTGTGATTTGGTTTGGAATGCAGATTTTTGTTCCTTCATCACCTGTGATAAAGAAGGATCTATTGTATAATGCACATAGCTCAATATTCTCTACCCATCATGGGAGCACCAAGATGTATCAGGATCTCTGAGAAAACATCTCATGGGATAACATGAAGACGTAGATTGTGGAATATATATCAAGGTTCTTGGTATGTCAGGAAGTTAAATCTGAGAGAAAAATGTCCAAAGGTATGATGAATCCATTTCCTATACCCATGTGGAAATGGGAAAATGTTACTATGGACTTTTTCATGGGTCTCCCGAAGATGTCAAAAAGAAATAATTTGATATGGGTTGTGGTTGACCGACTCACCATGACTGCCCATTTTATCGCTCTTCGAGAAGATATCTTGCTTGATCAACTTGTAAAGATATATGTGAAGGAAGTGGTGAGACTGAATAGTGTACCACTCTCAATTGTTTATGACCGTGATCCAAGGTTCACATCCAAATTCTAGAGGATCCTTCAACATTCTTTGAGTACTGAATTAAATTTCAGCACAGCCTATCACCCCCAAACTGATGGCCAGCCTGAAAGAACTATTCAGATGCTTGAATTTATGCTAAGAGCATGCTCTATAAAATTAAAAGGTGGATGGGATCAGCATCTACCATTGGTTGAGTTCTCATTAAACAATAGCTTCTAGTCGAGTATTCAGATGGCTCCATATGAACCTCTTTATGGAAAGAGATGTAGAACTCCAACCTGTTGGGATGAAGTCGGAGAAAGAAAGCTACATGGACACGATCTTGTTCAAGAGATGACAGAGAAGGTTCAAGTCATCCAGAAACACATCAAAGCTACTCAATTTTGGCAAAAGAGCTATGCTGACAACCATTGAAGGGACATGGAGTTCGACGTTGGTGATAAAGTCTTCCTTCGAATATCTCCATGGAAGAGAGTCATGCGATTCGTGAAGAAAGGGAAGCTAAGCCCAAGGTATATTGGCCCCTTTGAGATCCTTGAATACATAGGAGCCGAGGCCAATCGGCTTGCACTTCAACCAAATATGACTCATGTTCATGATGTGTTTCACGTATCACTCCTAAGGAAGTACATAACGGACCCCTCACATGTACTAAACTCAGAGGTGGTACAGTTGGAAGATGACCTCTCTAATGAGGAGCAGCCTGTAGAGATTCAGAATCGGAGAGATGTGGTTCTATGCAACAAGACAACTCATCTTGTTAAAGTGTTGTGGAGGAACCATAAGTTTGAAAAAGAAACTTTGGAACTGAAAGAGGAAATGAAGGAGAAGTACCCCCACTTGTTTGTGTAATGTGAAATTTCAGGGGAAAATTTTCAAAAGGGGGAAGAATGTAAAACCCAAAGTTATTCAATGAAAATTACCTTCTTAAAATTATGTCATAAAATCACATGAAAACACAACATAATGAACTACTATGTGATAAGTGACCTTTAAACATAAGTTTGTCACTTATGTGTTTTGAATTTTGAAAATCTGACATACAGGGTTGTGTTCAAGATGATTTTTTGAGTCTAATGAAACAAAAATAATTTTCTATGAATAGTAGCGTACCCTTTTGAATAGTAACCTACCCTTATGAATAGTAATATTACCCTTATGAATAGTAAATCGTCCAACATAATAGTAACCTTTCCCATGATTAATTAAATATAATTAAGACATCTTAGAAACTGACAATTTCACCTTAGTAAACGTTTTGGTAATTTATAAGTCATAAATAATTAATTATAATTATTTAATTAATTTAAAAGAAAATTTATTTTCTAAAAAAAATTCACTAATTATCAAATAAATGTCTTATTGTTTTTATATAATTTTATAATACCCTACGTAATTTTTTAAAGCACTATAAATTCAGTTTTAATTTTAAAAACTATTTTTTAAAAAAAAATTGTGATTTTAATTAAATATTAAATTAATTATACATAGAATTTTTTTTTTGAAAAATCGACTTCATTTTTTTATAAAACACGTCAAAAAATGGTTGTGGTAAATTTTTGGGATTTTTCTAAGATAGTTGAATTTTTTATGAATAGTTAAATACCGTAATTTACAAAAATAAGCTAAATAAGCTAATTATAGAGTCACGTGTGATGTTCTGCTGATGTAAGCCCACTTGGTTCAGGATCAGATGATAAACTTACTATTATTTGTCATTAAAGACTCACTATTCCCTGTATTAGGGGAAATTAAAAAACTAATGAATTTTATATTAAGGAAACCCCTCTCCCCTCCACTATAAAAACCACCCTTCACGCCCTCATTTCCCCACACCTCTCATGCTCCAATACTTCTCTAAACTCTGCCCAATCATCTTCCCTAGCCCTTCTCCCACTTTCAGGTACATCTGGTCTCAGAAAAAGACCAATCCTAGCTTCCTAAAGGAGAATCTCAAGAGGAGGATTTAAGAGGTAATTTATCTCCCTCTTCTCCTTTAATTTCCTTTCATGTTCATGTACATTTCTTAATCTCTCCCCACCTATATTCATCCAAATTGTTTTGTAACATTATTATTATACATCTACTATAATTTTATGATTCTAATTGGATATTATATCATCCAACCCCCTTTCCATCATCCTTTTATTTTATTAAAGATAATGTTGTTCCTGAGGTGTTAATTTATAACCTCCTAGAACGACATGCTTTCTTCTCCAATTTCTACGTTAATATCTGGTCATGAAACTATTTTTATGGTTTAAACATACAATTTTATATGTATTATGTCCTATTTAATGTTCTAGAACTGACTTATGTACATATTACTAAGTGATAAATTAAAACCAGATCATTATGAACGAAAAATAGCTCAAATTAACTGAAATAGTCACCATTTATTTCTTATCAAATGATTCATCCACATGGATATAATATGATCCATTATAAGATCATTGAATATCCTATAATATCATTAATAACATGTAATATCAGTTCTATATTTTTAACCATGTTTTACCAAAACTTCAATTTAAGAATACAAGTGAACCACTCAAGAAACCCATAAAAACAAACATTCCCGAATAATGTTTTAAACTCTATAACTAATCCAAAGGAATATAAAATCACTTAATGAAACGATAATGAACCATATTAATGTAAAAAAGGTTCTGGATTTCTAATTAATGAATATAATGTCATTATACAGGACATTATAGTGAAGGAAGCATTCAGATACAATGTACGGAGAAATTCTCAAACCCAACTTTCATCCTTTGGGTTCTCCCTCTTTCACTCCATTTTTGATATGGTTACTCCATAAAGATCATTTTTCGTCATTTTCTTTCCTTTTCTGGGATATACATGTTTACCACTACTTATTATGTACAAAAAAATTCCAAATGAACTCTTCTTTTAAGGACTCACCTTTTACTTCTCATTTAAGGTTGATGGCTCTTGTAACATGTATGTTATTCCTTAATTATTTTGGGAACCCAAAGCTTATGAATACGTTATTATGAGATGAAACCAATTACCATCCATGGGTTATTTATTTACATTTTTTATATGTGTTCTATGTGTCAAGCATGATGATGATGATGTTATGATTTGACGGGTGCACCCGGAATTATATAGCGCAATATGAATGTTTCACTGTGACGGGTGTTCCCAGAATTATACACTACTCCAATGCATTGGGTAAAGTGATGAACCTCATGAGTATATGTGAAATGATGTTTTAACAGGATTCTATCTTGGTTCGAAAGTATGAGTGGTAGTTAACCACTAAGTCATGATGTTTCATTTTTATTCATTTCCATATTTCAAGTCTTTTATTTATGATTCTCTCATGTTCATGATCATTTTCCCATGTTATTATTATGATCACCCTATGATATATTGTTATTATCTATCCTTTTACTGGGCTTCTAGATAACCCATTTTGATGTATATCTTCAGGTGGATACATGTACTAAGGAGAGGAAAATTTATAATAAGAAGCGAGAGAAGAAGAAATTAAATAAATGTTTATGCTTGATGTTGTAATTATTATGTATGGTCCAAGATTTCCCAAGACCTTAAACCTTTGGATCCTCTATGTGTAATACTATTATGTTTTTTATCTTTAAAATGATGTAATAGTAATGTAAAAAAGGTAGGGTTTCTATATTACTAATATTATTGAACCATGATAAAAGTAAATTTTTGGAAATTACTGAACCAAAACATACATGAAAACCATTGCAATTATCAAAAAAACATTGATTTTAACTAAAAATTGTAACTTAATAGGTGATAAAATACAATACATAACCCATATATGGTATGATATATATATATATATATATGAATAAGTTTTGTTAATATATTTATTTATAACCTATATTTATTATTCATTAGGTTCAAGCATTTATGAATTAAATCAGGCAAAAGGTATGGGTCTCTCATCTAAAATTACTTATATGAAATGTATGCCATATTCACCAAAAATTCCTTTAGTTAGGTTTATATAATTACCATAAAATATATAATATTATGAATCCCTTTATCTCCATGTTACCTAATATTTCATTTGAATCTATTTCTTTCATTGTTCTTACAAATCTGAAGATACCAAAGTTGTTCTGGTTTATTTTACAATCTCATCGTTTATCATGATTTTTACGATTAAATTTATAAGGATAAAATATTATTATTTATCAATCAAGTAACTCATTTTTTTTCTCCTTATGTTATTTACGAAATTTTCAAGTAATATTACCATTTTCCTCTACTTGTAAAAAAAATATTGTGAATTTTTTTAAGAAAACAAGACATTATTTCTCTCTTTGGTGGAATATACTTTTTCTTCCAAAACCATGTTTTATAAAAATGTGTTTGAAATTATAAAAGAAGTTATTTAAAAGGAACCATTTACCATTTTAATATTTTTATTAAAAAATGTAAGGAATATTCATGTTAATTTTCAAACAAGGCATGCCTGACATTTAATGAAAATGTGAAATGAACCTTTTTTAAATAATTCAATATGTACGAAATTTCCCACCACAATAAACATCCATTTATTTAAATATTATTTTCAAATATATAAATATTATTTTCATAGAAAAAAATTTGAAAATGTTTTATTATATTTTAGTATTAAATGGTGATTTTAAATATTTAAAATAAATTTTCATCATGAATATTTTAGTAAAATTTTCAAAGTATTTCTATTCATCAATGACATCAACCCTCTTTTGTAATTATGATCCACTATAGTTATGTTATATTAAAATAATAAAAAATCATTATTTGGATGGTTTATGAAAATTTTTACTGAGTATGTAAAATTTTATTACCATTCACCCTATTAACCTGAATAGTTTATGATTTTGTTTCTTGATTGGGGTAATATTTAAAATTTTGTATGCTAGTTTTTCAATATAATAATTTATGTTTTTATCATTCACCCTATTGATATTAGGAATTCATCAGAATAATTTTGTGATGGGTGGCTCTTTCTATATCCCCTCTATGAATCGTTAGGTATCATTGGAAAAAACAGCTTGGGTTTTTGGCCATGGAATTACCCATTTATGTGAGATGTCTTAGAATAAAACCTTGATGGTCTTGTTACAATGCTCATAATTATTCATTCCCTTATTATCAGATTAGGTATTGATGTTCCATATGATTATTTAATTAGTTATAATATCCCCTATTGATTTTTAATATCATTTGAATTTTTATATTTAAGTAATTTATCATCATTTATTCCTACCATACTATGTAAAAGTAATTGATTGAATGGAATGACTTTAAGTTATTTAACCTTCCATTTTTATTATTATTATTATTAATTAATGATATCTTATTTTTTACACATACCCTTTCTGGGCATCTGATATCACCTGTTTCTTATATTTCATTGGCACTGTGATACCACGAAGTGTTTTATGATTGTTATATAGGGATGTGATTTGGGGAAATTAGGTGTTCTATAATAAGACACTTTTTTATTTTTTATTTTCAAATATAATATGAATTTAATGTATGTATCTAGTTTACAAAAAATAGTAAACTATTCGGAACTTCTAGATGAGATTAAATATATCTAGATCCAAAATAATTTAGTGAGCACTAAATCTAGGCTACTAGGTTCAGAATATATATAGGTGGTATCAGAGAAATTTTAGATGAAAATTTGGGAACTAGAATTATTAAATCATAGATTAGGGAACAAAACCTTGTAATAGACTTTGAGGATTAGTAAATAATAATTTACTAAAGATTTGTTATGATTGATATTGTGTGTTATACGTATAAATGAAAACATTTATGGATTCTAAAAATTTATTTGGTTATAGAATATATGTTCCTAGGGGTAATAAATATGAAAAATGAATGTTGGGATTGACTCAAGAATTAGATCATACATGACAAAAGGCCTTATTGTGTGCCTGGTTTTACACTCACACGGGATATTCATGGGATAATTCACATTGTATTTACAAATCATTAAGAAGGATTTAAATTGATGATGAAAATTATTTTCCAAAGTTAAACCTATGTTTTATTTGATTGAAAATAAGATGTCATAATTTTGAAATCCTATAAGTGCTAATATGTTTTTTGTCACTATAATTATTATTTACCACACTATGATTTTTTAATCAATTGATGGGACATAAATAAATCATGTTAACATTAAATATGTTGGAAAATGTGGTGACTGTGAGAACCAACATGGGATGATGAATGAAGTTAATGTTATCATGATTATCCCTAATCAGTTAACCAAAAACATGACTAACAACATGTACCTTATAAAAATCATATAATCCTCAATGAAGGTAAGGATAATGATATCTGGTGACTATAGTGATTAAGAACATAGAAGAAAGAAGGATAAATTTATATCTTTTCATAAATGTGGAAAAAGAAACCCAATAAATTGTCTCAAATGAATGGGTATATTTTTATGTCTATAGATGAAGGGAATAATGGAATGAATTTCGGGAGAAAAGTATTATATTATGATGGACGGAAATAAATTTCATCATAGGGTTCCACTTATAGATCAAGGTATTAAATGTGGCGAGTCCAGAAATTATCCGAGAAAATTCACTCTTTTAATGTTAACCGCTACAGCACAGAAAGAAGATGTGTTTAAATACAATATTTTTAGAATTTATATATTTTGATTCAATAACTGTCTTGTAGAAGTATTTTATCAATAATATTCATCAAATGTGTATTTATTGTATTGTATTGGATTTTCTATAAGTAATTTAAGACACATGTGGAATAGTACCAAGAAAAGTGTTTAGTGGTAAGATTCCCATTTTTGTAAAAAACATGATTGAGGGAATATAACCATTAATAAATTCTCAATGTTGTTATAAAAATGATAAATTGATATTTAAGGGATATTATTGGGGACCTTGAAATTGGTCAATAATTTTGTGGTTTATGTTATCTTTTCTAGAAATTACTGTATGTTTGGAGTGGTGGAATATTCTAAAAACCCTAAGATTTATTATTTTTTAAGTATGAATTTTTTTATTATTCTTTTATAGTGATAAATTTATTCACATGTTTGGAATGTGACATGAAGAGAAACATTATATTTTATAGGTACTATATTGGTAATTTGGTGACCATCCTTCAAATGTAATGGACTTTGAAATTTTTTTCAGATATATTTTGTACTAGCCTTAATTTTTACAATTTATAAAATGGGTTATGTTGGATTTTAGATTTACAATAGGGGTATACGATATTAATTTATTATTTTTTATATTTTTTTATAACCATTTTTTAGTAAATGTGGGAGAAATATCTTGTCACTCCTTTTGGTATATTATGATCCATTAAAATTTTATTTTAGTGCTTCATGAATAAAAAATGTATCTTTATTATTATTTATTAGAGAAATAAATAAATTTTAAGTATCTCTGTTCTCAATCAAATTGTGAAATTGTAAGTATGTTTTCATGTGTTCTCTATCATAATATTAAACGAATCCCTCAACATTAGTGAAAGGTTCTTGAAAAAAATTATCCCATTACCTTGCTATATGATTAATATAATGGTATTTAAACACATCCAATATTTATAGTATAAATTTCATTCAATTTGTTATGATGAATGATCTATATCAGTCACCATAACTATTTACGCTAGTCTTTGATGTCTTTATATTCACTTCTATCCAATGTTCTCCCATTTTTAAACATAGTTATGTGATATTAAAAGTGACATTAAAATTTTCATTTTCCTATTACAAATAGGACATTTTATTAACCCTTTTCAAGATGTGTGTTTCTAATAAATATAATTTAAAATTCCAAACCCTTTATTACAAAGATCAAGATTAAATTGAGATGCTATAATTTATTTAATGGGGTAGACTGTAACACCCTATGATTTTAAAATAAGAACATTGTGTTTGATAGTGTATGAGACACACAACACCAATATTAAATTTAATTGAATTTTATTTTACCAAGTAAGACATTATAATAATTATAGTAATATTTCTAAATCCAGGTGATGAGTGGGCATGGGATTTTATAGCCCAGAGAGACCCAGTGTGGAAATATTAATACATTTAAATATTTCATCATGCATGATCATTTTTTCAATAAAGTTTAATAAAGGTTGATTTTATTTTAGGATCATAAATCTAATACCATGGTTAAGTTTAGAACATGGTTTTTACCTTAGATGTAATATAGATTGTTTCAACTTTGGGTGCTCAATTGAGGGAATTTTGGTGCGATGTTAATGAAATATTTGTTTATATAAAATAAAAAACTAATATACCTCCATCCCTGAACCCCCTTGCATTCTCACAGATAAAAAAGGAGGATCCCCCTTGTTTAATGGATGACCCTAGGCATAAATGAGGAGATAAGGTTTCATCGATGCCCATTTTTATTCTGATCATCACTACATTGAGGTTTAATAGGTTTCGAGCATGATTTTGAACCAGAAACTTCTGAGTTTCACCATGAGGTAGGAAGATTTTTTAGAGTTATTTATTGATTCCAATTTTTGAATTATTTTATGGATTTATATCTCTACTAAAACTACTAGGGATCCCCTAGGGTATATTTATGGGTTTTGGTTAAAATTTGTATGTTTCGAGTGTATGTCAAGGATTTACCACTTGGAATTCTTGATCACATAGCATGAAATTTGGGAGTACATAGCAAGTGTTATTACCATCCTGGGAAGATGATCGTTGGGGACTACATGCTATGTATTATGGGGGCATATTTTGTAGTGACCTCATGTTTTGTGCATCGGGACATGTCTCAAGTTACATTGTAAGGGGATATGATCATGTGTGGGAAGATAGTTATAGTTTCTATGTGTAAATGAGATTAACTACACTGAAAGGTACACCGAAATTTGGTATTGAACATATGCATGGTGTTCCAAACATGGGAATATGCTGAGTACATGACCATGAAGTCGGGTTGCCATGAAACGTCGTGTAAAGAGTGCACATGCTGTATTGGGAGACATGACCAGCCGACCACGTTTGGGAGAAGTCTTTCCCAAGAGATCAGATGGAGTCAAACATTGTGTGAAATGATTTATACGTTGTTTATATTCCCAAATAAATAGTGAGTACCAATATGGTGCACACCCTGGGTATTATTTCTTCTTACATGTTGTGTACAGTGGGTACATGTCTTGTACTCCCCTTTGAGACTTCTCTCTTGTACATCTATATATTCATGACTCTAATGGAGCCTTTTGAGTATCCTATCTTAAGTTGTTATCCACGTTGAATGTGATAGTGAACATGGTTTTAGCATTAAAGATATTGGCTAAGTGATTTTAATGGGTCAATTATGTTAGTGGTGTATAGAGCAGTATCAGTTGTGTGAATTTCCTTGTACTATCATTATGAGAGTCTAGTGTGGGATTACATCCCCTACCCAAGATTGGGATCCCCATAATAGGATGAGCTCCTATAGAGTTAGTGTACCGCTCTGGGAGGTTGGGGTGGGATCCTCTATCATATCAACTTCTTTGGGTGGGTTTTTTCTATAATTGTGAGAAACATACATGAGTGATTAGCCTCTACCAAGAAGGATTTTATGGTAGGGTTTGTGGAACCATTAGGTATACAATCGCTTTCATAGCAGGAGCTTTCTGTATGGTTCGTGGAATAAATTTTTATATGATCCCATACATAGTGGGTCATTCCATAAAGGGTTCTTAGAATCATCGTAACTAACACTAAACATGTTGTGACCCCTATTGAAGAAATTGCATGGGTACCATAATGGATTTTTGGTATCCCCCAAGGGTCCTATGTGTGATCCCATATATGTGACATGTGATTATATGTGTTTTAGGAGGTTTCTAGGATTCCCCCATCTGGGATGGGTGAGATCCCCTAACTGATCATTATGATCTGCTGAGTGGAATCGTAACATTATTCTTGGTGACTCCAGACATGTGTTTTCTCTCATATGTATGCCACTCGAGATCGAAGGGATGATTTATCAACATAGAAATACCATATGAGTGGGATCTATTAAATGATTTCTTTAAATTATGTAATAGTGGTTCCTTATTTATTATATCTCTTGGATGACTACCATCTACAATGGTAGTGCTCATGGAGTGAGTTATCTTGAAAAAGTGTTATAACTTATCCTTGAGTAGAATCATGTAGCTGGAAGTATGTTCACAAACTCTTAAGAGATGGAGTCTAAGACAAGTTTATCTAGATTATTATGGGAGTATTAGTAGTCATTATAAATATCTTGATTGATATACAGTGATAATTTAACTGACTTTTCATGTATATTCAATGGGTGTTTGAGATGGATTTTCATTTTTTCTCTATTTTATTTTTACTCCTCTAAATTTGATTAGAGTTAACTATTTCCCTTTAGTTTATATTTTTATTTTTTATTTTTTTGGGTACCTTCTTGTTATTTTTATACTCTCCCCCATATGGGCTCAGCCTATACATCACTTGTCTTTTACAAAAAAAAATAGTATTATCGATGGAGTCTTAGGATAACCTATATTAGGTGGAGCATCCAGAGATAGAAAAACTAAGGGGGGTACAACTTGTTTCATTAGACATCAATCTCATCCTTCTAGTAAGATTAGATGCTTTTTCAGTTTTTAGGGTGAGATTATCCATTTCTGTGTTTTTCTTTTATTACCTCTCTATAATCTGACATTGGGATAGATGCATCCTTTAATTTTTGGTATCATTAATTTTATTATATATTCACTCTTTCATGGATATGTATGTGTGAGTATTCATACATGTACCATAGGATAATGCCTTCCACAAGTGATACATTTCTACTCAGTACTAGTCACCATCCCCTTGCCAATTCAATATGAGGTTCAGATAGTGGTAGGTCATCCTTCCTTCAAGTAGCATATCCTTGGTGGTTCGCATTAACTAATAGTGGTGTCAGATTAGGACCATCCTTAGTAATAGAGTAATTTTCTATATATGATCTCAATTAGGGATTTATGGAGATAACAATGAAGTGTTTAGTGTTCATATTTTAGGCCATGGACTCTAGTGTTGTTGTTATGGGAAATATATCCTTTCAGTAGTAACTTGATCCCATTATTATTGACTTGGATCATGTAGACACTGGTTCTATGGAAATGTTGATACATGCATCATATAGTACTATATTGTGGTTTCCATGTCCTTCTTGAGAAAACTCCATAGAAAAACTCTTGACTACGGTGCATCAAACTTCTAATTTAGGATGCCACATTTATGACAACTAGACAAGCTTCCAAAGAGGGATTTTGAGGAAAATATACCCAGTGATGAAGATTACGTGTTTGGAAATGGTCTTGAGGCTCTACCTATGGGTGGGGTGACAATTTATCCACCACCTATTAAGTAGCATGTTGTTCCAGATCATTAAGTTGATGATGCACGTAGGCGGAGTGTGTTGCATGAGTTTTGGGGGTAGAGACCTCTTATGTATCAGGGTGAGCTAGACCCCCAGGTAGATGATGAAGGTCTTGAGATAGTCACATGTGTTTTATAACATCTATGGAATGATCATGATAAGATGGTGGTATTATTGGTGACACATTTATAGGGATCTATAAGGTGATGATTGGTATGGTAATGCCAACACTTAATGAGATGACTCTCACTTTGGAAACGTTTTTATGGTTCATCAGGGAAGATTTTTATCAATCCACATTGATATAAGTGCATATCCAAGACCTTATGTAGCTTCCATAGGTTATCATGACCCTTTCAGGGTATTTAATGAGGATTAACGACCATTCATGAATCTCCCTAAATATGGATTGAAATCCATTTTTTAGTATGAACAATTCACATAGCTTATATAAGGATATGATGGCTTCGGTGATATCATTATGCATTCCCACCTATGTTTGAGTGGTTGAGTGGGCATTGGTAATAGAGAGATTTCTATTTGAGCAAACTCAAAATAATTTTTTTAGGATCAAAGGAGTTTATACCTAAATATATGGAAATCAAATTCATTTTCAAGGATTCAGGCAAGCGATATGCTCAAATATACAATCACCAGATTGATGGTTTTAATCATATGGCTCCCAAGCCAGGTCTAGTCATCCATGGGAGAAGTATTGTTTTTCTTGTGATAGATGGGGTCATCTCAACATAGATTTTCAAAACGTTTTTAATATAATGATTTAGATAGTCTATGGAACTCCCTGGAAGATATAGTTATAAGACCATGGATTAAACGTGACGTGGTATATGGTGGAGGAGTGGGGAGAGAAACATGTTTTGGAAGATAGTTAAATCTATTTACACCACTACCTAAATGTGGTCTATGCCAGGGTCATGGATCTGGAGGATGGGGGTGAGTGTGGATGGAGATCACATAAGACTATGACCTAGAGGCATTGAGGATGAACATAGGTAGCATCTTTAGCTTTTCTACTTTTTGAGTATTATTGATAAATAATGGTTGGAGATACCCTATTACATTCACTTATTTCTCGAGGTTTATTCATGGTGGGATGAGTCATCTATAAATCCATGTGGTATTGATATTTAATATAAATTATTACTTATGGGAAAAAGGTTTTTCCTTCCCCACTGATATTTATTCTTGTGATGTGATAAAAACCATGTCGAAAAGTCAATTCTTCCGGCAGTAGATAGTGTTGAGGATTGATGGATTATTTCCTTTGAATTTTGTTTTTGGGGATAGTTGGTGTGCTTAGGTTTCAAAGGAGGTCAGTGTTGTAGCAGGTAGAAGGGAATGGGAAGAAAGGGATTCATGTGAAACAGTCTTCTATCCTAGAGTCTCAATTTTGTCTTGATATACAAAATGTAGTTCTACTTTCCCACTTATATTTAGAATAAATTCATAAGAAACATTTCTCTATTCATAACCATTGTTTGAGTCCAAGTTATACAAACGGAGAATTTTTTTCTTGACCATTATTCTTGAAGGAACTATTTGAGTGGATCATAGGTCATTAACTCTTATCTGTAGTATAACCCAAATCTATTGGAGAAAGTTAATCACATAAAACCATCCCACGATTGCAAAGAGAGGCCCTATGGTGCTTTTCCTAGCATGGAATGGTGTCCTTATATCCTTGATTAAATGGATTCTTACATTAGGTGTGACAGTGTATCCAATGTTGGGGATGGAGTTTTCCTCTATTATAGAGGTGTAATCCCATGGTAAGAAATAATACATCATCTATCGGTAGATATAACCGACTTATATCATATGGCTATTATGACCCTATGTGAAGTAGGGATATGAGCTTTCATTTTCTTACTATAGTGTAGGAGTTGAGGACATCTACCTGAGGATGTGATATATTCACCTCCATAATGAAAGTTTTTATTTTATAAATACTGGATCCAGATAACATTATTGATAGTTAATTCATCATATCAGTTCACCCTCATGGATCTTTTTGAGATGAGGTGTAGTAGGAGGCTTTCAAGATGAGGTCATGGTAAGACGTACTGTGTACACATGGGAAACCAAGTGTAGGTCATTCGTACCCTAGTGTTCTCGACATTAATGTGACACTTATGACACATGTGTATGGTGCAATATATCCATATTTTTTTGTGGTTACCCCTATTCATTTTTAGTAATGTATGGAGCACAGTTTGGATATTGGTGTCTCGTGTGATTTGTTATCCACAAGACATGTTCCTGATGGGAATTACAAATGTGGGGAGTACATCAAACCTTTAAGGACTGATTATAACACAATCCATGCTACAATACAAGATTCTTAAGAGGTTTATTTCCCTCAATAGTAAACCTAGGTGTTGGTGGTTATGACATGTAGATCAAACAGTCCATGTATAGGGGAACATGCATAGAGTAATCATGTTTGCACGTTGTTGTTGTCTATCCACCATCGATATAGTACAATTTTAGTCCATGTTCATGGGGCCTTTAGGTCACCATTCTAGAGGTTGAATATAGATTTATATTTCACTTTTTGGGATAGAGATGGTTCTAGTGATTGATGTTATGGTTACAATTCATCCATGGGTGGATAAGGACAATCAAGATACATTCAAATCTATGTCTGGTTAGCGAGGTGGTGTATCACAATGTTAAATGACCATAGTTAGACCGGTTTTTAGGGTTCTTCTACCTATCGTAGCTGAGGAGACATGTCGATTCTTCATTTTTCTATGCCGACCTTGTTAAAGATGGATGATAGGTGTGGAGTATCCTTTTTTAGAACTGAATGGTGTTTGTGTTCTATATACAGAGGACAATTCATGGTCTTTTGGATCATATTAGTGTGTGTATTTAGACATTATGGGAACCCTCTGGTGAGATCAGAAGCATGGAAGATCCATTTGAGATATCAATGTTTGCCCTTGTGAATAGGCTTTCGCAGTTCAATTTGAAAATCCAGATGATTGTGTGAGTTCAGAGGCCCTGGTTTTTTCAATGTTTAATATTTAAATATTTTGTGAAATATTTTCAATGCTATGTATTGAGATAGGGTTGAATTTTGGGGTCTTTATATCATCAGCGTGGATATATAAAAATTATTAAATATTGTTTCACACACATGAAATTATTCAGTAAAATTGGAATAACTACTGATCAGAGCCTCATATCTAAATTTTTTGACCTTGGATGAGTTCATATCAAGGTCTTTACTATAGATGTGACATGAAAAGTGTTATAATTGTGTTATTGGTTAAGAGAGTGTTGGTGGGTGTGTTAATGATATATTTTTTTATTTAGAAATAAATAAACTAATATACCTCATCTACCCTTGGCTACTCACAAAGGGTATAGGAGGATCACCCCCCATTCCTGATGTATGTCCCAAGGCCGAAATGAGGAGATGAGGGACCAAAGATCCCCATTTTTTAAGTTGATCATCACCAGATCAAGGTGTATTAGGTTCCACGCATCATTTTGAACATGATGCTTTGGAATTTCCCCATGAGGTAATTGATTTAAAATCTTTACATCCTAATTCATTTTTATGCATTTTTTATGGTTTCATTTCCCTATTACAATTATTAGAGAAACTATAGGAGTAGATATTTGGTTTTTGATGTAAATCAACGTTTTTTGGGTGGCTTGTTGGGAATTAACATTTACAATTCTTGATCACATGTCGTGTAGTGAAAGACCACACGTCGTGTGTTCTTCCCATTCGAGAAAAATGATCTTTGGGGAAATTCCACTTACTACAGGTGCCCACGATGTAGTTAGACTAGGTTGTGTGGATGAGTACATGGTTGGGGTTTTTGTGTCTGGGGAGATGGTCATGTATGAGCAGATGGCTAGAGTTCATGGGTGTATATGAGTCATACTATAGTACATGGACAAAGTTCATGGGTTTACATGATCCATACTACAGGGCTAGGAAGATAAGAATGGAGTGGTGGAAATGGTAATGGAGTGTTGTACATATGATTTGGGTGCGGAAAATAGGCCTGGGATGGGGAAAAATAAAGTATCTGGGTTTCCAAGAAATTTTTTGTACCAAGGGTAAATTCCATCTAGACATATGGGGCTTTCTGGCCATGTATGAGTGGGGACACACCCATGAGATCATATGTGGTCACTTTCCATCTAACCGTATGTACACACTATGTATAATCCCAAATTCATATCGAGTACCTTGAGGGGACATATCTAGGGGTCTATTTCTTGAGAAATGTCATGTATTATGGGTAAATATTGTAGAATATAATAAGATACTTCTCCCTAATGAAACTTTATCTTTAGGATGTGGATAGAGGCCCATGATTAGCCTATCTTGTGTAGGTTCCCATAGTCGATGTGATGGTCTCCAGGGTTTTAAAATTAGATATTTGACATGAGGTGATGTTTTTGGATCTCTTATATTAGTGATTTATAGACCATTATTGGTTGAGTGAGTTCCCTTGGTCTATCCATGTGATGGTTCTATGTGGCATTACATCCCTAGTACATGATTTAGATCACTTCTATAATATGATCTTTAATAGGGTTTTTGTATCCCTCTGAAAGGCTGTAATTGGATCCTCAATCATTTCAAATTAACTAGGTGGGGTTATTGGTATTATTATGACCAAAACAACATAATTTTATATCCCCTATATATAAGGATATCCTAGTAGGGATTGTGGAATAATTGAGTATACTATGCCCAATTTAGTGGGTTATTTTTGTAGGTTTTTTTCATCATCAAGTTTACAATACCATATAATGTGGATGGTTTTAGTCAGGTTTGTGGTATATTCGACTATATAATTCCCTACATAATAGAGTTTTATTGATAGGGTTTATGTAATCATCATGACCAAAACTGTATGGGTTGTGATTCTCTATTTGAGTGATATGATCTTTGGGGTATCGTAATGGGTTTGTGGTGTCCCCTAACATTCCTGGCGGAGATCACCTTTCTTTAAGATTAGATATTCTATCATTCTGGTTGTGTTTGAGGAGTCCCCCATTAGGGATGGGTATGAACCTATATCTGAGTATCGAGATCCACTAATTGGCATCATTACTTTTGTTCTGTTGAGTCTAAAAAATCATTCACTCACTGATGTACGATACATTGGATGGTTGGGATGAGCCATTGGATTATCGATACCCAATGAGTGCAATATATCCTATGATTTACATCGAGGATGGGTGAGTTTTTTTGATGAGATATATCTCTCATATGAGTACCATCTGGGATGGTAGAGTTCATGGGATGATTTATTGTAGATGTCTGTTACCTTGGAGACTAATGTAGAATCTTGTAGTTGGCAGTGAGTTTAGGACCTTAAGAGACATGGTGTCTGAGATGTGTTTTTATTAGTTATTATGTGAGTCTTTATGATAATCCCACATATCATCATTGACATACCAAGTGAATTGAGGTGACTAGTCATGTAGAGCTATGGATTGGTTAAGAGGTAGTGTCATCTTCTCTCTCTCACATGAGTTTCCTCTTCTATATGTGGGTCTATCATACCGTTTCCATTCAATTTCTCTCTTTTAGTTGAAATTTTTTGGTTGTCTACATGATATTTTTATAAACACCCATTTAAGGTATATTCCCACACATTTCATGTATTGTAAAGAAAACATTCATTTCAATGGATTCCTTGTAGAACTTAGGTATGGAAAAGGATATATAAATAGAAAAACTAAGGCTTGTATAGGTGGTTGCATTTCATAGTAGTCCCCTCCTTTTTAGTAGGTTGAAATATTTTTTAGTTTTTTGTGGGGATTGTATTCTCCCAATTTATTCTTTTAGTACTTTTTTTACATATATAGTGTGGTGGATGTATTCATGCATTTATGGTGTCAGTATTTTTATTATTCTCTACTATTGGATGGAGATTTGTGTGTGTGTATTCGTAAGTTTCCATTGTCTAATGCCTCCCACATGTTATATATTCCTAATAAGTGCTTATATCTGTCCTTGGGCCTATTTGAGGTATGATTTTGATAGTGGTGGCTCAACATTCCATCCGACAGGTCGGAATCTAGGGATAAATTCATTCCCATAAAATATATTTCATTGAATTTAATCTCTTCAACAGAGTATGATACTTGAAACCCCAATTCTAAATTAATTTTAATATAGTATACAATTATAAAGGTGTTTTTTTGTTCAAAGGTATGAATAATAAAAAATAAATGATGAAAACTATATATTTCACTGACGTATTATATATATTCAATGGTAATATATGGATTATATAGAAAATAAGTATCATTTAAAAGAGATAGAATTTTTTTTGACAAAATGTGTTTTTCTAAAAGGTGGACTAGTCTTGTTTTTTTAAACCATTAATAATTTATTTATTTCAATTTTAAAAAATATATTTAGACAAATTGTATATATTTTTGAAATCATCATGTCGAAGTTATCATTTTCTAATATTTTTGAGATTTTCTGAAAAGATTTATTTTTTGACGAATAGTGAAAAATAATATTTTTTATTCAAAACTAGTATTTTTTAGATTATTTAAATGGATAAATTACATTTTAAATTTATTTTTAAGCCACATAAATTAAATTAATTTTACATTTAAATAATTTAGGTCATTATAATTAATTTCTTATCAAATTATGATGTTAAAACTTTTTACACTTTTGAATTTATTTCTATGGAAAACACATTTCTCAAAAGGACATTGGGGTTACTTTTAAATTTAATTCTTATAATTATATGAATTATTAATGAATTAAACCCTAGTAGAATATATTCAGTGGGTACATTTTTTCAATAGTATAAGATATAAAATATTTTACCCCGATGGAAAAAATAGTTTTGTAGTCTTGGTAAAAAAAGATTCATTCTACAAATTCAATTTATAATTGAAAACATAAAATACACAAGGGTTTTTATTTTGGAACTCTATATTTACCCTTATAATGTCCATTTATATTAATAAAAAACACTTCTAGGTATCCTATGTAATTAATAAAAAATAAATTTGTGAGCTTGGATGCTCCGTAAGGGTAACCGTTCAGGTAAAGCAATCATGAATAAATAAGAATAATAAATATGTAAACATAAATAACTGAAACACATTCCATTTAAAAAATAAATTGATAATAATATATAATTAATAACTGATGACCATATAAATCCATATACAAAATCACATAAGCTTCAATCAGATCTATATATATTGTAACTTATCTAACAATCACATGGGAATCAATATTTTGTCTCATAATGTTAGAACACATAATGTCAAACATATTAAACACACTTTCAATAACATTCACAAAATATTTTTAATATATGTTTCAAAACAAATTTACTTTGTTGAACTAATTTGTCTCATGAGAACTATTTATGTATCAAGGGGATATGTAATTCAGTCACCACCCATCACTTAATAAGTCTAATGTATTACTTATTTTAAAGGGTTGAAACATAATCTACATAAACATTTATATAGAAAAAAAAACATAAATATTTTGAATACATATTCCAATCAATAAACATAATAATAAACTATATATAGTAATATGCTGAATGGTTATAAAATTGTACATCCCCAATCAAACTGATCATAAACCATCTAGAGAAATAATAAGGATGGTATCGAAACAACATATCCATATTGGATCACAAGTACAATAAACATATTATGAAGTAAATAAATCAGGATACCATAAAATGTTTCTTTGAAACATTTTCGAGGAAAATAACATTTTCACATTGAACATAACCTTTTAAATCTAATTTTTTTTAAAAAAAATCAATTAATTTTCATTAAATATATCCTTTGAAATATATTATGGATAGTCATAAAAACATGCATACATGACATATGGAAATTATATTCATATAATACAAGTTAATACAAAGAATCATTTCACGTTTTTGGTAATAGACAAACATTCCTCTTATGGAAAATGACTTGAAAATCCGTTTCACTTTTTAAAAAAGTCAGAAATGGGTAAAAATTACATTAATAAAAAAAATTATAATATCAAAAACCATTTATAGTACATTTAAAAAAAATTATTTAGAAAAAAAATTATGTTCGTACAAAGATATAAATGAAGTTAGATTTTGATAAAAACAATTTATTAAAAATTATAAATACAAAAGAGTTTCAAAAAATAATCTCAAAATAAATGTATAAAACAAAATGTATAATGAATAACCAAAGGATAATAAAAAGAAATGTATTTATTGGAAAATGATCTAATAATTTCCTTCAATGTAAATTCATGTATAAATAATCCCAATTAAAATGAGATTGAAACATAAATCTCTTCAAAAATTGGTATCATTTTAATCATACTTACAATAAAAAGAGTAAAATACAATGATTCATTAAATACTATGAAGAAAAATGTATTCATTATATAACATATCTAAAGGGTAAATATATACCCCATGCAAATGAATAAGTGGTTAATATGGTATATATATCACAGAAGTACATGTGATATAAGAAAACTCTTATTTCAGGTATAATTTTTTCGTATATGTACGAAACTCATGTATAATAAAAATAGTTTTATTGAAGCGACCCAGATCCCATAATCCTGGAGTCAGTGCCTAAACACATGGTGTGAAATATTTTCCTTATAAAATATACAAATAAAAATTCCACATCTCATTCCATTATAGAGGATCTTTTTGGTTTAGGTTTTAGAAAACTAAAAAAAACTTATAAATTTTGTCCAAAATTTTGACATAAATAAGCTTCATAATGCTTCCATAACATTGGAGTACTCATTTCTTGATAAATATACTAAACCCTAAAAACATAAATTGAAAACTTAAGTTGAGCATATGAATGAACATTAAGGGTTTTTAAAACAAAATAATAAAATCCCATTCTTTCAAAAAATATATAACCTACAAAACATTTTATTATATTGAAAACATCACTTCTTGATACACGTCATTGAAATTTTTCAAATCTTATTTGAATAAATTTTCTGTATAACCTCTTACGCATTTATTATATGTATTTATTTAATAACATTAGGTAAAACATATATCAGAGTGAACAAGCATGTATAAATATCCCTAGAAAGCTGCATAATCCAAAATTTGATCAAACCAATTTTAAAGGTGACATGTAAAGTTGTATGTACATATAATCACATAAATTTATCACTTTCGTAAAATTGAGTAAGTAACAATGTCATGATTCAACTAGCACTTAATATGAAATTCACGGATCGATAGTTGTATCCTCTACTTCTTTTTCATCATTTGATACATTTTCCTTATACAACATTCCATGTGCATACTTAATTTATTCCATATAAATTCATCACCATTATCATAATAGATTTTTAACCAAAGGATATTCAACTAGTCGAATAATCCATTGGTTGGTCATATACTGATACATAATGCGGGAATGTATAATGCTAGAATTTTTCAATGCCTTTCACCACAACCGTGGATAATCATTATTTCATGGCATCGTGCCAAGACTATATAGGTAAGAATACAACATAATTATGGTCAACTACCCCACATAGTTGTGAAATAAGCTAGAATCATGTTCATGTATCATTTATCCTTAACTAATGAGATTCATCACTTTACCCAATGCATTGTAGGGCTGTATAATTATGAGCACACTCGTCACATCATTTAAGTCCAATACATTCCTCAAATGACATAGTATGGTCTTATTTTTGTAGTGTCCCATAAAATGATGGAACCTTACATTATTAATCCATAATAGTTTTCATACATATTTATAACTGAAATTAATTATGCAATAAATATAAAGGTGACATGATTTTTCAGTTTTAGTTTATGGTTGCATCAGATTTAACAGTGACATGTATCGACTAAAACGGTATGCTTTTTCACATCTAATAATAATGAGTGGACATAAAATGATGGGCTTCCACATAAAATAATAACTCTTGTATTAAAACCCTTTCACATGAATGTGATCCTTTTTCATTTTACAATTTACATTTTTTTGAATTTGTGATACTTGTTATTCTTGATTGAACCATACTTTGTTAATTGAAATACCAAATAGATTAAAACCTAAATATAAATAATTATCAACACTTTTTATGGAAAATTGGAATGAAAATTATAGATTTCTAATCATTATTTCATGTGATGTGTTTATGCATAAATATAAAAAAAGTAATTAAAAATATATTCTTATGCATGTTTACAAATTTATCCATAAACGTGAAAAAAATACACACATACTAATATAAATATTACCATTTAAACACTTAAAGAGTCAATATTGAAATACATATAAGTATATATAAGGGTTTAAAGATTATATAAATCCATATATATACAAAAAGTGTATTCTTGGGATTTGAACAACCTATTACAAGGTTTAATAGTTCCTCATAAATGTTTTACACCTCAAAAACATAATTTGATCAATAAAATAGGTTTTATAAAAACTCAATTCTGATTATAATTAAAACCTATATGTGTGTGTATATATATAACTGTATATATACTCGTATATGTTTATGAGGTCCAATTAAACAATACAAATGTAAATCCAGACATTATTTAAGTTCAATCGAGAAAATCATTTAATAACATATATTTAGTATTCAAAAATCATAAAACAGAATAGGTTTATTTAATAAATAACCATGTATACATAAGTTGTATAAATTTATTTCCATATGAAAAAACAAACCAACATAATCCCTTTATTAATAACATCATTTAAAAAAATTATCATCAATTAAAATCATGAACACACAAAAATGGTTTTGTTTTTTATATCCTAATATAAGTATATATATATAGTTTACACAGACACAAAATAATATTAACCCTTACAGGGGAATTATAGCCTAAAACATCAATTTAATACTGATAATCATAATTATAAAAACCCAAAAATTAGTTAAGATTGGAATCCATATAAAGTTTCATATATATATATATAATCTATGAAAACAAAAAAATATGGAAAAAGGGGTTTGAATATTGTAATAGAATAAAAAATAACTTCCTTACAAGAGTATTAAACATTAAAAAGCAACGATAAATACATTTATAAAAACATGTTAGGATTGGGAGAAGATACTACACATATATATATATATCCATAAAAACATAAAGGTATAAATAATATTTTTTCCTGATAAAAACAAATAAAGTTAATCACTTGCCTAGCTTCAAGAGAGAGACACGGTCAGACATGGGGCATTTATAGGATGAGGAGAGGGAATCTGGGTATAGTTAGAAGTGAAATTAGGGATTATATAGTATTTTTATGTATGTTTTATATATCCTGATTTATACATAAATATAAACAAAGACCACTAAAAGTAAACTAATTCAAACAGTTCTAATACTCAAAATTAGAAAAATCCTAAGCTAATCAATGCTTATATTATTATTTATATATACTAATGTAAAGTTGTGGAAACTTAAATGATCAGTAAATAAATAATAAAATAAGACCACAACATGCTTATGGGTATAAATCGATGGTTGGTCCGAAGAGTGGTGGAGGATCTCAGGAGAAGAAGAATAAAAGAAGGAAAAAACATTAGTTGGGCCACTGGTTTGGCGTGAGGAAGATTAAGAAGCAAGGAGAATATGTGGAAAATGTTGGATGGGATGGATCATTCATGTCATGATAGGATATCAATGGGTGTTACCTCAGTTTAAAAAAATGAGATATGAGATTAAACCTTGAATTAATCAGACCTCCATAGTTAGAACCAGCATTTAATGGGCGGCCGAGATCAGCTAAGTCTGCAATCAGACGGCTGAAGAAAACACCGCGTTGATACTACGGTAAGGGAGTTTCAAACTTGGGACTGGATTGTCTAGTCCAGATCTTTCGCACTAAGATTGGATGGTCTAGATTCAATCTCTATTGAAAAAAACATTCCCACATCAAAACAAATGGGATTATATGCAAGATTTATAATCTCGGAACACCTATCTTCCCTTCAAGTGTATCTCACCCCCTCCTCGGTACTACCATATACCGGCTCTCCTATGGGCGTGCTCTACACCAACTCCAGCTCCTCGTGCCACCCCACATGGTGGTGCTTCTACCTGGGGTCCTCCTTGTGTCCTTGTGGCACGCATACCCTCACGAATTACCATGTGTTGTGGTTGAGGGGTACAGGCTTATTCTCTTACTCTATGTAGTGTGAGCTGCCTCCCTTGGCTCTGCCGGAGGGTTGGCCTATGGGTAATATATTTTTTATAAAACCAAACATTCAAAAACTAACCATATCTAATACCATATAAAGTAAAAATGTTGTTTACAATATTTAATTTTATTTAAACATGTCATTAATTAGCCTAAAACATGTTTTCAACTTCATTTCAAACAATAATAAATTAAAAATACACAAACAAATATATAAATCATACCATGTCATCAATCAACCCAAAAGTATAACTTTTAATTAATAAAATTATTTTAAAACATGGATTCAATGTTTTTTATGTTTTAAAACTTATATGTTCAAAGTACCACATCATTGATTTTATTCGTTCTATTATAACTATCATGGTTATTAAAATTTAAATTAATGTCTTCCCTTAATTAATTTTTTTTTATTATTTAACCTAGGATATAACATTGAAATATTTAAAACATTTTTAAAACATGTGTAACATATATAATTATTCTGAAATTAATTAGTTACACTTCATTTTGATCAAAATATAAATAAGTATACATTTTTAATAAGTATAAAGGTATTCTTTATGCCTACTTGAAAACATATATTTATTAGCTAAAACATTACTTTTTAACATTTAAAACCCTTATGTTCTTAAAATAATATAGATACTTAAATACTTAGAACATTTAAAATTACTATATATATAAATACTTAAAATATTCAAAATATCTAAGTAAAATAGATTAAAAAAAATTCATAAAATCAACTAACGCTTATAAGATTTTATGACCATTGTAATACCAACGGTCATCTAAGAACTGAAATAGCTAACAACAGTCACAAAAGGCCTTATAAGAAGATTTTTTAGCATATTCAAAACATTAGAAACAAATCAGTGAAGATAGTTCTTTGTATACCCTTGATGCTCAGTACATTGGTCATTTATCTTTCCATTATTTTTATCATTGTGATAGACACAAAAGTCTCTCACTATTTTCTCGGTCTGTTCGTGATGTTGCGGGATATCCCAGTGATTCTAATAGGTCACTTAGAAGGTATTATAGGTTAGTAATGTTTTTTTGTCCTTAAGGTGATGTAAGGTTTTCATAATTAATATTGAATAAAACATTTATTTTATTTTTTTTATGAAATTGTTTATATTTTAAAATAACCACTATTAAACAAAGACACCATAGTAATAAAGAAAATATTATTATTACAATTTAAATGTTTTCATGGAATTACATCATCCACCCCTTAAATAAATTTCCTCCTTGATATTCCATTCATACCAATAGACATTTACCTTTTTTATCCACTATAGTGTCCATATACATGTACCACTAGTGTCGGTGATTTTCCCGGGTTTTGGTTAGAACAACATCAAAACTCTCAACTTCTCTAGTCCAGACACAACATGGGAAGCTTGGGTCAGGATCGTGTAGACATCTAATGATTCTTGAGAGTGATACATGTGGGTTTTGAAGATGTGTGACGTTGTCATGTTCTTGAAATCTGTAAAACAAACATAAGGTCTCGACATCAACAAATTCATAGTCTCGTCAAACATGACTGTAGAAAAGAATCTGACACATATAAGCTTGGATGAGGTCTCCCGCATCTGCAGCTTCTCATAAAATCCCATAGGGATAAAAATATTTTTTCTGGAGGGAAACATTTAAAAATACCCTCATAGTACTTCCCTTGACATTCATAGGATCGAAATTTTGCTTTTATCATGAGGAAATAGTCGAGACTTGGTCCTCGATGGAGATAAAGTACACGAGGGGAGTTGGGTACATGGTACAAATGTTTTCATTACAATCGAATATTTTCAATGGATTCATAGTATTCTTGACATGAAATGGAGATTTCGGTCTCTATAATTTCTTAAGAATGGGACAAAAGGTTTGTTGGTGAACCTTTGTCGGACATCTAAAACTTTTATGAAAGAAATAATTAACTAGGAATAAATAAATTTTTAGCCTTATTCTAATATTATAGAGTTGTAAAAAATTTATCCTCTGATACCAACTCTAGAAACCCCAACCTTAGAATCCTGGAGTCAATTCCCAAAACATGGTGTTTAATTTTTTTCCTTATAAAATGTAATGATAAAAATTATACATCTCACTCCATTACAGATGATTGTTTAGGTTTATGTTCTGGAAAACCAGTAACAACTAATAAATTTCTTCCAAAATCTTGATATGTATAATCTTTATAACACTGCCATCACATTGAAGTAATCAAAGATTGCTAAATCCACTAAACCCTGTAAACATTAATTAAAAACATTCGGTGAGAATAGGAATGTCAAGTAAGGGGTTTTAAAACAAAATAATAAAATCCCTTTCATTTTAAAAATAGACAACGTACAAAACATTTTCTTATAAAGCACACATCACTTCTTGAAGCACATCATTTACATTTTTCAAAGGATAGTTGAAGACATTTTTACGAAAACCTGTTAAACAAGTAATATATGTTTTTACTAAAAAAACATCTGGTAAAACATATATTAGGGTGCGCATACATGTATAAAAAATCATGTAATGCTGCATAATTAATAATTTGATCGATCTAATTTTAAAGGTGACATGAAATTTTATAAGTACACATTAGAACATAAATTTATCACATACACAAAATTTCTTATGCAACAATTTCATGATTCACCTAGTACTTAATATAAAATTCATGGACTGATAGGTGTAAAATCTACTTTGGGTTCATCATTTGATACATTTTCATAATAGAACAATCCATGTGCATACATAGTTTATTCCATATGAACTCATCACCATTATCATAATATATTTTTAACCAAAGGATATTCAACTAGTCAAATAATCTCTTGGATTTTCATATTCAAATACATAAAGATGGAATGTATAATGCTAGACTTTGTCGAGGCCTTTCACCAAGACTGTGCATAATCATTCTGTCAAGGCCTCATTCTAAGACAATGTGGGTAAAAACCTGACATAATTTTTTCCATCTACCACGCATAGTTGTGAACAAGGATATCATCATGTTCACACAACATTTCTCTTTAACTCGTGAGATTCATCACATTTCCCAATGCATTGGAGAGCAGAAAAATTCTAGGACCACCTGTCATATCATTTAAGTCTAATACATTCTACATATGTCTTATTATGGTCTTATTATCATAGTTTCCAATACTATAATGAAATATTACATTCTTTTTCCATTATCATTTCCATACATACTCATAACTGAAATTAATTATGCAATAAATGTAAAGATGGACAGATTTGTTAGTTTTTGGTTATGGCTACATCATATTTAACAGTGACATGTATAGACTAAAATGGTATTCTTTTTCACATATGATAATAACTAGTGTACATAAAATGATGGTCTTCCACATAAAATAAAAACTCTTTTATTAAAATCCTTTCATATAAAATTGAACCTTTTTTATATCACAATTTAAATTTTGTTTAATTTTTAATACTTTCTATTCTTGATTTAACCATTATTTATTAATTGAAATACCAAATAGATTAAAACATAAACATATATAATTAAAGCATTAATTAGGAAAAATTGGATTGAAAATTATCGATGTAAAATCATTATTTCATGTGAAGTATTCATGCATAAAAAAATTAATTAAACACATGTTCTTATGCATGATTATATATTTTGGATTAGACGTGAACATATATACACACATACTAATATAACTAATTCCATTTAAAAAAAAGAGGGAGTCAATATTGAAATACATATATGTATATATGTGGTTTAAATTTTTTTATAAAACCCTATATATTCACAAAGTGTACGCATCAGATTTTCACAACCTATCACAAGGATTAATAGATCCGTATAAATGTTGGACACCTCAAAAACATAATTTTATCAACAAAAATTATTTTATGAAAACCGAATTTGAATTATAATTAAAACCTATGTGTGTGTATATATAACCGTATATATAAACATATATGATTATTTGGTCCAATTAAACAATATAAATGTGAATCCTTGTAGGATTTATGTGAAATTAAGAACATAATTTAATAACATATATTTAGAATTCATAAACCATAAAAAAAATATAGTTTTATATAATATATAACCATGTATACGTAAGTTGGAAACATGGTTTTTCATATGAAAAAACAATCCAACATTATCCCTTTATTAATAACATCATTTAAAAAAAATATGATCATCAATTGAAATCATAAAAACCCAAAACAAATTGTTTTTTTTATCTGAATATAAATATATATATATATTACACAACCACAAAATAAGATTAACCCTTACCAAGGTTATACACCCTAAAACATCAACTTAATACTAATAATCATATTTAGAAAAACCTAAAATTGGGATAGGATTATAATCCACATATGATAGCGTATATATATAATACATGAAAAGAAATAATAGACAAAAAGTGTCTTGAATATTGGAGTCGAAGAAGAAAAACTCACTTACATGAGTTTTACACTTCAAAAAACAATCATAAACACATTTAGAAAAACATGTTAGGATTTGGGGAAGAAACTACATATATATATATATATATCCATAAAAACATAAAGGTATAAATAATATTTTTTCATGATAAAAGAGAATAAAGTTAATCACTTAACTAGCTTTAAGGGAGAGACAAGGTTAGACATGGGAGATTTTTTAGATGAGGAGAGGAAATCTGGGTAGAATTACAGGTGCAATTAGGGTTTATATAGGTTGTGTATTTATATTTTATACATCGTGATTTATACAAAAAATATAAAAAAATACCACTAAAAGTAAACTAATTCAAATAGATCTAATAATATAATTAAAACAAATTCTAAGCTAATCAGGGATTATATTTTTATATATATATACCTACGTAATGTTGTGGTAATGTTAAAGAGTAGTAAATAAAATAATAAAAGAAGACCACAAGAGGCTTATGAGTAGAAATTGAGGGCAGATCCAAAGAGTGGTAGAGAATCTTGGGAGAACATGTAGAAAACAAGATAAATATGTGGGTTAAGCCACTGTTTTGGTTTGAGGAAGAAGAAGAAATGATGAGAATATACAGAAAAGATCGGATGGTCCAGATGAAGTGAGGCATGATTGGATAGCTATGGAAATTTCTGCGGTTTTAAAAAAACATGGAGGGATGAGATTAAGACGTGGTTTGATAAAAAATATGTGGTTTGATCAGGAATTAAAAAATAGATGAGCCACCTAGATCAGCTAAGTATGTGATCAGGTGGCTGAAGAAAATGTGGTGTTGATACCACGACGATGGAGTTTCGAACCTGGGACCAAATCTTGAGGTCCAGATCTTGCGCGGAAAGATCGGACAGTTGAGATTCAATATCGGATGAAAAAACCAATCCCGCATTGAAACTAAGGGGATTTTGGGTTGGCATTATAATACTGGAGCTCCTAGTAATCCTTTAATTGTCTCTCTCCCCCTCCATGTTATCACCCCGAACCGGATCTCCCTACAGGTGCACTCTGAACCCACCCCATGCAGTCATGTCTCTCTACATGGTGACGCCACTGCCTATGGTCCTTTGTGAATCCTTGTAGATTGAATAAACTCTCGGGCTGGCCTATTCTATGGCAGAGGGGTCCATGCTCTTCCACCTACTCAAAAGAGTAGGGTGAGCTGCCTCCCTTGACTTAGATGGAGGTTTTCCCTATGGTTAATATATTTTTTATAAACCCAAAAATTAAAGAAACAAAAAAAATCTAAAACCATAGAATGTACAAATGAAGTTTGAAATATTTAGTTTCATTTAAACATGTCATTTATTACACTAAAACATGTTTTAAACTTCATTTCAAACATTGATGTACTAAAAATTCAGAAGCCAACATATAAAACATATCATGTCATCAATTAACCCAAAATTATAACTTTTAATTAATATGTGTATTTAAAAACATGGTTTCATCTTCATTCCTGGTTTTAAAACTTATATGTTAAAAGTACCACCAAATTGATGTTTTTCATTCAAAGATAACCATAATAGTTATTATAATTTAAATTAAAGTATACCCTTAATTAAAATGATTTTTTTATTTTACCTAGGATATAACATTGATATATTTAAAACATTTCAAAAACATGTGAAACATATATATATCTTCATAAAATAATTGGTTACATTTAATTTTTATCAAATTCTAAATAAGTATACATTTTTAACACATAGAGAGGTATTATTCATGTCTACATGAAAACATATAATTATTAAAAAAAGGATTACATTCAAACATTTAAAAACCTTATGTTCTTAAAATAATTAATATACATAAGTAAAAAAGAACATTTAAAATGATTATACACTAAAAATACATAATATTTTCAAAATAATATAGTTAAACCGAATAAAAAAATTCTTAAAAACACCTAACAGTTATAAGATTTTATGACCGTTGCAAAACCAACAGTCATATAAGGATCCCAATGGCTTCCAATGGTCAAAAAAGGCATTATAAAAAGATATTTAGGTTATTCAAATATTTATAAACAACTCGGTGAAGATGGTTCTCTATATACCATTTTTTCTTAGTATAGTGGTCGTTTCCCTTTCCATAATATTCTTCATTGTGATAGAACCATAGGACTCTCACTATTTCCTCGGGTTGTTTGTGATATTTGGGGTTCTACCGGTGATTCTAATAGGTCACTTAGTTGGTATTCTAGGTTAGTGAAGTTCACTTGGCCTTAAGGAAATTTAAGGTTTTCAGTATTCATATTGAATAAAACATGTCCTTTTTTTGTTCTACAAGTTTTCTTTTTTTAAAATCACCATTGTTACACACATCCATCATTATAATAAAGAAAATATTATTAGTAAAAATTAAAACCATTCGGCGAATTACATTTATTAAAAATATATCAAATAACCATAATCAAATATTTCAAAACATATATGACTTAATTATATTTTTATAACTATTTTATTACCATTTATTTACTAAAATTACTATTTCGGGTGATAATCTGTTCGTATTTCATGCATGTTTTGGTATGATAATTTCTGACCTTTTTCTGTGATAATAGTTCCATAATATCCCTATTTTTATACATGATTTAAATATAATACACATTGATTATATATTTTATTATAGAAATAAATTAAAATTAGATATAAAAAATTGATTACACAGTTTCTTGAGATGGTAAGTCGTATGTACTCATGAAAGTTGTATCCATTTTTCTCAGTGGATGTAATGAAATAAAAAATAATATTAATTCACATTTAAAGAATATTGAAATATATATATTATAAATAAAATCTATCATTATTATCATAAATGTGAAAATTATATGAAAAACATTCCACATCACCATATGGAGGTGAAAGTCCAGATGTACTCATGAATGATGTTATTGTTTTCTAACGGATTGGAAGGTAAGAAGTTAGATGTGATATTATATTTAAAAAAATATTTCTTTTCCATTAATATCACAAATATTAATTTAATATAACCCTACTACCTTCCATGTAAATTGTTACAGAAAAATTATTCATATCACATTAGGTGGCAGTAGTCTGCCAAATACACGGGCGACATCATCATGTCCCTCATCGAATGAAAAATAAAAAATAAAATATCATATAAAAATTAAATAAGTAAAATATAGTCACAAATATAATATAAATAATTTTATTCTATCATAATATCCATAAATAAAAAGTGTTAATGGAAAATTAATTGTTTGGTTTCATGAGGCGGTAGCCCATCATGTACTCGATCGATGGTTTTGTTTCCCATTTGATGGATGTGAAGATGGATCTATGTTATTAAAATAAAATAATGATCATAAATTATATATATAATACTGACTTAATTATATTATCATATTTTAATTTTTTTGTGGACGAATAAAGAAAACAAATACGCATGTTTAATAATTTTACCTCTTATTTGGAGAGGAGATTTAGTTTTTTACGTGAATCATTCTTAAAAGGGATTAATAATAAAAATAATGAATCTAGGATGTGGGTAGAGAAATAAGGATAATATTGGGGATATTATTTTACTCAAAAAAATCATTGTATGTTTTAAAATTTTAGGAGAGTGATGAAATTTAATAAGTTTGGTAGTGGACACAGATGTAATGTTCTATAAGATAAAGTGATGAAAGCTTTTTTATTATAAAAAAATACATAAAAATGTATTATCATTTAACATTATGGGTTATGGGTTCTAAATAAGGAAATAAAATGTGATTTGGACAAGTTTTACGTAGTTTTTAACAATCAAATTTTTTTGAACCCTCAATAAACATATTTTTTCATCAATAGTGGTAATTAAATATTAATTTTCTCACTATTCATTATGGTCAAAATTAATATTACATTATCAGATAAAATTCATTATGATTATTCAAAAAATTTATTAATTTTTTTCCAATTCAATCAAAATAATTTTATGAATTTAATTTTAAATTAAACCCATAGAAGCATTGAAAAAAATCATTTTTCTAATGAAAAACATTCAACAGATTAGAAATTATTTATATAAGAATTAAATATAAAATTTATTCAAATGACCTAAAATAATGAAATACTAATAAAATAAAAATAATATTACATAAAAAATTTAAAATATTATTTATCATTGTAAATAAGTTAAACAAAAATTTAGTATTCAATAAAAATCTACATTTTTTTTACTATTCATAAAAAAATTATTATTTCTATAAACATAAAAAAATTAACACAAAGATAATTTTCACATAAATATAAAAAAAATTATTTTATTTTATCAAATAAATTTTATAAAAATTATGGTAATTGATTTTAAATTTTTTCAGCAAAGTGTGATTAACCGACTTCTAGAAATACAGTTTCTTATAAAAACATTTCTTTTTATTTTTGATGGTACTTATTTTATTTTAAATCAATTGATAAATATTAAATTAAATTTAAATTTTTTTGACCTATATAATTTTCATAATTTATTTATTCATATTCATACTCTCCAACATAAGGGACATGTTATAATGTCCAGGTTTAAATAATAATGTTTTTTATGGAGTATCGTAATTCATTTAAACATACTGTTTTGTGATCCATAAGCTATTGTAGTTATTGAAATTATTTTAAAAATCATATTATATTGTCTTGGGCATTATTTTTTATTCTAATACTACTGTTTAATGTTCTATATATTATCAAACATGATGTTTCTTCTTTTTAAATATCAGGGTGTAACATTTTACCCCCTTAAATAGATTATATCATCATAATTTAATCTTGATCTAAATAATCAATGGTTTAACATTTGAAAACACCATTGTTGGAATACCAAATAATAATAACTTTTAATAAAAAAATCATGTTGATAATAGATCATGGGAGATATTAATTTCATCTAGAATGACACAAAATTAGGTTCCTAAGTATAATAACATTAGTGGGATGTTAGGGTATGGACATGGTGAAAAAGTTAAAATAATTAAACCTAGTAATTGTGATTATTTTCTAAAAGAATGTTAATGATAAGTTTATTGTTAAAGATTAAAAACAAAAAATATTTCATGATTTAAAAAACTATTTGGTTCCTCCGATATGAAGTTAATATGATATCATTTTTTCCAAGATCATTCTTCAAATGTTAAATAATTTTTTTACAATATTATATTTTATTTTAATATACCAACTAGATATATTTTTTGTTTAAAAAAAACAATGTCATCCTTTTTTGTTCATATATTATTTTCCACTTCATCTCATACTCTAGGAAACAAATATAAAAAACTAATTCTTTATGGGGAAGGGCTAAAATTCACTGTTAACAACAAATAAGATACCTAAGAGTAAAAAGTTATTTCTTCTATCATTTCATAAATAGAAATAGTAAGAAAAATATATCCAATATAGAAAAATAATCTCTAATACTTAAATAGTAACTATAGAAATTCAAATTTATCAAATTCAAAAAAAAATTAACTTTATTAATCATTTTAAATGTGTCTTACAAAATTGAATGTCCATAAATTTAGAAGGAATGTAACTAAATCAACATTATTTTCCACAGAAAACATATTGTGGCTTTTAATGTCACCTCTCACATATTTAAATATCATTATAACCATAGAACAATAATGAAGACATCCATTTATCTAAAACAAATCTTCTTTTGTCAAATATATTCTATAAATCCAAACATACTGTAAACACAAGAAAATATAAAATAAACTGTCAAATCACTAACCAATATAACATTCACCAATAATATCCCAAAAAAATATCATTTCCATTATTTTCTTAATATAGAGAAATTATTATGTGTAAGGACCAATGTTTTTTTAGAAAATGTTAAATTCTAAGGGAATTTGACTTTTTTCATTTTGTGGGTGATTTGTTGTTTGAAACGAACATAGAAACTAAATTCTGAGTGTCATATAACATTAAAGTGTGGTTTTTAGACTCAGTTAAAGACTTGAGGGTTCCCACAGGTGTCTCAAAGTGTTCTGGAAGCATCGTCCCTAAAAATCACATGTTTAGATGGTCTTGACAGGATACACAATTTGTTTGAAACTTTGCAGCCCCATTAACAAATTGTGTGGCCGGTTTTGAAGGATTAGAAGTTATTGCATGTGTTATCTAAGGTTTTCCCAAACCATGGACCTAGCCTATACAGTTTGTTCCATTTAGGGATTACATGAAAATTATTCATCGCATGGTTGGAACATGGTTAGAAAAATCATGTGGCACAACCATGTGAGGTGGGTTTCATCAGTAGAGGTAGACACATGATTCATTATTGAGTTGGCCAAACTATTAACCTTATATTTAGGGTAATTTTACCATTTTCCCTTAATGGGTTTTAAAAATCATTTCCTTTTTTTCTTCCTTATTCTCCTGCCTCTACAACTCCTCCATCATGGGCTTATCCTGAATCCTAACATAGGCTTCACAATATGTCCTTTATTTGTCATAGGAATCAATTTCCATTTGACTCTATGGTCCCGCATTTATATGATCTCGGCTCATTTTGAATATTTCGTTTTTTATTATTTTCTTTACCAAGTTAACATGGTGTGAGTTCATTTTCCCTATTTTCAGGGCTGATGTATAGTTCTTCAATTACTTTTAAACTAGAATGAATCAAACCATGATATTGGATGAGTGAACTATTGTAACCATAAGTTAGGTATTCTGTGAATTTTTCATCAAGTTTTCATTAGTTTATAAATTGTGTTGTTACGGTACATGCTAGCCTATTCTGCGTGATTCCTTAAAATTGGTTCACATATTTTGAATTGATCTATGCACCATGTATTACTCTTTTTTTCCTTATTTAGTGATTCGAGATTGTCAATCATGAATGCGGACACCCCATGGGTCTGTCATATTATATTTCCCTTTTTAATTAAATGATTAAATTCTCAGGATTTCATCTATGTGTTCGGATTGAATTTTAAATTTAATTTTCCAATGAATAAAATTTAATAATTAATGATATCATATTATAAATAACATGTTAACCATTTATGTATTATATTTTCATGTTGGGTATTTTCTATAAAATTCTACTTTCATGTGAATTTTTTTAGATTCTTGAATTTAAATCGTAATTAATTACATTAATTTTTCTATAGATAATTTCATGATTTTATAATAAAACCCCTCTAATGAGGTGTGTTGTCTTCAAAATTGAAAAGTGATTAATTTTTTTTAAAACATTCTTGTCCTAATGCTTCGATGTTTCTCTATTCATTGATGTCATAGTGTGATATGTTTCATGTGTTTTCCAGACCACTTATTGTGTTCTCAATGTATTTTCCTCCTTTTTATATAAATGTTCTTTACCCCAAGGAACCACATGATTTCATGCAACCTTTCATGAATTTAATTCCTTGACCCTCACCTATCAATGTGATTAATGGAATATTCTCCTTATAAGTTATTGGATTTCTTTATAAATGGTATTTTTTCAAGTAAGTAAATTACCAATTAATAATCACACCTTCTAAGTGGCTCTTTCAGCCATAACAAATGAATTTTTGTGTAATTTTTAGTTAAATGACATGTATTAATATCGTGTGCCATGTTCATGATGTTTTTATTTACGTTATTATATTCAAAATTTTAATTAAAATGGAATTGAATTGGGTGGTAAGACTATACCACCTGTTTTAATTATATAAGAGTGGCCTATACAAATCATTATAGTTGTTGTTCCCTTGATTTTATAATGATATTGATAAATATAAGGTAATATAGGTAATGTATCATGGTTATATTTATAAATATTATTATATCCTAATATAGTTTTTGGATAGATGGTAAGGGTTATGTTGAGCATGGTGGTATCAAATTCCCTTACATCAGTTGTTCAGCATGATATCTTGCACCCGTGATACTATGTGGATGGTGGGAATGGTGCACTATGTCCCCTGTGAGGATTTTCATGATGGTAGACTCACTATTGTTCGAGTGTTGAAATGATATAAAACTCACCATCTCGAGTGATAATCAGGACTTCCCACACTCATTATGAGATTTAGGTCTTGTACCCATTGTTGGAGCTTATAGGCTCATTCAAACTAGTTACAAATGACTGAGTTACACCTCGGTCTAGCCAGCACATAGTATTCCATTTCTATTTCCACTTATTTCTATACCTACGTGGTTCATATTGGTGAATGAAATTTATAACTAATATATATTATTATTAATAAATATAGTTACTACTCATACATCATTTTCTATCCATGATCTGATACAGCTAGATCCTCTAGGAGTCCTTTAGGAACCTGAGTGGGATATTTCTTATTTTTTTAGTTTTCTTTGTTGGTTATATTACCTTCACACTTATTTAGTTATTATTCATGGACTGGATTTAGTTGTAGACACTATGGGTGGTAATGTACTAGGATTTATATCTCAGACCCTACTTAGGACACCATTTCACTAGGGTACCCAAGTAGAAAATGTGTTCATAGAACCATGGGCTTTGCTTGTGTTGTTTTACTATACCATGGATTTAATATCATAGGACAGACCAAGAGCTCAGGATGCTCATGGATATCAACCTCTAGGATTTTCATTTCATTCATTGTTGTGTTCTGCAGTATATATGGTTTCTTGTTATATTTCTTCTCTTTTAGTAATTTATCATTATTTAGAAATGATTTCTTTTTATACGCAGGGGTTTTCCATGTTTTGTATTCAATTAATATTATTCTTCGGATGCTCTGTCTTTCATTTTCTACTAGTTCCACTATTTATTCTTATTTACTATATAATTTTTATAATATAATATTAGTCTATAGTCTCCCCAATATTACCTCAATAGGCCATCTCTACTATTTGGTAGCCTCTCAAATATGGGGAGGCATGCTTGAGGCCTTGTGACTCACTAGTCCAGTGACTGATTTAATAGTAATTCAGGTTGGGACATTACAATGTGGTTTCAAAATGTATTTATTTTCATTTTTTAATATTTTGTACCGGTAGATAAGAATCAAGGAATGTTTTGGAACTTAGTAAGTAGCCATGTCTAGGACAGATCACCACATCTATGGGGAAATGTTCAATTAGACAGGAATGGGAATGATGTTCATGCTATTTTTATCACAATTGATTATCATTTCACCTTTAGTAATTGGTGTAGTTTCCACTACATATTGATTTATGGAATTTATTTTATTTTATCCAAGTCATGTTATGAAATTAATTATAATTACATGCATCGTTATAGTCACATATAAATTCACATATCGTGCACATGCCAATCCATGTAGTAGCATTTATAGGCCATTTGTGGATTTGACTATGTGCCTTGAGTGTTATGGCATGATTAGTTTGAAACATTTTGGGATATTTTATTTAGCATTCCTCTGTATATAACATGAATGGGTGATTATTTATAATTCTAATCTACTCCCATGATATTCGATTATATGACATGATCCATATTTATCTAGCATGAATCTTTTTGTTTCTTTATTATGATAAAATTGTAGTTCTATATATATATATATATATATATGGATTCATGGGATAAATATATTGGTTGCGAGTTAAAAAAGCAAGTTTTCACTCATAAGGTGTATAGTACCTTATAAATGGTAAAAGGTAACTCATGCACTCAACCATCTTTGAGTTTTACATGTCTTCAAAGACAGTTGTTAAAATGAAAATGCTTCATGAGTTTCAATTTTAAAAGTAAATTGGTTTTAATTTAATGGGATCAAGTGTTTAGTTGTTAGGTGTATGAGAACCTTATAATTGATTAAAGATAACCCAATTTCTCAAACCATTTTTTGGGAGTTGTATATAAATATCATGAGACCATTGTTTAATAGAAAATGTAATGTATTATAAAGTTAAAAATCAAAATTGAAATGATTTCAATTAATGGGTGAAAAATGACTATATATAAATTGTATGGGTCTTTATGGATTGGTAGATGGATATCCATATAGATAAAACATTCTATATATGATCATGTTATAATTTCAAATGGTTAGAAATGTAATATCCATTTAAAAATAATTTTAAATAAATTGGTTGCATATAAATGCAATTGTGACTCTATAAAACCGGCATGGAAATCATTTTATTAACATGTAAATGGACAATAGGCTTAAATTAGGTCTTTTAGGTTAGGTTTCATATGAAGATAATGTGATGTGGGTGTTTTGAGACAAGAATAATTAAGATAATTCTATTTTGTTTTATTCTGATGAAGCCAAGTTGTTTTAACATGACCCTCATTGGTCGTTTTATCTAAAATAACATAAAAATAAATTTGAATCATTATTTTCATAATTATGATGTTTTTTTAGTGGCTATTTAGTGTTTAAATGTTATTTTTTATAATAATTTCAAATATTTTTGGGTGTTTGTTTTATATTTGAAATGTTTTGAGTTGATGTAAATAAATTTAATGAAATGAAAAGAGAACCTTAGTTAGTGCCCTTAATTTAGACCATTGTGTAGGAGTATTTTAATTATCTGTTTTAGTATCCCAGGAATGGATACATGTGAAATTTATGTAGGACTATTTTTTATTTTAGAAATGGAATTACAGATTGGTGTTAGACCTGGTGATTTCTTTTCTATGTCACCTAGTTATAGGTTAGACACTTATGCTTTTGTAATGGGATATCCTGATGTAATTAAAACCCATAACATATGAATTAGTTAGTCTAAAGGTCATAAGAACAATCTCATAATTCCCATATCATGATTGGAAGGCAGTCTTTGGAATATCATCATTCTTCTCCCACAATTGATGATAACCAAAAAGAAGATCAATCATAGAGAAGAATTGAGCCCCACAATATTTGTCAAATAAGCCATCAATTCTTGGAATAGAGTATTTTTTCTTCACTATGATCCCATTCAGTTCCCTATAATCAATGCATAGCTGCATCGATCCATCCTTCTTCTTCACAAAGAGAACTGGTGCTCCCCAAGGAGACACACTTGGTTAGATAAACCCATTCTCCAAAATATCTCGGATTTGTTTATTTAATTCCTCTAGAACCAAATTTTCCATTCTATAGGTGGTATTTGACATCAGATGAGATCCAGGTATGAGTTCAATGGAGAACTCTACCTCTCTTTCTAGTGGAGGTTCAGGTAACTCCTCAGGAAAGATGTCAATGTATTCCTGGATGATGGGGACATTTTCTAAAAGAATAAATCCTTCGTGAGAAACTTATTTCATTTATGAATAATTTAACTAAAAATGATTTTATTTCTTCAAACTTTATGCTTAGACAATTACATTTTTCTATAATTCCTTCATAATCATTCATAACAAGCTTGTGATTAACCAAACATATCCCCTGGGAGTGTCGTAAACAAGAGTGCAGCAAGGCCCATTGTCATGTACGAGTTCCCATTCGAGTCTAGCTCAAAGTGGTGTTTTTGAGTTTCACCCCTATCATCTGTGCTAGAGCCACCTCTACCTGCTCGTATCTAGACAGAGATGTATTTTCTTGATAAACAATTTACTCAATACTCACCAAAATACCAGGAAGATTTCCTATATTTAAAATTTTCTATAGGGGTCTTCCTAATGTTTTCATATCCTAATTTAGATAAATAACTAAACTTATCCATTGATACCAACTATAGAATCCCACCTTTTTATCACATAAACCTTCATTACATTATACAAAACTGAGGATCTTTAAGTTTTAGTGTCTTGGAAATCAGGATCTTAATACACGATGACATAAAACATTCTTCTTATACACTTGAAAGTCTTCTTAATTTGGTCATCCTAAGTTCATTACAGAATCTCATAACATGTGAGCATACATCAAAGGAAATGGTGAGCAGAAGGCCCTATAAGGGAAACAAGAGAAACATTTTACATGTGAACTTGAGATACATCAATAATGTCATGATAAATGACATTAAGGAATGAGAAAGAGATCATGAGGCATATCATAATAAAAATAATTTGTTTAATAACATGAAGATGTGGATACAACATTTAACATAGAAAATAATTTCTATATCACCAAGGTCCATCCCCAAGGTGTCATTAAAAAATTACCAAGGTTATTCACCAAGGTACCGTTAAAATGGTCATCTCTAGAGATTAAGTCTTCACCCAATGTATTGGAGCACTATTAGGGCGCACCCTTAATTTTTCTTTACATACATGTGAGCCAGATATATCATCATCATACATTTCATAAATAACCCATATAGCATAAATGAAATGGGTTTCATTTCATAATCAAAACGGTTTAAAAACTGCTTTAAAGACATGATCTTTGTGTCACTTTAAACCCACGAAAAAGGAAAGAGGGTTTCATGTATGTATATCCCAGAATTAAAATAGAAAATTTTGATATATATGTGAATACCCTTGTATGAGAATGATATTTGAGTATTCAATTAATAAAATAAAATAATTGGATAAAAAGAGAAAGACATTTTGTGACAAAAATTCTGCAGCATAATGGTTATGTTACAGGATTTTAGAAAACATTGAAAAGAGAGGGGACATGGTTGAACCTCTAATAAATTATCTATAAAATAGTAGGGGGACAGAATATAAAGGATTTAAGAACATCAAAATTAAATTTTAAAGATATACCATATGAAATGAAGAACTTGATAGGAAGACAAAAATAAGATTTCTCTTATGAAAATTCGGCAGCCTAACAGCGTTACTTAAAACATCAAAAAACGAGTTGTTGAGACCAAATAGGGTCTCTCATCATATGAAAATAAAAAATGAAAGTATAATAGATATATAAGATCATAACCCAACATAATAAAAGGAACTTTAAGAAATGACATGAAAATAGAACTTGAAAAAATGAGAAGGGTGGAAGAATCCCTTACAGAAATTCGGCAGCATAACTATGCCACTTAAACATTCATAAAACGAAATGATGAGAGTAAGAGGGGATCTATCATCATATTATAATTAAAATGGAAGTAATAAAAATATAAAATAACATCCCCCAACATAAGAAAATGGGGCTTAAATGAAATGGCATACAAAAGAGTACTTGAAAATAAAGAGAGAGGTAGGATCCCTTACCTTAAAACGTAACTCTTAAAATTCGATGGTCGAGACCTTGAGGGATTGGGGGAACCTTGAGAGGAATATTTGGGAGGTAAAGAGACTAGAATATCGTTGGGGATGGTTTGGAAATTAAATTAATGAGGGAAAGACTTGGTATTTATATGAGAAGTGAGGGGACAAAGCATTAATTACCAAAGGACACCTCAACGGTGGTATTGGAAAAACCATGGGCTTGGCCATGGTATTTACCCATGGTATTGGCCACATTGGACACCTCATACATTATCTTATTATTCATAAGTCGACCCATATTATATCATAATTATTACATCCTTAATGATGTCATTAAACACCTGAAACTCAAAAACTGTATTTTCACTATTCACTGAACATTCAACTTTCTCAAAAAAATCAGAAAATTTCATCTTAACCAAATATAGAAGATTTGATTTTAAAAATTAACTCTGTTTTATGAAAATAATTTTCTAAATATTTTTTATTTAATTTTTAAATAAAAAACTATTCACTGAAAATTCAACTATTTTAGAAAAATCCCAAAAAATCACCTTAACCAAATATCGATGCTCTGAATTCAAAAATGAACTACATTTTATAAAAATAATTTTTTAAATATTTTTAATTTAATTTTAAAATAAAAAAAACAATTCACCCAAAAAAACTAATACTTAACCAATACTTTCTGGAACAATTATTTACCTATTTTATAGAATCACATTTCTTAATCAAGGTGCCTAGATTATATTAATACTTTCTTAAGTGAGGTTACTTGATCCATTTTATCACATTACTAATCATAAGTGTAAAATCACTATTCATAATTTACTATTCATCGAAAATTAATTTGATCTTATTAGACTCTAAATTTATTACTAAACATAACTGTAGAAGACCATTTTCTAAAAATCATTACACATTATTAATTATTTAAGGTTTATATAAATATTTTTAAAAATATCCTTTTTCTAAAATTCATCAATAATATGCATACTATATTTATCCAGACATTTGAAAATTAAAAAACTTCACCATAAGAATAAATCACAATTTTTATTTAAATCAAAGGATTATACAAGGAAGTTACGGTCTCATTACATAACCCCTTATAACACCAGCATAAGACCTTAGTGTAAGGTATGCTAGGGTGATAGAATCTTGGGGCGGCTCGGCCAACATTTCCTGAGTATTGATTTCTATTATCTTGAACTTCTCAAGAAGGCGATTCTATTCCAACTTTTCATGATGAAGTTTGGCTTTGGTTTGGTCCAGAGCAAATCCCAAAGGTGCTACCTCCTTCCCGAGTTCCATCAAATGGGATTCGATAGGCTCGATACTACTGGGTGGGGCCATCTAATCATCTTTCTATAATAATTAATCAAGATCAATTGTATTTATAGAAAATAATCACAACATTTAGTTTCCAACGGTCATATTGACCAACGGTCATATAACAGTTGAAGCCCAACAGTCTTATTTTAATTATACACATTTTATTAATATAAATAGTTTTGTTCAGTATAAAATAAAATAACACACAATGTTAGGAAATAAAATGTCTTCAAATTTTTGGGTCGTTACAACAATATATCTAAATCCATAATAAAACAAATATATTTTGAAATAAAATAGAGAATAAATAATTAAATTGAAAATTGATATATGTAATCATGATATACAAAAATTGTAATCTTTTCTTAAATAAAATATATTTATTAAAATTTTACAACTAATTTATAATATAGAATACACCATGTTTTTATTTTTTATGAAATTTACTACAAATATATGACATTAAATGAAATATAAATAATTTATATTCCAATTATATTATTTTTCCAATTACACATACTATGAATATCACACGGTTAGTATTATTTAAATATTGATCATATAATTTTTGAAATCCAATATTTATATGGTTCAAATAATTTCTTAAATTGAGAATTTTTAACCGGAAAATTTTTAATTAAATATTTTGAACAATTCATAATATTTTATATAAATTCTTTTATCAGTTTTCCTAAAGTTGTAATTTATAAAAACTTTTTCAATTACCCTCAGAATTTCAATACTTACATTTTAAGTCTAAAATATAAACGAAAATTAAATTATTTTTAAAATTTATTCTAATGTTGATATCAAACTATTTGGTATGTTTTTTCAATAAAATAACAATAAATGTTTATTTATTAAATTATAAATAATGTATAATAAATTAATTTTTAAAAACCATTACAAATTAAATAAATATACCAATATGTATTTTCTATAATTCATAATTATTTTATAAATTATAGAATTCAATTCATCTTTAAAATATATATAAAATATAATTACCCAATATTCTATTTCTAATGATATCATATATACTCTTGGGAGTGAATCACTACATGAAATAGATATATATATGGTATAGTATAAAATATAATGTATCTTATATGAGATAAAAACTTGGGTAAGACCTATGTATAAATAATAATGTGAGACCCACCATCATTCAATGGGTTATACAAATGATGTTAAAATAACACCATTGTAAAATGACATTTTTAATAATAACTCAATGATATATGATCATGGATTATGATATAAGGGCAATATAACATTAATCAAGATACACAGGTGAATGTGTAATAATAACATAGTGCATGTGACCTCTATAAGATAACATAATCATGTGGATGTATTCTCCTATGATTGGTTGTCTCATAAGATAAACCCAACAAGAAGGAACCTATGTATGATTAATATATGCCTTTTTTAAAAATATTACGAGAATTCACTAGGTAGTATTAACTCATGGTGGGAAATAATATTATTTTATTAGAATAAATATCTCCTTTGGTGAGGAAATGTTTTCTTTTTTCCATCACATTAGTATCTTTGTATGATATGATACAATAGAAACTAATGGATTTCAAGTAGTTCATCATCTACAATATATTTTATAATATATTGTTACCTAATTTCATATTTTTACAGTTCATGTCCCACGCCCATCCATATAAAAAAATTCAATCATATTTAATGATATCTAATATGAAATAAAAAATATCATTTATTTTCATCATTTTTCAAGAATATTTCAAGAATCAAACTTCATTAAAAGTGTCTGATAATATTGATAGGTTTTAATGGATATAATAACATGTAATATAAGTAATGTAATTGGTAATAAACTATAAAATATGATCATAATACCATAAACTCATAATTATGTATGTTATAAAATAAAAAGATCATAGGCCTTTATCTATAGATGGAAACACCATGTTTTTCATCAGCTTTTGTGCTTGACGTAGATCCCTAAGAAAAAATCAATCAAGTCATCCCTTCATGGTGTATCTAGGAGTTGATTATGAAGCATTCAATTCTTGTTTAAGACTATCCTAACATCCATAACCAACTAGTGTCTCCCATATAGAGTCGTATATAAAAATATATATTGGCTAGGAATAATTTCATAATGAATAAATACAATTTATTATCCATTAACATGTTTATATAATCTTATAGGGATGTTACTGGATCCTCATTCATTTATTATTATATTTTGTAATGAATTTTTAAATATAAGTCCACCCACACATTCTTCAATTGAGTGAATTGACTCTCCCATCTATTTTTATATTAGAAAAAACTTGATTTAATTGTAACCATGTTTTTTTGAACAAAATTTTATACCTTAATATTCAACTTTCAATCCATCGTAGATTCATTTCATCATTTAAATATGCTTCTAATATCCCTAAACAAACACATAAAAAATCCTTAGTAATTTTGAATTTCGCACTCTATATAATACACATATCATGGAATATGATATATCCTGGAATCATCATATTAATTTTGGATTAAATAAATATTTTCATCAATTATAATGTGTGGAAGAATACTATAGTGACATAAATAATAAATAATGAATTTACGGATGGTGACACAATATATACATCATTATTTATGAGATATCTAAATATAAAGAGATTTTATTACACAGTGTTTCATCCATAGAGATATTTTTGTTACTATGACTTGACATTATATATTTATGGGACTTGATGTGTTTATAGAAACCACACATGGTCTATATTTTTCACTATCAAGAATCCTGATAAGGGAATAAAGGTTCACATGTAATATTCATTATAAAAATTAATTATAATGACTTGGTGTTTAGAATATTGTTGGACCCAGCATGATGTAAAGTAATGACTAATTGTGTAAGACCACATACTATTAATTTAATTCATTTAATTTTGAGTTTGGATGAAAAAATAATTGAATTTATTAACAAATAATATTTACATTTTAATAAATGAATAAATGGAACATATTTTACATACTAATATTCATTATTATAATGTACTTATATATCTTATAAGTTAAAAAATAGAGGAAATATCTCATATTTTCCATGTGACATGATTTTATGTGACAAGTAAGTGTTAAAATATAAATGCCAATTATTTCACCTTACTAGATCAAAAGTGAAATTCATGGTTTCTATATTTTTTTAAACTTATTAATGGAAAAAATAAAAACATTAATATGTTTTAAAATATATTTTTAAGGAAAAATAATCCAAAATATGAAAGAATTATTTCACCCATAAATTAGTGATCTTCTCTCTTATCCCTCCCATATCATAGAGTGAGAAAAAAAGCATTTAGGGCCCCATGATCCATGATCTCATTCAAGGATAAGGTACTAAAATCCACAATAATCCCACATATATTGGAATAATATTTTAATCTCATTTATAAAAACTATAGTTTATTGATTTATGAATAGATATACTATTGAGGCCTATGTGGACAATCTATTATGTTATTACTTTTTATCCTTCAATAAATATAGTTGGTGATAATAAGAGTGTTCCCAAGACATTGTAAATAAATATTTGTTATTTTAATTTTTATTTAAATAATATTTAAAATAAAATAGTTCATCACACTAATATATAGGCACACAATAATGTATATGATGTCAGGACATTGATCCAATTATAAAAGGATAATTTTACTTCCTTAATCTCTTTCTTGGATAAAAAATTTTCTTGATGTTCTACCAAAGATTCTATGTAATTCCTAACCATAATTTTTCAATTTTCTTTTATAAAATTCATATATTGTATCAATATCATCCCAAATCTATTTATGGTGCTTCAATCAGAGGTTGAATGGACAGGTTATGGTCATTTAAAGATTGATTTTTATTAATGTAAAAAATATAATATATATATACATGATAGTGTATAGTCATATAGTCAAAATATCATAAATCATTATCAATTCTTACTCGAGGTGGTCACTCTAGGATGAGGAACTTCTAAAACTTAATTTTATAGTTTATTTTTTTACAAAAGGTGAAAATTTATATAGGATATGGAGGGATGTAAAAATACGGACAATGATTGAAAAATATTAAATAATTTAGATTTATAAAATCCATTTTACAAAAAGTATCCCTTGGAGATTATAAAATAAAATATTTTTAATTTATTTTAATTCTCAAATTAATTTCAACAAGTATAATTTTCTTGAACATATTATTTTTAAAATAAATTAATGTGTATCACTTTATCATGATCAATAACCACCTAGTTTGTTTTCATAATTACAATATATATATTTCATTATTTCATTTTGATTGTTTTTAATTATTAATTAATAAATATTGATTTGTGCATCATATATCACCCTCATTATATGTATAAGTTAATATGTGTCTATATGAGAGATAATTTTTATAAATATATCATTCCCCAACCCCATCCCTTATTCCCTAGTATTTATGTTATAATTATGTTAATGACTTAAACCCATTCCATGCCCAGACTAGGATATATATCAAATAAATATCAATACGTTTGACATGTGAATACATTAAATCACATTTCAAATGACTAAATGAGTTTCCCCAAGGGTCTGGGTTAGTATATCTTCAACTTAGTGGATCAAAAATTAGAAATATCTTATAATATAATCATTAAATTTTATCTTATAAGTTAAAAATTATTATTTTTTAATATAGTTCATACTCAATAACATGGAAAAATTAACAAGCATTATTCGATAAAATCATATAACATGTGATTAATGTATTCTATTTATGTGTGGTTACAATTTTTTGTGTGATCACATGGTAAAACACATGAAAAATAAAAATATATTCCATTCTCCATGATAAAACAAAAACATTTAATCCCTCACTATAATATTAATTGTAGGGTTATTCATCAGTTTAATGTGACCGAAAATACATATATGTAGTGCTTTACATATATAATAGAGAGTTATTTTTCTATTGGTGAGTTCTTTTAAAAGTGATCGTTGGAAATAACTACTGTTTTCTCTATGTAAATATCAATATATATCATGTTTTTCTATTATAGGAAATGTTTTGAGAAAATTCATGATAATGATTTATAAGAGTTAAGAATCCACTCAATAGATCATGGATCTGTGATTTAATGTGGTATGTAAGTAAAAATCCTATCATAATATTGATAAGAAATTGGTTAGTCATGCTTTGGACTATTAATTTATTTAATATGGATACCTAAAAAATTAATATTTATGAAAAAAATCTAAATATAGTAGTTTAGTGAAATTATTTTTCTTAAAAATAGTGACATATATATAAATATATAGATATAGATAACTAATATGATACTTATAATCAAGGAAAAGAAAATTTTGATAAAATTTATTTGTTGTAGGACAAAATATAATCCTCTACCACCAAATCATTATCACTCTGATGAAACTTGTAAAAATAAATAATCATAATAGAAAAAACAACTAAGAGATGTACATGTTCTTCTATATAGTGGCCCACTAAAAATGGAAGTAATATGTGATCTAGTCCCAGATTCTAACTAAGACACATTATGAAGAGATAGTGGCTAAAAAATAATCATATAAAAATCATATAAATGATTCACTGGATGTCTATAGAATTATCATTTCATCCATGACTAATAAATTATTGAACATTATTGAGGATATGGATTCATACATGATATTGTGTCATCTATAAAAATTATAATAGGAGAGAGAAATTCACGAATAGTATGTGATCTATAGTTTACTATTTGGGTGAATGATAAAACAAAAGAATTATGAAGTAAACCATGTGCTTAAAATACTTATATATATTTAGTTATTATAGTACATAGGTTTCAAACTAAATGAAGATAAATTAACACATCTCATACTTTCACCATTACTGTATAGATTTTTTACCATTATTTTTAACTATAGAATGAAAAACATGAAAAAATTTCTTCCTAACTAATTGTTTGTGGTTTTCCAGAAGGAAAATTATATATTAAAAAATAATTTTTCATTTAAGTTGAAAATTAAAATGAGGGTTAAGGATAAGGTGTATATTTTTCATGTGGAATGAAATACTATTACAAAAAGAATTGTGTTGCTGGAAAAAAGAAGAAACTGTATCCTTATATTTCTTCTAAATTTTTTATTGATTTCAATATATAAATTTATACACCTTGGGTACATAATATATCCTTTAGATGATATATATTTATTCAAATATAGTAATTAGGTTCATTTAAGATGATTACAAGAGGTGAGCTGATCTAATGGGGTAGAAATTGTGCATGAGTGGTCACATTTATTGTTGGTGATTATCATTTTACCTTTCCATGTTGTTTAGTACATGTATTGAATAATTTTTTATTATGTTCCATTGATTTATAAAAAATATTTATCGGTTTAATGTCTATAAATTATGGTATATTATTTTGGTTTTAGAAATAAATTTTTCTTAATTTAAAAGGATGACATATGATATCGTAGGGAACATTGTAATAATGGGTTATACAACCATTAAATATAAAAACAATTATTAAAATAAATGAAAGAAAAAGATTGGAAGGCTTATTTCATAGTCATTTATGGATTTTTTGGATTAGTTATATGAATAAAAATAATTTAAATAAACTAAATCAAACAAGATAATTATACTCTGATGAGTTATAACTATTAGATGTATGTAATTATTTTTTACAAATAATAGACCAAATACATCTATTTTAGGAAAGTATAGAGGGATAAAAACATTTATAATTCACTTATAACACTAATCATAGTCAATTTTTTAATAAATTCATGTGGTGAGTTTTATTATATTTTTACCATTATTTATGAATATAGTAGATATAGATTCATATTCTTTTCAAGGTATAAGTGAGATGCATTTAACACGATTATGAAATATCATAATGAAGAATATAATCATCATAGAAATAATATTATGATTCTCTATTCAAACAATAAATAATATTATGTAATCAATGCATTCAACAACCCCTTAAGGATGTTTGGATAGTACCTATACTCACTCATAATAGACTTCAGTCTAATTTTTTAACTGACATAAGGAATTAAACCCCACTATATATTTTCGAATAAATGATGAATCATGAAATGATACTATTATATTATTGGGGATATTCACTATTGATTGGGAAATAAACCCAAAAGAGAGTACAAATTAAAGTTACTAATGAGATACCATCTGAGTTATGGTATTGAAAGAAACACATTCTATCAGGTATATGTTCATGGGGATATGAGGTATTAGTTAAGATAGTTCTTAATAATAAATTATCGAATCAAATTATAATGTATATTTTTATAGGATATCCTAAGGAAAATATAGGATATTATTTACATAAAACTATAGATAGAAATTTAATTGGGGAAATGCATCCCAAATTAATATAAGGGGTACATATTTCAATGGAAATTATGATAAATGATTGAATTTAACAAAGAAGAGTCTCTTAATGATCAAGATATAGTATGTGAAATATCTCTAAAAGAATTAGTTCGAGAACTTAATGTTCTTAATACAAAAATAATATATAATTCATCCATAGATGATAGAAACCCATAGAGATATTCATTTCTGTTGACATTAATAAGTTCTAAATTATTCCTCGAAGACATTGATCCTCATACCTACAAGTACAATGTCTATTAAAAGATGATGCAATAATAAATATTTATTAAATTCAGAAATAGATTCCATATACAAAAGTCAAGCTTTTACATTCATAACCCAAACAAATACTGTGAAAAATATTGTTTATAAATGGGTATTATATAAAAATAGACAAGTATAGTAAATTAAATAATTGTAGATAATTATTGGTTACAAGGGATTCCAATTATGACAATACATTGAATATGAAAAAAACAATTTCATGAGTTTCAACACAAAAATCATATAGAATAATATATTAAAAACCACATTCCATGATTATAATATTTATTAAATGAATTTTAAAAATTATTTTTTAAATTATAATTTTGTTGGAAATTTTAAAAAAAACAATAATTAGGGTTTTTAATGTCTAAGAATGCTAATTATTTATGAAATCTAGAAAGATCCATTTTTTGTATTGAAGCATGCATTAGAATCCAAGAATGTTCATTATTATAAGACTATCGTAAAATTTGGTTTAATTAATAATGTAAGAGAGGCATGTTTATTTTAAAAATATATTTTTAGATCCATAATTTTCCTAGTTATATATGTTATGGCTTGTACTTAATGGGAAATAAAGTATTGGTCGTACAGATTGTTAAGACATGGTTAAATTCATGATTATCTAAGAAATAAATTTGTGAATAATCTTACAGAAAATGGATAATTATAAATCAAGATATATTTCAAAGGATACCTAGACTAATTCATTTCAAATATCTTTAAAAGGTACAAAAAATATATATTATAGAAAAAAATATATTATTTTCACTAATTTGACATAGTGTTAATCACTCTAAAAAAATGTGACCACAAAAAAAATTTAAATAACATTTTACCTATGAATCAGAATTGGGATCTTTTAGGAATTGATTGATATTTATTAGGAGTGGTTTTTTCTACAATTTAATTGTGGTATACATAAATCAACAAAATATAGGATAATTATTTTTGAGAGTAGCGAAAACCACACTTAAGTAATAGATACGTACAAAGGATAAGTTATTAGTGTACATATATATATGAGATAAGGATCTAGTTGGGAGGGTATTCACATATGGTATCTTATAAAAATATCAAAATGATCTCTAATCATTTCAAATCCATGTCTTTTTTAGTAATAGTTGATAAGTGGTATCTACAGTCTTGATAAAAACCATTCTCCATGATTATAATATAGAAATAAACAATATTGTATCTTCTAATACAATTAATTAAATAGTTTAAATATATTTAATTTTCTTAAATCTTGGAATAATTACTAACATTATATAAAACATCATAATATAAATTTATATTTATGCAGTATTGGTATTTCTAAGGAAACATGGTCACACTTGAGTACATAGTATATACATAGAATGTTTCAACTCCTGTTGGATTTTACCCAAATAAGTGTAGTCAAATTTAGAAGTGTATCCACAAAATTTCACATTATGGAACCCATAACAAATGACATAATTTAACTTTATCTTGAGTCTCATGAGGGAGATATTTTATTGGGGGTCGTTAGCTGGTGGCTCTAGTGCATGCAAGAATTTTGTGAGAATGGGTTTCCAAGACCCAAATCAAATGTGTACGTTGATTAAATTCATAGTAATGAGTATTGATATATATATGTGTGTGTGTGTGTGTTTTTTTTTTGTGTGTTTGTGTGCTTGTTTAACTTAAAATGATAGAAATATTACTTATGTATGTAGTAGATTTATATAAATCTCCATAAATTACAAGTCATGTTCATATGTTATAATAGGTTCCAACTATAATGTGTACCACAAGATAATATGATATTAACCTTGAACATATTTTGTATGGTGTGGATACATTATTCTGAAGGGACACTAATGATGTTTTCATGTAAAGTGGTAATGAATAATAAGTCATGACTCATTATTAGTATATGTTCTCACTTAGTGATATTTAATATATGATATCGCAGACGAACAATATAACATTTCAAATTCCACATGTTTTTAGTATCATTGGTTGTTTATATCTAGAAAAATAATTTATTAATATCCTAACCTAAGAATATTAAAACTTTATGGCATTTATTTAGTATGTTAATGCATGCTGAAAACCATGACAGTTTATAACTAAGGTTTGCTTTATTTTTGAAGTTACATTATTCATTATTTGACATTAATTGACTAATAAAAATGTATTTTTTGGTTCATATTATATGAAGATACATCATGAGCCATATTAGATATGGTGGTAGTACATTCATTAATTTCATAGATATGGTTGTAGAAGGAAATTCCATCAGTTATGGTCAATGATATAGAAAACAAATCCTTTTAAGAAAGATTAAATAATACATGCATCATGTATTATGGGATCTAAAGAGGCAAAGTTATTTTAATCCATAGTGTATGATCAAATAATTCTTTTCCATTGATTTTACATTAAATTATATCCTTAGGGGACTTAATATTTTTTCTATAAATTGATCTTTGTATGTGAGAATCACTCACTAAATTAAACATGTGGGCCAAGAGGGTTCACTCAAAGTGTACTGAAATGTTTTCAAAATAATAATGAATTGATGTTTAAGATATTATTGTCTCCGGTGTGGGGTTCTAGTAATATCCATGTGTGAATGATCATAATCAATTGAATTAATTCTATTTTACTCAAGTTTAAATAATAAATTATTAAATTTATTTAATCATATTATTCAAAATATGTTTATTGAATATAAGAAAAATATATTATTAAAAAAATTAAATATTTAGTGTCTTTTAAATGTTTTATAGATAAAATGTTTCTAGTTAGCGACTCATATGTAATCATATATCATGATGGTAATTTTTCAATTAATTATTATTATATTATGATAATTTTAACATTTTTACTATTAAAAAATATTGCCTACATAGATATTTGAACATATTAATGGAAAAATGTGAAAATTTAATAAGTTTTAACCGAAATTTATAATTTAAAATAATACCAAATTAAATTTTACTATTTTACCACCATGAATTTGAGATATTCTTATTCGCCCCATTCTCCTTTTATAATGTCGAAGAATATTTGGGGGTACCCTAATCTAATATCTCATTCTCATATCAAGTGATATGTTATTTTGACATTAAATTTACATAAAACTCCACACACATTCTCCACACTAGAATTTGTAATTCATAGATAGATGTAAAAATAGGAATCTGAGGGTTATATGTATAGTCTATCATTTCACGCTATAGATTATTCAAGTCATGCTCATCTTTGGTGAGTAGAATGTGCCAAAAACATTGAATACAATGAGGTGAATTTTTTATATTATTTTTAGACCTAATTAAATTACAAAATTTCAACTCATTGACAATCAGGTAGTCTTACACAATATATGATGTTGAAAAACGGATCTAGTGGAAAGTTATTAATTTTACATCCTTTAATGTTTTAATGAAATATACAGTATGAAAAATGAAAAATCATGAGCTAATAAATAATGGATCATAACAGATCATTGTTTATTTTTACCAAAAAATATTTATTAATTCTTTAAGAGACCGAATATAATATCGTAATTTTCATTTTTCTCAATGTGGAGGTTATTATGAAGACTATGAAATATTATGTTGATGTGTTATTATTTATGATTCATTTCACGATAATAACCATATTGTCTGAAGATAATTCTAAGATGTAGATATATATATGGATGATATTTTCATCATATTTTACTATATTTATGACATCAACAATTATCATCCTTTTTTAATTCAAGAAATTTTTATTTTGTTAGAAAGAATGTATTGTATAATTATTATTTATGAATTTAAGATGAGTTAATTGACATTGATATGGAGTTCATACTAGATGGATTGTGGTTATATCACTAATTTGATGATAGTTAGGTTTATTTTTTCCAATTATTTGTGACTTGTTTCCCAATATGTCTAGATCATCAAATTTTTATGTGATTTTATTCAATTATCATGAGTGGCTAAGTGATGAAATTTTTTAAACTCATCTATGTGACACCAAGTTATTTTAAATAATTAATATATAATTGATATAATATTCAACATATAGAACCATTCATAATACCACCCATTAATTATGTTTCGTTATATTAAATATATTTTATATCCTTCAGCACATGAAACATAGTGTATAAATAAATCGTAATATAGTATACCATTATAAACATTTTGTTAAATTGTTTGGAATGAATAAGAATAAAAAAATTAGGAAAGTTATTTCCTTTAAAAATAATGAAAAAAAATTAAATTCTTATCTAATTATCAAAAGATAAAATAATATTCATTCTAATTAAAAAGAAATTTTCTCTGAAACAAAAAACTATATTTTGTAAAAACATGATGTTGTCATATTATCCATGCATATGTAAAAATTTATTTTAGAAAAAACAAAAAAATGGGCTTTATTTTTTAATTTATCATATCAATAATATTCAATGGTGATGTTTTTTTAGTTTTTAAGAAATATAAATTTTACATTGAATAGTGAAAATAGGGCTTTTCTAAAAAAAAATATTATTTTTCTATAAATTATGTAATTTCGAAGTCCCATTATGTGTTCAATGTTATTTTAATTAAAATAAGTATCATTCATATATATTTAATACACTTAATTTCTTTTTGTAACAAATTAATGTTGGATTTTATTTTATTTTTAAATTTTGTTTAAAAATTGTATTTTTATATAAAAAAAATTTATATGCATAATTATTTCCTTTTTTAATTCGTTAAAACACCCATTTTAGAAATAATTTCAATTAATCTTATATATTATATATCTATTAATATTAATCTATATTCTTATTATTATTCTTACTTGTCATATAGTTAATATTAAATCATATTTTCATGGAAGCATTACATAATGAAAACCATCTTTTTCGTCGTGTCTACGGGATTCATTTTAAATTAAATTATTACACTTCGTTGAATATAATTTAGTAAAATGTATTACATATTTTTAATCAGAATAATATATAATATTAATTATGTTCATTTTTATTTCTTTTATAATTAATAGAAAAATAGTAAAAATATTTTAGCACGGTTAAGTTTAAATAATATTTACTAGAGATTAAGTTAAAAAGGTAAGGGTTAAATGACATAAAAATATGTTTGAAATATATATTATTGAAATATTTTTATCTTATATTTTCTAAGACTCTATAATGGTCCATCATGGGTCATTTGTTAAAGATAAAATAAGGGTTATCACTTTTTCTTTTGAAAATTACAAGTTTTCTCCTCACCTCGCTTATAAAAGGACACCACATACCCTCTCATCTTAACACCAACAAACCCTTTTAGTTTAGAAAATCCCTGAAAAAATACCTTATTTTATTCACTATCAATGACTTTTATCCTATTTTATGTGTATATAACCATCCTAATAAGGATTTCGGTGCTAGCCTTAGGATTATTCTCTTAGAAGAGGTGTTGTGAATAACCAAGTGTTTTTATTTTATTTGTTCTTCCCCCAAAAGAAAATATTATTCAATTATGCTAATATAATTACACCAGTTCATAATGTATATATATGTGTGTAATTATGTTAATTTAATAACCTAAATCCATCTATTATTTTATAAAATGGTAGATGAAACCATCATTTATATATAAGGCGGACTACATCCTCTCAAACCAATATACATCGTTTTTCATAATCGCCTCTCAAAGAATATTGTAAAGATGGATTTCAAATATATAGATATATATATATATATATATATGATATTTTTAACATATTTATACTTATTGATTTATTAAATCACATATACCTTATTACTTTAAATTATGTTGGGATTCAATAAAGTTGATCATCTGTACGTTAGACTCCCACCTCGTGAAGCGATGTGATTCATTTCTCTCTAACACATTATATAGAAGGTAATAAGAGTATATTTAATTAATATATGTGAATAATATTAGATAATTATAATATTAATGATATATTTATCATTTTTAAAACATAATAGATCATTTTCTTTTGTTCCTTTCAACAAAATAAAAAAAGAAGATGTTGTTCATGCGTACTAGAGGACTACCACCACAACAAATTGATTTGATTTATTTCAAATAACCACATCACAAGGATGATATATATAATTATATTTAAATAAATAAAATGTTATTTATGATATTATTACCATTATAAAAATATGAAATAATAAATACCTTCTTTTCAAAATTGTCTTTTAAAAAAGAAAATTTTACTCATGCACACATATGAACTATTGGCTTCATGATCGTAACATAGTTCATTTTTAAAAACCATATTTCATGATTTTTTTAATTTATAATTGATTTATAAAAAATTTTATTTTTATTTGATTATTAATTGGGTTATTATGGAATAATATCCTCTTTGACCATATTCAACCTACTGATGTTTTTTTTGGAAACATCGGTCAAATATCATAAAAACATCTGACATAAACATAATTAATTAATTAATCATATATAACATGGTAATAAGTGAAACTAAATTTATAATGAACATAAAAACGATCCATGTAAATTTAATAATTTAAAAAAAAATATTCTATAGGATGATATATTGTGAATGTGATGAGTCAGACTCAATATAATCACTTTTTGTCTAGCTTTTACTTCTATAAGGAATATGAAATATTCATCGCATATTATTATTATGTAGTGTATATAATAAAAATGAAATTAAATGATAATTATTTTCATTAATATTACTTCAATTTACATATCTATATAAGGTTCCCTCCTTCATGAGGTTTTGATCAAGGGATTACCAATGTAGTGTGGGACTTCATCTAAACTTTTATTCATTGAGTAATGTTTTATTGTTATGATTCTAATTTATTTTATGTGATGTTTATATACATACCATTTTTCATGTTATATCTTGAATCCATAATTCTAAATTTTATTATCCATTTCATCATTAAATATATCATCAAAGTGGATTTTACTTCAATGTTACCATGTGGTAAATGGTTTCTTAACTCAATTTCCTTTTATTAGGTTATAACTCTTCTACATTGACTATGTTATTTTGTGATAATGTGATAATTTATCTCTAGATTTATGTAATATATATTTACACATTTTTTGGTTGTATTTATATTTGTTACACAAAATCTCTTCATTGGTTAAATCTCAATTTAGTTCTACAATATTTGTAATGGATAATAAACAAAAATTCCTTTCTTTGGGAACTATGTTTATGATATGCTCATACAATATTTTATTTTTTGTATATAATTCAATTTTTACATATTAAATAATGAATATATTTAAATTCGTGATAATTAATGATTCATTTGATGTTATTAGTTCATGGTTCTTATGATTGAAGTGTCACCCATGGGGAAAAATGTTTTTTTACAATCTCTTTTTATTGGGGACTGTTTATGATTAAGGTTACATTGAAGGATATCATATGATCTAATTTTCATTACCACATATCATTCTTTTGAAATATTTATGAATCTCATTAACAAATTCTATTCACATCCACCCCCCAAAATAATTAAAGAAACATCATGAATGTATTTTGTATGTGATAATGATTGAAGCAAATCGAACAAGAAGCCTGAAGTCAGTGTATTCTATCAATTACATTTCCATGATTGGAAGTAATCAATCCTCAAAGGACTGATCCATTTAGTAGTCTTGGTAAGCCAGATACATAAATGAGTCTTTTATTACAAATGAGGAAACAAACTTTGACATAAATTTATTTCTTCTCTATGAAATCTAAATAAATAACCTCAATGGTAACTATAATCCATTTAGTAAATCCATACATATATTTCATAGTACACTTCTTGCATACCTGGGTAATGAAAAATAATAATGGTGATCTAAAATAATCCCTAGGGGTATTTAAATCAGAAGCAATAATGAATCAATGAGAATAATCAATATGGATAGGTAAATAATTGAACATAAATGGCATATAGTCAATACACTATATGGAAGTACATAAATAATATAGAAGTGTAATAATTGATAACATATTCCATTCTAATAACTAAATGAAGAAAAATAAATATGGAAATTTAATAAACTGAAACACATGTCATCCAAATAACTGAACATGAATTATATCCCTTGATATATCAACATAAAATCCTAGGAATGAATAATAACTGAAGCCTGAAAGTGAAATACATCTATATATATATAAATGAAAAATCTCATTGATAGATAGTAACTAAATATAAATGAATGAAATTATTTATTATTTTATTCCATGTTTCCCAAACACATGACACATTTATTGTCATGACATTTCACATGATTGTGTACAAAATTCTAGGTAAAAGACCATCTATGGATCCAAGTCAAATGAGTCCTCCCATGAGATAACCAATGCGTCTAGGGGATATATATAACTGGGCCTCAACTATGTTGTACTAATCCAAAACATTCTACATATATCAGAAAGAAAATTTAATAATGTTCCATATCAAATATACATATGAAACAGAAGATACAAATTTATCAATATTTCTTCAAATAATTAGATAACATTTAAAGTTATCATAATATGAAATTTTTTAAACATTTTAGGTAATGGTCATTTCCTTGAAAAAAGATTTGGATACAAAGGGGTATTCAATTTCAAATGATCATAGGAAGATAAATATTCAAGGGGCATAAAAGCTAACAAGGTTGTGAGTGTTAACACTATCCTCAGAATATTTAATCAAAAACTATGGAGAGGAAGGATAACTGACTGACTGAAAATCCATTTTTTGTTATTTTAAATTAACACTTTTAAAGGGTAAGTGTGTACCAAAACAACTTCATCCAATTAAACCATAAAATGAACGACATCCCATATAGAAACTATAGTAACAACCCCTCCCTAATGGTAACAACATTATGACAAGCCATCACCTTCGCAAGACTGCACGGCTAGCTGTCCCATGCAGAATTGCACGGGCCTTGTACCGATGGCAAAATCCATACCCTCGCGAACTTCTAAATCTGAATCGCCAAACTTGGTAATTCTTACTGCTCTAGCCCTCATCTGGAGTAGTTCCATGTCGAATTTCTTGTTGTTTCCACAAACCATAATAAAAATGAACCACCAAATACAAAATGATCCAAATCCAAACTTTACAGCAGCGCAGCCTGATAAAAAAACAAAATCATCTTGTTCATTATCCTCTTATAGAAATTCACCCTCATCTGTCACAAAATCCTCATCTTTGGCCCTCTCTGCTCTTTCAATATTTCAACTGGAGCATGCAGTGATCACCTATTTTACTCAACAACAATACTTCGCATCATAATTCATCCAAAAGAAGTCCAGAAAAATACAATCAAGCCTTCAAAACATCCAACAAAACGTATAAAAACTCATAGAATTAGAAATCACAAAATACCTCCACCGAATTGGACAAACCATCGCTTGAAAAAAACCCCTCCACTGCCATGAAACACCCTCCTACCAGCTGTATCATTTCGAAGAGGAAGATGAATAGAGGATTGTGAAGTAGAATCTTCGTCACCCAGGACTGGAAGATAGGAAAGCACATCAAGGGAGGTAACCCTTGAAGGGTTCTTAGCATATCTAATCCAGTAACGCCACTCTGTGCTTGGAGATGACCAGATCGAAGCTACATAAGAACCCTCAACAGATTCCAAATTGGTCTAACTACGACAAGCGGAAGGCACCAGCGAGAACGAACAGGGTTTCTTTAGTGACGCCGACTCCACAAAACACCAAACAAGGTTCCAACAGAAAATCCATTAAAAAGATACAAAAACCTACAAAATATACAGAAAAAAATATGAATGAGGAACTAGATGTATGGGGATGTGAAACCGAAGATCCTCCAACTCGACACTGAAGGTTTCACGGACTCCCCCCTCCAGGTCACCGTCGAAGAAATTCTAACGTCGCGTGAAGAAAGTGAGCTGCCACTCAGAGGCCAAGTCCCTAATAGATAGGAAGGATAAGGATGATATCAATACAACATACCACAATTGGATTAAAAAAATTGGTTTTTTTTCAGTGATGAATATAAATATTTTAAAAATATCATTAAAAAACCCTTTAAGAAAATATCATTTTGTTTTGAAAAACGTTTTAAAAACGTTTTAAAATTAATTTTCATTGAAAATAAAATTAAAAAAAAATCTTTAAAAACTAACCATTCAAAAAAATAAATGAAGATTTGAAATAATGATCATGGGTAAATATTCAGGTGTTGTAAAAGGTAAAAGGAACATTCCTTTGGATGATAAAAATGTATGAAAAATGCATTGGTCGGAAAGAAATATTAATATTCTATTAAAAATATTTGTAAAAAAATAAATGGTAAATAAATTTTACTAAATAAGTATAGAAAAGATTTGATAACTTTAAAATAATATATGGTTTTTAGAAGAAAATAAGTTATCCAAATATAGAGAAAAATGAATTTGGGATTCCTAAAAACATCTTTAAAACACATTCAGTACAAATGAGTGGGAAAATGGTACTAATAATTGAAAATGGTCATGAATAACCAAAGGATATAAAATTAATTCTTTTTAAAAAAAATTCCAAATATTTCCTCGAATGGAAATACTATTAAAACTTCATTAAAGTTATTATTGAGGAAAATAATATGTAAACATTTAAAAGTGTATTTTACCACATTGAAAAATATTAAATCACAACCCTCATGAAGTATAATATTAAATTATTGTTTAATATACCATGAATATAAAAGATTATATATATAATATAACAATAGGGCTAGTATATACACTATAGAAAATATGTATGTGTTGTAGCTGACATTTATCTCACTTATATAAAAATGTGAGATAAGAAACCCTTACCTTGTGTTTCCTTTTAGGTGAACATTTGTTAACATAATATATGATAAAAATATGTTAATTTTATATTTATTGATAATTTCATTCATGTTTATCATTATATTTATTTCAATTATTAGTATTGTTATACAACTACATAAACAATTATGTTTACCTCCGTTGTTTTGTCCAAATTCGGTTTATGTGTAAAAGAAATTGGAAGGTAAAATTTGGTCAATGGTGTCAATATATAATAATAAAATAATAGTCATGACCTAGTTATGATATTTATACATCGATTATACTTTTATAATAAATCATTAAATATAGTTATTGAAAAATTAGCCAAAGTTACAATCATGGAGATGGTAAGTCGTACGTACGCATGAGTAATATTCTCTTTTTTCAATGATCTTTATGGAAATAGGGTTAGAAAATTATATCTCCCCATAATGATCATTATATCATGAATATCATATTATTTCTTCATATATAATTATATAAAAAATTACCATGATGTAAATGTCGAGGAGGCGGTAGTCCACACATCCACGACTGACATTATCACCTTTTAAATTGTGAATGGATAATAATGAACATAATATATACATATATATATTTATTTTAAAAAGTTAAATATATAATTAAAAACCTATATATGTTTTTTATTTATCATATTTTCAATTATAATCTTCCATTATACAATCCATGGATCGTGTGAACGAACAACTTCGCTTTGAGGGGAGACACTCCACACATCTTCAAATGATGTTATCTTATTAATAAAAAAAGGAACGTATAAGGTTATGTGTTATAAACAAATTAAATTATATTAAAGACATAATAAATATAATATATAATATGTATAAACATTTTTTCATCTTAATTTCTAACCATGAATGTTGGAAATGGAAAAATGAATGATCATCATTTTATGAGGCACTAGTTGTCCTTAGACAGAAATTGTATGTTTGTTACCACTTAGATGGAGATTCATTTATTTTTTGGTAGAAATATTAACAAAAATACATCCTAACATAATAGTAATAATATTTTGTTTTTTAATCATAAAATAAGAAGAGTATAGGGGTTGAATAATTAAAATGAAGCCTAAAATATTGGTAGAAGACATTAACTCCTAATCGGGTAACTTCTTTTGGTTTGATCCAAAATATTCATTTGATTGATTACTAACAAATGGGAGGCTAATATGATGAGGGGAGGTATGATGGAATAATTATTGGGTAAATTTTGGATGAGAAAATGTTCCTTGAGAGGTGTGAGGAAGGGGGAGAGGTGGTTTCCTTTTAAAGGGAAGGAAAAGAAATCTCTTGGAATTTTTGGAAACAAGTTATGTGTACACATGTTCCTATTTAAAAAGGTAATACTGAACTAGTCAAACCTAATAATGGAAGGTCAACGGAAAAATTATGGTCATAAATTTGGTTTTGTATATGTGTCTATGTCATTTGGACCCTTAAATATAAGGATTAGTACGTTTTTAATCTTAATTACACCTTAACCGCTGTAATTAATTTATTTCACTTACACAAATAATTTTGGTCAAAAATTAATTTAATTTTATTCAACACAAAATATAATCCTTATTATAATGGTTTTTTCATGACCCATCCCCAGGGACCATGTCGTGACTACCCCAATCCCACATTCCATAGGACAGGGGCTGGTGACTAGCCCAAGAAAGGCTTATCCCAACAAAGGGAAGGATTTTCCTTTAAACATATACAAACACATAAATTGAATATTACACAAATAAAACCCCAAAGGAAAAAAGTACAACCACTATAAGGTACCGCCACAGAGAGTAAAAGGTGTAACTGAATGTATAGGGGCAAGAATACAAGCCGAATAACCCACAAAGTAAACAATACTATAGATGTTCGCCCTAATGTCTCTACCTATAGGGTACTGGTAGTAAAGCATGAATCTCTAGAAGTATGCGTCATCTCCTCCTGCCTCACTAAGATCCACCAAGTCTTGGACCACCATGTTTTGTGCTGGGTCATTAGTTGTCTACACAAGACACAACACATGTTGGAGAATCCTGTACAGGGGTGATTATAACAACTCAATAGGGACCCTAAGACCCCCGAAGCTCTCTCAGAAATCCATAATGTCAAATACCCCAAAGGAAATATACCACCAAGAGAGATCTCAAAAACATAACAAGAAGTAAAAGGAATCTCACACCAGTTATAACATAAGTACAGAAGTAAATATGATTAATCGTAAAGCTAAATCATCTTATTTTGTTTAGAGGCTCCGCTTTTGATCCACGATGGATCGCTCTGCTGCTTATCCACAAAGGGTCACTCTGATACTGATCCATGATGAGTCACTCTATGGCTGATTTACCACTTTTCACGCTACTAATGTTCCAAAAGGGTCACTCTCATGGTGATCCACAAAGGGTTTCTCTCATGTTGATCCAATAATGGTCGCTCCATTACTAATTCACAAAGGGTCGCTCCATTGCTGATACACAAAGGGTCGCTCTATTTATGATCCATGAAGTGTCGCTCTTAATTCTTTACTTCATAGCCACCCACTGGATTCCCACACATAGCACTCTTGATTTTGGGAGTATTTTTTCCACAATCCATCAGTCATATCTTAACTGCCTGGGAAGTCCCCCATAGAGTAACCCAAAAGAGTGTATCATTGTAAGGGTACCAATGCAATAGATTGTGTGTCGAACAGACACCTGGTCTCTATGATAAGGGCATTTTTGTAAAAAGGGCTTGATTGGATTCAAGTCTGATCCAACCTGGTCGTATTCCATCTTCATCCAAAACACACGTAGAGTATCTCAGAAGAAATGCCTCATCTCATTGTTCTAAATTCAATAGGTGGAATATTAATTAGAAGGCTGGTCTGTTAGTTACAAGTGCATTAGTGAAACATGGGTCAGTTAGTTCTGGGTGCAGTCTCGCCCGGTCGGACCAACCCAACCCAGATCCAGTTTGGAAAATGCCCGACCCATTGGGCCATGGGTCTAGCCAGGTAGGGTGGGTACGGCCTGCTAGGGTGGGTTTGGTCCTCTAGAGCGAGTCAATAACACCAGATTTTCATGGACCAGCATAGTGTGTCGGCTCTTCTATCCGGTTGTGGCACAGCTGTGTCCAGCTTCACCACACACGAATGGGAAAACCGGTCACCCATTTATGTCACTCGTGGACCATGTCCATAGGTTGACATGTCAACACGGATCCAGCATAGCACCATGTGTCTCCAGCACTGCAGCCATAGTGGATGAGGCCTCTACCGATTAGCATCCCATCCGGGCACACAATTTACTTTAACCACTCGCACTGATAGGGTCCCTACTGCCCCACCATCCGATAGGTAGCTGGCGCCGCTGTGTGCCGCTGGAGGCCCATCATGAATTTTGGTGGACCACCGTACACGCTCTGGTGGTCTTTTCATCACGGCGCTTGCATTCACAGCCTCTGGGGAATTCCCTCTTCACTGCAATGGCCTCGATGCAGCTTTCCTCTATCTTGGAAAATCTCTTTACAAATAATGCACATGGAGAGGGGCTCGGGCCTTGTTCTTTTCTCCCTATTCCCTTCAGGTTAAAAGTTTAAAATCAGTGAGTATTTGGATGATATTCTATAAACCAAACATTAATCCCAAATATAAAATCCGAATTAAAAACACCTCATGCAAGAACACATGATTCAGGGATGAACCCGTTCATGGGTTGATCTTCACTTTTCATTTACAAATTTAAATGGGTAAACATTAACAAAAGTAAACCCCTACCTAGATTGTTGGATCCACTGTTGACATTAGATGAGATCCGTTTCGTCGTTCTCCATTATTGAATCATTGGAATTCTTTGTCATTCGTCGGTCATCGGATCTGATTCGTTCTCTAGTTTTGTCATCCCCATTTTTGTAATATCATCATTCATCGATGGAGGAAGTTTCCTTCGGTGTTTAATCAGATAAATTCCTAGGATTGTTTGTCAGCCTTGAATCCTTTATTAGAAAATGAGGAAAACACTTTAAGCATTGGATCATCACCACATTGTTCCATCAATTAGTGTCATTAATGACGGTAGTGTCTCCTCATCATTGTTCCATAGAATTGGAAAATATTCTCTCAACATAATGAAAAGGAAAAAAATTATGTTTATTATTTTTCTTCTTTATTTCTGAAAAATTATCTTTTCTGGTTGACCTATCTAGGTCCATGTTAGGGCCTAACTAGGCATATCCCAGTGTTTTGAGATCAATGGTGCCCTCATATTATTGATCTGATCACTGGTTCAAAACATAGACAAACCTTCTCACACTTTTACTTAAGAGAACTAAAGTAAAGATCAAAAGTACGTATTGAGAACCCTAGGCCTCAAAATCACGTGTCGTCTCATCACCTAGAATGTAAATAATTCCACTTAATTTAGAAATAAATTTCACATAAATTATGGTGCATTATATTTGTATTTCGGTTTTATGAAATTCAAATCACAAAAGTTGAAAAATTAAGATTAATGATAATATTGCAGGCAGATGGTTTAACTACTTTTAGAAGAAAAAATTTCGAAATATTATTGAGTTTTTATATTCAATTTCAATGTGAAATTGATTATAATAAACTATATTATATTAGTAGATTAATTATTGATCTAATGAGACTCTTAAAATAAAATTTAAATATAATATAATATTTATAATTATTTAAAATAAAAGGATTATTTTATCTAAAATGCAATATTTTTTCCTATTAATCAAAAAATTATCTTTAGTATAAAATACCAAAAATCCTTCCTATGAGAATTTTGACATTCTAAATTAAATAATAAATTTTATTTTATCAAATTAAATTTATTCAAATGTTAAAATTTTTATTTTAAATTGCTTCACCATTGAAAGGTAGTAAAATTTCCTTTATAAAAATGTAGGTTTTTATGTGTGAAATAGTTTTATTTTATTTTATTATACATATAAAAAATAATGGATAAAAAATGAAAATATTTTATTGAATATATAACATATGTGTTTCATTGAATTCATCCACTATTTCTAATTTTTTATCTTTACAAAGGTAAAAATCTTTTGGAAGAATAAAAATTATTATATATCTTTTTATTTTCTATTGGTTCTTCTTTTTGTTTCTCATTAATTTTTAACCAAGGAATTCATTTGATATTGGTGTAAACCATAATTTTTATTAGTTATTTATTACTATTTATATGAACTAATATAATGGCTAGTTTATATCATATAATAATAAATAAGAATATTTTAATAATAAATTATTATTTCCTTAACATTGGACTTTCTTGTGACACAAGATATTAAGAAAGGTATCTCTTGACTATAATAAAAACTATTGAGGATGGTCGCTCATCCATGTAACACAAGCTATCTTGGAAGGACTCTATTTTTTTGTGACAAAAGATGAATCGATGTTGTCTACATTATAATAAATTTCATGTGTTAAATTTATTTAAAATAGTAAACATGTAGTCGAGTCTTGGTATATTGTATTATCTTATTTGTTTGGTGTTGCAAGTCACGCACACTATTGAATACAATGTTTCACTTTATTATTTTGGGGTTTTACATTCTCCCCACCATAATTAAATTTTTTCCTTAAAATTTAAACTCGATCATGGTGATATATTGTTTGATACTACCTAGGTTGGAAATCTCACATTGTGAGAGGGGTTTGAATTAAATCTTCCATGAAAGATAGAATGGTAAGTACAAGGGTCGCATGGAATACCATGTATCAAGGTTTCTAATCATGATATAATTATTGGAAGGTAGATACATAGACTTAGATGAAAAGAATCAATATTTATTGGGATTGAACGAGTTCTTCAATCACAAAAAATTGAATGATGGATAGAAAGTTTAGGGCCTCAAATCCATAAAGTTGTGATGATTTAAGAGACCCTTGGTTCAAAAAAAATTAATATATTATAAAAAAAATATTTTTAATTCGTTTTCTTATTGTTGAAAAATTCTATTACAAACCATAAATATAAGGAAATATCAATACCAGATAGGTTTCAATTTTATTTGATAAATTCTAATATTTGGTTATTCTTTGATGAAATTAAAATTCATCGTTATACTCCAATAAATTAATTACAAATAATTTATTTTTATGTATGATGCACTAAAAAAATATAAAAGGATCGTAATGCCTTTAAAAGTAATAAAAGTCCAACTATTTTTCATTAAAAACCTTTCAAAACCAATATGGTAAATATATTAATCAATAATCCATAAAATTAATACACCTGGTTCACTATTAACATATATTTGTAAAAATTTTAAACTAAAAACAATAAAAAAATATAACTAAGACATTACTGTAAACACAAGGAAATTCCATGTAAATTATTTATTTAAATTATATGGGAATATTAAGAGTCTGCGAAAATTGACAGCACGTGATTCTGAGGCCTGGAGTGCCCGGAATGAATTTCTGGAATTTTTTTGGGTACGTTCAGTAACCATGGGAGTGGTGTTTTGTAACTTTTGAACTGCTGTTCAGAATTGAAATCTGAGGACTCTGTTGAACTCGTAGTGCCGATATTCACTTAAGCAGATATTTACCTCGACCGCATTAGGTTGAGGGTGGATGTAATTTTTCTCGCTTTTGTGGAAGAATAAAAATAAAATATTTAACATTTTTATTTTTTTTCTTCATTAAACCTCTCTTTTTCATTATGGGGGTGGGAACCACCTGAACTAGAAAACCCCCATTTTGAATTCTAGTGGTGGGGACCACCCAAACCCCGCTTTTATTGGGGGAAGTCCCTTGGAAACATCTCATTTAATTATGCTAACACAATACAATTAATTGTTACATTTAATTGTGCCAATTAAATACAATTAATTGTTCCATTTAATTATGCCAACTTTTTTTGTGCCAACGTAAATTAAATTGATAAAACTATTTTACTTTTTTGGATCTTCATTTTCTTTGGGAAATCATTGGTGAAAGGGAGGCTTGGGGGGAACTTTGGATAGACTCTTTCCCCAATTAAGAACTCCCTCTCCAAAGAAGAACATACTTCTGAATCAATAATGAGGACGACGCTCGAGCCTAACTTCGAAATCTTGTTGCGGAAGCGACGATCGTTGGCACCCTCGCCGACTTCACTGAATTATTATCAAAACACCTCCAATGTGAAATCATGGTAGGGATTATTGTTTTTTTACCCCTTTCCCCATTCATGACATTCATTGTGATTTAAAAACATTAATATTCGTCTTGATTCCAGAACAAATAAGCCACTTGCTACCATTATAATGTGGAGGGTGTGGGACGAACGAACACGGCCCAACCTCTCCGTAACCTTTGAGGGATTTTGATGGTCTTGAATCGATGACCACATCTAGAGGTGAGTGTAGGAGTCTACGGAATGATGAACGGGCCACCAGGGCGCACCTGGTGGCCTGAGGAATGTCGTCGGAAGGGCTCAGAAGTCGAGGCTGGCACCCGGACGACCATGGTGGAGTGAGGGCGATGGACGGTGCATGGTCATCCATGTGACAGTGATGGAGGCGGGCATTTATGTAGAGCCCCGAAGCGTGACGTACATGGAAATTACATTACTTTTTCGGAATACTTAGTACATAACAAAAACAGACACACGAGGTCCGTAAAAGTTTAGTGTCTTTGGAAACATGGAATATAATATTATAATCGTGGTGAAAGATCTTCAACATGTCCCATAAAGATCTTCCCCCTTTTTTTCTTACCTAAAACCTTTATTTATATCCTAGGGAAAGGAAAACATAAAAGGGGTGAGCTCAAATTCCCAGTAAGGGTAAACATAGGGAACATAAAACAATCCATAAACATTTGAATGCAAAAACTTGAACATAAAATTTAAACATCAAAATCTTGAGAAAAGACATGAATCTTGGAAGTACGTAAGGCATATATCATAAGGGAACATCAATCATGATAAAATAGCATGGGAATAAAACAAGTAATTGTGGAAACCATTAAGCACATGTTTTGATTTCCATAGTAGCCAAGGCATTGCTTCTAAGACCATCTTAGTGGAAAAAGTCCCTTTCTGAATTGAATTCACTCTTCGTTCCAGTCCCGTAACACTAAACCGGATTAACTTTCCGTTCCAGCCATGTCTATCTCGTGAGATATAAATCTTTACCCAATGAATTGGAGGGAGATATAGGTCCCACCCATCTCATAATGAAATCATTATTACTTGTGCCGCAAAATAAACATACATCACTCATAATAACCCATTAAATAAAATGGGTTTCATAAACATCATCACATAATCCATATAAAAGAAATGGATATCATTTCATAATAAGAAAATTGAAACCATGTAAATCATAGAGACATTATACTTGAAATATACACATATGAAATAATGTCATCTTAGATGAAAAATGGTTTTGATAAAACACATGAAATGCATTCTTGAGGAAAATAACCTTTGTTCTTCAAAATCATTCTCTTTCCAGAAAAAGTCATGGAATTTTAAAAGAAAAGGATTTTTTTGAAAATAGTCATGAAATATTTTGGAGGAACCTTCATGAAAATAAGTCTTTATAAAACCATAAAAATACATTCGTGCCGTATAAGTTGGAAAAAACATTCTTCTCGTACTTTTTCCGAAAAAGTCAAAAAAGGACTTCGTAAAAGAAAGATTCCTTCCATACGATGTGGTAAAAGTAGAAAAGGGTTAAAATGAAATTAAACATACATGGAATAAAATTAAAGATTTTATGAAAAAAATTTGAGAACATATAGACATGGATAATAATCATAACCCCAGTAAATACTTACGAATAAACAATCTTGGATAGAAAACAATTGAGATTGCAACATTATCCCTTACCTTAAGTCTGATATGATTTGTACGTTTCTGAACCTCCTGTATATTGATTTAAATAATTTCATTTACTTATTACATAATCATATTCATTGTTAAAATATCATATATGGTTCACTTATGACTTTATATTACCTGTTCTTTTATAAGTTCCATGTTAAAGCAGCGTTTTGGGATAAATCGTTTTATTTATCGTACGTGTTTGGACTTTTTGTTCTTGATATTATTACTTATATCCTGATTTAATTAATTCAAGAATGTAAAACATGATTTATATATAATATATATTCATTATATACATATATATATGATAGATTGATTAAATGGAATGAAATACACCGTTCTTGGAGACGGTAGGCCGTACGTACGCATGAACATTGTTTTCGTTTTTTATTGAATTGATTGAAATTAAGTAGATGAAATACATATATATACACACATAAATCTAGTATCATTATTATTTCATATATTTCATGATTACTTATTATATATACTTTATAATCATTCATGACTGGTTAACATGGAGAATGAATCTCATCGCGTCGTGGAGACGGTAGTCCGTACGTACGCACGAGCGATGATATTAATCCCATGATCATGGAATTACATTGAAATGTTTGTATAATATTTTATAATCAATATCAATTTTAAATAATCATATATAGTTATTTATTTACACCATTGTACCCATCCAAGTAAGGTGGTTGGTGAAAACAGATTACACCACGGCGTGGAGATGGTATTCTGTACGTACGCACGCGCAGTGATTTCGTTTTACGTAGCATGGTTAGGTTGTGAAATAGGGTTGTTTCATACGTATAATAACATATCAGTATATTAGTAATACTGATTTTATTATTTCATAATTAAACAACTAAAGAAGAATAAGTAGAAGAAGAAATAAAGTTTAAATAATCGGTAATGGATATTACCTCTTCTTTCAACATGCCTTTTTGAAACCTCCTCTTAGGGCACTAATATTGGTTTTTGAAGAAGAACAGAACCTCTAGGATGTTTCTAGGGAAGTGGAGAAGAGAAATTGGCAGGGTTTGGCCGAGCATGAAGGCTCAATGTGGTGTGAGGAAGAGAGGGAGTAGGTGCCCTTTTATAAGGGAGGAGAGGGGCACCATTGGAATAACTAAAAATATTATTTTACTATAAAGTCATATTTTGTTTTTAATAGCTCCAAATTGAGTTATTTCTAAGATAAGTTGGGTATGGGTATAATTCCTCTCATCCAATAGAATTTAGACAAGTTTAGGATTCTATTTTAACCTTATCATTTAGATTTAACTTTAAGTTAAATAATGTTTCTTTTACAGTGTCTTCTTGGTTTCTTACACTATAAGGTTAATAAACATACTATAACAAGCCAAATGAACCCAAAGTTGTTTATTATTAATATATATAACCTTATATAAGTCATTTGGCCAAACATTATATTTTTAAGAATAAAATAACAATTAATAATATAATATTTTTTTAAAAAACTATTTTATGTCAATTTTGACACTATTAGGTAATTGATTTTTTTAAAAATCGTAACAGAATGATTACTTCGAAAACAGTTAACTAAATCAATAACAACATGTCATATTAACCTATAAAATTAGTTTACTTCATAAAAAGTCTCAAATTACATTTATTCGGGTATTTATAACACCAATTATGTCAATATTTCATTAATAAGATAATTACTGCATCATCATTGTGTCATGAATAAATTAAAATCTTTAATTTATAAAAATTACAAATAAAATAAAATTATGTAGGAAATTTTTTTATATTTCTATCGAGTATTTATATTTGAATTTATCTTATGTATAACACTATATTAAAAATGATTTAGTTCTTAAACATTGATTTTAACTATTTTAACCCTTCTTTAAATAAATTAATAATAAATGTCCTAATCTAATACAAGTGGGACTAAAAGGTCTTATTTTATTACTAAGGATGTTTTTGGTTGAATTACACTTATCCAATAGAATTAGGACATGTGTTAGGGTAATGATAATATCATTTTTACCCTTAATTACCCTATTTAATTTTAACCATGGTAAAAAAAAGTAAAAAGTTAATATTCACCAAAAATTATTTTCATCGCATTGAATCACATTTTATTCCTTGATATTAACCGTGTCTCTCAGATTTTCAAAATTCCACTCACAGAAGCGGTAAAATTATGTTTTATGTAAATTTGCAAATTTTCCTAGGAGGTGGGTAAAAGACGGTGAAAAGTTCAATAAAATTTTTATATATCTAAAATTATTATAAAATGACTCCAATGACTTCAATTTAACTTATATAGGTATTATGTATCAATTTTGACCTAAAAAAAGTTAAATAAAATAAATATTTATTTAAATAAAAAGTCGGTCTTTAAATAGTAACCCAGTGTTTTCACTATTTATCAAAAATTGAATGTTTTCATAAAAATACAAAAAATTCAGCCTTGGATAATTTCGATATTCTAAATCCAAAAATGAAGTCCATTTCGAATGATAAAATTTATAAAAATTCAAAAAGTGGGTATTACTATTCATAACGGCTAGTTTATATAACATATCTTTGTTTAGTGAAACTCGATATTGCGTACAACACATGCTATCGTGGAAGGTCGTGATTGCATGTAATGAAAGCCAAGTCAGGGATGCGTTTTGTGAAAGATTCGTTTGGTGTAGCGTACGACACAAGAAATTAATGAAATTAAAAGGAATATTTTTCATAAAATCTCGGGGTGTTACAGTTTATGTCGCCCGACGTATAGGGGCCACGGCGCAAGGCCGCGGTGGCAGTGGAGGGGCGGGTGGCTCTCTGCCGGCTGTCGGTGATGGAGATGCACGCGACCGCGACTTGTTGAGGAGGGGTGGCCTTCTGGCCAGCTGTCATCGTAGGGTGCAGCTTGGGCCACCCGGCGGGCTGGGCCATGCCGGAGGGCTAGGCCGGACCCAGTGGGCCAGATCAGATCCAACGGGTTAGGTTGGCCATGGCCGCAGCAGCCCGGGTCAGTCCAACCGGGTCAGACCTGACCCGAACTAATTTCGATCCTTTTCGTTCTTTCGGCCATATCTTGAGCTATAAGCATTCGTTTGATGAACCTTCTAAGGCTCCAGAATCCTTGGATCGAGATGGTTCTTTTGGTATACCCCATTTGAGATTTGGATAATTTTGGGGTATGACTGGGTTGGATCAAACACAAATCCAACTGGGTCATCAGGACTAAAAGGCCAATAACATATACATCGGACGTCCGATTGACGAACTGTCAGTTGAGTTGAAACCCCTATTACATGGAGGTCCTTTGGGATAATTATTCTTCAGACTAAGTGGTAGTTAGAGTATCAACCTGTGGCTAGAGGAGCGGATCCTCCTGGAATCAAGCGAACTAAGTGCGGGAACCCTGTAGCTTGTTGTAACATGAGAAAGAGATCCTATGTGGGTCTGTGTTTTAGGATCCTATGTGGGACAGTGTTCCTGTGTCCCTCTTGGATATGCTCTAGGAATCCATGGGGGACTACTCTAGGATCCTATGTGGGTCTTCTGTACCAGGATCCTATGTGGGTCGGATGATCTAGGATCCTACGTGGGTCTGATGATTTAGGATCCTATGTGGGTATTCCTCTCAACAGAGTAAGATGATTTAGTAAATGCATCTAATCATCTTTACTACCGTATCTAAGTTATACATGGTGTGATTTTAGTCTTTACCTTGTGGTAATCAAATGTGTGGAGTACCTTTTTGGTGAAAACCTTTGCGGTGATACCTTTGTGGTATTCTCCTGTGTGGTGTTACCTTTGTGGTACTTACTGCCATGGTTTTACCTTCGTGGTATTCATTCCATGGTGGGACAGTTGAGCTTTGGGCTTTTGAGATGGGCCTTATGTTTCCTCATGATCGTGATGGGTTTACTCGAAAACATCGGTATATGTATGGGAATATACCTAAGAAGGGTTGTCATTTGTTTCCATGATTTTTGGTTTATCGTTTGTGGATTTTGTGAGGCCTTCGATGGACTCGGGGTCCCTAATGAGAATCGTTATACTCACCCCTGCACGGACTACGTCCGCACCTTGTTGTGTTTGGTGCAGACAACGTACATCGCTGACTTAAGGACGAGGGTACCAGGACTGGAGGTTTCTCGGAGGTGGACATAAGACGAGGCGTATAGCAGAGAATACTGTTTGAAAGATGTACCAACCCTTCTGGTAGGATCAATTGTGAGTATTCACATGAGCTCTTCCAGTTTACTTGTAATTCCATGTTTTCTTGTACTTTATAGTTGGGCTTGTATTCTAGCCCCCATTTCATATTGTACACACTCTTCTTACTATACAGTTTACTTGTTTCAGTATCTTGATGTGTTCTTGTTTTTAGTGAGTTTACAGGTTATGAAGGCAGTGCCTTTCCGTTTTAGGGAATACTACTTTTGGTGCTAGTCTCTCACCCCTGGCCTATGGAAGGAAAATTTACGGTAGTCACGGAACGGTCCCCGAGGTATGGTTTTGACAAATTGGTATCAGAGGAGTCGGTTCTATAGTAGAACATTGGACTATGATAATTTAACAGAAATATTGTTCAGTGTTATGCATATGGTTATCAGTTTTTGGAATCCAAGGTTGGTGTGGTGGCCGACTCATACATACACTAGGACACTAACTTCTGATTTCTGGATCAGTGCATGAATACACTGATTGTGTGTGTGTTTGGAAAAATTTTCCTTGTGATCTATTTGAATCATCTCACTAGGTATAACATAATGACCATGGCGCACCGGTTTTTTTCAGGATGCCTCCACACAGACAACTAGCTAGGGTTCCGGTAAGAGTATGTGATGACAGCCCACCGTGCGACGAGTCCATGGTACAGGGACCTTTATCAGTAGAGGCACCATTGGAGGCACTAGCGACACCATTACCCATTGGTCCACCAATGCCACCAGCCCCAGCAACAGAGTGTGCACATCGCTTGAGCGTGTTACATGAGTTCCAGCGCTAGAGGCCACTAAGGTTCAATGGTGAGATGGACCCACATGCGTATGAGGATTGTCTGGAGGCCTGGGTGAGAGTCTTTAGACTAGTAAGGACCCCAACTGATATCATGGTGATCCTTGCCACCAGTATTCTACAGGAAGTAGCAGGCAGATGGCGGGGCTTGATGCTCTAGGTTCACGATGAGGTAACACTTCTCTGTGTAGACTTTGAGAGCCTATTTCAGGCAGAGTTTATCCCAGGGACCCTTGACGTAGTGCGCATTCAGCATCTTCTTCATCTACTGTAGGGCAGCATGACTGTGGCTCCATACTTAGCGTGGTTCTCCGACCTCTCACACTACTCCACTGATATGGTGCGGGACAAATTCCTCAGGTCCTAGACTACTGAGCAGGGACTCAGGCGGTAGATCAGGGCATCGATTATTTCTCTCAGAATCCCAATGGTGGAGGGGTGTTAGAGCATGACCTCTTAGTTGATAGTTTTCTTGCTGAGTATTCACAAGCAGCGAGACCCACCACTGGGCATCACGTAGTAGAGTCTTCTAAAGTTGGAAACAGACATATGTCATAGAGGTCCTAGAGGACCTGACCTATAGGTGGAAAGAAACAGGATTCCGGTTCAGTTGTGCGGGGCACCAGAGACAGAGCCAATAATGTGAGGAGTATGCAGTGTTACGCATGAGGTGGGAATGGACACATGGATCTAGACTGCCTGACCCACCATACAGATGATCAGCAGATGGTCGAAGGACTGCCCAGGAAGATACAAAGGTTTGACCAAGGAGGTCTGCAGGGAGCAGGCGGACGTGGAAGAGGATAAGTTCGTGCAGCTGGAAGTGGGCGATGATTCGAGGTGTTTCCACCACCACCATGAGGTGGGCCACCCAGACCATAGGGAGTTGGTGGACCGGGGAAAGCTCTAATCCAAGCATCTAGGGCCTACAATCACAGCACTCTAGAGATGATACGAGTTACGATCTGTCTCTAATCCACCTTAGTTGCAATACTTATAGACACATGTTCCAGTCATTCATTTATTTCCACTGACCTCATTTGATGCTCGGAGATTCTGATGGATCCATTGGCTCGATAATTATGGCTAGAGAATCTTATGGGTGAGGATTCAATAATTTCACACTGGTGCCAGCAGTGTGAGCTCACTCTATGAGGTGAGCGATTTGGCTGGGATCACCTAGTAGCGGCAGCGAGGCCGTACGACTTCATTTTGGGTATGAAATGGTTATCTACAATATATTATCTGATAGAATGTATTAGGCTAAAAGTGTGGTGTTTCCACATGGATGGGACAAGGTTTACCTTAAACAGCGAGAATGGAGAATTTTCAGCACGGGATGGACTTACCCTAAGGAGAGTGAGCCAATCACTCATTAGTTTTCTATCCTTAAACTCAGAGTGGTTAATGTGGAGAGTTTGAGCTATCTTGTAGTGGTGGACAAGTCCGAAAATGCCTTCCCTAATGATGTTCTGGGTCTACCTCCATGTAGAGACATAGAATTTTATATGGACTTGTAAGTCGGGACTTCATCGATATCTACACCTGCGTATCAAATGGATCCTACAGAGCTTCATGAGCTGTGGGTATAGCTGGAGGACTTAGAGGGTAAGGGGTTCATCTGGACCATTTTTTCTCCTTGGGAAACCTCGATTTTGTTCTCCAATAAGGTGGATGGGAGCTTGAGACTATGTGTTTACTATCCACACTTGAACCAGGAGACTATAAAGAACAAGTACCCACTCCCAAGGATTGACGGCCTCTTTGACCAACAGGGGGGAGGACGGTGGTTCTCAAATATAGACCTCAGATCTGGCTATCACCAACATAGAGTACGTTATGAGGATATATAGAAAACATATTTCAAATATTGGTATGGCCATTATGAGTTTTTTGTCATGCCGTTCAGTGTGACCAACACTCCAATAGTGTTCATGGGACTCATGTACAGTATCTTTCATCCATACATTGTTCGCATTGTAGTAGTATTTATTGAGGACATTCTAATATACTCAGCTACCAAGGAGGATCATGCCTATCATTTGTAAATAGTTCCAAACACACTCTAAGAGCACCATCTTTATGTTATGCTCTCGAGGCTCTAGTTCTGGATCCGAGAGGTTCATTTTCTGGGACATGTCATCTCGGAGGTTGGAGTTGTGGTGGATCTAGCAATGATTGAGGTGGTACTTTCATTGGAGCCACCCAGGAGTGTGACAGAGGTATGAAGTTTCTTGGGTTTGTTCGAATACTACCAGAGGTTGTTTCCATATTTCTCCAGAGTTGAAACACATTTATCAGTGTTGACAATGAAGGGTCAACCCTTCGTGTGGTTGAATAGATTCCATCGGAGTTTTCAAGAGCTGAGGTAGAGACCAACTAGTTCCCTCATATTGAGGCTTTCGGAGGAGGGAATTGGGTATGTAGTCTACTGCGACGCATCAGGGGCTGGGCTCGGATGTGTCCTAATGCAAGAGTGAGCATTTATCGTATATGGTTCTTGATAGATGATGCAACACGAGCATAACTATGCTACCCAGGACCTTGAGTTAGCTGGAGTGGTGTTCGCTTTGAAGATGTGGCGACATTATCTGATGGGTGAGAATTTTACAGTCTACATGGATCACAAGAGTCTCAGGAATATCTTATCGCAGAAGGAACAGAAACTGAGAGAGTGGCACTTCCTTGAGTTCCTACAGGAAAATGACATCGAGATAGTCTATACTTATTGGAAGGGGAACGTTGTAGCAGATGCACTCAGCATGAGATATGATATACAGTTTCTAGGTGAGGTGACGGAGAAGTTTTCCACTTTACGGATATCCTTTGTAGAATGAGATGGAGGAACATTTATTCAGTCTCTTATAGTCACTCCTCCCACTTCTTTAGTGGGACGGGGAGGCGTAGTGTGAGGAAACTGACTGCGAGGCACAACATGCTGAAATATCTATATGACAGGCACTTGATGAATTTTTTGAAGGTGGAGAGCACGTCCTTTTTTTCAAAGGACGTACCATGGTACCAGAGTCACATAGAGAGAAAGTTTTGATGGAGTTCCACACATCCCCATTGTTGGTACATCCAGGAGTGTTGAAGATGTACCAGGACCTCCAAAGACAACACTGGTGGTTGGGAATGAAGAAAGCAGTAGCAGAGTTTGTCTCTTGGTTCCTCACATGTCAGCAAGTGAAGGTGGAGAATTAGGTACCATCAGGATTAGTTTATCCTTTAGAGGTCCTAGAGTGGAAGTGGGACGGGATATACATGGACTTAGTGACAGGACTTCCATGTACATCAAGGGGTCATTATTCTATTTGGGTGATCGTCAACCAACTCACCATGTCGGACCACTTCCTACAGATCTGATAGTAGGGTTCATTAGAGAGCTTGGGATGCCTCTATGTGTATGAGATTGAGCGGCTACATGGAGTACCCTTGATGATTATATCTTATTTTGATACATATTTCACTTCCCAGATATAGAAGGGGTTCAAGGAAGCTTTCGGGACACAACTTCATTTGAGCACTGCCTTCCATCCTCAGACAGATGGCCAGACTCAGTGGACCATTCAGACCCTTGAGGACATGCTTCGTGCTTGCGACCTCGACACCAGTCATAGTTGGGAGGATAATTTTTCCCTAGTGGATTTTTCATACAACAATATCTATCACTCCACCATTGGGATGTCACCATTCTAGGCTCTTTATAGACGACCATACAGATCGCCTTTGTGATGGACTGACCTAGTGGAGTCAGCACTCATGGGACCGAATGTGGTACAAGCTACCACAGAAAAGGTGCAGATCATCCAAGAGAGGATTAAGACTGCACATAGCAGAAAAATGTCTTACGCCTATCGGAGATGGAGACCTCTATAGTTTGATGGTGGTGACCACATCTTTTTATGGGTATCACCCTGACGAAGTTTGCGGAGATTTGGCCGGGGTGGCAAGTTATCTCTGAGGTTCATCAGACCCTTTTAGGTCCTTAGCAGAGTTTGTGAGATGGATTACCGCATACCTCTTCCATTTCAGCTGCCCCGGGTGTAGGAAGTCTTCCACGAATCCCATCTGAGGAGATACGTGCATGACCCTTTACACATCATCGACTTGGATGAGTCGTACATCGACAATGGGGCGACATTTATAGAGGTTCCAGTGGAGATTGAGGATCAATAGGAGAGTGTACTTTGTGGGAGATTGATACCTTTGGTGGGTGTATGTTGGTTTCATGGGAACCTCCAGGATAGCACATGGGAGCAGGAGGCTCATATTTGTTCTCAATACCATCACTTTTTTTCCCAGTTTTTTTGATGTCGATTTTAGGGACGTAAAACCCTGAGGTGGGGATAATGTAAAGACGCAAAAATTCCCTGTAATTTTTTAATTATATGGAAATATTACGAGTCCGAAAAAATTTACGATGCATGATTCTGAAGTTCGGAGGGCCTGGAATGAATTTCGTAACTTTTTCTCAGGTACATTCATTAAACACGCGAGTGGTGTTTTGCAACTTTTGAACCAATACTCAGAATTGAAATCTGAGGACACCTTTGAACTCGCAGTGCCAATATTCAATAAAGGATACATTCACCTCAACTGTAGAAGGTCGAGGGTCAATGTTATTTTTTCATTTTTTTAGTGGATGAATAAATATAAAATATTTAACATTTTTATTTTTTTCCTTCTAGAAACCTCTCTTTTGAGTTATGGGGGTGGGAACCACCCGAATTAGAAAACCACCATTTTGAATTCTAGTGTTGTGGACCACCTGAACCCCTCTTTAATGTGGGGAATTACCTTGGAATCCTTCCATTTAGTTGTTCCAATTCAATAAAATTAATTGGTCCATTTAATTGAGCCAACACAATACAATTAATTGTGCCATTTAATTGTGCCAACATTAGTTTTGTAAACGTAAATTAAATTGATAAACCTATTTTAATTTGATGGATCCTCATTTTCATTAGGAAACCATTGGAGAATGGGAGGGTTGGGGAAAAAATTGGAGAAATGTTTCCTCCAATGAAGAATGCCCTCTCTAATGAATAACATACTTCGGAATCAAGAACGAGGACGACGCTTGAGACCGACTTCGAAAAAGTGTTGCGGATGTGACGATCGTTGGAACCCTCACCGTCTTCACAGACTTCTTCTCACGACAAATCCAATGATAAATTGAGGTAGGGATTGTTGTTTGTTTACCCCTTTCCCCATTCTTGATGTTCATATTGATTTAAGAACATTTATTCTCTTCATGATTCAAGAAAAAATAATCTTTCGGCTACTGTTCTAATGTGGAGGGTGTGGACCAAACAAACATGTCCTAACCTCTCTGCATACTTTGTGGGATTTTTATGGTCTTGAATCGATGACAACATCTATAGGTGAGTGTGGGAGTATAAGGAATGAAGAACGGGCCACCGAGGCGCACCTGGTGACTCGAGGAACGTCGCCGGAAGGGCACGGAAGCGGCGGCTGGCACCTGGTCCGCCGCGAAGACGGCAGTGACGCAACTGCACTGCCGGAGAAGGGTCGCGGACCATCAGTCGCGGAGGAGCGAGGGTGGAGGCCGGCTATGGGATGGAGAGGGTGACATGCCGACATGCCGCCCGACTTGCAGGTGTCGTGGTGTAAGGTCGCGACGGTGGTGGAGGGGCGGCCAGCTCGCTACTGGTCGTCGGTTATGGCACGGCATGTGACCGCGCCACATGGACCTCACAGTGGGTTGGCCTGAACCCAGCAGGCGGGCCTGGCACCTGAGGGCTGGGCTGGACCCAGCGGGCGGGTTGGCGCTGGACATATCGGTCTGACAGGGTCAGACCGGACCCGGACCAGTTTCAACCCTTTTCTCTCTTTTGGCTATATCTTGATCTACAAGAATCTCTTTGATCAACCTTCTATGGAGCTAGAAACCTTGGATCGAGATGGTTCTTTTGATATACCCCACATTATTTTTGGATAGTTTTGGGGTATGGCCGGATTGCATCGAACTCAAATCCAACCAGGACCTCAGGACTAAAAGGCCAACTACATATATTTCAAGCTTCTGATTGATGCACTATATATTGTGTTGAGACACCTATTACGTGGCAGTTTTTTGGGATACTTATTCTTGTGACTTTGTGGAAGTTAGAGTATCGACATGTGGCTTGAGAAGAGGATCCTCCCGAAATCAAGTGAGCTTAGTGCGGGAATCTTGTAGCCGGTTGTAACATGAGAAAGGGATCATATGTGGGTCTCTATTTTTGGATCCTACATGGGTCTGTGTTCTTGTATCCATCTTGGATCCTATATATGTATCTATGGGGGACTAATCTAGGATCCTACAAGGTTATGTTTTTCTAGGATCATATGTGGTTCTGTTGATCGAGGATCCTAAGAGGGTTTGATGATTTAATATCCTACGTGGGTCTTCCTCTCAACAGAGTAAGATGATTCTGTAGATGCATATAATCATCTTAATACCATACCTAATTTACACCTACTGTGAGCTAAGTCTTTAGCTTATGGTAATGAACTATATGGCGTACCTTTGTGGTGAATACCTTGGTGATGATACCTTTGTATTATTCTCCTTTGTGGTGTTACCTTTTTCATACTTACCTTCATGGTGTTACCTTTGTGGTATTAATTACTTTGTAGGATAGTTGATATTTAGGATTTTGAGATGGGCCATGTGTTTCCTCATTATTTTGATAGGATTACTCGACAACTTAGTTATATGTATGGGAGTATACCTAAGAAGGGTTGTCAGTTGTTTCCATGATTTTTGGTTTATCCTTTTTGTATTTTGTGAGACCATTACGGGTCTCAGGGTCTCAACTAAGTATCGTTATACTCACCCCTACATGGGATATTCCAGCACCTTGTTGTGTTTGGTGAAAATGACATAAAACACTGATTGAGGATGAGGTTACTATGATTGGGGGTAGCTCGGAGGTGGTCATTAGATGAGTCGTACTGCAGAGACGACTGTTCGATAGCTGTACCTACCCTTTAGGTAGGATCCTTGGCGGGTGTTCACAATAACTATTCCAGTTTACTTGTACATCCCAATTTTCTTGTACAATATAATAGGGATTTTATTCCTTCTCCCTTTTCATACTGTACACACTCTTTTTACTATACAGTTTACTCGTGTTCGCATCTTACTGTGTGTTTGGTTTGTGTGAGTTTATAGGTTATAAAGGAAATGCCTTCCCATTTTAGGGAATACGCCTTTCAGTGCTAGTCGCCAGCCTCTGGCCTATGGAAGGTGGGTTTGGGGTAGTCACGTCACGGGCCGTAGGGGACATGTCATGAAAATTAGTATCAGGGGATTTGGTTTTTCTGTTGAACATTGGACTCTGATCTTTTAGTGGCAAAAGTGTTAAGTGTCATGAGTATGGTTATCAGTTTAGGGAATCCAATGTTGGTGTGGCGGCCGACGTATCCATACACCAGGACACATACATCATATTTCTGACTCAGTGCATGAAAACGCTGACTTCCTTTGTGTTTTGTAAAGTTTTATTTGTGATCTCTTTGAGTCAGCTCACCAGGTATAACATAATTACCATGGAACATAGGTTTCTTTTCAGGATTCCTCCATGCAGATAGCCAGCTAGGGTTCCATTAAGAGTACATGATGGCAACCCACTATGGGATGAGGCCTCGATGCAAGGCCCTTTATCAGTAGAGGCACCAGCGGTACCGTTACCCATTGGTCCACCAATGCCACCTGCCCTAGTAGCAGAGGGTGAACATCTCTTGAGCGCGTTCCACGAGTTCTAGCACTAGAGTCCACCCATGTTCAGGGGTTAGATGGACCCACATGCAGCTAAGGAATGGCTGGAGGCTGTGGTGAGTGTCTTCCGACTAGTTGGGACACAGATAATCTCATAGTGATCCTTGTCGCCAATCCTATACAAGCAGCATCATGCAGATGATGGGGCTTGATTATCAAGGTTCACAACAAGGTGACCCTTCTCTGGGCAGACTTTGAGAGAATGTTTCTGGTAGAGTTTGTCCCAGTGACCATTCGTGCAGTGTGCATTCAGGAGCTTCGTCAACTGCAGCAGGGCAGCAAGACTTTGGATCAGTACTATGCAAGGTTCACCGACCTCTCACGATACTCCACTGATATAGTTCCGGACCCATTCTTTAGGGACTAGATCTTAGAGCAGGGACTCAGGTGGGATATCAGGGATTCGATGATTTCTCTCAGCATCCCGACACAGGTAGGGGTGTTAGAGTGCGCCCTCTTAGTAGAGAGTTTTCTTCCTGAGTAGTCGCCAGTAGCGTGACCCACCACCGAGCATCACGTTGTAGAGTCTTCTGCTGCTAGAATCTAACAGATTTCACAGAGGTCCAAGATGACCAGACCTACAGGTGGACAACCACAAGATTCAGGTGTGGTTGTGCGGGGAACAGGAGATAGTGCCAGTCATTCGAGGAGCAGGTAGTGTTACGCATGTGGCGGGCAGGGTCACATGGCTCAAGAAATCCCGACCCATTGTACGAATGATTAGTAGACGATCAAAGGTCCACGTAGGCAGAGACAACGGTTCAACCGAGGAGGTTCGCATGGAGTAGGTGAATGTTTCAAAGGAGCAGGTTGTGCAACTAGTGGTGGGTGACGATTCGAGGTGTTACCGCCACTACCACCAGGTGGTCCACCTCGACCACAGAGAGAAGGTGGACAGGGGTGAGCTCAGCTCTAGGTAGTTGAGGCCTATGATCAAGACACTCAAGAGATGATATGAGGTACGATCTATGTCTACTATAACTTAGCTATAGTACATATAGTCACATGTTCTAGTCATTCATTTATCTCCAATGCCCTCATTCAGAGCTAGGAGATTCAGGTGGAGTGGTTGGCTCGATCTTTACAGCTATAGACTCCTACGGGAGAGGATTCGACGATTACACACTGGTGTCAGCTGTGTGATCTCACTCTAGGAGGCTAGATTTTTTGCTAGGATCTTCTAGTATCGGAGTTGAGGACTTCAGACATCATCATGGGTATTGACTAGTTATCCATAATCCATGCTCAGATAGACTGTATTAGGCTCATAGTGCGGTGTGTCCGAATGGATGGGACAAATTTTACCTTCATCGGTGAGAAGGGATCCTTTGAAATACATGATGGACATACCTGAATGATAGTATAGCCGATCACTCATCAGTTGGATAGCCTTACCCTCAGAGCGGTTGATGTGGAGATTCTGAGCAATCCTGTAGTGGAGAACCAGTATACAAATGTCTTCACTAATGATGTTTTGGGTCTACCTCCATGTAGAGAGGTGGACTTTTACATTGAATTGTACCCTAGGATGGCCCCGATATCTACACCAACGTATATGATGGCTCCTGCGTAGCTTTTTGAGCTACGGGTACAGCTATAGGACTTACAAGTGAAGGGATTCATCGGGCCCATTGTTTCACCTTGGGAACCCCCGATTTTGTTTACTATGAAGGCATATAAGAGCTTGAGACTTTATGTTGACTATCAGCGCCTGAACCAGGAGACCGTGAAGAACAAGTACCAACTCTCGATGATTTAAGACCTCTTTGACCAGCTAATGGGAGCACTGTGGTTCTCAAATATAGACCTCAGATCTGGATATCACCAGCTCAGAGTACGAGATGAGGATGTATAAAATACGGATTTCAGATAACGGTACAACTGTTATGAGTTTCTGGTGATGTCTTTCATTATAACCAATGCTCTAGAAGTTTTCATGGGACTCATGAACAGGATCCTTCAACCATACCTTGATCGCTTTGTAGTAGGCTTAATCAACGACATTCTGATCTACTCGGCTACCGAGGAGGAGCTTGCCTATCATTTTTAGATAGTTCGAGACACACTCTGAGAGCACCAGTATTTTGGTAATCTCTCAATGTTCCAGTTCTAGATCTAAGAGGTTCACATTTTGAGACATGTCATCTCGAAGGCTGGAGTTGCGGTGGATCCAGAAAATATTGAGGAGGTACTTTCTTGGGAGCCACCAAAATGTGTGACGATGGTACGGAGTTTCTTGGGTTTCGCCGGATACTACCGGAGGTTTTTTCCAGATTTCTTCAGAGTTGTAGCACATTTATCATCATTGAAAATGAAGGTCCAAACCTTCGTGTGGTCAAGAAGATTCCAGTGGAGTGTTCATGAGCTGAGGTAGAGACTGACTAGTTCTCACATCTTTGAGGCTTCAGGAGAAGGGAATTGGGTATGTAGTCTACTGCGACGACTCCGGGATCGATCTCGGACATGTCCTGATACAGGAGAGAGTAGTTACCACATATGGTTCTCGACATATGAGACAACAAGATTAGAACTATGCTACCCATGACCTGGTGTTAACTATAGTGGTCTTTTCATTCATGATGTTGTGACACTATCTGATGGGACATTGTATTACAGACAACTTATATCACAAGAGTCTCAGGTATATCTTCTCGCATAAGAACCTGAACCTGAGTCAATATCTTTGTATTGAGTTCCTTGAGGACTATGACTTTGAGATAGTTTACAATCCTGGGATGGGGAACATTGTAGTAGATGCACTCATCAAGAGATCTGGTATACACCTACTAGGTGAGGTGACGAATTAGATGACCACTTTATGGATATAATTTGTGGAATGAGATGGAGCAGCATTTCTTCATTCTCTTATAGTCACTCCCCCACTTCTTCAGCGAGTCAGGGAGGCGCAGCGTGGGGACACTGACTGTGAGGCACGATGTGCTTAGATATTGATAGGACAGGCACTTGATGTATTTTCTAAAGATGGGGATCACATCATCCTTTTCAGAGGACGTACCACGGTACCAAAGTCGCTTCGAGAGGAAGTGTTGAGGGATTTCCACGCATCCCATTTAGTGGTACATATAGGAGTGTGAAAGATGTACCAAGACCTCTAACGATAGCACTGGTGGTCAGGAATGATGAAATCAGTAGTAGAGTCTATCTCTCGGTGCCTTAGTTGTCAGCAAATGAAGGCGAAGCATCAGGTACCAGCATGCTTAGTTTAGCCTTTAGAGGTCCCAGAGAGGAAGTGGGATGGGATATCCTTAGTCTTCGTGATAGGACATCCATGTACATCCAGGGGTCATGATTCTATTAGGGTGATCATCGACCGACTCACCATTTCACCTAATTCCTACCGATAAGATAGGAGGGTTCAGTAGAGAGATTGGGATGCCTCTATGTGCAAGTGATTGTGTGGCTACATGGAGTACCCTCAATGATTATCTCTGATCATTATGTATGTTTTACTTCTTGGCTATGGAAGGATTTGCAGCAGACTTTCAGGACACAGCTTCGTTTGAGCGCCGCCTTCCATCCTCTGACATATGGCCATACTAAGAGAACCATTCAGACCCTCAAGGATATGTTGTAGTTTGCATCCCTGACTTCGGTCGCAGCTGGGAGGATCACTTTCCCTTGGTAGATTTTTCATAAAACAACAATTATCACTCCAGCATTTGGATGGCACCATTCGATGCTTTGTACGGAAGACCTTGCAGATCGCCTTTTTTCTAGACTGACTGAGGGGAGTCAGCACTCATGGGACAAGATATGGTATGGGCTACCACAGAGAAGGTGCAGATCATACAGGAGAGGATGAAGACTATAATGAGTAGACAGAATACTTATGCTGAGAGGAGACGGAGACCTCTGGAGTTTGAGGATGGTGACCACATCTTTCTACAGGTCTCACCCCAACAAGGTTTGCGGAGATTTGGCCGAGGAGGAAAGTTATCTCGGAGGTTCATCGGACCCTTTTAGGTCCTTATCAGAGTTGGAAAGGTGGATTACCACTTAGCTCTACCTCCTCAACTACACTGGGTGCACGATGTCTTCCACGTATCCCATTTGAGGAGATAAGTGCAAGAACCTTTACACATCATCAATAGGGGAGATCTAGACATCAATGATGGGGTGACGTTTACAGAGGTTCCTATAGAGATTGAGGATCGATAGGATAGAGTCCTTCGTGGGAAATCGATTCCTTTGGTGTGTGTATGTTGGTAGCACTAGAACCACCGGGAGAGCACATGGGTGCAGGAGGCTCAGATTCGTGCTCAGTACCATCACTTGTTTTCCTAGTATTTGTGAGGTGGCTATTGGGGATGCAATGCCCTGAGGTGGGGAGAATTTAAAGACACATAAATTCCATGTAATTTTTTTAATTATATGTGAATATTACTAGTCTGAGAAAATTGATGGCGCATGATTCTGAAGCCCGGAGTGCCCAGAATGTATTTCTGAACTTTTTTTGGTACGTTCAATAAACGTGCGAGTGTTGTTTTATATCTTTTGAAACGATGCTTAGGATTCAAATATGAGGACACCGTTAATGCCCAGAACCAGTATTTTCTTAAAGAGACCTTCACCTTGACCATATTAGGTCGAGGGTAGAAGTTAATTTTTCACTTTTTTGTGAAAGAATAAAAATAAAATCTTTACCATTTTTATTTTTCTTCTTCTTGAGACCTCTCTTTTGAGTTATGGGGGTGGGAACCACCCTAACTAGAAAACCACCATTTTGAATTATAGTGGTGGAGACCACACAAACCCCTCATTAATGTGGTAAAGTCCTTTGGAATCCTCCCATTGAATTGTTCCAATGCAATACAATTAACTGTTTCATTTAATTGTGCCATCACAATACAATAAATTGCGCCATTTAATTGTGCCAACTTTAGTTGTTCCAACATAAATTAAATTTATAAACCTATTTTAATTTGTTGGCTCCCCATTTTCTTCGGGAAATCGTTGGTGAAAGGGTCGCTTGGAGAGAAATTTGGAAGAACTCTTCCTAAAATTTAGAACACCCTCTCCAACGAAGAACATACTTCGGAATCCAGAACGAGGATGACACTCAAGCCCAACATTAGAAGCGTGTTGTGGAATAGGCGATCATTGGAACCCTCACCACCTTTACTAACTTCTTCTCGAGATACCTCCAATGAGAAATCGAGATAGGTATTGTTGTTTGTTTACCCCTTTCCCCATTCTTGACATTCAACTTGACTTATGAACATTTATATTCTTCTTGATTCAAGAAGAAGTTAATGCATGTTACAGTTCTAACACAGAGGGTGCGGGCCAAACAAACACGTACTGACCTCTTCGCAACCTTTGTGGCATTTTGATTGTCTTGATTCGATGGTGACATCCAGAGGTGAGTGCGTGATTCTACAGAATGAATAATGGGCCATCGGGGCGTGCCAGATGCCCGAGGGACGTCGCCAGAAGGGGTCGGAAGCGGCGGTCGGCACCAGGCTGGCTGTGAAGCTGGTGTCGGTGCAACTGAACCACTAGATAAGGGCCGTGGCAGGTTGGGGTAGGGTCGGTCCGACCGGGTCGGACAGGACCCGAACCAATTTTGATCCCTTTCTCTCTTTTAGCCATATCTTAAGCTACGAGCATCTGTTTGATTAACCATCTGTGGCGTCAGAAACATTGAATCAAGACGGTTCTTTTGGTATACCCCACTAGAGTTTGGGTTCATGTTGGGGTATGTCTATAGTGGATAGAACATGAATCCAGCCTGGCCCTCATGACTAAAAGGCCAATAACATAAAGACTGGGCATATGATTAACATACCATCTATTGCGTTGAGACCCCTATTATGTGGAAGTTCTTTGGGATACTTCTTTTTGGGACTCTGTGACAGTTTCAGTGTCTACTTGTTTCTTGAGGAGAGGATCCTCCCAAAATCAGGCGAGCTTAGTGCGGGAACCCTGTATTTGGCTGTAACATGAGAAAGGGATCGAATGTGGGTCATTGTTTTGGGATACTATGTGGGTCTGTGTTCCAGTATCCCTCTTGGATCCACTCTAGAAAACCATGGGGTAATATTTTTGGATCATATGTGGGTCTGATGTACTAGCATCCTATGTGGGTCTGATGATCTAGGATCCTACGTGGGTCAGATGATTTAGGATCCAACGTGGGTCTACCTCTCAATAGAGTAAGATGATTCAGTAGATGCATCTATTCAACTTTAATACCGTACCTAAGTTATACCTGGTGTGACATGAGTCTTTAACTTGTGGTAATCAACCGTGTGGCGTAACTTTTAGGTGCATACCTTTGTGGTGATACCTTTGTGGTATTCTCCCATGTGGTGTTAAATTTGTAGTACTTACCTTCGTAGTGTTACCTTCGTGGTACTCATTCCTTTGTGGGACTGTTGAGCTTCGGGATTTTGAGATGGGACATGTGTTTCCTCATGATTGTAATAGGTTTACTCGGGAACGTAGGTATATGTATGCGCATATACCTTAGAAGGATTGTCAGTTTATTCCATGATTTTTGGTTTATCCATTTTCGATTTAGTGAGACCTTAGAGGGTCTCGAGGTCCCTACTGAGTATAGTTATACTCACCCCTACACGGGATATGCCAGCAACATGTTGTGTTTGGTGTAGAAGACGTATAGAACTAAATGAGGACGAGGGTACAGGGATGGGAGGTATCTTGGAGGTGGACATTAAATGAGTTGTACTACAGAGATAACCGTTCGGGAGTTGTACCTACCCTTCAGGTAGGATTCTTGGCGGGTGTTCAAAGGAGATATTCTAGTTTACTTCCCAGTTTTCTTTTACTATATAGTTGGGCCTGTATTATAGACCCCTTTTCTTACTGTACACACTATTTTTACTTTACATTTTACTTGTGTTCATATATTTCTATGTGTTTGGTTTGTGTGAGTTTACAGGTTATAAAGGAAATGCCTTTCCATTTTCAGGAATATGCCTTTCGGTGTTTTTCACCGGCCCCTAGCCTATGGAAGGCGGGCTTGGGGTAGTCACGGCATGGACCCCAGGGGATGGGTCATGACAATTACATAGGTAAATGGTTGGCATAAAACCCTTACCATTCTGCGGTCATTGGTTCAAGACACTCATCCTTGACGGATTTGACTGGTTTCCATTCATCTTACAAGATGTCCTTTTTTAAAACCAAATTAATATAATATCCAAAATTATTATGATATTCATCCTTGATATGTTATTATTCAGTACACTCTTAACTAAGGTTTTCAATTCATCCAAAATACAGAAGTAATACAACCACTTATTTTCACAAAGATCCTTCCATGGCCTATAGTTTATCCTCTACAAGAGTGCATTGACTTGTTTAATGCCTTGGTTCCCCATATTTATGACAATAATCTATAAAGGATTTCCTGGGATGAGCATCATTTCCATCCATTCCACTCTTCATATTTTTAGTAAACCCTTTGTTGTATGTCCTTATTTCCCACATATATAGTATTTACTTGTTACATTGAGACGCTTTCCTTCAGTCCTCCTTCCACACATCTCATATTTCGTAAATCGAGCCTTGATTTCTTTACGGTCTCCACCACTCGAGCTCTTAAAAACCACTATGCATCTCTTCATTGGTGTGTTCATGAGTTGGTAAATGAATATATTTTTTATCATATTTTAGGAAAACATGTTTGTCGTAAACATGATATCCTTCACTATTATGAACACATCAATTGGTTTCATATTTTCATAACCTTGTCCTTCATGTTCAGTGTTAAATTTAATCATTCAGGTTCAATCCACTAACTAAAATCATAAATAATAGTGTGAGAAATAATATTAATAGTGATAAAAATATATTGATATCTATAAGATATCAAAATCATTAAATATTCTTATTAAATCTACTTCTACATAGTCTTAACCTAAATTAATAATTCTCATTATCTATTCAAATTCATCAAAAAATGGTTTACAATGAAAAATTGAATTATCCTAAAAAATTCCCCCGGGACTGTCAATCCAAGTGTGCAGTAAGGCCCATTTTTGTGTACCAGATTACCCCGAATCATTCTCAAAACACCTTCTAGGATTTGTTGCTCCTATTTATATTTATTCTAGAATAACCTCCACTTTTAGTATCAATACATGGATATATTACTAGAAAGTCCACATAATCTATACATTTCCAAAAATATATGGTGTTCTTCTATAATTATCCTCAAATTTTACCTTAGGGATATGTTCCCTAGCCTAGTTTTTCCTATATCTCTTTACTAAGGTTGTTACAAAACATAATTTGATACCAACTATGGTATCCCACCTTTTTATTACATAATTGTTCATTTCATTTAACAAACAGAGGATCTTTAAAGTATAGTGTCTTGGAAATCAAGAAAAAAATACATGAAAACAAAATAATACATTATTCTAATCCACTTGTATGGATTCATCAAAATTTCATCCTATGTAAAATTATTTCATCCCAAAACCTATAGACATACATCAAGGAATGGGTGAGCAGAAGGCCCAGTAATGGTAAACAAGGGTAACAGTTTACTTGTGATGTCAATAAGATCTTGATGGTTTACATAATGACATTATAAATATAAAAAGAAGAATATTATAATAAAAATAACATGAATAATGACTTGAATATGTGGATAAACCATTTAATTTAGACATTAATGAACATATCACCAAGGTATATCCCCATGTTTTCATAGAAATTGCCTATATTAGTCACCAAGGTATCGTGAAACTTGCCATCTCTAGATATTAAATTATTTACCCAATGAATTGGAGTGCTATTAGGGAACACCTTGAATATGAATTTATTTTCATGCGAGCCACATTGATCATAATCATAAATTTCATAAATAACCCAAATAGAATAAAATAAATGGGTTTCATGTCAAAATCATGACGTTTTAAAAAGTACTTAAAAACATGATCGTTAAGTCATTTTTAACCCATGGAAAAGGAATTAGAGTTTCTTTTATGTCAACTCCATAACCAAATGTACCATTTTTATTTCTTGATGAATACACCTAGAACTAAAATGGGTTTCAGTATTCACATAAATAAAATAAGAGAATTTCTTCTAAAAGAGATAGGTTTTGAGACGAATATTATAAAGCATAACAACTATATAACATGGTTTTAGAAATCACTGAAAAGAGAGGGGACAAGATTCGACCACTCATAAATAACTCATAATACAGAATGATAACAAGATAAAATGAAATAATATCACGATATGGATATTTTAAGGAAACACCATATGAAAATGAAACGCGAATGAAAAGAGAACATGCCAATTTCATTTATGAAAATTCGGCATCCTAATAAAGATGCTTAAAAATTTAGAAAAATAAGTTGATGAGAGCAGAAATGGTCTCTCATAATTTCACATAAAATGGACATAAATAAGGATATATAAGAACAAACCCCAACATAATAAGATGTATACAATAACACACAACATAAAAGAATTCATGACTTAAAAGAGGAGGGTGAAAGGTTCCCTTTCCATGAAAAGTATCTTCAAAATCGTGAATATTGGGACCTTGGGGGGCTTGAGGGAACCTTGGATGGACTCCTTGGGAGGTTAAAAGACATTAGATTCATTGATAATGAATTTGTAATGAAATTAATGAAGTAATGAGTTGGTATTTATAGAAAAAGTGAGGGAATATTTTATTAACATTCAAGGGACACCTCATTGGTGGTATTTGCAAAACCATGGGATTGCCCATGTTATTTTCCCATGGAATTGTCCCCTTGGGACACCTCATAAAATATATTACTATTCACAAGTCAACCATAATTATTACATCATGATGACATTATTAATGATGTGATTAAATACACCGAAACTCAAAACTGTATTTTCACTATTCACTAGAAAAAAACATTTTATAAAAATCTCACAAATTCACTCTAACCTAATATCGATGCTTTGAATTTAAAAATGAACTCCACTTTATGAAAATAATTTTCTAAATATTTTTAATTAAATTTTTAATAAAATCATTAATTCCTCAAATAAAATTTAAAACTATACCTCGTTTTGTAACACCTTGAGAAAGTAATCAAGGTCCCATAAAATTATTGTATACCCATAATATATTAAAGTAAAAAAAATTGTTACATTTTATCAAAATAAATTTCCATTTAAAATTATTAAATTAATCATAAAATTATAAATAAGATATTTATGACATACAAAAATACCAATACTTATACTATGATTGCTTTTTTACTTTTATGATTTCTAGATTGTATTTATACACTGATGGGTGAAGTTTCTATTTTTTTGGCCAAATTACTATTTATTAATATTCATAAGGGTATGATACAATTCATAAAAAATTAATTAAGTCTTTTCAAACCTTAAATATCTTACAAAACATAACCATGTGAGTCCATTTTTCAAAAATCATTTCACAAAAAAATTAATTTAATAATAAAATCTTTTTATACTATTCAAGAAAAATACTATTCATAAAACACTATTCATCAAATTGAAACTTCTTTAAAAAAATTAAAAATTCATCTTATTTTAATTTTCACATTTCAAATTTGAAAATTATGTTTATCAAACTATAATAATTCTCAACGTATTATAAATTTAACATTTATATATAAAAATCCTTAGTTATTAATAATAATAGCGGATAGAAAATGAATAGTGGAACTCATAGTGGACTTTCTGAAACATAAAAGAACTAAATTTATTTTATCATTTTAATTTAAAAAGGGTGTTTAAATCACACTATTTAATTAAAATAATCATTATTCCATATACCTTTATTTATTATAATAATTATACCATTTTTTTAAACTATAATTTCTGTCTAATGTAATTCTATGTTATGCTATTATAAAACATAATAAAAAATTATTAGGAGGAAAAAGATCCATAAATAAAATAAGTTCATTTTTTCAGATTGTTACATTCTTCCCCCTAAAATAAATTGTGTCCTCACAATTTTCTCATATTATAAATTTATTACTATCATGAAACATATCATTATAATGTAATTTTATGTTTTAAAAAAATATTATTCTTTAAAAACAATAACATTTTTCTATGAATCCATCATAATGATGCATAAAGATCTTATGATAAACCACACATATCCATCGGGAGTGTCAAACCATGAGTGCAACAAGGCCCTTTTTCGTGTACTAGGATACCCCAGGTAAAGCCCGAAACTCCTTGTCGGATTTTTCACTCTTAGGAACATCTGTGCCAAAGCCACATCCACATGTTTGTATCCAGACATGGCTTTATTTGTTCGAAAATTAATTACTTAATATTTAACCCAAATACCAGGAAGTTTTCCTATATTAAAACTTTTCTATAGGGTTATTCCTTTACTTTTTATAGCTTATTTTCCATAGATAACTAAACTATATTTTCATACCAACTATGACATCCAGCCTTTTTATTACATAACTTTTCATTACATTTTTGAGATAGAGGATATTTAACACCTAGTGTCTTGGAAATCATGAAACAATTATATAAAAAACACATATAACATTCTTTAAATCTACTTGTAAGGATTCATAATAAGTTCATCTTAAATAAAATGATTTCATCTCATATCCGAGAGACATACATCAAGGAAAAGATAAGCAGAAGGCTGAATAAGGGTAAACAAGGGTAACAGTTTACTTGTGATAACAATAAGAACATGATGATTTACATAAAGACATGAGCAATGGAAAAATAATAAAATATTAATAAATATAAATTGAATCATAAAGTGAAAATGTGGATAAAACATTTAATTTATAAATTCATGGACATATCCCCAAGGTACATCTCTAAGGTGTCATAAAAATTACCAAGGTTATTCCCCACGATATCATGAATCTTTTCATCTCTATAGATTAAATTATTTACCAAATGCATTGGAGCGCTATCTGGGAGAACCCTTGAAATTTAATTATTTTTATGTTATCCACATATATAATAATCATACATTTCATAAATAACCCAAATAGAATAAAATAAATGGGTTTCATGTCAAAATCATGATGTTTTAAAGAGTACATAAAAACATGATTGTCATGTCATTTATAACCCATGCAAAAGGAATCAGGGTTTCATGTATGTAAAATCTAGATAAAAATGTACTATTTTTATGTCTTGATAAAGAAACCCATAACTAAAATGGTTTTTCGAATTCACATAAAGAAAATAATAGAATTTTTAGAGAAAGAGAGATATAGTTTTGAGAGGAAAATTCTGCAGCATAATGGCTATATAACATTGTTTTAGAAAACATTGAAAATTGAAGGGACGAGATTAACTCACTCATAAAAACCTCATAATACGTTTTGGGTATAGAATAAAAATAAATAGGATCATGGTATGGATATTTGAAGTAAATACCTTATGAAAATGATACTCTAAAGAAAAGAGAAGATTTGATTTTTTTTACGAAAATTTGGCATCCTAACGACGTCACTTTAAAATTTAGAAAATCAGTTAATGAGAGAAAAAAGGGTCTCTCATCATTTGGACATTAAATGGACCGCAATAAGGATATATTAGAACATAACCTAACATAATAAGATAAAAACTATAAGACAACACATAAATAAGTCAAGACTTAAAAGAGAAGGGTGAAAGGTTCCCTTACCTTGAAGAGTATCATCGAAAGCATGAAGGTTGTGACCTTGGGGGGCTTGAGGGAATCTTGGGAGGACTCCGTGGGAGGTAAAAAGACCATAGATTCGTTGATGATGGTTTTGGAATGAAATAAATGAAGGAATGCGTTTATATTTATAGAGAAAGTGTGGGAATATTTTATTAATTTCCAAGGGGCACCTCATCAGTTGTATTTTCAAAACCTTGGGCTTGACCATGGTATTTCCCCATTGTAATGGCCACTTAGAAGACCTAATAACCTATCTTACTATTCTAAAGTCTACCATATTTTTTCATCATTAAGGATGTCATTAAACACACCAAAACTCAAAACTGTGTGTTCACTATTCACTGAAAAAACAAAACATTTTATAAAAATCTCATAAATTCACTCTAACCTAATATTAATGTTCGAATTCAATAATGAACTCCATTTTATTAAAATTATTTTCTAGATATTTTTAATTTAATTTTTAAATAAAATCATTATCTATTCAAAAAACAACTCTAAAACTATAACTCGTTTTGTAACACCTTGAAAATATAATCAAGGTCCCATAAAATTATCATATAACCATAATATAATAAAGTAAAAATTTATTATTACATTTTATGAAAATAAATATCCATTTTAAAATATTAAATTAATCATAAAATTGTAAATAATATATTTAGGATATACGAAAATACCGATACTTATACTATGATCCTTTTTAATTTTAAGATGTCTAAATTGTATTTATAAATTCATTGGTGAAATATATATTTTTTTGGCCAATTTACTATTCATTACTATTCATTAATATCCATTACTATTCATAAGGTTATGTTAGTATTCATCAATAATTAAGTTTTTCTTATTAGACTCTAAATATCTTACTAAACATAACCATGTATATACATTTTTCGAAAATCAGTTCACAAAAAAGTTATTTAATAATAAAATATTTTTATACTATTCATCAAAAAAACTATTCATAAAAAACAATTTATAAAATTGAAACTTCTTAGAAAATTTATAAAAAACATGCTAGGTATATTTTGATATTTGAAATTAAAAGAAATGTTTATTTAACCATAAAAATTCTCTATACATTATAAATTTAACTTTTTAATATGAAAATCATTAGTTATTAAAAATAACCGTAGATAGAAATTGAATAGTTAAATTGCATAGTGAAATTTCTAAAACATAAAAGAAATAATATTATTTTAACATTTTCATTTAAAAAGGGGTGTTTAAATCACACTATTTAATTAAAATAATCATTATTCTATATACCTTAATTTTTTATAATAATTATATCATTTTTTAAAACTGCAATTTGGGTCTGAAGTAATTTAATGTGCTTCTATTGTAAAACATAAAAAAAATTATTAGGTAGAAATATATCCATAAATAAAAGAAGTTCATTTTTTTGGGTCGTTGCACCTACTATAGAGACCCGATACAGATTCCAAGAGCCTGTGTCTACTATCAATTACATTTCCCTGAATACAAGGTATAAATCCTCGAAGGACCGATTAGTTTAATAGTATTTGTAAACTAGATACATAAATAGACCTTGTATTACAAATGTCTATACTTATTATAATATAATTTTTTCCTTATTTCTTAAATCAAAATATTTGAATTCATGGGTAAATAAAATCTATTTAGTAAATCCATGGATATCTATCACAATTTGCTTCTTGGATACCATGAGAAAAAGCCTAATAATGGTGAGCTAAAATTCTATGTAGGGGTTTGTAAAGGAAAATAAATCATGAATCAATGAACATAGTAAATATGGTAAGGTAAATAATTAAACAAGAATTCTATATAATCAATAAACTAAATGGAATTACACAATATTCATTGAAAGATATCAACTAGAAATATATGTCCTTTGAATAACTAGTAAAGGAAAAATAAATATTAAATAGTAATAAAATAAAACACATGACATCTAAATAACTGAAAATAAAAAATATCCATACATATCAGAAAAAGAAATCTCAATGATGAATAATAACAAGAGCCAAAAAATGAAATACATCCATATATATATAAATGAAAAATGTGATGGATGAATAATAACTAAATATAAATGAGTATAATTCTTTATTATTGGACACCACGTTTTCCAAGTACATGGTACCTTCACAGTCAAGACCATTCACATGACAGTTTAAAAAAATACTAGGTAATCACCCATATAAGTTTGTTATCCAAATGACTCATCCTATGAGAATATCTATGCATCAAGGGGAAATTTATAAAGGCCCCATCCAATTTTTACTAGTATAAAACATTCCTCACATATCAAATAATCAATTTAACATTGTGACTAATCCATTATCCGTATGAAATAGAAGATACTGATTTATCAATATTTAAAAAAATAAATAATTAAATTTAAAATCAACCACTATATGAAAAATGGTATATGGTTTAGTAAATGTTTATATCCATGAAAAATTATATGGATGCTTAGGGTAAATTGATTGTTAAATGATCATAGAAAATTGAATATTTTAATAGGACGAAAAGGGATCATGTAAATGAGTGTTAATACGATCCTTATACAAATTAATCAAAACCATTTAGTGGATTTATGAGGATGGAATCAATATAAAATACCCCATGTTGAGTAAAATAAATATTTGTGCTTGTTAATTAATAGAAATATTACAAAGAAACCTTTTAAAAACATTCTTGAGGAAAATATCCTTTGGTTTTGAAAAATATTTTGAAAAACCATTTCATTGAAAATTAATTTCTATAAAAATAAATTTTCAAAAAATATTTAAACATTTGACATTAAAAAATTAAAAGGAATATCAAAAGGAATGATTATGGGTAAATCTATACATGTCTTACAAGGTAAAAAATAACCTTCTTTTTTCATGGTAAAAAGGTATGAAAAATGCCATGTTTGGAAAACAACAAAAATATTCCTATGAAAGAATTGGTAATGGGAAAAAAGGTTAAAATGTATTTACCAAATCATTTTAAAATATTTTTGAGAAAAAATCAATGAGACATGGTTTTTAGAAGAAAGTTTTTTAACACACTAACGCGAAAAATGATGTTGGGTTTTCCTAAATAAATTAAAACAGTTTCAGTACTAAATAGTGCAAAATGGTACTAATACATGAAAATGTTCTTGAATTACCGGAAGAGATAATATGAATATATTTATTGAAAAATGTTCATAAAATTTTCTCTAATGGAAATACCATTCAAATATCATTAATGTTGTTCTTGAGGAAAATAATATACAAACATTCCAAAGATTCCCATACAACTTTGAGAAATTTTAATTCATAAAAATAATTAAGGAATAATATTAAATTATACATTATTATACCTTGAATATTAAAGTATTAATTTTATAATATAACAAAAAGTTCAGCAGATACACTATAAAATATATCTAAGTTGTGTACATGACATTTGTCTGAGAGATGTAAACAATGTGAGATGGGAATCCATTACCTTGTGTTTAATTTTTAGTGAACATCCTTTAAATTCTTGTATAATCAACTTATGATAATTTTATAATTAATTAAGAATTTTTTTCATTTTTATTTTTATTTTTATATCTCTTATTACTATGTTTTATACATCTAATTAAACAATTATATTCACATCATGTATTTTGACGAAATTTGGTTTATATGTTAAAAACAACTTTGGTCGGTCAACTATGATCAAAGGGGTCAACATATAACATATCTAGAATAATTATAATTAAATAATTATCATAATTATACATCAATTATACATTCAAAAATTACCATTTAATATGGTTATGAAAAATGAACCAACGTTGCAATCATGGAGACGGTAGGCCATTAGTACACAAGAGTAACATTGTCATTTTTCATTGATCGTTATAGAAAGAAGGTAAGTAGAATTATTTATTTATAGAATTATCATAATATCGTTAATAACATATTATTTACTGATATAAACTTATATATTACATAATCATGATGTAAAAGAAATCACATCATGTCGAGGAGGTGGTAGTCCATACATCCACGACCGACATTATCAGTTTTTAGTGTGTGAAAGGATAATAATGAAAATTATATGAGTATATATATATCAAGTAATTTATTTATTCATTAATTATATATATATATTTTTTATGTATAATATGTATAGTTATTATTATACTTTATACATTCCATGTATCGTGTGAACAAATCACATCACTTTGAGGGGGTGGCAGTCCACATTTCCTCAAACGATGTTATCATATTAAAGAAAAATTAAAAGTATAAGGGTATGTGTAGTAGAATAAATAAATAATTATAATGATATAATAAATATAATTTAAATAAATATAAATAGTTTTTCCATCATAATTTCCAACCATGAATGTTGGAATTGGAAATATGAACTATCATCCTTTCGCGAGGAAGTAGTTCACCAGACACCGAAACAGTATGTTTGTTACCCATTAGATGTATGTCTGCATAATTTTAGGTAGTAATATTAACATAAAAACATCGTAGTATATTTAGAATAATTGTTTTTTCATGTAATGAAAAAATAATAATATTATAGTTGTTGAAAAATGAAAATTAAACTAAAAAAATAGAGAGAAGATGTTACCACTTAATCGGGTATATTTTTTTGGTTTGAACCAAAAGCTTCCTTGTATTGATTTATTAAAAGTTGGAGGATTATAGGATAAGGTTAGTTTTTCTGTAAGTATACTTAGTATGATGTTGGATGAGGAAATTTGTCTTGAGATGTGGGAGTAATGGGAATAGGTGGTTGCATTTTATGTGGAAGGAAAAGGACTCACTTGGAATTTCTGGAAATAATTTTGGTGTACACATGTTATTTCCTAAAAAAGTCATAAAAAACCAAACAAAATCAATAATGGAAGGTTAATAGGTTAATTATAGAATTAAAATGGGTTTTTTAAAAGTTTCTAGGTAATTTTGGCTCTTAAATATAAGGTGAGTTCCATTTTAATCCTAATTACACCTTAATCACTATAATTAATTTTAATCACTTTCACTAATTATTTTTGTCAAAAATAATGTTGATATTTTTAGAATCAAAATATCATACTTATTATAATGTTTTCTATCTATTTTCTAAAATTAAAATCACAAAATAATAATAATTAAGATTAATGTCAATCTTGTAGACAGACAGTTTAATTGGTTTTAGTAGAAAGCTATTCAACAGATTATTGAGTTTTTATATCCTATTGCAATTTGAAATTTATTATGTAAAATAAATAGTATTAATATATTGGTTATAGATATAATTTTAAATTGTAAAGAATTTAAAATATAATTCATCTTTAATCATTATTTAAACTAAATTGAAGTTTTTAATTAAAATACTGTATTTTTCACCAGTCATCAAAAAATTAGTTTTCTAAAAAAATATCAAAAATTCACCCAAGGATAATTTTTACATTATTAATTCAATGAAAAAGTTTATATTATATATTAAATTTAAAATCGTTTCAAAATCATGATTTAAAATAAGTTCCCCATTAAAAGGCTGTAAAATTGCCTTTATAAAAATATGTGTTTTATGTATAACAGATGGTTAATTCTTATCATATTCATATCATACATAATGGATAAATAAAAAAAATATTTTATTGAATAAATAACACATATGTTTCTTTATAATCATTCAATATTTATAATTAGTTATTTTTATTAAGGTAAACCCCCTATAAGAGCATAAAAATAATAATATTTTGTTTTTATATCAAATTTCTTCTTATTTTAGTTTATCATTAATTTTTAACCAATTAATTCATTTTATATTTGTTTAAACCATAATTTTTATTAGTTATTTATTACAGTTAATAAAAAAAATTAATGGCTAGTTTATATCATAATATATTAAATAATAATATTTTAACAATACATTGTTATTTGGTGAAACTCGGTCCTGCACGTAATGAAAATTATTGTGGAATGTCGTTATTACATGTAACAAAATCTATTGAGGAAGGTCTCTATTTCATATAACACCAGATATCAAAGAAGATCGCTCTAGCAAGTAGCACAAGCTAACTCAATGTTGCATGTATTATAAGAAATACCATGTGTTGAATTTATTTAATATAGTAAATATATAGAAGAGTCCTGGGATATTATATTCCCTTACATGTTTGGTTTTTCATCTCATACATACTATTTAATTTGAAGTTTTATTTTAGAATTTTTGGTGTGTTACAATGATATTTTATTTTATTTTAGATTGACTATTGTTCTCTTTGGTGTATGTGTTATCTAAAATATTTTCCAAAATGATATTTTATAAAAATAAATTATTTCATAAATCTATTTTACATGATCATTGAAATTTTTTATATTTTTTAGATGGATCTTTCATATAATTTTTTTAAATGGGTCTTTTTGGAAATATTTAACAAATATTTTGAAATGAATGTTGGTTTTAAAACATTTACATCATGAATGGAATTTACTAGAATCATGACCACTATTTAATTTCACGATTCCCCATTAAGTCTCCATGTTTATCTTCAAATAAAATGGTTTTTTTATTATTTTATAAAGTTTTATATTTTATATATTTTTAAAAAAATTCTAAAGTAGGCATTACACAAAATTGATCCAAGTGATCTTTCAAATTAATTATACATATATGATACTGTACTTTGATGTTAGTTTTCCTCAAGAATTATTTCAATGATATTTTAATGGAACTTCCATTCATCAAGTTTAAAAAATAAACTTGATAGTTCATAAGATCCCTTATTATATGATGAAATGATACCACCCTTATTGTTTATTTTAATGTATTAATTTTTTTTGGAAGAGATTGAAATGGTAACCATTTCAATTATGTTGGTTATTCGTGTTATGATAGGAATAATGATTTATTTTTGAGTTTTATAATGAATTTTGAGCTTCCATGTTTTGGGCTTATGTTATGGTTATTTGGTATTATTAACGAAAAAGGGTGGTTCCATTATAAACCAAGCACAGGGGGGATACATTATTAACCAAGGTAGTCTGGTTCTGTTAGAAACAAAGAAATGTAGTTATGTTATTAACCAAGGACATTTGGTTATGTGATAATCAATGTGTTGGTGTTTTCATGATAACCCACTGATGGTTGGGGTTTTGATATCCCTATATGTATTGGGTATAGATTTTGATTTTATAATTATTAAATTTTTTATAATGAATGTATTATGTATATGGAAATGGTGTCCTAAAGTTACTTATATTATTTTATTATGCTTTCCTTGTGTTTTTAATGATTCATTTGAATGAAATTTCGATGATATGGCTTGGGATTATTGATTATAATGACTCTTAGTTTTGATAAAACATTATTCTATGTTTAATTATTCAAGATCCAAGTATTAATGTGTATGAATATTCTAAGGTTATAATCATGTAATTTGATTATGGAATTATACCCTTTTTCTCTTCTTATTCTCACTAATGAAATCAATATTTTGTTTTTTTATATTTACCATTACTGAGAATTTTATCTCACCCTTCTTAAAATTCTTATCTCCTAGGTTATTAGGAATAATGATTAAATAATTTGAATCTATAATGGATTCTAATTCTATGGATATTTTCATAGATTTTGAACACTCAATATGAAATATCAAAATCTTTGTATAGTTGGAAAATACATCCTTTAATTCATGGGTATTGTTTATGAATGACTCGCCCTAATAATCTAAAAATATGAACCTAAAAGTTCTTCCGTATACAAGGGATCAGATATTTCATTTTAATTTGGTATGTTTTCAATGCAAAAAATTTGGTCACATTTATCGATATTGATTCCATAAATATAAAGATAATGTTTTTAGCATCAAATCTAGGAGTGTGAATTAAGGTATATTATTGTTGGTATCCTAGAAATATGTAGTTGACTTTTATAATTAGGTTTTTTTAGTGTGAGGTTACACTAAGAGTTATGGATACCATTTACATTTATGAGATTAGAGGTTATCATAACTTTAAATCCTTAGGAAAACCTTTTTAGGATTATGTAAATATATTATAAAATGATAAATGGAATTTTTTTATATTTTTTATTGGTTTTATGTACATATAAATATTTTTTTAACATTAACTATGCAATTTCGTTTTCGGAAAAATGTTTAAATGTGGTGATATACATTACAGTTTATATGATCGTGGATATTTACGTAATTATAGGAATGTTTGTTTTATTTTCAATATAATCATGGTATATAAATGTGATTTGCGGACTAAGTGATTAATTTTATTCTAGAAAAACACCAATATATTTTTCTGTCCTGTGAGATAAAATTTCTGAGATAACCTTAAATGTTAAAACAATATTTAATGTTGAGTTTATTGAGTTTATTTGAGATTTAAGTTAATTTAAATATGTAATGTTTTAGTTTGAAAATTGGGTAATACTGGTGATTTTTGGAGATTAATGTTTTATATCATCATATGAAGGCTTCTTAATTTTGGTAATTATTATACCATAGGATAAAATTTTTGTTTTGGATAATTTATAATATTTTGTAGAATAACATGTTGTACTTTCATGGTTATGTGATCCTTTATAAGTTGGTTTTAGTTCATCATCAATGAAATAAATTCATCTTCAATACTCAAAATTTAGAGAAAATGTTGATATGGTGGTGTAAATTTATTATAGGATGAAATTATACTCATCATTTATATTTTCTTATTTTATTTTTCTGGAAGGTAATGGAATTCATAACTCTAAGAAAATGATCTTGAAAGAAAATTCTTTCTGATTACCATCATTTTTTATAAAAATCAATTTTATTTAATTTTTTTTATGTTTAATTTCTCATGATCATTCAATTTATTGTGATCATTGTTCTTTGCTACTCTTCATCATTTCTAGGGAATTTCTCTTTACATCCATTCTATATCTTCACCTCCCACCAATGTTCTCCTATGTGAAAACTGATTTATTCATAATGGTAAATATCCTTCAAAACTAATTGTTCTCTTATCAATAATAATTTTTATTATCCTTTTTTACAATATGGGACTTCCACAAAGATATTTTCAAATGTCCAACAATTTGTTACAGTGGTAATGTTTAAATTGTGGGGGTGAAATTTATTAATATGGCGGAAAATATATCACCCCGATATTTTAAAAAAAGGAGATATTCATGATATAGTTTTATACATGAAACAATGATATTAAAAATCCAATGAAATATATTTCTTTAAATTTAAACTTGTTGATAGGTTTCGATACACACAACCCCATGTATAAATAATTTTTAAAATATAATACTATTATAAAATTTCCATTAAATTTTGGGTATTAAATAAGATAAATAAATTTTGAAAATTGTTTGGTTTACCCATGAATAAAATTAATTCATTGGTTATCTATCGATTATAAAATAAAAAAATTATTTGAAATAAAAAATTCTTTTTTAAAAAAAAATGTATTTCTCTAAAAGGAAATTATATCATTCATTGCACATATATATTAAAATATATTTTTAAAACATATATAAAATATATTTTAGATAATTTGAAAAAAATTTAAAATCATAATATCAATAATAACTTATTTTGAAATTTTGAAATCTTTCAATAAATATTAAATTTTCAGTGAATAGTAAAAAATACTGTACTTTTAAGAATTTTAGTTATTTTCAATTTATAATTTAATTTAAAAGTCCCATGAAGTTTTTAATATTAATTAATATAGAAAAGATAATTTTTTATTATATGTTATTCACATAATTACTTTTAAATGAAATTTATATTGGATTATAGTATTAGTTTATTTTTGGAATTAAAAATTGGATTTTTCTTAAAAGAAATATAAATGTTCATTGTTTTCTAATTTATAATTAATTAAATACTCCATAATGAGGAATAAATTAAATTAATTTTATATAATATATATAGAAATATTATTTTAAATTCATATAATTTTTATTACATGTCTAATTGTTAATATAAAATCATAGTTTTCATGAAAATTACACTTATTGAAATGTTGATTTTTATAACATCTACGAGTTTAATTGAAAATTACATTATATCACTATTGTAAATTTAATTTGTTAAAATGAATTGAATATTTTTCATCATAATAATATATATTATCTAATAATGTTAACTAATGTTTTCATTATAATGAATAGTAAAATTTTTAAATACTTTTTATCGCAATTATAGTAAAATCAGGTTTACCTAGGGATAAACTAAAAAGAAAAGGGTCAAAATTTCCTAAAACATTTTTAAAAATCACTTTTATGGGAATATTTATAAATTATATTGTCTATTTATTGTTAATTTTTAATTCTCGAGCCTTTTTTCAAGTGACGAATGTGGGTATGACTTTTTATTTTCAAAATTAAAAGATTGTCACTCCCCTCACTTATAAAGGGCCACACACACTAATATCCTCTTCAAAAAAAGAAAACCATTTCATAAAATAAATAAAAAACCTCCCCCACCCAATATAAAAATGACCTATATCCCCATTTTGATCATAAATCGATCTCAATAAGTCATTTGAAGCTAACCTAATGACGTTTTCCGAAGAAAAACTATCATGATTAACCTAACATTTTTATTTTTTTCTCTATCCACCACATTAAAATATTATCCAATTATTATTATGTTCTAAAAAATTCTCTAAAATAAGATGATATTTTATTATTTTAATCGAACAAATTAAATAAATAACTTCTCCCATAAAATGGGAGATAAAACTATATTTTTTTGTATACATGAGACTACCTCCTTGCTAATCTATGTAATAAATTTTTCATCATCACCTCTCATGGATTTCTATAATAACCTTTTTAAACGTTATATATGTTATTTATAAAATAATTAAACTTATATATTATCATATCCCATATAAAATTCATACTTTCCATTCTATAGTGGGTACGATAATATCTCTAGTGTGTACAGAGGACTACCACCTCATGAAGCAATGTGATTCATTTTTCACAAATTCTTTACATGGAAGGTAATAAGGATAATGTTGAAGAATATAAGTGAAATATAAGAAATATTTATGATATTAATGAAAAATTATTCAATATTAAATGAATTTATTTTTTCATTTCTAACCTTTCCACTTACTAAAAAATTATTACGTTGTTCATACGTATGTGTGGACTACCACATCCATGAATCAATGTCATTACTTTTTCATCACTAAATCAAATGTATGATACAGATAAGTATATATAAAGAAATATTATGGTTTTTATAATATTATTATCATTATATAATGGTAAAATAATACTTAACTTATTTCTATAATAATCATTTAAAAATGGAAATGTTACTCATGTGTTGGTACGGTCTGCCGTCTCCATGACTGTAATGTTACAAATTTTACATAAATATTTCATTATTATTATTTAGTTTATTATGGAATAATGAAATATTTGACCATATTCCACCTACCAAAACTATTATTAATACATTAATCAGATATCATATAAAACATATGATGTAAATTTAATTAATTAAATATTATTGTATAAAATGGTAATAATTAATTTAGAATGAATAATAAACATGATTAAAATTATTAATAATTTAAATAATTTACATTATTTTATTATTTATGAACATAATGAACCTGTGTGAGGAGTTAAACTCAGTGTAAGGGTTTCCTATCTCACATTTACTACTTTGAGACATACATAATATTCAACACTTATTTATATTTTGTTATGTATATATTGACCAAAAATGTATTTTTTTGATTAATTTAATGAATAATTTTGTTATTTACAAACCCATATGAGGTTCTCCCTTTAATGTGGTATTGACAAATAGATTACCAATGAATTGAGGAACTTTGTTTCAATTTTCCTCTATTGAGGAACATTTTATCATTTTGAAGAAGATTTATTTTATGTGGTGTATATATAATAATCATTTTTTATATTGTGTCATGAATATTTCATACTTCTTGGTATTTGTTTCATGAAATATATCTTCTAAGGTTATTTTATGGGAATGTTACCAACTAATAGAGGGTTTCTTAAAGCAAATTTCAATTAATTGGGTTATTGCACTTCTTCATTTACTACCTTATGTATTAATTATGTGTGAGTTTTCCCTAAATAGTTTTATTTTGTATTTCTATTTTTTTGGTTTGGATGTTTTTTAAACAATATTTATTGATTAACTCTCAATTATATTATATGATCTACGAGTTGTATAATCATCCCAAATTCCCGTCTTTGTGAAATGTGTTTATGATATAAACAAATTCTCTTTTAAGATGTGTATATACTACCATTTTGAAATTTTTTATCATGAATATTATTTTGTTCATGATATTTAAATTATTTTTTGATGTTATTCTTTCATGGGGATTAATATTTATGAGTTACCTATGTTGAAAAGTCATTATCTTATAATCTAATTTGTTTTAGGATGGTTTATGTTTAAGGTTCCATTAGAAGAAATTATATTCTCATATTTTATTAAACTACATATATATCTTCTCCAAAGATTTTGAATGTGGTTAAAATGTTTTATTTTTATCTCATACTTAATTGATTTAAGAAACATCATGAATTTTTTTAAGTGATTATTATCTAGTATTTTTTAGATTGGTTATCTATCTCTTCCATATCTATGTATTCTAAAGTATTTTTAAAAATATTATTTTATAAAAAAATTGATTTCATAAATATATTTTCATGATATTTGACTTTTTTAAATAGGTTTTAAAATGAAATTTCATACCATTTTAAAAATGGGTAACTTTTGACTCACATTACAAAATGTTTGAAAATAATGTCTATTTTTTAGTACTTACATCTTGAAAATATTTTACCACCATTATATACATTATTTTTTGAAGCATTTTTTTAGGTTTCATTTTTTATTTTCAATGAAAAATATTTATTTAGTGTCTGAGAATGTTTTTTATTTACACTAATAATTTTAGAACTGAAAGAATATTTTCCCCAAGCAATGTTCCAAGTAATATTTGATAATAATTTTCGTTATGCTATGAAAAAATTTTATGTTAATAAAAGTTAAAATGATATTTTCATCATAAAATATAAATTCTATGTTAAGGGTATTTAAATTAATCGTGGTTAAAAACCATTTAAGTTTCTTATATTTCGTTATGATATGTTAAAACGATACAATTCTAATCTTTATATAGATTAATTATGATTGTTTCAAAGAGATTTATGTGGAAACCATTTATATTCCCAGGTTTAGTCAGGTTATGATATTAATAATTGAATATTTATGGGTTTTAAGATAAAATTTTAGCTTACATGTTTAATTAGGGTTATATATAATTATTCATGATGGTGGGTGTTTTTGTTATAAACCATGGACGGGTAGTTATATTATTAACAAGGGATGTATGGTTCCTTTATAAACCAAGGAAGTATGGTTATGTTATAATCAATGATTGGTGGTTCCATGATAAACCAACTATGGGTGGTTCTATGAAGAACCAATGATGGGTTCAGCTATGATAGTTCTTGAATTAATTGGGTATGGAAGTCAACCATATGGTTATTGATTTTTATGATTGATTGTATGAGTGATATAAAAATGGTGTCCTAAATTTACCTAAATATTTAATTATACATTCTATAGGATTTTGAATAATCCTAAGACTGATATTGAAATAAAATGGACTAAGGTTATTGATTATTATGACTCCTTAGAAAATGATTTCATCCAAGTTTTTTGATTGTTCTTCTAGGTATTTAAAGGTATAGAAATTATTATATTATTCTTATGTACTTTGTTTATGTCAGCATACCCTTATTCACCTCATATTATCACTAATTATAGTCAATTATTGACGTTTTTACCCTTGATGTGTATTTGAACTCAGCAATTTTAGGTTTCATATCCCCCAGGTTATGAAAAATGCTTATTAAAAGATTTTAGTAAGGGATTTTTTCTAACATGATGTTGTTCTTAGGAGATGTTGAATAGATAATATGTAATATGTAAATATGGGTATTGTGGTAAAAATACTCTATTTAATTCAAGGGTATTTTTTATGTAATGTTTTTCCATAATTATCAAAAAAATATAATCCTATAAGTAGTTAGGGAATGTAAGGGATTCAATGCATGCATTTGTTGTTGTAATGTATGGATTGAAAAAAATTGGGTAACATTTATAAGTATAAAATCAAAAAAAATTAATGCCCATGTTTTTAGCACTGGATCAGGGAGTGTGGGTTTGGGGATATTATTTTTGGTATCCTAGTAGGATTTATATAATGGTGGTGACTATGATGTCAATATATAAGGTTAAAATAAGAGTTAGGGATACCATCACTAGATTATGAGTTAAATATTGATCATAAGATCAAATTCATAGACACCCGTCTAGAGGATTTAATTAATGATATCATAAAGATATTAATTATGTATTAGGACATATATTTTTGGTTGAAGTAAATATAAAGATTATATGTAACATGAATTATTCATTTACATTTTTTGTATAAACTTTTTAAGGTATTTATAACCTTTATGGTTTGTATGATCTTGGATATTAATGTAATTATAAGAACACATGATTTATCATATAGATAACCATGGGTATGAAATTTTATTTTGGGACTAAGTGATTAATTTTTATTTTAATAGAATATTTCTATATTTTTCATCATGTAATATGAAATTTATGAGGTAAATATTGAGTTTTAAAAAAAAATTAATGTTAACATTATTTATTTTATTTTGGATATATTGTCATTTTTATGAGGAATGATTTAGTTTTAAAAGTGGTTATTGTAATTGAATTTTGGGGAATAATTCATAATTTAATCAAAAATAGTTTAATTATATTTGAGAATTATCATACATTATGAAAACCATTTTCATTTGTTTAATGTCTAACGACTAGTAGAATATGTAATGACTCATAATTTTAAAATGGAATTGATCATTTTGTAAATATACATTCTTTGGTTTACCTTAGTGAGTGTTATAAATGGCCTACTTAAATTCTTGGGAGGGTCTAGGATATTTCAGAGCATGCATAACTTTGTTATGAAGGAAACAGGCTGGGTACATGGTTTTTTCAAATATTCCATAAGCACCACATGATTTAGAATAATTATATGGGGTGATATAGATGGTTGTAGAGGGACACTTTTTTTACACAACCATACAACCTTGGACAAATGGCGATGAATTTTTCATAGAAAAGCGACAATGTAATTTCACATGTGTTGTGCATAGTTTGTCAAACCATTCACTTGGACCATGCAAGGGGGGTCTTGGCCAGTAGCTTCTGTATGGTTGGTTCACAGTTTCCAAAATTGTTCAAACAAACCATGTTAATCCATTATGAAATTTTAAATTACATTTTCCCCCTCTTTCACTAATGTAAACTTATTCTTTTTTACCTCCATTTTTTCTCTATAAAACCTATGCCTAGGGAGAAATCCTCTCCTCCTTTCTAAGGATTTTCATATCTCCCTCATCCTAACAGTATTTCCTTCGTTCTCAAATTTATTGGATAGCAAGTGGTAAGATCAATAATTGTCTTCCATTCATAGTTTATTTTCTATATTCTCTTCTACTTTGGTGTGGCCTAATATGACCTATTTTCTTGTATTTTTTTCATTCATTCATTTTCATTCATTTTTCTTTGATTCAGAGGGAGATAATGGATGAGTGGTAATCCACAGACCCAAGCTAAGAAGTATAGTGATATTACCTAAAAATTTAGATGATTTATATAATTTTCCTATTGTTCTAAACACCAGTATTTTGTATGTGTTTCCTTAAAATTTTATTTGAATTTATAAATTAAATGGGCCACGTTATGATACTATTTTAGAGCATTATTATATTATTAGAGGATTTTTTACTCATTGGATCTCACCACTTTGGGTGTGTTAAATCAATTCCCCTATATAATGTAAATTTTTAAGTGACCAACCATCTTGTAAGTGGTTTATCTTGAACATAAATTTTATTTTCTAATATTTATAACATAAATAGTCTAATTTTATTAAATGGAAGTGTGTGTCAAGGCCACACTAGGTGTTTTATATTTTTATATAATTTATGTAAACTGTGACGCCCAAGGTTAGATCAGGTTAAATGAATATAAATTCTTAAGGTGAAATTCATCCTGACTATTATGATTTTATCATGGATATTTATTGTTATAAATGGTTGTGGGATTTTTTTTGATCATTTTGTTTTATGTTTCCTTACATTGGGTGTTGTGAATGGAAGCTCATATTATTTACCTGGACAATGGGAATGAAATGACAAGTTCCATTGCATTGAGTGTTAAGAATGACAATTCAACCCATCATATTAGGTGTTCGGAATGATGGCTCACCTCACTATCTCAATTAACATGTGTGATGTCTCATTCTCTTATGATATTTAGTAATGGTACCCTTCCAAGAACATACATCTCATTAATCTACACATGGATGCATGAGTTATACCTCATGTCTATCCAGTACATAGTATCTTTGTATATGATTATATATGTCCTCATATATATAGAGTATATATAAATAAACTTATTATGTACAATAGTTTATAAATGTATGCACATGGTAACCCTAAGATCAAACTAAATCCAAGCTATTCCAAAGTAGGTAGAGTCTTCTAGGAGTATTAATGAAACCAGAACCAACTAGTATTTCTATTTGAGCATATTTTATTATTTTTTATACCAACCTAATTCAATTTTATATATAATGGATGGATTATTATAGACACTATTGTCAGTGGATTACTAAGTTTATCTCCGACCATATTTCTTTCATCTTTTTCTCCTATTAAGGCCTTGTGGTTATAGGTATTGATAAGATAAAGTTCCCAGTCATATATGCTTGATATATTTTTCTTATAGAATAGAACATGGGAGTTGGGGACCAATCATATGCTACTAATTATATTGTAGATATATTTTGGTTATTTTTAAATTTTGTAGAGAATGTTTCATACACGCGTGTTATCTATTCTTTTATCCCCCATTTTGTATGTGAGCATTATAAGACTTAATTATTATATATTACTAATATTATAGATTTTAATTATTATTACATAGATTTATTTTTCTACTTTTATACTCTAATATGAGGGTTTAGTCTCACCACCATACCAACTTGGACCCTTTCCAATTTTCAGAAGCCTTTAGTGTATGAGGAGGAGTGATTAAGGTCATGTGACCTGCAAGATCAGGGGATAGTTTTCGTGGATCATAGGTTGGGAAATTATAAAGATGTATGAGAATTTATTTTCCTTTTATCATATTATTTGGGTATTAGAAAGGATACTAGGATACTAAAAAAAATTGGTAATGATCCTCCGTCTTGGATTATCTAACCCACATACATGAGATCCCAAAATTACCCAGGATGGGATATTACTATTTTGGTTTGTGTCTATTATAATTAAAATGATTTCAATGAAGGGTTATGAACATGATATGTGACATAATTATTGTTATAATTATTATTAATTACTTTTATATTCTCTTTATCTTCTTTCTGTAGGGAGATACTTGAGAAAGTATCATTATAAGAACTCCAAGAATTATATTCTATGGATTTATCTGTGCCATGTACACAAACTACATGAATTTCCTTTTAATTATTGTTGGTGAATAATTAAGTGTTTAAAATTTTCTTACGTATCTTTTAATAATAAAATACTTGGAATAATTAATGTTTCTACATCAATAGAAATAGTGTTTTCCCATATAGATTGATGATAGAACATTAATTGACTAATTAAAACATATTATGGGTATTGGACCTAGTGATGTGATGGACCAAAATGATGTAAGATTATTTAATTACATGAACTCTGATTCTAATTAATGAAGCTTATAGTTTTATAAATTGTTAATGTTCATTCATTAAGAAAAAACATTTTAGGAGACCTAACACATCCAGATACCAGCTATAATTTCCAAGTTGCAGTTACATAGAGTGCCTATAGAAATTTATAAGTGTATGGATTTTATAAATTTGTAATGTTGATGAATCTAACTAGTATATAGAATATATATAAGAGAAAAAACATAAATAAAACTAATATACAACATTAAGTGGTTGCGGTTAAATGGGTATCCCAATTAAAAATTAAGGGTGATTTCCTCTATAAATCGAAATTGAATCTCCATATATTAGGACCTTAATCATCTAATATGAGAATTAGAACCATACACAACCTTATTAGATGGTATTATTTAGTTAATGTTATGAATATTATGGCCTTTTATAGTCCCCCATTATCACCTGTGACTGGATTTTGGAGTAGAATGAGAGGTGTTAGTCTGAAAAATGAAGGTTCATTTAACATCTCTCTTTTCAGCAACTGAATTCTCTTATAAGATGTGTTTTTTTTAATATAGAATCATTCCACCAAAATACCCCTAATTTATATTCTAGGAGGGTAGTGATGACCATTCTCAAGAGTTTTTAGGTCTTGATCCTCCATTATTACCTCCCATTATTCCACCTGTGCAACCACCTACAATTCCGAACATGGGAGCTAATCCCTAGTTTTGAGAGGGTTTCTTTATAATTAATTCTTTAAAAGTAGTTTCTTGACCTTCCCTAACTACAGAATAATTTACTAGATAATTATAGAAAATAAATCCTCCCACATTATCGGGGGATAATAGTCCTCAGACTAATGAGTCAGGTATACAGGTCAGGTTATCAATCATCATGCATTTGGAGACACCTCCAGAGAAGGGGTAATGATCAAAACTTATATGATACATGGTTCTTCCAACTGAATGTATGATTTTATTTCCTAGGTAAAATTACATTATGGTATGATATATAGATATTTTCATATGGACATCTATGATTACTTCTTTCCAATGACAATGAGGCTGGATCAGGATAGAGAGTTCATGAACATGTTGTAGGGATCTATGTCAGTAATGGAGTATTCTTCCCATTTTACAATGCTTCAGTGATTCTCATTGATCCTAGCTAGTGATTATATAATTAATATGATGCAATATGAGGATGGAATATTTTATGCCATCTGATAGTAGGATAATGTCTTCTGGTTGACAAAAATTTCTGAGATAGTCCACTAGTCCCTCATTAATGAGATGAATTTGAAGGATTCCAATGGTGTGATCCAAGGTAGTTTAGTACCCAATCATGTAAATTGTTCTTCAAGGAGACGAGGAAATCACTTTCTGGTACTTCATGGGGGTATTGGTAGTATGAAATCTCATACGGATGGTTTCATTATATTTCATTAGTTTGGAAAGTCGGTACATATAAAACCCCAGTTTATGTGAAGACCAGAAAAGTGAATAGGTTGTAGCATGATGGGATATATTCAACATTTCTTCATTAATTTTCCTCCATTTCCAAGTGATAGATGATCTAAACAGACCCTACTTTCTAGAGGGGTCTCTATAGTACCTCTAGGTATGTATCTGGAATTCCATCGGTTGCTCATAACATGAGGCCAGTTAGGGTAGAATAAACTAGACTCAATAATCACAATGCTATAATAGTGGGCATCCTCATGGATGTCCGAAAATATCTCAAACCTACTGTATGGGATAGTTTCATGTCATGCAACCTATTCTGGGGGAGAAGAACTCCATACCCTCAACTATTCAATGTACTATTCATGTTTCCTCTACATTAGTTCCTACCTTTTTTTACATAGGTGTATCATAATATTTTATAAATGTGTCAATTATGGAGAGTCTAGGACTCAAGATAGAATACTATGGTGAAATGATGACACTCAGTTTATAGTTGGTAATCAAATGTGGGAGTGTTCTTTGATATAAGAAATTTCCCCTGAGATTAGTGATTATCTATTTGTTTGGAATATTTTTTCCCATGACATGATAGGGTATGATGTAATTCTTTGTATGAAATAGTCTGCTCCCTATCAAGCTCATATCAATTTTTACCACAAGTGAGTGATGTTTACATAATAAGAGGGTGGTATACATGTTCATAATGGGGAATGGGAAATATGTGTGACTCATGTTGGACCAAAGTATCATGGACTATGTGTAGTGACCGCCCAACCCACTATCTTTTCTTTGATGATCATGGGATGTTCCCTTTCATTTTCCATCTTATGGTAGATTGTTTCAGGGTCATATCCTCATGATAATTTTCAAGTATACCTCTAGTGATAGAGGTAGAATTAACCATTGAGCTAATTCTTAGAGCAACCCCAGTGTCCTTTCCTCCTTATAAGATGCCAACTATAGAGATTTTGGATCTCAATGAGTATATGGAAGACCTAGAAACTAAGGGTTTTATCCAACATAGTACCTCTCAATGGGGATCATCGATATTTTTTCTATGAAGAATGATATTACCCTTAGACTTTTCCAGGATTTCCTATTACTGAAATTACTCACAGTCAAGAATCATTATCTAATGCATATAATAGATGACCTCCTTGACCATCGATAAGGATCTAGATAATTTTCTATGATTTATTTGGCCTCAGGAAATCATAATGTGGATTTCAATCATTAAAACCTACCTCATACATATTTCTAGAGAAGTTATGAACAATATGATCACCTAGTAATTTCGTTCTATCTCAAAAACACTCCAACTATTTTCAATATATAATGAATTTGGGTTTCTACTCATGTTTAGATTCATATGTGCTAGACTTTTTGGATGATATCTTATTGTATACTAACACATGACATGTTCATTCCCAACATCTTAATATCATGTTGAATACACTAATAGAGAAAAATCTTATTTCTAAACACACTAAATTCCACATTTGGATTGAAAATTTCCCCTTCTTCGGACACATCACCTCAGAGACAGGAGTGTGAGTAGACCCAAATATAATGGTACATGTATTTTAATCAGATCAAACCAAGAAAATGTTTTATATATTATTTTTATTGGGTCTAATAGGGTATTAAATATCTTCATCTATGATTTCTCAGGCCATGAACTACCTCTTATGAGGTTGACTAAGAAGGATATGAAATTAATTTGGTAATAGTATTGAAAAGGATCCTTTTTGTAATTGAACAGAAGGTTTAATTCATCACAAATATTTTGTTTTTGGACCTATTAAATATCTATACATTATCTTTTGATGCGTTATTTATAGGACTAGGAGATATTCTGATGCATGATGACAGAGATATACCACACGAGTCTCGTCAGTTGAGATGATGTTATAAGAATTACATAGCGCACATACACAATTTTGCACTTTTAATTCATGATTTATGATGAAGGAGGTGTTATTTTCTAGGGATAATTTTTTTTATTCACTAATCTCCAAGTCCTCGAGAATATCTTTATGCTATGTGATATGAATATCATGAATCATTGATGATTTGAATACTAGTACTCCTTTTGTTTTCTATATTTCCTATACACCTGGTAAATTAATTGTCGTAGATAATTCCTTGATTCATAAGACATATATTTTGTCCACTCAAGAGGCTATTGGTGAGGGGAAGCATATAACCTTGTATTCAGATATGAATGTTGATTTTTAGGAGGATCGCAGTTATACAATCCTCATAACTTTAGTGGTGACCTCAAACCATATAGAATGGGTAATGATAATTGAAATTTCAAATCCCAAAGGCCAAGTTCTATAAGATAGTGTTTTATATGATGATTTGTCACCATGTAGACCATTGATAAGAGTATGATATTATGCATACATTGGTCTGTTTGGGTCCTTGTATACATTCGAGAATAAATGATGTGGGAATCTCATTCCTCATTATAGGTAGTAAGTATCGGCATCTCCATAATATATCGAGACTTATATCGCCATTATTGGAGCCCTGGTATGAAATGGGAGATAGTTAGCTTCATTACTCATTGTTCCTTCTATCATCATGGAAAGGTAGAACACTACCGACTGGAAAGAATTTTATAGTTTTTTTCCATTCTTAATTTGAAATGGGATGATGACACTAGTAATTTCATGATATGATTTCATAGATCAGCTCGAGGAAATGATAAATTGGGGTTATTTTTTGACCAGTTGATGATGGTATATCAATTCTTACCTATTTGAGAGACCTTCTCAATGGATGAGATATGGAGGCTATATGTATAAGGACCCACCCTGAAAACATTACATAATATTCAATTACATAAATAATTCACATTGAGGATATTTTCAGGTTTAGAGTTTTAGAGAATTAGACCATAACTATTACATTACATCTCAAAAATTACAAAGTAGACACTTCTACTCAGTTTCCATTTTTTTAATAAAATAAAAACTCATGAAAAAAAGAGCCATGTGTGGTTCTGTGTTTTAGACATGATGACTTTTCCTTGATCCCATCCTTGACCCTATTCTTCTTCAAGTCCTGTAAAAAAACATTTCAAAACATTGGATGAGAATAAAAAGTTCAGTAGGGGTTATAAAACAAAGAATGAAAACATTATTTCATCAATACATATGTAACATAAGCTCTTTAGAATAACTCATGAAATAAAAAGATTTAGGAATAACACATTGTAATCACAAATCATAAAGGTAACTTGTGGAAACCATAACATACATACGTTGTAGCTTCCACAGAAACATGGGGTGTTACATTTGGAATACCCATCATAGTATATTCCCTAAATATCTTAAGAGAAAAATTAAATTTTACCTTCTTCGCATTACGCAATGCATTAGTGAGAATTCTCTGGCTCACCCACCCTAGGATTATCATGCAACCACCCATATATATAAACAATTCCCAAGAACCATAACATATTCATAACACATAAAACAAATATAATGGAAAGAAAAATTTCCACATTTCAGTCACAATATATCCTTTAAATATATTGACATAACAAATCCATTAACAAAACAATTTTCAATTCCAAAATACATAAAATAGTATATGGTATTTATTTTCCCTTTAAAAACATTACAGCTTGTTAAGGAATCCGAAGATCAAATAATACTCACGACGACGGAAAAGGTCATTGTCACTGATTTTGTTAAAAAGAAAAATTCATTTTTGTCATTTAGTAAAACACCTCATAGAAAAAGATTCCCTTTTAATGAAAGGAAAATTCATTGGTTTTTATAAACCTTATAAAAGAATGTTTTGTATAAAACAACATATGCCTCAATGAAAAGAGATTGAGACGATGTCCTTTACCTCGTGTTTGAATTATCTCGTTCATTATTTAATCCCCAGAATAATAAACTAAAGTTAATTTATACTTGCTTAAGACCCTTTTAAAGTTTATTATTCCTTTTATATGACTTATTACCATTTTATAAACATTATATAATCATTTAAGTTAATAATGGTCGTGTTGTTGATATTTGGTACTTGAGTCAAAAAAGAACTTCTTATATTTACAAGATGTCCATGTGGTCAAAGGTCCATTCTCTACATAATGATATTCCTAATTTATATATCATATATATACTGTATATATATGTATTTCTAATATTACATAAAATTGGGAGATAAGAAATGAAATGAACTGTTCATGGAGATGGTAAGCTGTATGTACGCATGAACGCTACTTTCATTTATATTTTGTATTTAATGTAATGAAATTGTAATGATAAATATATATAATATAATTCCATTATAATATAATATATAATTTCATTAACTTCATCCTTTATACGTTCCATGTATGGAATAAATGAGTCATATCACTTTGAGGGGGCGGTAGTCCGCACTTCCCCAAATGAGATTATCGCATTTACCCATTTTGGAAACCATAAAGGTGTGATATGAATGAAAAATAAAGAAGTATGTAGACAATATAATTATAATATATATCTCATATAAATTCAGTTACCTCATAATGTCCACCATAATAGGTGGTAAAAGATAATTTAACAATCATCGTTTTGTGAGTCATTAGTTTGTCGTCCATAGAAACATTATGTTCTTTACCCATTAGATGGAGGTGTTTTTAAGTGTGGTTCGAATCCTACTCATAAGAAAACCTAGTATATTGAAGATAATACTATTTTTATAAAAAAGGAATAAAAATAGTTTACTGGTTTGGGGATGTAAAATAAAATAAAAGAACTTAAGAGAAGGCGTTACCTTTAAATTGGGTAACTCTCTTTGGTTTGAACCAAAAGGATTTCTTGAAGTGACTTCTACCAATGATAAGGCTTCTAGTTGGAACATAGGGATCCGAAGACATTATTTGGGCCGAGGTTGGATGACCCAAGGAGCTTTAGAGGTGTTAGTAATGGGTTAGAGTTGAGGTATTTTTATAAGGGGGAGGAGGGGCTCTTAGGGAATGTTTGAAAATATTATTTTGTTATATAATGATTTTAGGCTTCTAAATGTCCAAATAATATTAAAATCGAAGATAATATGACTCTTGGTCGAAATAAAATATTCCATAAATAATTGGACATGTTTTGGATATTGTTTTAATATTTATAATCTTATTTATTTAAATCATTCATTAATAATGGAAACACTACATCATTATTATGTCATAAATAATATTATTTATTTGACTTCTAAAATTTACAAATAAAATACCATGATGTAAGAAATATATTTATATTTATAATGAATATTTATCATCTAATATATCAATTATATAACCCCACATTAATTTTTTGTTTGAAAACCAATACATGTTTATGATATTTTTATTTTTACATTAATTAAAAAGTTATTAATTTCATTATCTTACCCAAATGGAATTAAAAGGCCAGAAATATCACCCAAGGATTGTGTTGCTCGGCCAAGAATCATAAAATAAAGTTAGGACAGGTGTTAAGACAATTTTATATTATTATAATTTTATTTTTACCTTGAATTACAATATTTTCCTTTAACTGCGGTAAGTAAATATCCAAAGTTACTATTCATCATATGTTATTTTCATCTTATTGAACCAAATTTTACATACTCATAACAACCATGTATGTCAAGTTTTTTTAAATTCAACTCACAGAAGTAGTAAATTTTCATTTTAATGAAAAAGTCAGCTTTTTAACTATTACTCAGTGTTTTCACTAATCATCAAAAATGATGTTTTTCAGAAAAATACCAATAATTCAGCCGAAGATATATTTTATATTTAGAATTCAAAAATAATATCTATTTTACCAAATTCAAAACATTTAAGTTTCATTAATTAATTTAAAATAAATTCTAATTTTCAAAACCAAAATAGTGTTTTTATGATATAATAACCATCAAAATATTTACACTTGTTCATGTTCAATTTCAAAGTGAAACTACTTTCATTGTCCAAAATTGGATCAAATGGTCAAAATGTATTCTAATTACACTAAAAACAATTAAAAATATAATCTAACCATACTAATAAATTAGATTTAAAGGATGTTTTGAATTAAAATACATTATTTTTCACTATTCATTAAAAAATATATTTTATCAGAAAAATACCAAAAATATACCTAATGTAAATTTTGATGTCCCGATTCTAAAGAAGAATTTTATATTGTAAAATAGAACATATAAAAGTGACCAACACTAGATTTAAATAGGTTCCTCCATCAAAATGTAGTCAATCAAACTTTTAAAGAATATTAGACTATTTGTGCTTAAAATTAGATTCATTCACATTTTAGGCCTCTAAAATTTATTGGATAAATGTAAAAACATTTAAAAAACATGTATAATCATATTTTAGTTAGTTATATTCATTATTTATAATACAATGGCTTGATTTTGACTACCATTTAAAATAATTTTATATTATTATTTTTCAGTATGACTCACCATTGTGTGCAACGTAAGTTTTCAAAGAAACTTGTTGTTGTGTACCAGGTACACCATCGAACATAGCATCTCATTTAATATAAAATTTAATATTTAATTCAAAAATATTAATAAATATTAAAATATATTATTCTTTATTTACTTGGGATGTTACATGCTTCTACAATTTCTGAAATTGCATCTTCGTAATTTTTTATTCACTTATCAAATAAGTCGGGGTATTTATCCCTCATAGGATTTTCAAAATTCCCATGTCGCATCTTCACCCATATGGGTTTTCCAAAAAAATTCTACCTGATGGATTATCTTATTTCGCAAAACTTTCTCTCTTTTTTCAAGAATATGGTCTGGTTGTTCCTCACTAGAGAGATTTTATTCAAACTGAACTACCTCTGGGATCAAAACATGTGATGTATTTGGAATATAATTTATCAACATTGAAATATGAAAAACATTGTGTACCGGATATAAAAATGTAGGTAAATCAACTATGTATGAAACTAATTTAACTTTACCTAGGATTTCATAAGGTCTAATGAACCTCAAGATCAAATTTCCCTTCATACAAAAATGCATCACACTTTTACATGGAGAAACTTTAAGAATGACATTATCACATACCATAAATGAAATATCCTTCCTCTGGTTATCTGCATCACTTTTCTGCCTACTCTGAGTTGTTCTCATGTGCTTATGAAGCAACTAACCTTATTCTACCATCTCTTCTACCAATGCTAGTCCCATAAACGTCCTTTCAGCTACTTCATCCCAAAATGCTAGAGTTCTACACAGCTTCCCATATAATACCTCAAATGGTGTTATCTGTATACTGGATTGAAAAATATTATTATAAGAATAATAAACCAAAGAAAGATGTTGGTCATAACTTCCCGTGTAATCCAGTGAATAAACACATATCATATCCTCCAAGATCTGAATTGTTCATTTTGATTTCCCATCTGATTGAGGATGACAATATGTACTAAAATTTAATTCAGTACCCAACGAATTCTTAATGCCTTTCCCAAAGTTTGAAGTAAACATGGGTTCATGATCGGATACAATGGAGAAGGAAACTCCATGAAACATGACTATATCATTAACATACAAATGAGAACGACTGTCGAGAGACAAAGTATCTCTAATAGGAAGGTAAATAGAATATTTATTAAATATATCAATAATAACCATGATTTAATCGTTACTATAAGATGTCTTTGGAAACCCCATAACGAATTTCCTGGATATATTTTTCTATTTTCAATTCAGCACCGGTAAAGGCTGAAGCATCCCTTTCAGTAACTGTCCCTCTACTTTAACCTGTTGACAAGTCAAACACTTCATAGTAAAGTTAGTAATATGTCTTTTCATTCCATCCCACCAGTAATACTCTCGAAGATCTCTATTCATCTTAGTACTTCCATGATGAACTGAAAACAATGAACTGTGAGCTTCGCATAATAACTCTTTCTTCAACTATGAATAAAAATTTATGCATAATTTCTTTCAAAATAATATATTAATATCATTTTCAATGTTAAAATTAGGAAACTTACCCTCCTAACAAAACACTACCTTTTTCACAAGTCACTGTCATCCATCTATGCTTGATTAATTCTGTCTGATAGAGATGATTTCACTGACACCTAAAACAAAAAAGAGGAATTTCAAGCACTAACAACTTCTATGCCAATTTTCATCAAATCAAAAACCAAAGGATCTCATTCCAAACATAGCATGGATAATGAAGCATTACTTTTTTGACTCAAAGTAACAACCACTTAATTTTCTTTTCTCAGATGGTAATGGATTCTAAAAATTATAATCCTTGATTAGTTCCATCCATATCCTCTATCTCATTCTTTATTCTTTTAGAGTGAATATATACATTAAACTTTTTTTTTCAGTATATATTTCACATTTTACTCCATTCAAATGATGAATCCCAATTTTAAAAGAAAAAACAACAACAATGAATTCAAAATCATGTATAGGGTAATTTAACTCATGAGGTTTCAACTAACGTGAATCATAAGCAATTACCTGATCATTCTGTATAAGGACACAACCATGTCCTTTCAACGAAGCTTCACTGTAGATAACAAAATCAGCATTTCTTAAAGGTAGTTCCAAAACTGGAGAATTCACCAATATTCTTTTCAATTACTAAAAATAATCATCACATTATTTTTTCCAAATTAACTTAACACCTTTTCGAGTTAACATAGTCAGTGGGCTAGATAACCATGAATTTTTTTTAACAAACCTCTGGTAATAACCTCCTAAAAGAAGAAAACTACAGATCTTGGTTATATTCATGGGTCATGGCCATTCTTCAACAACCTTTATTTTAGAAGAATCAATAGTTATGATATTTTTTAAAACAATGTGAACAATTAATAAAATTTTGTGAAACCAAAACCCATACTTGCTAAATTTCCCAAATAGTTACTTTTTATTGAGGGTTTTCAAAAAAACCCTTAAATGAATTTCATGTTCCCCTTTAATTTTGGAATTAACCAAAATATCATCAATGAAATCAACAAAAAACTTATCAAAGAACTCATGGAAACTTATATTCATAAGATCCATGAATACAGTAGGTAGATTGGTTAACCGAAAATGCATAACCACAAATTCTTAAAGGTCGTATCTAGTACGAAAGGTGGTCTTTGGAATTCCTAGTTCTTTTAATTTCAACTGACGGTACCCTGACCTCAAGTCAATCATCGAAAAATACTGATCTCCCTGAAGCTGATCCAGCAAATCATCAATATGAGGCAAAGGATACTTGTTCTTAACAGTGATTTTATTTAATGATCTATTGTCAATGCAATGTATCATTGAACCATATTTCTTTTTAACAAATTATATAGGATCACCCCATGGTGATGTGCTAGGTCGAATGAAACCTTTATCTAATAACTCATAAAATTACTTCTTTGACTCTAGAATTTCAATTTGAGCCATTCAATAAGGGGTTTTCGAAATTGTATAAACATCAATAACTATGTAAATAGTAAATTCAACTTCGTGATCTGGTAATATAACATGAAAATCATTAGGAAAAATATTAAGATACTCATCTACCACAGGCACATCATTAATCTGAAAAGTTCCTTTTTTTCAACAATATTTGCAAGGTAACATTCATTTCTATATTTTAATAGTTTTTCAGCTTCCTGATATGTTATCAAAACTAAGGGTTTATTCTTGTACAAAAACAGAAAATATTTCGGAGAAGAAAACTCTTTATCTCTGCAGTCAATCTTAGCATGATAAACGGAAATCCACACCATACCCGAAATAACATCAAACTCTTCTAGTGGAAAAATAATATGGTTTTCATGTATATTATTTATGCACACAAGGATATCAAGTCTCTTATCATTTCTTTTTGTCTCAACATCCCACCCCTAAGTGTTTTTAAATATGTTTAGGATTCATATCATGGGATGAAATTACCAATTTACTAGAAAAATTCTCAGAAATAAAATAATGTATAGACCCTAAATGAAACATCATAGTTTCATAATCTGAACAAACTAATAGTGTACCTAATAATACATCATTTGATGGTCCAACAACTAATAAAGTTATTGCAATGGATTTCACTACTCCTTTCTTCTTGTAGTCCAGCTGCTTTCTCTCATTTGAGTTCTTCATTGGAATCTCATTTGCATAATTACCCATTTTTTGGTACTTAAAACATTTTACTGATTGTAAATCAGATTTTGCCTTACCATTACCCTATTCTCTTTCAGTGAAATTACATGATTTATGTCCCATTTTACCACATCTGTAGCAATTACTAGAATTCAAAAGGCATTCCCTATCTTGATTTTTACCACAATTTTAACAAACTGTAAACTTAAGTTTCTTACCATCCGAACTTTTTGATGATTTCTTCGCTTTCATCTACCTCCCTGACCTCTTATTATGTTGTTTTTCAGATAACACCTCATCATTAAAAAAACATTTCCAAAAAAATTCACATTGAACAGGTTTTTCATTACTTTTGAACTCACAAGAAGATAAATCCCTTAAATACATTGTATTTATTCCAAAATAAAAAATGGTTTATTTTACTATCAAGACCATGTATGAAATTTGAAGAATACCTTTCTAGTCGAGTGAATTTTTATTCAAAAGAAGCCATTGAGTCATCCTCCTACCTCAATTCCATGAAATTGGTTTCATCCTATGATGATAAACATTAGGAAACTATTTATCAAGAAACATACATTTCAATTCATCCCAATCAAGAGCATCAATCACCTCATTATCCCTAATATTTTTCACCATCGACCACCAATGATTGACTTCACCATCAAAATGGTAAACAGAAAGACTATCCTTAGGATGTTATAAACACTCCATGATATCAAAAATATTCTCATGTTCTTTAATCCACCCTTCTTCTAGCACATGGTCAGATGAACCTCTGAATGATGGGGGATGTTGTCTCATAAAATGCTCCACTACTAACATGTTCCTCAGTGGTTGATAGGGATGATCTCATGCATTGATACCAACACAATTTATAAACTGAGTCAACTATTATATCACTGAAACAAATTATTCAATCCCGATTCTGACCATCTCAGGTTTCTGGTTTGGAAGGTTGCCTTCCACTTGATGTTGTCCCATCATAGATGTCCTGTTTTCTCTGTGGAAACCCATTATGAACAAATAAATATCTTAGGGGAAAAACATAGTATTCTATAAATTCTATATCATTTCAATATTAACATAAACTAATTTATGGTTATTAATTTAACAATATCATAACTCTATAATTTATCTAAACTGACCTCTGATACCAACTACAAAGACCCAGCCTTAAAACATTACATAATCTTGAATTAAATGAATAATTCACATTGAGGATCTTTTTTTGTTTAGAGTTTTGGGAATAAGTCCATAACTATTATAATACATCTCAAAAATTACAAAATATACACTTATTCTATGTTTCCATTTTTTTCATAAAATAAGGACTCTGGAAAAAAGAGCCATTTCTAGTTCCATGTTTTAGACAACATAACTTTTCCCTCATCTCATCCTTGATCCTATTCTTCTTTAAGTCCTTTGAAAAACATTTCAAAACTTGGGATGAGCATACAATGCTCAGTAAGGGTTATAAAACAACGAAATAAAAAATTATTTTATCAATACATACATATCATAATCTCTTTAACATACCTCATGAAATCATATAATTTATGAATAACACATAGTAATCACAAATCATAAAGGTAACTTGTGGAATCCATAACATACTTATGTTGTAGCTTTCACAACTACGTAGGGTGTTACATTTGGATTACCCATCATAGTATATACATTAAATCTCTTAGGAGAAACATTCATGTTTCCCAATTTCATGTTACCCAATGCATTGGAGAGATATCTCGGGCTCACCCTCCAAAAGTTTATCACAGAACCACCCATATACATAAAAAATTCACAAGAACCATAACATATTTATAACACATAAAAAAATATAAAGGAAAGAGAACATTTCCACATTTTAATCACAATATATCATTTAAATATAATGACATAAAAAATCCATTATCAAAACCATTTTCAATACCAAAATGCATAAAAGAGTATATAGTATTTATTTTCCTTTTAAAAACATTACTGCTTATTAAGGAAGCCAAATATCAAATAATACTCGTGATATCTGAAAAGTACGTTGTCATTACTAATGTTAAAAAAGAACATTATTTTTTTTCGTTTAGTAAAATTCCTCATAAAAAATATTTTATTTTAATGAAATGAAAATTCAAAGGTGTTTATACACCATACTAAAGAAATTTGTGTATAAAACAACATATGCCTTAATTAAATGAGATTGAGATAAAGTCCCTTACCTCGTGTTTGACTTGACACGTTCGCTCTTTAATCTCCTGAATAATAAAAAAAATATAATTTATACTTTCATAAGAATATTTTACAAGTCTATTATTCCTTTTATATTACTTATTACCATGTTATAATCATTATGTAATCATTTATGTTGATAACATTCGTTTTGTCGAAATTTGGTACTTGAGTCCAAAATGAACATCTTATATTTACATGTTTTCCAAGTGGTCAAAATTCCATTATCTTCTTAATGATATTAAAGATTTAGATATCATATATATATCTTATATATACACTATATATATGTTTTTATAAAATTACATTACATTTTGAGATATGAAATGAAATACACCATTCATGGAGACGGTAAGCCGTACGTATGCATGAACTCAAATTTCATTTCTATTTCATATTTAATGGAATAAATACATAATGATAAATATTTATATTAGAATTATAGTATAATTTAATATATAATTCCATTAAATCCATCCTTTATATGTTCCACATATGGAAAGAATGAGTCATATCACTATGAGGGGGCAGTAGTCTGCACTTTCTAAAATTAAATTATCGCGTTTACCCATTATGAAAACCATAAAGGTATGATATAAATGAAAAATACAGAAGTATGGAGACAATATAAATAAAATATATATCTCATATGAATATTTTTCCATCATAATGGCCACCATAATAGGTGATGGGAGATAATTTGTCACGACCCCCTCCCACCAAAGATGCCCCTCCTGAGATGGCAATGGCGAAAGGGAGATAATGACCCCCTGAGTCCCACCTCCAGTAGGCCCCAGGGTGGCGACTAGCATAAAGGGTATGAGTGTTTTAAAAATTTGGGAGGAATTACACTTTTTATTTTTAAAGATCAGGAAATAGGACAAGTCAACCTCCAAAAAAAGGTCAAGTGTATAGAAATAAACCCAAACCATTACCACATGCATGTTTAAACAATTTCATAACAAGGTACAAGTACAAGAAAGCTCAAATTACAATACCAAAAGAAAACAAAGGTACATCAATAGCAACAACTCCAATTGTCTGACTAGTAGGGTCTCGCACAGCCCTGGTAGTCCTCCTGGAAACCTGAAAGTAAACGTAGGGTGAGCATACAAGTATAATCAGTAGGGAAACCTAAAGTTATCGTGCACAAGTGGGGAGACATCCTAATGTCCTATGAGAACAACAGAAGAAACCTAGCATGGAATTCTATCCACCCAACCTCACTAGCCACACTCACCAAAAACACAAGCACAACAGGTAGGAGTATATAAGAAACAAGAGTATTGGGTACCCTGCACCATTTCCCTTTAGTTAGCTTCTCTTCCTAATGACGAACGTCCTGACGCTGCCACACTCTCCCTGCCCGCACAAACCTGGGCCTCACAACCACGTATCCCGCCCACACACACCTGGGCCTCGTCCCGATGATTCTTGGGAAACAGAAGAACCTGCCCGAAGATTCTTGGGATAAAACCACCCCAATCGAAACCTAACCGAAGATTATTAGGTTTAAGGTCGCCTCAAGCCATCACAGCCTAGGGGAGAAGGAGCAGGAAGGAGCTAGTAACTAAGGGGAAAACACCCTCTCCCATAAAATGGGACTGTTCGGCACTAAGTGGTCAACATGGGTGGGGTGCGATAAAACACAAAAGAAACAGATATATATACATATACCAACCACACAGCCCAACCTATGGCTTCTAAAAAGAGAAACTGAGCACATGCCTCGGCACTGCTACTACGAAGCATGCATACAACAAACAATCCCAACCCCATTTAGGTTTTCACATTTCGGTAGAAATAGTTATTTAGTTCCTTATCTACTGGGAAACTATCCACAACTAACCACACCAATTGTTCGTAAAACATATCCCTTCCATCCACAAATCAAGTTTGGAAAAACACGAGTAACACAAAAAATCCCTTTTTATCAATCAACCAACCCCATTGATTAACATTCCTGTTCCATTACCATTCCCCACCATTCATTAACTCTTCCACATTTTATTTATTAGTCACAACCCACTGTCCGTTCACTTTTAAACCCATCCCTGTAGCCCTGCTGCCAACCACCATAACTACAACCGTACTGTACATCATTATCCCTTTAATACCATTTATTGCAGCCCCGATGCCCATCACCATCATAATATTCACACCAACCCACAACCAAGTCAACTGCAGCCCCGATGCTCACCCGATCCACAACAACCCACAAAAACACCCCCAACACATGCCACATAACCAAGCCAACACCCACATGTTCATTATTCCATTTTGTTTAACCGGGGTGATCACACAAGGGTTCCAGATTTTCGTTTAATCATCCAACTTTACGTGATCATACAATTTCCACATTCCACAAGCTTCAATCCATAAGAAAATATAGAAGGAGAGGGAAACATTTAATTGCGTAAGAAAAGGCCCCCAACGACTGTTATTTTTAGTTGGTAGAATCTTATTCAATTCACAAATATAATATCAAAGGATATAAAAAGTAAAGTAACAGCAATCACTAACTTCCCAACCCCATTCATTAACCAGTTATTATCTTTATTTAATGGTTCAACTTTTTCTCATGAAACCAAAAGGATACCCGCCCCGCATGAGACACAAATTAGAGATACAAAGGTGAGATCCCTACCTCAATAGGTTCTTGATCGTAACGCTCCCCCGGATCAACCATAGAAGACGTCTGTCGGCGTCCGTCACCTCTGTCGGGTCCCGGCATAACCTCCTCAGGTGGAAGTCGGAAAGGAAAGGCCAAAGGAAAGACAAAAGACCCAAGCTCGGATGTTTCTCCTCGTCGTTATGATCCCGTGGTCGTTGACGGATCGTAAATCGGAGCTCAGACGTAGAAGTTATGGTAGGAAGAGCCTTCGAGTCTCTTGAGAGAGCTCTGCTCAGAGGATAGGGGAGGAGAGGTGTGAGTTGAAAGGAGGAGGGTACCCCTCCTTTTATAGGCGTGAAAATAAAAAGTACATGGCGTGTACTTTATGGTACACAGCATGTACTCGGTTCTTTCACACGGTCTCCACGCGGCTTCCAACACGGCTCCGCGGCCGTTGACTGGTCAACCCATGGTTTGAGGGTAACACATACGCGGGGAAGGACTACACAACGTGTAGTTTGGACACACGGCGTGTACTCATTCATTGCACATAGCAAGGAAACGGCTCCTACATGGTACACAGCCTTTGACTGGTAACACGTACGCGGGGAAGGACTACACGGCGTGTAGAACTGGTCACATGGCGTGCACCCATTATTCCACATAGCAAGGACACGGCTTACAACACGGGGTATACCCGGAAAGTAAGTACATGGCGTGTACTCAACTACACGGCATGTAGTTTCAAAATTTTGGAAAGTGTGGAAAAATTCCATTTTACCCTCCAGAACACTTCTTGACCTTCTTTTTGACAAAGGAAAGGGCCGGAGAGGTCCGGGCCATTACATCAGATATCTCTTAAAACATTCTCGTCCCCGAGAATTAAAAAACCAACCCAGAGGAACCCAACAAGATACCTCTTAGGGATCTCGTTATAACAGGAACCCAACCAACAACCCTAATCATATGTGTTAGGAATTCCTTCTCCTATATCGAGATATTATCTTCTTTAGGCAGCACTGACTCGCCTGCACGGGTTTAATCGCATCCTCATTAATGTGTCTCGATTAAGAATTGGGTCTTCCCACTTTCATACATTGGGATTTTTCAACTCGCACTAACCCCAACACCACACAACCAACACACTGCCCGAACACGTGGGTTTGGGAAATTCCATCACCTATGTCGAGATATTATCCTCTTTAGGCGACACTGACTCACCCGCACGGGTTCAATCGCATCTGCGTTAATGTGTCTCGATTAAGGGTCCGGTTTTTCCCTTTACCACACATCCATACATGTTACAAATTACCAGGGAACCAAGAAACAAAAGGTCTCACAACTGACAAGCCAAGTCTTCCATATAACAAAGGTATAGAGTACAACATCAACACAAGCTTAGAAGAACAAGGGAAAAACACAAGTCAAAACAACTTCGGGTACTGAGCGTGCATCTAGGTCTCCCACTCCCATGTGCTCTCCTCAAGGCCTCCATGCCTCCACAACACACGAACCAAGGGAATGGTTCGTCTACATAGCACCTTCTCTTTAAGATCTTCGATTCTGACTGGTCGTTCCTCGAAGGTCACGTCGTCTCCCATATCTAACTCTCCCCGGTCGATAACGTGGGAGTCGTCGTTTAAGTACTGACAAAGCTGGGAGACGTGGAAGACATCATGAACCTTCTCCAACTGAGGTGGTGGGGCCAGCTGATATTCCACCTCGCCGACTCGCCTCAACACCTCAAAAGGACCGATGAACCTGGGTGAGAGCTTGCTCCCCTTCCCAAACCTCTGCTGCCCCGTCGAGGGGAAACCTTCAAGAACACATGATCCCCCACCTCGAACTCCAAGGGCCTCCTCCGGAAATCAGCATAAGACTTTTGTCGGTCCTGATCCACTTTCATCCTCTCACGTACAATCTGGACTTTCTCTTTGGTGCTCTGCACTACCTCTGGCCCAAGAGCACCTGTCTCACCAACTTCTTCCCAGCAAATGGGTGAACGACATGGCCTTCCATACAAAGCCTCAAACGGTGCCATGCCAATAGTATAGTGGAAGATGTTGTTGTAGGAAAACTCTACTAAAGGCAAGTGTCGTACCCATGATCCTCTGAAATCTAGAATACATGGTCACAACATGTCCTCCAATGTCTGGATAGTCCTCTATGTCTGCCCATCGGTCTGGGGGTGGAAGGCAGTTCTAAGGTGTAGCTGGGTGCGAAAATCATGTTGTAACCCCCTCCAGACTCGTGAGGTAAACTGAGTATCCCGATCTGAGACGATAGTCCTTCGAACTCCATTCAAGCACACCACCTCGTCCGCGTACCTCTGTGCTAAGGTACTCACCATGCCCGACTCCTTTATTGCTAAGAAGTGAGCCGATTTTGTCAGTCGATCCACCACCACCTAGATAGAATCATAACCACCCTGAGCTCTAGGTAGTCCTGTGAAGAATTCCATCAATATGTCATCCCACTTACACTCGGGGACATCTAAAGGATGCAAAAAACCACTGAGAACACGGTGTTCAACCTTCACTTGCTGACACACTAGGTATTTAGCCACAAACTCCGCCACTGCCCATTTCACCCCGGGCCACCAAAACTGATCCTTCCGGCCTCGGTACATTTTTAAAACTCCTGGATGTACCGCCAATGTTGAGCTATGGATCTCATGGAGAACTCCCTCACACATCGCCTTTGGAACAAACAACCTTCCATGGAAAAGCATATGATGTCGGTTGTCCTATGACCATCCTTCTGGAGCGTTCCCCTGATCGACACGATCCCGCATCACTTCCACCTCGGAGTCCCCCCAATGAGAATCTTACACCTGCTGCAACAAGGAGGACTGCACTGTCATCTGAAACAAACAGCATCTAACACCTTCTACCCTAGCATCCAAGTGTAAGGCAGCCAACTCTCCCATTCCCTTCCAAGCATCAGCAGATTCCCGAACCACTTCCTGATGCGACTTCCTGCTCAAGGCATCAGCCACAACGTTTCCCTTACCTTCAGTGTAAGAGATCTCAAAGTCATAGTCTTGGAGAAACTTGACCCATCTTCATTGCTGTAAGTATAGGTCATGCTGGGAGAAGATATAACGTAGGATCTTGTGATCTGAGAAGACCAAAAAGCACTCCCCAAGGAGTTAATGTCGCCACAAATTCGGTGCGAACACTACTGCTCCAATCTCCAGGTCATGGGTGGCATAGTCACGCTTGTGAGGGCGCAACTGCCTAGACCCATAACAAATCACGCCCTTATTCTGCATCAGCACGCACCCCAGAACAAGGCCAGAAGCATCACAAAACACTTCATACAACATCCCTTCCTCTGGAAACCTGAGTGCTGGAGCACTGAACAACTTCTCCATCAGGTAGTCAAACGATTTATGGCACTGCTCGCTCCATAGGAAGACCTGGTTCTTTCTCGTCAAAGATGTCAAAGGATCAGCAACTCGAGAGAAGTCCGAAATGAACCCCCGATAGTAACCTTCTAATCCTAGGAAACTACAAACTTCTGACATACTCTTGGTTTCTACCCAATAAACAACTACCTCCACCTTCGACGGGTCCACTAACACTCCATGCTGAGACACCACGTGCCCAAGGAATTGTACTTCCTATTTCAAGAACATACACTTTGAAAATTTCCCATAAAGCTGGTGGTGTCGAAGGACTTCCAAGACTGCCCTGAGATGCTCAAAGTGGTCCTCCTCTGATCTTGAGTAGATCAGGATGTCATCGATAAACACAATGACGAACAGGTCCAGAAACTCTCAGAAGACAAAGTTCATAAGTCCCATGAACACAACTGGTGCATTCGTAAATCCAAACGGCATCACTACAAACTCGAAGTGCCCATACCTGCTCCTGAAAGCCGCCTTCGAGATGTCACTGTCCTTCACCCTCAGCTGATGATATCCCGATCGTAGATCAATCATAGAAAACCAACCTGCTCCCCTCAGCTGGTCGAAGAGATCATCTATCCTTGGGAGGGGGTAACGGTTCTTGACCGTTACCTGGTTCAACCTTCGGTAGTCTATGCATAGACTGAGACCACCATCTGCCTTCTTCACGAACAAAACTGGAGCACCCCATGGTGACAGGCTGGGTCGAACAAAACCCTTCTCCATCAGATCATCAATCTGAATCTGCAACTCCCGCAACTCCGAAGGTGCCATCCAATAAGGTGCCATCAAATTCGTACGGGCACCAGGCTGTAAGTCTATCCCGAACTCAACGTCACATCGGGGGGGGTGTAGAGTCACAACCTCCTCAGGAAAAATATCGAGGAACTCCCCAACAACTTTCAGGACATCCATCATCTCTGTATCAGCTGAAACCACTGATAACCCACCTGACAAGGAAAGGAGAGGCTCCACACGCCGGCTTCCCACCTGATAGCTCCTATCACCAACAAAAGATACGCGCTTCCCATCTATGTCAGAGAACATGACTCTTATTAGGAAGAAGTAGATAACGGCACTAACAGAAAACAACCAGTCGATGCCTTGGATGACATCATATGGCTGCATCTATAACAGAAGAAGGTCGCCACTCGATCTATGTGGTCCCAACGTCAGCCCACATCCCCGAAAAACACAAGATATGCTGGTCTGGCCCCCAACTGGTGTACTTAGTACCAGTGGTATGGAAATTCTCTCTACATCTAGTCCTAAAGCATGGGATAGACTACGTGCAACAAAGGAGTGTGAGGCTCCCGAATCGAATAAAGCAGAAACAAGAGTGCTGAACAAACAAATCGTACCTCGTACCACCTCTGGTCCCACTGGAGCTACCAACTCTTCTACGTGAAACTGTCCACGCCCAGCTCCTCTGCCTCTCTGATTTCGTCAACCTCCCCGACCATGCCCTGTTCGAGGTCCCTGAGGAGCACCCTGAGGTCGGCCTCCTCCCACAAAGTCTGCCCTCGGAGGATCATGGTCCTGCTGCTGCTGGAAGGGCATCGCCGACAACTGGTGCTGATGAGGTGGGCACTGAACCTTCCCACCTCAACCGTACTGAGCTCGGGTCGGGCACCGACTCTGAACGTGCCCGAAACCTCCACAAGAAAAACACCTCGGTTCCGGGCTCGTGAAAAAGTGATGAGGACCCGAAGATTTGAACTGGAACTGCTGGGGCCTGCTCCCCATTGGCCTGAACCTGGAAGGTCCCATCGCAGGAGCCCTACTGCTGACTACCTTCCCCTTCGACGAGCCTGGCTAGATCCGCTCTTGGGGTGAACCTCCCAGCGAGTGCATCCTCTCTATAACCTCTGCCTTCTTTTGTACCACCAAGTACTCGGAAGGGTGAAGGGGGTGACAGCATACTGGAGCGAAGGACAAAGCGCCTCCTCCAAACGTCTTGCCCGAGACTCCTCATCCGGAAAGAGATCCGAAGCAAAGTGCAGGAGATCCTTGAACTTGATCCCCAGATCTTGTACCGACATACTTCCCTGGTGAAGGGAGAGTAACTCCTGCCGCTTCTCCGCCTTGATCATGGATGAAAGGAATTCCTCTCGGAATTCCTTCTCAAAGTCAGCCCATAGAACCTCTGCCTCTATCCTCTCTTCGAGGTAGAGTGTCCACCACTATCGTGCTGCCCCTCTCAGCTGACTGATTGCTAGGGGAACCCAATACTCCCTCGGAGAACGGATCAAGGTAAAATTAATCCCTAGCTCCTCAAGCCTCCCCTCGGTCTCTGTATCCGAAGTACTACCCTCGTACTTCTCTAGGGTCTGCCGCTGGAAAGAATGGAGAGTCTTCTGCCACTGGCTATCTTACTCCTCTCGGTCAATCCTCAATTAATCGACCGCCTGAATCTGCTGGGCCTTGGACGTCTGAGCCACCCAGGGATGATGTCCAAGTGCCATAGTTGTACGGTAAACAAGGATCGCCTAAGCCCATGTAGTAAGTAATAACTCAAGGTTTTATTTCATCATTTTATTTCAATTTCTTTCCCAGAACACCCAAATCATGTAAAACACAACCATGATGATGCATGTACCTTCCCTAGGGTCTCTAACCTGTAATCAATGTAGTCTCACTTGGTCATTCGGTAGGCTCAGAGTCCTTACATCGGATCATGGGGGCCCTAAAATCCCGTGTCCTAGCCAGTCTTCCCTGGCCTATGTCACGCAACAAGATTAACTAACACTGTTGCCCTACCATCCCATGCAATTCTCGCTGTTCCTAACTCCAGACTCCATCCTATCTGTCAACCATCAGCTCTGATACCGTTCTGCCATGACCCCCTCCCACCAAAGATGCCCCTCCTGAGCTGGAAATGGAGAAAGGGATATAATGACCCCCGAGTCCCACCTCCAGTAGGCCCCGGGGTGGCGACTATCACCAAGGCTCTGAGTTTTTCACAAATATGGGAGGTATTACCCTTTTTATTTTTAAAGATCGGGAAATAGGACAAGTCAACCACCAAAAAGAAAAAAAGGGAAAGTGTATAGAAATAAACCCAAACCATTCCAACATGCATGTTTAAACAATTTTATAACAAGGTACAAGTACAAGAAAGCTCAAAGTACAATACCAAAAGAAAACAAAGGTACAAAAACAGCAACAACTCCAAATGTCCGACTAGTAGGGTCCTGCACGGCCCTGGTAGTCCTCCTGGAAACCTGAAATTAAACATAGGGTGAGCATAAAAGTATACTTAGTAGTTAAACCTAAAGTTCTCGTGCACAAGTGGGGAGACATCCTAATGTCCCGTGAGAACAACAGAAGAAACCTAGCAAGGAATTCTATCCACCCAACCTCACCAGCCACACTCACCAAAAACACACGCACAACAGGTAGTTGTATATAAGAAACCAGAGTATTGGGTACCATGCACCATTTCCCTTTAGTTAGCTACTCTTCCTAACGACGAACAAACTAAGGATGCCACACTCTCCCTGCCTGCACACACATGGGCCTCACAACCACGTATCCCACCCGCACACACATGGGCCTCACAACCACGTATCCCGCCCGCACACACCTGGGCCTCACAACCACGTATCCCGCCCTCACACACCCAGGCCTCATCCCGAAGATTCTTGGGAAACAGAAGAACCTGCCCGAAGAGTCTTGGTCTAAAACCACCCCAATCAAAACCTACCCGAGGAGTTTTAGGTGTAAGGTCACCTAAAGCCATCACAGCCTAGGGGAGAAGGAGCAGGAATGAGCTAGTAACTAAGGGAAAAACACCCTCTCCCATAAAATGGGATTGTTCGACACTAAGTGATCAACATTGGTGGGGTGCGATAAAACAAAAAAGATATAGATATATATACATATACCAACCACACAGCCCAACCTATGGCTTCTAAAAAAAGAAACTGAGCACATTTATTGGCACTACTACTACGAAGCATACATACAATAAACAAACCCCACCCCATTTAGGTTTTCACATTTCGATAGAAATAGTTATTTAGTTCCTTATCTATTGGGAAACTATCCATAACTAACCACACCAATCATTCGTAAAACATATCCCTGCCATCCACAAATCAAGTTAGGAAAAACACAAGTAACACAACAAAGCCCTTCTTATCAATCAACTAACCCCATTGATTAACATTCCCATTCCATTACCATGCCCCACCATTCATTAACTCTTCCACATTTTATTTATTAGTCACAACCCACTGTCCGTTCACTTTTAAACCCATCCCTGCAGCCCCGCTTCCAACCACCATAACCACAACCGTACCGTACATCATTATCCCTTTAATACCATTTATTGTAGCCCCACTGCCCATCACCATCATAACATTCACACCAACCCACAACCAAGTCAACCACAGCCCCGCTACTCACCCGATCCACAACAACCCAAAAAACACCCCCAACACATCCCACGTAACCAAGCCAACACCCACATGTTCATTATTCCATTTTTTTAACCGGGGTGATCACACAAGGGTTCCAGATTTTCATTTAATCCGCCAATATTACGTGATTATCCAATTTCCACATTCCAGAAGCTTCCATCCATAAGAAAATACAGAAGGATAGGGAAACAATTAATTGCATATTCAAAGGCCCCCAACGACCATGATTTTCATTAGGTAGAAGCTCATTCAATTCAAAAATATAATATCACATGATATAAACAGTAAAGTAACAGCAATCACTAACTTCCCAACCCCATTCTTTAACCAGTTATTATCTTTATTTAATGGTTCAACTATTTATCATGAAAACAAAAGGATACATGCCCCGCATGATACTCAAATTAGAGAGACAAAGGTGATATCCCTACCTCAACAGGTTCTTGATCGCAACGATCCTCCAGATCAACCTTAGAAGACATCTGTCGGCGTCCGTCACCTCTGTCGGGTCCCAGAAAAACCTCCTCGGGTGGAAGTCGGAAAGGAAAGGCCGAAGGAAAGACAACGGAACTAGGCTCGGATGTTCCGCCTCGTCGTTACGATCCCGTGGCCACTGACGGATCATAAATCAGAGATCGGATGAAGATGTTATGGTAGGAAGAGCCTTCGAGTCTCTTGAGAGAGCTCTGCTCAGAGGAGAGGGGAGGAGAGGTGTGAGTCGAAAGGAGGAGGGGACCCCTCCTTTTATAGGCGTGAAAAGAAAAAGTACACAACATGTACTTTATGGTGAACAGCGTGTACTTTAAGGTACACGGTGTGTACTCAGTTCTTTCACACAGTCTCCACGCGACATCCAACAGGGCTCTCCGGCTGTTGACTGGTCAACCCATGGTTTGAGGGTAACGCATACGCGGGGAAGGACTACAGGGCGTGTACTCATTCATTGCACATGGTAAGGACATGGCTCCTACATGGTACACGACCATTGACTGGTAACGCGTATGAGGGGAAGGACTACACAGCGTGTAAAACTGGTCACACGGCATGCACCCATTATTCCACACAGTAAGGACACGGCTTGCAACACGGGGTGTACCCGGAAAGTAAGTACATGGCGTGTACTCAACTACATGGCGTGTAGTTTCAAAATTCTGGAAAGTGTGGAAAAAGTCCATTTCACCCTTCAGAACACTTCTTGACCTTCTTTTTGTCAAAGGAATGGGCCGGAGAGGTCCAGGCCATTACATAATTGAACAATCATCAGTTAGTGAGGTGTTAGTTCGTCGTCCATAGAAACAGAATGTTTTTACCCATTTGATGGATGTGTGTGTAAGTTTATTTCAAATGTTTGTCATAAAAACAACCTAATTTCTTCAGTATACTTGTTTTGTTATAAAATAAATCAATAAAAAGAGTTTATGAGGTTGGAGAAGTAAAATAAAAGACAAGAACTTAAGAGAATATGTTACCTTTAAATCGGGTAACTCCCAATGGATTGAACCAAAATGATTTCTCGAAGTTCCTTCTACGTAAGGTAAGGATTATAGGTGGAAGAGAGGGATATTTAGAGCTTATTTTGGTAGATTTTTGTCGAGCCAAGGGGCTTGAGAGGTATGAGTAATGATTTATCGTTGAGGTCTTTTTATAAGGGGGCAGAGGGGCTCTTTAGGAAAGTTCAAAAATATTATTTTTTTATATAATGATTTTCAGTTTTTAAAGTTCCAAAACATAATAAAGTCAAAGATAATATGACTCTCATTCGAAATAAAATCATCCAATAAGAACTGGACAGGATTTGAATATTGTTTTAATTTTTATAATCTTATTTATTTAAATCATTCAATCATGAGGTAAACATTTCATCATTATTGTGTCATAGATAATTTTATTTATTTGATGTCTAAAAATTGAAAATAAAAAATAAAGATATAATAAATAATTTTATCTTTCTAATGAATATTTATAGTCAAATATATCAACTATATATCCCCACATTAAAATTATTTTTTCAAAAAAATACATGTTATTGATATTTTAATTTTTACTTTAAATAAAAAGTTATTAATGTCATTATCTTACCCAAATGGAATTTAAAGGCTAAAAATCTCACCCAAAGATTTTATGTGTCAGCATGTAATCATACAATAACGTTAGGACAAGTGTTAAGTTGATTTTATAATATTATAATATTATTTTTCCTGAAAGTAGCTATTTACCTTTAACCGTGGTAAATAAAAGTCAAAAGTTACTATTCACCAAAAATTATTTTTATATTATTGAACCAAATTTTACTTAATCATAACAACCATGTATGTCATATTTTTAAAATTCAATTCACAGAAGAGGTAAAATTTCATTTAAATGAAAAAGACTGTATTTTAACTACAACTCAGTGTTTTCACTATTCATAAAAATTTTATGGTTTCCAAAAAATTACAAACAATTTACCCTATGCTATATTTCATATTCAGAATTCAAAAATGATGTCTAATTTAAAAAATTCAATACATATAAGTTTAATTAATTAATTTTAAATAAATTCCCTATGTCAAAAAAGTAAGTTGTTTTTATGAAATAACTATCAAAAGATTGGCACTTCTTTTTGTCAAATATAAAAGTAAAATTACTTACAATGGCCATATTTGGAATAAATTGTAAAAATTTAATCTAATTAAACATTAAAAGAAATTAAAAATAATAATCTAACCATATAAATATATTATATTGAAAATAATTTTTGAATTAAAATACAGTATTTTTCACTATTCAATAAAAAATGAATTTTATCAAAAAAATACGAAAAAATTTCCCAAAGTAGATTTTGATGTCCCGATTCTAAAGAAGAGTTTTAGTTTTGTGAAATAGAACATAAAAAAGAGACCAAAGGTTGATTTAATGTGGGTTAACCATCAAAGGGAAGTAAATCGACCTTTTATAGAATATTAGACTATTTTTGCTTAAAATTATATTCATTAACATTTTAAACCTCTATCATTTATTGGATAAATGTAAAAACATTTAAAAAAATTTATAATCATGTTGTGGTAATTTTTATTCATTTAATTAAATACAAATTCAAGGAGTTATGTACCATTAGAAAAATATTATATTATTATTTTTTAGTATGGATCAGCATTGTGTGCAACATATGTTTTCATAGAAACCCGTGGTGGTGTGTCGGGTACACCATCGAACATAGCTTCCCATTTAGAGTAAAATTTAATATTTAATTCACAAATATTAATAAATATGAAAATTTATTATTCTTTATTTACATGGGATTTTACAATATGTTAGGGAGATTGTACACCTTCATAGAGCTCAACATTCCCTCATATCTGACAGGGACCCTCATTTCATGTAAAAGATTTAAAAAGGGTTGAAAATGACTTGGGTACAAAGGTGATTCTGGGTATGGCATGTCATTGTCAGACTGATGGATAGATAGAGAGCACTATTCTAGTTCTAGAGGACATGCTTCTTGCATGTGTCCATATTATTGGGGATTCTTGTCATGGACATAAACACCTCGTTAATAACAATTATAATAATTTAATTCTGTCTACCATCATGATGGACCCTTATACTACCTTATATTATAGGCTATGTTCATCACCATCATTATGGTTAGAGTTATGGAAGGCATCACTACATGGACCACCTCTCCTTTGGGACACATTTGATCTGGTTCATCTAATTAGAAAGTGTATTATGGTAGCTGACTCTAAGAAGCATTCATATTTCAACAATAATTGATGAGCTCTAATTTTGAGGTCTGGGAGCATGATTTATAATATGTATCACCCAGGTTAGTCAAGTGATAGATGAAAATTTGGTGAAATCTATATCATGGATTCCTTGGACCTTTATTGATCTTAGAGACACTCGGACCCGTGGATTATAGAATATAAATAAAAAGAGGATACCAGTAAATGCATGATATTTTTCATCTTTCATAGATCCATGAGTATTATCTAGATTAGAGCATGGAGACTCTCTGTTGCGGTACAATTCCATTAGTAAATGTGTTTTGGAAGAACAACCAAATATGGGATGATACATGGTAGTAGGAAGATGAATTATGTGTCTAGTGGAAGGATATTTTCTCATAGGTTCCCTTACTACCCTTAGAAGTTTATCTCAGGGTCAAGTTGATTTATGGAAAGGATATTGTAATGACCCAAATTTTCATAAAGGTATAGATCAATTTTTTCAGATAATTTTTTTTATCCTTGTGAGTGTTTCTTATGACCATAGAAAGGTCTCAAGAGTGTTTGGGGCTTGTTCGGAGCCTCCAAAACTGAGTTATAGAATAAATAGTCCAGGTACACGGTTTCTCCAAAATATACCCCTTAGCATGCATGGTTTATCCAAACCATGTTGGGTGATGTGGACGGTTGTAGAGGGATAGACATTTAGACTCATATGCTTACTTTTACATGATTGGTACATGGATTGTTTATCCACATGACCAGAAAATAGAGTCCCTTTAATTTAAATTATATTATATTTTTTCCACACTATCCCTTAATTAACCATATGGTTTTTCTCATCCTTTTTATTTCTAGTAGACTCCATGCCCAAGAAACTTTCATCACCTCTATGCAAGAGATTTTGATATCTTTCTCTTATGAACTATGTTTCCTTCACTGTCAAATGAGTTTTTTAGCTAACGGTAATATATATAATACAATTCATTAATTTATTAATTTGTCTATCCATATTTTGTGATATTGTGTTGTGGGATAATATGCACAATTTTCAATTCATTTCCCTATTATTTTATTTTCTTCTTTTATTATTTTATTCAAAGGCTGATACTAGATGAGTGTTCATCCACAAATGTAAGGTAAGATGTTGAGTAATTTTTTTCAAAAATTATAGTTGTTTTATATCATTTTGTTTTTGTTCCACATGCCTAATTTTTCTCCTTGATACCTTACAATTGAATTTTTCTTTTTAAATTAAATGAATCATGTTATGATACTCTCTTAAATTATAATTAAATTTTTTGAGGATGTCAACTTTATTGGATTCCACCCCTAAGGGGTTGTTGAATTAATTTAACTCATTAATATAAATTTATGTCTAACCAAATATCTCTTATGGGGTTTTTCCTGACACTAAATTGGATTTTACTATATTTATAACATAAAATGTTTAATTTCATTAAAAATATTTGGCTAGAAAGGAAACCCAGCATGTTGTATATTTATTTAAAAATAATATAAAATGTGATACTAATTGTCATATTCGTTTAAATGAATGTAAATGTTTAAGTGGAAATTATTCATGGCTAGTATGATTATACCATGGATATTTTCCATTGGAAATTAGTTAACGGTTTTTTAGCATGGTACTTCATTGTCCCTTATATTGGGTGTTGGGAAAGGCGTATCACACCATTTAAATGGATAATGGGAATGATGTTCCGCATTCCTTTGAATTTGGTGTTGGTAATGATAACACACGCTACTGTCCTGAGGATTGGGATTTATGTTTCACCCCACTATATTGAGCTATGGGAAGAAATTATCACATTCCTATTAGATTCAAGGATAGTAACATTTTTGGAGCTTATACGTTGTTAGATAATGCATGGATTCCTATGTTGTGACCTAGGTCCAACTAGAACAAAAAATCTATGTAAAACCCAATATATATCCTCACATATATATATTATATCGATATATTCATATTATGTATAACTATTTAAAAATTTATGAACATGGTAACCCTGAGATCAGACTTAGTTTTCTATATACCAAAGTAGGTATATTTATCTAGGGGTACTATAGCAACCTAATCGGACTAGTATTTCTCATTCATAATATTTAATTATTTTGTATACATGTACACTCATTTTATATAAAAAATTTCTGGATTATTCTATAAACCATTGTTGGTGGCCTATTGAGTTTATCTCACCATCAATCTGAGACACCATTATCAACCAATCATACCTTAAGCTTGTAGATATAGACAATGGAAAGCACTCGACCATGGTTTCTTCATCTATTTTTATTATCTCATGGATCATGGGAGAAGGGGACTGAATGTATTCTATTTATTATATTGTAAATTTATTTTACTTTTTCAATTTTTATATGATTTTGTGTACACCTCTAATCTATATTCCCATAACCCCTATTTTTAACATTATCAGGATATAAAATCATTTTTTGTATATGACTCATCATATGAATTTTGATTATTTTTACTAATTGAATTTTTATTTCCATTGTAATACTCTTATTTGAGTGTATAGTATCCCCACCATACCACATTATACCCTTGCTGCAAGTCAGTAGCCTCTGGCATACATAGAGGGATTCTTGAGACCATGTGACTAATTGGATCGGTGAACCATTTTAGTTGATCCAAGGTTAGGATGTTACAGAATTTAATTCTATACTCTAATAGTTATATGATGCATTTCAATTTGATTTTATTTAATTAATCTTGAAAAAATATTAATTTTCAATACTACTAATTTATAGAAAAGGATTGCATTTTGGTTGTAATTTATTATAGGATGAAATTATACTCATTAAGTATGGATATTTTTTTATGCTCTTAGTCTATAAAGAAAATGAATTCCTCAACTCTAGAAAAAATATTGAAACAAAATTTTGTTCTTTTATCATACTTTTTGATGAAATAAATAATATTTTTCAGAACATAATGGTTTATAGTTTTGAGTTTTTTGAAATTCTCATGATAATTCACTTTCTTGTGATAAATAATCCCTGTCACTTTCCTCCATTTCATGGAAATATTTATTTTCTTCTGTGTCTTTATATCTCATTCCCTATAATGTTCTCATAAATTAAAACCTAGTTATGTGTAATTATATATTACATTCATACTTACTTTTCTTTCATATTAATATTAATCTTTGTTAACCCATTTTACATTGTGAGACTTCAATAATAGTACTTTCATATGTCCTAAATTTAATTACAGAGATAAATATTAAATTGTGATTAAAAAAATTATTTAAGGTGGATAATGAAACACCCTTAAAATGATAAAAAAATAATCTATAATCGATATAACCTTAGACATGTAACATGGTGCTTAAATGACCCATGAAATTTATTTATTTAAATTTGATCCCTTTGATATCTTGTGGTACACGTAACCTCGATTACCAATGAACTCTAATATAGTACACTATTATATCCTAAAAATTTAACTATAATTAAAGAAGTCGAGTGACTAAAATATAAAAATAATATTTTTTAAAAAAATTTATAATAATATAAGAATCATTTGAATGATAAAGAAGTATTTTCTGAAGAAAAAAATATTTTCCTAAAAGGTGGTTTCAATGCGCTTTGTACAAATACACTAATATATATTTTTTAAAAATTCATAAAATTGTTTTTTTAATGGGATTAATTTTTTAATTTATAGTAAATTATTAATTTTATATTTAAATTTTTACATTTTTGAAAAAATATTGATTTTTCAGTGAATAGTTAAAAATAAAAATTGTTGTAAAAATGTCATTTATTTTCAATAAATTAAATAATTTAATTATACCATTGTTTTTTGAATATTATTGGATGTTTTATAAGTATTATTTAGTCATATTCTATAAAATTAGTTCGATTTCAAATAATTTGTTTTGGATTTTAGTATTATTATATTTTTTGGATTAAAATAGTACTTTTCTGAACACTTTTCTAAAGTGCATGATGTTTCTCCATTTTGATTATATAAAAAACCTAATGAGAAATTATGTAATTTAAAATTATAAATTATATATCTAAAAATATTAATATAAACTCATTTAATGATTATTAATCATCACTGAGTTAATATAAAACCATATTTTTTTGACCAATACAATTATTCAAAACCTGTTTTTCATCATGTTTACAGATTTAATTTGAAATTAAATTATGCCACTTATTTGAATTTATTTTGGTGAAATTGATTAAAATTTTTTAATCACAAAAATTTATATTATCTAATATGGTCAACTTAATTTTTCATAGTAATTAGTAGTAAATCCAGTAAAAATATCTTTTCACAGATATTGAAAAAGTGGATTTTTCCGTGGTATTAAACTAGAATGATACAGGATAAAATGTCCTAAAAATATTTTATCAAACTGTAGTATGAAAATATTTTGAACTTATAAGTAATTTTAATATTTAATGTTTCATTTTGGATCCATTATTAATGTTAATAATGTGGTTATTAGTATTTCTTTTCGAAATTACTATTGTGCCAATCACCTCACTTATAAATGGTCACCCACTCTCCTCTCCTCATGATACCACAACCCCATTTTTATTCTTCCAAACACTACCCCAATACCTTAAAAAATTCAATAAATGTAACATATAATACATTATTTTATCTTAAATCCATATTAATAAGGGTTTTGGTGCTAACTTAATGAGGGTGTTTGAAGAAGAGGCATCGTACTTAAATTGGAATTTTTTTCTTCTTCCAATACATTAAAATGTTATTAAATTATGATGATATAATAAAAATAGTATCTGTAATATTATTATATTTTATTATTTTAATTTAATAACAAATATAATTATTCACATACATCAAATGGGATACAAATCAATTATTTGTGTGTAGAGCAAACTACCACCTCACAAACCAATTTATTTATTTTTTCTCATCATTTCATATCGCGTCTTTTTTGTAATGATGGATTTAAAGTATATATATAGTATATTTAATATAATTTTACTTATTTAATTATTATATCACATATTCCTTCTTAATATCCATTCCTTGGTTCATAAGATGATGTCTCATGTGTGTACGGAGGACTGTCACCTCGTGAAGCAATGGGATTCATTTTTCACTTACACATTACATGGAAGGTAATAAGGATATTATTAGTGAATATATGGGTTATATATAAAATAATTATTTTTTTAATGAAATATTTTTCATTATTAAAAGATAATAACTTATTCTATTTATTACCTTTCCACTCATTGAAAAATAGTAACACCATTCTTGTGTATGTGTAGACTACCGCCTCCACAAAGCGATGTGATTATTTTTTCATCACCACATCATATGAATGATATATATAAGTATATTTAAAAATTAATAATACGGTATTTATGTTATCATTATCCTTATTTGATGATAAAATAACACATACCTTGTTTCTATAATTAACATTGAAAAATAGAAATGTTACTCATGCGTACGTACGACCTACCAACTCCATGATCGTAACATAGTTCATTTTTCATAACCATATTTAAATATTGGTATTAAAATTATAATTGGTGTATTAAAATGATAATTATTTAATAATTATTTTTTTATGATGGATTAATCTCAACTTCGACTAATTTCAACCAACCCATGTCATTTTTGACAAAAAATATCATCAAAACTTTAGATATAAACTTAACTGAAAAAGAAGTAAAATATATCTTTGTAATAATTGAAATAAAAGGAATAATAAAACTGAAAGTTGATTATTAATGATGTAAATAATTGTAATAATTTAATTATTTAGGATGATAATGAACTTTTTTTCAATGCAGAACTCAAGGTAAGGGTTTCTTGTCTCTCTTCTAATTCTATGAGACTTATAAAATATTCAGCAAATATTTTTATTTCATAGTGTATATAATTTCAGTAAATGTTCTTTCTGATTACATTCATAAATATTATTGGTATATATATATCCGTATGATTATCTCCATTTAATTATGTTTGGATCTAGGTATTACAAAATTATTAAGTGACTTTATCCCATTTTTCATTCATTGAGAAACATTTTATAGTTAGGAACATAATTTAGTGTATGATATTTATATATAATTTCCTTTTTCCATGTTATTTCATCTATTATTCATAATTCATGGTATTCTATATTTCAATATGGTATATTTCAACTACCATTATTATTTCATGAATATTATTAAGGTGTAAAGGGCTTCATAGCTTAATTTCCGTTCTTTGGGTTATAACTCTTCTTTGTTGAATCTATTATAATGTGGTTTTCTGTGAATAGATATAGAAATTGATTTATTCAATATTTGTACTTGTTTTTTGGATTTACATTTTTTACACATAATATATTCATTTGTTAACTTTCAATTCAGTGGCATAATCATTGTACTATATATTCTCCCTAAAATCATTTCATTGGTACATGTGTTTATGATATGAACTTGTCTTATTTTATGAGGTTCATATACTACCATTTTTACATTTTATATCATTAATATTAATATTTTAATCATATTTAATGTATCATTTTATGTTATTCATTCATGTGTCTTATGATATAAGAGTTACTAAAGAGGAAAATTCATTTTGATAGAATATCCTTCATTTGGGGATTGTTTATGTTCAGAATTCCATCATACGATTAATATGCTATTATTTTCATTAAACACATCTATTTTTTATCTACATGTTTTGAATGAGTTTTACAAGATTTAACATGATTTTCCTTCCGTATTTAAAATAAAACATAATGAAATTTGTTTTTTAGACATATGAATATTATATTTTCTTTTAGATCAACTATCTTTCACAACCATATACATACATTAGAAAAAGTTTTCACAAATATTTATTTCTAAAAATAATGGTTTACTAAATATATTTTACAAGATATTTTACGGTTAAAAATTCATTAAAAGGAAATTTCAAAATGATTTCCAATGTTAAACTTTTGACTTTCATTATAAAATGTTTGAAAACAATATTTATTTTATAATAATTACATCAGGAATGGATTTTCCCACCATTTAGACCATTTATATCTATGAATAATCCTTATTAGGTTTCAAAGTTTATTTTCAAATAAAATGATATCTTTAATGTTTGTGAATTTTTTTCACTTTAAAAATGTTTTTCAGAAGGGAAATTATATTTTACTTGTGAAATTTTTCAATGGATCTTTTAAATTAATTTTCTATCTAAGATAACATCCTTTGATATATGGTTTCTAAAAAATTTATCCTAACCATAAAGGTTCCCTCCTTGTATAGGGATGGGATCAGTGTCGGAAAATGGTTTGGCCAACTGTTCAACCAAACAGTGTGACCCATATATTTTTCCAAAAATTAGAAAATTCCAATTAAATCATTATAATTTCAAAACCACCTCTCTTTTGTTCTTTTCTCTAGTGTGTAGGGGTTTTTATTCTACCATTTAGATCCTTATAAGTCTTAACAAATTATTCTTGATAAATCATTAGTCCAAAGTCTAATTGAACTTACATTGGTCTTGTTGGGTTCCTTTAGGTATTATCTTTAATATTTTTTCTTGTATCATCATTTTTCATTCCCTCGATAAACCAATCTTACTACATTCTCATATGTCCTATTATTATTGAATTCATTTTTTATTATCTTTTCCTACTATACTAACCATACAAAGGGTTGATAATAGATGAGGAGGATAATATAAGCTCAAGATAGGTGGTATAGTATTTATCCCTTCAAATCACGATGTTGAATATTATGTAGTTTGTTCCACCCACAGGTTTCACTATGCGTTTACCCTAAATTGAATTTTTATTAAATTTTTTATCATGTATTAAACCTAAGGAAATGTTAGAACCCAATACACATTGAAATATTCCACCTCATAGTGATCCATTCCTTTGGGAGTTTCTGTCATATTCCTAATTTTATTCCAAGGAGTTATAACCAAAACCCATACTGGAGAATTCATAATTACTTACAAATGATGATTTCATATTGATAGTGTATGGATGTAGTGGAATAAAAAGGTTAAAACTCATATCAATTATAATTAATTTTAATGAATTAGATTCTTAAAACAATTTCACATGATTAAATAGAACATTGGTTACACCCTTTTTAGAATGATGGTCAATTCTTATAAAGCTGGTTTGAATGTTAATTGAATTGTGAATTATAATCAGTATGGTGACCCTCTATAATAATGAAAAGTGAGAATGGTGACCCTTATGATTGTTATATCTATATGGTCATGGAATCATGTTTTGGTATTTTGATATTGGGCATGGTGTCCACTATTCTTTTGATGTTGGGCATAGCAACACTATATTGTGATAGTAGGCATGGGATCCCATATTTCTATGATATTGGTCATGGTTTCCCCTATTTATGTGATACAAGTCATGGAGTCCCTTACTAATATGATAATGGGCATGGATTCCCTTACTACATTGATATTGAGCATGGTGTCACTTACTATTGTGATAATGGGAAATCCCTCCTTTTTTACTTTTTAGAGATATTCCATCATGGGCCAAATCAGGTAGTGTGATTCGGGTATTCCATTATATAACATAGAATAGCCATTAAAAATATTATTAATTATTTTATTTTTTATATTTTCACAAAACCATGTTATACACACATCCTATATATTTATATACATCGTTGGTGGTTTTCTACAAAGATTATCTCATAACCTATTCCGGCTACTGATGGTACCCATGATGACTACATGCTTATAAGTGAAGATAAGGGGATGTTTTCTCTTACTGATGTGTGAATTCTTACATGACTTAAGAAGGTAGTGTGGTGGAAGATGATTATGATAGAGCTCAGGATACTAGGGTATTTTTTTAACTTTTTTTTATTTTGTATACTATTTGTTTCCATGTAAACATGATTTTCTTATTTAATAGATACATGAAATAGTCATAGTTTCATATGATTCACTTTAATACCTTTTATTATTATTTAGTGATTGGATTTTTATATCATTCTTTTACTGCAGCATGTAACTGGTCCAGTTGTGTATTGATGATTCTGTTGTTTTTTTCTATTATTGATATGCTTTAGTTGTTTAGAATTTTGTTGATTATACCAAGGTGATCCTCTAACCAGTATAAATAGTTAACCAAATGACCACCCTCATGCCACATTTCTAATTTTAATCATCTGGAATATAGTGACGGGTCCTTGAGTCCTTGTGGCCAACTAGATCAGGTTACTATTTAAGTGGTATCCGGGTAGGGATGTCACAAATTTGTATAAGGGGTTTCTTTTGTTGCCTCGCTATTTTGAGAAAATATAAATTCCACTAGTAATGATTCATGAATTTGTTATAAGTGGTGAGATGGAGTATCCAACCCACATTCATTGTAATACCTACTTCCCTAGAATAAATAATTATTCTTCTTCCTTTTTTTCCAATTATTGTTGATTATATACCACCATTGGGTAATACTCATGATATGTGGTGGTTATTGTTATTATAATTGTGGTTTACCTTTAATCCTTAGCATGATGATATGAGAGAAAGGAATCATCAATCATGAATCATATTGGACACCATATGAGAAATTCACAATCCATGCCATATAAGAGGATTTTTTTCTATCATTTCCTTTGATTGGTGTGAGTTATTTGACATCATGATGTTATTGTATTTTTCTATGTGATCTAAATGATAAAGGACTAATGTTTTATGTATTATCTTGAGAAACATAATTGATACTTATAGTGGTTTTTAAAACCTGCTAACGGTTTCCTAAATATTCTAAAACAGATACCCTAATAAATCAATTATGGAATGTTGATTGATAAACCATTGGTTTCATGGACTAGAATGTATTATTGTATAGATTAAGTGGAAACCACCCTTAGTTTCATAAGTTATATTGACCCTTATAGATTATAAGTGGTGAACGATTTTGTTCAACAATTTAAAGTAAAATTGAAATGTAATAAAAAATTAATTTAAATGAAATTGAATTTTAAAAAACAGAGATTTACCTTATCCTTGACATAGTAAAATGTAGTTGGTAGAATCTATTCTATTCTATATAAATGTTCCAATCACCATGACTGGAATCTTTGACTTTTTATAGGGATGTGACTATTTCACAGAAAGGACATGGGCCTTTTATATTTATTTAAATGTGAATTATACCATTATAAAATGTTATATGAGTCATGTGTTTGAAATTTTTAGATAAATTCCACCACAACATCCTATAGTCATATTCTAAGAGGGTGGTGATGAGCATGCTCCAGATTTGGTGGGCCATAATTTGCAAGTTATACATAGATTAGTGGAATCCTTGTATCCTCTTCATGTTCCTAATTTATTTGATGATTCTCAGTTTTGAGGGAACTTTCTATGGATTATACAAACAATTCAGGGACCTTTTCACTCTTCCAATTCAATGGGAGAGTTGAATAAATAGTTCCCACATAAGTATCCACCAATGTAATTAGGAGATGGTGTACTCCAAGTCTTAGAGATATTTTTGATATTGTCATGTTTATATTCAATCATATTGAGACACCTACAAATAGGAGAGTAAAAATTTCTAATTATATGTTACAAGGATACACCAAACGCTGGTGAGATATTCTAAATAAGGCTAGTTTGTAATAAAAAGTGAGTTGGAGAGATTTAAAGTCCATATTAATTATTTATTTATTCTCTAAGACTCTGAGGGTCGATTGTTCCAATGTGATGATGAGCCTACAATATAGTTTTATAATAGTTATGTACAATTCATCTTGTTTTAAATAGTTCCACTAAAATCCACCTATCTAAACTACTAATGTTCTAGTGAATGTGAGGAAATTTTAGGATAGACTTCAGCATCATGTTCCTTCATAGGTAAATGATTCATGATTAACTATCATATCTGATATAGTGAACTAGACCCTTACCATCGAGAATAATTTGAGGGAATATTACAGTGTAATCCAAAATAGTTCAAATCATTTATTCAGTAGTGGTTCGACTATGGGTTGTAAGATACACTTTTTGACAATGTGCATCAGAATTGGCAGCCAGGTGACACCCACCGTCAGTTATGTTTTATTCACTATTATGGGAACCAAGGGCATAAGATTCCACAGTGTCCTAGAGACCCTTTTGTGTATCGAGGTTATAGTAAATTAAGGAACCATCATTGAACCTATAGGTCTTTCCCAATAATGAAATGTGGGGGATGATCTATGTCATCTCCACCTTCAGGAGTTGTATCTTTTGTACTTTTCCAGGAAAGTAGTTTGAGTAATATTATCCATATAAGTAAAGGACTAGGTTATAGAAGAGGTGTCCAAAATTCATATATACACCTCTAGTAGAGTGGTCCCACTATAGGTAGCCAGGGTGTAGCATGGGGTTGGTAATGAATCCATATCTATTTAGAGAAACCTATACTAAAAGAGCTGGGTGTCGGTCCATTTATGGTTTGAGGTATTATTCTAGTATTCTTTACTATAATTTCCACATTATTCAAGAGAGGTATATTACATTCTATTATATTTGATCCTATTATGGGGAGATTTGTGCCAAGTATTTATATCTTTAGTGGTGTTAGGTTCTTGGATCCACCTTTGGGTTTATGTTCTGAGATTATAACCTAGTGAAAATATTTCCCTCTTGAGGTAAGTATCCATCATTTCTTATGGGACCTATTCATCCAAAACATTATAGGACATGATTTCATTCATGGGATGGAATGTTTGGTTCCCTATCATGCCTACATGGATTATTCTTGAGGGTGTCATTTTCATCACCAGAGGGTGGAACATACATTCATAAGGGTTAGTGGGATTTCCCAGAAAGATAATATGGACCAGAGCATCATGGGATAGGTGGAGTGACCACCCAGATTTCTATCATTATTGTGATTGATCAGGGAATAAATTGGACTCAATTTCTTCTTGTAGTCGATCTATTTAGTGATGTTTTCCCTAAATAATTATCGAAACTATATCTAATTAGGGAAAGAGGTATATTTTATTATTGATCTAGTTCCTGAAGCTACATCAGTATCCATTGTTCCATAACGGAAGGATACAATTGATCTTTAGGATCTCAAGAAGCAGCTAGAAGATATAGGGGCCAATAGTTTTATGAAACCATCTACTTCTCCAGGGGGACCACCAGTCCTTTTCTCATTGAATAAAGACAAAACACACCCAATTTTTGTGGAGTATGCAAATTTGAATTATCATATAGTGAAAATAGGGTTTCCCTTACCTTGTATTGATTTTTTTTCAAACCAACTCAAACAAATGAGTCTATTCTCAATGATCAACTTGAGAATTGGTTATTATCGGGTAAGATTCAAGCCTTTATATAGTCCATGTATAGATTTTTATATTTAATTTTCCTTATATGAGTATCTTTTGTTCTAATTCGGTCTTATGAACATCCATGAAATATTCATGGATTTAAGGAATATGGATTTTAATAACTATTTAGATTCTTTTGTTGTGGACAACGTAGATGAAATCGTGGTTTATTCTCATACTTGGAGTATCCATAACACTCGTCCTATCAAGATTTTTAAGATACTAAGAGAGAACCAGTTATCTGATAAGATTCATAAATATCACTTATAGATAGAAAATGTTCAATTAATTGGTCATATTATCTTAGAGAAATGATTTTTAGATTACCCAGATAAGGTGATTCTTTTTGTTACATGGTTGTAGCCCAAAGATTTCTTTGACATATGTACATTCATTGTGATAGCTAGTTACTAAATGTATTTTATATAGGACTTATCACACATAGAAGTACCTATTATGGGATTTACTATGAATGGTGTAATTTTTTTTGTCAGAGTCACATGAAATGTCATTTTAGGATTTGAAATTGAGATTGACTTCATTGTTGATCCTAATTCTTATAGATTCAAGAAGAAGATATAAATTATTTTTTGATGCATCAAATATCAGTCTAGGAGAATTTATGATGTTGTAAGATTGATTTGTTTCATATGGTTCATGGTAGTTGAGGAATAATGAGCAGAATTACCTAATGTAGTATCTCAAGTTGGTAGTTGTTGTACACACCTTGCGTTGTTGGAGGAATTGCCTGCTGGGAGTGAATTTTTTGGTGTTTATGAACTATAATATCCTCTCGTATATTTTCATGTAATGATACAATAATATTATTAATTTAAGATCGGTTGAATATCTACATTCCTTCAATATGGATCTTTCCCATATTCATGGTAAGGGAAATACAGTTTCCAATGATCTAAGAAGTAGAAAGCAGACACAAGAAGTTTAGGAGGTCTATAAAAAATGGCAGCTTATGGATCTTTTTACTGGGTTGCACATCTAGGATTAGGACCTTCATTTGAAGTCTATAATTTTATCACTATTAGTGACTATTCACTTCTTGAGAGATTGAAGAAGAGTTAGTTTTTAGATCTTGGGGAATAGTTTTATGAGAGAGTATTTCTGTTGAGGTTCCGCCACTAGATTATAATATTGATAATGAAATCATCCTACATATACATGGGCATATTTGACATTCCACTGATAATAGAGATGATATTATGTGTGATTATCATGCTTCATAATGGGTAGTTCACCATGTCATCTCGAATCTACATCCAGTTATGCACCAATGGTATAGGTGGTTGGGGATTAATGTTTTGAAATAAGGTTTTGTCATTAGGAGTTCCAACTTTCAGCAGGTGAAGGATGAAGACTAGAGACCTATTCAATTTAAAAAATTGTTATTGATCCCCAAAAATTCAAATGCATGGTTTCTTCAATGGATTATTTTGTTTTCTTACTAAGGTCGCCTCGAGGTAGTGATGTTGTTTGGGTAATCATTGAATGACTGGTTAAAGTATCCTAATTCCTTCATATCAAGGAGACTTTATCCATTGATGATCTAGTAATATTGTATGATAGTGATATTTTATATCTACACAAGGTCCCTTGTACTATAATTTCTGATTGGAATCATCTTTTTACATAGAGGTTATGGAAATAGTTACAGATAGATGTGGGTGTACAAGTCATTATAAGGGAAGCCTTTCACCCCTTGACTAATCTCTGATCATAATGAATTATATAGGTGTTGTAGTGTATGATCTATGAATTCATCATTGATTTCGGTGGTTCATTGGTGAAGAATATCCCTCTTATTAACTGATCCTATAATAAAAACGTTTATAGGATGGTAAACATAGATCCTTATGTTGATTTATATGGTAGGTAATTTCATTCACCCTAGTGCTGGTTAGAGGTAGAAGAAGAATCACTGCTAGATCATTGTCTCAGTCATAACACTTTGGAGTTGGTTCAGATGATCAATAAGTGTATTTCTATAACATAGTATAGAGAACAATAGTATGTCAATCATCGCCAATGAGCTCTATAATTTCAGGTCTTCAATAATTTTTTCTTATAGGAATCACGTAGACTTTGGAATATATGGATATAGGGTAAAGGAATACAGTCACCATATTATGTTAGGAATTTTGAGATTCTAAGGAGAGTTGGGCTTGTATGCTATCAGTTTCAATTACCTAATATGTACCTTTTCATGCAAGATACCGTCCACATTTCATAACATCACTATTATCATTTTGACCTACCACATACATTTCATTACAAGCATGTTGAGAATGATGTTGATTCTAATTTTGAGGAGTATCCTATTTTCATCAATGACTATAGAATAACGGATCTCTAAGTCTGATCTATCCCTTTCGTATGAGAGTTAAGGTATAATGGACATATATAGGAAGCGTTTTGGGGTAGGGAGCTCGATGTACGTACTCAGTGGCTAGATTTGTTCTGAGATGATGTTTCTTTAACTATGGAAGGTGACTCAAGGAAAATTTTCTTTAAGGGAAGAAGACTATAAGATCACGTATTCTATATGTAGTACATATCCTTTTAATTTTTTATTAATTTTTTTACTTAATATGGATGTCTGATGATATTTTGGGTGTTTAGACTGTATCTAAGTATTTTTCAGAGCCTAGAGGAATATGTTTTGGAAAAGGATGTTAGGACAAATTGTTTGTAGAAACTGTGCACCACAAGACACTTGGTATACTAAAACCATAAAAGATGGTTCAGGCCTCTTTCAGAAGTCATATGGAATGAGGAAATCATGTGTCTTGTGGTGGAATCATGTGTTGGTTGTCTTTTGTTTTTGAAAGATCCATCCATCATAGTTGGAAGATGGCTTCATAAGTTGTGTGGCCTAACCATGGGAGTTCCCTCTTTAGAAAGTGAAGGATTCATGTTGGTGGATAGTTTGGCCAACTATTTATCCAAACCTTGTGACCCAAATATGTTGTAAAAAATTACCTTAAATCCATATATTTTAAAACCCATCTATCTTATCTTCTTTTCTCTAGTGTACAGGTGGTTTCTTTACTAGTTGATATCCCTCATTTTCTCCACCTAGGCTTTTTGATAACTAATCCATATAAAGTATGATCGAGCATTTTCATTTCGGGATGGATTTCACCAAGTAATCTCTCCAATCATTTTGGATCGACTAATCATTTTTATTTTCATGATGATGTTATCTTGATACAGGGTCGTATGCCCTATTTTGGTGTCTTCTCATGTTCTTCTATTTTCTCTTGATCTAATCCAAAAAAACGGCTCGTAATGGGAGAGTAAAATACTAAGAGCTCAAGGTACTTGTTCTAGTATTTATCCCATCATATCTTGTTGTTTTATAAAATGTGGTATGTGTTGCATGCCAATTTCACTGTGTGTTCTGCTAAATTGAATCTATCATAAATTTCTTATCCTTACTGGATATAAATTAATTGTTAAAAAAAATCATATGGAAATTTTACTCCATAAAGATATCCATACCTTTCGGTGTTCTTACTATATTCAAAATTGGAGTCCAAAGAGTTATATCCCAAATACCTAATGGAGTGTTTGGATTTACATGTAAATTATGATATAATATTGGTTGTGGATAAATGTAGTGTAATATCATGGTTAATACCATTATCAATTGTAATTAATTGAATCACATATCAGTGGTATGGCCATGTAACCTGATTAGATGGAACGATGGTTATGACCTTTCTAGATTGAAGATCAATAGTTATAAAGTGTATCTAACTATTAATTGAATTGGGATTTATAATGGGAATGGGGACCCTCATTTAATATGGTAAATGGGAATAGTGAACTATATGAATGTTATATCTATTTGGACATGACATATCATTGTAATAATTTGGTACTAGTAATGGTGATTCCTATTCTTGTGATAGTAAGCATAGAAAGCCTACATTATGATATTGTGCATGGAATCCCCTATTTCGGTGATATTGGGCAGAGAGTCCCCTATTTCTGTGATACTGGGCATAGAGACCCCTATTTCTATGATACCTGGAATAGAAATCCTTTAATGTGATACCGGGAATGGTATCCATTACTACTATAATATTAGATATTATGTCCATTACTAATGTGATATTGATCATGTAGTCCCTTACTACTATGATACTAGGCATTGCATCCCTTGGTGACTTATTTAGATATGTTCTCCCATGGTGTAAAGTAGGTAGTTTCATCATAGTTTTCATTTTAGAACCAAAACTGACCCATTTAAAGTTATTATTACTACTTTTTATTATTATATCTTCTCAATATTTTGTTATACACATGTATTGGATATTTATAGGCACTAATGTTGGTGGCCTATTCAGTTTATATCACACCCAATATGGGTTGTTGATGGTACCCAGTTAAACTATATGCCTGAATGTTTGGATAAGGGGAATCATCCAATTATGGATGCATAAATTTATACAAGAATTAGGAAGTGATATTTATAGTAGATGACCAGTTGGAGCTTGAGATTCTTGGATTGATTTTTTCCTTTTTTTCTTTTTGTATTCTATGTATTTTATTGACTATATGCTTCCATTTATACATATTTTCCCTATTTGGTAGAGATAATAAATCATAATCATTTTTATATGATTCATTTTAATTCTTTTTATTATTATATAGTAATTATATGTTTATAACATGCTTTTACTATATCTCATTACTGGTCTAGTTGTTTCTAAATGCTTTTCTATTTTCCCATTGTTGATATTTCTAATCTATTTAGTAATCTATGGATTGTGCCACCATGTTACTCATAGTAGAGATAATAGTCTCTCCACAAACACAACCTAGGCCCTCGCTACAATTCGGATGCCTCGAGATTATGGGGAGATGTGCTTGAGGCCATGTGTACTTTGATTATTTCGAAATAGCCTTATTCCCTTCTTATGTGCATAGATGATATTCAATTGTTGACGCTTATATTAACCATTAATATTCATTTGAGTCCACCATTAATATGTTTTCTATTCCCTTGGTTATGATGAATGATAATTAGATTACATGAATATATAAGGGTTTTTAATTTCATATAGTTTTTCAGATATGTTGAATGAAAAATATGGAATATGAAAAGATGGATATATTAGGAAAATATTCCCTTGAATTCAAGGGTATTTTTTATGTAAATTTTTTCCACAGTTCTATAAAACTATGAAAATAATTGGTTTTGGAGAATATAATTGTTCCAATATTTTATTTTTTATATTTTATGTTTTTTTTGTATAAAATTGGGTCACATTTATTGGTTTCAAATCCATCAATTTATGTATCATGTTTTTAGCAATGGATCCAAGTTTGTGGGTTCATGGCTATTGTAGTTTGTGTGTGCATTTGTGGCTTTATGAGATCATGTGATGATATTACATCTATATTTTATTTATGATTTCATGATATATGATCAAATGTGATAATATGGGTGGGGTGTAGTTTTAAATTTTCATTACACCTATTTGAATGTGATGATGATCAATCATGTGGGAATTAAGATTCGATTAAGAATATTATATTAAGATTTGTAGTAAAAAAAATTATAAATGATATTTGTAACATCATCGGTTAGATTAAACTCTCTTATATCTGAAAACTATCTCTATACACCTCACGAATACCACCCATTATGGTATATATTATATAAAAGTATCGGGGTCTAAATAATAGAGTGGAGAGACTATAACCACTCAATCATGTAACCACAATTAACATCAGATGAAATGTAAACTACTGGTGTCACAATAAAAACAATAAATAATAAAAATATAGCCAGTTAAAAAAATTAAAAAATAAAATCATTGTCATTATAATATGAAACTATACATGTGACTATGTATGTTACACACTAAAAAAACTCTCATGGAATGATCATATGAAATAGGCCCAAAAAATAAACCAACTTGTGGGAAAATGGGGGACGACAACAAAATTACTTCATAAAATTGCAATTATCCCAACTACGAACTCATAAATAGCTACATATATTAACCAAAAATCATATTAACCCTTAATTGAATCAATCCTACAACCATGAAGTCATTTTGGTTTCCAAAGGTTCCTATATAGGATTTGAATATAACTCATTATTCTGCCACAAATGGTTTCCAAAAATATGTCTAGTATATATATATTATTGCTAATGTAAAGTTATATACATAAAGTAAAATAATAATAATATAAACTAATGTATATCCATTGTTTCCCTGATGAAACCCAAGAATAACCCTACCAACTTTGGAAACTGTAATAATTGAGTCTATACATGTCACATATTAACACTAAGGTTCTTAATGGTTCCCACTCAGAATATTAAAATGAAGGGTTGAAGTGATGCATGTCAATAATACTGTATAATCAATCCTGAAAAACAAATGATAAACATATCCATTTAACCACATAGAAATCACCTCTTAGTTGGAATCACACCGAATCCAATCAACGCTAAATTGATACTTAGCAATGATCTCAACTCTCTATGTTATCTATATTCTTAATTATTGTGAATGTCAAACTCAATACATCCATTACAGATATTTGGAGGTAAATAAAAATCATTAAATTATAATAACCTTAAATAATAACATGAATATTCATCAGTGGAATTTAACCCAACCCATATATCATCCATAAGGGATGGTTGGAGTGCCGTTGAACTCATCTTGTTATCATACTCATACATAATAACTTATAGGTTCATGGGTGGACTAAAACACAACCCATAAAAACATTATATCCTTTTAAAATCCATATACAATAATTATATGGTATAAATTAAAATTTTCAATTAAATGGATATGTTTTACAACAAGATCAGGATCACATAATATGATCCAAACTCCAAGAATTTTGAATCATTCCTTGAAAAATAGTGTTGCTCAAACTTGGATAGGGACACCTACTCACCACCCCATTAAAATTTCCATGTGTTCCCAAGAAAACCATTTTTTATTCCCACATTATCAATTTAAAATTAATAAATATTGAATTATATGTCTCGATATTAATTAAAAAACAAGAAAAATATTTTGGACCAACCAATTGGGCTATATTGTATCATTTCTATAGATAATAATTTAAGGGGATCTTAATCAATGATATATCCCTAATTATGAATCTATGTGTAACATTAGAAAAAATTTACTATTTTAATTACATTTATACAACTTGAAAACCCTAATTTTTTCCTTCCTCTATGTCATATACACATGACTAAAAGGTTATACATATCTCAATCCAATTGTGAGACAAACTGTAACTTAGGGAAAATGTATATACCAACCACAAATTTTTCATAAAAAATTTCTAGATCATTATATTTGTCTGATTCAAATCAAAACATGAGAATACATGAAAATAGTTTAGCTCATTTAAATGTGTCATAACTATCAATATGTGATGAAATAGAGATGAAATATAAGAATAGAGGGAAGATGAGAGATTGGATTACTGGTGAGGAATTACTACAGTGAATGGAACTTATATCTAATCCCATACTAAGAATTTTAAAAAAAATATGGATTAATATTATGAAAGAGCAAGGCCTAATCACATTCTAACCACAATATAAAAAAAGGAAACCCACTTTTTTATTTTTAATCATTTTAATTGATTAATATGAATCATTAAAAAACAAAAAATAATAATTTTACCATGACTATACTATTAATGGTTTCATGACCCACCATGGTCACCCTCATAGTGTAACCTCTTTAGTCGTGATGTGATATCCTTCATTAGGGAAGACCCAATCCTTGTGCCACCATGGTCACCGCAATGTAACCTACCGTGTTATAAAGTATCCACTCCCAGTTGACCTAATTCCACAATGTGTATCTCAAACATAGTGCTTTGATACATCCCCATTGTATGTAACTTCAAAGTATATCCCATGTATCATAGTGTGACTCACCACCTATACAAAATTTTTACTCTTACATAGCCCTCTCCATAGTTTAGTTCCCTAAGCTGTAGAATATTCTCTCTTAATGAAAAAAAATTACACAACCCTTTTCCTTTGAGATGTTACACTTATATAGGCCCTATTTAAATCATAACCTCCCAAAATTCCCCAATTAAGGTACCCTACTCAACCATCATCATTGTGAAATCCTCACCTATTATGGAATGAAGAAAAAAGTGTAATAGACATATAGCTTGAACTCATGGAAAACTTATTCAATCAACCCTTGGGTCACCAAAAAACAACTCCATCAAACTAGGAATAATTAAATGTGTATGGTTGGGTGAAAAGTATAATTTATTCATACCAAATAAAGTTTTGGGTGTTATAACCTCCCCAGTATATTGTTTCTAATCCCTATAATACATATCCAAGCATCATTGAACCTCATCAGTGATAAGATTCCAACACTATACCTAAAAATCAAACACATACTACCACATATTCCTCAAGATAATCATGCTCTACCACTAAAATAATACAAGAAGAAATAAATTGATGTGTATATTATTCTCACTTTGATCTTTAATATACGTAATTAATTTTTTGAACAATAAAACTTCACCAATCTCAACATTTTTGACATCGATCACATGAGATTTGTCAAGATGGTATCTCCTAAATATATATATATATAAGAAATAAAATATGAATCATTATCAATTTAAGAATGCATAGATAAATAGTATAATTTCTTCTTTATATGCTCTATTGTAATGTCTTTAGGTTTCAATATATGTTTTCCTATAATTAAGTCAAATATGATCAATTGATTTCTCCAAAAACAACACTGAACTAAAACTAATCCATGATATTTTATACTATTAAAACCTATACATTTAATTGTTGGGTATGAATTTAATTAACTGAAATACGAAATATATTTATATATAATTATAAAAATTTATATGTTATTTTTATTAATTTACTAAATTCAATATAATATTTCAGAATCTATCATTTTTGTGGTGTAATTTGTATTAAATAAAACAAAATATATTACATATAAATGATTATTTGAATAAAATATAATGTTAATTTGTTATTTCAAGCTTTATTAGAGTTTTATAGATAATTGGAATAAGAATAACTTGTATTTTAAAATTCTATCATCCAATAACAACACATTATCATTATATTTAATATTATTATTTAAAATTTATTGTTAGAATTATAAAAATTGAATTTTACATAATAAAATTCATTCCTATATTTAATATGTCAATATTTGTTTAATAAAAAAATCTATTTTTTTCTAAAAAAGATTTATTTTTAGGAGAATAGTGAAAAGTTAGTTCTTTTAAATAACCAAACATGAAAGTCATTATTAGTATATACATATGAATTTAAAATTCTTGAAACATTTTAAAAGGTAAAATATGTTTTTAAATGAGAGATTATAATATAATATTGTTGGTTTTAATTTAGAAACTCATATTTGAATGTTTTTTCAATAGAAGTTAACTTTTTAAAATTATTAATTTAATATATTATAGCATTATAATTTTATAATATATTTTTATCAATTATATATGTTTAAAGTAAAAAATATGAAATCTATTTTTGGATTCATCATGTGGAAATGAGATTAGTATTTTCTTATTTTTCTAATAAAAATATTTTAATATTAATATTGAATAAATAATGTATTTTCAAAACTACAACATTTATAAACCAATAATTATATAAGAACAGAAAGGAATTTTAAAAATACTATAAATTAATTTAAGTGAAAACATTATGCATTATTAATATGCTTCTTAAAATTTTTAAAACCAATGGCTGACCTAATGAAACAAAATTAACCTTTTAATTCATTTAGAAAAACTATTTTTTTCATTCAATTTAAATAAAAAATACTTTAGTAAAATTATGTTTTGGAATTTTTATAAATACACATAAAATTTTATTAGTTTCTTAATAGTCTAATTTATATCTCGAAACTCCAAAATATAGAAATTCATTCCCACACTTAAATTATAAGAATGTGATGAACTTTTTCCAATAAAATGTTTTTATGCATTATGTGTGATAATAATAAAATTGATTTATTTAACTCGTAGAAATTTTATTTTATAAAATTAATTTCAAATTTAAAATCTCCATGTTCAAGTATTTAAATAATTTTATTTAATTTTTCATTAAAATTAGATTCCAAGGTTGAATATTGAGTTACCACAAAGGGCATATTATGGTAATAGTTCCTTAAAATATTTAAAATGGTAAAAACATATTAAAAACATGTCAAATATTTGATGGTGGATGGATTTTAGACCTTAACTATTTATAAAAACTATTATTTTCTCTCTTTGGACCATTTTAATTTGAATAATCTATTAATATTATTGAGAAATAATGAGTTTTTACAAACGATCTCTCTATCCACTTATAAAAGGATAACACCACTACCTCATTTCTCCACACATTAAAAAGAATTTTTTTAACCACATCTCTACTCCAGTCTCCCCAAAATACCCTACCTATGATTTATAATCATTGTTAACACCAAAATATAAATCTAAGGAGTCTAAAGTAGTTACCTAATGGAGAACTTCCAAAGGAGAGGTAGTACTCTCCATCCATCGTTTCTAATTTCATTCCTTCTTAACATTGGTAAATATCCCTATATCCAATAATGTTTTAAAACAATAAATTTTTTACTATTATTATGTTTTAATAAAATTGTGGAATATCAATTTTATACCTTCCTCCATAATCACTCAGAAAAAGTAAAACAACATCATGTGTATGCAGAATATCTCTTTTATGGACAGTATGTTCATTTTTTCATCACCACCATAAATGTTAGGATAAAAAATTATTTAATTTACTAATGTGATATTTTATACACTAATAATATTAGGGAATAATAATATTTGTAATTATATGTATTTTATTTAGATGAGATAGTTTTAGTAACTTTAACAACCTTAAATGGGCTTATCGAGGTAGTTTTCTTAATTTGGGTCACCTTTAGGTATAATCTTTGAATAAATACGAGTATTTTTATAATGGAATAATAAATTACCAAAACATAAACAATTTTTTAAATCATTATGTAATATTATAATTCCCTTGACCGTGGTTAATAAACAGAATGTTTTATAATTAAATTCATGGAATACCCTTGTGTAACTGATGTAAGAGGAAAATATATTAAAGATAAATAACAAAAAATATTAAATTGACCTCATAAAATTAAATATAGACAAATAATATAGTTAGGTTTATATTTAATGAACTAAAATTAATTTTCCATTAGTTTTAGATAATGTTCATAGCACATTCACACACAAGGTAAGGGATCTTTCGTACCTCCTTCATGCCATTTCAGCTACTCATTCTTTACCATTTTATCTATATAGTGAAATATTATTCCCATTAAATTATTATATTTTTTTATATGTGTATTGTATATATATACCTAGATAAATATACTTTTAATTCCTTTAGTTATATAGGTTTTTAATTTTTATCAATGTTTCAACATTAAAGTAATCTTTATTTTAGAGAATTTTTGGATTTATTGCCCCATTTTAGGAATCACCCACCTCAAATATTTTTCAACCATTAATATATTATAAATACCATAATTATTTTATTTAAATACATATTGGTTTAATTATTTTTTTGTTAAAATTATTAACATTATTCAATTTTTAAGGGATCCATTAGTTGTTTCATTAAAGATATATCCATGTGGTTTAATTATTTTATTTCCTATATAGATATTTATTTACAATTTTCAACATTACACATTCATGTTAAATAAATATATTGTTTTCTAAATTATAAAATTAAATGAATTTAATTCCTTATTATTTCATTAATCCTGAAGTTTTAACTTTCTAGTCTCCTGGAATAGAAATTGTAAAACCAACATGAATCTCATGTGTTTGATCATGAGTATGTTTTATGTAAGGTTTATTTTACTCATATGGTATTCATAATAATGATTTCTATTTTTTTATGGGTGATAATGGAATTATATAAAACTCTTATTAATATGGTAATGAATTATATCTCATCATTTGTTATTTATGGGATTATAGAGTGAACATAATCCACAAAAGGACTTCATCCACTATGTATGGTACATAGGTTGTCAGCCTAAGTACATTATGTTATGTAACGGGTGGGAATAGAAATATATATCCCACTGATTCATTAGGATAAGATTTATATCTCATTATATTTTATGTATTGGATTATAGAGTAATCCTAATCCACCATCGGACTTTATCCAGAATATGATGATAATCTTGGGAGTGACCCCTGACTTGTGTTTATTATCTCATATAATATATTGTTAATACATATTCCATGATTCCATAATTATATGATTTCATTTTCTTAATCTATGTATCCATTATTACGGTTATTCTGTTTATAATATCAAATTATTACTCTTGAAAATCATTTTACTGAATATTTAAATATTCATTCCTTTGCTAAACATTATTTCTCACCCTCTTCCTTATATATTTTTTCCCAAGGAATACAATGTTGAATTATAAGTTAAATAAGAGTTAGGGGAACTATGTTGTTTTATAAATAAAAATAATTTTTTATAATGATTTTTATGTGTCTAATAATCCAATAACACTATACCTATCAATCCATGGCTTGAAATTGTTGGTAATGTATGTTAAGAATTATGGCATAATATGTGTTTAAAGTATGAGTCATTATAAATAGTATTAGTTCGGGTCAACTTATTTTTACAGATTGTTAGTTTATAACTGTAGTGGAAATTAAAGGGATAATCTTATAGTATATGGATAAGTTGAGGATAATATACTAAAATTTTGGTAAAGTAGATATTGTATGGTTTACCTTGCAATTGCAACCCTTTCCGGATATTATCATGTTACTGTGACTCTAGCATAGATAAACCTAGGTTTACCACCTAGAAAATGGTTGTTTGATCATTTAATTTGTCATCACATTTATAGAAAATGATTGGACATAATAGTAAAAACCATGATAAACTCCCCCATGGATTTTTTTGGTTGATCATATTCTTTTTATGAATCGTTATAATAGATTGATTTCTTAGTTACATTGAGGGACTAGGTTCAAAAGTATTGATGAAACCACATTATGGTAGAATAGATTAAGTTAAAAAATTTATAGGTTGAACCAATTATGATATAACTTCATTTAAGAATTATATATGTTAATTTAGGTGTTATTTAACATGAATTAGAAGAATTATAAGTAAAAATGATGAAATAAACAAGTGAGATATTCTGAAATTAAATTTATCTTTCGTTATCTAGGATACTTATCCAGTTATTATAATTGTTCATCACTGATGTTAATATTTTTGGTTTAAGTAAAGGATAGAACCATAAGGAATGAAGTTAACTATTGGTTTAATGGATAATGTAGTGATTCTGTAAATAATAAACCCATTTAAGTGCATCCAGAAGGAGAAATCATTGTATTATTCTAAACCAACTATTTTGAGATATTATTAATCATGTGGGCGTAGTTGAAATCTTGAACCCACTAAGGAAGATACAGATAGAGTCTCATGGTATCCCGGGTGATGAAGACGATTAGGGAAAGAATATTTATGTCAGTCATGTCAATAATGTGTGAGAAGGCAGTAAGAGAATATCACTAAAGGTCTCTAAGATGCATTAATTATGGTAATTGAGGATATTTATTAACAATTTATTGATGGGAAAAGGATATAATGAAAGAATATTATTTTCTTTATAAGGATACAATAACAATTAAATATTTTAGATGTTTGGAATTTAGTCACTATAAAAACAAATGGTCCAATACAAGGGTTAAATCAAACAACTATCAGTAAATATTTTATAGATCTTATTTAAAAAGGAAAATCCTATTCAATTGTTGTTGTTGATGTATGTGATGTTTTTTCATTCTATATTTTTTGACATCATGTGTAATGTAAGATTTTAGCTATTAAGTATTATGTTATAAATAAAAAAAATTCTACTGTAACGATTTTTTCAATGTTATATAAAGAATTCATGGATTTAGAAAAGTCACACCTTTTATATTTATCTATTATTAACATATTAGGGTTCTACATACAATTGACTGTCTCTTTTTACAATTAGATAATATAAAATTTCTTATAATTAAATATTACTTAATATCCTAAATAAACACACAATAAATTCCAAAAATATAGTTAATTAAGATCTCTATAAGTATATTCATAAAATTATAAGAGTTTCCATATTTTTAGGACACAATTTATTTAAGGGATAACAATATAAAAACCTGATATTTTAATATATATTTTCCTATAATTATGTCAAATATAATCGACAGCTTCTCCCAAAATCACTTCAAAACTAAAATCAAACATTGATAGGTTTATACAATTAATACCTAGATGTTTAGTTGCAATTTCTGTATAAATTAACTGAATTATAAAATATATTAACATATATTTTTATAAATAATGGTTAATTTTATACAAATTTATTTAATTTGTTATTATATTTAAGAATATATATTTTTAGGTGTTATTATTTTTATTAAATAAAACTAACTATATTATTATTAAATACTGAATTTAATAAAATATGATATTGATATCTTCATTCTATCTTTAATTATGTTTTATAGATACTAAGAATATGATTAACTTGTATTTCAAAACGTCTTTTCTTATAAAATAAATGTTCATTTTATTTTAAAATTTTCATTAAAATCTTTGATTAAATAATTGAATAATTTTAATTTGGATAAATAAACATCCTCTATGGATTTATAATATTAATATTACTTTAAGAAAAAAAATTCTAAACAAGATTGATTTTTAGTGAATATTGAATGATTCATTTTTTATAAATCAAAAGAATTTGCTGACAGTATTAGTACATGAGTATAAATATTAAATTCATTAATTAGTTTTCTAATACCATATAATTATTATTGATTTGATTTATAAAATTTAATTTTTTAAAAAAATTACAAACAGTTATTTCACATTATAGAAATTCATTTATATTTTACAAAAACTTATTTTAATAAATTATACATTAAGTATTTTAAAATAAAATTTTCTCAATTATAAAAGTTTAACATAATAAATTGAAGTATATTTTTTTATTAGTCAGTTGAAAATAATATTAGGAATAATATTTCTGATTTTTCTAAAATAGCTGATATTTATATAGATAGTGGAAAATAAGTTTTTCTCTAAATGATGACATTAATTACCATATCAGTATGTAAGATAGAATTTTTATTTCATAAAACAAAAAAATTTATTTATGGAATAATTTTATGAAATTTAATTCTATCTTTTAAAATATATATAATATATGGTTGGCATTATAATAAATTTTTAATATTTTAATTTTAATAAAAATTGTATGCATTCATTTTATTTAATTAAACGTATTTATTTGTAGAATTGGGTTTTTTGATTTATCTGAATAAAACATAGAATAATTTTTTAAAAAAAATATACCCATTTCTGTATTTAAATTTTTAAAACATTTAAAATCATATCCCAGACATAAATTTTAATCATAAAATGAAATTTTTCTAAAAATCATTCTTTATGAATTATATGCACTAATACTAAAATAAATTTATATATCTCATAGAAATTTTATTTTATAAAATTATTTACTTATTTAAAATCAACATGTTAAAGTTACTAAATAATGTAAATTTAATATTTTCTCATTAAAATTGGTTTCCAAGGGTGAAAGTGGAGTTTTAATGGTAAAGGTAAATTAAGGTAAATTTTTTTAACAGAGTAAAAAATGTTAAAAAATACTAATAAATGTTGTATATTAGATGGTGAAGGGATTACAAAACTTATATCTTCCCCCCATTACTTTATTTTCCATTTCCGAAGCCTTTTTCCTTGAATACTGGTGTGCTATTATGGAGAAATAATGATATTTTACAGAAGTGGTTATTTATTTACTTATAAATGTAGAAAACCTCCTCCTCTATTCTTGACCCATTATAAATAATTAGATAAACCAATAATATAACATAATCTCTCATAAAAACCCTACCCATAAATATAAATCCTTTGTCTCACTAAAATACCAACCTATGGAGTCTTAATATTTTTTCCATGGGGGAATTTTTATGGGAGAGAAAATAATCTCAAGGAAATTTTTTAAATTTCTGTGCCTCTTAGACACTAGTAAATTACCCTCTATCCAGGAATTTATTATAAAAAATGATTTTACTATGATTAAGTGTTATTATAATAATGTGATATACAATTTGTACCTTCCCCCAAAATCATTGAGAAAAATGAAAACATATTCAAGTATATTTACGGATTACTAGCTCCATTAATAACGTGTTCATTTTCCTAAAAAATCTTTAACTATTTTTTTATATTATTTAACTAAATAATATGATATTTTTTACACCCTTATTATTATATAATACTAATATTTGTCATTTTCTATATGTGATCATCAATTAACTTTAATAATAATGTTAACCACTATAACTAGATTTATCAAATTACCTTTCTTAAATTGGATATATTTTTGGTATAAAAACATAAAAATACACAATATATGATAGGTCCAATAGGCTACATACCCTGAGAGGGGTGGGGAATTGGGTTATAAGAGATTAAAACAACTACCCTTTTTATCTTGTTTTTATGTTAGACAAAACCCTCTTCACTCTCCTTCCCATTGCAGAGTACGAATAAACCTTAAAGAATTCATAGGACACCGCAATTTTTACTTGGTTCACCCTCACTGGGCTACATCTAAGGATCATACACCAGCAGTGTGGTGCTCTACCAATTCCACTATAAGTGCATTGATATTTACAAGTTTTAAGCGGACTCACAATCCCTCCTGGTTTACAACCACTCGCAATTTGAGAACTCGATGCTCTCTCAACTGAAGTGAGCTTACAAATTCTTCAGAAGATCCACTCAAAATTTATAGACCTGATGGTCTCTTCATTACGACTACTAAATTCATCCTCCACTGTATGTATATGCTCTATTGATTTCCATGTTGCATCTACTCATGAATACCCCTTTTTCTCTGAACACTAGGAAATTTCTTTAGAAATACCTTCGCAAAGCACCCTACTTCACGAGGCTCCCAATTTCACGAAGCTCAAAAAAGTCTTCGCAAAGATCCTACCTTTTCGCGATGCTCATTCCTTCACAGATCTCCGGCCTCACGGAGAAACCTACTTTCGTGGTGCTCAGACAGTCACAAATCTCAAGCCTTCACAAATATTAGGTTCTCGCAGAGCTCAAGTCGTTGTAGAGCGACATCCTTTGCGAAGCTCACAGAGCCAACACTAAGCACACCACTTTCTCAGTGCTAATTAATCCACTGCGAATCTCCTTTCTTCACGAAGCACACTGCCTTTATGAACATCCTTAATGAGCCAAAAGAAAAAAAAAATTTGAAAACTCTCTCTACTTCCCTTGAGGGGGTTGAGTCCTATTTATATGTGATTCTACAAACCCTCGAACTTTCCACATTAATTAAATTCCACGTCATCTCATATAGAAAAGCTCCAAAGTTCCCGCCGAAATTCTCTCAAAATCCCAAAGCACCATGAAATTTTTATGATCACAGATCTCATCGTAATCACGAAGAATTCTGTAATTTAATTTGTGCCTTCACTACGAAGCACCACTATAGAATCCCTTCGGCACTGAAATTCTCTTCAAAAATTCTATTTGCGACGCTCGTAGTAATCGCAACACATCACCATCAACATCGATTGTCAACAACATCTCTGGAACTGGACAATTAACCATGGAAACCTGCTTTTTCAGCAAACACAATCAACCCCAAAAATGTTGCAATGTTACTTTGATGGATTTTTTCCAAAAAATATCCCCATTTGGGTTTGTTGAAAACTCTTATCGGAATGATTTTCTGCACTTTGATACCTTACTGAGTCTCCTTCCATCATCACCCAGCATTCACCTCTTGTGATTCAGATAACTACCATAGATTCACTCACCACATACTCTAATCCCACATTTTCAATGCTCATCATGGGAAACAAGAGTAAATGAGAAGATCATCAATGAATCACTTCATTTCTGCCACAAACTATTAACACCCAACTGATACCAATTTTTAAACTGCTTCCAATTGTTGATACCACATTGATACCAATTGGTGATAGTTGGGAACCTTCTCACACCTTTCCAATATCATTTTTCTGTTTTTATCATGAGCCTCAGCTGTTGTGATATCTATTCATTGATCTATCACTTATAGAATCGTCATATTTAAAAACTCTCCCCCTATTTCATTTCTCTCCCCTTATCTCGCTTCTCAGCATGTCAGCTTCTCCCCATGTCTTTGAAAAAGAATTTTTCTCCCTTCATTAGCCACAGTTTTTTCCCATTGAGGAGTCACTATTTCTACCCCCTTTTCAATGAACTCAAAAGGTCACTCCTCTGTGGTTAGAGACATTGGAAATGATACATATCAGCACAGTATATATAATCACTCCATAACTAAAGGAGAGGGGAATTGGTCCCATAGCCACACATTTTAAGGTGTGTGGAGTCGACTGAACTCCCATAGCCAGTCAATGCCTCTCAAAATCTTCCTTAGATAATTCCTTTGTTAGTATGTTTGCATCCTATACCTCTGTAGGCACATACTCCAAATTCACGAATACTTGTTCAACCTTCTCCTTGATAAAATGATACTTTATCTCAATGTTCTTTTTCATGGACTGATGGAAAGGATTTTTTCTATGATTTATATCACTTGAGATATCGCACTAAATTCCGATCTGATATTTCACTTCAACACCCATATCATCAAGCTGTTGTTTCATCTGTAATAATTATGTGCAAGCTTGAGTGGCAGCAATATAATCAGCTTCTGCGGTGCTCAATGAAATGCCATATTTCTTCTTGATTAGCCAAGAAACACACAATCTATCACGATAGAAAGCACCTCCTGACGTTGATTTCTTGTCATCCGCTGAACCGGCCCAATCTGCATCAGGATATCCTAGTAACTTTAATTGAGATTTTTCACTATATATCAGGCTGAAATCCATCATGCCCTTGATATACCAATGTATTCTTTTCACTAAAATCATGTGGATTTCCTTGGGATTACTCTGATATCTCGCTGCTTGGCAAGTGGTGAATACAATGTTAGGCCTTGTCGCAGACAAGTATAGTAAACTTCCAATGATTTTCCAGTATTCTGTGATATTAACTCCCTTTCCAACCTCATCTTTGGATAGTTTCATCCATTTAGAAACTGAAGTCTTCATCTCCTTAGAATTTTCTATTCTAAATCTTCTCAAAACAACCTTGGCATATTTCTATTGAGTAATAAATGTTCCATTCCTTCCTTTTTTCACCTGTAGACCAAGGAAAACGTTATCTCTCCAATCATTGACATTTCAAACTCAATTTTAATGAATTAAAAAAACTTTCTACACTGAGCTTCATCTGATCCGCCAAATATTATGTCATCTTCATAAACCAGGACCATCATCCTTTGATTATTATTATTGTTGAAATAGAGATTGTAATCAACTCCCCCACACTGGAAACTAGGCATCTTCAAGTAATGATCAAGCCTTGAGTACCACGCTCTTGCTGCTTGTTTCAGCCCATAAAATTTCTTCTTTAGTCTACAAACCTTGTTCTCATTATCATGAATGAGAAAACCATTTTTCTGTTCAATATATACCTATTCCTCCAGAACCCCATTCAAAAATTCAGATTTTACATCCATCTGAAAACATTGAACTTCCATGCAATGCAATGGATTGGAATAATCTGATTTTCTCTAGTCTTGAGACCGGTGAAAATGTCTCATCAACATCTATTCCTTCTATCTAGGAGTATCATCTGCATACTAGTCGTGGTTTGTTATTAATCATTGTACCATCTTCATTAAACTTTTTATGCTAGAATCATTTAGTCCTGATGAAATTCTCATTTTCTGGTCTCGAAACAATCTCCCACGTCTAATTCTTCTCAATATGATCAAGCTCTTCATTCATTGCCTAAAGCTAGGTCTCATCTTCAGCTGCATCAGCGAAGCACTTCAACTCAACCTAAGATAGGAATGATTTATTCTACAGTGATTTCATTCCCCTTGTCTGAACAAGAGGTGACTGATCACTAATGATATTATTCCACTCAATTTTTTCTTGACTCATTTTCTTTTTTGGAGATATGGATTTTAATTCCTGATGGTCATCATCAGTATCATATTCTGAATCAACGTCAGCCACTTCTACTCCCCCTGCATTTCTTTCCTCCTCATCACATTTATCAAGAAATTGTTTACTGTGCTGTTGAATGATCTCTTCATTCTCCACTATAGCGATATCATTTCTCTCAACTACTTTTCCCAGACTTTTTCTAATTCATTTGTATGATTTTCTTTTTCCTATGCAGGCAAGGAATATCTCTTCATCTCCTCGTGACTCAAATTTCCAATGTTTTTCCTTGTTGAGGATAAAACACTTACATACAAATATTCAAAAGTATTTAATTGTTGGCTTATTTACATACCAAATCTCGTATAGAGTCTTTCCTTCCTTCGGACACAACAGTTCCCTATTAGAAATGTAGATCGATGTCAAAAACTGCATCCAAAATTTCTCAGGTAGGTCTTTTTCTATGAGCATTGTTCTGTCTAGGTTGTTGATGATCCGATTTCTCCTTTCAACCACGCCATTTTTTTTGGAGTTCAAACTAAGGTAACTTGATGCCTTATCCTGTGTTTCTCGAGATAGTCTTCCAAGTAACTATTTGTGAATTTCATACCATTATTAGTATGAAACATTAGAATTTTCCATCCAAGAATCCTTTCACACTCCCTCCGATACTGTTTTAATCAGCTGAACGCATCTTACATATGGGAAATAACAAATACCCACTCTTTTATACTATAATCATCAATGAAAAGAACATAGTACCTCTTTTTATCAATTCCTCTAAGTGTGATAGGCCCACAAACACCATCATGCACCAATTCGAGAACTGTTGATGACTTCTTTTCCTTTTCCTTATATGTCTTTCTAATGAGCTTCCCTTGTTGGAATGCATCGCACATGTGAGTACGATCACGTGATATCTTAGAGAGGTCTCTTACTGCATCACACTTTAGCAGATCTTCCAAGGATGGTTGGCATAGATGACCAAGTCGTATATGCCATAATTTTTTTTCTTCTTCTCTGGACCGAAGCACATATCTTCTTCTCCACTTACCAGGCAGATATTTCCCTTTGTTCTTTTTCCCTATAGAACCACTGCCATGTCTCTTCCTTTGATGATACACACCTTATTAGTAAACCTTATAGAATGTTCTGAAACTCATAGTTGAGTGATGCTGAGAAAATTGTGACTGATGCCTCCTACTACTAAGACATCAGCACGTCTCATCTCTTTGCCCCGAAACATGGCCTTTCCTGAGCCAATAATATTCCTGCCTTCATTATTTCCAAACTTGAAAACTTCTTCTTTGTCATATTTTACGCCTGTAAAAAAATCATTATTACCTATCATCTGAGATGTGAAACATTTATCAAGGATCCACACACTAGACCGATCTCATGCTTTATGGGAATTTTCTTCCACCACCTCCTTCTCATCTTTTTTCTTCTTTGTCCATAATTTTACCTTCACAGTTGGCATGGATTGAGACTTATAATATTTCTCAGAGTATGATGGACCGGCTTCATCTTGGAAAGATTCAAATCTATTTTTCATTTTTAACTCACCTGTTGGTTCATTGATCTGTTGCTTGCAAACATTTTGATTCTCCTTTGTCACAGTCTTCTATATGGTCGAAGTACAATACCTAGCCATGTGCCCAAATCCCCCACACCAAAAACTATGTCCTTCAAAATATATTCTAGAGAATAGATCTATGTTCGGCCGCCACCTTTGTTCTTGTTCCCTTCGTTAACTCTTGGATATAGAACACACATACTATGAATGTCCCATCTTTCCACAACAATAACACCTAATATAATGTGCATTTCTATTGAAATAGTGGGTGCCCTAGACCCAAATATTTAGTTCTTTTGATTACCATATCGTGTAAACAGTAAGCAATGCATGATTTCATCTTACCATTATAGTTTAGACCTTTATGTGTCCACTAATTAAATGGTAATGTCCAAAGAGTAATTGTCGTCTTGAAAGGTTATAGCAGATCTCAGGCTATAATGAGAACCTCTAGATACTATGTCATTAATCTTAAATATATGTTCTATAGTCTAGATACATCTTACTAATTTGACAAAGTATATGTTTGACTATCAGGTGATGGGGGCTCATAAGCATTGAAACATCTTCTCATTAAGTTCACACGTGGTGATATCTAGTAGTGAGATCATGAGGACTAACCCGCCAATAAGAACTCCACATGTTTCGGGTGTCATTGGATGTTCTTATCTATGATCATGTGTAATGGTCTCCTGACATGAGATCATTACCAATGTATGTCATTTGATTTCATACTTTTATGCAAAAAAGAAAACCCTTGCAATGAATTCGTGGCGAGGTAGTTTGTGTCGGGTGTGTCGTTGGTGGCATGACATTGGTTGAATAGTCAAGAGATGATTTTTCGCATCCGGTTTATAGAGGTAATATATATCCAGGCATGTTGATATACATGGTTGTACCTTTATAAGACCATGGCCATGGTAGTCAAGGCTAAATGCATCTAGTTAAATCAAAAAACTATAAAATAATAAAAGGGTGATGACACATGAGTGCGTCCTGCTTTATGAGATATTACAGAAAAAGAGATTATATTACACAGTGCATGTTTGTAGGTTGGTTGTCGCTGCTGTGACAATCCTTATTTCTTCAGGGGCCATGATGGGTTGCTAGATCCCGCTCTTAGTTAGTGAATACTATTCATGACTGTCAAAATAAGGGCCTAGAGGGTCACACACAATAGTGTATTCAAGAATCTTCCTTATTCAGTTGAATATGAGTTTTGGACATGGTGGGCCCCGCCACTGGGGTACGGGATTTGTCCAAAGTTAAATGATCACCAATTCAATAAATAAATTCATATTATTCATGTTTAGAATAACGAATATTTAATTTATTAATTAAATGTATTTATGAGTTTTAAGTAAATACATGAAAAAAATATTAATTGATGAATATTAAATTATTCAAGGTTCAATTAATATTTATGGGAGTGATGAGTTGAGTTAATGACTAAATTATTATCATGTAATATATTTTAATATATTACAAGTAAATGATAATAATATTTATGACTCAGTTTAGTAGTCATAAATGTCGTTGATATTGCATTAAGTATTCGAGGGAGGCAAGGCGATACTGCGTATTTTGATTGAGAACTCTAAATAGAAGAGGAGGGAAATTTGCCAAACACTATTCATGGAGCTTCTCGCTCCTCTCCTCTCTCCCACAATTGAGATAAAGATGCGCTGGATCCAAGGAACTTGGATGAAGCTCTCTCTCGGGCATCGCTAGCGAAGCGATGCGGTGATCATTGGAACGTCCAACGTATCGTCGGTATTCCACACTAGCACTTATACTATGACGAAAAACGCTCTCGTGGATTCATTGAAGCACATGTGGATGATCTAGAAGAATTGGGCTTCAGATTCTTCGAGCAGCGATTACCAACGACGAGCAGACGTCGTGTGCACCTTCAGATCTAAACCAGGTATTTTATGGTTTATGTTTGTGAGTAAAATCCACCATGCGTGGTCCTCGGATAAGACCTGGTTTCTCTTCTCCGATGTCGGCAATTTTATATGGACCATCGGTGGAAAAAAAAATTAAAAAGCCACCTGTTTGGGGCTTCCGCTGCATGCCCGGTTCCAACAAGTTGTATCAAAGCGATGCGTGTTTATTTTAAGCCAATAAAAATTAAATTTGCAATAATTCTTAAAGAGGTTGTCGATACGGTCCCAATATTGTAGACGGAATCTGAATCAGACATCTAATGGCCAGTCTACAGCCATCCGAAGTTTCAAATTCGGATTCATGATTAACTTTCGGTGATGTTTCATATTTCGACCAGAAATCCCGTGGTCGAAATAATCACAGGAAAATATTTTTTTTATATTTACTTATTAAAATTAATTGTATTATAATTATAATAATAAAATTAGTTGATTTTATTATAATAATAATACTAATTTTATTATAATAATAATATTATTATAATATTAATTTTATGTTTCCAAACCCTAATATAGGCTTTAGATATTTTTTTTAAAGGTATGCAAGACTTGTAAAATGAGTCTCACCGCAACAACTTGCACTTGAAAACCAGTAGCGGCAGGCTCACCACGGCACCCAGCCACCCCATCCCGGATCCTCCCCTTCACCACGCTGCTGCAGCATGTCCAAGCACCACACCACGGGAAGTAGGTGCAAGACCTCCTTCCCCGCATCTCGCGGCTCCTCGGACGTGCTGCATGCATCCAACTGCAGCATCGCCTAGCCCCGGACTGGCTGCTTCCCTCTGCTGTAGTGGCAGCCGGTCTCCCCATTTAGCAGGACTGAAGCCCATTGCCAACCTGAATGTGCGACTCCCCTCAACTACGCATAGGTACCTCCCTTTCATGGAGTAGGAAGCCCTCCTCTCCCAAGGCCACTCCGGCCTCCGCTGTTGCCACACCCCTCTGACTCACCCCTTCCCGGAAGTCGCAGCTACGCACTGCCCCATCGTACCCCGCACCACTGGCCATTTTGGCCTATCCCTACTCTGGCGATTCTCGTCACCATCTGTGGGCATCCTGAACATCCACCTCGCCTACCTCCCTCTACCCGCAGTGCTACGTGCACCACCATTAGGTAACCACTACTACGGGTGAGGTTTTTTGTTTTATTTTCCTCGCCCGGTAACCAGCCGGGTCTGCCCAGCCTTAAACGAGTGTGGGCATGCCAGCTCGGTCTAGAACAAACCCGTATGGGTTGGCACATCCCGGGATGGGCTTGTACAGGTTCGCCCCGACCCGCATAGGCCCTTCATGGGGTTTATGAGGCTTGGGTAGTTTTATTTGAGTAAAAAGTTAATTAATTTAATTAATTTAATTTTGGTTTAGAATTAAATTAATTAAATATTATCATTGGCTTATAATTAATGTTGCGTAATTAATTTATTTGGTGATAAATTAAATTAGTTAATTAATTTAATTTTAGTTTCAAAATTAAATTAATTATTTTGGGGTCGAATGAAGTAAATATTGGAATAAAATTAGAGTGAAATTTTCAATTCAATTAAAATTCCCTCGTGTTTATTTTTAATGAAAGATTAATTTTTAATCTGCATTTATTTAATAAACACGGGTTTACTACGTATATGACTGATCATGAGCCGGTGTCCGACCAATGCATGTCTGGTTGTTTATTTAATTAATTATTTATTTGATTATTGCATGTGGTGTTGTAATAATTATTTAAAATAAAATGGTGATTTTTGTGTCATCTCAGAGTCGTTATATGTATAAGGTCATGCGCGGCCATTCTCAGAGTTGTAATTTTACCCCCTGAGATCCCGTCGCCTGCGTGTGAGTACAATTCTATAATGACGAGATGAATAGTGATGCAATTCGCGCCATGTGTTGGCAACACACCAGACAGAAGTTGGATGCATTGGAAGAGCAGACTATGCTATTCAAGTTACGAGCCACGCGACTAAAGGTACTTACCCCTAGGATTCTGGTTGGTCCGTTATTCACTCAACGGATCAACTAATAATACCGTCTTATGATCAGATTTATCATTTTAGTTTTTCATGGTTTTATTATTTTGTGAATGTGTAGTATAGCGCGGTCACATAGAAAAATAATAAACAAGCATTCAAGATGAAATAAACATGTGACGCGGTGAAATTTTTATTTCTTGCACGTTCATTTGTGAGTGCGATCACATAGTACATCCTTATAAAATTAGAAAATGATTTCTTTTGTCACACTAAAAATAATAAAACCCTCAAAGATATATTAAGTCTAAACAACCTTTCTTCATTCAAATTTGGACAAAAACTGCTGTTTGAGGTGTCGGTCATGCCTTAGTTGAGAGTTCCTCTTACTACCGTGGATTCCTTATAAGAATGATGGCTCGAATTAACTAAAGCACTAGTAAGGATTATCCAGAGCTAACATTCTATAATTTTAGAGTCAAGCATTGAGTAAATCAAATTTTGATTTTAAGAAGCTGGGACTTCACTCAACAGATCAAGGAGCCGCAAGTTAAAGTGGTCCGCTAGCCGAAAGCCTACCTAGAACCCTCCAAGTAGTGGTGTAGCCCTATCTTGTAGACTATGAGGGGTGGTTCCGGGATCCTTGCCACTAGAATACTCAAGCGAAAGAGTATTCTGATTCTAGCACAGAGGGTTCCTAGAATCCGATAAAATAGTGGGAGACATTAAATGATTTAAGTAATTAATCCAAATGTCTAAACCGGTAATCCAGATAAAAGGCACTCATCTGATAAAATTTATATTTGTAGAAAAATGGAAAGTTATTCCACAATATTAAAACTAAAATATTATAATACACAAAGTAAATTTCCACACTGACACGAGTATCCATGAATAGTACAAGCATGTGTGCATAGTACTATGATATAGGAAACTCAAGGTGTCAGTGTCACCAACACTATTAAACTACCTCATGAATCCAGAGAGAAAATTGCTTACAGGAGACTAATGTACAAATCATATGATAATTATATCATTAGGCTTTCATAAATGTATTATTTCAGTTGCAGTCGCTACACCAGGACATAGATGATATAACATAAAGTCTCATCTCTGAGATGTTTGCAAGGAGAAACTGAAGCAATGATATGAATAAGGTGAAGTTTACACCGGCATGTGTAAATTGAATGATCGATCATGATCTTTAAATATCATTTTTACCACATTACTCAAGTCTCATTTTAAGTTACAAAAATGAACAAGTATTGAGTTAATGCTTCATTACCAATTTAGGTAAGGTTCTCCAAGTGAATAAGAATAAAAATAGTTAAGCTTTAATTCTTATGGTGGATAAATTGAAATACAATGTGAAAAGGTCAAAGGCATTTAATTCCAATGACATATTCGTGATGTCCTTCAATTAATGAGGTATTAATAGAGGTTATTTTCATTATATATTTAAAATAATACTGTGGAAGTTTAAAAGCAATAACCTGATTTAAAAGATCAAGTTGACGCTTCTACATCAGGCGTATTCATCAATGTAATGTTTCTCTTTTACTACTTGGGTATTAAATACAATATCTTGGTAACATATGTGTATTCTAATATGATAAACAAGTTATTATAGAAACCTTACTATAATTCAAGTGTATTCTCCAAGTGGATGTAAAATGGTGATACCTAGGCTAGTGATTAGAAGTACACGACTTCTTTAATTCCCAAGTGAACGATTCGTGTTGAAATATTTCTGAGTATAACCACAAACATTAATCTCATGTGTCCTTTGACACAAGGAGACATTCTTTTAGTGTAACACCCTGAGATATTATGAAAAATATTCTTTTTAATTTCATTATTGTCTTGTTTTGTACGTTACACCAAAAGGAGCTTTCACAACACGCATCCCTGACTTGGCTTTCATTACACACAATCACGACCTTCCACGATAGTGTGTGTTGTAGTCAATACCGAGTTTCGCTAAACAAAGATATGTTATATAAATTAGCCGTTATGAATACTAATAACCAATTTTTGAAATTTTATAAATTTTATTATTCAAAATGGACTTCATTTTTTGATTCAAAATATCGAAATTATCCTAGGGTGAATTTTTGGAATTTTTCTGAAAACTTTCAATGAATAGTGAAAACAATAGGTTACTTCTCAAAACCCGACTTTTTATTTAAATAATCATTTATTTTATTTAAATTTATTTTAGGTCAAAATTGATACATAATACCTATATAAGTTCAATTTAATTCATTGGAGTCATTTTATAATAATATAAAAAATTTATTGAACTTTTCACCGTCTTTTACCCACCTCCTAGGAGAATTTGTAAATTTACATAAAACTTAATTTTACCGCTTCTGTGAATGGAATTTCCAAAATCTGAGAGACATGGTTAATATCAAGGACTAAAATGTGGTTCAATGAGATAAAAATAATTTTTGGTGTATAGTAACTTTTTACTTTTTTTACCACGGTTAAAAGTAAATAGGGTAATTAAGGGTAAAAAGTATATTATTATAACCCTAACACATGTCCTAATTCTGTTGGATAAGTGTAATTCGACCAAAAACAACCTTAGGAATAAAATATGACCATTTAGCCCCACATGGATTAGATTAGTACATTTATTATTAATTTATTTAATGAAGTATTAAAATAGTTAAAATCAAAGTTTAATAACTAACTAATTTTTAATATATGGTTATACATAAGATAAATTCAACTATAAATATTCATTAGAAAGATAAAAAGATTTCCTACATATTGGTGTTTTATTTATAATTTTTAGACATTAAATAATTTAATTTATTTATGACACAATGATAATGTAGTAATTATCTTATTAATGAAATATTGACATAATTGATGTTATAAATACCCAAATAAATGTAATTTGAGACTTTTTATGAATTCCACTAATTTTATAGGATAATATGACATGTTAGTATTGATTTAGTTAACGTTTTTCAAACTAATCATTCTGTTATGAGTTTTACAAAAATCAATTACCATATATTGTCAAAATTTACATAAAATAGTTTTTAAAACAAATATTATATTATTAATTGTTATTTTATTCTTAAAATTTTAAGGTTAGGCCAAATGACTTAGATAAGGATATATATTAATAATAAACAACATGGGGTTCGTTTGGCTTGTTATAGTAAGTTTATTAACCTTATTATAACGACCCATACTTTACATACATTGTTAATACTTTAAAATTGAAGCACACTTATTACAACATATAACAAAACCATGAAAGGACAGTATAGTTATAGTGTCTTTAGAAACTGGGAAACATAAACAACTGGTTCATAAAGAGTCCACACTGTATCCCATTTATTTCATCATATCTAGAGTCCCTTTTGGAATATCATACTTAATAACCTTCTTCCTGACCTGAGGGAAATAAAACATACAAAAGGGTGAGCTCAAATGCTCAGTAAGGGTAAACAAAAGAAATATCAATCACATCATATTCATAAGAAAATAACATTTTGGAAATCTTACCCTGTAAAATAGATCATAATTTCATAACATGGGATAAATCGTTGTAGTGAAATGTAATCACAATAATCATAACTTAAAACATGAAGCTTTGTGGCATACACACATAATCATAGAGAATCATTTCTTATTAGTAAAGACTCATTTCCAAAACTATCTTAGTGGACAAAGTCTATTTCTGAATCGAGTTCATTCCTCGTTTCAGTCTTGTTTCACGGAACCGAATAAACTTGTTGTTCCAGCCATGTCTATATCATGAGATATAAGATCTTTACCCAATGCATTAGAGGGAGATATAGGTCCCACCCATCTCATAATTATACCATTCTTATTTATGCCACAAAATCAAAAATCATACATCATTGCATAACCCATGTAATAAAAATGGGAATCTTACACATCATGCCATGATAACATAATCCATATAAGATAAAAAGACATCATAAAAATAATTCCATCATAACATAATCAAATCAATGTAAAAATAGGGATAGAAACAGAACCCTATATTATCTTAGATGGAAAATAATTTTGATAAAACACTTGAACTCCATTCTAGAGGAAAATATCCTTTCTACTTCAAAAACATTTTTCCTTTCTTAACATGTCATAAAATTTTAAACCAAAAGAAGTTGATTAAAAATAAACTTGAAAACTTATAAAGGAAGATTCTTGGAAATAATGTTTTAAAAGTCCATTCATGCCATATAAGTTAAAAAACATTATTTTCGTACTTTTGTCAGAAAAGTCAAAAAGTACCTCGTACGAAAAACGACAAAAGATTCCTTTCATATCTTTTACTAAAAACTCACCGAAGGGTAAAATTGGATTTAAACAATTGTAGGTGGATGGAAATAGTATTACATATTGAGGAAACATGGATGTGGATGATAAATTACACCCTAGTAAATTCCAAACTATAAACAATCTCAGATAAAAATGAGATTGTGATATTTCCCTTACCTTCGGTCCGATTTTCTTCGTAAGTGTCCGGACCTTCTCTTCTTTGAAGCGCTTCTTTGAGACCTCCTTTTAGAGCACTAAAATTGGACTTTGAAGAAGACCAGGACCTCTAGGATGTTTCTAGGGAAGTGGAGAAGAGAATTTGGCGGGGGTTGTCCGAGCTTGAACGCTCAATGTGGTGTGAGGAAGAGAGGGAGGAGGTGCCCTTTTATAAGGGAGGAGAGGGGCACCTTTGGAAAAACTAAAATTATTATTTTATTATAAAGTCATATTCGGTATTAAATAGCTCCAAATTGATTTATTTTGAAGCTAAGGTAGGTATGGGTCGAAATCCTATCATCCAATATAATTTATACAAGTTTAGGTTCCTATTTTAACCTTATCATTTAGATTTATCTTTAAGTTAAATAATTTTACTTTTACCATTTCTTCTTGTTTTCTTACACTATAAGGTTAATAAACATACTATAACAAGCCAAACGAACCCCAAGTTGTTTAATATTAATATATATAACCTTATATAAGTTATTTTGCCAAACCTTAGGTTTTTAGGAATAAAATAACAATTAATAATATAATATTTGTTTTAAAAACTATTTTATGTCAATTTTAATACTATATGGTAATTGATTTTTTTGAAAATCATAAGAGAAATATTAGTTATAAAAAAGTACATTAAATAAATAATAACATGTCATATTAACATAGAAAATTATTATAATTCATAAAAAGTCTCAAATTACATTTATTTGGGTATTTATAACATCAATTATGTCAATATTTCATTAATAAGATAATTACTGCATCATCATTGTGTCACAAATAAATTAAATTATTTAATGTCTAAAAATTACAAATAAAATATACTTATGTAGGAAATATTTTTATCTTTCTAATGAATATTTATAATCGAATTTTTCTTATGTATAACCCTATATTAAAAATGATTTACTTATTAAACTTTGATTTTAAATATTTTAACCCTTCTTTAAATAAATTAATAATAAATGTTCTAATCTAATCCAAGTGGGCCTAAATGGTCATATTTTATTCCTAAGGTTGTTTTTGGTCGAATTACAATTATCTATTTGAATTAGGACATGCGTTAGGGTAATAATAATAACATTTTTACCCTTAATTACCCTATTTACTTTTAACCGTTGTAAAAAAAGTAAAAAGTTACTATTCACAAAAAATTATTTTCATATCATTGAACCACATTTTACTTACTGAAATCAACCGTGTCTCTTGTATTTTTGAAATTACACTCACAGAAGTGGTAAAATTATGTTTTATGTAAATTTTGAAATTCTCCTAGGAGGTGGGTAAAAGACAGTCAAACGTTCAATAAAAATTTTATATATCTAAAATTATTATAAAATGACTCCAATGAATTGCATTGAACATATATAGGTATTTTGTATCAACTTTTACCTAAAATAAATTTAATTAAAATAAAAATTTATTTAAATAAAAGGTTGGTTTTTAAATAGTAACCCAGTGTTTTCACTATTCATCAAAAATTGAATGTTTTCAGAAAAATACCAAAATTTCACCCTAGGCTAATTTCGATATTCTGAATCCAAAAATGAAGTCAATTTTAAAAAATAAAATTTACAAAATTTCAAAAAGTGGGTATTACTATTCATAATGGCAATTTTTAATAATATTTTAATAGCATATCGTTGTTTTGTGAAACTTGGTATTGCGTACGATGCAAGCTATCGAGGAAGGCCGTGATTTCTTGTAAAGCAAGCCAAGATAGTGTTGTGTGTAGTGAAAGATTCCTTTGATGATTTATATAAAATAAAAACAAAATATTTCCTATAAAAGTCTCGATTGTTACATTCTACCCCCCTGAAAATGAATTTTGCCCTAGAAATTCGTCACTTTGTAACAAACAGATGAGGATACCTCTCCCTAATCATATCCTCAAGCTCCCTTGTAGCTTCTTCTAATTGGTGGTTCCTCCATAGAACATTCACCAAGTGAGTGGTCTTGTTATGTAGGAATTTTTCGCTACGATCGAGAATCTCTATTGGTTGTTCTTCATAATAATGATCTTGTTCTAGCGGTACAACTTCTGAGGTGAGTACATGTGAAGGATCAGGTATAAAATTTCTCAGGAGAGATACGTGGAACACATCGTGAACTTGAGATAGATTTGGTGGAACTTCCAATCGGTAAGCTACCTTCCCAACACGATCCAATATTTCGAAAGGACCGATATATCTAGGGCTCAACTTTCCCTTATTTCCAAATCTCATTACTCTCTTCCAAGGAAATATTCATAAGAACACTTTATCACCAACTTAAAACTCTAAGTCTTTTCTTCGGTTGTCGGCATAACTTTTTTGTCGACTCTGAGCTTCTCTTATGTGTTGTTGAATAGATCGGACCTTTTCTGCCATCTCATCAACAAGATCAGGTCCTAATAGCTTTCTTTCCCCAACTTCATCCCAGCAAGTTGGAGTCCTTCATTTCTTTCTATAGAGAGCTTCATAAGGAGCCATCTAAATATTGGAGTGAAAGATATTATTATAAGAAAATTCCACCAAATGTAGGTGTTGATCCCAACCACCTTTGAAATCCATAGAGAAATCTCTCAACATATCTTATAGAGTTTGAATTGTCCTCTCAGACTAACCGTCTGTCTGAGGATGATAAGTAGTGCTGAAACTCAACTCTGTATCTAGAGTATGCTGAAGACATTTCCAGAACATTGAGGTAAACCTCGGATACCGATCAGATATAATAGAAAGTGGTACTCCATGAAATCTTACCACTTCCTTTACATATATCCTGGCAAGCTGATCCAGAGAGAATTACTCTCTAATAGCAATGAAGTGTGAAGACTTTGTAAGATGATCAACTATGACCCAGATAGCATTATTGCCTTTGGATGTTTTTGGAAGTCCGGTGACAAAGCCCATAGTGATGTTTTCCCATTTCCATTCGGGTATGGGTAATGGTTGTAACATTCCCTTAGACTTCTGTCTCTCAGCTTTAACTTGCTAACAAACCAAGCATTGAGAGACATATTCAACAACATCTCTTTTCATTCCATCCCACTAGAAGTACTCTTTCAGGTCCCTATAATCTTTGTTCTTCCAGGATGAATAGAGAATGAAGAACTATGAGCCTCATCCAACAGCTCCTTCTTTAATTCGGGGATGGGAAGAACACAAACCCGATTCCTGAACTTTATTATCCCATCATAATCAAGGTTGAATTCTGGAACATTTCTCACCTTCTTTTGTAACTCTACATCTTCTTTCTATGCCTCTTTAATCTTCACATGTATATATGGTTGAACATTCATTTGAGAAATATAATATTTTTACCCTTTCATTATAATTCCATGATCCATCCTTTGTAAATCCATAAATATTGGATCTATTGTGATCCTCATCATGGATAAAATGGCATGGTCTTGTTGACAATGCATATACCACCTTGTTTGCTTTACCAGGGTGGTAATGAATTGAGCAGTCGTAATCCTTAATCAGCTCCAACCATCTTCTTTGGTGCATATTCATCTCCTTTTTTGTGAAAATATACTTTAAACTTTTATGACCATTATAAATATCACACCTTTCTCCATAAAGATAATGACTCCAAATCTTTAATTAAAAGATTAATGCAGCTAAATCCGAATCATGAGTTGGTAATTTTGCTCATGGATTTTCAACTGTCATGAGGCATAAGCTATCACCATATCATTTTTCATAAGAACACACCCCAATCCCTTCTTGGATGAATCACTGTAGATCACATACCTTTCTCCACTACAAGGAAGTGTGAGTACAGGTGCACTGGATAACCTTCTTTTCAACTCCTTTAAATTCTCTTCACATTACTCCGTCCAAACAAACTTAACTCCTTTCCGAGTCAACGTGGTGAGTGGATTAGATAATAGTGAGAAATATTTCATAAAACATTGATAATATCCAGAAAAACCATGAAAACGTTGGATCTCAATTACTATTGTTGGTCTCGACCATCTTTCAATAACCTCTGTTTTTGCTGGATCCACAGATATCCCCTCTTTTGAGATTATGTGACCCAAAAATGCAACTTTTTGAAGCCAAAATTCACACTTCTAAAATTTGGCATAAATATTCTCCTTTCTTAGGGTCTTTAATATAATTCTCAAGTGATCTTCATGTTCTTCATTTCTCTTTGAATATACAAGAATATCGTCTATAAAGACTACCACAAACTGATCAATATAGTCTCTAAAGACTCGATTCATCAGATCCATGAAGATAGAAGGGCATTAGTAAGACCAAATTTCATCACTATAAATTCATAGTGTACATACCTTGTACGGAATGTCGCCTTTGCTATATCCTCCCTTTTGACCCTTAATTGATGATACCCTAAATGAAGATCAATATTAAAAAAGTATTGAGCTCTGAGTAGTTGGTCAAATAATTCATCAATGCATGGGAGATGATATTTGTTCTTGATAGTGATCTTGTTAAGTTCTCGATAATCAATGCAGAGTCTCATTGATCCATCTTTCATCTTAACAAACAGAACAGGTGCTCCCCAAGGTGACGCACTAGGGCGTATGAATCCCTTATCAAGATTCTCTTGGAGTTGCTTCTTCAATTCCTGCAACTCAATTGGGTCTAGTCTATAAGGTGTCTTTGAAATAGGTAAAGCACCTGGTATGAGTTCTATTGAAAACTCAACTTCACGATTTGGTGGAAGACCCAGCAATTCCTCTAGAAAGACATCATCAAACTCCCGTACAATGGGAATATTCTTAATAGTGAGTTTCTCACCAACCATTTGAGATAAATAACCTTCATTTAGTGGAATCAAGACCCATAAGATGGAAGAAATTTCCACTGGATGGTTATGTTCATCTTTGCATCGATAGATGATCATAGATTGATCTGGAATATGAAATGTGACTTCCCTTCTTTGTAAATTGATATGAGCTCCATATAGAGAAAGCCAATCCATGCCATGAATCACATAAAATTCCACTATAGGAAGGATCACAAGACTTGCAGGAAGCACATTCCCACAAACTTCAATTAGAGAAGAATTATAAACTTTTTATGCGACTGTTGTGCCATTATTGGTTGTCACAGCTAACTCAACATCTAATTGTTGAGGTAATACGGTGATACCCTTAGAAAACTCTTCAGAAATAAAGGAGTGGGTGGATCCAGAATCAAATAAAACATTTTATACTTTAGAGTGGATGGTAAGTGTACCTTTCACCACTTCGTTATCGTACTCCACATCGCTGATAGAAATTGCATGTGACTTTCCTTTGCCTTTAGCCTTAAGAGTTTGTTGACATCGACCATCATCATCAACCCTTGGATTTTAGAATTGATTGGAATAATTACCCATCTCCTTGCACTTGTAACATTGAAGTGTAGGAGGTTCACTCTGTGTGTACTTTTCATTGTTCGCATCACTAGACATCTTCTTCCGATCGTTGCGGCATTCAAATGCCCGATGACCTTCCTATCCACATTTGAAACATTTACTTGTCCCTTTAAGACAACTCCCTCCATGTTTCTTTCCACACATTGAGAATAAGGGAAAACTCATCTTCTTTTTAGTGTGCTCTTTAGATTTTCTTTTGAATTCCATTTTCCTCTTCTTATCAAACCCATATGACTAATGGGTTACTCCAATCTCTATCTCAACATTGAGAGCACATCGAACGATTTCCTCATAGCTATTGAAGTCCCTTATGTCTAGCTCCATTCAAATACTTGGTTTTAAGCCACTAAATAATCGATCGATCTTACTCTCAGGTTGGATAATAATACCAGAAGCATACCTTGCAAGTCTTGTAAAATTTTCGTCATAGGTACCAATAGATTCATCATCCTTTTGCTTTAGTTCAAGAAAATCCTTCTCCATATTTGTTCGAAGAATACGAGGGAAGTACTTATTGAAAAATAAGTTCTTGAACTTGTCCCCTTCCATGGACTCAATTTCATCTCTTTGCCTCATATTCTTGATAAGATTCCACCATTGATCAGCATCACCTTCCAAATGATACAATGCTATGATGACTTTATCATGTTCAGAACATTGAAGAACTGAAAATATCTTTTCAGTAGTACTAATCCAGTGTTCAGCAACTAATGGATCAGTAGACCCGCTGAATGAAGGTGGACGCTGTCTCATGAAGGATTCAACAGAATGTTGCTCCTTCTATTGCTCGTTTGGATGTCTTTCAAGATTCATAGCTTGAGAAAGTTGTGTGATAATGGGTACAAGATTTTTCATTCCAGATCCCACAATGTTTGGTTGCTCAGGGGGACAATCATTGCATTGCCTGTCGCATTCCGCATTAACACATTTCCTTCGGGTTCCAGCCATTGACTAAAACCAAGAAGAATAGTGTGAGAAACACTAATTATAATAGGAAAACCTCATAATCAGGAATAAAATTTCACACTTAAGGTCTTATCCTAGGTTATTCATGGCCATTTCTAAAACACTAAGATTTTGTTCTATGCTTAGACTTATCCTTATCATTCTTACTAAGGCTTTCACATCCTAGTTTCCAAAGTTTGACTATACCTTTCCTCTAATACCAACTATAACAACCCATACTTTACATACATTGTTAATACTTCAAAATTGAAGAACACTTATTACAACATATAAAAAACCATGAAAGGACTGTATATGTATAGTGTATTTAGAAACTGGGAAACATAAACAACTGGTTCTTAAAGCATCAACACTATCTCCCATTTATTTCATCATATCTAGAGTCCCTTTTGGCATATCCTACTTAATAACCTTCTTCCTGACCTGAGATAAAGAAAAAATACAAAAGGTTGAGCTCAAATGCTCAGTAAGGGTAAACAAAAGAAATATCAATCACATCATATTCATAAGAACATAACATTTTGGAAATCGTACCCTGCAAAAGAGATCATAATTTCATAACATGGGATAAATCATGGTAGTGAAAGGTAATCACAATAATCATAACTTAAAACATGAAGCTTTGTGGAATACACACATAATCATAGAGAATCATTTCTTATTAGTCAAGACTCATTTCCAAGACTATCTTAGTGGACAAAGTCTATTTCTAAACCGAGTTCATTCCTCGTTTCAGTCCTGTTTCACTGAACCGGTTTAACCTGCCGTTCCAGCCATGTCTATCTCGTGAGATATAAAATCATTACCCAATGCATTGGTGGGATATATAGGTCCCAACCATCTCATAATTATACCATTCTTATGTGTGCCACAAAATCAAAAAACATACATCATTGCATAACCGATGTAATAAAAATGGGAATCTTAAACATCATGCCATCATAACATAATCCATATAAGATAAAAGAACATCATAAAAATAATACCATGATAACATAAAAAAATCAATGTAAAAAAACCGATAGAAATAGAACCCTATATTATCTTATATGGAAAATAATTTTGATAAAACACTTGAACTCCATTCTTGAGGAAAATATCCTTTCTACTTCAAAAACATTTTTCCTTTATTAACATGTCATACAATTTTATACTAAAAGAAGTTGATTATAAATAAACTTGAAAACTTGTCAAGGAATATTATTGGAAATAATGTTTTAAAAATCCATTCATGCTGTATAATTTAAGAAAACATTCTTCTTGTACTTTTGTAAGAAAATTCAAAAAGTACCTCGTACGAAAAATGACAAAATATTCCTTTCATATCTTTTACTAAAAACTCACCGAAGGGTAAAATTGGATTTAAATGATTGTAGGTGGATGGAAATAGTATTACATATTGAGGAAAAATCGATGTGGATGATAAATTACACCCCAGTAAATTCCAAAGTATAAACAATCTCGGATAAAAATGAGATCGTGATATTTCTCTTACCTTAGGTCTGATTTGCTTCGTAAGTGTCTGAACCTTCTCTTCTTTGAAGCGCTTCTTTGAGACCTCCTTTTAGGGCACTAAAATTGGTATTTGAAGAATACTAGGACCTCTAGGATGTTTCTAGGGAAGTGGAGAAGAGAATTTGGTAGGGTTTGGACGAGCTTGAAGGCTCGAAGTGGTGTGAGGAAGAGAGGGAGGAGGTGCCCTTTTAAAAGGGAGGAGAGGGGAACCTTTGGAAAAACTAAAATAATTATTTTATTATAAAGTCATATTCGGTTTTAAATATCTCCAAATTTATTTATTTCGAATCTAAGGTGGGGATGGGTTGAAATCCACTCGTCCAATAGAATTTAGACAAGTTTAGGTTCTTATTTTAACCTTATCATTTAGATTTAACTTTAAGTTAAATAATTTTACTTTTACTGTGTCTTCTTGTTTTCTTACACTATAAGGTTAATAAACTTACTATAACAAGCCAAATCAACCCCAAGTTGTTTATTATTAATATATATAACCTTATCTAAGTCATTTGGCCGAACATTAGATTTTTATGAATAAAATAACAATTAATAATATAATATTTTTTTAAAGAACTACTTTATGTCAATTTTGATACTATTTGGTAATTGATTTTTGTGAAACTCATAACAGAATGATTAGTTCTAAAAAAGTGAATTAAATCAATACTAACATGTCATATTAACATATAATATTATTTAAATTAATAAAAAGTCTCAAATTACATTTATTTGGGTATTTATAACATCCATTTTTTCAATATTTCATTAATAAGATAATTACTACATTATCATTGTGTCATAAATAAATTAAATTATTTAATGTCCAAAAATTAAAAATATAATATCCTTATGTAGGAAATCTTATTATATTTATAATTAATATTTATAGTTGAATTTATCTTATAAATAACCCTATATTAAAAATGGGTTACTTATTAAACTTTGATTTTAACTATTTTAACCCTTCTTTAAATGAATTAATAATAAGTGTCCTAATCTAATCCAAGTGGGTCTAAATGGTCATATTATATTCCTAAGGTTGTTTTTGGTCGAATTACACTTATCCAATATAATTAGGAAATGTGTTAGGGTGATAATAATAACATTTTTACCCTTAATTACCCTATTTACTTTAAACCGTGGTAAAAAAAGTAAAAAGTTACTATTCACCAAAAATTATTTTCATCTCATTGAACCACAATTTTACATACTAACATCAACCATGTATCTCGGATTTTTGAAATTCCACTCACATAAGTGGTAAAATTAAGTTTTATGTAAATTTGTAAATTCTTCTAGGAGCTGGGTAAAAGACGGTCAAAAGTTCAATAAATTTTTATATATCTAAAATTATTATAAAATGACTCCAATGAATTTCATTGAAATTATATAGGTATTATGTATCAATTTTGACCTAAAACAAATTTAATTAATATAAATAATTATTTAAATAAAAATTCGTTTTTTAAATAGGAACCCAGTGTTTTCACTATTCATCAAAAATTGAAAGTTTTCAGAAAAATACCAAAATTTCACCCTAGGATAATTTCGATATTCCGAATCCAAAAATGAAGTCAATTTTGAAAAATTAAATTTCCAAAATTTCAAAAAGTGGGTATTACTATTCATAACGGCTAGTTTTATTAATATTTTAATAGCATATCGTTGTTTAGTGAAACTCGGTATTGCGTACGACGCAAGCTATCGAGGAAGGTCACGATTGCGTGTAAAGCAAGCCAGGATAGTGTTGTGTGTAGTGAAATATTCCTTTGATGATTTATATAAAATAAAAACAAAATATTTCCCATAAAATTCTTGGGTGTTACACTTATAGTGTAAGAAAACAAGAAGACATGGAAAAAGAAAAATTATTTAACATAAAGTTAAATCTAAATGATAAGGTTAAAATAGAAACCTAAACTTGTCTAAATTATATTGGATGAGAGGATGTCGACCCATCCCCAGATTAGCTTTGAAATAACTCGATTTGGAGCTATTAAAAATCGAATATGACTTTATAATAAAATAATATTTTTAGTTATTCCAAAGGTGCCCCTCTCCTCCCTTATAAAAGGGAACCTCCTCCCTCTCTTCCTCACACCACTTTGAGCCTTCATGCTTGGAAAAAACCTTCCAAATTCTCTTCTCCACTACCCCAGAAACTTCTTAGAGGTCCTGGATTTCTTCAAAGACCAAATTTAGTGCCCTAAGAGAAAGTTTAAAGGAGGCACTTTGAGAAAGAGGTAATACCTTCTACCATTTTCTTCAAATTACATTCTTCTTCTACTCCATCTTCTTTAGTTGTTTCATTATGAAGTAATAACATCAGTATCCCTAACATACTGATATGTTATTATAATTATTAAACAACCCTATTTCACCTTCTATCCATCCTACGGAAAACAAAATCACCACGCGTGCGTACGTACAGAATACCGTCTTCACGCCGTGGTGTAATCTGTTTTTCCACCAACACCTTACATGGATGGGTATAATGGTGTAAAGATTAACAATATATGGATATTATAACATCATATCGATTCTTATATATTATACCATCCACTCCAATTCTATTCAATAATTATGGGAATGATATCATCGCTCGTGCATACGTACAGATTACCGTCTCCATGACGCGATGAGATTCATTCTCCGTGTTAACCATACATGAATTATTATAAAGTCTATATAATGAATAATAATGAAATATATGAAATAATAATGCTACTTGATTTATGTATATATATATGTATGTCATCTATTTAGTTTCATTCAGTTCAATAAGGAAACAAAAACAGCGTTCTTGCGTACGTACGACCTACCGTCTCTATGAACGGTGTATTTCATTCCTTTTATAGATCTATAATATATATGTATATGATGAATATATATTTTATATAAATAATTTTTTAAATTCTGGAATTATTTAAATCAAGATATAAGTAATAATATCAAGAATGACAAGTCGAAACACATACGCTAAATGAAATGATTTTACCCAAAACGCTGCTTTAACATTGAATTTACAAAAAAATGGGTAATATAAAGTCATAAGTGAAACATGAAAGATATAATAGCAATGAATATGATTATGTAATAAGTCAATGACATTATTTAAATCAATATACTGGAGGTTCGGATTCATACGAAGCATATCGGACCTAAGGTAATAGATAATTTTACAAATATCATTTTTATCCGAGATTGCTTATTCGTAAGTATTTACTGGGGTTATTTCTATCATCCATGTCCATGTTTTATAAAAGCATTTTCATGTATGTTTAAAGTCATTTTTAACCATTTTTTACTTTTACTACATGGAATTTATGGAATCTTTTTTACCATACGAGGTACTTTTTGACTTTTCCGAAAAAAGTACGAGTAGAATGTTATTTTAAACTTATACGGTGTGAACGGATTTTTACGGTTTCATAACGCCTCATTTTCATGAAGCTTACTCTACATGATTTTAAGACTATTTTCAAAAAAAATACTTTTATTTTAATAGGGCATGGCATTTTTTGAAAAGAAAATGATTTTGATGAAGAAAGGATATTTTCCTCAAAAATTCATTTCAAATGTTTTATCAAAACCATTTTCCATCTAAGATGACATTATTTCATATGTGTATTTTCCAAGTTTAATGTCTCTATGATTTACATGCTTCAATTTTCTTATGATGAAATGTCCATTTATTTTATATGGATTATGAAATAATGGGATGATGTTTATGAAACTCATTTTATTATTTGGGTTATGATGAATGTTTTAAGTTTATTTTGTGGCACAAGTAAGAATGATTTCATTATGAGATGGTGGGACCCATATCTCCCTCTAATTCATTGGGTAAAGATTTATATCTCATGAGATAGACATGGCTGTAATGGTAAGTTAACCCCGTTCAGTGTTATAGGATTGAAACGAAGAGTGAACTCGATTCAGAAAGGGACTTTGTCCACTAAGATTGTCTTGGCAGCAATGCCTTGGCTACTATGGAAATCATAACATGTGCTTAATGGTTTCCGCAATTACATGTTTTATTACCATGCTATTTTATGATGATTGATGTTACTTTATGATATATTCCTTACGTACTTCCAAGATTTATGTCTTTTCTCATGGTTTTAATGTTTAGATTTCATGTTCAAGTTTTTTCTTTCAAATGTTTATGGATTGTTTTATGTTCTCTATGTTTGCCCTTACTGAGCATTTGTGCTCACCCTTTTTATGTTTAATTTTCCCCAGGAAATAAATAAAGGTTTTAGGAAAGGAAACAAAAAGGGGATGATCGTTATGGGAGATGTTGAAGATCATTCACATGATTAGATGTTTATATTCCGAGTTTCCAAAGACACTAAACTATTACGGTCCTTGTGTGTCTGTTTTTTGTTATGTATTAAGTATTCCGCAAAAGTAATGTAATATCCATGTACGTCATGTTTCGGGTCTCTACAGTTGGTATCAGAGGAAAGGTTTAGTCAACCTTTAGAAACTAGGATGCGAAAACTATTGTGAGATCCCTAGAGATATTTCTAAGGTATGTCTAGGGATGTCCCTAAGGTTAAGTATAAGTATAGGTTATAGTCCTAGAATTATGGTAATGATATTATAATTAAACCTAAAATGTTAGATGTTAAAGGTACTCCCCCTTGGTTATGTTATTTTCCTTGTATGATTTTTGCCTCTCACAGAATTCTTTTTGGGTTTAATCAATGGAGGAAACCAGAAAGAATTCGGTTAACATTGAATCCAATGGACAAATTGGTGACTATGATCAACAAAATTGTGTAATGCCTAGAGAGAAAGATATTATGATTATTATGAATCATTCATCGCGATATATGATTAACAAGTTGAAATTTATTGGTATGCCTAATTCATCAAATAAGAAGAAGATAGACTTTTATGCATGTTCGCATGTTGAGGAGCATAAATAAAGGAATATTGAGACTTCTAAATAATAGAAGAAGAAACTTGAGGAATACCTCAAATGGAGGGACAGATGTTATTTGTGTGGAGAAAAGGGTCATAGAGTGACAAACTGTTATGGAGTTCAATGTCTTATTTGTGGAGAACATGGGCATTACCCAACTCAATGCCCTGACCTAAAAAGTTACTTCTAAATCAAGTAAGGACTTATTCCAGGACAATCATTGAAGAGGATGGATTGAATTGTTTATGTATTGGTATTCATGAATAATGTTTTTGAGGTACTTTTATGGTGTATCAGAATATTTTTGTATTAGTCTATTGTGGTTTTCAATAATTTTATGGTACCGGTAACCATGAAAAGTGATTCAAATATTTTGGAATGCAGATGATATGCACATAATGAAGGGATAAGGATAAAATTAAATGTTTGATAGTATTCATGAGATAATGATTGATATAAGGAATAAATGATATCATGGTTTGAATATATTGAATTCTTAGTATTTTGGTATGTGGAAAGTGCATTCATGTTTTCACTAAGGTTCAGTGGGTATTCATTTTTTTCAAGAGAATACATGATTAAGGCATTCTAATGTTTGGAATGTGACCAAAAAGACATATCTTATGATATATGGGGATCAAAGATGGCATTAACATGCTTGTTATATGAACTCTTTGGTAATCATTTTCACTATAAGATGAGATTGGACGGCAATATTTTGGATAAGCCTAAAGATTGGAATAGATTATGTTCGAAATAAGTTAGTATTGTTTAAGGCTAGAACTTTTTCGATATTATTGATGGAAAGTTATAATAATGTATTTTTAGAAGAAAAAAAGGACAAACTGCAGGATGGGCGACAGCCCATCGCGTCGGACAAGGCTGTGGGAATCGAACCCAAAACCGAAGTGCGACTGGCCTTTATCACATACCACTGGCCTACAGAAAGTTCTTGGTTAGTATAAACTAGTTTTATTTTATTAAGCAGTATGATATATGAAGTATAAGATCATTTTTTGGAATCATATACGATAAACCTCACCATAGATGGACTTATGTATATTTGATAACTTTTGATAACCTTTTGTTTGAAATAGATGGAATGACCCATCATTCTATCACATGATCTGTTAACACTTCATGAATAACAAATTCAACTTCAATTTTTTATGATATGAAGTGTAAATTGTTCAAAGCACGAACAGTAGTGATATCGTACCAAAATAAAGTAAGTATTTATTCTAATTAAAATTCTTCAACTTTAGGGAAATGATCTTGACAACCAAAAATGTTGTCCTAGTGCCCTTATATATGATGAATCAGATGGTACCCTATATCATCACAAATTTATGGCTTTGTGATTGTTGGATTTTTCATAGCCATGTTCTCTACCACTCTCCATCAGAACATGATAGTTAGATTTCTCTTCCATATCCATATTTTCACCAATGTTCTCCTATGTGGAAACCCAGTGATTAGTTAATTTGGGTAACCATTATGTTTCATACTTTAGTTTTTAAAGCCATGTTTTGGTATTTCTTTTTACGATGTGTGTTTCTATTAAAGAAACTTTCGAGTAGTAAACCATTTATAACCCCGACAAATTTCGAGGGCAAAATTCATTTTAAGGGGGGTAGAATGTAACACCCCGAGATTTTATGAAAAATATTATTTTTAATTTCATTAATGTCTTGTGTTTTACGCTACACCAAAAGGAGCTTGCACAAACACGCATACCTGACTTGGCTTGCATTACACGCAATCGAGACCTTCCATGATAGCGTGTGTTGTATGCAATACAGAGTTTCGCTAAACAACGAAATGTTATATAAACTAGCTGTTATGAATAGTAATACCCAATTTTTGAAATTTTATAAATTTTACATTTGAAAATGGACTTCATTTTTGGATTCAGAATATCGAAATTAGCCTAGGGTGAATTTTTGGTATTTTTCAAAAAAATTCAATGAATAGTGAAAACACTGGGTTACTATTCAAAATCCGACTTTTTATTTAAATAATTATTTATTTTATTTAAATTTATTTTAGGTAAAAATTGATACATAATACCTATATAAGTTCAATTTAAGTCATTGGGGTCATTTTATAATAATATAAAAATTTTATTGAACTTTTCACCGTCTTTTACCCACCTCCTAGGAGAATTTGTAGATTCACATAAAACATAATTTTACCGCTTCTGTGAGTGGAATTTCAAAAATCCGAGAGACACGGTTAATATCAAGGACTAAAATGTGGTTCAATGAGATGAAAATAATTTTTGGTGAATAGTAACTTTTAACTTTTTTTTACCACGGTTAAATGTAAATAGGGTAATTAAGGGTAAAAATGATATTATTATTACCCTAACACATGTCCTAATTCTATTGGATATGTTTAATTCGACCAAAAACAACCTTAGGAATAAAATATGACCATTTAGGACCACTTGGATTAGATTAGGACATTTATTATTAATTTATTTAAAGAAGGGTTAAAATAGTTAAAATCATAGTTTAATAACTAAATCATTTTTAATATAGGGTTATACATAAGATAAATTCGACTATAAATATACATTAGAAAGATGAAAATATTTCCTACATAATTTTGTTTTATTTATAATTTTTAGACATTAAATAAATTAATTTATTTATGACACAATGATGATGTAGTAATTGTCTTATTAATAAAATATTGATATAATTGATGTTATAAATACCCAAATAAATGTAATTTGAGACTTTTTATAAATTACAATAATTTTATAGTTTAATATGACATGTTAGTATTTATTTAGTTAACTTATTTTTAACTAATAATTCTGTTATGATTTTCACAAAAATCAATTACCAAATAGTGTCAAAATTGACATAAAATAGTTTTAAAAAAAACTATTAAATTATTAATTGTTATTTTATTCCTAAAAATCTAAGGTTTGGACAAGTGACTTAGATAAGGTTATATATATTAATAATAATCAACTTGGGGTTCGTTTTTCTTGTTATAGTAAGATTATTAACCTTATAGTGTATGCAAATAAGAAGACACGGTAAAAGAAAAATTATTTACCTTAAAGTTAAATCTAAATGATAAGGTTAAAATAGAAACCTAAACTTGTCTAAATTCTATTGGATGAGATTATTTCGACCCATACCCATCTTAGCTTCGAAATAACTCAATTTGGAGCTATTAAAAACCGAATATGACTTTATAATAAAATAATATTTTTAGTTATTCCAAAGGTGCCCCTTTCCTCCCTTATAAAAGGGCACCTCCTCCCTCTCTTCCTCACACCACTTTGGGCCTTCAAGCTCGGAAAACCGCTTCCAAATTATCTTCTACACTTCCCTAGAAACATCCTAGATGTCCTGGTCTTCTTCAAATACCAATTTTAGTTCCCTACGAGAAAGTTTAAAGGAGGCACTTCGAGAAAGAGGTAATACCTTCTACCGTTTTCTTCAAGTTCCATTCTTCTTCTACTCCCTCTTCTTTAGTTGTTTCATTAAGAAGTAATAACATCAGTATCCATAAAATACTTATATGTTATTATATATATGGAAAACCCCTATTTTATCTTCTATCCATCCTACGGAAAACAAAATCATCGTGCGTGCGTACGTACGTAATACCGTCTCCACGCCGTGGTGTAATCTGTTTTTCCACCAACACCTTAAATGGATGGGTATAATGTTGTAAAGAATAACTCTATATGGTTACTATAAAATCATGCTTATTCTGATATATTATACCATCCACTCCAATTCTATTCAATAATTATGGGAATGATATCATCGCTCGTGCGTACGTACGGATTACCGTCTCCACGACACGGTGAGATTCATTCTCCATGTTAACCATACATGAATGATTATAAAGTTTATATAATGAATAATAATAAAATATATGAAACAATAATGCTACTATATTTATATATATATATATATATGTCATATATTTAGTTTCATTCAGTTCAATAAGGAAACGAAAACAGCATTCATGTGTACGTACGGCCTATCGTCTCCATGAACGGTGTATTTCATTACTTTTATCGATCTATAATATATATGTATATGATTAATATATAATATATATAAATCATGTTTTAAATTCTGGAATTATTTAAATCGGGATATAAGTAATAATATCAAGAACGACAAGTCGAAACACATACGATAAATGAAATGATTTTACCCAAAACGCTGCTTTAACATGGAATTTAGAAAAGAACGGGTAATATAAAGTCATAAGTGAAACATATATGATATCATAACAATGAATATGATTATATAATAAGTCAATGACATTATTTGAATCAATATAAATGAGGTTCAGATCCATACGAAGCATATCGGACCTAAGGTAAGGGATAATTTTTCAAATCTCATCTTTATCCGATATTGCTTATTCATAAGTATTTACTGGGGTTATTTCTATCATCCATGTCCATGTTTTATAAAAGTGTTTTCATTTATGTTTAAATTACTTTTTAACCATTTTTGAGTTTTACTACATGGTATGTAAGGAATCTTTTTTTTACCATACGAGGCACTTTTTGACCTTTCCGACAAAAGTACGAGGAGAATGTTATTTTTAACTTATACGGCATGAACGGATTTTTACGGTTTCATAACGCCTCATTTTCATGAAACTTACTCTACCTGATTCTATGACTATTTTAAACAAAATAATTTTATTTTAAAAGGGCATGGCATTTTTTGAAAATAAAATGATTTTGACGAAGAAATGATATTTTCCTCAAGAATTCATTTCAAATGTTTTATCAAAACCATTTTCCATCTAAGATGATATTATTTTATATGTGTATGTTTCAAGTTTAATGTCTCTATGATTTACATGGTTCACTTTTCTTATGATGAAATGTCCATTTTTTCTATATGGATTATGAAATGGTGGGATGATGTTTATGAAACCCATTTTATTCTTTGGGTTATGATGAATGTTTTAAGTTTATTTTGTGGCATTAGTAAGAATGATTTCATTATGAGATGGTTGGGACCTATATCTACCTCCAATGTATTGGGTAAAAATTTATATCTTGTTAGATAGACATGGATGGAACGGTAAGTTAATCTGGTTCAGTGTTACAAGACTAAAACGAGGAGTGAACTCGATTCAGAAAGGGGCTTTTTCCACTAAGATGGTCTTAGCACCAATGCCTTGGCTACTATGGAAATCATAACATGTTATTAATGGTTTCCACAATTACATGTTTTATTCCCATGATATTTTATCATGATTCATGTCTCTTTATGATATATGCCTTACGTACTTCCAAGATTTATTTCTTTGCTCATGGTTTTAATGTTTAGATTTCATGTTCAAGTATTTGCTTTCAAATGTTCATGGATTGTTTTATGTTCTCTATGTTCACCCTTACTGAGCATTTGTGCTCACCCTTTTTATGTTTTATTTTCCCCAGGAAATAAAGAAAGGTTTTAGGTAAGGAAACAAAAAGGTAAAGATCATTATTGGAGATGTTGAAGATCTTTCAACATGATTAGATGTTTATATTCCGAGTTTCCAAAGACACAAAACAATTACAATCCTTGTGTGTCTGTTTTTTGTTATGTATTAAGTTTTCCACAAAAGTAATGTAATGTCCATGTACGTCAAGTTTCAGGTCTCTACATTCAATTTTTGGAATGGATGTTGTTTTTGGTAAACGCAATCACTTGTTCAGTGATACATGATTCATAGGCAATTAGTGATGAATATAAATCTAAGACTTATACCCTGTTTTGACAGTATAATTCTTCGTCAAGTAATGCTAAAAATGGACGTCATGAATATACCAATTTTTCTATTTAGGCTCAGCACAACTAAATAATTTTTCTATTATCGATGTCATTAGTTTGGGCAAAGGATCCTTTAGAAATAAAGGTATGTCACAAAGCTTTTGAATATAGTTAAACAAGTTAGCATGAACTATCCCAAGTATAATCTAGAGGTATATATACTTCATAATATTATTTTATGTAATGTCAAAGTGAATTATTTACATGGTTAGAAGATATTAGTTTCTTCGGGTTGGGATACCGAATAATGTCTCGACCAAGGATTCATCAATCATTATAATTTATCATGGAGAAATTCTTAAACGCACATTACCTCATCAACATCAGGACATTGATATTAAGGAGGCTTGATGATATAGTCTTACATGTCAACATTGATCAACAAACATGTAGCATGGATCAATTCATAAATTCATATGTTATACATCAAAATATTCATGTAAGAAATATCATTGTTGTAACTAGCAGAAACTTCCATTACATTTCATGAAATGACTTGCAAATAACAACGATATCCCAAAACCATATGCCAAATATAATGAAAAATGGTAATCATACGAGTCATAGTATGATAGAAATCCATTATACCATAAGGACTTGTGTTTGGATGCAAATATTTTGTTTGGATACAAATAAACTTGCATCAAGATAAACAAACTATGCATCTACGGTACTTATCCTAGAGATTGGTTAGGATATTACATAAATCCCTAAGGAAGAAAGTTTGTAGTCAAGTGAGGGACTACATATCTATATAAGGGTGAACATCTCTATTAGAGTTAGTGAGAGCTATATTGACTCGTGTTTGTCAATGCTTAAGATGCACAAAATAGGTGTCATAGGAACTAGTTCCACAAGAGCATGTGGAATAAAGTATGTTCTAGAGACACATACTGCGTAGGAAGGATAAAAACATGGTGATGGTTTTTATATTCACTATGTTCAGTGATCGATTATTCAATCTGAATAATATTTCCTACAAGTAAGCAGTATATGGTAATTAGCTAAAATTGATAAGACCAACTAAAACTCAATTAACGGATTCCATTTATCAAAGTGAAAAAGGGGATTATTGTTTTGAATACAGCGGTGGGTATTAAAGTGAGTTGATACGTGGATGGTAAAAGTGTAGTACCAATAAAGGATCAATTCATTTCACCATGTTGTTATTCCTAAATCCGTAAGAATTTTACTTATCATAGATAATATTTATGATCAATTTATTTAGCATTGGATGTCATGAACACCAATTGTGGATAGTGTCTATATGATGCAACCAAAATGGGATGGTCAAATCACAGAATGCTAATAAAGGTTGAAAGTTACTAAAATCCAGTTTAGGATTAAATTAAGTAACATGATCATAGAAAACACATTTGAAAAAAAATGTTTGCCATGTGTCTACATGAGGTTAGTGGGAGCATCAATTTTTTCTAAAGAAAATATGTTTGTAAACAAATGGAAAACATACATTCGTCACACGGTTAGTTAAGAAACAAATGAAATTTACTCTCCAATGATTGACTTAAAGTAGCAACCTATGTACTAGGGAACATGATATAATAAGGTAGATCTATAGGTTTCTTGGTCCTAGTCAATCGTACATATAGTGAAATTGTATTAAAAAATACATGTTGGAATAATTCAAGAGATGAATTGCTGCATATGTCACAAGGAATAATATCTCCATGTTGACCTATCTATGTCATGGGATAAGATAAATATGGTTAGTTTAAATCCATACATCGGAGCGATGGATCAATCATGTAAACCATGATATATACAAGAACTGATATTTCCAAGGTATATTTTACAGTAGGAAAATATCAGTTATATCCAGGAGCACTACAAGGGATGTAGTTAGAAATATCTAATTTTACTTTGGAAAGTAAACAAGATATGTACCTGGTAAGTGGGGAAGAAAAGATATTAGTTTTCGGGGATACAAACTAGACTTCTATAGATCAATGTGATCCAGTATTGCAGTTAGGCTAAAGGCAATGAGCGAGTCAAGCTCATATCATCCAGTGGTGGCCATACCTACAAGACTGAGTACATTGCAGCTTCTAAGATATCTAAGAATCAATAAAATTAAATGATTTTTTCTAGTTCTTGGAATCTCACATGGTGAGAAAAGTATTATCATAATGCAGATTATGATATTCTTACTATCCAAGATGTCAAGTTATGACAGTGGAAAAAAAGTGAAATATACTCAGGATACCATGCCTTGAGTAGTTTTAATTAAAGAGATGAGGTCACTATAGAAGAATAGACACGCGGAGGAACCGTGGCAGACCCAGTATCTAAAGTCGTTACTCAACAGGAACATGATGTTCATCATGTGAGTGGATAACATGTTTGGTTAGCAAGTTGGCTCTAGTGCAAGTGGGATTATTGAAATAGTGGTTGACCTAGACCCAACTATTCAGTGCTTTTGATTACCATTTCATGTATACAGTAAGCAATTCATGATGTCATCTTACCATTATAGTGTAAACTTTTCTGTGTCCACCATTTAAATGGTAATGTTCAAAGATTAATTTCGGTATCAAAAGGATATAGAAGATTCCATGCTATAATGAGAACCTCTAGATACTATGACATTAATCTTAAATATATGTTCTATATTCTAGATACTTCTTAATGATTGGAAACAGTAGATGTTTTACTATCAGGTGTTGGCGGATCATAATCATTGAGACCTCTTCTCATGAAGTTCGCACTTGGTGATCTCTAGTAGTGAGATCATGAGGACTGGCCCGCAAATAAGAACTCTACATGTTTAGGGTGTCACTGGATGTTCCTATCTATGATCATGTGTAATGGTCTCCTGACTTGAGATCATTACCAATATATGTCATTTGATTGCATACTACGATGCAAGAAAAAAAACATGGCAATGAAGTTGTGGCAAGGAAGTTTGTGTCGGGTGTGTCGTTGGTGGCATGACATTGTTTGAATGATCAAGAAAGGATTTTTCTCTTCCAGGATATGGAAGTAATATATCTCAGGCCATGTTGATATGGATGGTAGTACCTTTATAAGACCATGTCCATGGTAGTCAAGGGTAAATCTGTCTAGTTAAATAGACAAACTATAAAGCAATAAAAGGGTGATGACACATGAGTGTGTCCTACTTTATGAGATATTACAGACAAAGATATTATATAACACAGTGCGTGTTCGTAGGTTGGTTGTCACTATTGTGACAATACTTATTTCTTCAGGGGCCATAATGGGTTGCCAGATCCCGCTCTTGGTCTGTGAATACTATTCATGGCTATCGAAATAAGGTCCTAGAGGGTCACAGACAATAACATATTCAAGAATCTGCCCTATTCAGTTGAATATGAGTTTTAAACATGGCGGGCCCCGCTACAGGGGTCTGGCATTTGTCCAAAGTTAAATGATCACCAATGAAATAAATAAATTCATATTATTAATGTTTAGAATAATGAATATTGAATTTATTTATTAAATTTATTTACGAGTTTTAAGTAAATACATGAAAAAAATATTAATTGACGAATATTAAATTATTCATGGTTCAACTAATATTTATGGGATCAACGAATTAAGTTAATGACTCAATTATTATCACATAATATATTTTAATATATTACAAGTAAATGATAATAATATTTATGACTAAGTTTAGTAGTCATAAATGTCGTTGATAGTGCATTAAGTATTCAGGGTCGGCGAGGCGATACCAGGTATTTTGATTAAGCACTATAAATTGAAGATGTGGGGAATTTTCAAAACACTATTCATGGAGCTTCTCTCTCCTCTCCTCTCTCCCATACTCTATAGAGAGATGCTCTGGATCTAAAGAGCTTGGATGAATATCTCTCTCGGGCATCGCTACAAAGTGATGTGGTGATCGTTGGAAAGTCGAAGGCATCGTCGGTATTCCGCGCTAGCACCCGGACTACGACGAATGGTGCTCCCGCAGATTCCTTGAAACATGTGTGGAAGATCTAGAGGAATTCTCCTTCATATTCTTTAAGAAGTGATCACCAACAACGTGCAGACGTCGTGAACGTCTTCGAATCTAAACCAGGTATTTTACGGTTTATGTTTGTGCTTAAAATCCTCCATGTGTGGTCCTCAGCTAAGACCGGGAAGCTCTTTTCCGATGTCGAAAATTTTACGTCTACCGTCGGTGGAAAAATAAATTTAAAAACCCACTTGTTCGGGGCTTCTGCTGCACGCCCGGTTCCAACAATTTCGTTATGTCACTTCTGCACTACTAGTTTCCCTTTGGGATCACTGAATATTCTGAATCTGTTTTATGCCCGAATCAACCTTCATTCTCGGAATCGGTTCCTGTAGTTTGTCTTCAGTTTTCTTTGCTTTTTATTTTTGATAAATCCCCTCATAGATCTTATTATCTAAATATAATTGATTCTTTCTTTCTTCTAAACCAATATTCCCCACTTTTAGCTTCTCAGTTTTTTGAGTGATCTTCTTTCCTGATGTCCCAATGGGAGTCAAGAGTTTTTCTTAATCCTTAACTTGATTTCAAAAACTGACAAATTCTCCTTCAAGTTCTTCAATATGCTTAATTTAATCTTTCCTTGTGTTATTCACTCTATCGATCTCCATTTTTTTCTTCAATTTTTATTTTATACTCACTAACTGATTATGTGTTCTCTAGTGTGGATGACATGAGTTTCTCAATTTCTACCATCAACTTAGACTTCTCTTCTTCCTGATGCTATATATAGAGTTTGGCTGCACACACAATTTTGTTGTGTTTCTTTGTTTTGGCTCTCCAAACTTTTATCTCCTCATGTGTAGCCTCTAACTAATCTTGCATATCAACTCTTCCCTCAAATTCTTCTTCTTCTTCATCAGCTTCGGTTTCATTCTTATTCTGAGAACTACCGACAACTACCACCATTGCATTTTCTCCATGATCTCTGCAGTTATCAATCTCTTCAACCTCCTCAACCTCAGACTCATCTGAACTTTCATATTCTTTTTAAATAAGGTACACCTTCTTAATGAAATTTCTCTTGAACTGTTTCTTGCCTTTCCCAAAAGCTGGAGACTTCTTCTTGGGAATTTTGATTTCATAGACATCATCATCCTATTGGAATTTTTTAGGGCACCTTGTCGCAAGATGTCCAATCATTCCACATTGAAAACAAGAAATTAGAAGATTCCCTTTAAACATTACTTTACCTCTTTAAATGTTTGAGAAGTGGAATAACATCACCTCATATATCTCTTATTCTTCCTGCGAATCTTCAATGGTGAGCTTCTTCATGGCCTTTAATGCCACCTATTTTGATTTCCCCTTTTCCAGAACATTGTTATCATCATTTCTCATTTCATATGTAACAAGGGTGTTATGCTGGTTATCCAATGTCATCCTTTTCGGATATTTATCTTCCAAAATTGAAACTTTCAGATTGAACCAGGGTGGAAGTGTCCTCAATATGCACTTCACAATATTTTTGTCTTCAATAAATTCTCCATGACCTTAAATGTCTTCCACTACAACATTTACCCTATCAAATAATTCATCAACAGACTTATTTGGGTTCATTCTCATATCTTCATACTTGTTCCACAACACTTGTATCTTTTCCTCTCTTACCTTTGCATCTCCTTCATATATATTCCATAGCATTTCCCACATGGCATGTGGTGTTTTTCATGACATCACCTTTGTATAGATAACATTGGAAAGGGCTCCCCCTATGGCATTAATTCATTTGTCATTAGCATCCAACTCTCTATGATCGTATTCTTATAATGTTCCACTATTAATATTGGTTGTTATGCCTTGCAATGCTACTGTGAACACATCCATTCCTAATGATCAGAAGTAGTGTTGCATCTGATTTTTCCATATCTGGAAATTGTTCCCATCAAAGATCAGAATCCCTTTGTGATTGGTGACCTCCATTTGAGAGAGAAACACTGATATTAACCTTTCCCTTTGATACCAATTGATATGTCCACTAGGCTAGATACCCTGAGAGTGGGGGTGAATCAGGGTATAACAGATTTAAACAACTGCCCCATTTGATCTTGTTTTACTGTTCGACAAAACCCTCTTCTCTCTCCTTCCCATTGTAGAATATGAATAAACCTTAAAGCATGCATAGGACAGAGAGATTTTTATTTTTTTCACCCTCACTGGGCTACATCCAAGGAGCATACACCGACAGTGTGCTAATGTAACAATTCCACTATAAGCGCACTACTATTTACAAGTTTGAAGCAGACTCACTATCCCTCATAGTTTAGAACCACTCACAATTTGATAAATCATTACTCTCTCAACTGATTTGAGATCAATACTTCTTCATAAGATCCACTCATAGTTTATAGACTTGTAGGTTTCTTTATTACCACTAATGAATGCATCATCCATTGTGTGTAGATGTTTTATTGAACTCCAATTTTCATCCACTGATGAATACCCAATTGCCTCTGAACACTGGTCCATTCCTTCGGAAATACCTTCGCAAAGAACCCTACTTCACGAGGATCCCAATTTCATGAAGCTCAAACAAGCCTTCATGAAGCTCCTTTCTTTTTGTGAAGCTCACACCTTCGTAGAGCTCCAGCCTCGCAGAGCACACTACATTCATGGAGCTCAGATTGTTTCAAAGCTCAAGCCTTCTCAAATATTAGGCCATCACAGAGCTCAAGTCATCATAGAGAGACTTCCTTCACAAAGCTCACTATGCCAACATGAAGAACACCACTTTCATGGAGCTAAATTATCCGCTGAAAAGCTCCTTTCTTTGTGAAGCACACTACCTTTGTGAACCTCCTTCATGAGTTGAGAGCAAAATATTTCCTTTGAAAGCTCTCTCTATTTCTCTCAAGGGTGTTGAGGCCTATTTATAGGCAGTTCCACCAACCATCGAACTTTCCACACCATGTCAATGCCACTTCATCTCATTTGGAGAAGCTATGAAGTTCCCGCTGAAATTATCTCAAAATCGCAAAGAACCACGACAATTTTCCAATCGCAGAGCTCATCGTAATCGTGAATCATTATATCATTTACTTAACACCTTTTCCATGAAGCACCACTCGTGAAGCCCTTCACTGCCGCAATGCTCTTCGATGCTTCTATTCTCACAGATCGTCGTAATCATGAAGCATCACCGTCAACAGTTTTCATGTCTTCTCGAAGTCTAATCCATGAAGCCTAACTTTGCAAAACTCATGCCTTTTCCATATTTTGATGGCATCGTTAAGGAAATCCAATTTTTGTGATTATCCCCAAACTATAAATTTTGGACCCCAAAAATTTGGCAAACACTGGAAAATGGCGCCACCTTGTATCTGTTCTTTTATACCACCTCCCGATCGTCTATTCCTTTGTCATGGTTCTTCGTCAACATGGATTTTCAACAACATCTTTAGAACTGGACAATTCACCATGGAGACCTCCTTTGTCAACAAACACAATCAACCCAAAAATGATGCAATGTTACCTTGAGAAATTTTTTCCCAAGAATATAAACATCCAAAATTATGGACATCATGAAGTTAAATTACAACCCCTTTGAAAATGTTCAATAAACATAATGTATTATGAAGAAAGTAACTGAATAACCACAACTAACCGATGTAAGTTGAAACTGTTTTAAATATTAATAACTTAGTTCAATAATGGTCCTTAAAAAATTAAATATATATATATATATATGTTAATGGGTTTTATAATTAATGAGTTTAATTTAATTATGTTTTTTGTTAATATAAAGTTAAAATCACATTAGTACATGAGGCTAAGGTTACTCTATACCTATTTCATGTATTTTCTATTATACATTCTCTTCCTGACCTGAACATTATCATTTTTATTTCTTAAGGAGACATACAACAAATAGAGACACGTCAAGGAGGTTGAAAGTAGTGAAGGCCCAATGCATCATTAATAAAAAATATTTGAGGCCTCTAAGAGGAAAGGATACTAAAATAATAAAGAGGGAAACATTTTGGCTTAGAGAATTCTAGGATGCCAAGAAGTCTGCAACGTTTTTCCCTCACGCCATGTGTGGGAAATCCATGTATGGGTACACATGATCTGCTTTCACTTATGGATAAGATAAGATGTACTCTAAGGGATACTTCAACTTCTTGATAAAGAATTATAGAGAATCAAAGAATTTTTCTCCACTGTCCTCAGAGATATATTCCTCTACTCACGTACCTCCAGTCATGTGACCATCACCTTAGCCTTAGCCTAAAGGGAATATCCTCTTCCCTAAATGGATGAAAATGTCACCACAACGGACCCCATATGGTCTCTTATAACATCTCCACCTCTCATCTCCCCCCAACTGGAAGGATCCATCTGTGTTGAGTTTGAACCTGCCAAATAGGGGGTACCAACATGCCCAGTGACCTTTTCTCGTCATCCCCTTTTGAGTGACCACGCATGGGAGAAGAGGTATTACTGATGGGGAGCCACGGAAATCTATACATAAACTGACTATGTCCATAAATGTATTCTTTATATTGAAGCTGGTTCATAGTCAAGTATCGGGGGAATAATTATGACGGAGATCATTCCTCATTTTCAAAATAGTCTCACAACCTGTCATGAGGATTATTTCCCTACCTTTCACTTCTGGACCATGATCACTTGTATCATAAAACAAACAGTTCAAGGAATCCTCCTGCTTACCACCTGGACTTTGCCTCCCTGAGAACTCTCTGTGCACCTTCCATCTCCACCGATCCCAATCACTATTGATGAAGAGATTCTCCAATGTCTCTTGTAGGGTATTTATGTATCACTATAATCTTAATGCCAAGTTAAAACTCATGCGTCAAATGTTTTCATCAGTGGTCATGGCATTATTCCATACACTCCACATCACATAGTTACTCTTGGGGGAATTCCCTTGCACCACAAATTTCCCCCCCATGGGTCTCCAAATTCAGGGTGCCTCCTCACACTTCCATAGGTCTTAATATAAAACTCATTAGACGTAGATCCAGTGATGATGGGTTGGATAGGGACCTTATTTCGTACAATCTCCTTGATGGCAGTGCATTGAATATCATTGATAATGGTGTGGATGAAACAGGGGTTCCCACTAGCTTCTTTGAAGGATACATATGCTTCTGGACAGCTGGGAAACCATTATTTCCCCCCCAATCCTGAAAACATAAATTCACATCACCTCTACCCACCAGCAAATATGCATGAGAAAGAAGGCCATCTGTGTACTGGTGAATCAATATCTATGTACTCGATGGTCGATACCTCTACACCGCCATTTCCAATCCTTACTTATCTTGCATTATCCAACCCCACAGAGTTCATCCCTCCATCGCCTCCCACGCCATCTTAGCATGCATCCCTTTCTTGGTTGAAGATACACTCCTCAAGTTAATTCCCCCTTCAGATATAGGTCTTATAAAATGATTTCCTGAGGCCTAGTGGTTCCTATTGTCAATCCGACTATCCCATATAAAGGAAACCATTATCTACTCCATGTAGGCAATAACACTTTTAGGAACCTTTATAGTGGACATGATGTGCATGGGGATAAAAACTAGTACACTATTTACCAGAGTGATACACCATAAAAGGATAGGAACATCTTTTTATAATTGAGGATGTGCCCCCATAATCTTTACCTTGATCTTGTCAGTGTGATGAACACTAAGAGAGTTTGGAATCACTGGGGATCCATTATACTCCATGAGGAATGAGCCTATATTCATATACAGTTTGTATTCCAGATACCCATCCCTCCTGGCCAAGAGGTCCTTAGAAATATAAAACAAACTTTTCCCCTTATTCACCACATATCAACTACATTTTCAATATTACCCTAGTAGATCATTAATTTCATGCGCTAATATCCAAATTCCATTTATAAATAAAATTGTATCATCCACAAACATCAAGTGAGATATACCCTTCTGAGCATGTTTATCCTGGTATGGTAGGACTTTCCCAATGCGCATGACCCTCTTTATATAGAAGCTTAGAACATTTTGAGATGAAATGAACAAAGTGAGTGATAGGGGCCACCTTTACTTAAACCTCTATATGCTTGGAAGAAGCCAAATTGTTTACCCATGAACGAAGTGGAGATCCACGTCAAGCTGAAGCAGCTGAATTGGAGATCTCAGGTCCAGTTAGAGAAATCCATGCAAGTCAACACCTTTAAAATAAACACCATTTCATTCTATCATAGTCCTTAACCATGTTAAGACTGATTGATAAGTTATTAATGAAGGTCTTATTGTTGATCCAATATATCATTTCATGCACCACTCAGATTTCACCCTAAATTGACCTTCCATTGATAAGGTAGTGTTGCTTTACACACAACCAACTATTTACGTGCGACGCAAGAATTTTGTTAAGGGTGATATCTATGACCTTATATGAGATGTTTCACATGATGATCGTCCTGTACTAATCTATGATATGGGGGTTTCACACTTTCCATACCATAACCACCGTGGTCACATATGCTATGCATGGAAGACGACCACCCTAAAAGATGTCTTGCACTACTCTCATCATGTCCCCCTTGATCATATCATGTTTAGCCCTGTAAAAATATTCGGGTATCTCATCTGTACTTGGAGAGATTTTGGGATTCAATGTCCACACTGCCTCTCTTACGTCATCCTCTTCTAGATTCCTCTGTAACCACTAATAAATCTCCTCAGTAACACTGCTAGTAATTTCCTCAAAAATCTCTGTAGCCACACTCAGAAAGTCACATTCCATGTTAGATTTTGGTCCTTCCAGTAAATCATTGAAGATTTCATTGTCCATTTTCCCCACTTCATCTAGGCCATTGGTATATGAAACATCTTCTTTGAGAATAATGGGCATGTGATTATGTAACCTTTCATTAATGCAAGAATGTGAAGAAATATTGTTCTGGTCCCCCACACGAAGCCGCTTAACCCATTCTCCCTCTCTTGAAATCCTCTCAATGCTTCAATGAATATCAGTTATATAACCCTTCATAGCCTTAAGAACATTAAAAAGGAATCATCTCGTCATTTTTCTAGGAGAATCCCCATGGACTCCAATTCCTTTCTAATCACTAGAAGGTCCTGATCAGGTGCAGGAATATTCTTCCTTCACCTTTGAAATAGATTTTTGAGTATCTTAGTATTTTAGTGGAAGGATATCCATGGATTCCCTTACTAAATCCAGTCTCATTCATCCCTGACAACATCATTGAAACCTGGCTCTTCCAACCATGAGCCTGAGACCTGGCCCTTCCATCCACATTATATCATTCTTAATTTAGAATATCCTTTAGTAATTTTATAAATTATCTACCCATGTGGTTCAATTTTATTCATTCCTCTCTGGATCTTCCTCATGAATTTTATAAATTTGAACACCATGTTAATGAACTATGTCCACTTTTCAATTATTAATGTACAAACAAATCTAATCCATTATTCTATTATGAATCCTTAAAATTTAGATTTTTCTTATGCCTTGGATAAAAATTATGAAACCCAATTAGTTCTCATGGTCTTAACCATATTTATGGTTTAGGTATGGTTTATTTCCCTCATATGTAATTAATAATAATGGTTTTAAATATGTAATGGGTGGGCCTATAATTATATATCCCACCATTTCAATGGGTTATGATTTCTATCTCATTAGATGTTATATATGGGACTATGGAGTGGATCTAAACCACTATGATACTTTTTCCACTATGTATGGTGCACTGGAAGTTTTCCTAAGTATAGATTGTTTTGTGATGGTTAGGATTGGAATCATATATCTCTATAATTAATTTGGTAATTTTTTATATCTCGTAATATTATATGTATTGTATTAGAGAGTGAACCTAGTCCACAATGGTAAATGTTCCACATTATGCTAATGGTCTTGGGAGTGACCCATTACTTAAGACCATAATGTCATGTATTATGTTGTTTCCTTATATTGTATGATTTAATGATCTTATGATTTAATTTTAGTATTTTATATTTCTATTCTTTGGGATATAATATTTGTGATATCATGTTATTCCTCTTGACACTCATGTCATTCATTATTACAATGTGTATTCCCTTAATAGTCTTTCAAGATCACCCAATATCTTATATATTTTTCCCCTAGGTAACTTAAGTAGTTTTAGAAGATACCTGGTGGTTAGTATAACTATGTGGAGTTTTAAATACAAATGATGTTTTTATAGTGAAAATGATGTATTTATGTGTCCAATCACCCAAATACACACAACCTCTCGATCATTAGATTGTAATTGTTGTAAAATAATATTAAAAATAAAAAATAATATATATTCAATGCATGGTCTCTATATCTATAATATTGTATTGCCCCATAAACCTATGCACTAACATACCTTGACACTATACCCACTTATTTATGAAGAGAATGATCTCTAACGAAAATAACTGGTCTCCCTAGAAAAATATTAGTAAATGGAACTTCAAAAAATCATATGAACTCTTCCTTCATAAATTAATCACCAAATACTTCTTTATAATTCCAATGTGAATCCATATCTCATAAAGGAGACTCATAAAAATAACCTCTGACTCACAACCCTCCAACCATAATATTAGTGACTGGAATGTCCTACCTTCAATGAAGTGAAAATTCACCCTCTAAATTGAATCTTTATAACTATTAGTATAAGGAAATCCACATGATATATATTGATCTCCAATGTATCCCTGAAATATAAAATACATTATCACATAATGTACATAAGGATCCTGATCATATACTTAAATATTCCATATATCAAAGGATGATATGTTGTTCTTAGATTCACCTATGTATCATGAACCTTTTATATCCCTTAATAGTGGAATGATATGAAATAGGAATGTCGGTCTAATATGATGATCCATAACACTACATAAAGATACTCTATATCAAAAATAGAGAGGTTTCGTAGCTTATTCGCAAAGAAATACTCTTGGATTGTTAAAAAATGTAAAACCTTTCTAAACCAATCCAAAACATGCTACATGAAATCACTAGTCTAGATAATCCTCATAAACCGCATCTTCATATCTATAGTCACATCATCTGACTTCTGTTAAGAAACGGGTAAAGACTAAATGAGGATTTTGAGACACTAGTGTTAGGTCTTTACTGGATAAAAGGTATAGTGCTATGTGACCAAACTAGTTATGTCCTTCCTCATCCCCAGCCTCCAATATTATATAGGAATATCATTGTACATCATGGTAACCCATAGGTACACATTCCATATTGAGGAATATGAGACCGTATTCAAATCCCCATGAATTATCATTTTTATCAAAACCTTCCCCGTATTTTAAAGATCTCATCAGGATCATCGTACCAAATAGTTGTGGGATCCCCACTATCTATTATCACCATTATCAAAAGAGAATTAGAATATGATAATTGTCTCACCTTAAGACTCTTTAAGAAATAATATGAAAGTCTATAGGATTTTTATTCACCTATCCCTGATACACATAAAAAATAGACAAACAATATTGTGAGATTCATCATCTTCCACTAATTTATAGACACTGACACTACTCAATATTGAGCCTTCATACTCAACCTATCTGTGAAAACCATCCCCTTTCCAGGGGTCTTGGCCAACTCAAAATTGAATGACTATAGATACATAGCCCACCACTTTTTCCTAAGGCTCGTATATTGTTGTGAAAAAAATGTACCTTAGAAAATTATAGTCAGTTTATAACATGAACTTCTCTTCAAATATTTAGTGATCCTACCTCTTTAATGTGTGTACCACCGTCGTTGCCTCTAAATCACAAGTCAAAAACTTCCACACATACAACAAAAAATTCTTGGAACTATCGGCAACCACTTCCACATATTATATTAAAACTAATACAAGACCAAATACTAATGCATCATAGTATATAATATATAACTTACCTAGAATAGGTAATGTCAGGATTGAAGTATAAGTAAACCTCAATTTAAATTCTTGGAAGGATTCCCCAAAATAATTTAACCAAATGACCTTCACCTCATTCTTAGTCAACTCTAAGATATATGATTCCTATATTGAAAAAAAATCAATAAACATCTCATATTAACTTGGAAATACAAGGAAATTTTGGTTCTCAAAAATGTCACATTTCAATTTCAAGAAACCATAGCATCGACATTAGTAGGGTCTACAGATAGAAAATCCACCAATATCACATGTAACAACATAGAGTTTATAAGTGATATTTTTTCCCATGAATAAATCTATGTTATGTTATATAGTATTATAGACCTAAATCACATATACAAACTAATAATTTATTTCATTAATGGGCATCATTACATTTTTCAGCAACTCAACCTTGAAAATTTAAAAATTATAATAAAAAAATTATATATAATATAAAAAATAATGGAAAAAATTAGATCCTTCCAATGTCCAAGAATCATCACACACACAAACGACCCTATAGAAAATATAAAGTATATTAATAAACCAATCAAGTACATATAAAATGAATATATATATATATATATATATATATATATATATATATATATATAAGTTTGTAATTTTATTGAATGTTGAATTAATGAATTAAGTAATATTTATAGTTGGTAATATGGTCATTGTGATAGTAATGTGACCATTGGAATAGTAACCTACTTGTTACAAATAGTAACTTTACCATTAGGAATAATAACCAGGCCATTGAGAATAATAATTTGACCTAAAAATAATAAAATGCGAAAAATTTAATATTTACCAAGATTAAGATAGAAAAAAATACATTTACCTAAACCAAATTTCAAGATTAAAAACATCAATAAAATATAAGCAATTTTTTATTAAAAATTATATTAATTTGTATCATAAAAAAGATATATTTATATTAAAATTTAAAAATCAATATATTAAAAAAATTGATAAAATGAATTTAATTTTTAGTTTGAGACATTAAAACTTCTCTTGGTTTTATTTTTTTGGTAATTTTCTAAAATATTTCAATTTTTATGTGAATAGTAAAAATATTGTTTTTCTTAAGTGTTTAATTTTAAACTACATCATTAATGATGTAATAATGACCCAATATATTATAGAAATTTTCTCTAGATAGAAAATATGATTAATTTGATAAATGTGTAATTTATATATAGTATGCATTTTTTCTAAACCTAAATTGATCTTTTCAATGTTTATAGTCTAAATTAATCTATTCAGATAGTATTTTGTCATTTCCCACATTTCCTTTTGATTAATCTAATAAATTAATATTATAAAGTTTAAAAAAGGCATAAAATAATTATATTTTATCCAAATATATTTTATAATTTAAATAAGGATACTATTTTACAATTTATGATGGATATATTATTTAATTCAATATGATAACCCAAAAATACATATCTCCTAGATTATAAGTAACCCATCTCCCTCCCCTTTGAAAACAACTACTCCCTCACTTGGGGAATCCAAATTTACACCCTAGACACCTATATTATAAAAAAATAATACTTAGGGATTTACTATTTTAAAGAAAATCAAAACATCATAGGTTTTCATTTCCATAGAAAGGAATTAACACTGAGAAAAAAGTAAATTTTCATCAAATTATCTTCTCACATTCATGTTCTCTTTTTTTCCTTATTCCATTACAAAAAAAATATTTTAAAATTGATTTATTAGAATTTTGATATTATATTAATGATATCAAACTACTATAATAATTAAATTTATGATGTATTTATTTTTCATACTTTTGTTTCTTCTACATTGCACAATGACCCATCAACAGTTGGTTAACCACCAATAAGGATGTCACCAACTCCTTTCTAATCACCACCCTTATGGATTATTATAATAAATAATTTATGATATATAAATATGAAAATATATATATTTAAATTTCCTATAACTAATTATACTACTATGTAAATGAACATAAACAAAAATTGAAAAATCAAAACAAAATAGGAATTTTTTTAAGGGGAAAATGATATCAAAACATTTCACTTTTAACAAAGTGAATTAAGGTATGGAATATAACTATTATAACAAATAAAGTGTGAAAAAAAATAACAGAAGTCACTACTTTTTCCATGTTTTAATAAACATAGTTTTCTTTTTCACGAGGGAAAAACAAAAAAAATAAAGTAAAATTTAAGGTAAAGGGATTTTTAAAGCCACACTCTTTGTTTTTTGGTTACCACTTTATTCACAATATATTTCACATAGATGGTCTTATACTATACATAAAATTTACATCCAAAATTATTTTCCATTTTTACAATGATATACATGGTTTTAACCTTTCCAAATGTTTTCTAAGGTAGTTACAATAATTTATAATAAATACTACAGTTGTCAAAACATTGCATTGACTACTCTTATATTATTTCCAATCCACTCAATAATTACGATGTTTTATAAAAAAATTATTATTTCATTAATTAATTTGGTATACAAATTTTTTATTTATTAATTTATGCATTTTGAAAAAAATTTGAAACCTAGTATTTTATATTGTTTTATTTCATCACTGTAATTTTTAAATTTCCATGTCGCGTGGATGATTGGGTGTATTTTAAAATTTTATTGGTGGGATTGTAATTTTTAATGAATTGGGTAATTTATTATATCTCATTAGATTATATGTATTATGCATGAACAAAATGCTTCATTCTTTCATAATTATGATGTTACGATTTATGCACATGTGTTATGTGTGGACATGATTCTAGAGTTGTTGAGAACTATGTGTGGTATTTGACAAATATGTAATGATGATTCATTAATATTCACATTGAACATTGAAGGCATTAATAAAAAGATTCCCTCATTATTATTACTATCATCTAGTTCTTATGATATCATCATATTGATTATTCTCAACCATTTACTATTGATTCATGTCCTTTATTCTTTCCATGTTATTCATCCCAATACTGGCCTTTTATCTCACCCATTTCTTTTATGTATATAAACAAGTGATTAGATATAATAAAGAGAATGTAAAATATTATAGGAGGATAAATAAGAATGATTTAGGTGATTTTTATTATTTATTATGCACAAGTGAAGTATATGCCTAATTATCACCAGATAATAATCCTTTGGATCCTAGATTTTATCCCTATTATGTTCTTTATCATGAAAAATATGTAATAGTCATGTAAGAATATGTTTTTCCAATATAGTTGGTATTATATCATGGGTTATTTAATTTGGGAATTGGTATTATAATTTTTTATTGAATTCTATAAGTATAATTATATTTATAGTTAAAAATAATAGGTTTTGTTAATGTATAAGATCTTGTGGTTTCCAAGAAATGAAATACTGTTCTAGATTCTATAAGGGTATGTGGATTTAAAATTTTTGTACCTAGGGATAATTACCCTAAAATTGAAGGATTGGTCCTTGATGTGATCATCAATTGGTGCAGGATAAATAGGCCTTTCTAAACGCATGGTTTCACAGTCCCATTGGATATGATTTAGTTAAAAACAAACTATGTATAATACATTATGAAAAACAAATAAATATATAAATTATTCCTCATGAGGTTAGAGAAGGATTTATGTGCATGTTAATGGAAGTATCATTTGAAATAATCAAAAAATAATGTGATCCCATAAGATATAAATTTTGGATTAATTTGTGCCTAAAAATAAGGTATTCTCTATTTGTGGAATTATGTTTATTTAAACAAATTTTATTTTATATAATGGTGGGAATTGGGCTAAAAACCCATATGAGGGATGATGAAATGATTATTTGAATGAAATTACAAATGTTTTGCGAGATAGAGTACAAGATTTCATAAGCATGCTTACCTAGATGTCTCAAGTTATAAATAATAATATGAATTAAGTGGAACATCCTCCTTCCCCCATGAAGGAATAGCTAGTTATCAATTCCATTATTTGGTAATAACCATTAACATTCATCATTTCTTCTAATCCACTTATCATGGAATATTCATAAACACAGTGCAAAATTTTATTTATATGATCCACTATTCTAAGAAGGATAAGATTAGGTTTTCTATCTATCATTTATATTCATAGGTTTATCAATTGTTGGAATTTATTAGGGATACCAAGATGAAGGTTGAGTTGGAAAAACGGTAATTGGAAGAATTTATGAAGTTATTTAATAACAAGTATTTAATTTCAAAATTTTGATTAAATATGGAGAGATAATTCCTATAACGTATAAAAACTTTGGTGAATTTTTAATTTTTATAGGGAAACTTTCACAATCGTAGAAAGATACACCCTAATTTTTTTGTTCATAAATGATAGAAAAATAGATAAATTCATCATTATTTTAAAATCACACATACAAAAGGCTCTCTCTATCCAATACTTTGGGAGTTACAAAGAAGAAGTTTGATGTGCTCATGATGTTGAGATTGTGTTCAGATAAATGTACAATAGATATAAGAAAAGAATTAAAGGATGTCGTATCATGTAGTTGGATTCAATAAAATAAGGGGAAAGAAGATCCAACAACCCATATGTCAAAAATATCCCAAGAACCATCATGTGAATTTTCTCAATGGGATAGGGAAATTATTCATTTGTAAGAGAAAACCCCACCAGGATCATTAATTTCCTAGATACGGGAAGAAGTTTTCAAATGTTTTGTAGTAAATTATTACACTTCTCGATGCACAATTGATGGTATAATTATTTAATGGTAAGAAGTAAGGGTAATATGAAAACCAGTCTACTAAACCATATGTTATTGATGGTAGTTAGTTCTAAAAACAATCAAATCAAAAAGAGTAAGTGATATTATATATTGTCATAACTGTTATGGTGGAACATGAAAATAAATCAATACAATGCACACTTCTTATTCACTCAAGAGTGTCCAAATTTTTATTTGATTCTAGTTCTATGCATTCCTTTATATCCAGAAATTATTCTAGAACTATTGAATCAAAGACCCAATACCTTTAAGTAGTGATATTATTAAAATCATTTAGTGGTGTGGTCAATGTAACCAAGTTGTTAGACCATTATCCTTTTAGTGTATGTGGGAAGAATCTTCCTAAAAATAACATAGTACCTCACTTAAAGGATTTTGGAATTATAATGGACATGGATTGCCTCGTTTTAAATAGATATCACATCAATTTTTGGGAAAAAAGAAATCGTAGTATATATTCAAAACCATCATATTATCTAGTAAAAATGTAATGAATACCATTAATATCCTCTGTAAAATCCCTTAATTGTGTGTGTTTTGATACCCATTTAATAAGAAAAACATTCCCTAATGGTTTAGTAAAAGGAATGTATCATCCTTGATGAAATCCCCATTATAAGTAAATATACCAATGGATTTATAAAAAAGTTACCCGACTATCCCCCATTTCATGAGGTAGATTTATCAATATATATTATAGAAAAAGCCACTCATATATCCAAATTCCAAAATAGGATGGCCCCAATAAAACTAGCTGAGTTAAAGATGGTGATTGAAGTGAATTATGACAAATGTTTCATACACCCTTCTAAATTTTCTTCGGGTGTTCCTGTGATCTTTTTCAAGAAAAATGATGGATCAATGAGGCTATGTATCGATTATAGGGAGCTCAGTAGGATCACTATATATAATAAGTATCCCTTGTCTATGATTGATGACATGTTTAATCAACTACAAGTAGATCCGTACTTCTAAAAATTTTATCTTTTTTTATATCACCAAATAAATCGAAAGGAAGAATATATTTAGTAGTCCGAGTTTTGTACAATGTGTGGATAGTATTAATTCATATTTTTTCGCTTTAAACATACTAATTCTTTTATAATATCCATGTATTAGATGAATATATTCATTAAAAACTACCATGAAAAATATTTTGTATTATTTATTGATTGTATTCTCATTTAATCCAAGATAATGGATTATCATATAGTTAATTTATGTATTTTGATGAAAACATTGTGAATGTGGAAAATTTATGTATTTTTAGTATTTTTGACTTTTGGAAATAGAAAATCACATTCTTTGGGAACATTATCACATCTGAGGGAAAATTTATAGACCCTAAAATGAAAATTGAAATTGAGTAATATCCTATACTATCAATTTTCAATAACATACATAGTATTGTTGTCTTATATAGATACTATGTAACACCCCAATCTTCTATGGTACGCTTCTCTTTGAATAATGTGATAGCGTGTATTGTACGCAACACCGAGTTCTAACACACCATAACCAATCAAACTAGCCGTTATGAATAGTAATACCTACTTTTTGAAATTATATATATTTTATATTTCAAAATGGACTTCATATTTGGATTCGGAATATCGAATTTATCCTAAGGTGATATTTGGGTACTTTTCGGATAACTTTAATATTTTGATGAATAGTGAAAGTTACTAAATTTTAATTAAAAACAACTTTTTTTAATCAAAATAATTATTAGTGATAAATTATGAATTTGAGTGGTTTTAAAGTATATTTAGAATATTTTTTTACCATTTAATACAATGTTGGTCATTGGACATAATTTTACAAGTAAACCAGACATAAACAAGTGTCAATCTTTTGATAGTTATTATCTCTTAAAAACACGTTTTTTTAACAATGGAAATTATTTTTAAATTAATTTATGCCACTTATGTGTTTTTAATTTGGAAAAATGGATTCCATATTTGGAATCAGGATGTTCAAATTGTTTAAATAGGTAACTTTTATTTTTATACATTTTGAATAATTATTTCGGTAAATATTTTATTTACCATGGTTAAGGGTAAATCCGGTAAATAAGGGTTAACAAATAAAATTATAATAATAATAAATTACCCTAAAACGTGTCCTATCCTTATTGGTTTATACATGTTCGACCATATTCATCTTTGGGTTGATTTTTGGACCCCATGGAGCCACTTGTAGGTGATAGGGACACTTAATTTTAATTAAGTTAAAATGAATACAAAAATGACACAAGCATATATCTTTTAGGAAAACAATTTTTACATAGGGTTATATATGTTGTATTTTCGACTATAAATATTCATTAGAAAGATAAAATGATTTCCTACATAATTATATTTTATCTATAATTTTTAGGGATTTCATAAGTTATTTTATTTATGACACAATGATGATGCAGTAATTACCATAATAGTGAAAATTTAAAATAATTGATATTATAAATAACCAAATAAATATAATTTGATACTTTTAATGAATGAAAATAATTTTATAGGATAATATGACATATTAGGATTGATTTAATTTACTGTTTTCGAAGTAATAATTCTGTTATGCGTTTCACAAAAATCAACTATTGAATAGTGTCAAAATTGACATAAAAGAGTTTTTAAAATAAATATTATATTATTAATTGATATTAAATTCCTAAAAATATAAGGTTCAGAAGAGAGACTTATCTAATAATATTTTTATCATTAATGGACCACTTGGGGGTCTCTTGGATGTATATAGTAAAAGTGAAACTAATTAACTTAGAGTTAATACTTAAAGATAAGGTTAATATAAGTACCCAAACCTGTATATATTCTATTGGTTGAGTGGTTTTAGACCCATCCCCACCTTAAAATTTAAATAATCCTTTTTGGATCCATTATAAACCGAATATGAATTTATTATAATTTAATATTTCTAGCTTTTCCAAAGGTGCCCCTCACCCCTCTTATAAAAAGGCACTCCTCCTTCTCATTTCTTCACACCTTCAAAGCCTTTTGGTTCGGAAAAACTCTACCAAAATACTCTCCCAACATCCCTCACTACAAACTAGAGGCCTTAGTTTGGTCAAAAATCCAACCTAAGGAGCACTTTTGATCAAATCAAAAGGAAGAACCCGAAGAAGAGGTAATGATTTCACCACCCTTTTCCAAGTTCCTTTCTTCTTCCACTTCTTCTTCCTTTGTTGTTACCATTCTAAACTAATAACTCCAGTATCATATATATAATGTGATTTTATTATAAATATGGTACAACCATATTCATTATTTCATCCACCCTTTGAATAACATGTCACCATACGTGCGTACGTACGGCTTACCGTCTCCACGTCGTGGTGTAATTGTTATTCAATATATTATTATTTGGATGAGTATAATAATGATGTGTAACTCATGTAAATAATAAATATAACATGTTAATTATTATTTATATATGATATACCATCCATTTATATATTATTTTAATATCAAAATAATGATATTGTTGCTCGTGCGTACGTACGGACTACCGTCTCCACGAACGCGATGAGATTCATTCTCCATCGTATCCTTTCAAGTATAATTATCATTTGATGATTTAAAAATAATGTTTAAGGACTTGATATCATTATGTATATTAATAATATACAACCTATCCATTAAAAACATGGCTTATGTAACAAAACATATAAAATAAAATGAGTAAGTTAACACCCGAAACAACGATAATACTAAGATATTATCAACAAATCAATGTTAAAAGATCATATATGATATCATATTAATGTATATGATTCTTGTATAATTTAATAACAATTATTTCACCATTATACAGGAGGTTAACCTACCCCAACCAAGGAAAAGTACAAGGTAAGGGTTATTTCACAATCTCTTCATTATCCGAGGTTGTTTATACGTAATAATCTACTGGGATCTCTTTATCATCCACATCCATGTTTGGTAAAAATTTATTTCAAAACATTTTACTATATAAAATAATATTGGTTAAAGTTATTTATACCCTTTTTTGACTTTTTATAAGAGTTTTATAAAGGAATCTTTCTGTCGTTTTCCAAACAAGGTGCTTTTTAACCTTTTCGACAGAATTAAGGTAAGAATGTTTTTTTAACTTATACGGAGGGTGTGGTTATTCTCCGCCGTTATAAAATCATTGAAGCTTCCCTTACAAGATTATAATAATACTTTCAAAGAAAATGTTTCATTTTATATGAATCTTAAATGATTTCAAAATATAAAGAGATATTTCTCTAAAAAGAGTTTTGATTTCATCTATGTCAACATCCTTTGATGGATTTTACGCTTATTTGAAGTTGATTTATATGATACAAAACTTCTATATTGTATTGAAGGTTTTGTGATATGTTTTACTGTGGATGTGTTATTTTTATACCATTCACGGTTTATGGATGAAGTATTTACATTTTGTATGCTAGTTTTAATAAAAATGGTTATGTTATGTTTAAACCTTTTCATATGGGATTACATTGGACTTTATATGTGACGGGTGGAGCCCGCTATAGCTCCTAGATGAATCGGTAGGTCTCATGAGACAAACTAGTGTCTTGGCACAAGGCCTTGGCAAGATCTTATTTGTAGTCTTGGCATGAGGCCTTGGATATGTGGTTATGATAGTCTGGCATTATGCATTCCATCATTATGAAAGTGGTTATTGATATTGCATGTGATTATTCGATTAGTAGAATATCCATGTGAATAAGTAAATGGCATTATTTCATTTTATTTTTTCCATACTATGTTGAAGTTCAAGTTTAAAAGGTTTTGTTTTATTTATACATTTCCTTAAATGTTTATTCTTATTTATGAAAGTTTCCGCTATATTGTTATCCTTACTGGGCATTTGAGCTCACCCATTTTCTATGTTTTATTTTTCCCAAGAAGTGAAGAAGTAAATTATGAACGACCTGCAGGGATATTATGAGGGGATAATAGTGTGGATTATGGAGACAATATGTTGTTGTAGTAGTTTTTCACTTCATTATGTAATGTAAAACTTTATGAATATATCTAGTGTTTCCAAGGCTACTAAACCAATCGGTATTTCGAGATTTGATCCTTCTTGTGATCATACCAATGTTATGTAATAATGCACCGACTCTAGGTAACTAGAGTCAGGGAATTACAGTCAGTATCAGAGAAAGTTTAGTACAAACCTTGGAAGCTAGATTTAGATAAACTCTGATTAGAGCACGTAGACCTAAGATGAACTTTGAGGATTAGTATAGAAGAACTTCCTAGAATTTTGGTATTGTAGAGATTTTGTGAGTTTTCCAAGCAATACATCCCTGTCTGGATACGAGCAGGTAGAGGCGTCTCTGGCATAGATGTACCTAGGGGTAAAACCCGAAAACACCGCTTTGAGCTAGACTCGAACGGGAACTGGTGCACGACAACGGGCCTTGCTGCACTCTTGGTTACGACACTCCCGGGGGATATTCTTAGGATAACTCTGGTTCTCTTTACAAATCATTATGAAGGGTTTATGAGTATATACTTCCTCAAAGAAAACATTCTTATGATTAGGGATTATATCCATAAATTGTTCAATTTATGTTAAGTGTTTTATAAGTATGGGATTATGTATTTTGATTCATAAACTGATCTAGTTTATGCCATTGTTTAGAAATGGCACCTAGTGGATGAAATGGAAACTGTATCAATGCACGCACTCTATGTAGGGATTGCCCTCCTGCTCAAGATAATTATAGTGGATCTGGTGATGCAACTGGTGTCGATCAGCTAATCACCATACTGGGACAACTCACTCAGGTTATGAATAATAACCTTACCCATATGGAGCACCCTGATCCGCAGCGTGGAAGATCAATGTTAGATCGATTCATGAGGCAACATCCACCAACATTCAATGGGAGTACAAATCCCTTAGTAGCTGAGCAATGGATATTTTCCCTAGAGAAAATATTTCAGGCTTTGGGGAGTAGTGAAAGGGAAAAAGTTATCATGGCAGTTTACCACCTCACTGGAGATGATGATCAATGGTGGTCATTGATTCAAAATATGAAGGAAGATGATAAAGTATCAAATATGTAATGGAGGGAGTTAAAAGATCTGTTTTTAGAAAAATACTTTCCTTGCGACCACCGAGCAGATATGGAAAGACAATTTCTGAGTCTGAGACAGAAGGAGGATGAGAATGTCGCAAAGTATGAGGCTAAGTTTACAAGGTTAGCAAGGTATGTTGGAGATTATATACGTAACCCAAGAAGTAAGATTGATCGTTTCTTTGATGGGTTAAAACCATTTCTCCATCGAGCATTAGTCTCACAATCCTTTTTATCATATGAAGACATTTTCTCATGTGCTATCAAGACTGAAAAGGAATTCTCTAAGTCTTATGACCTTAAAGAAAAGAAAGAGAAGAAGAGACCTTCTGATCAATCTGCTAATGAAAATAAGGGGAAGAAGGGAAAGTTTGAATATATATCATGTGGTAAATGTGGGAAGAAACACCCCGGTACTTGCTTGAAGGGAATGGGAGTCTGTTACAAGTGTGGTGAAAAAGGCCACCAAGCTCGTGATTGCAAGGGGAAGAAGGAAGATACCAATGTTCAGTGCTACAATTGTAGGGATATGGGGCATTATGCAAATGAATGTCCTAAGAGTCAGGAGAACTTACCTAAGAAAAGGCCAATGGATCAAGGCCAAGCTTATGCTATCACTACTGCTGAGGTAGAAGCTCTGAAAGACGTGGTGCCAGGTAATTTAATGGTTTCCTCAAGTTTAGAAAATGCATTATTTGATTCTGGATCATCGCATTATTTAATATCCTCCCAGTTTTCTATGAAAATTAGATATTTCCAATTTGATTTAACAAGGGAGTTGTTATTTAAAACTCCTAAGGGAAGTATCATTCCAACAAAGTTTTGTTAATCAGTCCCCATTAGAGCACATAAATGTTCTTTATCTGCTGATCTCGTCGTCATACCTATGATTGAGTTTGATATAATCCTCAGTATGGACTGGCTTTCGGACTATGATGTGAAGATTTATTTTAAGAATAAATAGGTTACGATTCTTGATGATGATAATAAGGAACAGCTTATCTTTAGAGCAGAATCATCACCACATAATTATTATTTAGATCCACCCCCAGCAGCTCAACTAAATTCAATTATTGGGGAGGAGGAGAATGAAATAACTGTGGGTGAGGAAAGGAATGTTCAAATAGAGGATGTACCTATTGTGAAAGAATTTGTAGATGTATTTCCGGAAGATTTACCTGGACATCCTCCAGAACGAGAAGTTGAGTTTTCCATTGATTTAATTCCTGGATCAAGGCCTATATCAAAGACCCCTTATAGAATGGACACTTTAGAATTAGTTGAACTAAAGAAAAAAATAGAGGAATTGAGTAATAAGGGATTTATTCTCCCTAGTGTTTCTCCATGGGGAGCCCCTATTCTTTTTGTTAAAAATACAGACGGATCTATGAGGTTATGTATCGACTATAGGGAGATCAATGCTATAATAATAAAGAACAAGTATCCGCTACCACGCATTGATGATTTATTTGACCAACTGCATGAAGCTCAAAACTTTTCAAAGATTGACCTTTGATTTGGATACCATCAGTTGTGTGTGAAGAAGGAAGACATTTCGAAGACAGCATTTCGAACCAGGTACGGGCATTACGAATTTACTGTAATGCCTTTTGGATTGACTAATGCACCCTCTGTATTCATGGATCTGATTAATAGAGTTTTCAAGGAGTATCTCAATGAATTTTTGGTGGTATTTATTTATGATATCTTATTATACTCCAAAATCTATGAAGATCATGAAAATCACTTGCGCATTATCATGAAGACTCTGAGAAGGCATAAATTATATGGGAAGTTTAGCAAGTGTGAATTCTGGCTTCATGAGATTTCTTTTCCTGGCCATATTGTCTCCAAAGATGGAATCTCTGTTGATCCTTCTAAGAACAAGGTAGTCCAATAATGGCTAGCACCTACGAGTATAACTGAGGTACGTAGTTTTATTGGTTTGGTAGGTTATTATCAAAGTTTCGTCTAGAATTTTACCCGATTGGATAACCCATTAACAAAGCTCACACGTAAAGGGTTAAATTTGTTTGGACAAAAGAGTCTGAAGAATGTTTCGAAGAACTGAAGAGGAGATTAGTCAATGCTCCTATATTGACTCTACCATCAGGGAATGATGGGTTCATTATTTATAGTGATGCATCGAAGAAAGGACTTGGTTGTGTCCTTATGTAGAATGATAGAGTTATTTCCTATGCATCACGACAGTTGAAAATTCATGAACAAAACTATCATACTCATGATCTCGAGTTAGAAGCTGTGATCTTTGCTTTAAAGATATGGAGGCACTACCTCTACGGTGAAAAATGTGAGATTTATACTGATCACAAGAGTTTGAAGTATATTTTATCACAAAAAGAACTCAACATGAGGCAAAGGACACAACCAAGTGAAACAAGGTGGCAGATGCTTTGAGCAGAAAAGACCATGGAGTTTTGAACGTGATGAGAATTGAAAGGGATCCAATTTTGATGGATCTGGTGAAGATGGACATGGGAATAACCAGGGAAGGTGAAACATCAATGCTTTTTCAAATGGTTTCCAAACCATCTTTACTAGAAAGGATTAAGAGTTCTCAGACCGATGATGAATAATTTCAAAAGAAGATTAAAGATGTGAATGATGGGAGACTAAGAGACTTTGTGTATGAAGATGGAATTTTGAAATTCGGGAAGAGACTTTGTGTTCCCGATATACCTGATCTAAAAAGGGAATTGTTGGATGATTCTCATAGTTCCAATTTCTCTATACACCCTGGGAGCACCAAAATGTATAGAGATTTGAAGGAACATTTTTGGTGGGACAATATGAAGAGGGAGATTGCTGATTCTGTGTCAAGATGTATGGTTTTTCAACAAGTGAAAGCTGGAAGGAAACAGCCTGGAGGAGTCATGCAACCTCTTCCCATACCAGAGTGGAAATGGGACAATATAACGATGGACTTTGTCATGGGACTACCAAAGACTCCTAGAAGGAACGATGCAATATGGGTTATTGTTGATCGTCTTACCAAGTCAGCACATTTTCTTGCTATAAGAGAAGATCTACCACTGGAACGTCTAGCAAGACTATATATTAATGAAGTTGTGAGACTTCATGGAGTACCCCTATCGATTGTTTCTGATCGTGATCCCCATTTTACATCAAGATTCTGGAAGAGTATTCAGAAATCCCTGGATACTGAACTTCATTTGAGCACTGCTTACCACCCTCAAATAGATGGACAATCAGAACGGACTATTAAAACCTTAGAAGACAAGTTGAGATCCTGCTCACTTGACTTTCAGGGTATGGGGGATCAGTATTTACCTCTTGTCGAATTTTCCTATAACAATAGCTTCCATTCGAGTATTCAGATGGAACCATATGAAGCATTATATGGAAAGAGATATCGCACACCAACCTGTTGGGATGATGTTGGTGAAAGAAAACTTGTAGGTCTAGAACTGGTGGAGGAAACAATGGAAAAGGTGAAGATAATCCAAAATCACATCAAAGCAGCTCAAAGTAGGCAGAAGAGCTATGCTGATAATCGAAGGAAGGATTTGGAATTTCAAGTCGGTGATCATGTTTTCCTGAAGGTATCTCCATGGAAGGGAGTTATACGTTTTGGTAAGAAAGGTAAATTGAGTCCCAGGTACATCAGACCTTTCGAAATTCTAGAACGAATTGGGGTTTTAGCTTACTAATTGGCAATGCCGCCAAGTCTCTCCAAAGTTCATGATTTGTTCCACGTATCTCTGTTGAGGAAATACATGCATGTCCCAACGCATGTACTCACCTATGAGGAGTTAGAACTGGAACCCGATTTTTCTAATTGCGAAGAGCCTGTCAGGATTCTTTATACGAGAGAACAAGTAATGAGAAACTGGACGACGTGTCTGGTAAATGTTTTGTGGAGAAACCATATGATGGAAGAGGCAACGTGGGAACCCGAGGAACTTATGATGAAGAACCACCCAAGTCTTTTCATGTGATAAGTATTCTATAAATTTCGAGGATGAAATTATTTGAAGGAGGGGAGAATGTAACACACCAAGCTTCTATGGTACGCTTCTCTTTGAAAAATGTGATAGCGTGTGTTGTACGAAACACCGAGTTCTAATACACCATAACCAATCAAACTAGCTGTTATGAATAATAATACCTACTTTTTGAAATTATATATATATTATATTTTAAAATGGACTTCATTTTTCGATTTAGAATATCGAATTTAGCCTAAGGTGGGATTTTGGTACTTTTCGGATAACTTTAATATTTTGATGAATAGTGAAAATTACTAAATTTTAATTAAAAACAACTTTTTTTAATCAAAATAATTAATAGTGATAAATTATGAATTTTAGTGGTTTGAAAGTATATTTAAAATATATTTTTGCCATTTAATACAATGTTGGTCATTGGACATAATTTTACAATTAAACCAGACATAAACAAGTGTCAATATTTTGATAGTTATTATCTCTTAAAAACACGCTTTTTGTTTTAACAACAAGAATTAATTTTAAATTAATTTATGCCACTTATGTGTTTTGAATTTGGAAAAATGGATTCCATATTTGTAATCATGATGTTCAAATTGTGTAAATAGGTATCTTTTATTTTTAGACATTTTGAATAATTACTTCGGTAAATATTTTATTTACCATGGTTAAGGGTAAATCTGGTAAATAAGGGTTAAAAAATAATATTATAATAATACTAAATTACCCTAAAACGTGTCCTAGCCTTATTTATTGATACATTTTCGACCATAGGCATCTTTGGGTCGATTTTTGGACCCCATGGAGCCACTTGTAGGTGATAGGGACACTTAATTTTAATTAAGATAAAATGAATACAAAAATGACACAAGCATATATCGTTTAGAAACACAGTTTTTACATAGGGTTATATATGTTTTATTTTCGACTATAAATATTCATTAGAAAGATAAAAAGAGTTCCTACATAATTGTATTTTATTTATAATTTTTAGGGATTACATAAGTTCATTTATTTATGACACAATGATGATGCAGTAATTACCATAATAGTGAAAATTTAAAATAATTGATATTATAAATACTGAAATAAAAATAATTTGAGACTTTTAATGAATTAAAATAATTTTATAGGATAATATTACATATTATTATTGATTTAATTAACTTTTTTTGAAGTAATAATTCTGTTATGAGTTTCACAAAAATCAACTATTGAATAGTGTTAAAATTGACATCAAGGAGTCTGTAAAATAAATATTATTTTATTAATTGATATTAAATTCCTAAAAATCTGAGGATCGGCCAAGAGACTTATCTCATAATAGTTGTATCATTAATGGACCACTTGGGGGTCTCTTGAATGTATATATTATGTTTATTAACCATATAATATAAAAATACAAAGAGACATTGTAAAAGTGAAAGTAATTAACTTAGAGTTAATACTTAAAGATAAGGTTAATATAAGTACCCAAACCTGTCTATATTCTATTGGTTGAGTGGTTTAAGACCCATCCCCACCATAACATTTAAATAATCCACTTTGGAGCCATTATAAACCGAATATGAATTTTTATAAATTAATATTTCTAGCTTTTCCAAAGGTGCCCCTCACCCCTCTTATAAAAGGGCACTCCTCCTTCTCATTTCTTCACACCTTCAAAGCCTTTTGGTTCGGCCAAAATCTGCCCAAATACTCTCCCAACATCCCTCACTACAACCTAGAGGCCTTAGTTTGATTATAAATCCAACCTAAGGAGCCCTTTTGATCAACTAAAAAGGAAGAACCCGAAGAAGAGGTAATGATTTCACCACCCTTTTCCAAGTTCCTTTCTTCTTCCACTTCTTCTTCCTTTGTTGTTACCATTATAAAATAATAACTCCAGTATCATATATATATTGTGATGTTATTATAAATATTTTATAACCATATTCAGTATTCTATCCACCCTTTGAATAACATGTCACCATACGTGCATACGTACGGCTTACCGTCTCCACGTCGTGGTGTAATTGTTATTCAACATATCATTATTTGGATGGGTATAATAATGATTTGTAACTCATGTAGATAATAAATATAACATGTTAATTATTATGTATATATAATATACCATCTATTTATATATTATTTTAATATCAAAAGAATGATATTGTCGCTCGTGCGTACGTACAGACTACCATCTCCACGAACGCGATGAGATTCATTCTCCATCGTATCCATTCAAGTATAATTATCATTTGATGATTTTAAAATAATGTTTAAGGACTTGATATCATTCTGTATATGAATAATATACAACCTATCCATTACAAACATGGCTTACATAACAAAACATATAAAAGAAAACGAGTAAGTTAACACCTGAAACAACGATAATACTAAGATATTATTAACAAATCAATGTTAAAAGATCATATATGATATCATATTAATGTATATGATTCTTGTATAATTTAATTACAATTATTTCACCATTATACAGGAGGTTAACCTACCCCAACCAAGGAAAAGTACAAGGTAAGGGTTATTTCACAATCTCTTCATTATCCGAGGTTGTTTATACGTAATAATCTACTGGGATCTCTTTATCATCCACATCCATGTTTCGTAAAAATGTATTTCAAAACATTTTTACTATTTAAAATAATATGGGTTAAAGTTATTTATACCCATGTTTTACTTTTTATAAGAGTTTTATAAAGTAATATTTCCATCGTTTTCCAAACAAGGTGCTTTTTAACCTTTTCGACAGAATTAAGGTAAGAATGTTTTTTTTAACTTCTACGGCGGGTGCGGTTATTTTCCTCCATTATAAAATCGTCGAAGATTCCCTTGTAATATTATAAGAATAATTTCAAAGAAAATTTTTCATTTTATATTACTCTTAAATGATTTCAAAATAGAAAGAGATGTTTCTCTAAAAAGAGTTTTGATTTCATCTATGTCAACATCCTTTGATGTTTTTTACGCTTATTTGAAGTTGATATATTATGATACAAAACTTCTATATTGTATTGAAGGTTTTGTGATATGTTTGACTGTGGATGTGTTATTTTTATACCGTTCATTGTTTATGGATGAAGTATTTACAACTCGTATGCTAGTTTTAATACGAATGTTTATGTTATGTTTAAACCTTTTCATATGGGAATGAATTGGACTTAATATGTGACGGGTGGAGCCCTCTATAGCTCCTCGATGCATCGGTAGGTCTCATGAGACAAACTAGTGTCTTGGCACAAGGCCTTGGAAAAATCATATTTGTAGTCTTGTCACGAGGCCTTGGCTATGTGGTTATGATATTCTGGCATTATGCATTCCATCATTATGAAAGTGGTTATTGATATTGCATGTGATTATTCGATTAGTAGAATATCCATGTGAACAAGTAAATGGCATTATTTCATTTTATTTTTTCCATACTATGTTTAAGTTCAAGTTTAAAAGCCTTTTGTTTTAGTTATACATTGCCTTAAATGTTTATTCTTATTTATGAAAGTTTTCGCTATATTGTTATCCTTACTGGGCATTTGAGCTCACCCCTTTTTTATGTTTTATTTTTCCCAGGAAGTGAAGAAGTAAATTATGAATGACCTGTAGGGATATTATGAGGGGATAATAGTGTGGATTATGGAGACAATATGTTGTTGAAGTAGTTTTCAATTCATGATGTAATGTAAACCTTTATGAATATATCTAGTGTTTCCAAGGCTACTAAACCAATCGGTCTTTCGAGATTTGATCCTTCTTGTGATCATGCCAATGTTATGTAATAATGCACCGACTATAGGTAACTAGGGTCGGGGCGTTACATACTGCCTATATTTTATGATAAATTTCTCATGATTTTTATCACACTTCCTATGTTAACATAGAAAGGGGTAAATTATGCCTAGATGTAATAAATTTAGGAATTTTTTTAAAAATATTGAAAAGAGGAGAATATTTACACTCTTCCACACATTACTATCAGGTGGGAAAGGTTTTTTGATATATAGTGATTCTTAAAATAAATTATGTGGTCGCATACCTATGATGAATGTTAATGTGAAAGCATAGGCCTCATAATGGTTAACGATTTATGAGAAAAACTAACCATTGAATAATTTGACGTTTCCATTTATGATATTTACCTTAACTATTTTTTGGAACTACCTCTATGGTGAGAAGTGAGGAATATATATATCATAATAGTCTAAAGTACATATACACACAAAAAAGATGTAAATGAATCAGTGAATATAGTTAAAGGTGATCAATGACTATGATTTCTCTATTCACTAGAATCCTAGAACAATGAAAAATGTAGTTGATTCCATTAGAATAAATAAAAAATATCATCTATCTATGGTGAATTTTGAGAATGAACCCATCATCATGGTTATGAAAATGATAGATTGGGAAATCATAATGTTAATGAATATATCCTACCCTGGCCAAATGATTTCCCAATTATCTATCTAATAAAATTTTAACCAGGCGCAAATAGATTATCTAAAGCTTCAAAAGAATGCGGAATCCGTAAAAAAGTATAATCCCAATGAATTATACATCGATGAATATGGATTGAATTAGTTTGGAACTAGAAATTATGTACCAAAATCACAGATGATAAAGAATGATCTATTATATAATGCACATATCACATGTTTCTCTATCCATATAAAAGGTATAAAGATATATTGTGATATTTGAATTAGTTTTGGTGTGATAGCATGAAAAATTATATCGTTGATTACAACTCAAATTACATGGTATGTTATAAAGATTTAGTAGAGTGAAATAATTCCAATCGAATGATATAACCATTTCCCTTACCCATTTGTAAATGGTAGAACATCATCATGGACTTTTTTCACTAGTCTCCCAATGTCATATAATGGAAGAAGTGAAATACTATTTTTGGTGGATAAGATCGCTCTGATTTCTCACTTAATCACAATTTGGTTGGATTTCATTCTTATGAAACCTGTTATTACATTTTTAATGGAAGTGTTAAGGTTGTATTGGGAACCAATTATTGTCAATTATGATCTTGTTCCAAGGTATGCTTCCACATTTTTTTGAATTATTCAAAATGATATGAATATTGAATTGAATTTCAGTATAGTTTATTACTCCAAAAATAATTTATAATCTGATAGAACTATTCAAAAACTTGGGGAAATTTTTAGATCCTTATCGATTGAATTTTAATGGGGATGGGATTGGCATCTTCCATTAGCTGACTTCTCATACAGTAATAGATTCAACTCAAATATTAAATTTACTCTATATAAGTATTTATTTGGGAAGTGATGTAGAAAACATACTTTTTGGGATGAATTTTGTGAATTATATATACATTGTCCTGATCTCATACAATAGATGATAGAATTTTTTCAGGACATCCCATTGATTGTAAAATATTCCATGATTTGGATGAAGATATATGCTTCCAAAGGAATTTGAGTTTGATATTATAGGAAATTTCTTTCCTTCAAATATCACCCTATAATTGAGTAATATTATTTTTAAGTAAAGGGATTATTATCCCTAGGTACATTATCTCTTTTTATATCATTTATATCATTGTATCTATTTCATATTGATGAGAACTTCCACCAAAAATGGCACATGTTTGTGGTGTGTTACACATGTCTTTCCAGAGGAAGTACATACCAAATCACTCACATGTCTTGAATATATATGTAACGCCTCATCCCTAGTTACCCAGAGTCGGTGCATTATTACATAACATTATCATGATCAATAAAGATCAAGTCTCGAAAGATTGATTAGTATAGTAGCCTTGGAAACAATAGATACATTTATAATGTTTACATTAAAACATAAAATGAAAACTACAACAACCTAGTCTCCATAGTCCACACTCATATCCCCTCATACTATCCCTGTAGTTCATTCATAAAATACCTCTTCACATCCTGGGAAAAATAAAACATTGAAATGGGTCAGCTCAGATGCCTAATAAGGATAACAATATAGCGGAAACTTTCATAAATAAGAATAAACATTTAAGGCAATGTATACCTAAAACAAAAGCCTTTTAAACGTAAAATTCAGCATAATATGGCAGAAATAAAATGAAATAATTCCATTTACTTATTCAAATGGATATTCTAATAATCGAATAATCACATGAAATGTCAATAACCACTTTAATAATGATGTAATGCATAATTCCAGACTATCATAACCATGTAGCCAAGGCCTCGTGCCAAGACTACAAATAAGATTTTGTCAAGGCCTCATTTCAAGACACTAGTTTGTCTCATGATACCTACCGATGCATCAAGGAGCTATAACGGGCTCCACCCGTCACTTATTAAGTCCAATTCATTCCTCATATGAACATGTTTAAACATAACATAAACATTCATATTAAAACTATCATATGAAATGTCAATAATTTCTCCATAAACCTTGAATGGTATAAAAATAAAAAATCCACAGTCAAACATATCATAAAACCTTCAATATAATATGGAAGTTTTGTTTCATAATAAATCAACTTCAAATAAACATAAAATCCATCCAAAGATGTTGACATAGATGAAATCAAAACTATTTGAGAGAAATGTATCTTTTTTTTAAATCATTTAAAAGTCACATAATTATAAAAGAAAACATTTAATTTGAAAATATTCTTATAAGATTTTAAGGTAATATTTGATGATTTTATAATGGCATAAAATAGCTACACACATCGTATAAGTTAAAAAGACATTCTTACATTAATTTTGTCGAAAAGGTTAAAAAGGACCTTCTTTGGAAAACAACAGAAAGATTCCTTTATAAACTTCTTTTAAAAAGTCAAACAAGGGTATAAATGAATTTAACCCATATTATATAAAATATTAATAATGTTTTGAAATACATTTTTAAGAAACATGGATGTGGATGATAAAGAAGTCCCAGTAGATAATTATGTATAAAAAACCTCGGATATTGAAGAGATTGCGAAATAAACCCTTACCTTGTACATTTCCTTGGTTGAGGGTGGGTTAACCTCCTGTATAATGGTGAAATAATTTTTATTAAATTATACATGAATCATATACATTAATATGATATCATGTATGATCTTTTATTGTTGATTTATTAATAATATATTAGTATTATCATCGTTTCGCGTGTTAACTCACTCGTTTTATTTTATATATTTTGTTACATAAGCCTTGTTTGTTATGGATAGGTTGTGTCTTATTCATATCCAGGATGATATCAAGTCCTTAAACCATAATTTAAATCATCAAATGATAATTATAATTGCATGGATATGTTGGGGAATGAATCTCATAGCATTCGTGGAGACAGTAGTCCGTACATACGCTCAAGCGACAATATCATTCTTTTGATATTAAAATAATATATAATTTGATGGTATATCATATATAAAGAATCATTATCATGTTATATTTATTATTTACATCAATTAAATATCATTATCACACCCATCCAAATAATAATGTTTTTGAATAACAATTACACCACGACGTGGAGACGGTAAGTCGTACGTACGCACATATGGTGACATGTCATTCAAAGGATGGATAGAATACTGAATATGATTTTACCATATTTATAATATCATTATAGTACATAGAATATAATAGAGTTATTATTTTATAAAGGAAAAAAGAATAAATAAGAAGTTGAAGAAGAAAGGAACTTGAAAAGGGGTGGTGAAAACATTACCTCTTCTTCGGGTTCATCCTTTTGATTTGATCAAAATAGATACTTATGTTGGCTTTATGATCCAACTAAGGACTCTAGTTTGAATTGAGAGAAGTTTATAGAATATTTGGGCAGGGTTTGGATGATCCAAAATTCTTTGATGGTGTAAATAATTGGTTAGAAGTGGTGTCCTATTATATGGGTGAGGAGGGTCTCTTTAAGAAAATCTTAAAGTATTATTTTATAATAAATTTATATTCGGTTTCTAATGGCTCAAAAGTGGATTATTCAAAGTATAAGGTGGGTATGGGTCTAAATAATTTCAAAAAATATTTTTTAGACAGTTTTGGGTCATTATATTAACCTTATATTTTAGTTTTAACTCTTCGTTAATTAGTTTGACACTTACCATGTCACTTTGTATTTTTATATTATGTAGTTAATAAACATACTATATACATCCAATATACCCCCAAGTGTTCCATTAATGATACACCTATCATGATATAAGTCCTTTGGCCGAACCATAGATTTTTAAAATTAGAATATCAATTAATAATATAATATTTGTTTTAAACACTCTTTTATGTCAATTTTGACACTATTGGGTTTTTTTTGATAAATTCATAAAATCATTATTAATTTTAACAAATTTTATATGACCAGTACTAATATGTCATATTAACGTAGAAAAGTAGTGGATCTCATATAAATTTTCAAATTACATTTATTTTTATATTTATAATATCAATTATTTTAATTTTTTATTAATTAGGTAATTACTATATCCCCATTGTGTCATAAATAAATTAAACTATTTAATGTCTAAAAATTATAAATAAAATACCATTATGTAGGAAATCTGTTTAGATTTATAATGAATATTTATAATCTAATTTACCTTATGCATAACCCTATATTAAAATTATTTTAGTAATTAAAATTTTATTTTAACTCTTTTAACTCTTCTTTGAATTAAATATTAATAAATGTCCTAATCTAATCCAAGTGGACCTCAATGATAATATTTTATTCCTAAGGTTGTTTTTGGTCGAGATACACTTGTCCAATAGAATTAGGACATGTTTTAGGGTAATAATAATTTCATTTTTACCCTTAATTACCCTATTTACTTTTTACAGTGGTAAATAAAAGTAAAAAGTTACTATTCAACAAAATTTATTTTTATCATATTGAACCACATTTTACTCCTTGATATTAACTATTTCTCTCATATTTTTGAAATTCCACTCACAGAAGCGGTAAAATTATGTTTTATGTGAATTTGAAAATTCTCCTATGAGATGGGTAAAAGACGGTGAAAAGTTCAATAAAATTTTATGTCTAAAATTATTATAAACTGTATCCAATGAATTAAATTAAAATTATAAATGTATTACGTATCTATTCTGACATAAAGTAAATTTAAATAAAATAATAATTATTTAAAAAAATCATTTTTAACCAATAACTCAGTGTTTTTTACTATTCATCAAAACTTGAATGTTTTCAAAAAAATACCAAAAATTCACCCTTGGATAATTTTGATATTCCGAATCTAAAAATGAAGTCCATTTTGAAAGATAAAATTTATAAAATTTTAAAAAGTGGGTATTACTATTCATAACGGCTAGTTTGATTGGTCACGGTGTGTTAGAATCTCGAAATTGCGTAAAATGCAATCTATTTCATTATTCAAAGGGAAACATATTGTTGAAGCTTGGGGTGATACACTATAGGTGGTACAACTATATCATGACATATCATATGATGATAAGTTGTTAAATTTATTATACTATAGATAAAATATTAACAATGCAACTCACCTTGTCAAATTACGATGGTTGAACCAGAAATATGAAAAGATGCTATGGGAACTAGAGGAAATGATAGATAAATATTACCTACATGTACTCACAGATAAGAATACGGGTGGAAATATAACATAAAATAATTCTAAAGGGGTTAATAATGTTGAAACCTAGAGATTATAATTGATATTTTTTATTGAATAAATGTGTGTTATAATATATAGTTTTATAAAAAAAGAACAAAATGAAACTAACAACACATTATTTCATTAATAGAGGTTGTTACATTAGTGATAATATAAACCCATGAAAATGAAAAACATTACAATGGGTCAACAAATATTTAATAAAAAAATTATAATGGTGAAATTTGGATCCTTCCAGTCATCTAAAATCACCACCCTCACGAGAAACACTATGAAAAATATAAGAAATATTAGTAGACATCTCGACATCATAGAAAAGAATATAGAACATTGGGAGGAGTTATAGTAAAGGATGAATATATGAATGAATGAATTTAATATGTATTAAATATAACTTTGAAGGAAAATTATTTTGATAAAATGACTGACATTTCATAACTGGGCTTGTAAATTTTTTTTAATAGGGATGTTTTGGAATTTTTCTGAATTGCTTAAATTATTAGGTTGACAATAAAAATACTAATTCTCAAAACTGGTTGATTTTATGTTACATAATTCATGATGTAATAATGGCCTAATTTATTCTATAAATGTAGGCTCGACCAAAAACATGATTAATAAGATAAATGGGTCATCTAAATATAATAAACATGTTTTCCAAACATAAAAATTAACTTCATATGTCTAATGTATAAAGTATTCAATTAAATTTATATTTTATCAATTTCCATTATTTTTTTAAACTAAAAATGTCAATATTTAATCTATTTTAAAGTCATAAAATCTTATTATTTTATCCAATTGTATTTTATATTGTCAAAATGATTAATATTCAATAGTTTACCTTGAATATAATATTTCACCAAAAATTATAACTCAAAAATACCCCACCCCTTGTGCATAAAAATCTCATCTATCTCCCCTTGTAAAACCATATCTCCCACACATAAAAAATAAAAAAATTCCCCAAATAAACTCTTCTACGTCACGTATAATACTTATGGATGTTCTAGAGTAACTAAATCTATGTATCAAAGTAGATTAGAGCCACATAAATGAAGCGACGCCAATAAGGATGGGGTAGCATATGAAATAATAAAACACAATGAATATAATATATCTCACAGCCACACTATAGTAAATAAACTAGTACTAGGATTAACTACATATATAGTCACTCAGAAACCAAGATTCCAAGTTTACAATATATATGTTCCTTGAGTACAAATGAATTAAAGGAACGTCATTAAATTACATATTTACTTTTTTTACATTTAAACATATTTTAAGTAATTCATTAGCTATTAATTTACATTATTCTAACCACTTTATATAATAATAAATTTAATTCCATTCTCTATGTTCATAATCCAACCGAGTCCATCTGTAACGCCTCAATTTTTTAAAAGTGAAAATTATGTTCGATAGGATAAGGGAAAAGCTACACCGAACACAAATAACTATTATTATTTTAAAATCATTCTTTAAACCTTTCCATTAAATTTAAATATAAGATTAGGATTATATAATATTTGAAATATATATATATATATATCCTAAATATATTTATAAATTTTTATTAAATAGTCAATAAATTTTTTCATAATGACTTTTTATTCTGGAAAATATTTTTTTTTAGAATTCTATTTAAAAATATTATCATTATTTTACATAAAATTTTTAAAATTTATATGATAATTAAAAATACATTATTTATATCATCATATCCAAATTAAAATAGGGTGAAATTTTGTAATTTTACATAAAATATAGATTTTTCAGTGAATGGTGAAAACTCTGTTTTATGTAAAATTATCATTACTTTTGATAATTAAGTAATATAAAAGTCCCAATATTCATTGAATTTTATTTGAAAGAAGAAATGTTTTTATTCCGTAATATTTTGTTCAATTAATTTTATTTATATCATCTTTATACCATATTTTAGTATAAGTTTATTTTTAATAATAAAAGGTATTTTTTTAGAAAACCCTTTTAAAATAAATAATGTTTCACCACTATAATTGATTAAAATAAAAAATTATGATAAATTATTTAAATTTAATTTTAATATTATATACCAATATTTATTAATTTAAATTCAAAAAATTATGATCACTTCTTGTAGATTTGATGTAAAATCATGTTTTCCATGAAAATTACACTTTATTGAAAACTTCATTTCATCACACTTGTGAGTTTTATTTATAAATTATATTAATTGAACTATATAAAGAAATTTTGATAAAATGGAATGAAATTTTTTAATATTAATAATCAATATTAGGTAATAAGGTAAACTTATCTTTTGAAAAATATGAATAGTAATTGTATTACATATTTATTACAATGGTAAAATAAAATAGTTCAATTAAGGGGAAAAATACATTAAAGAAGACTATAAATAATGTAACCATAATAGTATGAATATTTATACATAATTTTTAATGAAATAGTTATTATATTTTTTCCTTATTGTTTTTACTTTATGAATTATTAAGTAATCATTTTTGTAAAAATTATATTTCGATATGATAAACAATAAATTTTATTTTTTATTAAAATTAAATTTCAATTACGAAATTCCTTTTGTTAAATTAAATTATTTTTGGAAAAAATTATAATATAATAAAATATAATTATTATATAAAGATTTTTAAATTAAATTTACAATATACTTTTTATAATGTCAAATTTAATTTTTATAATGGTTTGATAATATTTATTATGAAAAAAATTGCATTTTTCAATAAATGTCAGTTCTATTTTAGAGGTGAAAATTCATATATTTAAAAAGTTGTTTTTATTAAAGAAATATTATTTTTGGAATGAACCCTTTGAAATTATCCAATTTTTAATTTTTTCATTATTTTCTAAGCCAATCAAATTTTTGGATAAATTTTAAATATGATATAAATATACGATGTGTATTATGTCATAATAAAAACCAAAAAGTAATATAATAAACGATATAAAAAGTTATCAATGAAAAAAATATGTTTCCCATTAAATATAATGTTTTTTAGATTATATTGTCAATTTTATAAAGCGTTTATGAATCCTCTAAAACAAATATGATAATTTCTAGTTTTAAAATCATTTTTATTTAAAATCAACTAATATCCACATCAAAAAGGATATTATATTATTAATTCCATCACATGGCCTTGAAAATTATAAAAACCACTCCTGTTTGGTAGAGACCATTGGAAACCCCCATGCTATGTTTTTTGGTTTTGATTACATTATTATATATATTCCAAATCCTATGTTTGTAAAATATTAAAGAACTCCCGTCTCTTTTTCTATATAACCCCACCCAATATGCAATTTCTATTCACTCGAAAACCATACAGAATTTCCTTGATTTTACTTAACCTCTTCATATTCCTTCCATTGTGTCTCCATTCTCTCAATAATATCCTCCCAAGCCTTTGGAATCACCCTCTCTAGGTAAGGGATCTCTCACTCCCCTTTTTATTCAAGAACATCTTTTATAATATAACTCTTCGTTTTAACTTTTTATTATTTATTTATGTTTTTATAAATCCCTATTACAACGATTTATATGTACATATGATGATATATCCCTTTCACTCCCATTAATCTCTCTCATGAACCTTAATGTACACCTATTAGCTTGCTGAAATTTAGTAGGGGATCTACCACACTTTTTTTATTCAAGAACCTCTTTTATGGTATCCTTGTGAATTTAAATATATTATCGTTTGGGTATGTTTTTATAAATCTCTATTAAGTTTATATTTAAATAAATGTGGTTATAGTCCTATTTCAGGCTCAGTAATCCCCCTATTTATCCTTTTTGTACACATATAACCGTGCTCAAATCTAATAATGGATCTTCTCTTTCCCTTATTTATTAAAGTATCTTCATTAATATATTATTTTTATCTCCAATTATTAATTTTTGGATATCTTCTTCCATATCCACCTTACATTCCACTTTATTTCTAAATTTTGAGATACCCCTTTCATACTCATTAATCCCTCTAATGAACATTTATTTTCCCCTATAATGATGCCAAAATTTCACCATTATTTTCCCCTACCAAACAAGTGTGTAATGAATACCAATACACTTTACAATCAAGGGTATTGACCTTTATTCCCCTATAAATATTTATTGGGGACTTAAATGTATTTATCCCATAATCCTTGATTATGTAAAAATATTTAGGATAAATGATTCCATTTTTTAGGATCCATGTGGAACGCTTATATTTATGAATGATATGAAAGTGATGGGTGAACTTATAATTATATAGCACTCCAATTAATTGGGTAGTTCTTTAGTGTCATGAAAAATCATGAAAGGGATTAGGGAGTGTTAATAATCCATCATGGGACTTCTTCCACTATGATTTATTTTTTATTAACATTGTCTTCTGTTTATGATGTTGTTTTTAAGGTTGTTTCCACATTCCCCATGTTTCGTTTATGTTACCATGATATATCATGCCTCACTATGCAATTTTAATATTCTCTCCAATTTTATGTCCCATTGAAATGATTATTTTCTAACATGAAATTATTCCATCATATTATCATTTTTTATTCCATTATTGTGATTTATAGCTCACCCCTTCCATATTTATGCCCTTAGGTTTTCCCATGTAATTTTAAAATCTATGGAATTTTAGAATCTTGTTAAAGAATATTTCAATAATATTATTGTATCCCATGATAATGTTATTATTTTGTGCTCCTAATTCACAAAGTAACTAGACTTTTTGATAATATGGGTTTTATTATGTGTACTATTATGTAATATATCATGAATTATTGTTTTATAATAGCTTGGTTTTTCGTAAATGGTTTCCAAGGAAAGTTTAGATATTTTGGGATTAATATTAGAAAACTCAAGATAAATTCATAGGGATAAGTATAAAAATAATAATAAATCCCTAAATTTTGGCAAAGTGTGGATTATGTGATTCCTAGGAAAATGAAACCCTATCGGGATACTACAAGTGGATGTGTCTCTGTCATATATACACCTAGGGGAAAAACATGAAAAAACCGCATTTTTCTGGACTCAATATGGAACTAGTACATTAAAATGGTACTTAATACATGCCTAGTTTGACCATCCCAAGGGAATATTCATTTTTTATTCACATGCTTGTTATGAACCATTATTATGGGTATAATAATTCCTATAAGATTTTGTGTTATGAAATAGATAATGGATAACATATATAAAATCCTAAAAATTATAATTTTAAAAAAATAAATTTCATTTATAAGTTATCTATTTAACGCTATTAAATTTCAATTTAAATGTTTAACATTTGAAAATTATTCATCCTTAATTTTCCCTATATTATATTCAAATTTTTTAAATTTGATGAAATGAACCAATAACCAATGTGATGGGTAATGTGATGACTTCCAAAATGATATTCCTAACATGATGAGTTCCAAAGTAAGAAATGTGTTGATTATTCCAAACTAGCTAATGACAATCATAGATAAGAGTTGGAATATATTTGAATATCCAAATACACCAAATAAGAGGTGGAAAAAGACACATGTAAATTAAACTAATAGGGATGATAAAGTGAATAATATTCACTTTCAGTCCTATAAAAAATGTGGACAGTGTCACTAAGAGAAATTCCACAAAGGAACATGAAAGTATTTTAGGTGTGAAAAATAGTGGTGAAAGTAGCTAGTTTCTATAAAAATAAAGTGTATGATATAATATTATATATTACATCCTAAAATGACCTTTTTTCGATGTATTATGTGTGTATAATATGTGATTTATGTTAGTCAACGCCCTAATCCAAGTGTAAAATCTTATAATAAGGAAGGGAATATTCTATTTGAATCATTGAAGTGTAAGGATTAAATTTTATAAGTATTGGTAATCAAGTTTCCTATTGTAGATGTAGTATATCAATGACATCCGAGATATAATGTTCAAGAAATATATTAGGATTTTTCTATAGAATTTTTTATTTAAGGACATGAAATTGATGTTGAATTGTACAGATATCCAATAAAAGTTATTCCATGATAGTGTGATATTTTAACAACCACGTGATTGATGGACTGATACCCCTTAGTAGGTATTTGATGATAGGGTAAACCTAAAGAATCTCAGAATGATATGTCTATGTAAAAATCTATGAAAACAATGATAACACTTTTGAGGCATTATATGATTGATTTTTATCATGATTAAAGATATTTTGGGATAATATATTATAGGTTGAAATCATTTTTTAGGATTTTGAGGTAATGAATGATATTCTATAAGTTTTTTTTTGGTTTAGGTATATATTCCCATTGGGCTTAATGTAAGGGAATATTTGAGAATTATTATAATATATTTTTATAGGTTTAAAATAAAGGGTAAGAGAAAACATTTGATGTTAAAAACTTCTTTAATATTGAGGTTATATTTGTTATTAAGAATATAATAGTATTTATTTTTGGAATTATCTATGATAAAACATTGGTATTTTTTTATAATTTTGGGGATTTATCTATTAAGGTTTATTAATTTTCATTTTTATCTTAATTTATGCTAACAAATTTGGATTTAGTAAATATATGAGGAAAATATTGTTATTATCTGGTGAATTATGTGATTCAGTAGAAGTTAATTCTACTGCATTTGGGAAAAAATTATTGAGTATTCATCATTGGGAGAACTGAATATAGAAAAAAATTATTAATGGATGAAATTATACTTTTCACGAATTAATACCCCCATATTCCCCTAGTATGGAGTATATAAATATTTTTTACTCTAGTAAATGAATCTTAAAGAAAAAATGTTGTCATATTATTATCATTTTAATGAATCGATGGTCATTTTATCCATCATGTATTTATTTTTTTGTGGTCATTGAATTTCTCCAAACAATGTTATCGATCACTATCTACTAGTTATTTAGAGTTAGTTGTATCTTTCATGTCTTTGTATTCACTTCCAACTAATTTTCACCTACATGGAAACATAGTTATATGATGCCCTTCATACTTCCCTTTCTCTATTTTCAGGTGGATGTTTTATTATCCCTTTTTATGATGTGGGTTTTCAATAAATATATTTTTAGTTTTCAAAAATAATATAATAGATTACAAGTTTTAACATTGAATATGCATTTTATTGAATGAAATAATAATTCAATGCCAAGATTTTTTTAAATAGAAGTTTATGTTTGATAGTGTATGTGATTCACAACACCACACCGAAAAAACAAAGATTATTTAAATATGACCATTGTAACCTCTCTATTAAAGTTTTTTAAATGACTTGGATTAACTAATTTATTAAATATATATTTATATATAGGCTATAAATATACAGATAAAATCTTAGTAAATTATCATTCAATTTTTGGTATTGTCATTGTTTACATTAAAATGTATTTTCTTCAAAAATGATTTATATTTCATATTATGAAAAAAATAACTATTTTATAGAAGATTTAGAAAATGAATTTGATAAGAGGTACTAAATTTTTTTAAATAATCATATCAAAATTAAATTAAGATGAATTTTATATCTGTTTCAAAATATATATATTTTCAGTGAATAGTGGAAAGTATAGTTTTTTTGTGAAAATCCCATTTATTTTAATAATTAACTAATATAAAAGACCCAATATTATTTAAATTTGATTTAATGGTATAAATATTATTCATTATTTATATTTTTTTCATTTTATTATGTTTAAATTAACTTTATAGTATATTTTAGTGTAAGTTTATTTTTAAGATTAAAATGAAGTTTTTTTAGAAACTATTCTAAATTTCTTAATGTTTATCCATTATAACTAATTAAAATAATCCCTAATAAGAAATTATTTAAATTAAATATTTGTTTTATATATTTATATTTATGAATTTAAATTCATATAATTATCATTACTAGTTATAAAGTTAATGTAAAATCATTTTTTAAATGCATTTTTTAGAAAACATATTTCCATCCCCCGTATGGGTTTTATTTAAAATTTAAATTCATTCACCTATGTGAATATATTTTGATAGAATTTATCCCATATAATGGAATAACAATATTTACTATTAGGTAATATGGTTTTATTATTTTTGGAACAATATGAATAGTAAATGCGGTAAATATTTATTACCATGGTGAAAGGAAAATAGTTTAATTAAGGATAAAAATTTTAACAAAGACTAGAAACAAAGTAACCCGAGTAGTATGAATATATATATATATTTAATTTTCATTTAAATAGTGTTTTTATTTATTTATAATATTTTTAAATTATATATTATTACATAATCAATTTAATAAAAATAATATTTTGATAAGTTAAAACAAAAATTGTATTTTTGAGTAATATTAAATTACAATTAAAAAATTACTTTTAAACAATTAATGGATTTTTTAATAAAATTATATTTTAATAAAATAATATTATTAAATAATGATTGTTAAATTTAAATGATTATAAAAAAATTATGATTTCAAATGTGACTTCCATAATTTTTTTAAAATAGTTATCACAAATAAACCCATCATTTCTCAATTAATGTTAATTATATATTAAAAATTATAATTCATATATTCAAAAAAAAATTGTAAATTTTCTTTTTTTTTCTGAATCCTGATGTTTAAATTATCAAATAGTGAATTTTTTATTATTTTTTTAGTGTCAACTTTTCGGGTACAAATTATATATTGTATAAATATACAGTGTGTATGATGACATTATAATTACCCAAAATCGATATTCTAAATTTCATTAAAAGGTATCCAAAAATATATATATATTCCCCTTCAAAATAATTTCATTTTGAGATTAGTTGATTAATTATGTAAAAACTTTATGAATCCTCCAAAACCAATATTATGTTGTAAGGTTTTTAAATCATTTATTTATAAACATGACTCACCTCCATATTAAAATGGGTATAATTTTAATCATTTTGGCCTTTGGCGTTGTAAAATAATTAAATTCAATCCCATTATGAGGAAACCATGGGAAAAACAATGGGTAGTTTTTTGGTTTTGATTACTTTATTATAAAGAGTTCAAAACCAACATTTAAAAAATAATGAAGAACTCCCCTCACATATCCTATATAAACCAACCTGAGCACCAATTCCTATTAAATAAAAAACTTTTGATCACATCCTTACTTTTACCTCACATATCTATAGTCCTCTCATAGTGCATCCAAGCTATCAATAAACACCACCCAAGTATTTGGATTTATCCACTCAATTTAAGGGATCTTCTACTTCCCTTTATATTCAAGCACCACTTTTATATTATGCCTCTTAATTTCCATTTCTTATTGTTTGGGTATGCTTTCTGAAATCCCCCTACATAACTTTTTATTCCCATGTGATGGAATACCCCTTTCACTCTCATTAATCTCTCTCATGATCCTTCATGTGCAACTGTTACCATGATGTAATTTAGTAAGGAAATACCCACTTTTCTTTTTATTTAAGCACATATTTTATTTTATCCCAATTAATTTAAAATTTTTCTTGTCTGGCTATTTATTATATTTCCATGTTTCTATCTTCTTTATGAAAATGTTATGAAATACCTCTTTCACTCTCATTAATTCCTCCAATGAATATTAATGTACGCCTGATACCATGTTGAAATATAGTAATGGATCCTCTCATTCTCCTCATTATTAAAGTATCTTCATTAAATTATGAATTTTATCTCCAATTACTACGGTTGTGGTAGGTTCTTCCATATCCCTCTAACATTCCATTTTATGTCTAAATTATGAGAGACCCATTTCACCATCATTAAGCTCTCCCAGGAACATTTATTTGACTTCTTTATGTAGACAAAATTTATTCATAGTGTTCCACACCAAACAAATGTATAAAGAATACCCATACCCATTTCAAAATAATTTTATTAACCATTATTCACCTATAATTATTTTTTCGGACATAGATTTATTTTTTTCCACACACCTTTCTCATGGAATAATATTTTATAATAAATTAACCTTTATCTTATAATATATTTTTCACACATATGCTTGTGAATGATCAAGATTTAAGGGTGCACCCAGAATTATATAGCACTCCAATGCATTGTATAATCCTTTAGTCTCATTAGATATCATACAAGGGATTTTAGAGTGAACAGAATTCATCATGGTACATTCTCTACCACAATTTCTTGGTTGTTTGTGATGCCCCATATTTAGGATTAAATATTTAAATTTGGTGCCATATTTCCCATGTTTCCATTATGTTACTATGCAATATCATTACTTATTATTAATTTTCAGGATTCTCACCCCCTTTATGTCCCATTTAAATGAATATTTCCTAACATGTAATTATTTTTTCTTGTTATTCATTGTTTATTAGCTTAATTTGATTTATAGGTCGCCCCTTTCTTATGTATTTCCCTATGTTATCCCTTGTAATTTTAAAATTTATGTAATTTCAGAAGTATGTTAAGAAATATTTCAAAAATGTTGATGAATCCCACGTTCATAATGATAATTTATGTACCTAATTCCAAAATATACTGGACCTATCGATCTTCTGGATTGTATTATGTGTCATATTTTGAAATAAATAAAGAATTAATTGGTAATAAAGACATGTGTTTTCACACTATGGTTACTAAAAATTAACATATTTTTAGCATTACAAAAAAAAACTACCCTAAGTGTTAGTTGATTTATTGAACACTATCACCATTCCATAATTTTTGATAGTCTAAGAAACATTTTAAGCTACCATAAAAGTGATTCATAACCAATAAAATCTATATACCTCAGGTGGTGTAAATTTGATTATAGATAATAATTATCTCAACCTTCCACCATTTAAAAAAATTTAGGAATTCATCCTAAATTTAACCACAAAAAGAGTAATCAATATTCAACCAATTCCATCATCTTTGGTGCCACCCATGAAATACTCAAGCACGTGCTCATACATCCTACTGTTACATGGGTAATTTTCTTATAAAAACTCTTGGACTCTTGGCCCATATCTCATATTCTATTTTAGGATCACATAAACTTTCATTGAGAGGATAAAATCGAGAGAACTGCGGATCCAATAAAAAACCCAAAAATTTCAATGGAGAAAATATTTCCTAAATACAAGTAATTAAAAATTTATATGAAAACAGGATTACTCATCCCAAAACAAAATGAATTTTTCCTTCATAAGACAATGGGATAAATCATACCCCAAAAATTCATCTGTATTAAAAAACTTTTTAAATAAACATTGAGTTAACCAATTCATTTATTATATCATATAACTATGAGTAACCTAATTATTCAGCTATGACAAGCTATAAATTATAAAAACATTCTCCTGAGCATCAATTCAATTTTCAAAACACATTGAGAAGGGAATTTATCCTTTAACAATTATTTTATTTCTATAAAAAATAACTAACCTCATTATATTCTTTTTCCATTTCCATTAGAAAATGTAAGAACAAATTTAATTAAAAAATCATTATGCCACAATTTTATTACCATAAAATTACAGGAAAAATGGTTTCATTAAACATTACACTATATATATATTTACCGAACCATCAATTAATGTATTTAATTTTTTTTATCTATTTTCATTAAATAATCATTCAATATAAAGCATAAAAAATGTCAAAAAAACATAAAATAGACAACACAAAAGGAAAAACATTATCATGGTCGAAGAACACATATGATCACGGCCCATGATCGATTGTCATACTAATATGATTTATCCATTGTAAGGGTTAATTCTATAACCACTGAAAACAATTATTGTCAATTTATGACTGTACATAAATAATGGAGATGAAATGAACCCCATTCCTAAGGTTTTCATTGTTCTTTATGTGAGAACATTAAAAAATCTCATATCTCTGATCACCTCTACTATAATGAATTTTATTTCCCTCCAATAATGTTCTCCCATAACTACTCCAAAAATATTAATTAAAACACATTTATGGAATTATATATCAAAATACATACAATATAAATATTTGATGGGATTAAATTATAAAACCTTAAGAATAAACTATTATAAAGGAAAAATAACTCACCTCGAATAAATATAGATCAAAGATAGGATGTTTGGGATCAAATATGATCAAAATGGGATTTAAATGCCTTCAAAAGGATCTATTGGGAGCTTAATCATTGAACTAGAAAGTGAAGAGAAATTAATTTTTTGAGGGTATTAGTAATTTTATGGAAAACTAAAAGTTATAATCTTATGGTGAAGATCTCTAGAACATGACACATAACTATGTAACACTGGGAATACTACGACACAATATAGAATATTGTTTCATAGACTCAATTTTTAAAGAGTATTGGAGTACCATGGAACAAACTATGTTGTAGAATATATACACATATGTAGGTACTATATCATATTTAACCTCCATGGTCTAGTTTCACAAAAAAGGTAGAACACCCTCGAATCCCTACATCATAGTTGGGGCTTCCAGGAAACACAACCCCCATAACCAATATCATAGCCCTGCACCATGGTACAACCATGAAGAAAATGGGAATAAATCTAAATCTCTCACCTCCAATACCTTATTCCATATCCAACCACACTATTCCATAGTGACAAATCATATGGAATAGTATTAAGTTCTACACTTCAATTATTCCAAAAATCAATGTATCTCCCAAATCCTTATCCTGGTGTCCTACACGACAACTAGGATCTCCACACCTTAGTGGCCATCCTTATGGTTCATCCCAAGTGTCCACACTTTAGAATACTCTATTAATATGTTTTTTAATATAGAATCTCTTATTATAACTTGGTCCTCTACTAGATATCTCTAACAGCTCAAACAGAAAATAGGATGGGAAACTAGGATCTGACTCCTTACATTAGAAACAACTAAAACTATTCTCATTCCTGGAAATTTGAAACCAAAACCAAATTGAATAGAAGGAGAAAAGTGTTGTAATGACAACTACTCCATGAGATTCCTCTAAAGGGTCTCTCTATTATAGGAGCTCAACCACCTCACTAAGAGGAACAAAATTAAATACCATGTACACAAATAACCATCTCTTAAAAACTCTCTTGTGTGTGATACCTTTAAAATTGAAAAAATGGCACACATAAAACATCAAGATGAAACCATCTCATAATCAGGATCATGTTAAACATCCATAAATTAACAAAAGTATAAAGATAACATCTAAAAAACTAGGTAATGACCATGAATATATTGATCGCATTCCCAGGTGATATCCTCCCTACCACCATGCATCCACAAGATACAAACCAAGGTAATATCGTTCCCACACAACACCTTCACCTGGTGGTCACAAATAGCCTCATTCCACTCCTCGAAAACTCATCATTGTCCACACTGGTCGCACACAAATCAATGATGTGGGAATTATAATGAATGTAAAGGAAGATTTGAAAAACATTGAAGAAATCCTGAATCTGTATCATCTATGGGTGAAGTGATATCTGATACATCACTGCTCCAACACAGTCCCACACTTAGAATGGTACAACCAATCTATAAGGAAAATTACCCCCATGACCAAATCTTTACTTCCCATGATGAGGAGTCTCCTTTAGAAACATATGATCTCTAATGTTGAACTCCATAGGTATCCTCCTATGATAAAAATTGTAATTATGATGATCCTATTTTTCTTTCATCCATTCATGAATTACATTAACCATAACTTTTGTGTTAGAAACAAGTTTTGGTGCACTAAATGTGATGTCTCTAGCCCCATTCTATCAAAATGTAAAATATCTAGATCATAAGTAAAAAATCATTAAAGGGTTCAATAGTAATGTTGTATTGAAAACTATTGTAATAAGAAAAAACAAACAAGGTTAGGATCCTCATCAATGATCCTCAAAAATCCATGACACAAGAAAACAAAATTTCTTTAGAAATATAGATAGTATTCTATGTCTAACCATAAATCTATGGATGAAAATATGTGTTATTTAATAGATAAGATCTCAAATAATATTTAATACCGATCTCAACCTTGGAATTAAAATGAGGATAATGATCCATGATGATCACCCTCAGGACTCTGTGGAGTCTCACCACCAAATCTAGATACTACCTCTAAAAATCAATTGTACTAGACTCATTAACCACTATAATGTTGTATGATTTCTTCAAACATTCCTCCATACAAAATATAGAATCAATCCCACCTTTATCTTTTGGTAAAATTCTAAATAATTCCACCAAGATATCCTCCCACATCCACTTTGGAACATATAATGGTTGGAGAAAACCATTTGGAATATGATGCATGGTATTCACATTCTAATACACCATACATCAAAAATAAAGCTCTACAATTGTATCCCTCAATCTATGACACAAAACATCCCACTTAGATATTAGTATATATTCCTTATGAAACTATGTACTACTAAGGGTGATCTATGGAACTTATGGAGAACCATATCATGAATAACCAAATATACAGAAATCCTCCACTAGAATAACACCATGTTAAGTTAATCTGTAGACCAATCATTTTGGTATTCACTATAAATAAGTAAGTATATCCTAACCTGAACATTACAATCCCCCATATTGGACTCCTCCACCTACTGCACTGAATATGACAACAGTGTCATCTTAAAAAAACTCTTCCACCAACCTCTCTCATATCCAAATTCATCATTGAGGGCTCTTATATCAATCTAATTAAATCTATAAATTTACACATGGAATCACTACATGACTTTCTAATCAGTTCTTCATCCAAAAATTTACTATTTACAGGTGTATATGAAATCATAAAGATGTAATCCTACAAAAATTCCATCTCCCATTTTTACCTCATGTTCATTTCATACGAGAATAAGTCATTACTTAGACTCTTATGATCGGTAAATCCCAAAAAATTCTCACAGATGAGGTACTATTGTTACAGTATCAAAGAAAAATTATTATTTCCTACTCAAGATCATAGGTGGAATAATTACTTATTGGTACATGAGAACTAGGGGAACTTATATATCTATACTATTTTTGACCACAACCTCACCTAATAAATGAAGAATAAATTTCAGAATCAAACTAAACTTCCACTACAAAAAAAGTATTAAAGCATTGATCATTATGTCCTTCAAGTATAATAAATCTTCCTGACATTGGTCAATCCATATTAATGCCTAGTCCTTTCGTTAAAAGATAAATTGAAGAGTGGAAATCCAATATGTAAGATCATGTTAACTTGATTAAGTAATTTTTTTCTTCTTCCTGTGTTCCCTTTTTGGAATGGTGTTTTAGATTTTGGTCTTTAGATTTTCTATAGGATGTAGAATATTTACACATTTTATAACGAAGTTACATGAAATTTGAGGGTTGTTGGGTGAATTTCAATAGAAGGATTAAATATGTGTAAGGTTACACGATGTAATGAGCCTTTAAACCTCGTGAGTTAATTAAAGATAAAATTTTAATTTGAAGTAATTAGAATTTTAGTGTATTTTGATATCAGGGATTTTACGATGTGTAAAGGTATTTCACATAATTTAATTTCCCAATAAGGGATTTTTAGGGAATCTTATAGGGGTTTTAGTTCCCATTTGGCTACCAATTATCATTTGCTCTTGACCTAGGGTCCCCATCTAGTGATTTTTGGAGAAACTGTTCATTCTTGATCGATCTGTTCAACATTTGATATTCATTACGAATGTGGTGTGTCTTTCCATGTGAGTGACATTTCTACTTCTTCATTTCCATTTATCTCAATAGTTCCTTTTCATTATTTTATTAGGTTCATTTGTCTATAATGTTGTTTCTTCCTATCTTCTTCCAAATCTATAGTATGATCCTATTTTGGACACTATTCCTTTGATGGTTGTGGTGCTGCAGGTGTTTATTCTTGAGGTATGTGGTTTTTCCTTTTCTCCATTGACCCTATATTGAAATTGGATCAATTCTATTATGTGTGGATTATGTTCTAGGTCCTTTGTTAGAATCATTGAGTTTTTGTTGTTGGTAGATCCCATTACGGGCATATATGACATGAGTTTCAATATAGGTGGTTCTATATCTAGGCTATGTTGATGAACCTTAGTGTTCCTATTTTATAAAATTATTTAAAAATGGAATTGGAATGATAGTTTTTTGTTTTTTGAAAAATATAATTTAAATAAAAATGGTTTTGCTAGGTTGTTGATAAATGGAAAGAAAAGGGGTATTTTCAAAGCATTGATATGGATTTTTGAAAAGGTTTAAATTTTTTTTAATTATTGGAATGAATTGTGAAAATGTGCACATGGGTTACCTTGGGTACTTAGGTTAAGGTTTATCTTGAGTCCATCATACTTTTTTATTATATGATGGTTTTCTAATGGGGATATCCTTTGTTTCCTAGGCCCACTATTCTAGGAATCTAATGTTGAAATTATAGGAGGGGTTACATAGGGGGTATTCATATACTACCTAGACCTATATTTTAGGAACCATATTGATCACCTCATTTATTATAGTATGATTATTCTTATAGTATGACCGATAGTGATCCTTGGTGTTGATGCATGTGTTTTTGTTTTGTGTTTCTTATCTTTGTTGTTTCAGCCTTGATATGCATGTTTATTATTTTGAATGATGGTATTAAAAATGTTCTTTGAAATTTATATAACATCTTTTGTTTTTAGAACTATAGAAAAGGGGACTTTTTACCATGATTTTATAAAAATGGTTTAATTTTTATCATTCCATGTTTTATTTTAAATGATCATATATGAATTATTATACTGATACTTTTTGTGGAACACCGTGGTGGGATCTTATTGAGAATGTTATATTACAAAATTTTCACCTCTTTGATGGTGTACAAACCAATTCATGTATTCCAATTAAAGGAAATGAAAGGTGCCACAGTGAGGTAGTGAGGTTTCGTGTTAGTTGAGCTGGGTCGCTAGCGATCAGATAGTGGGAGTTCGTCCACACTATCACATGGAGTAGTTATTTGGTTTTGATCCTTTGTAATTGGGCTTGTCTCTTAGAGATTTTTTCTACATTTAAAATCATTTTTTTCCATTTCTTTCATAAATTTGGGGAATATATTAATTATCTTTTCATTGTACCTTCCTCCTCATATATCCCATGTGTTTGTTCTAGTTGGGATAAATTGTTCCCTATGGTTTTTTTTATGCCCAGGTGCTTTTCCCTGGCCTATGGGGATCTGGAGCTCCATTCAAATTTCCGTTGGAATGGGTTAGGTGACAGGTTTATGGGTAACTCAGTTTGGTGAATTAAAAATAGTATCAGAGTAGGCATAGTTTTTTTTCAATGGTCCATGTCTTGGGACGTCTATTATGCTAGAGATGGAATTTTCAGGACATGAGAGGTCTGATGAAATAAGTTTCTTACCATCCCTTGTCGTTATGAGACTCATGTTTCTATGGGATGTTGGGATATAGGTATCTTGTGTTGGGTTTTGTTTTAAATATCATTTTCTGCTTATTGGTTTCCTGGTTTCAACAAATATTTATTCTATTATCTGATCTTTCTTTTGTTTTAGTGTGCAGTAGTATTCCTCTAATAAGTCTTCCATGAGTTCCTTAGGATGTTTTTGTTGATTCCCTTCATGATAATATGCATATTTTTCATAATCTCATTAAGACTATAGTACCTATTTTTTGTTTTTCATTATAACGTACCACAAGATTAGAACATGGTTGTTGAAGTGTAGCCAGGAGCTGTATGAGAGATAGATCAATTGTGGGAATACTTGCATGAGAACCCATTTTTCATTAAAGGAATGAATGAACCTCAAGTGGAGGAAGGATGGATTGATAGTATCAATAAAATATTAGAATTTATAGTGAAACATGAGAATATCAAGGTGAAGTGTGTAGTGTTCAGGATCGAGGGTTATGGTAAGCAATGGTGGGATTCCATAGTATAGAAAAATAGACACATGTTCTTGGATTGGAAGGTTTTTAAAAACCTATTCTTCATGTATTTTTTTCTATAGTTTTTTATGTGGTAATGTTATCTGGAGTTTCCCTCTTTTTAGTAGGGAGAGTTCTTGGTGTCGCCGTACACCAACTGGTTTATTGAGCTTGTCTATTTTTTCTCCGAATGTGGTAAAGAATGACCAGATGATGGATCAAAAGTATCTTCAGGGTTTTAGACTAGATAACAAAACATATATATTTATGTAATTTAGTTCAACCAATGTAGATATGGTAGAAATATCTATGATGTATGAAATGAATATCAAAAGCAAGGTTGGATTTTCTAACTATTCTCTTCCATCCAGTGGAAACTTCATTGGTGTACATGGAAAGAGGAGGAAGTTGAATGATCATCGTAGAAGTGTTGGAGGTGGGTTTCAATAACAATACTTCTCTACATTGTGTACTAGATCTAGAAATTTTCCTTTTAATTTATATCAGTGTGGTTAGTTCTTGACAGATCAGATATTCTTGTCCAATTCTCGTGAAGACTTGCAACAACTATGTACATGTTGGTCACACAAATTTAATCTATCAAACTATGAATACACCATGTTATTATCATGGTTTTTCATCTCCAAAGTATACTATGGGGTAGATAGATTCTTCAAGGACTAAAGGGATCCAACCACAATCCTCTGGAGTGAAGCAATTTCACCCAGTAGATGAGTTCCCAGTGGAGGTCGATATAGGTCCAACAATAGTGGGAGGTACAATATTTATTTCATCCTTCATTGTGATTTATATATTTGATACGGGTTCCTCCAACTCATTTATATCAACATGTTTTTTGAAATAAATAAACATTCAATAGAACTAATTTCCTTTGTAATGTAGTTATTGATAACTCATAGTAATAGGAAAGATTAGGGGTTTCGGTACCCTTTTTTATTATAGATACATGATATGGAGTTGGTAATGGATTTTATCATTCTAGATCTGGATCTACTTCACTTCATAATTGGTATGAATTGGATTTTTTATCATTGAGTGGAGGTTGATTGTTATCATCTCCATGTTTCATTTCTTATTTTCGATGGGATCCCTCATGTGTTTTAGGGGGAGTGGGACTCGAGCTCTAGTCATGTAAGACACTCCCACCCATAGCTCAAAAGTTTTATACTACTATTGTGATTGATCTCAATGAAATTTCTTTGGTTTTTTATCCTATAATTATTTTTTGGTACTTTTTGGAAGATTTCCAAGATGATTTACATGGTATTCCTCTATAGATAGATTTAGAGTTTATGATTGACTTGGTTCCAGGTACACAACCGATATTGATACCTTCTTCTCATATGGAACTAGTGGAGAATGAAGATCTTAAGATTCAATTTGATGAACTGTTAGAAAAATGATTTATTCTCTATAGTGTTTCACATTGCACAACTACTATTCAATTTTCAACAAAGGAAGATCATCCACTTCTTTTTTTGTAGGTTCTCGAATGTTGACTCGGGTAACATTTAAGAACAAGTATCATTTACCTCATGTGGTTGAATTTTTTGACTCATTAAAGGTTTAAAAGTGGCTTTAAAAGATTCATATTTTTTTTGGTTATCATGAGTTCAGATTTTAAATGTCATATATATCATGATAATTTTTAAGAGAATGTATGGTCATTATGAATAACTTGTGATGCCTTTTGTTTTGACTAATTCTCCTTAATTATTTATAGATATGACGAATCGGATAATCCATAAATATCTTAACAATTTTTTTCGTGTTCATGGATGATATTATGGTTTATTCTAAATCTGATCAGGATAACGACCACCATATTAGTTTGGTTCTATAAATTCAAAGAAGTCACCATTTGTATGGAAGATTTTCTCAATGTAGTTTTTGGATTCAATAAGTGAGGTTCCTAGGGAAAAATATTTCTGAACATGTATTATTAGTTTATCTTTAGAAGTTTAAGGCTATCTATTCAAGGAAATAACTATATAATATCTTTGAGATACAGAGCTTTCATGGACTTTCTAGATACTACGAATTGTTTTTCAGGATTTCTCTATGTTGGGGTGACCTTTGACTGCTCTTACTAGGGAAGCAGGAAAATTCACATGGGATGGAAAGTGTCTATATTATCTTGATGATCTGAAATGACATCTAAAATCGAATCCTATTCTGATCTTACATGAGCTCAATAAGGGGTGTGTGGTGTTTTTTATGATTTTGGTTCTATTTTGGGATGTGTTCTTATGCAGGATGACCATGTGGTATCTTACAGCTCTCATCAACTTTAGATGCATGATAATAATTACCCCACTAAAATTTCTATATTTGATTTAGGTATTAATTCACTTAAATACTTGTGTCACTATCCTTTTGGGGAGAGGTTCATAGTGTTTTCTGATCATAATAGTTTCATTTATATCTTTTCCCATAATGACTTGAATCTCAAATAGATACGATTGGAAGAATACCTTCATATGTTAGACATAAATATCTCCTACAATATGGGGATGGGGAATTTCATTCAAAATGATCTTACAAGTATTTTATCATCACAGGTTGTCTTGTAATCGAAGGATGAGCGAAACCTTATTAGTATTTTTGCTTAGTTTCACCTGGATAATTCAATGGATGTTTCAAGTATGGTTCTAACTAGTGTTCAGTTATCATCATTTATCTTGGAATCTATTATACAGAGTTAGTAGCAATGATGAGTTTTGTGAAATATGAGAAATCCTTTACTATGGGGAGACTATTATTGATTTTTATCTCTCTTTATATGGTATGCTCCAATTTTGGAAGTGGGTTGTCATACAAGAATCATTGAGGAGTTTAGTCTGGTTTAATTGTGACAACTCTTCATGGGTCATTCATCTAGGTGCAATGAAGATTTATTATGACCTTATATGATGATTCTGATGTCTGGGTATGAATTGTGACATTGAAGATTATGTGTCCCTTTGTTACACCTATGAATGGATAACGTAAGTCCACTTGAAACCCTTTTTATTTATTTAGCCTCTTCCAGTGTCAATTTGGAAATTGGATGAGGTATCCATGGATTTTGTTTTTTATTACCACATACTCCATGAGATTGGAATTATATCTAGGTAGTTTTTGATCAGTTGACATAGTCTCCTTGTATAATTTTGATGAAGGATACTAATACAGTTGAAGATCTTAGTATGTTGTGCGTCAGATAGATTTTGAGGTTACATGGAAATTATTATACCATTTTTTGGATAGTGATCCCAGTTTAACTCAAGGTTATGAAGGAGTCTTCAACAGCTGATGGGAACCTAGGTCAAGTTGAAAACTACTTACAATCCATAGACGGAAGTTCTAACAGAGTGAGTGATTCATATCCTATAAGATATACTTTATTATTGTGTCTTGGAATTCGGTGGATCATGGGGTGGCCATTTTGGACTGGTTAAGTTTGTTTCCCACAATAGTTATCAGTCCTCGATCTAAATGGATCATTTTTGAAGGTTTATAGTCACCTGTGCAGGTCGCCTATTTGTTGGGATGAGGTGAGAGAAGTATCTTTGGTCTAATCGTGATTAGTCCAGGAGACGTCAGTAATGATTCAAGATGTACATCGACATTTGGTTAAAGACCATTGTTGATATAAATCATTTGAAAATCAGCAGTGTCATCCATTGTAGTTTTCGGTTGTTGATTTGGTTTTCTTGAATATTTCTACTCAATTGGGTCACATTTGTCTTTGAAAATAAGTAAAGATGCCTCCAAGATATGTTGGACTATTTGAGGACATTGAGTGGCTTAGGCAGGTTTCATATTAGTTTTCATTTCCAGTTCAGTTGATTGGTTTTAATGATATTTTCCACATATATCAGCTCAAGAAGTACCATCCTGATCCAACTCACATTATGAGTTGGGAATAAATTTATTCTGATCCAGATGTTTTTATGTTGAGAAACCATTTAGATCATTTACTCTCAGGTGAATGTCTTACATCGGAAGTCAATTCTATTGGTCATATTTTTACAAAACAATGAATCAGATTCTCATCAGTCATAGGAACACAAGTTGTTGTTGAGGTAGTAGTGGCCTCATATTTTTTCATGGGTTACATCTTCCATGTGACATATTAGGTAAGGAAAGTATTTATGGCGAGGAGTTTGTAACATCTCATTACCATGATTGGGTATGTTTTTTCTTATTTATGAGTTTCCTTTTTAGCATACAGTTTTAGATGTTGGTTTCTGGATTTTTTGTAGGCTATATAAGATTTATATGTCATATAACTGGGTCACACAATGTGTAATGGTTAATGGGTTCAATTCATTAGAAGGATTCACACTATGTAAGGTCACACAATGTGATTACATTTTACACATCATGGGTTAATTAAAGATTAAATTTCAATCCAAGGTGATTAGTTTTTTAGCATATTTGGTAGATTTGGTGTTCATGACATATAAAGGTATTACATGTCATTAAATGTCACAAAAAATGATTTTTAGGGAACTTTACTAGGTTTTAGTTTCTATTTGAATATTGGTTCTCCTTTTCTCTCAACCAATGGTCCCTCTACAATGATTTTTGAAGGCATTGTTCCATCCCAATTAATCTAATCAGCATTAAATATTCATTATAGTTGTGGTGCATCTCTCTGGGTGAGTAAACATTCTAATTAAATATTTTCCATTGATTATGGTAGCACCTTTGAATTTCATTATTGTATTTATTGGTTATAAATGTTGTTTCTTCTTGTCTTTATCCATAACTGTAGTGTGATATCATTCCATAGGCTATTACTTTGTTGGTTGTGGTGTGGAGGGTTCTTGTTCTTGAGTTATGTGATGTATCCTCTAATCTACCAACCATATTTCTTAATTAGATCAATTCTGATATGTTTGGACTGGGTTCTAGGTCCTTCGTTGACATCATTGAGTTTTTAGTGCTGGTTGATCCCATTATGGGTGTGTGTGACCTGAGTTTCGAGGTAGGTGGTTTCATCTCTAGCCTGTATTGATGAACATTATTGTTCTTAATTTATGAAATCATTTATACATGGATTTGGCATTTTAATTTTTTGTTTTTTGAAAAAATTAAAAAAGAAAATTGTTTTCCCCATGTTTTTGAGAAATGGATAGAAAAGGGGTATTTTCAAAGCATTGAAATTTATTTGTGATTGTTTTCAAAGAATTGGAATGAATTGTGAAAATTTTTACATGGTTTACCTTGAGAACATAGGTGGAATGTTTATCTTGGGTCCATTGTTGATTTTTTGTAAGATTATTATGTGGTTTTCTATGGTATTTTCCATGTTTTCTAGGCACATTGTTCTATAGGAATGATGTTGACATTGTTTGGGGTTTTTTACTCCTGGGGTATTCCTCTAATTCCTAGGAATTTTTTATAAGAGGCAGATTATGCACATGATTGATTGTGGTATGAGTAGTCTTCTAGTCTTATATATGGTGATCCTTAATGTTTATACTTGTGCATTGATTCTGTGTTTCTTTGATTTGTTGTTTTGGCCTTCATATGCATGTTTATTCTTTGGAAAGTAGATATTATAAAAGTTATTTTAAATTGATATACCTACTTTAGTTTTGGATCTATGAAAATGGGGAATGTTTTTCATGTTTTAGATCAAAACGATTTACTACTAATCATGTGATGTTTAATTGGAAACGATAATAAAGGAATTTTTATATAGATACTTGTTATGGAACATCTGGGTGGGATCCTATTAATATAGTTAGCTTTCACCCGGAGCACCTCTTTGGTGGTGGAAAAAACTATGTGTGTCTTCTAATGTAGGGAAATGAAATGTGTTGTAGTTAGGTGGTGAGGTTTTTTTCATCTAGGTTGGGTATCTAGTAATGAGATAGTGGGAGTTTTTCCACACTATCCCATAGAGTATATTTTTTCTTTTGGTCCTCCGCAGTTAGACACAACTCTAATATATTTTTGATAATTTAATAATCATTTTCATTATAATATTTTCTTATAGTTGAGGAATATATTTATTATATTTAAATTATTCCTTATGGTTTTAGTTATATATATTCCATGTGCTTCTTCAGGTTGTGTAAAATCTGTCCCTCTGGTTTTTTGTTTGATGTCCGATACTTTTCGACATCCCATGGTGATCAGGAATTCCCTTCAGGTATGTTATAGAATGGGTTGGGTACAAGGTTTGAGGGTAACTCAGTTAATTACATTACATAAGATAATTCAGAATTGAACCACTTGTATTACATATAAGACCAAGGACACTACGTTCCTTTTTAGCAGTCTTGGGGGATAACCAAGAAATGATTGCATCAGTTTTCAAGGGATACATAGTCACTCCTTATTTGAACACAACATGACACCATGAAAAAAAATGTCGCAGGACCAAAAATCAAAATTCATCAACTACTTGAATAACTGTTGACAATTATTAACACCCAAAATGACCGACATATCCACTTTATACTCCTTATCCGATGTAGAGTAAACATGGATTTCATCAATGAAGACGACAATGAACTGGTCTACGAACTCTGTAAATACTATGATCAAAAAATATATGAACACAAGAAGAGAAATATTCACATAAAATGGAATCATAATGAACTCATAATTCCCATGAAGACGTCAAGATGTTGTCTTCCTAATATCCTCATCTTTCAACCACATATGATGATATCAAAACTGAAAATCAATCTTCTATAACTAACTTACTATTTTCTTCTGATTGAATAAATCATCGGTGTTTGTATGAATATAATGGTCTTTCATTGTCACCTAATTCAATGAAATATAATCAATGAAAAGAATAAATTATATATCTTCATTCCTTGTGGCCAAAACTAGTTCACTTGTATGTCCTTAAATTAGGTTCCACATGTCGGTTCCCTGAGCTAGTTTATTATATTACCTCAGGAATGCCCCCTATAAACATGATGCTACCAACAAGTATTTAGGGTATAATACATAATGTGGGGAGACTATAACTGCTTTATAAAAGAAATAATCATTGGGAATCAATCAAGAATAAAAAATGATAATAAAAAAACAACAATAATATGATAACCAATATAAGAACAAGACTCACATGACTAATCCAAAATAAGGAAAATGACCATAATCCAAAGAACTAAATATTTCATGCCATATCAGTGTCATGTGTCTAGTGAAATAAAAAATAAAGACACAGAAACATCTCCCAATAGGGTTCTGACATCATGTCTAGTTCCCTCATCCATGATCCATCCTAAATCCCAACTCATCCATCTTACATTGGCCTCTTTCCGATATCATGTTTTACAAATATGAAATATATTTAAGTACTCATCAGGAAGCCCGAGTATGGTGTGATTATAACTATGTAGGCCACCACCAACAGATTCTATGTAAATATCAAGTCTATAACATTGTGTGAACTTTTATAATAGATAAAGACAAAAGGAAAAAAGAAAATATAATTTTCATTTAATTATTCGTTAATTAACTATATAGGCCTCAAGTTCACGTTGAAACCTGAATGAATTATACCTTTTTTGTCCCATACTATAGTTTGATCCATACATCATCGGAATATCACAATTAAATCTTCTATGGGTATTCATTATAAATTTAATTCCATTTTCATTACTGGTATATTGGAACGTCAATACAAGTTAAAATGTGTTTGTGGCCTATAGCATCAGTCTAGAACCCCATGGAAATTGGGAGAATTAGTCCTTATCCCACACCTAATGGGTATTTTGGGTATCATCTTAGGTCACATTCTTTATAGTTCACATGAATCTATCCGGGCCCTACAACATTAGTCTAGAACCCCATGGGTCTATGGAGCATCGGTCCCTAACCCACACCCCATTTATCAATCCATCATAGATATCACATTTAACACATTCATAACAAGGTTCAATATCATTAACCATTATTTAATCATTCTCATCATGGAGAACAATTTAATTTATCAATTATGAAATTGGTTATTTACATTAATCACATCGAATAATATGTAAATCCTCCATTAATCTAAATTTCATCAATTAAACACATATGTCATTAAAAAATTTATGATATATCAACAACCAACATAAATTCCCATTATCAAAGTGAAACAATGATTGAATTTAGTTAGAAAACCCCATATTTCATTTTCTAAAATTACATAAGCCTACTTTCAAATATATTATCACACCCCATGGTTTTCCATTAAATCTGGTTTATAATCTCTAACAAATCCAATGGGATCTGTGATGGGTTTCATAATTTCACTTAATTAAATTCATAATTTTAATTTAGATCACATTTTCAGAATGTGGAAATATAACAGAACAATTTCATGCACATGATAATAATCAAGACTCTAGGAATTAAAAATAAGACCATCTACCAAAATGTTTTTAAAGAACTCTCCCAAAATAATAACCCTCAAGATAATGTGTTATGATTGAAATTACAATGGAATGGAAGATATAGGATCAATACCTAGGACCAAGATCCTTTTAAATAAGACCCATAAAATCCTATATCTAAAACATTTTTAAATATAGTAAAATATTATCCCTATTCATTAGAAAAGTGAGTGGGGAGATAGTGGAAACCAATTGGGGAAGATATTACATAACATAGAGGAGTCATTCCATTAACTAGATCATTGATTTCCAATAAAGGGGATCAAGGGAACTTGATATCCTCTCTAGAGCCTCCAAAATTAATGGAAATTGGGTTAGGATGAAATTTTTAGTTTAGATTTATTAACTAGGGGTTTCTGTATTTTAAAATAAAAATTTGTTGCTTCAATTTCCCGCATGGACAATTTTCGGGGTAGGGTGTGTGATTTTCCAAACCTTGAACCATAAACATGTTCCCTTACCTATGGTGTGTATGGTTACACCTAGGTGGGAGCATGGTTTGGAAAACCATGTGCCAATAATGAAAACTCTCTTTTTATGAGGTTTTACAGTTTGGTGATGTTGGTCATATGGCTTGGTAAAATATTGTTCCACCTTCTTTTTCTCTAAAAAAGGGTACACCATTTCTTGAAAAAACTCTAGGGTTTTCTCTGTCCATGCGCAAACTGTATATACCCCCTAGGATTCCAAATTTCTCAAAATTCACCCAAAATAAACTAAAAGTATTATCTGACCAATATATTCTGAGAAAAATTGGAAAAATACTAGAAAATGAGCATGATGCATCTCTAGAAATTTTGGGATCTTACAATTTCCCCAACCTTATAATAGCTCATCCTACTGTTGTACTCCTATGAATCTATAAAACATGGAGGTAAAAATATTGGTCCACTGAGTCTGTATATCTTTTTATCTTTCCAATGTTTCCTCTTAAATATGTCCATACATCTATAACACTTGGACTAATAGCATGATCGTTCCTCATAATACCTTTTCATTATAATCCACAACATGAATAAGATTCTCCTCATTTGAAGCATCATACTCAAGATCAATGTAATCAACATAGATCAAATTTTAATGGATGGGGTGATAGATATGGTGCTCTAAAACATGAAAAACCTCATATATAGAACTATAACTCATTGGAAGATAAAATCACTATGCCAACTATATTATCCTCTCCACAATCTCTAATGGTCTAAAAACATGGGTGTCAGCATTCCCTACATCTATATCTTATGTTTACCTAATCTTAGTGACACCAAAAGGAATACATGGTTGCCCACTGTAAAATCAAGTGGTCACCAACATCAATCATCATACAACTTCTACATACCTAAGTTGTACTCAAACATTTCCAAATGAACAAGACCTACCATGATGTCTCTTACAAGACACTCTATCCCAATAACCTAGACTCACCTACTTCCATCCAGTATAGAGGTGATTGGAATGGACTACCATAATGTAACTCACATGGTGTCATCTGAATAGTCTCCTAAAAACTGTTCATATAAGAAAACTCAATGAGAACTAAGTGCTTCTCCCAAAACCCACAAAAATCAAGGATGCACCACAGCCTGTCCCCTAGAACATGAAAAGAACATTATAACTTGTCATATGTATGTGGGTAGAAATATACACTCCAATATACCTGGGTACCCATGTAGTTTAGTAATCCTTTCTAGAATCATAATTTAATATATAAATCATGTTCTAAAACAATACTCTGTGAAAACCCTAGTAAATAGGCTATCTCCAGAACATACATGTCCCCAAAAAATCCACTATAAAAGTATCATAGATAGGAAACAAATGAGGCTAAATTTTCCAACCATTCCACAATCACCCATATAGAATCATTATTTTAATGTTTTTATGGAATTCCAACCGTGATGTTAATAGAAATGTTATCCCAATTCAATTCTATAATTTCCTATTATTGAATCAAATTTCCTGGTCATTGATTCTCATCATTCACTTGCAGACTTGTGTGGCATCATTTCCTAGACCCTTCCATCTCCCTTTCCATGATCGGCCTCCAATACAATCAACATAGTTAATAGTAAATTTTATTCAAACAAAGCTGTACTACCCACTTTAAGGAATGAAACGCATGCATCATATTCTATTGCATAATCATAGGCACAGAAATATATCTCCTAATATAGATGATTTCATCTGCATCTATACTCGAGTATGGAGGTGATTCCCCACCATCATGTATTTTCCTCAAGGGAAAACAATCCAGATCCTCAGGTTGCCTCTCCTAGTTCTGTCTTATAAGTGTTGACTCAATAGATATGGATATTAGATTCATCCACTCCTAGACCACCTAAACCTCAATATGCATCTAATATGATTGGTTCATAATCATCCACCCAAAACTAGACTACTAAACATCCTATCTACATGGCTTCCTTCCCAAAGATTTAACAACATTGTTTCCTATCCTCGGTGTATAGGATAGCATAAAATAAAAATACTACATATAATCAACCCATATCTACTACTTAAGATTAAAATATTATTGTGAAAATATGTACATTAAGATCTTTTGTTTGGAATATATAGAAAACTTTTCACCCAACAGGTAATGGTGTCAAAACCTTATGTCATAAACAACCATTGACAACATGAGATCATAAATAGGTAAATTCTATTCATGTGGCCTCAACTGTCATGGCCCATATGCCCTAACATGATCTCCCTCTATCAACACTACAACAATTCCAATTCTAAATGAATCAAAAAAAATGGTATACACCTCACCTAACTTCTGTATGATCTAAAATAGCATGGTAGTCAAATTATTCTTTAACTCATTGAATACATTCCCTCGTGATCGAGGACATTCAAAATTTATTAAATTATTTTTAAATCCATAATTGGGTGCTTCTATGTAAGAAAATTCCTAGATATACATCCAATAATTTCTTACTAAAAAACATGTGGGTATTATAATCATTCTTGTGTTGATACCAGGGAAAAACTTCATGAACTTTATTTGGGTCCACTAACATGACTTACTCTATGAATATGTGATCCAATACATTTACCTGATAGATCCATAATTGACACATAGATAGATTGGAATAAATCTTATGCTCTATTAGTGTACACAGGATGACGTTAATGTGTTGGGAATGATCATCATGAGTTCTGGATTACACCAAGAAGTAATCTACAAAAATAACCACAAGATAATACATGTATGGGTGGAATATTCAATTCACCATGGTCATAAACCCAAATGGTTCGTTATTCATCCCGAATGAAATCATGATGGAAACATATATTATTTTCATGTATATGAAAGAATTATGTGGTATCTCAAAAGGTATAAATCTCAGCTAATGATACCCCCATCTATGGTCAATCTTAGATAAAACACAAGATCCACTCAACTAGTTAAAGATATCATCAAGTCCATAAACCCAACTAGTTCATTCATCATCTTGAAGGGAATCATGATGAAAACATATAGACCATACCTACTTATGAAATATGTTCATGGTATATTAGAAGGTCTAACTATTAGTAGATGATACCCCCGTCTACGGTCAATATTTTATAAAAAACAATCTCTACTCGACTAGTCAAAGAGACCATAAATATGTTTAATAGGATACCAGTTCCTCACCTTCATCTAGTTCAACATCAAGTTATCAACACATAAATGTATCATCTCATCATCATTCTTATTAAACAAAACTAAATAACCTCAAGGATAATTATAAGATAGATAAATATATAATCCATCAACTCTTCCAACCGAGTCTTATGATCTTGAAGATCTATTGGTTTTATTTGGTAAGTTGGAATAGAAAATATTTTCTCCCCAAACTTGACCCCAATTTTAAACTCAAAATATCACTTAGTTTGCAGCACTAAAGAGTCCTCAGGAGACATATCCTTGAATCGAACCACTTTGGGTGGAAATAAATCATGTTTCACACTCTCGTCATCTAGAAAAAGTGTTGAAACATGCGTTATAATATTCCATATTTCATGATGAACTGGTACTCCATAGCCTACCTAGATATCCCACTCTCGATGATGAACATAATTGTTAGCCATATGATACATAAAGATAAATCTCATAAGGAAATTATTGATGTGGGATTGGCATGAAACCAAATAGTTTATACACAATATGAAATCAAATCCTTTCAGGTCATATTTGTAAATATCCTAAAGAAAATGCTACCAAAAACCATAAGATAACTACCATTACATAAACAGTTATCCCTTAACCATACTCTCATTGGTTTTTCGATCATTGTAACTGTCACGAACCAACCTGGGTCGACCCTAAACTGGTCACCTGATCCAATTCGCGACATAGCCTGAAGAGCATTCCCAATCCCCATAGGTTGGAAAACAATGCCATCCATCAGAACAATACTATTGGGATGATTTGGCCCATGAAAGAAATAGACATATAAAAAACTGACGTTAAAAATAAAAATAGCAGTCGAATGAAAATAAAACAGACCATACATATTTGTGACCTTTTAGGTCAACACCCAACTCAGAATGAAGCATTCTCCAACACTAAGTAACCTAACTAGGAACCTGAATAAGAACTAAACCTGCAACTGAATGAATATGATAGGCATGAGCACTGATATGCTCAGTAAGAGTGCCAAAATAATCCACAGAATCCAATGTCTCTTTTCCTGAAACAATCCATTAACACAAGTTTGATAAATAATTATAAAATTAGGATTTCCATATTTTAGTAAAACAATAACATTTTTCCATTTTAAAAACCCAAGGTACACCATGTTCCAATTCTAAAACAAATTACAATATTTCAAAAAAATTCCAAATAAGAAGAATCAAGGAAATGCGAAAAGAAATAGGTGACAGTACAAGCTGGAAGAACATGTAAAGCTGAAAGAAAACAAGAAAATCAAAGTCAAACCATGGGTGATTCTAAAAATCCCAAAAAGGAAACTGGAAGAACTTATTTGGGAACCACATGTCGGTGTATGGTGAATCTCCTAAATCTATAGACAACTGGCCACCCTCACAGCAATAGAAACCAGTGGCACACCCCTTCAGGCCTATACACCTACTAGTGGGTATCAACCCATCTAATCGGGGCTGATATGCAACCACCACTTGATCAACTATAAGACTCCCATGAACCCAAGGTGGTTATAAGGATACTGTGTAGGTAGGAAGGCCCCCGCACGCCTGACTCATCTCACCGAACATGCCTTCCCCAAACATAAACGCTTCCTATACAGTCACCCATAAAGGGTTACACTAAATAGGAGTGCCTCTTATACATGTTCAATCATTCACATTACACAAAGTTTCAAACGGGTCGTCACATCATGTCCATATCAAAACCATTTTCTAAAAATATATAAAACTTCAATCAGACACACACACAACTTCCAAACACAACCCATTATAAAAGTTAACACTTGTTCACCCATGAATTAGAAGAGCCACATAGGCGTCTATGTTCCAAAAATGAACACCCAAACACTTCTAAAAAAACAACAGTTCTTTACCCTCTTTTTAAAATTACATCTAAACATTCTCTCAAGCCAAAGGGGGAAAATCCTTGAGGAATACATTTAAAGCCACTACGTTGAAAACACACAAAAGAACCCCCATCCTTTGGGATTCAAGAACAATTTTTAAAATCAAAATCAACCACTCACATTATTTTAAATAACACCAAACCTCATAATGGAAACATCAATCCCTTCTCAAAATATATTAACACAACCACTATTCCATAACCACCAAAGTGAACACACTCAAAATCCTCTTTCAAAAGAAAACTCACACCAAATCCCTAACCAAATATGTTTCGCAACATCCACACAATTTGATAAACTGACTACACAATTTATAAAATGCTATCAAGACTCAACCAGTTTACCAATACTTTTATAAAAAATCAAACCAATTTATAATCAATTTTCATAAGGAGACCAAAAAATGCATAAATAATCTGTATAAGCAAACAACACAATTTGTAAAAGATTCTATAAGGATGTCAAATAAGTTACCAAAATCTAGAAAACACCATAATAAGCTATTCAAGAGTAATATGAAAAATATTTTCATATCAAAAACATTACCAAAATAGTTTTTGACATCCACCAGACATGACCATTATAAGTACATATAAATTTAACTAGAGAAAAGACTTCAAAACTATTTCAAACATAACCAATAAATTTGAAAACACTATAAAATATTAACTAATTTCTTTGCGAGAATAAAAAAAATGTCAAAGATTTAACTAAAATCAAACAAGCATTTAATGGATTTAATAAAAAAGGAAAACAGGGGTTCACCTACCTCCATGTTGATCGTAGATGTGACTGAACTTCGACGAAGGGTAAAACAATCCCCGCGGCCCAAGCTGCTCACCCAAAACAACTAGAAAAACACACCAGTTAGTAACCAAGGAATTAAGGTTTCAATAAAACAATAAAAACCCTCAAAACTAAATATTTTACAGAAGGCAAGGTTGGCGGACAGGTCGGAGCAGCGGGTCGCCAGAAAATAGTGTGCACAGGGGTTCGGGATTGCCACTGCTAACAAAACAACCATCGGCTTGGACCTACGGGTCGAGAGCAGGGGTGGAGTGGCCCTAGATCCGGCAAAGAGGCTTCTAGTTGGAGTGGGGTCTGGCTGGAGGCCGGAGTGGCGAGCCGTGGGTGGCTAGATACTAATGTGGCAGTCTGCGGGTGGCAGGAGCGCGAGTAGGAAGACGAGGTGGTTGTGCGGAGTGAGTACGGTGGCCGGAGTGGCAGTCCGCTGAGGGTAGATCGTGAGTAGGAGATTGGGGTGATGGTGTGGAGGGAGCTCGGCACGTGGGCAGGAGGCCAGGGCGGCAGTGCGGAGGGAGTCTGGCGGTCCATGTGTGGATGCGTGAGAGGACAATGTTGGAGGTGGGCTGTTGGGTGTGCGTAGGCAGACGAAGGGGTAGGGGAGGGGCAGATCGCACAGGGAATGGGGGAAAAAGGGGGTGCGGTAGAGATTTAGGGTTTTCCACTCTTTTCTTTTTTTCATTTTACTATAATAATAATAATAATATTAATATTAAAAATAATATTACAAATAATAATAATAATAGTATAGATAATAATAAATAATAACAAAATAATAATAATAATAAAATAATAACAACATATTATTATTATTATTAAGACACAATATTTTTAAAATTTAATCCATTTAATTATATAATTCTGAAAATCGAGTAACCATGAACTAATCACACGGCTTAAAAAAACGTGAACGAAAATTGTGCGCCTCAACACAGTCCTCTTGGGCACCAGCCCAAGCACCTGGGGTGACTCCATGGTAACCGTTAACCACACAGTACCCATGCTCGGGTCTAAAACAAGCCAAAAACATTAAACATTAGAAATTTTAAACCATGACCTAGACCAATCCTTTACGTGAGAACTTAGAGCCCAAAAATAATAAAATTTAAAAAATTAGAAAGTTGGGGTGTGACAATTCTCCCCACCACAGACACTTTTTACCCCTAGAAAGTCGTCCAGCCAAACAATACACCAAACAAGAATCCAAGCCCGATTAAAACCGAAAGAAACCATAATTAAAGAGAACGGGAGAACACGAGAGGGTTTCCCCCACCAAAAAAACTCAACTGATGCGGAAAATTAACACCCAAACATACCACCCCAAAAGGGGGGGCGATGCGGGAACTCCCAACCGATCCAAAACAACTTCTATAGCATGAGTGAACAACACCTCTACTGAAACATGGAACTCTCTCCCCATACCAAAAAGCCCAAAAAGTCGACTAATTCCTCTGAGAAAAAGATAACCCTAACTGTGAACCCGAGCATAACTACAACCAAAAATTCTTCTACAGGAACTTACATATCCGAACAAGCATACCTAAACTGGGACTAACCCATACAAGGGCCACACCCACTTTTAAGAAAAGCGCATGATTCAGAAAACAAAGATCAGATAAAACAAATGGTTCGCATTATTATAGAATGAGTCCATCATAACTTAATGAAAAAAATGAACTTAAAATAATGTCAAAACATAACAGCGGAATAAAATAATGAAAAGATATTAATTGTTCCACTGCCAACATGGAATAAAAAAACCTAGACCAAGGCTTCACACCCCTACAAACTCCTAACTGCGCACAAGCTTCACCCCAAGACCTGTGGCTGGGTATCTGATGGCTGAAGATTCTCTTTTCTCAAAGTTAGGAACTAGAATTAATCCATTCATGGAATCTTCTTCTGGATACAATTTTTACAGAACTTCTCTAGATGACCCAGGCACCCACAATGATGACACATCTTCGGAGGGATGCCAGACAATGGCTTCACGTGCCCGAACCGGCAACACTGGTGGGACACCACTGAATGGAATGATGAACTGGAAGTCAAAACCACTTCATAGGACTCTTTATCAATAGGTACTTCTATCACACCATGCTCTCTAGATTGAAAACCATTGAAAACAACTTGATATGATGGATTTCTGAAAATCCATGCTCTGGAGACCAACTTAGCTAAGAACGCCTCACCCACCAGCTTCTTAAAACAATATTCATTATAAGGGAGGACCAGATTCTTGATCTCTATACAAAGACCCTTGATTCTTCATCAAATCATGTGATGCTGCCTCCAGAGAAAAGGACACAAGTTACTTGAAATGGTCAACATATGCTTTCACCATCTAATGGCCTTGTTGAATATGCATGAGCTCTTCCATTTTCATCATATTCACCCCTTTAGGTATAAACTATCAGATGAATATGGATTTAAATACATCCCACGTCATCCCAACTTACATTGATGGTGGTGTGAACAAATCCCATTCGTACATGGATGGACCTTCGAACATGACGAAAATGGCATGCACTCTGATAGCTTCGGGAGTCCTCAATACCTTGAAGGCACGCTCGACCTCTTCAAGCCACTCTGTTGCCTCTAACGGACCCCGATCACTGTGAAGAATAGGCAATGTCTGAGAAGGGCCAAAAATTGGGCATGACTTATCTAAAAACTTGGTGACCTTTCTGGGTGGAATTTTATGAACAACATAGAAACCATAGAGCTAAAAATGATATCAAGTCGAATTAACATCAAAGAATGGTCCTTCATCCAACACAACCAGCTCAAAATAAATAAGAAAATCGAAAAACAGCTCAAAAATTCCCCTTCCAAAATCCCCTTTCCAATTTTGATTTAAAAACTACCTTCCTTCCTTCCCACTTTCCAAATACCAAACCCACTTTTCAAACGAAATTGATTTTTTCAAAAATCATTTCCCATTTTCATTTTCAAAAAGCACTCTTACATCAACAAAAAACAAAACAAACCCCAACTTACAACCAAAAATATAGACAGGGAACCAGCAGTTACTCTTAACCTGGAAACATGGTAGTGAGCCACGCCCCACGAAAGCGTAAACAGCTAGTAGAAGTTCAGTCTTGAAATCAGACTCCATGTTGGTCCCTACTCCATGTGAGATTATGACATGACACTGGGCCACCTCGATTGTCATTACTCAATACCAAAACAAATGCTGAAGACTAAAAACCAAGAATACCCCTAGAAACTTGAGGTTCAGAACAATCAAGGGTTTATGATGCCCTTCCAGTACTTACCTCTTGAGTCCTGACAGTTAAAATCTTTATCTACCGAACACCCCAAAAAAAGGGGCCTCCTTTGATACCATTTTTTCATGATCCAACCTTTTTCAACCATGAATAGGTCACCCGAGCTAGTCCGCGACATGTACCAAAGGTCGTTCCTGATCCCCATGGGATGGAAAGCTGTTACGTGCATCAAAAAATAACTTTTGGGAATGATTTTCCCCATGAAAAAATGTTAGACAGATAAACAAAACTGATAATAAAAATAAAAACTAGCAGCGGAAAAAATAAAACTGAACATACCTGCATGTGAAATTCTAGGTTACCACCCAACTCAGACTCAAACCTGTTCCAATACTGAGCAGCTGAACTAGGAACCTGAATAAGAACAGAACCTGCAACTGAAAGAAAATGATAGGTGTAGGCCCTGAGATGATCAATAGGGGTGCCAAAATATACCACCAAATCCAACGTCTCTTTTATAAAAACATATCCATTAAAACAAGTTTCAAATAAAATTATAAAAGTGGGTTTTCCATACTTTAGTAAAACAATAACATTTTTACATTTTGATAACCCAATGCACACCACGTTCCATTTCTAAAATAAATTAAAATTTTGAAAAAAATGGAAAACAAGACAATGCTAAAAAAACATGTGACTGTATAAGTAAGAAGAACAAGTATAGCTAAAAGTAAATAAGGAAATCAAAGGTAAACCATGTGTGATCCTAAATATCCCTAGAATACCCATGGATGTACTTGGTTCAGAACCACCTTCCAGTGTATAGTGAAACTCCTAAGACTATAACCAGCTGCCCACCCTCACTGTAATAAAAACCATCAGCACTCCCTATCTGGACTATACACCTACCAGTATGTATCAACCCATCTAATCAGGGGTGATAAGAAACCATCACTTGATCAAATATAAGACAACCTTGAACACATGGTTGTTATAATGATACTATGTAGTTCATAAGGCCCTCATACGCGTGACTCATCTCACCTCACATTCCTTCCCCAAACACAGACGCTTGCTATACATTCACCCATAATGGGTTACACTAGACATGAGCGCCTTATATACATGTTCAATAATTCACAGTACACGAAGTGCGAAATGGGTTGTCCAATCGTGTTCATATCAAATCCATTTTCTAAAAATACTTAAAACTCCAATAAGACACACACACAACTTCAAAACACAACTCATTCCAAGAGTTAACACATATTCACCCATGATTTAGAAGAGCCAAACGGGATTTTATGTTCCAAACATGCACAATAAATCACATAAAAAAGAAACAATAGTTCTTTACCATCTTTTTAAAATTACATAAAAACATAACCTCAATCCAAATGGGCCAAATCCTTTAGGAATACATTTAAAATCACTTCTTTGAAAACACACAAAAGAACCTCTATCATATAATATCCAAGAACCATTTTTAAAATCAAAATCAACCACTACCCTTTTTTGAAATAACAACAACCCTTATAATGGAAATATCAATCCCTTATAAAAATATTTTAACCCAACCACTATGACATAACTACCAAAGTGAAGACACTAAAAATCATCTTTCAAAAGCAAATGAACACCAAATCCCTAAAAAATTAAGTTTTGAAACTTACACACAATTTAATAAACAAACTGCATAATTTATAAAATTCTATCAAGACACAACTAGATTACAAATACTTTTATAAACAAGAAAACCAATTTTTAAACAATTTTCATATAAAGATCAAACAATGCATAAATAATCTGTATAAGCAGACCACAAAATTTGCTAATGATTCTATAACTTTGTCAAATATGTTACCCAAATATAGAAAAGTGAAGGATAAATTATTCAAGAGTAATGTAAAAAAGATTTTCATATTGAAAAAATTATCTAAACATTTTTTGACAACCACAACACACAACCTTCATAAGTACATATAAATTTAACTAGATAAAATAATTCAAAACTATTTCTAACAGAACCAATAAATTTTAAAACACTACAACATATTAACGAATTACATTGAGAGAATTAGAAAAAATTAAAAGATTTAACTAAAATCAATAAAGAATTAAATGGATTTAATTGGAATGGAAAATGTGGTTTCGCCTACCTCAAAGTTGAGCGCGGACATGATTGAACTTCAACGGAGGGTAAAACAATCCTCGTGGCCCAAACTGTACACCCAAAACAACTAGAAAAACACACCAGTTACTAACCAAGGCATTAAGGGTTATATAAAATAATGAAAACCCTCAAATATAAGGATTTAACAGAGGGAAAGGTTGTCATACGAGGCAGAGCGGCGGGTCTCTAGAAAATAGCATGCACAGGGGTTTAGGTTTTCCTCTGCTGGCCGGAAAAGGGCCGACTGGGACGTGTGGGTTTGGAGTGGGAGAGGAGAGACAAGAGCTCTAGAAAAGAGGTAGTTAGCCGGTGAGGTGTCTGGATGGAGGCTGGAGTGGTGGGCCATGGGTGTATGGAGTCCGAATCGGCGGTTCGTGCATGGCTAGAGCATGAGCAGAAGGTTGGGGAGGCAGTGTGGAGGGAGTTTGATGGCCAGAGTGGCGGTCTCTGGTGGTCGGAGTGTGCTCTGGAGGTCGGGGAAGCAGTGCGGAGGGAGAAAGGCGTGCAAGCAGGATGCGGGGGAGATGGTGCGGAGGGAGTCAGGCGGACCTCAGGTGTCTGCGTGAGGGGAGAATATAAGAGGGGTTGGGGTTTTTGGTGCCTGCATAAAGACGAAGGGGAAGGGGAGGGGCGACTCTTACAGGGAATGGGAAAGGGGGGGTGACCGAAATTTAGGGTTTTCTTCTCTTTTCATTTTTTTCATTTTTTAATAATATTAATATTAATATTAATATTACAAATAATAATAATAATAATAACAGTATAGAGAATAAAAAATAATTATAATAATAATAGTATTTTATTATTATTATTATTAAAAACATTCTTTTTAAAATTAAATCCATTTAAGTATCTAATTTTGAAAACTAGGTAATCGTGCACTCATTGAACGACCCAAAAAAATGTGCACGCAAATTGCATGCCTCAAAAAAGTCCACTTGGGCACCCGCACAAGCACCTGGTGTGACTGCACAGTTACTACTAACCACACAGTGTCTATTCATAGGTCTGAAACCCACCAAAAAACATTAAACATTAGAAATTTTAAACTGGGACCCAGACCAATCCTTGATGTGAGAATGTAGAGCCCAAAAATAATATAATAAAAATTAATTAGAATGTCAGGGTGTGACAATAAACCCACTCTCAATCTCACAATTCAGACTCAACTGATCACGTATTGAGTATATATAAAATACTAAGAGGCTCTTATATAAAATAAATCACTAGAACGCATAGAAGCTACAATAATAGTACTTATCCCTCTAGATGGTTTAGTCTCGCTACCAAAAACTGTAGGCTGAACTGCTTGCAACTGTCTGGTCCCACAACTGTGTACTTAAGTCTTCATCCCTTATGTCACAATACTATTCTGATATTGGATCTCTTTCACTAATGTACCTTGTTCATCTCCTCGACCACCATAGCTAGTAGTACTCCAATGGACATATTGTTATGGGGTACAAGAACCCCTTCTTGTGCACTTGTTTTTTGTCTATATCCTCCATTACTACCATATTTTTCATGAGTTCTATATGAACCATTGATGAGGTCCCATTCTATCGCATGTTCAAAACTCTACCAGTGGTATAGGGCACTATTTACAATAGTACCATAACATGTCACACTAATAAAAAACAAATCAAAAATTCCCCGGAGTAACATATACCTCTTCATGGAAACTCCCCTTTCCAATGTTCTGGGTGATGTTGTTATAGCAATGCTTCCTACCATCAGAATACATACCTCTTATTCTTCTAGTAAAATTGAAATATAGACCACTTGATTCCTCATTTATCTTACTCTCATACATGAGAGTCGGGCTCACCACCTTAGTAAAATTACTAAACCAGTTGATATTAACCATGTATGTAATATCACATTTAAGTCTATCCTAGTAATGTTTAATTATATTTTACCCATCTCCTATCAATGATCGAGCAGATAAAATTGGGTTGGTAAAGAGACCAGCATAATACCCCGCAAACATACTTCTATAGGTAACTTCATAAACTCTGCATCCCCCTCCTGCCTCAACATCTGAAGGTAAATGTTACAACCCTTCTTTTTATTTCAATATTAAACATGATTTATTAAATAAAACCTTCACTTCATACAACATGGAAGATCGAGAGGTCTAGGGTATTTGGGGTTTAGGATAATTACATAACAACTAAAAGCATGAAATACAACATCATTATTGAAAACATCCTTTACATGACCACTACATTCCCTTGTACTTAGCATTGCATGGGATAACCTGAGGACATGCATAAGAAACGGGTGATCTATAAATCCTAGTAAGGGAATAATCATGGAATAAAATGAGGAATACAATACAAGTTAGAAAATAGTCATATCAATAGATCACGATAGAAGCATAAACAGAAAGGCATGATAAAGCATGATAATCCTAACATGGAAATGTGGAAAAAACACTTAACATGGAATTAGCATGATCCAAGGCTCATTGCACATGGAGCATGAGTATATCCCCATTGCACATGAAGAATGAGTAAAACCTCGTTGCAATTGAATTACCATGAGTCGACACCAATTTCACATGATTTATCATGATACTATACTTTACCCAATCCATTGTAGTGCTATAAGGGCGCACCATTCTTAAACATTTCATTTCATGCATAAGTATGCCACATGGATCATATAAATTGTATTCATGAAACATAATCATTTATTCCACGATAAAGTAATGTGGAATTCATACATGAAACATTATAATCAATAAGGGAGTGTGTATAAAGGTGAATACCCTTGATAGATAAATGAGAATGGTATTCACTACACAATGACATTGTCTTAGAAAATCGGTGCAGTTTCAGCAGCGTAACGACGTGACGTAAGAATTCATAAAAATGGTTGATTAGAGAGAAAGGGGTTCCTCATAATAAGTAAATGAATTGGATAGTAAGTGGGTAATATAGATACATTTCCCAACAATTTTAATGGAATTTATATTAATGGTTCAAAAGAATTACTTGAATGTAAAAGAGGAGAGAGAAATTTATTTCGCAATTTCGACATAGTAACGGGTGTACATGGGAGGCATTTATTGAGAAATAAAAGGGTCTCCCATCATTCAAAATAAAAGGGGGAAGTATGGGGGAGGTTAGAAACCATACCCCAACATTTATAATTGAAATTAAAAGGGCATAACAACATTAAGAAAATTGGACAAAAATGAGAAAGGAAGAAAAACCCTTACTTGGAAGTGTGCTTCAAAAGGCTTGAGCGAGGCTTGAGAGATGATTCTTGGGAGATTGGGGAACCTTGGGAGGATTATAGGTAGAGTAGGGAAGAGTTTAGACAAACTCAAAAGGCTTTGAGTGAGGAGAAATTGGGAGCTTGGGTGGGTTTATATAGGAAAGGTTAGGGAATTCTTTATTATTAATTGTTGGGACACCTCACATTAATCTAATTAAAACTATATACCAGACCATGGTTTTTACCCATGGTTTTGCCAAAGGGGAGTGGAAAACAATATTTTATAATTCCAAAATCCTATCTTCTTAAAATAATGGGGTTGCATATGTGGAGGTGAGACACACTGCCATGGAAAACATTTTAAAAAGGCAAGATGTTAAATAAGCCTTGAAGGGTCCAATAATGATTCGTAAAATAATTCAAACAAACCAAAAATTACATTATTTTAATGGTAAAACAAATATTGGCCAAATATACAGATTATAGTATTTTATTACATCACTTTTGGGTCATTATGTTGTCATAAAACACATTATATATTTAAACGGTATTTAATTTTTACCCAAAAATATGAATGTCTTAGAAAATTAAAAAAATTCACCATTTGATAATTTCGACATCCTGATTCTAGAAATAATATTCATTTTATCTAAATAGATTTCTAAATATTTTAATTTTCACTTTTAAAATAAAAACCGACATTTATTGAAAATTCATGGGTTTTGACAAAAATGGCTTTCAAACATTAATAAATATTACAATTGCAATCATAAAATTATATGATCATTTATATTTAATAAAAATTAATTTAATAATAATATTATTATTTTATTAAAATATTATTTAATACAAAAATCCTTTAATTCGTCAAAATAGATTTCTTAGTTGAATATTAAATAAAAAAATATTTGAGCTTTAAAAACAATTTACAAGGTAACAAAAATGACATGAAAATATATTCATTATTATATAAAAAAATAATGTACATAACCATAGTACTAATGTCTTGTTACATAACCCCTTAGAACACCTGCATAAGACCGAAGAGTAAGGTGTGTGATGGTGACAGACCCTTGGGGTGGCTCGGATAACATTGCTCGGGTGGTAATCTCTATCAACTTCCACTTCTCTCATAGAAGGTCCCACTCAAGCTCAACCTGTTGAATCTCGACATGGGCTTGGTCAAGAGTGAAGCCCAATGACGCCACCTCATTTTTGAGTTCCAACATATGGCCTTCATATGGGGTACGTCTACTGGATGAGGTCATCGCTTCCTTTGTGTGAGTAAATTGGATTTGTTAAAGCCCTATATTTATACTAATCATGTGATCCCTGTTCAATGGCTATATGAGCAATGGTCACAATTTATGACATAAAACCAATGAAGTTGAAATTTTATATAAACATTTTACATAAATAAACATTTAATTAGATCAAGAGGGATTTCCATTAATGAATGTTTGGGTTGTTAGAATCTTCCCCCCTTAAGAAATTTCTCCCTTGAAATTTCCTTTCCCCACACTAAAACAAATGCAAGAAACTCTATTTCATCACTTCCTCCAATTCCCACGTCACTTCTTCAAACTTGTGGTTTCGCCACAACACCTTAATGTGGTTCCTTGTCTTATTTCATAGAACTTTTTCTCTACGGTCTAAGATCTTCACCGGTTCCTCCTCATAAGAAAGATCATCCTCTAACTGTACCACATCTGAAGGGAGTACATGTGAAGGGTCCGGTATGTACTTCCTTAAGAGGGATACCTGAAATAATCATGTACTTTGGCCATGGTAGGTGGAAGTTCTAGTCAATAGTTCATATCCCCAACACGATCAAGAATTCAGAAAGGGCTGATGTACCTTGGACTTAACTTCCCTTTCTTTACAAACCTCATGACCTTCTTCCATGGAGATATGTGTAGAAAAACCTTGTCTCCAACTTTAAACTCAAGGTCTTGTCGATGGTTATCTGCATAAATCTTATATCGACTCTAGGCTGCCTTGATATGCTGCTGAATGGTTTTCACCTTCTCCACCATTTCTTTAATCATTTCTATTCCTTGTAGCATACTCTCACCGACCTCATCCCAACATACCAGTGCTCTACACATTTTCCCATAAAGGGCTTCATATGGTGCCATTTGGATGCTTGAGTGGAAACTGTTATTATAAGAGAACTCAACCAGAGGAAAATGTTTATCCCATCCTCCTCTAAAGTGCATTGAGAATTCTCTCAACATCTCCTCAAGTTTTTGGATAGTCCACTCACATTATCCATCATTTTGAGGACGATAAGTCGTACTGAAGTTCAGTTCAGTATTCAGATCACGTTGAAGACTCTTCCAAAACATAATGGTGAATCTTGGATCTCAATCGGACATAATGAATAATGGCACTCTATGCAGCCTTACCACTTCCCTGATATATATCTGTACCAGTTGATCTAATGAGAAATCCTCCCGAATAGCAATGAAGTGTGCAGACTTTGTAAGATGATCCACAACAACCCTGATTGCATTGTTGCCTTTGGATATCTACGGATGTCCGGTGACAAAGTCCAGGGTGATGTTATATTATTTCCATTCTGTTATGGGTAATGGTTGCATCATCCCCTTAGAATTCTTCATATCTGCCTTTACATGCTGACACACCAGGAACTTTGATGTATATTTAGCAATCTCCTTCTTCATATTATCCCACCAAAAATAATCTCAGAGATCTCGATACATCATTGTGTTTCCTAGGTGAATAGTGAAATTTTAACTATGTGAATCATCCAAAAGTTTGTTATTCAGCTCCAGACATGATGGAAAACATAGTGTTTTACCAAATCTCACAATTCCTTCTTCATTAACATTAAACTCCAAGGATTTCCTTTTTCCGATAGCTTCCACTTTTTCATAAATTCTCACATCTTCCTTTTGAGCATCCTTTAACCTTTCCAAAAGTGATGGTTGAGAAATAATTTGTGAAAGGATTGATGATGTTACCTTCTTTATGATTACCATGTCCATCCTCATCAAATATAAGAAGATTAGATCCTTTTCAATTCACATCAATGATAGAATTGTTGGGTCCTTTCTACTTAGAGCATCTGCCACCTTGTTCGATTTCCCAGGGTGGTAATGGATTGAGAATTCATAGTCTTTGATAAGATCTAACCATCTTTGTTGCAACATATTCAAATATTTCTATGTGAATATATACTTCAGGCTTTGTGGTCCGTATATATTTCACACTTCTCCCTCAAAAGATAATTCTGCCAAATTTTCAAAGCGAAGATCACTACAGCCAGCTCAAGGTCATGTGTTGGATAGTTCTATTCATTAACTTTCAATTTCCCTAAAGTATAGGCAATGAATTTGTCATTTTTCATCAACACACATATCAGGCCCTTCTTCAAAGAATCACTGAATACCATGAAATGTTCCCTACTTGTGGGTAAAGTGGACACGGGTGCAGTGATAAGCCTCTTTTTCAACTCCTTGAAGCATTCTTTGCATTCATCACTCCAAGAAAACTTCAATCCCTTCCGGTTTAGCTTGGTAAGAGGGTCAGAAAATCATGATAAATTTCTCACAAATCGTCGATAATATCCCGCTAACCCCAAGAAGCTACAGATATCTGTTACCGATGTTGGCCTCATCCATCCCTCAATTACATCTGTTTTGGAGGGATCCACAGATATCCCATTGCTTATGATGATATGGACCAATAATGATACCTCCTTCAACCAGAACTCGCACTTGATGTACTTGGAATAGAGCTTCTCCTTCTGTAAGGTCTCTAGTATAGTTTTTAGATGATCCTCATGATCCTCCTTGGTTTAGGAGTATATTAGAATATCATCAATAAATCATACCAATTTTTTTTGAGGAAATCTCTAAAGACTCTATTAATTAAGTCAATGAAGATTTCTACATGATTAGTGAGTCCTAAAGGCATTGCAATGAGTTCATAGTGCCCGTACCATGTATAAAAAGCAGTATTGGTGATATCTTCCTTCTTCACCCTTACTTCATAATATCCCAACCGCAAATCCACCTTGAAAATTTATTATGCTCGACGCAGCCGATCAAGAAAGTTATAAATTTGTTGGAGAGGATTCTTGTTATTTATCATGATTTTTTAGCCCATTTTAATCCATGAAAATCCTCGTTGATCTATCCTTCTTCTTGACGTAGAGGAGTGGTGCACCCCATGGTGAAGCACTTGGGCGTACAACCACTTTATCCAGATTCTCTTGTAGTTGTTTCTTTAGCTCTTCAAGCTCCACAATATCCATTATATATAGAGTTTTGGATATTTTAAATGCCCCTAGGGTAAGTTCAATTGAGAATTCGACATCTCTTCTGGGAGGGAGACCAGGAAATTCCTCGAGAAACGCTTCAGCGAATTCCTTCACAATAGGAATGTCTTCGAGGATGGTTTCTTCCTTGGACTCAATCATATGATACAGATACGCATGCTCATTGGGTAGTAATATCCACGCTTGAGATGATGGAGGTAAAGAAGATTCATCTTCCTCCTTTCACTTGTAAAGAATCGGGGGTCGATTATCCACATGGAGAGTGATTTCCCTCTCACGGTAATTTATGTTTGCTCTATATAAGGAAATCCAATCCTTGCCAAGAATTGAATCAAATTCCTCCAGAGGGAGTATGAAGACGTTCTCCAGGATGTTCAATCCACATATTATGACATGGGAGGAGTTATATTCATGGGATAAAATAATCTCCCCACTTACCGTACTCACCAATACCTTCACTTCCATGATTTGTGGTGGTTATGGTATTGTTCTAATAAACTTTCAAGATATAAAAAATGTTTAGAACTAGAATCAAAAATTACATTCTCTATTCTTGAATGAATAACTACCTTACCAATCACCATTTTGTTGTCGGGGTTCACTTCGGCAGTAGTGATGGAAAAATCTCGCCCCTGCTGCCTTGGATGTTGTTGGTTGCCTTCAAAAACCCTTGTCTTAGGGCACTGATTTTCAAGATGCTCTGGTTCTTTGTAGTTATAGAAATTAATCATGCGTTGAGGTTCGAACAGGTCATTACTCTCCTCTATTGCAGCCACGAGCCTTTCTTGTCGATAGTTAACAGTCATATACCCTTCTCTTCCACACCTAAAGAATTTTCTTATACCCTTCAGGCAATTTCCAGGGTGCTTCTTTCCGCACCTTTGGCAAGTGGGGTGCTAGAACTTCTTAGCACCATTGGATTTATCCATCAGACCACCAGCATTGATGTCCACCTTACGCTTCTTATCCCCATGATACCCCTGAGATTCTACGATCTCCATTTCGACCATGAGGGCACATCGTACAATTTCTTCATAGCTTTCGAAGTCATGAATATCCAGTGCTTTCTGCAGGCTAGGTTTTATCCCACCAAAGAAGTGGTCAACCATGCATTCGGGGGTAACAACAATTTCGGAAGCGTATCATGCAAGCCGTGTGACGTTTACCTCGTACGCTCCAACAGATTCGTCATCTTATTTCATGAGGGAAAGGAAGTCCCTTTCCATCTTAAGCTGGAGGGTGTGTAGAAAATATTTTTCAAAAAACATCTTCCAAAAATTCTTCCATTCCAATGCCTCGATCTCCTCCCCCGACTTCGTATTTTTCATCAACGTCCACCATTGATCAGCTTCACCCTCCATACGATAAGAAACAAGGAGAACCTTCTCTTTTTTATAACATGAAGGATGGTGAATATATTTTCAATGGAGTTGATCCATTGTTCAATGATTGAGGGATCGAATGATTCATTAAAATTAGGAGGCCTTTGCCTCATGAAGCTCTCGATAGCAACTTGTTCTTTCTTAGGGGGGGGGGGGGTTGAACATTCCTCTTGACCCATGTTTCTATTCAAATCTTTAGTTAGATGAGATAGAAGCGTGACAAAGTTCTCGATTCCCGCTCCCATTGAATTATGCATCTCATTAGTACAGTCATCACATTGATCTTAACAATGGTTGGTAGCCTGAGTCCTCCTATTACCGACCATTGGCTGGAATAAAAGGAAAGTTAAGGGAAACACATAAAGGGTTATACATGGAAAAAACCGACGACTTATAAATAACTCTTATTTCCTAAGCATATGAATCTAATGGCTTCAGTCTATGTTTTCTATGATCTAATTTCTAACAAATATTCTTAGGGTATTTTTTTGTCCCCTAATAATGGTTCATACCTATCTTGTGAATTTACCAAAGCATATCCCCTAGGAGTGTCGTAACCAAGAGTGCAGCAAGGCCTGTTTTCATGCACCAGTTCCTGTTCTAGTCTAGCTCAATGCAGTGTTTTCGAGTTCCACTATAAGGCCCCGGCCTTAAACCTTACTTAATCTTGAGTTATTATAAGATTACACATTGAGGATCTTTTCGGGTTTAGAGTTTTAGAGAATTAGATCATAAAACTTGCATTACATTCCACATATAAACAAAGTGGTTACATAAAGATAGTATTCTTCTTTACCATCAATGGAAACATATTTAAAATAAAACATGGATTCTTTCTTGACACTTCCTTGACACTATCATCATATCATGTACCTTTCCCTTGACCTGTGAAAAACATTTAAAAAAACTTGGGATGAGCATAAAAAGCTCAGTAAGGGAAATAAAAATATGGAAAGGAAACATGGGTACATATATACATAAGAATGAAATCATACTTTACCCATAAAACATAAGCACTTTAACATACCTCATCAAATCATGAATAAATCATAGAAATCATAAGACATAAAGGTAACTTTAGTCATTCATAACATTCTTACGTAGGGAGTAACCCTCTTGGTTACGTTTGGAATACCCATCACAGTATATTCCCTAAATATTTTCGGAGAAACCTTAACGTTTCACTCCTTCACGTTACCCAATGCATTGGAGAGCTATATCGGGCTCACCCGCCCTTAGTTTATCATGGAACCACCCGTCTTCATAATAATTTCCAAGAACCTCAACATAATCGTATCACATAAAACATGCATAAAGAAAACATAACATTTCCACCTTTCATTCACAAGATATCAATATAACACATTGATATAAAAACATTATGAAACCCATTTTTAATACCAAAATAAAATAAAAGTAAAACATGGTATTTATTTTTCTTTTAAAAAAATAGTATGGCTTGTAGAGGAAGCCGAAACTCAAATAATGGTCACGGCGGCGGAGAAGTCGTTGTCGCCGCATACGTGCGACAACAAAATCCCCTTTTTTCATTTAGTAAAATGCTTCGTATAAAAAAGAATCCTTTTAGATAAACGTAAAAGTCAAATGGGTTTTATACATCATATAAAAGAAGGTTGTGTATAAAACAAAATATGCCTCAATGAAAGGAGAATGAGACGAAGTCCCATACCTCGGGTCCGACTTGACTCGATCATTCTTTAATCTCCAGAATAATAAACTTGAGTTAATTTCTACTTGTTTAAGAACCTTTTTAAAGTTCATTATTCCTTTTATATCACTTATTTCTATGTCATGAACACTATGTAATTATTTAAGTTAATAACGGTCGTTTTAACGATCATTGGTACTTGAGTTAAAAATAAACCCTTTATAATTACAAGTTGTTCATGTATCCATTATATCCAGAATGGTATTCATGATGTAGATATCATATATATCATATATATCCAGTAAATTCATGAATTTATAATATTATATAGCATTTAGAGGTAAGAAATGAAATGCACCGTTCATGGAGACGGTAACCCATACGTACGCATAAACGCTACTTTCATTTCTATTTCGTATTTTATAGAATGGAATCATAATGATATAAAGGTATATTATAATTTCTGTATAATATAATATATAATATCAAAACTCCATCCTTTATACGTCCCACATATGGTATTTAACGAATCAAATCACTTTGAGGGGGTGGTAGTCCACACTTCCTTAAATGAAGATATCGCGTTTACCCATAATGGAAACCATAAAGGTATGCCCAAAATGAAAAATAAAGAAGCTTAAGGAAAACATAAACATATCATATATCATATATAACTATAGTGACATCTTAATGACCACCTTTGAAGGTGTTAAAAGAATGTTGAACAATCATCGTTTCGGGAGGCATAAATTCACCATCCACGGAAACAGTATGTCCTTTAACCATTAGATGTAGGTGTGTGTAAGTGTAGCACGAATCCATCTTATAAAAACATCCTAGTATATTGAAGATACTGGATTTTTTACAAAAGTAATGAATAAAAAGAGTTTAGGGGGTTGGAGAAGAAAAATAAAACAAAAGGACTCAAGTAGAGACATTACCTTAAAATCGGGTAACTCCCTTTGGTTTGAGCTCAAAGGCTTCCTTGGGAAGACTTCTGCCCAAAGTGAGGCTTCAAGAAGTAATAGATGGATGTGGAGAGACAAAATGGGAAGGGGTTGGCTGATCCAAAGGCTTTTGGAGTGTGTGTAAGGAGGTAGATCTGGGGGCCTTTTATAAGAGGAGAGGAGGGGCACTCTTGGAAAGTAAAGAAATGTTACTTTATTTGAAAATTAATTTCGGATTAAAAAGGTCCCACATTGATATAATTCAAGCATAAGGTGATAAGGGTTCGAAATCCACCCATCCAATAGGTTTTGGACATGTGTAGGTCTTATATTTTACATTATCTTTCCATTTTATTTAAATCCATTTTTAATGAGGTAATCGCTGCATCATCATGATGTCATAAATAATTTAATAAATTTAACGTCTAAAATTTATAAAAAAAATATAATGATGTAGGAAATATTTTTAGATTTCTAATGAATATTTATAGTCTAAAAGATAATTTATTTACACAAAATTAAAAATACTTTACTTAGGTGATACATTCTTTGTCACATTTAACATTCTTTAAAAAAAATAAAAAGATAAAAAGTCACTTTCTAACAAAAGTGATTCCATGGGGCCCCCAAGTTTGGCACAAGGAATCCCATGGTCTTCCATGAGACAACCAGTAGCCTTAAGACACATGTTGTGGTCTTTTTGTATTATTGTGATATCATTTTATTATCTTTAACTACCTGATTACTCATTAATCAAGATAATTAAAGATAATTACCATCGTTACTATTCATAATGTCCAAAAATAAAAGATTCTTAATTTCATAATTTGGACCTTCTGATTCCAAATATTTAATCCATTTTACCAAATTCCAAACACATAAATTGCAATAATTTATTTAAAAATAATTCTCGTTGTCAAAACAAATAGCGGGTTTTTTTGAAACAATATCTATGAAAAGTTTGGCATTAGTTTATGACCAATTCAAAAGTGAAATTAATCCTAATGACCACCATTGGATTAAATGGTAAAAATATATTCAGATTACACTTTAATACCACTTAAAAGGATAATCTGACCATATAATTAAATTAAATGAAAAAGCAGTTTTGATGTAAAATGCAGTATTTTTCACTATTCATTAAAAAATGAACATTGTTAGAAAAATACCAAAAATTTATCCAATGTAAATTTCAATGTCCCAATCATAATTTATATGTTTATTTTGAAAAATATATATTATAAAATTGTCAAAATTTTGATTTAAAAAGGGTTTTCCATCAAAAGGCAGTAAAACAATCTTTTAAGAATATTAGTATATTCCATCCATAAGATTGTATTTATTTTCATTTTAAGACTCTAAAACACTATCTTAATCATTAATAGACATAGATAAAAATATCTATTATTCATTACTTACTTGGGATGTTACATCATTCCCCCCTTTAGAAAATTGTATCCCCGCAATTTATTTACTTATCGAATAAATGGGGGTACTTATCCCTCATTGCATTTTCAGATTCCCATGTTGCCTCTTCCATCATGTGGTTTTTCCACAAAACCTTTACCAGATTAATCACCTTATTTCATAACACTTGCTCCCTGTGGTCAAGAATCTGGACTGGTTGTTCCTCATAAGATAGGTTCTCTTCCAGCTGAACTACCTCTGGACTCAAAACATGAGATGGATCTGGCATATAGTTTCTCAACATCGAAACGTGAAAAACATTGTGTACCTGAGATAAACTCGGAGGTAAAGCCACCCGGTATGCAACTGATCCAAATCTCCCTAGAATTTCATATGGTATAATGAACCTTGGACTCATCTTTCCTTTCTTACCAAATCTCATCACACTTTTCCATGGTGAGACTTTGAGAAAAACATGATCACCTACCTCAAAAGTTAGATCCTTCCTCCTGTTGTCTACATAACTCTTCTGCCTACTCTGAGATGTTCTCATGTGTTTCTGAATCAACTGAACTTTTTCTGCCATCTCTTCTACCAATTCTGGTCCCATCAACTTCCTTTGACCCACTTCATCCCAGAAAGCTGGAGTTTGACACCTCTTTGCATATAACGCCTCAAATGGTGCCATCTGTATACTGGAATAAAAACTGTTATTATATGAAAATTCAACCAAAGAAAGATGTTGGTCCCAACTTCCCGGATAATCCATCGAACAAGCTCATAGCATATCCTCCAAGGTCTGAATTGTTCATTCTGACTGCCCATCTGATTGAGGATGAAATGTTGTACTAAAATTTAATTCAGTACCCAACGACTTCTGAAGGCCTTTCCAAAAGTTAGAAGTGAAACTGGGATCACGATCAGATGCAATGGAGAGTGGAACTCCATGTAACCTGACTATCTATTTAAGATACAAACAGGAAATTTGATCTAGGGAAAAAGTATCTCGTATAGCAAGGAAATGAGAAGATTTAGTCAAGCGATCAACAATAACCCAGATTGCATTATTACATCGAGATGTCCTCGGTAATCCCACAATAAAGTCCATGGATATGTTTTCCCATTTCCACTCTGGCACTGGTAAAGGCTGAAGCATCCCTTTCGGTAACTACTGCTCTGCTTTAACCTGTTGACATGTCAAACACTTCACAATAAAATCAGCAATATCTCTTTTCATTTCATCCCACCAGTAATACTCCCGCAGATCTCTGTATATCTTAGTACTTCCAGGATGAACTGAAAACGGAGAACTATGAGCTTCACATAACAACTCTCTCTTCAACTGTGAATCACAAGGCACACACAATCTCTTCCCAAATCTAAAAACACAATCATTATCAATGTTGAATTCAAGAATCTTACCTTTCTGAACCAGCACTACCTTTTTCTGCAACTCACTGTCTTGCTTCTGTGCTTGCTTGATTCTATCTGATAGAGATGATCTCACTGATACCTGAAAAAAAATAGAAGAACTTCCAAAACCAACAACTTCTATGCCAAAGTTCATCAAATCCTTAACCAAAGGATCACGTTCCAAATGCAACATTGCTAATGAAGCATTACTTTTTTGACTCAAAGCATCAGCCACTTTATTTGCTTTTCTCGGATGGTAATAAATTGTAAAATCATAATCCTTGATTAATTCCAGTCATCTCCTCTGTCTCATGTTTAACTCTTTCTGAGTGAATATATACTTTAAACTTTTTTGATCAGTATATATTTCACACTTTACTCCATACAAATGTTGCCTCCAAGTTTTTAAAGCAAAAACAACAGCAGCTAATTCCAAATCATGTGTAGGGTAATTTACCTCATCAGTTTTCAACTAACATGAAGCATGAGAAATTACCTAATCATTCTGCATAAGGAAACAGCCAAGTCCCTTCAACAAAGAATCACTGTATATAACAAACTCACCATTCCTGGAAGGTAGTGCCAAAACTGGAGCATTCACCAATCTTCTTTTCAATTCCTGAAAACAATCATCACATTCATTTGTCCAGATAAACTTAACACCCTTCGTAGTTAGCTTAGTCATTGGACTAGATAACCGTGAAAAATTTCTATCAAACCTTCGGTAATAGCCTGACAAACCAAGGAAGCTACAAATCTTAGTTACATTTTTGGGTGTTGGCCAGTCTTCCAAAACTTTTGTTTTTGCAGGATCAACAGTCATCCCATCTTTAGAAACAATGTGACCAAGGAAAGAAATTTGTTGCAACCAAAACTCACACTTTCTGAATTTTCCATACAGTTTCATTTCTTTTATGGTTTGCAAGATAACCCTTAAATGTCTTTCATTCTCCTCTTTACTTTTAGAAAACACCAAAATATCATCAATGAAAACCACCACAAACTTATCCAAGAACTCATGGAAAATTCTATTCATTAAGTCCATGAATACAGTAGGTGCATTGGTTAGCCTAAAAGGCATTACTACAAATTCATAATGGCCATATCTTGTACGGAATGTGGTCTTCGGAACATCTGCTTCCTTTACCTTCAGCTGATGGTACCCCGATCTCAAGTAAAGCTTTGAAAAATACTGAGCTCCCTGGAGCTGATCAAACAAATCATCGATATGAGGAAAAAGATATTTGTTCTTAACAGTGATGTTATTCAAGGATCTATAATCAATGCAAAGTCTCATTGAACCATCTTTCTTTTTAATAAATAAAATAGGAGCACCCCATGGTGATGTGTTAGGTCGAATGAAACCTTTCTCTAATAAATCTTGCAATTGCTCCTTCAACTCTAAAAGTTCAATTTGAGCCATTCAATAAGGGGGTTTTGAAATTGGCTTAGCATCAAGAACTAAGTCAACAGTAAACTCAACTTCCCGATCTGGTATTATTCCAGGCAACTCATCAGGAAAAACATCAGGATACACATTTACCACTGCCACATCATTAATCTGAACAGTTCCTTTATTTTCAACGATGTGTGTAAGGTAACATTCATTTCCATCTTTTACAAGTTTCTTGGCCTCTTGATAAGTTATCAACATTAAGGGTTCATTCTTGTACACAAACTGAAATTCTATCTGAAAAGAAACTTCTTTATCTCTACAGTCAATCTTAGCATGGTAAATAGAGAGCCAATCCATACCCAGGATAACATCAAACTCTAATAGAGGTAGAACAATAATGTTTGAAAGTAGGTTCTTTCCACAGATAAGGATAGGAAGATTGTTATAAATTCTTTTTGTCTCAACATTTCCCCTTGGTGTTTTTACCAACAGTTCAGGAGTCATTTATTGAGATTGTATTCCCATTTTACTAGAAAAGGAAGAGATGAAAGAATGTGTAGACCCCGAATCAAACAACACACTCGCATAATCTTAAAAAAAACAAAGTACCTGATACAACTTCATTTGATGGCCCGACATCTGCTGAAGTAGTTTCAAAGGATTTCACCACCCCTTTCTGCTTGTAGTCTAACTTCTTCCCATCACCCAAGCTCTTTGTCGGACACTCGTTTGCATAGTGACTCATCTAATTGCACTTAAAACATTCCACTAACTGTAAATAAAATTTGGTCTTACCTTCACCTTGATCTTTTTTAGTGCAATCACGAGCCTTATGTCCCATCTTACAACATCGGTATCACTTTACAGAATTCAGAACACATTCCCCAGCATGCCTTTTACCACATTTATCACAAACTAGAAACTTATATTTCTTACCATCAGACTTTTTTTGAAGAATTCTTCCCTTTCTCCTGCCACCTCGGTCTCTTCTTCTGTTGGTTGTTATAGAACACTTGATCATCGACAAACACCATTTCCACCTTCTCAGCACATTGAACAAGCTTTTCATAACTTTTAAACTCACGAGAAGATAATGCCCTTCTATTTTTTGGCTTGAATCCTGAGTGAAAACAATTGATTTTACTATCAAGGTCTCGGATAAAATTTGGAGCATGCCTTGCCAATCGAGTGAACCTTTCTTCATAGGTAGCCACTGAGTCTTCCTCTTGCCTCAATTCCAATAATTGTTTTTCCATCCTAAGTCGAAAAGCCTTAGGAAAATACTTTTCAAGAAACATACCTTTGAGTTCATCCCAGCCGAGAGCATCAATCTCATCAGCGTCCCTGATATTTTTAACCATCGACCACCACTGATATTCTTCACCCTCCAAACGGTAAATAGCAAGACTAACCTTTTGATTTTCTGAACACCCCATGACATTGAAAATCTTCTCTAGTGCTTTAATCCACCCTTCAGCTAGAACAGGGTCAGATGATCCTCTGAATGATGGGGGATGTTGCCTCATGAAATGTTCCACCACTGACATGTTCCTCTGCGGTTGATCTGGCTGATCTCGTGCATGGATACCACCACCATTTATCACTTGAGTCGACTGCGCCATTACTGTAACAAACTTTTCAGTTCCAATTCCGACCATCTCAGGATGCTGATTCGGAAGGTTATTTCCTTCTGCATGCCTTCCTAGCACTGCTTCCCTGTTTCCTCTATGGAAAACCATTCCTAACAAACATGTCTTAGATGAAGCAACATGGTAATCATCAAATACTATATCACTTCAATTTGACCATAAAAAAATATTTTTGGATAATCATTTAATAGAATTCTAACTCCAAAAGTTATCTAAACTGACCTTTGATACCAACTATAAGGCCCTGACCTTAAACCTTACTTAATCTTGAGTTATTATAAGATTACACATTGAGGATCTTTTCGGGTTTAGAGTTTTAGAGAATTAGATCATAAAACTTGCATTACATTCCACATGTAAAAAAAGTGGTTACATAAATATACTATTATTCTTTCCCATCAATGGAATCATATTTAAAATAAAACATGGATTCATTATTGACACTTCGTTGACACTATCATCATATCATGTACCTTTCCCTTTACCGGTGAAAATCATTTCAAAAAACTTGGGATGAGCATAAAAAGCTCAGTAAGGGATATAAAAATATGGAAAGGAAACATGGGTACATATATACATAAGAATGAAATCATACTTTACCCATAAAACATAAGCACTTTAACATACCTCATAAAATCATGAATAAATCATAGAAATCATAATACATAAAGGTAACTTGAGGCATTCATAACATTCTTACGTAGGGAGTAACCCTCTTGGTTACGTTTGGAATACCAATCACAGTATATTCCCTAAATATCTTCAGAGAAATCTTAATGTTTCCCTCCTTCGCGTTACCCAATGCATTGGAGAGCTATATCGGGCTCACCCGCCCTTAGTTTATCACGGAACCACCCGTCTTCATAATAATTCCCAAGAACCTCAACATAATCGTATCACATAAAACATGCATAAAGGAAACATAACATTTCCACCTTTCAATCACAAGATATCAATACAACACATTGATATAAAAACATTATGAAAACCATTTTCAATACCAAAATAAAATAAAATTAAAACATGGTATTTATTTTTATTTTAAAAAAAAGGTATGGCTTGTAGAGGAAGCCGAAACTCAAATAATGGTCACGGCGGCAGAGAAGTCATTGTCGCCGCATACGTACGACAAAAAAATTTACCTTTTGTCATTTAGTAAAATGCTTCGTATAAAAAATATTCCTTTTGGATAAACATAAAATTCAAAGGGGTTTATACACCGTATAAAAGAAGGTTGTGTATAAAACAAAATATGCCTCAATGAAAGGAGATTGAGACGAAGTCCCATACCTCAGGTCCGACTTGACTCGATCGTTCTTTAATCTCCTGAATAATAAACTTGAGATAATTTCTACTTGTTTAAGAACCTTTTTAAAGTTCATTATTCCTTTTATATCACTTATTTCCATGTCATGAACACTATGTAATTATTTAAGTTAATAACGGTCGTTTTAACGATCATTGGTAGTTGAGTCAAAAATAATCCCTTTATAATTACAAGTTGTTCGTGTATCCATTATATCCAGAATGGTATTGATGATGTATATATCATAGATATCATATATATCCAGTACCGGGATGCATTTATAATATTATACAACATTTAGAGGTAATAAATGAAATGCACCGTTCATGGAGACGGTAAGTCGTACGTACGCATGAACGCTACTTTCATTTATATTTCATATTTTATAGAATGGAATCGTAATGATATAAAGGTATATTATAATTTCAGTATAATATAATATATAATATCATAACTCCATCCTTTATGCATCCCACATATGGTATTTAACGAATCAAATCACTTTGAGGGGGCGGTAGTCCGCACTTCCTTAAATGAAGATATCGCGTTTACCCATAATGGAAACCATAAAGGTATGCCCAAAATAAAAAATACTAAAGCTTAATGAAAACATAAAAATATTATATATCATATATAACTATAGTGACTTATTAATGGCCACCTTTGAATGTGTTAAATGAATGTTGAACAATCATCATTTCGGGAGGCATAAATTCACCATCCACGGAAACAGTATGTCCTTTAACCATTAGATGTAGGTGTGTGTAAGTGTAGCTCGAATCCTTCTTATAAAAACATCCAAGTATATTTAAGATACTAGAGTTACTAAAAAATAAATGAATAAAAACATTTTAGGGGGTTGGAGAAGCAAAATAAAACAAAAGGACTCAAGTGAAGACATTACCTTAAAATCGGGTAACTCCCTTTGGTTTGAGTTCAAAGGCTTCCTTGGGAAGACTTCTGCCTAAAGTGAGGCTTCAAGGAGTAATATAGGGATGTGGAGAGACAAAATTGGTAGGGTTTGGCCGAGACAAAGGCTTTGGGAGTGTGGGTAAGGAGGTAGATATGGGGGCCTTTTATAAGAGGAGAGGAGGGACACTCTTGGAAAGTAAAAAAATGTTACTTTATTTGAAAATGATTTTCGGATTCAAAAGGTCCCAAATTGATATAATTCGAGTGTAAGGTGATAAGGGTTTGAAATCCACCCATAAAATAAGTTTTGGACATGTGTAGGTCATATATTTTACATTATCTTTCCATTTTATTTAAATCCTTTATTAATGAGGTAATCGTTGCATCATCATGATGTCATAAATAATTTAATAAATTTAATGTCTAAAAATTATAAAACAAATATCATGATGTAGGAAATATTTTTATCTTTATAATGAATATTTATAGTCCAAAAGATCATTTATGTAGACAAACTAAAAAATACTTTACTTAGGTGATACATTCTTTGTCACATTTAACATTCTTTAAAAAAAATAAAAAGATAAAAAGTCACTTTCTAACAAAAGTGATTCCATGGGGACCCCAAGTTTGGCACAAGGCATCCCATGGTCGGCCATGAGACAACCAGTAGCCTTAAGACACATGTTGTGGTCTTTTTGTATTATTATGATATCATTTTATTATCTTTAACTACCTGATTACTCATTAATCAAGATAATTAAAGATAATTACCATCGTTACTATTCATAATGTCCAAAAATAAAAGAGTCTTAATTACATAATTTGGACCTTATGATTCCAAATATGTAGTCCATTTTACCAAATTCCAAACACATAAATTGCAATAATTGATTTAAAAATAATTCCTATTGTCAAAACAAATAGCGGGTTTTTTTGAAACAATATCTATGAAAAGTTTGGCATTAGTTTATGACCAATTCCAAAGTGAAATTAATCCTAATGAACACCATTGGATTAAATGGTAAAAATATATTAATTTTAAACTTTAAGACCACTTAAAAGGGTAATCTAACCATATTATTAAATTAAATGAAAAAACCGTTTTGATGTAAAATGTAGTATTTTTCACTATTCATTGAAAAATGAACATTGTCAGAAAAATACCAAAAATTTATCCAATGTAAATTTCAATGTCCCAATCATAATGAATATGTTTATTTTGAAAAATATAGATTATAAAATTGTTAAAAGTTTTATTTAAAAAGGGTTTTCCATCAAAAGGTAGTAAAACAGTCTTTTAAGAATATTAGTGTATTACATGCATAAGATTGTATTTATTTTCATTTTAATCCTCTAAAACACTATATTAATCATTAATAGACATAGATAAAAATATCTATTATTCATTACTTACTTGGTATGTTACATTCATCCCTAGGATACATATGTGCCAGAGCCGCCTCTACCTGCTCGTATCCAGACAGGGATGTATTTGCTTGATAAACCACTTACACAACACTCAACAAAAATTAGGGATGTTTTTATTATACTTAGTCTTGTCTCTAGGGATTTACTAGGGTTTTATAATCCTAATCCCAAACATAACTAAACCTATCCTCTGATACCAACTTGGACAACCCATCTTTCTATTTCAAAATTAAACATGATTTATTACATAAAACCTTCACTTGATACTATATGGAAGATTGAGAGGTATTGTGTCTTTGGGGCTTAAAATAATTACATAACAACTTAAAACATGAAATAAAAAATCTTTATTGAAAACATCCTTTACAAGACCACTACATTCCCTCGTACTTAGCATTTCATGGGATAACGTGAGGACATGCATAAGAAATGGATGAGCTATAAAGCCTAGTAAGGGAATAATCATGGAATAAAATGAGAAATACAATACATCTTAGACAATAGGCATATCAATAAAGAACATGAGAACCATAAATATAAAGTCATGATAAAGAATGATAATCATAACATGGAAATGTGGCAACAACACTTAACATGGAATTAGCATGAGCCAAGGCTTATTGCACATGGAGCATGAATAAATATTCATTGCACACGAAGCACGAGTAAAACCTCATTTCAATTGAATTTCTATGATTCATAAAAAAATAATTTATTCCACGATAAAGGAATGTGGAATTCATACATGAAACTTTATAATCAATAATTAAATGTTCATAAAGGTGAATACCCTTGATTGATAAATGAGCATGGTATTCGCTACCCAATGACATTGGCTTAGAAAATTGGTGCAGTTTCGACAGCGTAACGGCATGATGTAAGAATTCACAAAAATTGTTGATTAGAGAGAAAGTATTGTCTCATCATATGTACATAAAATGGAAAGTAAGGGGTTCATATAGATACATTTCCCAATAATTTTAGTGGAATATAGAGTCATGATACAAAAGAATTTCTTGAATGTAAAAGAGGAGAGAGAAATTCCTTTCAGAATTTCGGCATAGTAACGGGTGTACATGGGAGAAATCTAGTGATAGAGAAAGGGGTATCCCATCATTAAAACATAAATGGGTAAGTATGGGGGAGGTTTGAAACCATAACCAAACATTAATAATTGAAATTAAAAGGGCATAACAGCATTAAGAAAATTGGACAAAAATGAGAAATGATGAAAAATCCATACTTGGAAGTGTGCTTCTAATGGCTTGAGAGAGGCTTGAGAGAGGCTTCTTCGGAGCTCGGGGAAAGTTGGGAGGATTCTAGGGAGATTAGGCCAGATGTTGGAGGAACTCCAAAGGCATTGAGTGTGGAGAAAGTGGGATCTTGGGTGGGGTAATATAGGAAAGATGAGGGAATTATTTGTTATTTTGGGTTGGGACACCTCACATTAAACTAATTCAAACCACAAACCAGAAAATGGTTTTTGGACATGGTTTTTTCCAAAGGGGAGAGGAAAAAAAAAATTTATAAGTCAAAATTCTGAACTTCTTAAAATAATGGGGTTGCTTATGTGGAGGTGAGTCACACTCCCAAGGAAAACAATTTAAAAAGTCAAGATGTTTAATAAGCCTTGAATGGTCCATTAATGCTTTGTAAAATAAGACAAACAAACCCAAAATCACATTATTTTAATTGTAAAACATAGATTTTCCGAACATAAGGCTTATAGTATTTTATTACATCACTATTGGGTCATTATGATGTCATAAAACACATTATATATTTAAAAGTATGTAATTTTTACCCAAAAATTTGACTGTCTCAAGAAATTTATGAAATAGTCACCATTTGATAATTTTGACATCATGATTATAGAAATAATATTCATTTTATCTATATAATTTTCTAAATAGATTAATTTTCACTTTTAAAATAAAAATTGACATTTATCGAAAATTCATGGATTTTGACAAAAATGGCTTTTAAACATTAATAAAAATTACAATTGCATTCATAAAATTATACGATAATTGATATTTAATAAAAAATAATTTATTAATAATAATAATAATTTATTAAAATATTATTTAATAAAAAAATCAACTAATTCATCAAAATATATTTCTTAGTTGAATATTAACTAAAAACACTGTTTGAACTTTAAAAACTATTTACAAGGTAACAAAAATAACATGAAAATATATTGATTATTATATACAAAAATAATATACATAACCATAGTGATAATGTCTTGTTACATAACCCCTTATAAAACCAGTATAATACATAAGATTAAGGTGTCCAATGGTGACAGGCTCTTAGGGTGGATTAGATAACATTTCTCAGGTGGTAATCTCTATCAACTTCCACTTCTCTCGTAGGCGATCCCGCTCGAGCTTAACCTGTTGAAGCTCATATTTTTCTTGGTCAAGAGTGAAACCCAATGATTCCACCTCTTTTTCGAGTTCCGAAAAATGGGCTTCGTATGGGGCACATCTTCTGGATGAGGCCCTCGCTTCCTTTTTCTGAGTAAATTAGATTCGTTAAAGCCCTATATTTATACTAATCATGTGATAATTGTTCAATGGATATATTAGAAACAGTCAAAAATCTTAACATAAAACCAAAGAATTTTACATTTTATATAAAAATTTTACATAAAGAGACATTTAATTAGATCAAGAGATATTTCCATTAATGAATGTTGAGGTCGTTACAGTAAAAGTGCTCCAAAATCTTTTCTAGAAATTATTTTCATACCATTACCTATATATTCTCCCCCTAAGCCTAAACGTCCCACCAATATTTCACCTAACCACATAAAATATATGTGTGCGACTTGACTCATTTCTCATTAGGAGTCTCTAAATTGTCATGAATTGACTAGATAGACTCAACCATAACCCATTTTCCATAGGTTCACCCTCTCTGGTGAATGTTGGAGGGTTTTGAAATTGGAACCCATGTGATGGATATGAAATGATCCTCAAAGGCTACCCTAGGTACTTTTATATAAACTACATAAAAAGATGGAATTACTCACAGAATTGATCTTCCATCGCTTCACCTAGAACAATCAGGGCCTCCAGTTCCACTACTAGAGGATCATTGCTAGCCATATCCTTCTGTATTCCTATCATCAAACATCATCATGGAGGCAAGTCTCTGAAATATCAAAAACACATCTTATTACAAATAAAACATCATTAACATGTTTACATAATAGGGATTCACATTAGGATATAAAAATACAGACCCCACATTCCCCCAACTCATAAAAACTAAATCAAGGTCTCTACCATTAACCACCCCTCACATGGGTCTTTGATTAGATAGGGTAAACACTTTCATATATCTAGTTTCTCATCACTTGACAATTTTTTATTCTATTTCCAAAATATCCACATTTATATAAATTTTAAACATTAAAGTGTATCATTAGGAACCTTTTAATTTAAATTACACAAGTAAGGAAAATAATTTTCATTTAAAAAACTCACCCAAAACGTTTTTTCTAGTTTGTGCATAAAATGATGCATGTCACAATAAATCATGATTTCCTTGAATGAAGCATGTATACACAACAATCATGCTGTTCCAGGACCCAAATAAAAATCAAAATAATTAACTTCACACAAAAATTTCATCATTGAAGGTGAGATAACATTAAGTTTAATATAAAACATATATAACAACCATCACACCTCAGGTACATGGATTATTCTTTGGTACATGGGTTACCTAATCCCATGAATCAACTCATGAAAAATCCCTATCTCATCCTAGTATCATTTATACCTTCCATAAATAGTAATATAAAAGAGAAGAAAATAAACCCACATTTGATACCACTCTATAATGTCATGTCACGAATGTCACGTGCTAGTGCCCCACGCCATTTCGTTACATTAACCTAGGAACCTGCCCATACAATAGAGACTAATAACTAATAATAATGGTAGAATATGTAACATAGAGAGGATGACCCTCTATATCAAAATAATAAAGTTGTAATATTAAATAAAAGATATCCCAATGATAACAAAAAATAACAAAAGATAATTATATGACCAATATAGGATCAAGAATAAAAATATTAATCCAAAATACTGAAAATGATCATAAACCAAAGCAGTATTCTTTTCATGCCATATCAGTCTCAAGTGTCTAATGGAAACCCAAAATACGTACCCAATGAAATATCACAAGAGTTTCTTGAAATAATTTCAGGTACCCTTATCCATGCTCTACCCAAAATCTAAACTCATTTGTATAACATAGGTATCTTTGTCTTATCTAGTCAAGAAAACATGAAATATCTTTAGGTACCTAATATTTATCCCAAGTTGTGTGTGAGTACAACATAAAAGGTCGACACCAATTGAATCTAAATCAATATATTTTCCATTACATTGCATTTATTTATTTTAAATAATAATGAAAAAATGAAAACATAACCACGCAATATAAGAATATCTCAATTAATATTTCATGGGAATTAATTTTTCATTTAATTAAAATTTCATTTCTGGTATCTTGGAACATAAATATATGTACCAAGGTGTTGGGGTCCTAGTGAATCAGTCTAAAACCCCATGGGTATTATAAGCATCAATCTACATCCCACACCCCATGGGTATTTGGAGAATCGGTCCATCTCCAATTATATATTTTTCACATGAATGAATTTTGGGTTACGAGAATCATTTGGTCACCCCATTGGTATTTGGGGCAACAATCCCGGACCCACACCCCATTTATCAATCAATCGCAAATATAAAATTTAATGCATTCATGAAATGGTTAAACATCATTAACCATTATTAAATCATTCTAATATTGGATAACCCTTTAATTTATCAATCATGACAGTGGTTCTTTACTTTAATCATGTGGTGTGTATCATTTTAAAATTTTATTTTATTTTCTATTTTTTTAGACAAAAAAATGTTTTCGTGTCTAAATATGATGAAGAATTGTATCAATTATGATGATTCCTTTGATATTATTAAGTGTCCTAAGCATCATAAACACCTCAATGGATTGTCTATAAAATCATTAAATCAAAGAGATCATGTTATTAAATCTGTGGTGAAGAAGATCAAATCCAGAAAACATGATACACACTCTATTTACCAGAAAAAATATTTCAAGAATTACTAAATACTGATTAAAATGAAAAATGATAATGTATGGTATATTCATAAATTTTTTCCATATCATAATTTAATTTATTTCCATTGTATATGAATGGTTTTATGAGATTATTTATTCTTGGTAATGAAAACTAAATTTAATATAGTTTAATGAATAAAACCGATGAAACTATATCAAAGATCATGTTATGCATCAAAGCTTATATTGATTTAATCTAAGCCTAAATAAGTGAAAATGACTATGGATTGAGGTTTATGGACAAGAAATTTCCTAAGAATGAAAATTTAAAAGAAATAATATTTAATAATTTTTTAGATAATTTTTTTCAATTGATGCATTGTTATTTTAGGGGATTCAATGTCACAAGATGTATTTTATTCATTCCCAGGGAACTGAATCTGATAAAGCTGAATTTTTGGTATTGTGTGTCATAAGGGAAAAATTTATATCACAATATGATTTTCACACTAAAAAATATGTGATACAAATTAATTGGATTAATTCTTTCCATTGGTAAATTTTACTTTTATGTTTATTAATTTGTGATCAAAAAATTAATATTTTCACAAAAACATTATTTAAAAAATAAGTAATGTACATGTCATCTAGAAAAAATACAACCAAGTCAATAGTTTCTCAACATTAAAAAATTGCCTCCATTCCAAAAAAAAAACAAACCCCATTGGTTAAATAATTTATTAAAAATTATCACCATCCCATAATACAAGGTACTCTATGAATATCATAAGCCACCATAAAGGAGATACATAACTAAGCCCATCTAGTTACCTCATACAACATGGAAGGAATTACTATAACAAGAAACACATCCATTCAACATTTAGATATTTTTATTAAATAGTAATACCAAATTTAATCATATCAATGATTAATCATAGCTTCAATCTATTTTGTAAAACATAGTATCATCCCTAATTCCCTCATAACCATAACAATTTATCTCTCTATAATATGAATCAAATTTCCCCAAATGCATGTCCTCCTCAACCATATATTATTATTTGTCCTATAATCACTTCACAATACATAAAAAGGATCACATCCAAAGAAACATATAAGGAAGAAAACAACCAATGTGGTCAACAGGGTAACGAGGCCCTAAGAATAAGGTATTTCATCTTTACTTGGAAATTGGTTTATCTTTTACCAAATGCAATGCATTTGATATTAATAAGAAAATGGGATCACACAACCCCATAAAATTATCTTTATCAAATAAACACCTTTATTCTACCTTGAATTACGTAATTCATTTATTCAGTATTACGAATATGGGTAACCTAAGGAGTCTACTATACCCAGAAATAAATTATCTAAACATTCCCCCAAGAATCAATTATGGTTTCAAAAAACTATGAGAAATACATTTCACATTCAATATACCATTTATTATTATCCAATTAAATAATTACTAGCTTCAACTTCATTATCTATTTCTATTAGCATGCGGATGAATGAATTCCATTAAAAAATTTCTTGAAACAAATTTGATTACCATAAATTATAAATATAATTTTTTTTAAACAAGCTTCTTTTCATTTATTTAGAACACCAAAAATTATCTTCATTAAATTATTTATCCAATTAGAAAAATTATACATGACAATACAAGAATATAGAACATGATAAATGATAATTACAAAGATATCTCACTATCTAGTAAATCATGAGGGAAATAGTTATCTGGGAAGAAGAAAACATTTGATCCATAACCATAAACCATTATTTCATTAATCTAGTTTATCCTTTATTAGGGTAAATTCCACCACCACTCGACAAGGAAAATCATTTTCCATTTTTTATTTCACATAAATAAAAGATAAGGAATTAATCAACTACATCAAGGTGTCAATGTTGTTAATTTTATAATAGGAAAACAAAGTGGATCTTTGATCACATATACCATAATGAAAATTTTTCCCTCTAAGAACATTATTCCAAAAAAGTTACAATAACAACCTATGAAATTAAATTATCAAAATGGAGATCATACTCCATAATTGAGAATGACGGAATAAGAGGAAATCAGATCAAACCAAGAAAAAACTACTATAAAATAGCATAAACTCAACTCAAATAACAATGGATTTATCAAGGTAATCAGAGGATTAAATTTGATCAAAATGGGATTGAAAGGAACTATAAATATCTCTTTTGTGCCTAGGTTTTCAAAGAGAAATTTGATAGAAAATTTGGGGTGAAGGGGGTTAAAAAATTTATAGATATACTAGATATTAAGGACAATGGGACTATTATCTAGACCATGTCTTAGAACTTCCTCACACAGGTCATATAGAAACTCAAGTTAGAGGATTACACTACAAACTCCCTGGTCAATGTGCATCTGATAACCATGGCTCATACCACCCTATAGATTTTATAAACCAAGGGAAAAGACTATGGAACAATCAACCACCATGGTGAAACTAAAAAAAATAAGGAAGAACACCCTTAAACCCCTACAACATAGTTTGTACCTCCACACCAAAGAACTCATCAATTTATTCCATGGCCCTACTCCATGGTGCATCCTTTTTGAAAATGGAAGTGTCTCTGAATCTTCTACCTTTATGTACTATATCGTAGAGAACCCCACTATATTGTAACAACAAACCATGTGGGGAAACCCAAGGCTCCAAACTGAATCTATAAAAATAATATCAGTATCTCCAAATTCCTTCTCATGGGCTCACCTATTGCAATCAAGATCTCCATGTTGTAATGACCATCATTATGATGAAAGGTAAGGCTTAACATTGTAGAATCCATTGTTAAATTAAGATTTCAACCTAACCCATTTCTCCCCCTCCCCCATGTGCCTCCTATAGACTCATTAAAAACAAAATTACAATAGATACTAGGATCCAATCTATTAGAAATAATTATATTTATGATTAATTTATATTTCATACATTTCCTTCTTCATTTGACATTGCCCTATTAACTGTTAGTTGGTCGCCATTGAAGATGTCTCCAACACCATACTTATAACAACCATTATGTATTGTTATAATAAATAACTAAAGATATATAAATATAAAAATATTATTATGTTATGATTATATAACTAATTTTACCAATATTTAAATCAACTCTGACAGAAAATAGAAATTGAAATAAAATATGAAATTTTTATTGAAAAAATAAGATAAAAATATATCACCTTTAACAAATGAAATTAAGGTATAGAATCAAAATATTATAATTTATAAATATTTAAAATATTAATATAATTAACATTTGGTTCCTCATTTCAAAAAAAAATGTTTATAATTCATGTTGCGAAAAAGTGATGAAATAAAGTGGGATTTATGGTAGTGGGATTTTCAAACTAAAACTCCTTCATTAAGGGTTATCTACTCTTTAATGTTATTTTCTATATGGATGTTCATATAATGTCCTAGAAATTTACTCGCACTGTTATTTACCTTTTCTTTTGGGTATATACATTTTACTACCATTTGAAAATATTGACTAAGAAAGTAATAAATCATTTTAAAAAGACATTAATTTCCAAAAAATCACATCGAATCTGGTGGAGTAATTTCAAATCCACTCATGAATGATGATGTTTTATGAAAAATTATGACTTACATAATTAATTTTAGAACTCTGAATTTTAGTCTTGGAAGTAATATTTATAAAAACACTATGAAACTTTTTCTTTTCTATAGGTATATTTCGGGACTAAGATTCTTCCCTTTTATTGTGGAATATTGGATTATGAGAATTTTATGATTTTATGGGTGGACCCAAAATTTTATAACCCTAAAATGCATTGAGTAATGTGATATATCTCATGAGATTAAATGAATTGTGTTTGAACATGATGTCATATCTGTTCAAAATCATGATGTCATGATTTATATACATATTTTATGTGTGAACATGATGATAGAATTGTTCATAACAATGTATAGTACTTGGAAACGATGTTATGGTTTTTCTATATTATGAATATTCCATGTTCCATGTATTTATCAAACTTTTTCTTAATTATTTTGATTATTATGTAATTATTATGATATGATTATATTGTTTATTCTCTTATATGTTATATTGATTCATGTTTTTTATATATATCATGTTATTACTTGCCTTAATGGGATTTATCCTCTTTTTTTGATGTATATCTTAAATTTATTACGTATAAAAAGGAAAATATTATATATTTTTGAATGATAAATAAGAACGATTTTAATAATTTTTAGGTTTTATTATTTAAAAGTATTTTATGATTGTATGTTTTTCATGATACCAATCCTTTGGATGTTGGATTATATCACTATTATAGTGTTTATCATAGAAATAATTTAATAATTATATTAGTAAAATTTGGTTTGCTATATCACATTTTCCCATAATCTCACATGATGGATATAAAATAGAATATATGAAAGTTTGGGGTATATCTAGGGTTCTCTATTTGTATTCAGAATAACCTCTGGATAATATGAATGATCCTCCCACAACTCGAAACACACCAAAATTTCATCAAATTGTGGGACTGAAAAGGAATCCAAGTAATGGTAGAATACCCTATTCATTATGTCCCCAAATACTATTGGGGTACAATAAGTATACTTATATTAGAATAATATTGTATTTTATTTGTCATAAATTTGATGCAAGTCAGTTTTTTCTGAAGAATGTATTGGATTCCATAGAACTTGTAAAGGTGACTGTATCTCATGCTAGAAAAAAATATAATTGTCTGACCTTGGATACCACACCGAAAAAAATCAAGTGGAAATATCTTATACATCATTCAAGATTATATAATATTGTGTCTGGATTGGAAATGTGCTATAATAATAGGAGAATCCATGTATATAATAGTTACAATGTGAAGGATTAGTTGTCTATAAATCAATATAGAATAATTATTAAGATATATTTATAAAGATAAAATTATATTAAAAGAAGTGGGATGCAATATATATTTTTATAGAATCCTTGCATGGAGTGAAATGAATTTTTATTTTTGAAATAATTTATAAGAACTCTTTTATGCAGGTTGATTTGATAGAAGATGGTTCACGATTGATTTTAATAAATTAGAAAAAAATTAAAAAATTATATAATTTTAGTATAAAAATTTGTAGAAATTGGATAAATCTAGGATCCTATATATGTTTTGTCATATATAATTTAGGTTTCATCAATCCGTTTTGTAACTATGTTTCCATTTACTGTAGGTTTCAATATCCACTATATGGGTTTGACCGAGGGCTAGTGTACATGTGTGGCAACATAAATAACGGGAAATTTTTCAATAGATTTTGTGAAAATATTTATTTTAAAGAAAAAGTGTATGTGATAACTAATTGAGTTAAAATTTAAATTGGATCATTTTTTTATTTCACTAGGTGTATGTGTGATAATATCCTCATAGGTATTTCAGGGGTTAGGGTATGTATCAATTTACAATTAGAATTTCTTTGCTATTTTTCGGAAAAATATTTTATTTCAAGATTAAATATGATGAAGAATAGGATCAATTATAATTCTTCCTATGATATTATTAAGTGTCATAAACATCATAAAAACCTCAATGGGTTTTCTATAAAATCATTAAATCATAGAGATCGTGTTATTAAATCTGCGGTGATGAAGATCAAGACCAGAAAACATCAGAAACATTCTAATGTCTAGAATTTTTTTTTCAAGAATTACCGAATACTGATTTAAAAAACATGATGATGTATGATATATTCATAAATTATTGTAATATAATAATTTAATTTATATAAATTTTACATTAATGGTTTGATATGATTCTCTATTCTAGATAGTGAAAAATAAATTTAATAGATTTTGAAGAATTAAACTGATGGAACTATATCAAAGCTCATGTTATCCATAAAATCTTATATCTATTTGATCCAAGCCTGTCTAAGTTAAAATTAATATGGATTGAGTTGGAAGGCTAAGAATTTTCATACGCCTAAAATTTGAGAGGGCATAAAATTTATTAAATTTTTAGATAATTTGTTTTTCAATTGATGCATTGTTATTTTAGGGGATTAAATGTCACAAGGTGTATTTTATTCTTTTTCGAGGAACTGAATATGATAAACTGAGTTTTGAGATATTGTGTGTCATAAGGTAAATGTTTATATCACAATATGATTTTCACACTGCAATATATGTGATGCATATTTTTATATAGCTATAAAAAATGAATATCATATTTAGTGGAGATATTTTGAGTTCAAGGAGAAATATGTTGTCTTGGAAGATATATAATATTGATAAAATATATTTTTCCATTTGAGGTTCACAAAATATGGTTATTCTAGGATACATGTTGTTTTGAAAAATAAGTGTATGAAATATCATAGGAAACCAAATGTGGGTTTTCTATGATACATATTTTAGCAGGTATTGAAAATATTGCATGGCACGCTATTTATGGATATTATATATAGAAGTAGAAAAGTAATGTATAAACTAATATTCATAATTAGTTTATAAGATCAAGGAGGATAAAATACACAAATAAGAAGATTTTACTACTAGATTTTTGTTTAAGAATTTTAGAAGTTATGTAATAGATAAGAAATAGAACTCTTTAAATAATAAGAAAAAATGGAATATAATATTGCATTAATGAAAAATATAAATTTTTATAAAATATGATGGAAAATAGAAAATATCTATCATTATTCTGAGATCATTATATGGGATTCAAATCAGTTAGAAAAAGGAGAAGTTGTGGACAGTCTGATCTAATGTGAATGTTCATGTCATCCTGATCAATCCATCTAGAGAATGAGTGAGACATAAAAGTGAACAATTTTATCATAATAATTTTTAACTTGTTCTAGAAGTTACTAATTTATAATAATTATTATTAAAGATATATAATAATTTAAATAAGATACAATTTAGTGGAAGGATATCTGATCATGGGGATTTAAAGACATCATGTATAAAACAAAATATTCACTTCAAAGAGGATGTAATTTAATGAAACACTTTCATATATATAATGAACCTCTATATAAATTTTCCTACTCATGGTTTGTAAGGATATAATAGTTCAAATATTTGATTATATTGATATTATGTTAATGAAACCCAGTACTAAGCAGCCTTGAAGAAGTCATGTGAGACGTAGGAACTTGTAGGTACGGGAATCATTGAACCCACTTTAATCCATAAGTGATTATAGTAGAGAAGCCATTTAGGGGATATATGAGAAATACATAAAATTAGTGGGTATTAATGGTTGAATCTTGTAAATAATTTTTGTGATCCTTTATTTATTACAAAATTTGGGTGAGGATGTGAGTGACACAAAGTGAGTGGATCAAAGCTAAAGTAGTATAGGATGTTAAATTTAAGAGAAAATTTTTCAAAATATACCATTTGTAATGACACAAACATTCATTAATAGAAATCCCTCTTGATATAACTAAATGTATCTTTATGTAAAATTTTTATATAAAATGTCAACTTCTTTGGTTTTATGTTAAGAATTTTACCATTGTTAATATATTCTTTGAACAGTGATCACATGATTAGTATAAATATAGGGCTTTAACGAATCCAATTTACTGAAAAAAAGGAAGTGATGGCCGCATCCAGTAGATGTGCCCCATACGAAGGTCATTTTTTCAAAATTAGAAAAGAGGTGGTGTCATTGGGCTTTGATCTTAACCAAGCCCAAGGCGAGCCTCAATAGGTTAAGCTCGATAGGGACCACCTACGAGAGAAGTGGAAGTTGATAGAGACTACCACTCGAGCAATGTTATCCAAGCCACCCCTAGAGTCTTTCACCATCACACACCTTACTCTTAGATCTTATACGGGTGTTATAAGGGGTTATGTAACAAGACCTTAGCACTATTATTATGTATATTATTCTTTTATATAATAATGAATATATTTTCATGTTATTTTTGTTACCTTGTAAATATTTTGTAAAGATCAAATAGTGTTTTTAGTTAATATTCAACTAAGAAATATATTTTGAAGAATTAATGGATTTTTGTATTAAATGATATTTCAATAAAATATTATCATTATTAATAAATTAATTTTTATTAAATATAAATGATCATATAATTTTATGAATGTAATCGTAATTTTTATTAAAGTTTGAACGCCATTTTTTTCCAAACCCGTGAATTTTCGATAAATATCGTTTTTTATTTTAAAAGTGAAAATTATCATATTTATAAAATTATATAGATAAAATAAATATTATTTCTGGAATCAGGACATCGAAATTATCCAGCAGAAATTTTTTCATAATTTTCCGAGAGAGTCAAATTTTTGGGTAAAAATTAAATACCGTTTAAATTTATAATTTGTTTTGTGGAATCATAATGACCCAATAGTGATGTAATAAAATACTATAAGCCTTATGTTAGTACAGTATATGTTTTACCATTAAAATAGTATGATTTTGGGTTTGTTTTACTTATTTAACAAAGCATTAATGGGCCCTTCACGGCTTATTAAACATCTTGTATTTTTAAATTGTTTTCCATGGGAGTGTGACTCACCTCCACATAAACAACCCCATTATTTTAAGAATTTAGGAAATTTTCCTTATAAATTATTGTCTTCCATTCCCCTTTGGCAAAAACCATGGGCAAAAACTATGGTCTGGTTTGTGGTTTGAATTAGTTTAATGTGAGGTGTCCCAACCCTAAATAATAAAGAATTCCCTCACATTTCCTATAAAACCCACCCAGGATCCCACTTTCTCCTCACTCAAAGCCTTTTAATTTCATCCAACATCTACCCTAATCTCCCTAAAATAATCCCAAGGTGCCCCAAGCTCCCATGAATCCTCTCTCAAGACTCTCTCAAGCCTTTGTAAGCACACTTTCAAGTAAGGGTTTTCTTCCTTTCCCATTTTTTTCCAATTTTCTTAATGTTGTTATGCCATTTTAATTTCAATTATAACTATTGGGGAATGGTTTAGAACCTCCCCCATACTTACCCCTTTATTTTTGAATGATGGGAGATCACTTTTCTCTCATTAAATGTCTCCCATGTACCCTCGTTACAATGCCGAAATTCTGAAAGGAATTTCTCTCTCCTCTTTTACAATCAAGCAATTCATTTGTATCATAACTCTAAATTCCATTAAAATTGTTGGGACAGGTATCTATATGACCCCCTTATATTCCATTTCATGTACATATGATGAGACACCTCTTTCTCTCTCATCAACCATTTTTATGAATTCTTACGTCACACCGTTACGTTGCCGAAACTACCCTAATTTTCTAAGAAAATGTCATTGTGTAGTGAATACCATACTCATTTATCTATCAAAGGTATTCATCTTTATGAACATTTACTTATTGATTATAAAGTATAATGTATGAATTACACATTCCTTTATTTTGGAAAAAATTATTTTGTTTTCTGAATCCATGTTATATGATCCTTGTGGCACACTTATGCATGAAATGAAATGTTTAAGAATGGTGTGCCCTTATAGCGCTCCAATGCATTGGGTAAAGTATAGTATCATGATACGTCATGTGAAATGGTTGTAGACTCATGCAAATTCAAGTAAAATGAGGATTTAATCGAGATTTATGTGCAATGAGGATTTACTCATGCTCCAAGTGCAATGAGCCTTGGCTCATGATAATTCCAGGTTAAGTGTTGTTGCCACATTTCCATGTTATGATTATCATGATTTATCATTCCTTTAAGATTATACTTCTATTATGGTCTATTGATATGCCTATTTTCTAACATGTATTGTATTCCTCATGTTATTCCATGATTATTCCCATACTGGTCTTTATCGCTCACCCTTTTCTTATGCATGTCATCAGGTTATCCCATGCAATGCTAAGTACGAGGGAATATAGTTGTCATGTAAAGGAATTTTTTAGTAAAGATGTTTTATTTCATATTTTAAGTTGTTATGTAATGTTCCTATGCCCCAAAGACACAATACCTCTCAATCTTCTATGTTTTATCAAGTTATGGTTTTGTGTAATAAATTAAGTTTAAGTTTGAAATAAAAAGAAGGGTTGTCATAGTTGGTAACAGTGGATAGGCTTAGTTATTTTGGGGATTAGGATTAGAAAACCCTAGTAAAGCCTTATATACAAGAGTAAGTATAATAAAAACATCCCTATGTTTTGGTGGGTATTGAGTAAGTGGTTTATCAAGAAAATACATCCATGTCTGGATACGAGCAGGTAGAGGCGGCCCTATCACAGATGTATCCTTGGGGTAAAACCCGAAAACACCACTTTGAGCTAGACTCGAACAGGAACTGGTGCACAACAACGGGCCTTGTTTCACTCTTTTTTATGACACTCCCAGGGTATATTAATTGGTAAATTCACAAGCTTATTATGAACCATTATTAAGGGACCAAAAAAATTCCCTAAGCATATATGTTAGAAAGTAGATCATGGATAGCATAGACTGAAGCCAGAAGATTCATATTTTAAGGAAATAATAGTTATTTATAAGTGATTTGATTTTTCCTTGTATTACCCTTTACGTGTTAACCCTAACTTACCTTTTATTCTAGCCAATGGATGGTAATAGGAGGACTCGGGCTAACAACCGATGTGAAGATCAATGTGATGACTGTAAGAATGAGATGTCAAATCCAATGGGAGCGGGAATTGCGAACATTGTCATGAATCTATCTCAGCTAACTCAATATTTGAATAGAAACATGGGTCAAGAGGAACGTTCAACCCCCCCCCCCCCCACCCTAAGAAAGAACAAGTCTCTATCGAGAGCTTCATGAGAAAAGGCCTCCAACTTTTAATGGATCATCTGATCCCTCAATCAGTGAACAATGGATCAACTCCATTGAAATGATCTTCTCCATCCTTCAATGTTTTGAACAAGAGAAGGTTCTCCAAGATGCTTATCATATGGAGGGTGAATATGATCAATGGTGGACGTTGATCAAAAATTCGAAGCATGAGGAGGAGATCGAGGCATTGGAATGGAAGGATTTCTGGAAGATGTTTTTTGATAAATATTTTCCACGTGCCCTCCTTCTTAATATGAAAAGGGACTCCCTTGCCTCATAAAAAAAATATGATGAATATGTTGGATCGTACGAGGTAAACTTCGCGTGGCTAGCATGATACTATTCCGGCTTTGTCATTACCCCCGAATGCAAGGTTGACCGCTTCTTTGGTGGGTTGAAACCTAGCCTGCCGAAAGCACTAGCAATCCGTGACTTCGATAGCTATGAGGAAATTGTCCGATGTGACCTCAAGGTCGAAATGGAGATCATAGAATCTCAGGGGTATCATGGGGATAATAAGCGTACTGTGGAATTCAATGCTGGTGGTCCGATGGATAAATCCAATGGTGTTATGAAGATTTAGCACCCCACTTGGCAAAGTTGCAGAAAAAAGCACCCCGGAAATTTCCTAAAGGGTACAAGAAAATGCTTTAGGTTTGGAAGAGAAGGGCACCTGGATGTTAATTGTCAGCAAGAAAGACCCACGACTATGAAAGAGGAGAGGAATGCTCTGTTCGAACCTCAACGTGTGGTTAATTTCTACAACTGCAAAGAACCAGGGAATCTTACAAATTCGTTCCCTAATCCAAGGTTTTTCGAAGGGAACCAACAACCTCCAAGGTAGCAAGGGCGAGATTTTGCCTTCACTACCACCGAAGTGAACCCCGACAATGAAGTGGTTACAAGTATTCTAGTTATTCATTCAATACTAGCGAACATACTTTTTGATTCAGGTTCTACTCATTCTTTTATATCTCGAAAGTTTAGTCGAACAATACCATCACCCCCAAAAATCATGGAAGTGAAGATGTCAGTGAGTACGGAAAATGGGGTGATTATTGCATCCCATTAATATAACTCCCCCTATCATAATCTATGGATTGAACTTCTCGGCGAACCTTTTTATATTCCCTCTAGTGGAAGTTGATGCAATTCTTGGAATGGATTGGATTTCCTTATATAGATCCATCAAAAATTGTCGTGATAGGGAAATAACTCTCCATGTGGAGAATTGACCCCCGATTCTTTATAAGTGCAAGGAGGAAGATGAATATTCTTTAGCTCCATCATCTCAATCATGGATATTACTACCCTATGATCATGCATATCTGGCTCATATGATTTAGTCCGAGGAAGAAACCATCCTTGAACACATGCCTATTGTGAGGGAATTCACCGAAGTGTTTCCCGAGGAAATTCTTGGTCTTCCTCCCAAAAGTGATGTTGAATTCTCAATTGAACTTATACCGAGGGAATTGCCAATATCCAAAACTCTGTATAGAATGGTCATTGTGGAGCTTGAAGAGCTGAAGAAATAACTCCAAGATAATCTGGATAAAGGGTTTATACACCCAAGTGCTTCACCAAGGGGTGCACTAGTCCTCTTCGCCAAGAAGAAGGATGGATCAACGCGCCTTTTCATCGATTATCGTCAGCTCAAAAAATCACGATAAAGAAAAATTATCCTCTCCCATGAATTGATGAATTGTTTGATTAGCTGTTTGGAGAACAATACTTCTCCAAGGATGATTTTCGGTCGAAATATTATCAAGTAACGGTGAAGAATAAATATATCTTCTAGACTACTTTTCGTATAAGATACGGGAACTATGAATTCATAGTAATGCCTTTCGGACTCACTAATGCTCTAGAATCTTCATGGACATGATCAATAGAGTCTTTAGAGATTACCTCCACAAATTTGTGCTAGTATTTATAGATTCTATTCTAATATACTCCAAAACCAAGGACGATCATGAAGAGAATCTAAGAACTGTACTAGAGACCTTGCCGAAGGAGAAGCTCTATGCCATGTACAATAAGTGTGAGTTCTGATTAAAGGAGGTATCATTCTTAGGAAATATCATCACAAGCAATGGGATATCTATGGATCCCTACAAAATAGATGCAATTGAGGGATGGCCGAGGCCAACATCGGTAGCAGATATCCATAGCTTCTTGGGGTTAGCTGAATATTATAGACGATTTGTGAGAAATTTCTCACGATTTTCCAACCCTCTTACCAAGCTAACTCGGAAGGGAGTAATGTTTGCATGGAATGATGAATGCAAAGAAAGATTAAAGGAGTTGAAAAGGAGGCTTATCACTGTGCTCATGCTCACTTTACCCACAAGTGGAGAACCATTCATGGTATTCAGTGACACTTCAAAGAAGGGTCCGGGATGTCTATTGATGCAAAATGACAAATTCATTACCTATGCTTTAAGGCAATTGAATGTTCATGAATAGAACCATCCGACACATGACCTCGAGCTTGCTGCAGTGATCTTCACTTTGAAAATTTGTCGGCATTATCTCTTTGGGGAGAATTGTGAAATATATATGGACCATTGAAGCCTCAAATATATATTCACACAGAAAGAGTTGAATATGCGCCAATGAATATGGTTAGAGCTGATCAAACACTATGACTGCTCAGTCCATTAACACCCTGGGAAAGCGAACAAGGTGGCAGATGCTCTAAGTTGAAACTACCCAGTAATTCTATCATTGATGAGAATTGAAAAGGATCACATCTTCTTAGATTTGATGAGGATAGACATGGGAATCATAAATAAGAGAACATCATCAATACTTTCACAAATTATTGTTCAACCATCACTTTTGGAAAGGTTTAAGGATGCTCAAAAAGGTGATGTGGGAATTCAGGAAAAAGTGGAAGCTATCGAAAAAGGGAAATCCTTGGAGATTAATGTTAGAGAAGAAGGAATTATGACATTTGGAAAAATACTGTGTGTTCCATCAAGTCTGGAGCTGAAGAAGGAACATTTTAATGATGCACATAGTTAAAATTTCACTATTCACCTAAGAAACAACAAGATGTATCGAGATATCTGAGAGCATTATTGGTGGGATAATATGAAGAAAGGCATTGCTGAATATACATCAAAGTGCCTGGTGTGTTAGCAAGTGAAGGAAGAGATGCATAAGTCTAAGGGGATGATGCAACCATTGCCCCTACCAAAATGGAAATGGGATAACATCACCATGGAATTTGTCACTGGACTTCCGAAGACATCCAAAGGCAACAATGCAATCTGGGTTATTGTGGATCATCTTACAAAGTCATCACACTTCATTTCTATTCGGGAGGATTTCTCGTTGGATCAACTGTAACGTATATATATCATGGAATTGGTAAGTCTACATGGAGTACCACTATCTATTGTGTCCAATATAGACCCAATATTCACCTCTATGTTTTGGAAGAGTCTTTAACATACTCTGAATACTGAACTAAACTTTTGTACAGATTATCATCCCCAAACTGAAGGCCAATCCAAGAGGACTATCCAAACACTTGAGGAAATGTTGAGATCATGGTCAATGGAATTTAAAGGAGGATGGGATCAAAATCTTCCTCTAGTTGAGTTATCTTATAATAAGAGTTTCCACTTGAGCATCCAAATGGTACCATATGAAGCCATTTATGCGAAAAGGTGTAGAACACCAGCGTTTTGGGATGAGGTCGGTGAGCGTAAGCTGCTTGGACCAGAAATGGTCGAAGAAATGGTGGAGAAGTGAAAACCATTCAGCAGCATATCATGGTAGCCCAGAGTCGATAGAAGAGTTATGCAGATAACCATCAATGAGACCTTGAGTTTAAAGTTGGAGACATGGTTTTTCGATGCATATCTCCATGGAAGAAGGTCATTAGGTTTGGAAAAAAAGGAAGTTGAGTCTAAGGTACATTGGCCCCTTCGAGATTCTTGATTGTGTTGGGCCTTTGGCCTATCGACTAGCTCTTCCACCTTCCATGGCCAAAGTACATGATGTATTTCATGTATCCATCTTAAGGAAGTACATACAGAACCCTTCGTATGTACTCTCTTCATATGTGGTACAGATAGAGTATGATCTTTTTTATGAGGAGCAACCAGTGAAGATCGTAGATAGTAGAGAAAATGTTCTATGCAATAAGACAATTCCCCTCATCAAGGTGTTGTGGTGAAACCAAAAGTTTGAATGTGCGACGTGGGAATTGGAGGAAGTGATGAAGAAGAGTTACCCACATTTGTTTTAGTGTGGGAAAGGAAATTTCTACAGAGAAGTTTCTTAAGGGGGGAAGATTATAATTACCCAAACATTCCTTAATAGAAATCCCTCTTGATCTAATTAAATTTTTCTTTATGTAAAATGTTTATATAAAATGTCAACATATTTGGTTTTATGTTAAGAATTTTGATTGTTGCTAATATAGTCGTTGAATTGTGATCACATGATTAGTATAAATATAGGGCTTTAACGAATCTAATTTACTCAGACAAAGGAAGCGATGGCCTCATCCAATAGACGTGCCCCATACGAAGCCCATTTGTCGGAACTCGGAAAAGAGGTGGAATATTTGGGCTTTGCTCTAGACCAATCCCAAGTTGAGCTTCAATAATTTAAGCTCGAGTGGGACCACCTACGAGAGAAGAGGAAGTTGATAGAGATTACCACCCGAGCAATGTTATCTGAGAAACCCCAAGAGTATGTCACCATCGCACACCCTAAACTTTGGTCATATAAGGTTTTTATAAGGGGTTATGTAACAAGACCTTAGGAATATGGTTATGTACATTATTTTTTATATAATAAGGAATATATTTTCATGTTATTTTTGTTACCTTTTAAATAGATTTTAAAGATCAAATAGTGTTTTTAGTTAATATTAAACTAAGAAATCTATTTTGATGAATTATTAGATTTTTGTATTAATTAATATTTTAATAAAATATTATTATTATTATTAAATTACGTTTTATTAAATATAAATGATCACATAATTTTATGAATGCAGTTGAAATTTTTATTAAGGTTTTGAAAGCCATTTTCGTCCAAACCCGTGAATTTTCGATAAATATCAGTTTTTATTTTGAAAGTGAAAATTATCATATTTATAAAATTATTTAGATAAAATAAATGTTATTTATGGAATTAGGAGATCTAAATTATCCAAAAATAAATTTTTCATAATTTTCTTAGACAGTTAAATTTTTGGGTAAAAATTAAATATCGTTTAAATATATAATTTGTTTTATGACATCATAATGACCCAATAGTGATGTAATAAATTAATATGATCCTTATGTTCTACCAATATAAGTTTTACCATTAAAATAATATGATTTTGGGTTTTTTAACTTATTTTACAAAGCTTAAATGGACCCTTCAAGGCTTATTAAACTTCTTGTCTTTTTAAATTGTTTTCCATGGGAGTGTGACTAACCTCCACATACGAAACCCCATTATTTTAAGAAGATCACACTTTTTCCTTATAAAATATTGTTTTCCACTCCCCTTTGTTAAAACCCATAGGCAAAAACCATGGTCTAGTTTGTGTTTTTAATTAGTTTAATTTGTGGTGTCCCAACCCTAAATAATAAAGAATTCCCTCACCTTTCCAATATAATCCCACCCAATCTCCCACATTCTCCTCACTCAAAGCCTTTAGAGTTCGTCCAACCTATACCCTACTCTCCCAAGAATCATCCCAAGTTTCCCCAATCTCCCAATAATCCTCTATCAATCCTCTCTCAATCCTTTGAAAGCACACTTCCATGTATGGGATTTTTTCATCCTTTCTCATTTTTTTCTAATTTTCTTTAAATTTTTATGCCCTTTTAATTTCAATTATAAATGTTGGTGTATGGTTTCTCACCTCCCCCATAATTCCCTATTTATGTTTTAATTTTGGGAGATCCCTTTATCTATCATTAAATTCCTCTCATGTACACTCGTTACTATGCCAAAATTCGGAAATAAAGTTTCCTCTCTTCTTTTATATTCAAGAAATTATTTTGTATCATGACTCTAAATTCCATTTAAATTGATGGGAATTGTATCTATATGACCCACTTACTGTAAATTTCATGTAAATATTATGGTATACCCCTTTTTCTCTCATCAAACATTTTTATGAATTCTTACATCACGTCGTTACACTGCCGAAATTGCACCGATTTTCTAAGCCAATGTCATTGTGTAGTGATTCCATGCCCATTTCTCTATCAAGGGTATTTACCTTAATGAACACTTACTTATAGATTATAAAGTTCCATGTATGAGTTCCACATTCCTTTATCATGTAATAAGTGATTATGTTTTATGAATCCATGTTATATGATCCATGTGGAACACTTATACATGAAATGAAATGTTTAAGAAGCGCGCGCCCTTATAGCGCTCCAATGCATTGGATAAAGTATAGTATCATGATACTTAATGTGAAATGCATGTCGACTAATTATAATTAAAGTGAAATGAGGATTTACTTGTACTTCATGTGCAATGAGGATTTACTCATGCTCCATGTGCAATGACCCTTGGCTCATACTAATTCCATGTTAAGTGTTGTTGCCACATTTCCATGTTATGATTATCATACTTTATCATGACTTTATGTTTATGATTCTATTATACTATATTAATATGCCTATTGTCTAACATGTAATGTATTCCTCATGTTATTCCATGATCATTCCCTTACTGAGCTATATAAATCACCCTTTTCTTATGCATGTCCTCAGGTTATCCCATAAAATGCTAAGTACAATGGAATATAGTGGTCATGTAAAGGAAGTTTTTAATAAAGATGTTCTATTTCATGTTTTAAGTTGTTATGTAATTTTCCTAATCCCCAAAGACACTAGACCTCTCGATCTTACATGTTGTATCAAGTAAAGGTTTTATGTAATAAATCATGTTTAAGTTTGAAATAAAAAGCAGGGTTGTCATACCATTGATTCACCCATCCTCTCTTATTTTTCCGCATAACCATATAGACTTTTAACTCACAATATAGGAAAAAAAGGTTCCCTTAGAAAGGATCTTTTATAAATTAATTATTGGAAACATTTAAAGAAGACTCTAAAATCAAGGTATATGTCCCTACTTATACGAAATCTAAAATGGGAGTATCATACTATAACATAAGGAATAGATATAAGGATTAGTTATAAGATGAAAAAACAAGATGAAGGTGAAGGATATAGAACTAATAAAGGATAAAAAAATTCACTATTGACATAGTGAATTTATTTATAATGATCCTTTTTTATTCATGTAGAAATAGTGGGAAATAAGGAGAGTATGAAGAAGCCAAAAGAGTTAATTAATTTTACTCTCATGCTAAATCTCAATTCGAATAATGGTCCACTTGAAGTAAAAAAAATTTATTTTTAAGGGAAATATTTCATGAAAAATCACTGCTAGAGAAAGAATATTATTCTATTAGAAATGAATTGTCTATGATGGTTAGGATACAAAATATAATCATAAATCTACTCAGATAAATGAATAGATCTATCTCACGTTTCAATGATAGATATTTTAAATCATTTTATATCCTTGAAAATATTTTTTTGGGGGGAAGGATATGTTTGAGATTATTGTTATTGAAGTATTATATACATTGGAGAAGATATGTAAAATAATAGAGGATTTAAATTAGGCATTATTATATAAGAATGGTAAAAATGTAATTGAACATTAAAATATAAATTTTGATGAATGTAATAAGCTTCAAGAATATAATAGTGATATAAAGTAAAACTAGGAATTGAAATTTAATTTATTTGGGGATGAGGAATATTAGCTTAAAATTAAGTGTTTGGGGATCAAAATCAAGCTGAAATTAATCATGTCCAAACTAATTGGACATTCCCAATGAACAACAATGATAAATGTTTCCACGCAAGTTTCACAGAAAATAATTAAATCCAAAGGTAATTGTACTGGTTTTAAAGGAAATTTATGAATATTTGGAGGAGTGTATACATCATGCTCATATAAGATGGTATCCCACAACACTAAACATTTACCATACCCATAAACATTATATTTTGGAAATACATAACAAAAGTAAATTATTTACAAATCCAAAAGTGTAAAATAATAAAAAAAAGCTAACCATTATTTCAATTAATTGGGTGATACTTTCAATGAAATTATTCCCATATAATGGATCCTAATTGGGTAGGGTTATATCCCATGAGCATAAATCATGTTAGGATAGAAAAACTACACCTAAAATGAAAGGGGAAATGTTAATAAGAAGTGTTTGATGCTTATGGAGGGTTCAACATAGATCAATTAATTTTTAGAAAAATATATCAATTGAAAAATGTTTAAGCATGATTTAATAAAGGGTGTATTAAGATGAAATTACAAGTAACCTCACATAAAGATTTTATACTCAATAAAAAATGGAAAATCATTCTAGTAAGAGAATATATGAAAAAAATAACTCCGTTAAGTTGTGAAAATTTATTTTTCTTTATTATAAAGAATGATCACATAATACTTTAAAGCGACACTCATATACTATAGATAATAGAGAACCATAATAGAATAAGAATAATATAAAGTAATGAATATGATCTACCATGGGTAATAAATCAGTGATGAAATGGGATGGATTTATTATTAAAATTAATCGAAATATGGATATTGAATAGAGTTTCTCCATGAGGAAAAATTATTCTACTGCGAATAGAGAGTTTATTCCATGGAAAATTAAAAGATAAACATGAACATTATGTCACATATGATAATACATGAATCGATAATAGATTCTATTTAAGAAAAATATAATTTTATTGGATTAGTGGTCTATAATCCTCATGGATATGTTTTGAAGATACTTAATATATGAATGAAAAAATACAATATAAGTGTGTTTTGAAGGTATTAAAATAATAACTATATTTTTAAATAGTTTTATGAAATTTCTTTTAGTATAAAAAACATTTTAAAAATAAATGAAAAATACTAGTGATTTCCAGTTCCAAACATATTACTATAAAGAAATAGTCCACACCTATATAGATGGATGAGAATGTGCAAAATGATCATTTTTTTGGTTTTCCTATTTGGAAGATTCCAAGAGACAAGAAAAATATTAAATGTATATGTGTTATATATTATCCCAATAGAAGAAGGATTTTTTAAATAAAAAGAAAACTAATAAGGAAGAGAATTCCATGGTTCCAAATGAAATAAAAATAAAAAAACTGAATAATGAATAATTCATGTATAATATTAGAAATTTACATGAATAAAGGTAAAAATGAAACTGGGTTGAGGTAGAAATATCATCAATCATACTAAAACTGAAAAGGAGTAGAAAACCACTTATTCCAAAATAATTTTTGTAGTACCTCGATGGTGGAATTGAAGGTGAATATAATGAAATTAAGACCACCAAGGAAGAAATTTCACTTAATATTCATGTTAAATTTTTAACAATTTTTTAACAATTATTATAAGTCATGGAGATAATTTCTATTGGAATGTAACTATGCTGATGAATTATAGAGATCACCACTAAAGAGGGAAAACTAAAAAAGTGATTGCTTTAGAAAATTAATTTTTTTACCTAATTCTGTTGTTCTAGATAGCACTAACTAATATTTTTGTGTGATATTTTACTCTCACTCTATGGTATCAATAATATTTTTGTGTGTTCTATTCATTAATGTTAGAATTACCTAAAAAATGGGGGAAAAATAAAAAGAACTTTATTTTTTAAGTGTGTGTTAATTATGTATAGGTTCATCAAATTCCTAAAACTTTAATTATACAGAAAAATAGAATTTTAAATTTGAGGTGGTTACACATTGATGTGATTATATATAAAGCCTTATTTTTTATTCTTTTCTCTCTTTTTTTCTATAAAGGGCTTGCCCATATTGACATAGAGTCATCTTATTGATGGATCTTTGTTAATAAAAATTGTGTTACCTATATTATATGAGGAAAATATTCCACAAAATGGAATGAATATGGAAATTTAATGGAAAAAATATTAGATTATTAACATAAAAAGAGTTAGTTGTAGAAGAGATCCATTACCCTTGTAGGTTGTGAGATTATTAAGGGGGTGAATATTATCCTAAATTTTTCCCTACCATTACATTAAGGGAGAAAATATTTTTCCCTTATTTACATTTATTAACAATTATAGGAGAAAAATTATACTCTCATTAGAATAATTATTTTATGAATTTGTAATTAACAAAAAATAAAAATAGGGATATTGAAGTTCCCATGGATTTGAATCACAGTGGATTGTATTTTTTTGTCAATATGATGTAAGTAATTATGGTCTAATAAAGAGGTTGATCATTATGGAACATGAAAAGTAACCTTATCTAATCCTAAAAATAGAAAAAATGGATGACCTTGAATACATACCTGTAATGATTCAGGTGGGAATCCTATTTACATTAGTCAATTTTCTAAGAGGGTTTGTATACATAAAAAACTCTTACAAAAGTGATAGATGTTAGGTTTACAATAGTTAAAAATTCATGGGGGATCAAACATCTAAATCTATATATAATATCTTGTATATATATATATATATTTATATAATCTTTTCAAAGAATCTTGGATTCTTGCTATAGATTTGTAGATTTCATCCTTCGAGCACCTTTCATTTTTTTAGAAATAAGTTAGAAACAATCTTGGATAAAGCCTACTATGAATTTAGATAGGTTAGAAATAATTCAAATAATTCATAATTTTATTAAATAATAGTAGAATATTAGTGTATAAATAATATGAAATAGGTTATGTCTTTAATCTATAATACAAATCATCATAGACTATATTGGTGTCCTCAAGACTCATCATATGAGTCCTTCCCTTCAACATAAGTGTCAATCATCACTATATAGGCTTAACTATGGGCTATTATATGTGTGATAATTCATATAGAGGATAAAGTTATAATTGTAATTTGTGAATACATATATTTATAAGTAGAATCATATGTGCGAACAGAATGAGTATCGATTCTAAGGGGATCTGTGTTTGTGAAATATCAATAATTGAGTGTGTGAAGGGCTCTTCATGGTTTTCCCATGGCTTATAATATGCTTCGTTCTAACCATAAAGAAATATACTTGTTATTAACACTAAAAAAATATAGTTTATCGGCTTGAATATGATGAAATATGTGATAAATTTTGATAATTATTATTCTATTCCAAAATGTATATGAGATTTTTATAATAAATAATTAAATCATTGAGAAAGAAAAGATTAAATCAATGGTGAAGAAGATCAATGAAATAGAACATGAGAGAAATTCTAAATTATAGTAAAATTTATTTTGTAATTATCTAATTTGGATGAAAATGGAATTTGATGATGCATTAGCTGTACATTTAAGTTTTAAATATCATAATCCAATTTATATCCATTATACATGCTTGCTTTGCAGACAATATTATTTCTCAAATATTAAAAATGAATTGAATTTATTTTGATGAATTAAAAACATGAAAATATATCAAATATATATTTTTTTATTAAAATACAATATCATTGAGATGTGAAACCTTCTGAGTGAATATAAAGAATAACTAAGAACAAGGATAGTAATTTTTCAAATCTTGAAAGGTGATAGGAGTTATTGACTTCAGTAGTTTTAACAAATAAATTCATAATATATATATATATATATTGTTATTTTAATGGATTCTATTTAACACAAATTATTATTATTTTTTGAGGAGGATAAGAAGCTAATTTTGTTTTCTATGGTATATTTCACCATAAGCTATTTTTTGTTATAAGAAGACTTTCACGTCATAAGATTATGTAACATATATTTTTATATAAATATGAAAAATTAAGTTCGCATTCATGGGAGATAATTTGAGTTAAAGGATGAAAATAACTCCAATTTTATTTTATGTTATAAAAATATATTCACCCATGTGTAGTCTAAAAAATAAGAGTATTCTAGAAGTGTTCTTTGAGTTTAAAATTTGTTAATAAAATGTCTGAGGAAATCAAAAGTGGGTTCTTTATAATGAATATTTTTATATAAGTGATGGATATATCATGATATCTCATTTATAGACATTGAAAAAGAAATGAATAGGAAATTTATACAGTCATATATATATATGAATAGTTGAGTTGTTTAGGGTAGAATAAATACAAGAGAAACGACTTGACACTACTACAGAGTGGTTCCAGAATCTAAGATTTCTTTATAGAATAACCATGTAGAACACATAAATAAAAATAAAAACGATAATTCATTGTTCATCTGTATTTGAATGATCAATGGGCATCAAGGATGAAGGAAATAAGAATAATTTTTCTATGTTACAACCCAAAATTAAAAAATAATAACATTGTATACAAGAGTTTATGTGACACATAACATTTATTTTATCTTTCATTAGATACAAACATAATTTTATATTTCATTACACACAACACTGATATAATATTGGGTTAAATATGTCATTAAATGCATGGCATGTTTTTCAAACAACAATATATTATTAAAAAATTTATATAATATGACAATTTATGTCAAGATGTTCGAATGGAAGGTAAAAATAAAATTAAAAAACAGATAGATATATGTATTTTACACATATTTATTATCAATAAATTTATTAAAAGTATAATAAAAATAATTTAAAGTAAAAAATAAATATATTCTGAAAGACTTTATATTTATAAAAGATTTATTATCCACATATATGTACATGATTAAAAAAATTATAAATTTTAAAAATAATAATTATATAACAAAAAATTCATTTTTTACATTATACTTCAAAAATTATATTAGGGTAAATTTTTGGGATTCTTGTGAGAATATACATTTTTTTGATATATATAGTGAAAAAATACTATATTTTAATTCAAAAATTAATTTTCATATAAATAATTTATCATAATAAATTATAATTTTCATTTTTTTAATATAAAATTAGTAAAATTTTAAATAAATTAATACAATTTAATTTATTAGAATTATTTATATACTGATTTTTTATATAAAATCAATGTATACTTATGAAAATTTTCACTTTAAAAACATGATTTCTTGTTGTGTTAGTGAGATTATTTTTTAATTAAATTCTACCACATCATTGAATGTAATTTTGAAAAATCGATTTCATATTTTGATTCAATGTAATTTATATTATCTAATAGTTTGAACTTAATTTTTTACCATAAGAATTGGTTAAAATATTTAATATTAATTATTGACAATATGGTTAAAATGAGGTTTTATTCATTACATGTGTCTCTATTAAAATTAATTTTACACACTCATTGGATTTTTCTTTAATAAATTGTATTTAATATTTATAATAAATATTTATAAATTATATAATAAAATACATTTTAATTGACTCCTTTAAGGTTAAATTACATAGGTAAATAAAAATATATAAGTTATTTTGGTAAGAAAACAAAAATGGTAAAATTGAGAAAACCTAATGACTAAATAATAAAATTTTAAAAATATAATTATTTTTTAGTGGTTAAGGTTTTTATCGACAAAATAAACTCTCCCTTCCATTGTTGATCTATTTTTAGAGGTATGTAGGGTACGTGAGGCCTCCCAATAGTGGATATTTTAGTGTATTTACAATAATTACACTCCTCTTCAACTATACAAGGTAAATAACTCTCCTCCCATGTTGAAACCTTCAACCCACATTGTATTTCAAATGTTCTAAAAAATAAATTTCAAAATTCACTCAAATAATCCTATAAAATATAACTTTAAATTTCATTGGAGATATAATTACCTCACTCTTGAGTGAGGGAGACTACCACCTCATGAAGCGATGTGATTTTTCTTTCACAAAATCTTCACATGGGAGAAGATAATGATAAAGTTAATGATTATGGTTTATATAAATGAAATAATAATGATATTATTGAAATAATCATCATTTTGTAAATATAATATATCCACTTATTTTTATATACTTAAATATGATAATATCGTCTGTGCATTTGTGGACTACCGCCTTCACGAATCCTTGTGACTCACATTTCATCACCACACTACATGAATGTTATATATAATTATAATTAAAGGAATAATATGTTATATATTATATTATGATCATTATTTAAAGATAAAATATTACTTACACCATTTCTATAATGATCATTAAAAAATGGAAAATTTTACTCATGCATATATACGAACTATCATCTCTAAGATGGTAACATACATCATTTTTTGTAACCATTATTTATGAAAGGTATTAAAAATATAATCCATGTAAAATCTTATAATTATAAAATTATTATTATTATTTATATGATTTAACTCTATAGTATTCTTAAGAAATATAATTTTTACAATGAATCATGAATGAGTAACCAAGAAAAATGACACATGAAATAATAGAATTAATGAAATATTAAAAAGGAGTGGGTGAAAAGATTTTATTAAAAGATCATATGTGATATTATAAAAATTATTATATTAATGGTATAAGTTAATAATGATTTGATAACCATTATACATGAGTTTAGTACATATTCAATCAAAAGGCATTAGGTAGTAATGGATTTCATATCAGTTTCATGTCATTAATGAATATTGTAATATTATTCATATAATATAATTTATATGGGGTATATAATATAACTTTAACATATAATATCTTGAATACTTCATTATTTATGGGATTTTAATTTTCAATTTTAATTATTTCATTTAATAGAATTTTAATTAAAAGTTTCCAAGTTGTAATAGATTTCCTAGCCCAATTTTTATTTATTTGGTTAATCTTATACATCATTGATTATGTCATTTTAATACTATTTGTATAATGACTATTTAAATTATGTTTTATTTGCAATTTTTTATGTGAATTTATATTTCATATAAATAGTTTATTCATTAGTTTATTCTCACATAAATAATATGATATTTTCAATCGATTACATTATAATCTCATTCTAATTGAGATTATTCATTTTAGAATTTCAATTGAATGAAATTATTTGTAATTTTATAACAAACCCATTAATTTTAGTCTCCTCTGGTAAATAATGAAATATGTCATGTAATAGTACCATTATTACACTCATTTTTACTTAAATTTTTTTTATCGAATGCTTTTAAGAAAAGGTGTCATCATTTTTTTCTTACGTCATAAATCCATTTTCTTAGAAAACCATGTTTTCTAAAAATGGTTTAAAAAACGGTTTTATCATTTAAAAACTAATTTATCAAAGTAATTTTCTCCCATTTTTAATATTTAAAAAAATAAATGGAATCATATGTTGTTTTAAATTTAATTACCTTCAAGATTTTACTAAAAATGTGAATGAAATATTTCCGTCATTTTCTGAGAAAGAATCATCTATAAACATTTTACTGTGCAAAAAAGGAAAGTTATTTTAAACTTATATATCATGAATTAAATTCCCCTCCATAATGATAATCATTTATTTGATGTTTACATGGAAATTTTACAATGATGTTTTAAAAATACAGTTTTTTCAAAAGTGATTTTCAATGAAATAGTATTTTCCTAATGTTTTTAAAATGGAAAGGAGTATTTTACTTATGAAGGTCTTTAAAGATATTTTTATGGTATATATATTCACCAATAACCATAACCCTTTTTTTTACTTTAATTAGTATATATTTTATTAATACCATCCTTAATCCTCATTTGGATGGTTTATAGTCACCATAACCAAGGAAAGTATTTTCATTAACATCCTTGATTAATTTTTGTAGTCTCTGAATTTTTGTTGAATTATTCACTTTCCTGTAGACATTAAATTTTACCTAAAGTTCAATTTTATTTATCATGGGTACATTTATTTCTGGAACATTATACCATTTTCACATATAATGTTTACTTTGATAATTATTCGATTAATAGAGAAAATATTGATAAAATTGTATCCATTACTCAATACAAATTATTGATGATATGGAACATTGTTTATGAATTAAATATATTATTTGATATATGAGGAATACATTTCATATTTATGAAATGGTTTGGGGATAAGTTAATTAAATCCCCTCGATTCATCATTATTTATAGGAGAAAAAATATGTTGGACGATCCCTAAGAATTTATAACATGTAATTTTTAAACAATATTATGAAAGGTCTTGACAGTAGTATGTTCTCAACCATATTATGAAAGGTTGTGATGGTAAAGGTATCTTGTTCTTAGGAATCACTATGTCTAGTAAGTAATCATTTCCAAAATTTAGAATTTAGTTATTATTATCCATGATATTTTGTCTATGTTATTATCTATCGATGCAATTCATTCTCAACTTATTCATTAAATAGAATGTGCTTTCAGTTATTTACCATATCATATTGATTATGCCTTATCCAGTTATTTAAATGGAATGTGTTCTCAATAATTTACAATTACATGTTTATTATGACTATTTATTCAGGATAACTTCTACTTTACATATCCCTTACTAATCATTTGAGTTCACCCTTATTTTGTTTCAGTTCCCTAGGATTCCATGAAGAGTTCTATGTTTGATATGCAAGGATAATGTATAGAGAAAAAATTTATTCTTGAAAAAAACTATGTTGTAATTTTTGTATTCAATTATAAATAAATACTATAGTTTAACAAGAATGATAAACTATTCAGTCCTTCCAAATGTGATTCATTTATTCGTATGAGAATTTAAGAAAATAAAGAACCAAATCCAATATATCAGGGTCTGGGTCATTACAGTTGGTATATTATGAGGTTTAGTATAAACATTGGTAAGTATATTTATGAAAAAATATTTTAGGTAACATAACTTAATGATAAACATTAAGGATGTGTATATAAGATCATTCTAATGTTTTTTTATTATAAATTAGGTTTAATAACAATATTATCTTATATATTGTATTCGTATATTTATATTTGGTTACTAGAAGGAAGCAGTGTATGAATACTCATGGAAAACATAGAGATTACCCTACAGAGGAAGCTAATTGAACTACTGTTGGAAATAAATAAATTTTGGCTTTATTAGGGAATCTTAATCAGGTTTTGAAAAATAAACTTTCTCTAATGGAGAAAACAGTTCCACAGAGAGATTATACTATGTTAGTTCTCTTTATATGATATAATCCCTCATAATTTAGTGGGAATACAAATATATTGGTTTCCAAGAAATTTATTATGTCTTTGGAGAAGATATTTTGGGAATTAAGATGATATAAAAAAGAAAATGTTACACATTCTGTGTATTTTATAAAAAGGTGATGTTGATAAATAGTAGTTGTTGATCCAAAATACTATAGAGGAATTGAATATAGAACTCATAGAATTGAAACCTTTTAAGTATAAATTCTTCAACAAATATTTTCATTATGTGTAAAAGCACTAAAATGAATAAAATTTTACCTATTATGAAGAAAAACAAAGAAGAAACTGATTTTGGTATGAGGCTAACATTACATGGTAATCTAGGTATAGAATGAATTACATATGCAACCTAGAGTGCATGATTGACTACTTATTTCATGTTTTTAAGACAAGTCACTAAGGGGTGTTGGTCACTCAAACATTGTCATAATATGATGAAATAGTTATATAAGCTATCAAGATGGTGAAATAATTATCTACGTATTATTGATTAAAATTAAAACCAGAGAAGAAGGGGATATTAGAGATAAAAATATATATGTAAAAGAAGTGAAAAATGATTTTTCTACATGTGATAATTTTATAAGGAAACACATTGGTACATGATTTAAGGTAATGGTAGTTTTCTACATGTTTGGAGGAAAATTCCATCATGGTCATGTTTGAAAGAGAAATAAATAAGTTTCAAATGTTCAATTATTTAACTATAATGATATGAGGAATTATGAAAATGAATTTCCCAAGGGTCGAGGGAATATAGCTCGGATGATGCTAAGTAATATAGGTAAAAATTATGCTTTTAATATAGAATAAGTGAAATGATCTATGTAGTTATGTATTCTTGTTAAAGAAATAAGTTGTAATATTATATTATGGTTATAATAATTATTAAATATATAATTATGATATTTTAATACTATTTCATAAATGTATTTTAATGCCTTTATTTAATGGTTCCAAGATAATAGATTCCGTGAAAAGTTTAACTTCTTGGAAAACACATGATTGGAGGAATTCTAATTACATAGTGATAATGAAATGACTCATATGGATAATGTAAATTGGATAGTACTAACTACCTGGGAACTTGTTAATTATTTATTGACAATGTGTTTTATACTATCATTGATAGAGTCTACATTTTTTTGTATTTAAGGAAGATATCCTATAATATATGTTTTACCTTATGAATAGGTAATAATGTATGTTTTTAATAAGGTTTTATGGTGATTTGGGTTATTACTATGATTCAAGATTATATATAGTGATGGTATTCTCATGTTTCATATGTGACGATTAAGAGTTACTTCATTCTATGGAAAGATTAATGATAAGTGCATTTTGAAAATTTAGTGACCTTATTTCTAAGGTTTTGGATGTCATTATTTTTAAAATTATATAATGTTAACAATTTATTAAATGTTTTAAGATGAACTTTGGATGAGAATTTAGAGATTAATTGTTTTACATCACCATAATAATATTTATAAATATTGGATAACTTGTACTGACTATATTGGTTTAGAAAATAGTTTTAGATAAAAATAATAATTTTCACTATTTTAGGAAACTTATGAACTGTAAAAAATGAATTTTAGTGCATTAAGCATTAAAAATTCATTTTTGGAAAATTATTTATTGGACTAAGGGAGTAAATGGAAATTTTTCAAGGAACATCCATAGGATAAAATTGTTCTTATTAAACAAAAATGTTTCAAGTAAGTTTATTTCTGTATATTCAAATAAAGAAAAATAAATCTTCAAAACTATTATAATGATATTGAAAAAAAAATTGTTCTATTATCTTAATTTCTGATGATATCAATGACTTCTATCACTCCCTATTAATCCTTATACAATAGTATTTTTTTCTCGTATCCACATTTTCATTTCACACATATGTTATCCTATCTGTAAATTTTTTATGTGATTATACTAGATGACTTTTTTACTTCCCTTTATCTCTTACTAAGTGGATGTTTCATTTAATGTTTTTATATTACAACCCTGATTTTATTACAAACTTAAACATGATTTATTACATAAAACATCACTTGATACAACAAAGAAGATCAAGAGGTTTAGTTTCTTTGGGGCTTAGGATCATTACATAAAAAACATAAAACATGAAATACAACATCTTTATTGAAAACTTCCTTTACATGACCACTACATTACCTCGTACTTAGAATTGCATGGGATAACCTGAGGACATGCATAAGAAAAGGGTGAGCCATAAAGCCCAGTAAGGGAGTACACTTGGAATAACATGAGGAGTAAAATACAGGTTAGATAATAGGCATATCAATAGAGCATAAGAGAAACATCAACATAAAGGCATGATAAAGCATGATAATCATAACATGGAAATGTGGCAATAACACTTAACATGGAATTAGCATGAGCCAAGGCTCATTGCACATAGAGCATGATTAAATCCTCATTGCACATAAATCATGAGTAAACACTCGTTTCACTTGAATTAGAATGAGTCAACACTCATTTCACATGACGTATCATGATACTATACTTTACTCAATGCATTGGAGCGCTATAAGGGTGCACCCTTCTTAAACATTTCATTTCATGCATAAGTGTGCCACATGGATCATAAAATATGGATTCAATAAAATTAATAATTTATTTCATGATAAAGTAATGTGGAATTCATACATGAAACTTTATAATCAATAAGTAAGTGTTTATAATAGTTAATACCCTTGATGGAGAAATGGGCATGGTATTCACTACACAATGACATTGGCTTAGAAAATCGGTGCAATTTCGGCAACGTAACAGCGTAACATAAGAATTCATAAAAATGGTTGATGAGAGAGAAAGGGGTGTCTCATCATATTTACATGAAATGGACAGTAAGGGGGTCATATAGATTCATGTCCAAACAATTGTAATGGAATTTAGATTCATGATACAAAAGTATTGCTTGAATGTAAAAGAAGAGAGAGCAGTTCCTTTCGGAATTTCGGCATAGTAACGGGTATACATGGGAGGAATTTAATGAGATCAAAAGGGGTCTCCCATAATTCATAAAATAATAGGGAAGTATGGGGGAGGTGTGAAACCATACCCCAACATTCATAATTGAAACTAAAAGGGAAAAACAACTTAATTAAATTTGAAAAAAATGAGAAAGGAAGAAAAAACCCTTACTTGGAAGTGTGGTTCCAAAGGCTAGAGAGAGGCTTGTGAGAGGCTTCTTGGGAGATTGGGGAACCTTGGGAGGATTCTAGAAATAGTAGGGCAGATCTTGGACGAAATACAAAGGCTTTCAGTGAGGAGGAAGTGGGATCTTGGGTGGGTTTATATAGGAAAGGTGAGGGAATTCTTTATTATTTAGGTTTGGGACCCCTTATACTAAATTAATCCAAACCACAAACCCTCCCATAGATTTTTCCCATGGTTTTTGGAAAAGGGAAGAGGAAAAAAATATTTTAGAAGGCCAAATTCTGAACTTCTTAAAATAATAGGGTTGCTTATGCGGAGGTGAGTCACACTCCCATGGAAAACAATTTAAAAAGACAAGGTGTTTAATAAGTCTTTAGGGGTCATTAATGCTTTGAAAAGTAAGTCAAAGAAACCCCAAATCACATTATTTTAATGGTAAAACATATATTGGATGGAAATAAAGATTATAGTTTTTTATTACATCACTATTGGGTCATTATAATGTCATAAAACACATTATATATTTAAACTGTATTTAATTTTTACCCAAAAATTTGACTGTCTTCGAAAATTATTAAAAATTCACCATTGGATAATTTTGACATCCTGATTCCAGAAATAAAATTTAATTTATCTAAATAATTTTCTAAATATGTTAATTTTCACTTTTAAATTAAAAACCGATATTTATTGAAAATTCACGGGTTTTGACAGAAATGGCTTTAAAACCTTAATAAAAATTATAATTGCATTCATTAAATTATAAGATCATTTATATTTAATAAAAATTAATTTAATAATAATAATAATATTTTATTAAAATATTATTTAATTCAAAAATACATTAATTTAATAAAATATAATTATTAATTAAATAATAACTAAAAAACTATTTGTACTTTAAAAACTATTTACAATGTATCAAAAATGACAAGGAGGTATATTCATTATTATATAAAAAAATAATATACATGAACACAGTACTAGTGATTTGTTACATAACCCATTAAAACAACTGCATAAGACCTAAGTGTAAGCTGTGTGATGGTGACAGACTCTTGGGGTGGCTTAAATAACATCGCTCGAGTGGTAATTTCTATAAACATCCACTTTTCCCGTAGACGGTCCCGTTCAAGCTTGACATGATGAAGCTCATCTTGGGCTTGGTCAAGATCGAATCCCAAGGACTCCACCTTATTTCCGAGCTCCGGCAAATGGGCTTCGTATGGAGAAATTCAACTGGATGAGGCCATCGCTTCTTTTGTCTGAGTAAATCGGATTTGTTAAAGTCCTATATTTATACTAATCATGTGATCACTGTTCAACGTCTATAAAACAAAGGTCACAATTAATAACATAAAACTAAAGAAGTTGACATTTTATATAAACATTATACATAAATAGACATTTAATTAGATCAAGAGGGATTTTCCATTAATGAAACTTTAGGTCGTTACAATATTCCCCCTTAAGAAATATCTCCCTCAAAATTTCATTTTCCCACACTAAAACAGAAGTGAATAACTCAACTTCATCATTTCCTCCTATTCCCAATTTGCTTCTTCAAACTTGTGGTTTCGCCACAACACCTTGAGGAGGGGCATTGTCTTATTTCGTATAACTTTTTCTCTATGATCTAAGATCTTCACTGGTTGCTACTGATAAGAAAGATCATCCTCCAACTGTAACACTTTAGAAGAGAGTACATGTGAAGAGTCTGGTATGTACTTCCTTAAGAGGGATACATCAAAGACATCATGTACTTTGGCCATGGTAGGTGGAAGTGCTAGTCGATAGGCCACAGCCCCAACATGATCAAGAATCTCGAAGGGGCTGATGTACTTTGGACTTAACCTCCCTTTATTTCCAAACCTCATGACCTTCTTCCATGGAGACATGTGTAGAAAAAACATGTCTCCAAATTTAAACTCAATGTATCATCGACGATTATATGAATAAATCTTCTATCGACTCTGGGCTTCCTTGATATATTGCTGAATGGTTTTCACCTTCTCCACCATTTCCTTGACCATTTCTACTCCAAGCAGCTTACATTCACTGACCTCATCCCAACATGCTGGTGTTCTTCACCTTTTCCCATACAGGGCTTTATATGGTGCCATTTGGATTCTTGAGTGGAAACTGTTTTTGTATGAGAATTCAACCAGTGGAAAATGTTGATCATATCCTTCTTTAAAGTCCATTAAGCATGCTCTCAACATGTCCTCAAGTGTTTTGATAGTCCGCTCGGATTGGCCATCAGTTTGAGGATGATAGGTCGTACTGAAGTTCAAATCAGTATTCAGAGCATGTTGAAGAATCTTCCAAAACTTAGAGGTGAATCTTGGATCTCAGTCAGACACAATAGATAGTGGTACTCCATGCAAACTTATGGCTTCCCTGATATATATCTGTGCCAGTTGATCCAATGAGAAATCCTCCCTAATAGAAATGAAGTGTGCAGTCTTTGTAAGATGATCCACCACAACCCAGAACACATTGATGCCTTTAGATATCCTCGGAAGTCTGGTGACAAAGTACATGGTGATGTTCTCCCATTTCCATTCTGGTCTGGGAAATGGTTGCATCATCCCCTTAGACTTCTGCCTCTCTTCCTTCACTTTCTAGCACACCAGGCACTTTGATGTATATTCAGCGATCTCCTTCTTCATATTATCCCACCAAAATTTTTCTCGGAGATCTCAATACATCATTGTGCTCCCTGGGTGGATAGATAAATTCGAACTATGTTCATCATCCAAAAGTTCCTTCTTCAGCTCCAAACATGATAGAACACTTAGTCTTTTCTCAAATCGCACAATTCTGTCTTCATTAACATTAAACTCTGATGATTTCCCTTTTTTGATAGCTTCCACTTTTTCCTGAATTCTTACATCATCCTTTTGAGCATCCTTTAACCTTTACAAAAGAGACGGTTGAGCAATAATTTGTGAAAGTATTGATGATGTTCCCTTCTTTATTATTCCTATGTCCATCTTCATCAAGTCTAAGAAGATTGGATCCTTCTCAATTCTCATGATTGATAGAATCGCTGGGTCCTTTCTACTTAGGGCATCTTCCACCTTGTTTTCTTTCCCATGGTGGTAATGTATTGAACAATCATAATATTTGATGAGTTCTATCCATCTTATTTGGCGCATATTAAGCTCTTTCTGTGTGAATATATATTTAATACTCTTGTGGTCAGTATATATCTCACATTTCTCCCCATAGAGACAATGCTGCAAGATTTTCAAGGCAAAAATCACCACTGTCAACTCCGGATCATGCGTTGGACAGTTTCGCACATGGATTTTCAACTGCCTTGAGGCATAGGATATCACTTAATTATTCTGCATCAGCACACAACCTAAGCCCTTCTTCGAAGCATCACTGAATACCACAAAAAGTAACCCACTTGTGTGTAAAGTGATCATGGGCGCAGTGATAAGCCTCCTTTTCAACTCCTTGAAGATTTCTTTGTATTCATCACTCCAAGAAAAATTTACTCCCTTTCGAGTTATCTTGGTAAGAGGGTTGGGCAATCGTGAGAAATTTCTCACAAATTTTCAATAATATCCAGCTAACCCCAAGAATCTACGGATATCCGTTACTAATGTTGGACTCGGCCATCCCTCAATTGCAACTGTTTTGGAGGGATCCACAGATATCCCATTTCTTGTGATGATATGGCCCAAGAATGAGACCTCCTTCAACCAGAACTCACACTTAATGTACTTTTCATTGAGCTTATCCTTACGCAAATTCTCTAGTACAGTTCTTAAATTCTCCTCATGATCCTTCTTGGGTTTGGAGTATATTAGAATATCATCTATAAAGACTACCATGAATTTGTCTAGGTAATCTGTAAAGACTCTATTCATCAAGTCCATGAAGATTTCTGGAGCATTAGTGAGTCCTAGAGGCATTAATATGAATTCATAGTGCCCGTATCTTGTGCGAAAATTAGTCTTGGGGATATCTTCCTCCTTCATCCTTACTTGATAATATCCTAACCGAAAGTCTACCTTGGAGAATTATTGTGCTCCATGTAGCTGATCGAACAAGTCATCAATTCGTGGGAGAGGATACTTGTTCTTTATAGTGATTTTGTTGAGCTCACGATAATCGATGAAAAGGCGCATTGACCCATCCTTCTTCTTGATGAATAAGACTGGTGCACCCCATGGTGAAGCACTTGGGCATATAATCCCTTTATCCAGATTCTCCTGTAGTTGTTTCTTCAGCTCTTCAAGCTCGACGACAACCATTCAATATCGATTCTTGGATATTGGTAGAGCCCCTGGTGTAAGTTCAATTGAAAATTCAACATCTCTTCTAGGAGGAAGACCAGTCAGTTCCTTGGGAAACACTTCAGCGAATTCCCACACAATAGACATTTCTTCAAAAATGGTTTCTTCCTTGGACTCAATCATCTGAGACAGATACACATGCTCATAGGGTAGTAATATCCATGCTTGAGATGATGGAGCTAAAAGAGATTCATCTTCCTCCTTACACTTGTAAAGAATCGGGGGTCGATTCTCCATATGAAGTGTGATTTACCTTTCCTGATAATTTATGTTGGATCTATATAAGGAAAGCCAATCCATGCCAAGAATTGCATCAAATTCCACCAGAGGGAGTATGACGAGGTTCTCCGGGAAATTCAATCCATATATTATAACATGGGAGGACTTATATTCATGGGATGCAATGATTTCCCCATCTTTCATACTCACCAACATCTTCACTTCCATGATTTGTGGTGGTGCTAAGATTGTTCTACTAAACTTTCAAGATATAAAAGAATGCACAGAACCAGAATCATAAAGTATGGTCACTATTCTTGAATGAATAACTAGCATACCTATCACCACTTCGTTGTCGGGGTTCACTTCGGCAGAAGTGATGGAAAAAGCTCTTAATTGCTGCCTTGGAGTTTGTTGGTTGCCTCCGAAAACATTTGGATTAGGGCACAGATTTTCAAGATTCCCTTGTTCATTGCATTTATCACAGTGAACAATGCGTTGAGGTTCGAATGGAGCGTTCCTCTCCTCTGTCGCAGTCGCGGGTCTTTCTTGCCGACAGTTAACAGCTAGGTGCCTTCTCTTCCACACCTAAAGCATTTCCTCGCCCCCATGAGGCAATTTTCAGGGTGCTTCTTTCCGCACTTTTGTCAAGTGGTGTGCTGGATCTTCTTAGCACCGTTGGATTTATCCATCGGACCACTAATATTGAATTCCACATTACGCTTCTTATCCCCATGATACCCCTGTGATTCTCCGATCTCCATTTTGACCTTGAGGGAAAATCGGACAATTTCCTCATAGCTGTCGAAGTCACGGATCGCCAATGCATTCCGCAGGATAGGCTTCATCCCACCAAAGAAGAAGTCAACTTTGCATTCTAGGGTAACGACAAAGCCGGAAGCGTATTGTGAAAGCCTTGTGAAGTTTTCCTCATATTCCCCAATAGATTCTTTGTCTTTTTTCTTGAGGGAATGGATGTCCCTTTCCATCATAAGTCAGAGGGTATGCGGAAAATATTTATCGAAACCATCTTCCGGATATCCTTCTATTCCAAGGCCTCAATCTCTTCCTCAGGCTTCATATTTTTTATCAACGTCCACCATTGATCAGCTTAGCCCTCCATACGATAAGCCGCCAGGAGGACCTTTTCTTGTTTAGAGCATTGAAGGATGGATAATATCTTTTCAATTGAGTTGATCCATTGTTCAGCGATCATGGGATCAGATGTTCCACAAAAAGTATGAGGCCCTTGTCTTATGGAGATCTCAATAGCGACTTGTTCTTTCTTAGGGGGTTTGGACGTTCCTCTTGACTTGTGTTTCTATTTAAAGTTTGAGTTAGCTGAGAGAGAAGCATGAAAAAGTTCATGATTCCCGATCCCATTGGATTGGGCATCTCATTAGTACAGTCATCACACTGATCTTCACACAAGTTGTTAGCCCGAGTCCTCTTATTGCTGACCATTGGCTGGAATAAAACGAAATTTAGGGGGTAACACATAACAGGTAATCTAAAGACAAAAGTTGATGACTTAAAAATAAACTTTTATTTCCTTAACTCATGAGTCTATAGGAATCAATCTCATATTTTCAAGATCTACTTTCTAACATATATTCTTAGGGTCAGTTTTTTAATTCCCTTAATAAGCGTTCATACTAAGCTTGTGAATTTATCAAAACATATCCCTCGGGAGTGTCGTAACCAAGAGTTCAGAATGGCCCATTGTCGTTCACCAGTTCCCATTCGAGTCTAGCTCACAGTGGTGTTTTCGGGTTTTACCCCTAGGATACATCTATGCCAGAGCCGCCTCTACCTACTCGTATCCAGACAAGGATGTATTTTCTTGATAAACCACTTAGTTAGTACTTACCAAAACTTAAGGATGATTTTATTATACTTAGTCTTTTCTCTAAGGATTTACTAGGGTTTTCTAATCCTAATCCCAAAAATAACTAAACCTATCCTCTGATACCAACTATGAAAACCCTTCTTTTATTACAAACATAAACATGATTTATTAAATAAAACTTCACTTGATAAAACAAAGAAGATCGAGAGGTTTAGTGTCTTTGGGGATTAGGATCATTACATAAAAAACATAAAACATGAAATACAACATCTTTATTTAAAACATCCTTTACATGACCACTACATTCCCTCGTACTTATCATTGAATGAGATAACCTGAGGACATTCATAAGAAAAGGGTGAGCTATAAAGCCCAGTAAGGGAGTACACATGAAATAACATGAGGAGTAAAATAAATGTTAGACAATAGGCATATCAATAGTGAATAAGAGAAACATGAACATAAAGGCATGATAAAGCATGATAATCATAACATGGAAATGTGGCAACAACACTTAACATGGAATTAGCATGAGCCAAGTCTTGTTGCACATAGAGCATGAGTAAATCCTCATTGCACATAAACCACAAGTAAACCCTTATTTCACTTGAATTAGAATAAGTCAACACTCATTGCACATTACGTATCATGATACTATACTTTACCCAATGCATTGTAGCGCTATAAGGGCGCACCCTTCTTAAACATTTCACTTCATTCATAAGTGTGCCACATGGATCATAAAACATGGATTCCATAAACTTAATCATTTATTCCATGATAAAGAAATGTGTAATTAATACATGAAACTTTATAATAAATAAGTAAATGTGCATAAAGGTTAATACCCTTGTTGGGGAAATGGGAATGGTATTCAATACACAATGGCATTGGCTTAGAAAATTGGTGCAATTTCGGCAGCGTAACAGCGTTACATAAGAATTCATAAAAATGGTTGATGAGAGAGAAAGGGGTGTCTCATCATATTTGCATGAAATGGACAGTCAGGTGGTCATAGATATACATTTACAAACAATTATAATATAATTTAGCTTCATGATACAAAAGTATTTCTTGAATGTAAAAGAAGAGAGAGAAGTTCCTTTCGTAATTTCGGCATAGTAACGGGTGTACATGGGAGGCATTTAATGAGAGAGAAAGGGGTCTCCCATAATTCAAACAATAAGAGGGTAGTATCAGGGAGGTGTGAAAACATACCCCAACATTCATCATTGAAATTAAATGGGAAAAACAATTTAAATAAAATTGACAAAAATGAGAATGGAAGAAAAAACCCTTACTTGGAAGTGTGATTCCAAAGGCTAGAGAGAGGCTAGTGAGAGGCTTCTTGGGAGCTTGGGTCACCTTGGGAGGATTCTAGAGAGATTAGTTCAGAGTCTGGAAAAACTCAAAAGGCTTTGAGTGAGGAGGAAGTGAATGCTTGGGTGGGTTTATATAGGAAAGGTGAGGGAATTCTTTATTATTTAGGTTTGGCACCCATTGTACTAAATTAATACAAAACACAAACCAACACATTGTTTTTGCCCATGGTTTTTGGAAAAGGGAAGGGGAAAATAATATTTTATAAGGCCAAAGTCCAAAATTCTTAAAATAATAGGTTTGATTATGTTGAGGTGATTCACACTCCCATGGAAAACAATTTAAAAAGACAGTGTGTTTAATAAGTCTTGAGGGGTCATTAATGCTTTGAAAAGACAGTCAAAAAATCCAAAATCACATTATTTTAATGGTAAAACATATATTGGCCGAACATAAATATTATAGTATTTTATTACATCACCATTGGGTCATTATGATTTCGTAAAACACATTATATATTTAAACTGTTTTTAATTTTTACCCAAAAATTCGACTGTCTCAGAAAATTATGAAAAATTTACCGTTGGATAATTTCGATGTCCTGATTACATAAATAACATTTATTTTATCTAAATAATTTTCTAAATATGTTAATTTTCACTTTTACAATAAAAACGGACATTTATCGAAAATTCACTGGTTTTGATAGAAATGGCTTTCAAACCTTAATAAAAATTATAATTTCATTCATAAAATTATAAGATCATTTATATTTAATAAAAATTAATTTAATAATAATAATAATATTTTATTAAAATATTATTTAATTCAAAAATCCATTAATTTACTAAAATAGAATTTTTAATTAACTAATAACTACAAACACAATTTGTACTTTAAAGACTATTTACAATGTTTCAAGAATGATAAGGAGGTATATTCATTATTATATAAAAAAATAATATACATGAACATGGTACTAGAGATTTGTTACATAACCCCTCAAAACAGTCACATAAGACCAAAGGGTAAGGTGTGCGATGGTGACAGACTCTTGGGGTGGCTCAGATAACATCGCTCGAGTGGTAATTTCTATCAACTTCCACTTTTCCCATATATGGTCCCGTTCGATCTTGACATGATGAAGCTCAACTTGGGATTGGTCAAGAGCGAAGCCCAAGGACGCCACCACTTTTCCAAGATCTGAAAAATGGGCTTTGTAGGGAGAAATTCTACTGGATGAGGCCATCGTTTCTTTTTTCTGAGTAAATTGGATTTGTTAAAGTCCTATATTTATACTAATCATGTGATCACTGTTCAACAGCTATAAAAGAAACGGTCACAATTCTTAACATAAAAACAAATAAGTTGACATTTTATATAAACATTTTAAATAAAGATACATTTAATTAAATCAAGAGGGATTTTCCATTAATGAAACTCTGGGCTGTTACATTTTAAAATTTGGTCTTCATCAAATAATTTTCAAATGTTAAACCCTTTATTTCTAAGATTACATTTAAATTTAGAGGACTAAATTTATATAGAGTGTGGAGAGTTTAAGACTCTTTAATTTCAAAAGGATGAAAATATATTCAATAGTGTATATGACATGAAACATGGATTTTATCTTGGGTTATAAGAAACACTATGTTTATCTTTCATTACATAAAACACCGATTTTATCTTGTGTTACACACAAGGTCTACATTCTTCAAAATATTGTGTATTATGTAAGGTCGAGTTTTACTGAACAACAATATATTATTAATATTATTATTTAAAATGATGATCATAACCTATAAATTAGAATGGTGGGTAATAGAATGATTAAATAACCTATTAAAATATATATTTTACACATTTTTATTATATATATGTTTATTATAAATAATCTAAGAATCATTTAAAATAAAAATTAATCATTCTTAACAACTGTATTTTTATAAAAGACGGATTATTCATGCATTATGAAAATAATTTTAACATAATTTTTTCTGATTTTAGAAAATTAATTTGAAAAAATAAACATAATTTTGACATTGTAATACCAAAATTATCTTAGGGTTCAATTTTTGTATTCTTCTGAAAAGTTTCATTTTTTGATAAATAGTGAAAATACTAATTTTTAATTCAAAACTACATTTCGATTAAAATAATTTATGATGGTAAATTATATTTTAATTTTATTAAATTAAAACTTTAAAATTTTATATCAATCAATATATTTTAGTTTATTTGAATAATTTTCATCTTGAATTGTGATATATAAAATTTATAAACATTTGAACCTTTTCACCTTAAAAACATGTTTTCTCATCGCGTTTGTGGGATTAATTCAAAATTTTATTTTGACACTTATATGAATGGAATTTGGAAAATGGATTTGATATTTGGAATCAGAATAATTTGTTTTATCTGATATGGTTGACTAATTTTTTTCCATAATGATTTGTGAAAGCAATTATAATTATTAAATGCGATTAAGGTTAAAACAAGAATTTTTCATTACATGAATTTGTATTAAAATAAATTTTGCACATATGGTGTGTTTTTATTTATTAAATTTTATTTTTTATTCTTAATTCATATTTCTAAATTATTTAATAAAACTCATTTCAATTTTATTCTTATAGGATAAATTACATGGGAAAATGATACAAGTTACCATGGTAAGAAATCTAAAAAGGAAAATTTAAGTAAACATAATGAATAATGAATAAAATGATAAAAAAGTATTTTATTTTGTGTGAAAGGGATTTTTATTGACTAAATATCCCTCCCCTCCATTATTGATCTGTTTTTTAAGAACATTATGTAAATTATTTCTATTAATAGTAAATACATTCGAGTATTTTCAAGAATTTCACTCCTTCTCAACTATAAAAGCTTGATCACTCTCCTCCCCTATTTAACACAATAAAAACAATTTGTATTGGCCATGATCTACCCAAATAACTTCCCTAAATCACTCTAATAATACTATATTCTATATTTTTGGCATCAAAACATCCTTTAAAGTGTTTAGTGAAACCCCAAAAAGGATACCTGTGGAAGTTGTAATGTTCTTCAACGAGCATCTTTTTTCACTTATTTATCCACCTATATAAATTATTATTATCCCATGATAATATAATAAAATAAGTATATTACATATAATAGGATATTATCATAGTATGTTTTTGACCTAAAATCATCTCCACCTTAATCAAATGGGTTAAAAAATCATTATTTGTGTTCATAGAGGATTACCCCCTTGCGAACTGATGCCGTTAGTTTTTCCAATATCACATTCCATGGTTTGGAGTGATAATTGATATAAATTGTATATATTATTTTTATAAAATATTTATACCTATTCATAAATTTTATCATATATACCATTTTACATTCCATTTTGTAAGAGATAAGATAACGTTGTGCATGTGTACAACGGACTTCCACCTCACGAAACGATATGATTCATCATTCACTAACGCTTCACTTGGAATATAATAAGAATAAATTTTATTATTATATGTGATATAAATGAAATAATAATTATATTCATGTAATATTCATAATTCAAAAAATATAATATAATATTTTATTTTATTTAAACTTAAGGATGATAACAGTGTTGGTCTATGTGTGGACTTCAGCCTTCACAAAGTGATATGACTCTCTTTTCATTGCCACACCACATGAATGAAATATATAATTATAATTAATGAAATAATTTATTATATTATATATTTTCATATTTCTATAATAATTAAGTATTACTTATACACTTTATTTAATGATCACTGAAAATTGGAAAACAATACTCATGCGTACGTATGGCCTACAGTCTTTATGACCGTAACGTACAAAATGTTTTTGTAACCATCATTAATTATTGGTTTTAAAAGCATAATTTTTGTAAAAATATGATAATTATTTCATTATTGTTATTCTAGATATGATATAACTATATAATATGTGAAAAAAATGATCTTTTGGGATAAAAAACGCATGATAACACAAGGAAAATAAAACTCAAAACAAAAGAAATAATGAAATATTTGTTGATTCAAAGAGGTTTTCTTGTGAATTTTACATTCCTTCAGGTTTTGAAATTCACAAACACACTATCTTAAGGAAAATTTCATTTTCCTTAAATTTTTTCCTTAATAAGGAAAATTTTATTTCCCAAAGGAAAATTTATCCTTACCTATTTCTTATTTTTCATATTTTAGTTTCTTTAAATCTAACTCTTTTTATTATTAAGTAAAAAATTCAACTTCACATCTAAAACCTCAGAATTCAATAAATACTTAGATATAGAGTATTCTATTTTCAGGATCCGAATTAATGTTCTAAATTCTCTGAAATTCAGAACTTGAAATCTCTAAAATTAGGAATCTGAATTCTCTGAAATTCATAATCTGAATTCTCTGAAATTCAGGTTTGGAATTATATGAAATTTAGAATCCAAATTCTCTAAAATTCAGAATCTGAATTATCTGAAATTCAGAATCTAAATTCTCTGAAATTCAGGTTTTGAATTATCTAAAATTCATAATTTGAATTCCTCAGAGTTGAGACTCTGAATTCCTTAGAATTCCGGTTATAAATTCCATTGAATTTAGGTTCTGAATTCCACAGAATTCAGACTCTAAATTCTTTAGAATTCAGACTCTTAGTTCTTGAGAGTTCAAGTTCTGAATTCCTTAGAATTCGGATTCTGAAGTCTACAAAATTCAAATTCCAAATTCTTTGAAAAACAGAATCTGAATATCCTTGTAATATAGACTCTAATGGTTTACTCACTTAGACTCTGAATATTATTTTTCCTTAGACTCTGATGAATAGATTTGGTTGAGCAACCATATTTTTCTTCTCTTGTTATGCTTATAAAATGATTTCACTCATTCTGTTTCTAACTAAACATTTTTTGAGTGACATGTGTATAGGTCCCACTAAAATTCAAAGAAAAATATGACCTTTGGAGGATGGATCTGACCGTTGGAGATGTGCCTATAAAAAAGAGCTCATTTGAATGAGCTCAACACTATTATATGACTCAAGATATTACATGCTGCTAAAGTGATTTCTATAGAAAGATACTCTCATGATTTTTGCATACTAAACATCTTGTTTAGATTTCTTCAGGCGAATCCGATTGTTTCTGTGTACAATAGATGGCTTCTGTGGATATGAAGACAGAGGTGCTAACTACCTTGAAGTTTGAGGACTTCCTTGTTAAGGAAGACAGAAGTGCTGACTACCTTGAAGTTCGAGGGCTTGTGGGGATAGCAAGATAGACTCTGATATTCCAATCGAGTGATTACCCTAGTTTGGGTAAGACATACTTTCTTGAAAGTATAAATCAAGGAACCTTTATCCAATGTTGTTGGATACCCTACTATTTGGGTTAAATAATTTCATACTTGTTACTTGTATTCTTTCAAGTTTTTTTCCACTGCATTTGGATTAATAAGGAAAGTATAACTATATTATACTTTCTTGTACTTGTATACTCTGATTAGAAAGATTCTATACAATTTAAGTTATATTATTTTCCCTTGTGAACATTTCATAAGTTTCATTTCTAGAACCATATTTTCTGAATCTAGCTAGTATGTAGAACTAAGAGGTCCTGAGAATTTAACTTGTTTAACATTGTTAAACAATAAAAAGTTTTATACCATATTTAAAGGTTCCAAAGGAATATTTTATAGTATACAATTTACCCCCCCCCCCACTCTTTTATATTGAGCATCTACGCCATTATTTCAGTTTTACAATTTTTATCAGAGCAGTTATATGAGATACTTATATTCACATATAAGCTTTCTTGAAAAAGTTTTCATTGTTCTATATTTTCATTTATTAGGATATTTTTATCCTAGTTTACAATCATTTATTACTAACAAGTTTCTGTGGAAAGATATTTTCTTTATGATGGAATGAATGAATGTTGGCTCAATTGAAAATCTTAATCCTAATAGACCACATATATTTGATGGGAATGATTCTGAATATTGGACATATTGTATGAAGAATTTTGGTTTTAACACTGGAGTGGACAACTTTATTATGCTTATTGAGGATTACAATATTCCTGATAAGGAAGTCAGAATTTTTACTAATCATGAAAAATCAGAATATCAACTAAAATACAAGTTATGAAATACTTTGTTGTGTTCCATGACCAGGAATATATATAGACAGATTTTTTTCTTATGAAGCTCCAAATTTTATTTGGAACAAGTTGTAAGTTACACATTTTGGAACTTCCAAATTTATCGAAACTAGAAGAGCTATGCTCAGAGATGAGTATCATAGTTTTTTCCTCTTTATGGAGAACCAGTTTTCAAGATACAACAGAGGTTTATGATAATTGTCAATAGCTTACAATCTATGGGTGGAAAAGGTTTAAATAATGAGGCACCTGTGGACAAAATTATAGATATCATTCCTAATGAGTGGGAATCAAAGAGAATAGATATTGATGTGAATAGTAATGTCTCACAGATTTCTATCGATGAGCTTTTTGGAACTCTTCTTCAATATGAAACCATAATGAAGAGAGATGCTAACAATATTAAGAAGAAGAATGGGAATCGAGGTGTTCCTTTTACAACTGCTTCAAATCATATGAAATTCAAGACTCCTGAGATATTTTCTAGATCAAAATCTAATAAGGTTAATATTTTATCTGAATCAACTGAAAGTGAACATTATGAGAATAAAATAGATAATATTGCTCGAAGGATGAACAAGATAGTTGGGAAGAAAGACATTAAGTATAGATATAAGAAGAAAGAAATAAAGGACCATAAAGACTCGAAATTCACTTGTTATGAATGCAAAAGAGTAGGGAATATAAGGCCAGATTCTCCTATGCATAAGAGAAAAGATAAAAAGGAATATCTTTATGAGAGGAATAGAATGAAATACTGAAAAGATAAAGCTTTGAATGTTTTAAAGCTAATGAAACCTGGTGTTCCAGTGGTGGAGACTGTTCTGATGAATCCTCAGAGTATGAATCTTTTGGTCAGAAGAATCTTGGTTTACTAGCTAGATTGCATATTAAAAATCATTATTTAATGGCCATGGTACATAATGTTGAATCCATTAGAAATGTATCATTGAATGCCTATTATTGTCAGAGTAAATAATACGAATATTTAGATGAAGAATCTTCTTCTAATAAAGATAATACTTTAATTACTTAGGAAGAAGTTTCTAGGTTTTTTATTCTTCTTGAGAATGAAAATACTAAAGTCAAGAAAAATATTAATAAGGAAAATTCTTGGATTTATATTATTACTAAGGAAGTATTAGTTCTTTCTAAATATCTTGATATGAAAATTTATGATTTTGAAAGTATTTAAAAAACACATGAGGAAGCTAATTCTGAGAAGGATAAACTTTTTAAGGATCTAGAAAAATTAATTTCTAAGAAAAGAGTTTTTGAGACTAACTCTAGTGCTAAAATTAATGTTTTTGAGGATAAAAACATAATTATTAAGAAACATTCAGAAATATTTTCAATGAGTAATTGGTTTTCAAACTTTACCTTAGCTAAGGAAAACATTGATAAGATGTATTCCCAAATTTGACCTCTAAGGAATAATTCTGGATTTGGATATACTCATTCCAAACTGATTTTTAGTATCAATTGTTTTAATTCTAAAAGTGCTCCATTCTACACTAAATTTCATTGTGGTGGGCATTGGAAAAAAATTGATCATTAAACAAAACTCAGTCTTTAGGTTTTCATAAAGCTTATTTATAACACCCCGAGATTTTATGAAAAATATTCTTTTTAATTTCATTGAAGTCTTGTGTTGTACGCTACACCAAAAGGAGCTTGCACTACATACATACCTGACTTGGCTTTCATGACATGCAATCAATACCTTCTTTGATAGCGTATGTAGTACGCAATACCGAGTTCCATGAAACGAGATATTATTATAATATTTCAATGAACTAGCCATTATGAATAGTAATACCCACTTTGTGAAATTTTATAAATTTTATATTTCAAAATGGACTTCATTTTTGGATTCAGAATATCAAAATTATCCTAGGGTGAATTTTTGTTATTTTTCTGGAAACATTCAATTTTGGATGAATAGTGAAAACACTGGGTTACTATTCAAAAACCGACTTTTTATTTAAATAATTATTTATTTTATTTAAATTTATTTTAGGTAAAAATTGATACATAATACCTATATAAGTTCAATTTAAGTCATTGGAGTCATTCTATAAAAATTTTAGATATATAAAAATTTTATTGAACTTTTCACCGTCTTTTACCCACCTCCTAGGAGAATTTATAAATTCACATAAAACTTAATTTTACCGCTTCTGTGAGTGGAATTTCAAAAATCCGAGAGACACGGTTAATATCAAGGACTAAAATGTGGTTCAATGAGATGAAAATAATTTTTGTTGAATAGTAACTTTTTACTTTTTTTACCACGGTTAAAAGTATATAGGGTAATTAAGGGTAAAAATGATATTATTATTACCCTAACACATGTCCTAATTCTATTGGATAAGTGTAATTCGACAAAAAACAACCTTAGGAATAAAATATGACCAATTATGCCCACTTGGATTAGATTAGGACATTTATTATTAATTTATTTAAAGAAGGGTTAAAATAGTTTAAATCAAAGTTTAATAACTAAATAATTTTTAATATAGGGTTATACATAATATAAATTCGACTATAAATATTTATTAGAAAGATGAAAAAGAATTCCTACATAATGGTGTTTTATTTATAATTTTTATACATTAAATAATTTAATTTATTTATGACACAATGATGATGCAGTAATTATCTTATTAATGAAATATTGACATAATTGATGTTATAAATACCCAAATAAATGTAATTTGAGACTTTTTATTAATTCCACTAATTTTATAGGATAATATTATATATTATTATTGATTTAGTAAACTTTTTTTGAACTAATAATTATGTTATGATTTTAACAAAAATCAATTACCAAATAGTGTCAAAATTGACATAAACTAGTTTTTAAAACAAATATTAAATTATTAAATGTTATTTTTTTCATAAAAATCTAATGTTCGGCCAAATGACATAGATAATGTTATATATATTAATAATAAACAAATTGGGCTTCTTTTGGCTTTTTATAGTAAGTTTATCAACCTTATAGTGTAAGAAAACAAGAAGACACGGTAAAAGAAAAATTATTTAACTTAAAGTAAAATCTAAATGATAAGGTTAAAATAGAAACCTAAACTTGTCTAAATTATATTGGATGAGAGGATTTCCACCCATCCCCACCTTATCTTCGAAATAACTCAATTGGGAGCTATTAAAAACCGAATATGACTTTATAATAAAATAATATTTTTAGTTACTCCAAAGGTGCCCCTCTCCTCCCTTATAAAAGGGAACCTCCTCCCTCTCTTCCTCACACCACTTTGAGCATTCAAGCTCGGAAAAACCCTGCCAATTTCTCTTCTCCACTTCAATAGAAACATCCTAGAGGTTCTGGTCTTCTTCAAAGACCAATATTAGTTCCCTAAGAGGATGTTTCAAAAAGGCGTGTCGAAAGAAGAGGTAATATCTGTTACCGATTCTTTCAACTTTATTTCTTCTTCTACTTCTTCTTCTTTAGTTGTTTTATTATTAATTAATAACATCAGTATCACTCATATACTGATATGTTATTATAATTATGAAACAACCCTATTTCACCATCTATCCATCCTACAGAAAATGAAATCACTGCGCGTGCGTACGTACGGAATACCGTCTCCATGCCATTGTGTAATCTGTTTTCGACCACCACCTTACATGGATGGGTATAATGGGGTAAATAAATAACTATATATGGTTATTGTAAATTGATATTGATTCTATAATATTATACATACACTTTAATACAATTCCAATATCATGGTTATGATATCATCGCTCGTGCGTACGTACAGAATATCGTCTCCACGAACGCGGTGAGATTCATTTTCCATGATTAACCATTAAAGAATGATTATAAAGTATATATAATTAATAATAATGAAATATATGACATAATTAAGCTACTGGATTTATGTATACATATGAATATATATATATTTAATCTACTTACTTCCATTCAAGTCAATAAGGAAAAGAAAACAGCGTTCATGCGTACATACGACCTACCGTCTCCATGAACTGTGTATTTCATTTCATTTATATATATATTATATATATTTTTGTATACTGAATATATGATATATATATATCATGATTTACATTCTGGACCTAATTAAATCATCATATAAGTAATAATAATATCAAGAACAACAAGTCCAAACACGTACGATAAATAAAACAATTTAACCCAAAACGCTGCTTTAACATGGAACTTGCAAAAGAATGGGTAATATAAAGTCATAAGTAAACCATATGTGATATCATAACAATGAATATAATTCTCTAATAAGTCAATGACATTATTTAAATAATTATACAGGAGGTTCGTAAATGTACGAAGCATATCGGACCTAAGGTAAGGGATAATTTTTCAAATCTCATTTTTATCCGAGATTGCTTATATGTAAGTATTTACTGGGGTTATATTTATCATCCATATCCCTGTTTTATAAAAATGGTTTCATGTATTTTTAAATTCCTTTTTACCCATTTTTTTACTTTTACTACATGGTATGTAAGGAATATTTCTTTTACAAGGTACTTTTTGACTTTTCCGACAAAAGTATGAGAAGAATATTATTTTTAACTTATACGGCGTGAACGGATTTTTACGGTTTCATAACACCTCATTTTCATGAAGCTTACTCTACAAGATTTTATGACAATTTTCAAAAAAATACTTTTATTTTAAAATTTCATGGAATTTTTTGAGAAGAAAATGATTTTGAAGAAGAAAGGATATTTTCCTCAAGAATTCATTTCAAATGTTTTATCAAAACCATTTTCCATCTATGATGACATTATTTCATATGTGTATGTTTAAAGTTTAATGTCTCTATGATTTATATGGTTTCACTTTTATTATGATGAAATGTCCATTCATTTTATATGGATTATGAGATGATGGGATGATATTTATGAAACCCATTTTATTATTTGGGTTATGATGAATTTTTTAAGATTATTTTGTGGCACAAGTAAGAATGATTTCATTATGAGATGGGTGTGACCTATATCTCCCTCCAATTCATTGGGTAAAGATTTATATCTCATGAGATAGACCTGGCTGGAACAGTATGTTAATCCAGTTCAGTGTTACAGGACTGAAACGAGGAGGGAACTCGATTCAGAAAGGGACTTTGTCCACTAAGATGGTCTTGAAAGCAATGCCTTGGATACTATGGAAATCATAATATGTGCTTAATGGTTTCCATAATTAAATGTTTTAATCCCATGGTATTTTATCATTATTGATGGTCCCTTATGATATATGCCTTACGTACTTCGAAGATTCATGTCTTTGCTCAAGATTTTGATGTTTAGATTTTATGTTCAAGTTTTTGCTTTCAAATGTTTATGGATTGTTTTATGTTCTCTATGTTTACCCTTACTGGGAATTTGAGCTCACCCCTTTTATGTTTTCTTTTCCCCAGGATATAAATAATGGTCTTAGGTAAGAAAAAAAGGGGAAGATCTTTATGGGAGATATTGAAGATCTTTCACCACGATTAGAAGATTATATTCCAAGTTTCCAAAGAAACTAAACTATTACGGTCCTTGTGTGTCTGTTTTTGTTATCTACTAAGTATTCTGCAAAAGTAATGTAATTTCCATGTACGTCAAGCTTTGGGTCTCTATAGTTGGTTTCAGAGGAAATTTTTAGTTAACCTTTGGAAACTAGGATGTGAAAACTTTAGTGAAATCCCTAAAGATATTTCTAAGGTATGTCTATGGATGTCCTTAAGGTTAAGTATAAGTATATGTTATAGTACTAGAATTACGGTAAAAATCTTAGAATTAAACCTAACATGTTATATATTGAAGGTACTCGCACTTTATTATGTTGTTTTTCCTAGCATGCTTTTTGCCTCTCACACTATTCTTTTTGTGTTTTAGACGATGGCTGGAACCCGAAGAAACCGTGTTGATCAATGTAATGGACAATGCAATGATTGTCCTCATGAACAAACAGATTTTATGGGAGATGGAGTGAAAAATCTTATTTATATACTTACACAATCTAGGAATCATTATAGACTTCCAAATGAGCATAGAAGGGAACAATATTTTATTGAGTCCTTCATGAGGCAACGTCCACCTTCTTTCAGTGGGTCTTCTGATCCACTTGTTTCTGAACAATGAATCAGTACCACTGAAAAGATATTTTTAGTTGTTCAATGTTATGGACATGATAAAGTCATCTTAGCAGTATATCGTTTGGAAGGTGAAGCTGATCAATGGTGGAATCTTATCAAGAATATGAGGCCAAGAGATGAAATTGAGTCCATGGAATGAGACGAGTTCGAGAACTTATTTTTCAATAAGTACTTCCCTCTTATTCTTCAAACAATGATGGAGAATGAGTTTCTTAAAATAAAGCAAAAGGATGAGGAATCTATTGGTATATACGAAGCGAATTTTACAAGGCTTTCAAGGTATGTGTATGGCTTTATCATCCAACATGAAAGTAAAGTTGATCGATTTTTCACTGGATTAAAACCAAATCTTTGAAGGGCATTAGCTATAAGAGACTTAAGTATCTATGACGAAGTTCTGCGTTGTGCTATCAAGGTAGAAATGGAAGTTGGTGTTACATATCCATCTCATTTTTTTGACAAGAAACAAAAGATGGAGTTCAAGGAGAAGTCTCAGAATAATGGTGAAAAGAAGATGAATGTTTCCTTATGCTCAAAGTGTGGAAAGAAGCATGGTGGAGATTGTCATTAAGGGGATAGAAAATGTTTTAAGTGTGGAAAAGAAGGTCATCGAGCAACTGAGTGTCGAAGTAATGATGTGAATAAAGAAAAGACTGCAGAGAATGCAGCACCAACACTTCAATGCTTCAAGTGAAATGAAATGGGGCATTATTCTAATCAATCCCTAATCCAGGGGTTAATGATGATCGACATGAGCAACCACTTAAGGAAAAGGACAAAGGGAAGTCACATGCGATCACAATTGGCGATGTTGAATATGGCAACGATGTGGTGGAATGACTAAGTGTTTATGTAATGGGATTCCAAAATAATGTTGTATAGAGTATCGTGGAATATTTGAATATTTATGTATTGGTCTATTGTGGTTTTCAATAATTTTATGGTACTGGTAACCATTGAAAGTGATTGAGATATTTTTGGAAAGAAGATGATATGTGTATAATGAAGGGATAAGGAGAAAATGAAATTTTTGACAGCATTCATGAGCTCATGACTGATATAAGGAAATAGTTATATCATGGTTTGAGTATATAGAATTTTGGGGTTTTGGTATGTGTAAATAGTTAACTTTTGATAGCACTCATCTTTTCATTAAGATTCAATGGGTATTCATTTTTCAAGAGAATACATGATTAAGGCCTTCGAATGTTTGGAATGTGACCAACAAGACATATTTTATGATATATGGGGATCAACGATGGTATTAACATGCTTGTTATATGAAATCTCTGGTAATCATTTTCGCTATAATATGAGAATGGACTATAATATTATGGATAATCCCAAATTTTGTAATAGATTATGTTGGACATAAGTTAGTATTGTATTTTTATAGAAAAAAAAGGACAACCTGTAGAATGAGCGACAACCCGTCACGTCAGACAAGGCTGTGGGAATCGAACCCACAACCGAAGTGCGACATGACTTTATTTCCTACCACTAGCCTAAAGGAAGTCCCTGGTTAGTAGAACCAAGTTTTTTTATTATGCAGGATGATAGATGAAGTATAAGTCCATTTTGGAACCATATATGATTAATCTCACCATAGATGGAATTATGTATATAACTTTTGCTAACTTATGTTTGAGACAGATGGAATGACCTATCATTCTATCACATGATCTGCTAAAACTTCGCGAAATACAAATTCAACTTCATTTCATAAAGATATGAAGTGTAAATTGTTCAAGGTACGAACAACGGTGAGATTATACCAAAATAAAGTAAGTATTTATTCTAATTCAAATTCTTCAACTTTAGGGAAATGATCTTGAAAACCAAAAATGTTGTCCTAGTGCCCTTATATCCAATGAATCAGATGGTACCCAAGATCATCACAAATATATGGCTTTGTGATTGTTGGATTTTTCATATCCATGTTCTCTACCACTCTACATCAGAACATGACGGTTAGATATCTCTTCCATATCCATATTTTCACCTATGTTCTCCTACGTAGAAGCCCAGTGATTAGTTAATTTGGGTAACCGTTACGTTTCATAGTTTAGTTTTTAAAGATATGTTTTGGTATTCTTTTTTACGATGTGAGTATTTATTAAAGAAACTTTCGAATAGTAAACCATTTATAACCCCGACAAATTTCGAGGGCGAAATTCATTTTAAGGGGGAAAGAATGTAACACCCGGAGATTTTATGAAAAATATTATTTTTAATTTCATTGAAGTCTGGTGTTGTACGCTACACCAAAAGGAGCTTGCACTACACACATCCCTGACTTGGATTTCATTACACACAATCAAGACTTTCTTCGATAGCGTGTGTAGTATGCAATACCGAGTTTCACAAAATGAGATATTATTATAATATTACTATGAACTAGCCATTATGAATAGTAATACCCACTTTTTGAAATTTTATAAATTTTATCTTCCAAAATGGAATTTATTTTTGGATTCATAACATCAAAATTAGCCTAGGGTGAATTTTTTGTATTTTTCTGAAGACTTTCAATTTTTGATGAATAGTGAAAACACTAGGTTACTATTCAAAAATTGACTTTTTATTTAAATAATTATTTATTTTATTTAAATTTATTTTAGGTCAAAATTGATACATAATACCTATATAAGTTCAATTTAAGTCATTGGAGTCATTTTATAATAATTTTAGATATATAAAAATTTTATTCAACTTTTCACCGTCTTTTACCCACCTCCTAGGAGAATTTGCAAATTCACATTAAACATAATTTTACCTCTTCTGTGAGTGGAATTTCAAAAATCCGAGAGACACGGTTAATATCAAGGACTAAAATTTTGTTCATTGAGATGAAAATAATTTTTGGTGAATAGTATATTTTTTCTTTTTTTATCACGGATAAAAGTAAATAGGGTAATTAAGGGTAAAAATGATATTATTAGTACCCTAAAACATGTCCAAATTCTATTGGATAAGTGTAATTCGACCAAAAACAACCTTAGGAATAAAATATGACCATTTAGTTCCACTTGGATTAGATTAGGACATTTATTATTAATTTATGTAAAGAAGGGTTAAAATAGTTAAAATCAAAGTTTAATAACTAAATCATTTTTAATATAGGGTTATACATAAGATAAATTAGACTATAAATATTCATTAGAAATATAAAAAGATTTCTTAGATAATGGTGTTTTATTTATAATTTTTAGACGTTAAATAATTTAATTTAATTATGACACAATGATGATGCAATAATTATCTTATTAATGAAATATTGACATAATTGATGTTATAAATACGCAAATAAATTTAATTTGAGAATTTTTATGAATTACAATAATTTTATAGGTTAATATGAAATATTAGTATTGATTTAGATAAGTTTTTTAGAACTAATCATTCTATTATGATTTTCACAAAAATCAATTACCAAATAGTGTCGAAATTGACATAAAATAGTTTTTAAAAAAATAATATATTATTAATTGTTAATTTATTCCTAAAATTATAAGGTTCAGACAAATGACTTAGATAAGGTTATATATATTAATAATAAAGAACTTGGGGTTCTTTTGGCTTTTTATAGTATGTTTATTAACCTTATAGTGTAAGAAAATAAGAAGACACGGTAAAAGAAAATTATTTAACTTAATGTAAAATCTAAATGATAAGGTTAAAATAGAAACCTAAACTTGTCTAAATTCTATTGGATGAGAGGATTTCGACCCATACCCTCCTTAGCTTCGAAGTAACTCAATTTGAAGCTATTAAAAACCGATTATGACTTTATAATAAAATAATATTTTTTTTATTCCAAGGGTGCCCCTCTCCTCCCTTATAAAAGGGCACCTCCTCCCTCTCTTCCTCACACCACTTTGAGCCTTCAAGCTCGTCCAAACCACGAATATTTATCTTCTACACTTCCCTAGAAACATCCTAGAGGTTCTGGTCTTCTTCAAAGACCAATCTTAGTTCCCTAAGAGTAGGTTTCAAAAAGGCGTGTCGAAAGAAGAGGTAATATCCATTACCGATTCTTTCAACTTTATTTCTTCTTCTACTTCTTCTTATTTAGTTGTTTCATTATGAAGTAATAACATCAGTATCACTCATATAATTATATGTTATTATATGTATGAAACAACCCTATTTCACCATTTATCCATCCTACGGAAAATGAAATCACTGTGCGTGCGTACGTACGGAATATCGTCTCCATGTCGTCGTGTAATCTGTTTTCAACCACCACCTTACATGGATGGGTATAATGGTGTAAATAAATTACTATATATGGTTATTGTAAAGGGATATTGATTCTGTAATATTATACATACACTTAAATACAATTCCATTATCATGGGAATGATATCATCGCTTGTGCGTACGTATGGAATGTTATCTCCACGAACGCGGTGAGATTCATTTTCCATGATTAACCATTCAAGAATGATTATAAAGTATATATAATGAATAATAATTAAATATATGACATAATGAAGCTATTGGATTTATTTATACATATATATATATATATGTATATTTCATCTACTTACTTCCATTCAAGTCAATAAGGAAAAGAAAACTGCGTTCATGCGTATGTACGGCCTACCGTCTCCATGAACGGTGTATTTCATTTCATTTATCTATATATTATATATATTTATGTATATTGAATATATGATATATATATCGTGATTCAAATTATGAAATTAATTAAATCATGATATTAGTAGTAATAATATCAAGAACAACAAGTCCAAACTCGTACGATAAATAAAACGATTTAACCCAAAACGCTGCTTTTACATGGAACTTACAAAAGAACGGGTAATATAGTCATAAGTGAACCATATATGATATCATAAATATGAATATTATTCTTTAATAAGTCAATGACATTATTTAAATGATTATACAGGAGGTTCGGAAATGTACGAAGCATATCGGACCTAAGGTAAGGGATAATTTTGCAAATCTCATTTTTATCTGAGATTGCTTATAAGTAAGTATTTACTGGGGTTATATTTATCATCCATGTACCTGTTTTCTAAAAATGTTTTCATGTATGTTCAAAGTCATTTTTAGCCATTTTTTTACTTTTACTACATGGTATGTAAGGAATCTTTCTTTTACATGGTACTTTTTGACTTTTTCGACAAAAGTACAATAAGAATGTTATTTTTAACTTATACGACATGAATGGATTTTTACGGTTTCATAACACCTCATTTTCATGAATTTTACTCTACAAGATTTTATGAAAATTTTCAATAAAATACTTTTATTTTAAAAGTGCATGGCATTTTGTGAAAAGAAAATGATTTTGAAGAAGAACTGATATTTTCCTCAAGAATTCATTTCAAATGTTTTATCAAAACCATTTTCCATCTAAGATGACATTAATTCATATGGGTATGTTTCAAGTTTAATGTCTCTATGATTTATATGGTTTCACTTTTCTTATGATGAAATGTCCATTTTTTTATATGGATTATGAGATGATGGGATGATGTTTAGGAAACCCATTTTATTCTTTGGGTTATGATAAATGTTTTAATTTTATTTTGTGGCACAAGTAAGAATGATTTAATTATGAGATGGGTGGGACCTATATATCCCTCCAATGTATTGGGTAAAGATTTACATCTCAAGAGATAGACATGGCTGGAACGGTAAGTTAATCTGGTTCAGTGTTACAGGACTGAAACGAGGAGTGAACTCGATTCAGAAAGGGACTTTTTCCACTAAGATGGTATTGGCAGCAATTTCATGGACACTATGGAAATCAAAACATGTGCTTAATGGTTTCCACAATTACATGTTTTATTCCCATGCTATTTTATCATGATTGATGTTCCCATATGATATATTCCTTACGTACTTCCAAGATTCATGTCTTTACTCATGATTTTGATGTTTAGATTTTATGTTCAAGTTTTTGCATTCAAATGTTTATGGATTGTTTTATGTTATCTATATTTACCCTTAATGGGCATTTGAGCTCACCCCTTTTATGTTTTCTTTTCCCCAGGATATATTGAAAAGTTTTAGGTAATAAAAAAAGGGGAAGATCTTTATGGGAGATGTTGAAGATCTTTCACCATGATTAGAAGATTATATTCTGAGTTTCCAAAGACACTAAACTATAATGGTCCTTGTGTGTCTGTTTTTGTTATGTACTATGTATTCTAAAAAAGTAATGTAATGTCCATGTACGTCAAGCTTTGGGTCTCTGTATTATTTTTCCAATAAAATGTGGATTCCAAATATTACGTTTCTAAAGTTTATGAATCCATGAATGTTTGGGTTATGAAAGTCTAACTCTTTTATTTTCAGGAAAATAATGATAATACCAACAGTAATACATGGTACATGGATAGTGGTTGTTCCTGGCACATTACTGGTAACAAAAACTTCTTTGAAAATATTATCAAGACGAAAAGAGGAAAAGTAACATTCAGAGATAATGCTATGGGAGAAATTATTGGTATAGATAACATTGTTATTCTTGGAAAAACATTGATTTCAAATGTTTTATTAGAAAAAGGAGATATCATTCATCAATTTATTGGGACACAAGATCAACATGCTGATATTTTCACAAAATCTTTACCATCTGATAGATTTAAATACATTAAACAGAAGTTAAGAATGATAAACATAGGTTAATCTTCGATATTATCTTCTTGTTGTAACCTATCTCCTTACAGTAACAAACTCTTTTTCAAAGGGGGAGTAAATTTTCTTGTTAGTCAAAAAAATTCATAGAAAAAATTTCGTAGTCAAAATTTTTTCGTATTCAAATTTTCAGTCAAAATTTTTTCATAATAAAATTTTCATTGTAAAAATTTCTTCATAATCAAATTTTTGTAGTCAAATTATTTCGTAATCAAATTTTCATAGTCAAAATTTTTTCGTATTCAAATTTTTTCATAATATAAAAAATTTTGTAGTCAAAATTTTTAGTAGTCAAAATTTTTTGGTAGTTAAAATTCTCATAATGAATATTTTCTTAGTTAATTTTTTTCAAAATAAATATTTTCATAGTTAAAATTTTCATAATGGAGATTTTTTTAGTTAAAATTTTCGTAATAAAAATTTTTATAGCTATATTTCTTGCAATAAATAATTTTGTAGTTAAAATTTACATAATGAATATTTTTGTAGTTAAAATTTTTGTAATCGTATTTTTATAGTAAATTTTTTTTAGTTGTCTAAGATTTTTCACAGTCAAAATTTTCTTAATCTAAAGTTTTCATAATGAAAATTTTCGAAATCAAAAGTTCTTCAAGAAGAATTTTCCTCATTACGAATAATCTTCCTGATAATCTGAAAGGTATGTTTCCCTTCCTAAGTCTTCGTAATCATTTTTCCTTCCTGTTATTTACAATTGTTTTTAAACACTTTGGATTCACTTTTCCTTAAATCCGATTTTTAAAAAAAAACCCTCAAAAAGATCAAAACCTATTAAAATCATTCTTCGGATATCATCTCAACTGTTAGATATTCTCAAGAAGTTTTCAACCAATGGATCAATCTTGGAAGGTGAACTGTCACCTCTATTGCCTATAAAAAGGACCCCTCGATGATTTTACCACATTGAATTCCAATCCTTTGTGTGCTAAAGCTATGCCTCTATTTTTAAGGTTGTTCTGATTCATCAAAGTTTCTTCTATTCTAAATTTCTTCTAAATCCTCTTCTTAAAATGAAATGTCAACTATCAATCATATCCTTAAATGGAAGATATACAGAGAAAGGTTAGTTGATCCAAAGTTTTATGCCAAGTATGACTCGATTATTTCTAATAATATCAAGCTCAATGGTTTGGAGAGTGATTGTGTATCGAAAACAAAGGCACAAGATCCAGTTTATATGAATTTGTTGATTGAGTTCTATGAAACAGTATGTTTCTTCAAGGAAGAAGGCAGAGACAAGTTTTTCTTTAAGAGTTATGGAAATACATATTCTCTTTCTTATACCATGTCTGCAATCTTAATTGGAATTATGTATGAAGGAGAAGTGGAGTTTTTCTCACACGAGATACATAATGTAACATGATCTATTGATAAGGAAAAATACATAAAGTGTCTTGGCCTAAAATAATGGAAGACTCTGAATATTTTTCATCTGTCTATAAACATTCAGATTCTTGAATTATTGGTTCAAGGTTTTATCATTCCGACAAAGGGGGACAAGGATACCTTGAATAAAAGTGATATTTAATTTCGAGATTTCCTGGTGAACCTAAGAAAGATAAACTCGGTTAATCATGTCTTCATTTTTATTGAGAATATAAAGAATGGAAATATAAAGTCTCATATTATCATGAATCCATACATTCTTTTAAATATTATTATTTTTGGTCTTCAGAATTTTAAGATTCCTTGTAGTTCTAAGCCGAGAAATTGAAAGGTGATTCTTTTAAGTGATGATACTCTAAGGAGGATGAATATTGGATTTAATAGTTGATACGGAGAATTTTATTATCTATCTAAAAAATAAGTTGAAGATCCTTAATAGAAATAGGAGGTGGATGAAACCTCTAAAAAGGGTGGAAGGAAGAGAAATTTGAAGGAACTAGAAGGAAAAGAAAAAACACCTGTGGAGAAGGAAACTCAATCCGCACCCCCAAAACCAAATAAGAGAAATATGTATACTGATGAAGTGGATGCTAAATGAAGAGCGGACAAGAAGAACGAGAAAGTAGGGGATCCTTGTTTTGGTTTGGATCCTACTGAGGCGATATCCTTGAAGATAATTACTGCTGAAGAGCTTGAGAAGCAACAAAAAGAGAAAAAGAAAAAGAAAAGAGGCCTGAGGCGGAGATAGTCCAATCACTTCTTAAGGCTGCTGAAAAGGTCTCTGAACAAATTCTCGTACCAGAATCTTTTTTGATAGAACCATTACCAGAGGCTCTGGGAAAGAAGTTAGTGATTCCTAAACAATATTAAGTAGAAGAAATAGTGAAATAAGAAGAATTGGAAGAAAAAGAGGAAGAAGGGAGTTGAAATAACTATGATATGATAAATTAAGTAGAATATTATCATGATAAGGAGAGTCCTTCTGAGAAGTTATCAATATGAACTTTTTAAGCCGAGTCATTAAAACATGATACCCCAAGAAAAGATGAGAAGGGTGAGGAAGAAGTGAATAAGTTGTCTGAAAATGAAAGTAGCAATCATGATTTCATTGACCCATGGGATGTCGAGGCAGGAGCTGAGAAGGAAGAAGTTGATAGAGAAAAATTGTTCAGCTATCAGATAGTGAACATTAATCTCCTAATCCAGAAGAAATCATTCTGAAATATGATAATATAAAACAATTGGTTGTGGATACACCTATAAAATATGTCTTAAATAAGAAAGAGGTGGGCGCTTCATGAAAAAGGAAGGATGATGAGATTGAAACAGAATCTTCGCCAAACAAAGTCTCGGATTCAGAATTGTCTTCACTTGGACATGATTTTGTAGTTCAGTTTTTGAAAAATATTTTGGGAACTATTCCAATATTACCTAGTATAAAATCATGATTTCATATGCATCAGCATATGTTAAATCAAAAATCTAATTTAGTATCCATGGTGATGGATAAATGTGTCAGTATCGAGACATACTTCAAGACCTTTCTCATTGGTTATGAGGCTCATAAAAGATCTTTCAAGAAGATGACAAGAATTTCAAGAAATAAAATAGAAGAGATGATAATCTTTGATGAATTTCAAGATAAGTTCAAGGATTCTTTTGACACCAGATATGTGAATATCAAGGCTCTCACTAATATTTTAGAATAAAAGATAACTCTTGAACAAACTTCTCAGATGCAAGAAGGTAAGGATCTAAATGGGAAGAAAAATTTTGTGTCCATGAATTGGAAGAGAGAAATGGATCTTAGAATAAAGATAGAATATAATCTTGTTAAGCAGGAAGAAGTCTTGAAGTTTCATAATTATATTCTCAGGGATCTAGAAGAAAAAATTAAAGCCATAGAAAAGAAAAGTGAAGATAAAGATCAGTTACTCAAACACATGGAAGATGATCCCAAGGAACTCAAGAAGCTGAAGACTATTGTGAAGATACTGATGCCGAAGGAGAAATAAGGATACTATTATCCAAATACAATCTTTTGTTTCATTTCCCTGATTGTGAAAATTCTTTGAATCTAAATGAAATTTTAGTTGTACTCTATATTTGGTTGTTTAGTACTCATATTTTAGCTACAATTTTTTCCTTTCCATTCCCTATATTTATTTTTGAAAATCACAAAGGGGGAGAAAGGAATGTCAAAAAATAATACTTAGTATGGAAGAAATTTACCTAATTAAGGGTGAGTTCATCTAAGGGGGAGTTTTCCTCATGATGATTTTCTTATCTAAGAAAATAAAAAATCTCTTTCAGGAATTTAAGAATAAAATACTTAAGTATTCCAAAGCCTAAGGGGGAGTTAGTTGTATTCACTTTGATCCATAAGTAAAGAGAGTTATGTTTTCATTTACAAGCCCATAAAATTTCGAAGTCCTTATATTATTTTTCGTAAGGATGTTTCTGCTTCCCTAAAAGGGGGATATTCATGAGTCAAAAAGGATTCCTTATGAATTTTTTATTCATTCATGTTTTGAAAATCACAAACACCCTATCTTAGGGAAAATTTAATTTTCACTAAGTTTTTTTTCATAATAGGGAAAAATTTCCTTACCCAAGGAAAATTTATCCTTACTTATTTTTCATTTTTCTTATTTTAGTTTCTATAAATATAACTCTTTTTATTCCTATGTAAAAAAATAGGTTTCAAATCTAAAACCTCAGAATTCTATAAATACTTAGATAAACAGTATTCTATTTTCAGGATCCGAATTTAGGTGCCGAATTTTCTAAAATTCAGAAACTGAATTCTCTGAAATTTAGATTATGATTTCTCAAAAATTCGGGTTCCTAATTCTCTGAATTTCATACTCCAAATTCTCTAACATTCATAATTTGAATTCTCTGAAATTCAGAATCGGAAATCTCTGAAATTCAGGTTCCAAATTCTATAAAATTCAGACTCTAAATTCCTTAGAATTCAAACTCCAAATTCTTTATAATTTAGGTTGAGAATTATTTGGAATTCAGACTCTGAATTCCTTAGAACTCTGGTTCTGAATTCTTGAGAATTTAGTCTCCAAATTCCTCATAATTTCGACTCTGAATTCTTTATAATTCGGGTTCTGAATTCCATGAAATTCAGACTTCTAATTCCTTAGAATTCAGACACCTAATTCCAGAGAGTTCAGGTTACGAAATCCTCATAATTCAGATTCCAAAGTCTACAGAATTCAAATTCCAAATTCCTTGAAAAATAGAATCTAAATATCCTTGTAATATAGACTGTGAAGGTTTAGTCACTTAGACTCTGAACATTATCTTTCCTTAGACTCTGAAAAAATATATTTGGTTTATAAACCATATTTTACTTCTCTCGTTATATTTATAAAATGATTTCATGCATTTTGTTTCTAAATAATCATTTTTTTAGTGACACGTGTACAAGTCCCTCCAAAATTAATGGAAAAATATCCTTGTTGGAGGAGGGAGCCGACCTTTGGAGATGTGACTATAAATAAGAGGTCCTTTGAATGATATCAACACTATTCTATGACTCTAGAGATTACATGCTGCAGAAGTGAATTATAGAGAGAGAGACTCTCATGCTTTATGCGTACTGAACATCTTGTTCAGATTGCTTTGTGGGACTCCAATTTTTGTTGTGTACAATCGAGGGCTTCCATGGATAGAAAGACAGAGGTGTCCACTACTTTAAAGTTCAAGGACTTTCTTGATAAGAAAGACAGAGGTTTCGACTACCGTAATGTTCGATGGATTTTAGGGAAAGAAATACAGACTTTGATATTTTTATCAAGGTCTTACCCTAGTGTGGGTAAGACAGAATTTCTTGAAAGTATAAATCAAGGGACCTTTATCCAAGTTTGTTGGATACCCCACTCTTTGTGTTAAAAGATTTCATACTTGTTACATGTATTGTTTCAAATTTTTTCCACTGCATTTTGATTAATAAGGAATGTATAACTATCTTATATGTTCTTGTACTTGTATACTCTGATTAGTAAGATTCTATACGCTTTAACGTAGAATCTTTTCCCTTGTAAACATTTCATAAGTTTCATTTCCGAAACCATATTTCCAGAATCATTCAAGTTTGTAGAACTTATTGGTCTTGTTAATTTAACATGTTTGACATTGTTAAACAATATTTTTTTATACCATCTTTAACAGTTCCAAAGAAATTTTTAAAGTATACAATTCACCCCCCCCCCTTCTTGTATATTGAGCATCTACATCATTATTTATATCCTAAAATATTATTAATGATTAGGTTGTAATATGCTATAAAACAATCATATTTTATATTATAAATATCAATATTGTTCTATTATGATTTAATAACATGTTTAAAATCACTATAAATGAGCTTAATGTGCATTAAATCAAAATGATTCTTGAGTTAAGGGACTTTATCTCAAATTCATTTCGTTACGGCATATTGTCATGTAATTCACATAATACCTTTTATATGTATATATACTATAATTTTGACATTTAATATCATCAACACTTCAATTTTAATTATTTTTTAAATATAATTTTTTATTATTTTATCTAAGGGTATTTAAATTAAAATTTACCAAGTGGTAAGCGATATCTTAACCCAATTTGTGTTCGTTGGGTTAATCTTTTACTTCACTTATTATATCATTCGAAGATTTTTTATATACTTAAATTTGATTACCTTGTTTTTTATTTACACTTTATTTTTGTGGATTTACTGTTAATGCACATAATTGATTCATTTTTGAATTCTTACTTCAATTTTATGACCATTGCAACGGTCTACTTCACAATCTCATTTTAATCAAGATTGGTCATTTAAGAATTTCAATTGATGGAGATTATTTAAAAATTGTATAATAATCTTTTAATTTTTTTTCTCATATTCTTATTAATGAAAACATTAAATTAATAGTACCATTTTCCACTATTTAGTTCTTAAAATATTTTAAAAATTTTTTAGATAATATGACATACTTTTTCTCTTCGGTCAGAAATAGTTGTTCTTCGAGAACCATGATTTCAAAAAATGTTCTAAAAAATGTATTTACCTTTTAAAAATGATTTATCAAAAGAATTTTCACTCATTTTTACTCTTTAAAAAAATAAATGGAACATTCTATCTTTTTCTAAATAATACCTATTTGGCATTTACTAAAAACTTGAAAGGAAAGTTTTTATCATTTTCTAAACAAGGAACATTCCTAAATTTTCAAAAGTGCAAATGGGATGTTATTTTTAACTTCTGTTTCATGTATCTAATTCCCATATATCTTAACCATCAATAATTTTAAGCATATTATTCAATTTTATAGGATGATTTTTAATGATTTTTTTTATCAAAAGTGATTTTCAAATATAATGGATTTTAAAAAAAATAAATATAAAAAGGATATTTTCCTAAAAAATGTTTTAAAAGTTATTTTTATTTTGTTTCTATCCATCAATGAAAAACACCTTTATTCATAGTCTAATGATTATATACTGAATTTATTGCGTCATTAATCATTATCTAGATGTTTAAAGATCACTTTGACCTAGGAAATAATTGACCTTCACTTCATTGATTGATTTTTTTAGTCACTAAAATTGTCTGGAATTATTCACATTCCTATAGACATTAAATTTCCCTTAAATATCAATATTATTTATCATGGATATGTTTATTTATTCAACCATCTATCATTTTTATATATGGTGTTTACTTCTATGGTTATTTGATCAACTAGGGAAATATTGATAAATCTGTATCCTTTACTCAATAAAAAAACATGATGATAAGGAATATTATTTATGAATTAGATCGATTATTCATTAGATTATGAATGGTTTGGATAGGTATGACATGGTTTGAGTACCGGTTATGGAAATCCGATCAATTCATCGGTAGTCTTATGAGACAAAATCTTATAAACATACCATTCACATTTGCAATAGGTATTTTTTAATTTTTATTTTAAATTTATTGATAATAGTAGGTTCTAAACCATATTGTGAAAGGTCATGATTGTAAAGGTATCATTTTCCAATAATATATGACATATGATAATTAAAAATTAACTTCATTTAGAATTAATTCCTTATTATCCATGTGATTTTCTTTATGGTGTTATGTATGGATTTAATTGATTATCATATTATTGGTCTAATGGAATTTGTTTTTAGTAATTTCCCTTTTCATATTGATTCTGCCTTATCCAATTATCTAAATGGAATGTATTCTTATTTATTTTGACATTCCATGTTTATTATAGTTATTGATTCAAGATATATTATTTTGTACTAAACCCTTACTGAGCATTTGATCTCACCCTAATTTTTTTCCTTTCCCAAATATGCCATGACAAGTACTATGTTATATATGAAAGGATACATTATAGGTAATAACATTATTCTCAAAAAAAATGTAATTTTTTTATTAAATTATAATTCTAGACTCAAGTCTTTATCTAGTTTTCCTAGTCTACTAACCTATTCGGTCCTTCGGGATATTATTTTATTATATCTTATGAAAATGTAATAAAAGAATGCAATGGCTCCAGGATACTCAGGCTGGGGTATCTAGAAGATATAATTATGATATCCTTCTAATGGAGAAAAAAGTTGATAAATAATCAATAGCTTTAGGAGATACATATCTATTGTGAATGTTCTAATCATCAATAACGATACTTGTTATTAGAATTATTGATATTTCTAAGTGAATATGATTTATAAAAGATCATTGAACTGAGAATTAGTAGTGAAAGAAAGATATTTATCAATCTTGTAGATGTTCTACCATTTAAGTAGTTATTATTTAGTGTAAGGACATTGATCTGGTTCATGTTGACAAATCATCGGGTAAACTCAAAATCAATTTCAAATAGGAATAAATTAAATGAAACACTATCATATTCATAGTTAAACTCTTGGGAAACTATGTCACTTTGGGTAAGAAGGTATAGAATTGTGAAAATCTCTAAATTTAATGAGAAGATATTAAATATTCCCAGTGAGATGATATAATATTTAAATCATATGAGACATAAATTGTTTTGGTTATTGTAAGACAAAAACCAAATTTAATATGTGAATTATTATATTTTAGAATCCATGGTTTGGGTGATTAACCAATAATGGAATATATTATGTATTTATGGTATAACCTTGAAAATATTTGTTTCAAGACTTTACTTATTTCACTGTTTAGGTGAGGCTATGAGTAATACAAATTAAGTGGTGTGATATTAGAGAATTATATGAGGATAAATTGAAAAAAAATGAATTATAAAATGAGAACATAAATTCACAAAACCCATCTCATTGATCCATATATCCCTAAGGCACTTCTATTTTGATCTAGTCTAGAAACATTAAATAGACTCATACATATCATACCTACTCCTGAATATAGTATGGGGTGTTAGAAGGGTATGCCTATAGGTAATGATAGCCAAGTATCAAAACAAACTTGGAGAACTCCCTTTATCCTCTTATATTTTCAAATATATCATTATTATTTGGAAGTGGATATTGGTTCAAGATCTTCACCTATTTCATTATCTAATAATACTCAAATATATGTAATGAACCGTCCACCAATTTGAAAAAAAATACTACAGTACCCCATGGGTTTATACAAGAGAGAATAAAATCCTTCACTTCCATATCCTCTATATATGAATTTAGATCTTGAAGATCTATATGATCAATCAATTGAGGTGGAATATATATTTTTTTGTTCCATGAACATTCTCAATTATGGACTCAACCTCACACTTAGTTATAAAACACACAAAAAATATTTAATAAATTCATCCAATAATATATCAATTATAGGAGAAAAGACTACCTAATATATCTTTTCATAATCTAGAATGATATCGTCAACGAGGTTCATAATTCCAATCAATTTCCAATAGTCCTACCATGTATGACATGCATGTATGTCCCACTACTCAATAGTGGGATAATTATCTCCCCATGAATATGTAAATGATTTTCATCGATGAAAGTTTTTAATATGAGTTTAATATTGAACCAACTAATCCATTTTATTGACCACATCAAATCTACACATCTCTATCATAAAAAAATTATACAAATATATAACTATTGATCATGATGGTACATTCATGACACTATAAGACACCCTCTGATAAAACCAATAAGGGTGTATCAATATATATAACCCCATAAAATTACTCTATGGTCAACACCAAACTATTAATGAAATAATAATATAGGAATGAGTGTGATGCATCTATATTGAATAGAGAGGACTCTATATTACAATCTTTAAAACCCTATATAAAAATATTGATGGAATGATAACATGATCTACAAGAGTAGGCTTAAAATAATGTAACTGTTTAGAGCCTCATCCATGAAATCATGTTTCACAACCTTGAAAAGCATCCCTTAACAATCACTATTTATCTTTCACTAGGAACGTAATTACCCATAGCACAAACGACATATGAAGAATTAGTTAAAACTTAACTATTGAAATCCTAAAACATATATTGAACCCAACATATAACCAAATATGCTTCTACATGGTGATTGTAGATATTTTTCATAATATCCCGACAAGTTACCCATTTATTATATAATTGATAGTCTATAGGATATATATATCACTATGAAGGAAAGTGACTATGATTATAAATTTAGTAACAATCTTCATATATTCCTCCTCTAGGAGGAAAAGATAGACCACCACTGTGACACCTTTATTGACCATCACCTCTGTGTAAACCGTAAAATCGATGATAGTGACATCCTAAAGATACATTATGTGTCCTCTTAGTATAATCTGACTTCATGGATTCTTTGACACCCTTCATATTCCCCTTTAATATGATGTTATGAATAATGACATTTGAGAATGATTACATTTGAATGATATTCTCTTGTACCAAAATCTGAAGCCCCAAACTTGCCTTAAAGAGGTTATCCCTCACCACCTCATATTTGGACCATAATAAAAAAAAATGATACTTCTTAAGGTGTGTGGTGTGTACTATATCTGATATACACCTTTGATTGAGATTCATAAATCACTATCCATATCCACCCTCAACATCTCATAGAGGGTATTATTATATAAATTGGTCTCAAATACATTCCATGAAAACCAAAAAAAATGTATAAACATGTATTTATACATCCCAACACTACTAAACTATTCTTTGTAACACATAGGTCAATATCTTCACCATTATGTCAGTGGGTGTCTTGAGACTTTCAAATATGGTATTAATCAACTCCAACTATAGATAAGTATCCTAATAGATACTATCACCCCTTATCGTGGGTGGATGATACATATGGTTCTATAATGACAACTCAAATATTGAATATATGGATCACAGAGTATCTCAATGCACTGACAATATAACCTATAAATGGATCTCCTGAAGATGATCATTCATAGCTGGTTCCGATGAAAAACGGGGTTCTAACTACACTTCTAATGGTACATGCTCATCATTTCCATCCTAATACTCCACTGGGGGATCATTGAGTAATATCTCAAAAATTCATTAAAAGACTCCTCAAAACACATTTCTATTATAGTTTTTATTATCTTGTTTAATGTTAATAACTAATACTAAAAGCATCTTGGTACTTTACATATACCCCAAAATATAGAAATCTCATAACTCATGAACTTTTTTTCCTATTCTACTTAGAAAAAAGTTCCATATATATATATACATAGGCCATATGATCAAAAAAATTGAAATAATAATAAAAATGAGAAAAGGAATTTCTCAAGTTATATTTACTATCAATATATATAGGAAAACCCCCAACAGGTTTTAGAGACTGTTTAAATAACAAAACAATGTATTATAATCATGGAAATAAATCACAATAAATCACATTAAAATCTTGTGAGTATATGTTCCTTATATGATACATGAACACATTACCTTTATCCTCCCCATACCAAGAGTAAATAAACACATTTACTATTAATTACATAAACCCATTATTTAATAATCACATAATTATAATGTTCGGAAACCAATAAAAATATCTCATCCCAAGTAACTTGGAAATCCTCTTATACATGGGTTCGATACTTTTAGGAACATAGTTTATACCAATATCTAACACATATAATCTCTTTTTTATCATGCCCAAATAGTAATTCAAAATGAATAAAATATGTCACTAATACCACTTTTTACCATCCTTTGACTAATTCACTTCTATCATTACCAAACCATGTCATTAATTAAATTTTTCATGTCTCCATGTATTCCATACATAGCCGACATGAAGAAGGGGTCTAATAAAATATTGGGGAGACTATACCACCTAGATAATGTGATAACAACTAATATTGGAAGTAATAGAAACAACTATTATTGTGACATCCAAGGTAATTACAGAATAAGACTTTTTCATAATAATTAATATTTATGATTAAATATTAATTTTACCTTAACAGGGGACTCTATGTCTATATCCTACCTTACATGAAACAATGAGTTTCTCTGAAATCATACGTTGTGCACAAGGCTGAGTTATAGTGAAAAAAATATAGTATTAATACTATTATTTTAAGTGGTAGTTATATCCAAGTTTTTGTATTGATAATAATGAATAAAAATTACTATATTATGTTTACACGTGTTTATTTAATTTTTTTACATTCATTCAATAAATTTTATAGACATAAAATAAGAATAAATCTAGTTTAAATCATAATAGCTCTAATATTTTTAAAATATTGTTTACCACCTTTTGATGGAAAAACCATTTTAATTCTAATGTTTTAACTTGTATAATTTTTTATAAAGAAATAAAATTCATTTTTAAAATAAAAATATCCTAATTTACTATGGGTAAATTTTTGTTATTTTTCTGAGGACTTTCATAATTTGATGAATAGTGAATAATACAAAATATTAGTTCAAAACTACTTTTCTGTCCAATTTATTTATATTGTTAAATTATTTATTTAAATAGTTTTAAAAATTACTTAAATCATTTTTTTATAATTTAATTAAATCTAGGTCATTGTAATCAATTTTACCTAGAAATTTGATATAATAACTTTGTGAACATTTAAAGGTTTTTACATTAAAAACTAGTGTTCTCGATTCGTCAATGGGATTAATTTTAAATTAATTTTAGCCACTTATTTGTTCTGAATTTTGAAAATAGGACATAAAAAATTGAAATAAGTATTCCATTTAATATCTTAAAGTATTAACATGTGTTTTGAAAAATACAAATAGTTACTTTAGTATTTATAATTATTACCAGAGTTAAAGGAAAATCAAGTTATTAAGGGTAAAAATAATATTATAAATTTTTCTAAAACATGTAATAATTTTATCGGATAAGTTGTTTTCACCAAATATCATTCTTGGGATGAAATATAACATTTTTTGGCCACTTAAATGAATTTATTAAATATATATTATTTTATTCAACGTAAAGACAATTTTGTTACACTCTTGTTTTTCACCAGTAATATATTTTTAATATGGTGTTATATAAGTGATATGTTAATCTATAAATAGAATTTATAAATATAAAAGGTTTAAAGACATAATTTTAATTTATTTATAATTTTTATTAATTGATTAATTAAAATAAATGGTGACACAATGATGATGTAGTGATTTCTTCATTAACAGAATAATCATATAAATGTTATTACAAATACTATAATAACTATAATTTTATATAATTTATCCCATAAAAATACTTTATAGAAGATTATAACATATTATTAATGTGTTAAAATAGTTTTTTCTATTATATCAGGATTTTATAATTTTTTTAAAAAGTCAATAAATGAATAGTTCCTAAATTGACATTAATGATATTTTAAAATATAAAATATTTTATTAAATGATATAAAATTCTTCAAAAAACCATGATTCAGAAAAATAATTTTTATAAGTCATAATATCTCATAAATGACTATTTTATTGGTCTTTTTTCATGTAATGGTAATTATATTAACCCTCAAAATGTAAATTTCTTGATAAAATGGTAAGAGTTAAAAGGGTTAAACCCCAAATATAAGGATTAAAAAATATTAATACAATTTAAATATTATTGGATGATTATATTTTGACCCATACATATCCTAAAATTAAAAATAAATTATTTCGGATACTTTTTTCCAAAAAATAATTAATAATAATTTAATATTTTTAGGAATTCTAAGATTGTCCATCTCCTCTTATAAAAAGGCACTAAAACTTATCATTTATTCACACTAAAAAACAAAGTTTAATCATCCAATATATACTTAAATACCTTAATATAATCTCTCCCCACATTTTAAAGGCCTTATTTTTGTCATAAAACACTCCTTAGAGTTGTCAAGGTGTTAAACAATAGAGATTGCCTGAAGAAGATGTGTCATTTTTATTTAATTGTTTCTATTTTATTTCTTATTCCTCTTCCTTAAAACATTATTTATACAAGATATAATAATATATCTAGTATAATAAATATACTTATATGTTATTATTTTAATATAATCACTTAAATACGTCTCCAATTCCATCAAATGGGAAAATAATTAATCGTTCATACGTATGTGTGAATTATCACCTCCAGAAACTCATATAATTAGTTTTCCATAAACAAATCTCATGAATGGTTATAATTATGGAATTAATTTTAATATTTGATATTAATTAAATATTTCTCATTATAAGAGAATAATATATTAATTATGTTCATACATTCTGTCTACATAAAAATGATCACATTGTTTGTGCATATGTGTGAACTTTCACATCCACGAAGTGATGTGAATCATTTTTAATCATTAAATCACATAAATAATTTATATATATATAATTATATTTAGATTATATTAACTATATTATGATCATTATATAAATATAAAATAATACTTTACTTCTTTTCATAATGATCACTAAAATTAGATACGTTACTCATGTGAATATATGGCGTACTGTGTAACATCCCGGATAAATAAAGAATATGAAATTTTAATATTTATTAATATTTGTGAATAAAATGTTAATATTAATTTAAAGGGAATTCTATGTTATATGGCATACCCAATACGCAACAATGAGTTTCATTGAAATCTTACGTTGCACACTAGTAATATAATAATATTATTTTAAGCGGTAGTTAACGCCTAGAAATTGTAATGGTGGGAATTAATAGAACTGACTACAAAATGATTATATATGTTTTTTAAATATTTTAACAATTACCCAATAAATTATAGAGTCTTAAAATGTGAATGAATCCAATTTTAATCATAAATATTCTAATATTCTTTAAAATGTCGATTAATGGCCTTTTGATGTCGAACCCTTTTTTAAAAACTAATTTTTGTCAATTTTATATGTTATATTTGACAAAATAGAATCCTTCTTTATAATTAGAAAATCAAAATATAATTTGTGTAAATTTGTTTTATTTTTCCGATAATGTTCATTTTTAATGAATAGTGAAAATACAGTATTTTAATTCAAAACCTCCTTTTAATATAATTTATTTATATGGTTTGATTATCTTTTTAATTGTGTTTAAAGTGTGGTTAAAACATATTTTTACCATTTAATCCAATTGTGGTCATTGGAATTAATTTCACTTTGAAATTTGACATAAACAAGTCTCAAACTTTTGATAGATGATGTTTCTTAAAAACACGCTATTTGTATTGACATTTGGAATTAATTATAAAGTTAATTAATGAAACTTATATGTTTTTAATTTGGTAAAATTAAAATCATTATTTTATTTGGAATATAAAATTAACTTTGGATAAATCTTTTGTATTTTTCTGACAAATGTTCACTTTTAATGAATAGTGAAAAATACTGCATTTTACTTCAAAACTTCTTTTTCATATAATTTAATTATATAGTTAGATTGTCCTTTTAATTGTTTTTAAATTTTAATTGAATTTTTTTTGTCACTTAATACAATGTTTTTCATTGGAAGTAATTTTACTTTTCCGTTTGATGTAAAAACAAGTCAATCTTTTGATAATTTTTACTTCTGAAAAACCCGTCTTTGGTTGTGACAACGAGAATTATTTTTAAATTAATTACTGCAATTTCTGTGTTCAGAATTTGGTAAAATGGATTCTATATTTGGAATCAGAAGTTCCAACTTATTTAATTAAGACTCTTTTGTTTTTGAACATTATGAATAATAACGACGGTAATTATCTTTAATTATCGTGATTAATTAGTAATATGGTAGTTAAGGGTAATAAAATAATATCATAATAATATAAAATGACCCCAACATGTGTCCAAATCCTCTTTTTTGAGTCATGGCCAACCATGGAAAGCTTTTTACTAAACTTGAGGGCCCATGGAGTCACATGGGTGTGATAGTGACATTTATGACATTATTTTTGAAAAAGAAGAGAAATATAACAAAGGTTTGTATATCCTAAGTAAAACAATTTTCATATTGTTTACATAAATTCTATCTTAGACTATAAATAATCATTGGAAATTTAATAATATTTCCTACATCATTGTATTTTTTTATAATTTTTATACATCAAATAAATAAAATTATTTATGACATAATGATGATGCAGTGTTTACATCATTAATGAATGATTTAAATAAATAAGAAGATAAAGTTTAAAATAATATCCAAAACTTGTCGAATTCTTATTGGATGATTTTATTTCGAACATAGGACACATTATCTTCTATTTTAATGATTTTTTGATCTTTAGAAACTGAAAATCATTATATAAAAAAATAATATTTTCAATCTTTCCAAAAGAGCCCCTCCACTTCCTAATAAAAAGACCCCACTTCCTACCACTTTCTCACAATTATAAAGCCCTTTGTCTCGTCCAAAATATACTAAAATAATCTCCCAATATCCCTATCTTCATCCTATAATCCTTAAATTAGGCATAAAGAACTTCAATAAACCCTATTGGTTCAAACCAAGAGGAGTTACCCGATTTAAAGGTAATGTCTTCTCTTGTGTTCTTTTGTATTATTCTACTTCTCCAAACCCCTAAACTCTTTTTATTACATTATTTTGTAAAACTAACGGTATCTTTAATATACTAGGATGTTTTTATGAGAAGGATTAGGTCTAATCCGACACACACCTCCATTTAATGTGTAAAGAACATACTGTTTCTGTGGACGACATACTACTGCCTCACGAAAAGATGATTGTTCAATTATCTCCTACCGCCTCTCATGGTGGCCATTAATATGTCACTATATTTATATATGATATATATTATTTTTATTTTTCCTTATTCTCTTGTATTTTTCATTTATGTCATACCTTTATGGTTTCCAGAATGGGTAAACGCGATAATTTCATTTTAGGAAGTGCGGACTACCGCCCCTCAAAGTAATATGACTCGCTCATGCCATACGTGGAACGTATAAAGGATAGAATTTATGAACTTATGTAACATATTAAATATATATATTATACTGTAATTATAATATACCTATGTATCATTATTTTTTCATTCTATTAAATTATGAAATAAAAGTGAAGTTAGCGTTCATGCGTACATACGGCTTACCATCTCCATGAACGGTGCATTTCATTTCTTATCATCAAATGTTATGTAATATTATAAGTACATATATATATAATGGATATATATGATATATATTACATATAAATTATGAATATAATTATGTTTTTAATGAACTTTGGACCACATGAACATCATGTAATTACATGAAGTCCATTTTTTGACTCAAGTTCCGAACATCGATAAAATGTCCATTATGAACTCAAACAAATAAATAATTTTTATAGAAAGGCAATGAGTGATATAAAAGGAATAATAAAATATAAAAATATTCTTAAGCAAGTAGAAACTAATTTAAGTTTATCATTCTGGTATAACAAGGAACATACAAGCGATTCAAGTCAAACACGTGGTAAGGGATTTCTTATCTCACTTTTAATTACATGAGATTTCCATTGTTCACCACTTATTTATTGCATGTGGTGTATTATGTACTGCCATTTGATATATATTATCCTGATTATATTTATATTCAATGGTATTATTTGATTCATTTTTGTCTTATTATCTTTTGGTCATATGACTCGATTTATTACAACAAGGTAAGGGGTTTTTATCTCACTATTTATTCTCATGAGATTCATGCTATATTTGTCACTATCTCCTTTTAGGGGTGTATTTACTTCCCATTATTCAAATATTTGTGTAATATAAATTTGTTTATGGTTATTTACATCAAAACTTTATAGTCCATCTTTCATGGGATGTACGTTTCGAAAGTTACCCAAATAGGTAAGGGAACCTTTCACCCTCCTCTTTTTAAAAGACTTCCTTTTTGTTAGGTCTTTTAATTAACATCTTCTTGTGTTTGGATACGGTCTTATATATCCTTATTTCTGTACATTTTATTTCCATGTGATAAGATACCCTTTTTATCTCTCATCAACTCATTTTCTGAATTTTAAAGTGACGTCGTTAGGCAGTCGAATTTCTGAAAGGGAACTTCTTAACCCAATTTCAATTCTTTGGGTTAAACCTCTACTTATTGATTATGTAGTAATATGAATACGTGTGGATGACCACTGATTATTATACACTTAATATCCACTTATATTGGGTGTATTTATATTTTTCACACATAATTATGTAATTGATTTTTCCTTAATCTAAGGATACCGTCTTTGTAAGGGACTTCGTCTCAATCTCCTTTCGTTGAGGCATACTTCAATTTATATATGACCTAATTTTATTAGTTGTATAATAAACCCTTTTGACATTTAATTTCATTCAAAAGGAATAATTTTACACGAATCATTTTACTAAATGACAAAAGGAATATTTTTGTCTTACGTATGCGGCAACAATGACTTCGTCGCCGCTATGACCATTATTTGGGTTTCGGCTTCCTCTACAAGCCGTAAATTTTTATAAATGAAAAATAAATACCATGATTTACTTTTAATTTATTTTGGTACTGAAAATGGTTTTGATAATGTTTTTATTATATCAATGTGTTTTATTGATATCTTGTTATTGAAATGTTGAAATGTTATGTTTCCTTTATGCATATTTTATGTGATAAAATTATGTTATGGTTCTTGGGAATTGTTTATGAAGTTGGGTGGTATCGTGATAAACTATGGGCGGGTGAACCTGAGATAGCTCTCCAATGAATTGGTTAATGCGAAGGATTTAAACTCTAAGGTTTCCCCTAAGAGATTTAGGGAATATACTGTGATGGGTATTCCAAACGTAACCATGAAGGTTGATCCCTACGTAAGAATGTTATGAATGCATCAAGTTACCTTTATGTCTTATGATTTCTATGTGTATTTCAAAAATATTATGATTTTATGAGGTATGTTAATGTTCTTATGTTTTATGAGTAAAGAATTATTTCATTGATTCTTATGTATACATGGACTAATATTTTCTTTCGGTATTTTTATATCCCTTATTAATATTTTTATGCTCATCCCATGTTTTTCAAATGTTTTTCATAGTACATAAAGTGGAATAGGGTCAAGGATGGGATCATGGAAATGTCATACTGTCTAAAACATGGAACTAAACATGACTCTTTTGTTAGAGAGTTTTTATTTTGTGAAAAAAATGGAAACTGAGTAGATGTGTCTACTTTATAATCATTGAGATGTAATAGTTATGTCTTAATTATCTAAAACTCTAAACCTGAAAAGATCCTCAATGTGAATTATTCATTTAATTCATGATTATGTAATGTTTTATGGCTGGGTCCTTATAGTTTGTATTAGAGGTTGGTTTAGATAACTTTTGAGGTTAGGGTATTCTTTAAGCACAAGTGACATTACCATAACGATTAGGATTTTAGAAAGAGTCATAGTTATTTTAATAAAGTGAATGAGTTTAAGATAACATGAATAAGTATATCTTAGTATTTACCCTTCTTATAAGATATTATAAGAAGATTTTACTGATATACTCACACTGACATTTTTTTTTAGTAAATGGCTGGATCTAGCAGGAACCAATGTATCAGGGGATGTGAAGAAAACTGTGATGGTTTTCTGAACGAGCAACTGAATGATATGGGAGCTGCAGTGAGAACTCTTGTGGTTATTATCAAACAACTATTTGGAGTCATGATTTACCACCTAACCCATAGTGATTTTTATAAGGCATCATATATGCGAGAAAAAAATCCCTACGGAAGTTCAAGTAATAATAAAAAAGGTAAGTATGTTAAAAAACATATGTTTCAAAGATGTTAAAAGAAACACCTAAGAAAATGTTTCAATGGGAAAGAATGATGCTATAGATGTGGAAATGAAGGTCATAAATCAAGAACCTTCCATGAAAAAATGAAGCATGTAGTTGACTCTAGGAATGGGAAATAAGTTTTTTCTGAGGGATCAATTGAATGTTTTAAATGTGGTGTGCATGGTCATTATCCAAACACATGTCCTATGGAGAAGTTTCAGGAATGGGATCCCTAGGAACGTATAAATATTTGTATACCAATACCTATTTCCATTGCGATTGAGGATGAAGAAACTGGCAATGACCAATGAAAGTTATGGATTATTTCTTAACATATGTTTTCCAATTATTGAAATCTTAGGATATGATTCATGATTTTTTTTTAGGAAAGAATTAGTTCAGAATAAGTTGTAAAGGAATTTTTAAGGGATCATGAAGAATGTTGAATGAGTAAGAAGTCAACATATAAGGGATTTAACAGTTATGGTAGATTTTAGGGTGGTGAAATGCTTAAAAGTATTAAGGATCTTTTGATGATGGGATTAAATTAGAAGACTTTTTATAGTATGTGTAACCCTGATGTTTGATATATGAAAATTTTATTCAAGGAAAAATTATATTTTCTTTTCTTGATATAGTTATAAAAAACCATTTGGATTTATATGATCCTTGAATTTGAGGCAATTACAGGTTAATACATTTTGGGATGCAAAACAAATGTTATTAGATAACATTTGTGGTTAAAATATGTTATGGTTATTTTTTATGAATTTATCTATTTTTGTGAAAGTTATAAAATTATATAGTTTTTGAAAAGGGACAACACGTAAACTGTGTGACAACCCGTCACGTCGTACAACGCTACAGGAATCGAACCCACAACCAAAGTGTGACTGAGATTTATCACCTACCACTGGACTACGTGAAGTCCCTGGTTAGTATGACTAATTGTTTTTATGTAGATGATTTTATGAATCAATAATAAGTTTATTTTGGGTTGTCTTTGGAAATTATAAACCTATCATGGAGGATATGTGATTTGGTTAATTACTTTTTTATATGAGACTTTAAGAGTAATTGATGTTATTTGGAGATAAATATTCAGATTTATCTTGGAAGACTATGTGATTAAATCCTTAAGAGATTTGGGTTTAAATCATAGTTTGGATTAGTTTAGAAAAATATTTGGACAACTGTTTGTTGAATGGTCTTTGATGAACTTTGGGTTTTTTGGTCAAATTTATCAGATTAAGAGTGGTTTTTATTTTTGTAAAAGATTATCCTTTTTGGGGATTATCTAATCTTGTAATAACCATTTTGGTTTTGGTTAAGGTCCTAAGATATGGTAAATATATATTTCATCTTTTGTGGATTATGTGATTCTCTCGAAGTTGATTACAATTCTCTTAATGTGAACAAGTCTTCTTGAATACTCATCGTTTGGAGAAAATATGAGTTTCTGTTATAAATCTAGTAAAATTTGAAGTCTACATGACAAGTAAGTATGTTTCCTTATGATTTAGTTAAGCTCATAAATAAATTCCTCAATTAAAATTAACTTAAAACAAAAAAATTGTCTGTTAACTTTTCCTACTAGAGAACCCTATACCGTTTAACCAGTCACAGGTTTTTGGATTTCAGATTTTTTACTTTCTCCTGATCATGTTTTCTATCACTCTCCGTCAGATCTTGACACTTAGTTTTTACTCCATATCCATGTTTTCATGGAATCCTAGTATGGGTTATCTCAGGTGACCATTGTACTTTTCTTTCTTTCTTTTAAAGTGGTAGTCTAATTTACTCCTTTTCCGATGTGGGGCTTTCAATAAAGTTTCCGAGCCCAATTTTAAAATTTCGAGGACGCAATTCCCAAAATGGGGGAAGGACGTAACATCCCAAGTAAATAAAGAATATTACATTTTCATATTTATTAATATTTGTGAATAAAATGTTAATATTACCTTAAAGGGAATGCTATGTTCGATGGCGTACCCAATATACAACAAAGAGTTTCTTTGAAATCTTACGTTGCACACTAATAATATAATAATATTATTTTAAATGGTAGTTAACGCCTAGTCATTATAATTGCAGGAATGAATAGAACTAACTAAAAAATGATTATATATGTTTGTTAAATATTTTCAAAATTACCAATAGAGGCTTAAAATGTGAATGAATCCAATTTTAAGCATAAATATTCTAATATTCTTTAAAAAATCTATTAACAGTCTTTTGATGGTGAACAATTTTTTTAAAAACTACTTTTTTTCAATTTTATATGATATATTTGACAAAATAAAATTCTTTTTTGTAATCGAGATATGAAAATATACTTTGTGTAAAAAAAATTAATTTTTTTCATAAAGTTCATTTTTTAATGAATAGTGAAAATGTTGTATTTTAATTCAAAACCTCCTTTTAATCTAATTTATTTATATGGTTATATTATCTTTTTAATTGGGTCTAAAGTGTGTTTAAAATATATTTTTACCAATTAATCCAATGGTGGTCATTGTAATTAATTTCAAATTGAAATTTGACATAAACAAGTGCCAATATTTTGATAGATATTGTTTCTTAAAAACACACTATTTGTTTTGACAGCATGAATTAATTAATTCAACTTATATGTTTTGAATTTGGTAAAATCTACATCATTTTGAAATTTTTAATATCAAATTTACTTTGGAAAATTTTTTGGTATTTCTCATACAAATGTTCATTTTTAATGAATAGTGAAAAATACTGCATTTTACTTAAAAATTTATTTTTCATCTAATTTAATTATATAGTTAGATTTTTCTTTAAATTTTTTTTAAAGTGTAATTGAATTATTTTTTTATCACTTAATACAATTTTTTTCATTGGAAGTAATTCCACTTTTCAATTTGATATAAAAACAAGTCAATATTTTGATAAATTTTACTTCTTAAAAACCCATCTTTGGTTGTGACAACGTGAATTATTTTTAAATTAATTACTGCAATTTTTGTGTTTGGAATTTGGTAAAATGGATTCCATATTTGGAATCATAAGGTCCAAATTATGTAATTAAGGCTCTTTTTTTTTGATATTATGAATATTAACGACGGTAATTATCTTTAATTGTCCTGATTAATTAGTAATCGGGTAGTTAAGGGTAATAAAATAAGATCATAATAATATAAAATCACCCCAAAATGTGTCCAAATCCTTTTTTTAGTCAATTATAACCATGGGAATATTTTTTCCAAACTTTAGGGCACATGGAGTCACATGGGTGTGATAGAGACATTTATGAAGTTATTTTTGAAAAAGAATAGAAATATAACAAAGGTTTGTATATCCTAAGTAAAAAAATCATTATGTTTACAAAAATTATATCTTAGAATATAAATATTCATTGGAAATCTGAAAATATTTCCTACATCATGGTATTTTTTTAATAATTTTTAGGCATCAAATAAATAAAATTATTTATGACACAATGATGATGTAGTGTTTACGTCATTAATTAATGATTTAAATAAATAAGAAGATAAAGTTAAAAATAGTATCCAACACTTGTCCTACTCTAATTGGATGATTTTATTTCGAAAAGGGAGACCTTATCTTCGACTTTAATGATTTTTGGACCTTTAGAAACCGAAACGAGTTAAATAATAAAATAATATTTTTTATCTTTCCAAAAGAGCCCCTACACTCCCTTATAAAAAGACCCCACTTCCTACCACTTTATCAAACTTCTCAAACCCTTTGACTCGTCCAAAATCTAACCAAATAAGCTCCCAAGATCCCTATATTCATCCTATAAGCCTTACCTTAGGCATAAAGCACTTCAAGAAACCCTTTTTGGTTCAAACCATGGGGGGTTACCCGATTTAAAGGTAATGTCTTCTCTTGTGATCTTTTATTTTATTATGCTTCTCCAAACCCCTAAACTCTATTTATTTATTTATTTTGTAACAAAACCAGTTTATTAAATATAATATGATGTTGTTATTAGAAGTATTCGAGCAACTCTTACACACACCTCCATCTAATGGGTGAAGAACATACTGTTTCTGTCGACGGCGAACTGCTGCCTCACGAAACAATGATTGTTCAATTATCTCCTACAGCCTCTCATGGGGGACATTAAGATTTCATTGTATTTATATATGATATATATTATGTTTATTTTTCCCATATTCTTCTGTATTTTTCATTTATTACATACCTTTATGGTTTCCATAATGGGAAAACGTGATAATTTCATTTTAGGAAGTGCAGACTATCGCCCCCTCAAAGTGATATGAATCGCTCATGCCATACGTGGAACATATAAAGGATAGAATTTATGAACATATGTAACATATATAACATATATATATTATACTATAATTATAATATACTTATGTATCATTATTTTTTCATTCCATTAAAGTATGAAATAAAAATGAAGGTAGCGTTCATGTGTACGTACGACTTACCTTCTCCATGAACGGTGCATTTCATTTATTATCTTCAAATGTTGTTTAATATTATAAGTACATATATATAATGGATATATATGATATATATTACATTTAAATGATTAATATCATTCTGTATTTAATGAACATTGGACCACACGAACATCATGTAATTATAAGAAGTCCATTTTTTTTACTCAAGTTCCGAACATCGACAAAATGTCCACTATGAACTCAAAAAAATAAATAATTGTTATAGAAAGGTAATGAGTGATATAAAATGAATAATAAACTTGAAAAATATTATTAATCAAGTAGAAATTTATTTATGTTTATCATTCTTTAAGAACAAGGAACATACGAGTGAGTCAAGTCAGACACGTGGTAAGGGATTTCTTGTCTCACTTTAAATTCCATGAGATTTCCATTTTTTCCACTTATTTATTTCATGTGTTGTATTGTGTACTTCCATTTGATATATATTATCATGATTATATTTATATTTAATGGTATTATTTGATTCATCTTTTTCTTATTATCTTTTGGTCATATGACTCGGTTTATTACAACGAGGTGAGGGGTTTTTATCTCACTATTTATTCCTATGAGATTCATGCTATATTTGTCACTATCTATTTTGAGTGGTGTATTTACTGCCCATTATTCTAATGTTTGTGTAATATAATTTTGTTTATGGGTATTAACATCAACATTGTATAGTCTTTCTCTCATGGGATGTATGTTTCGAAAGTTACCCAAATCGGTAAGGGAACCTTTCACCCTCCTCTTTTTAAAAGAAATCCTTTTTGTTAGGTCTTTTAATTTACATATTCTTGTGTTGGGATATGTTATTATATATCTATATTACTGTAAATTTTATGTCCATGTGATGATATACCCTTTTTATCTCTCATCAACTCATTTTCTGAATTTTAAAGTGACGTCATTAGGTTGTCGAATTTCTGTAAGGGAACTTCTTAACCCAATTTAAATTCATTGGGTTAAACCTCTACTTGTTGATTATGTCATACTATGAATATGTGTGGATGAACTCTGATTGTTTTACACTTAATATCCACTTATAATGGGTGTATCTATATTTTTCACACATAATTATGTAATTTATTTATCCTTAATCTATGGATACCGTCTTTGTAAGGGACTTCGTCTCAATCTCCTTTCGTTGAGGAATACATCAATTTATATACGACCTTATTTTATTAGTTGTATAATAAACCCATTTTAATTTTAATTTCTTTCAAAATTAATCATTTTACATGAAGCATTTTAATAAATTGAAAAAGGAATGTTTTTTCTTACATAAGCGGTGACAACGACTTCTCTACCACCGTGACCATTATTTGAGTTTTGGATTCCTCTACAAGACATAACTTCTTTTAAATGAAAAATAAATATCATGTCTTAATTTTCTTTTATTTTCGTATTGAAAATGGTTTTGATAATGTTTTGATTATATCAATGTGTTGTATTGATATCTTTTGATTGAAATGTGGAAATGGTATGTTTCCTTTATGCATATTTTATGTGATACGATTATGTTATGGTTCTTGGGAATTGTTTATAAAGTTGGGTGGTTCCATGATAAACTAAGGGCATGTGATCCAAAGATAGATCTCCAATACATTGGGTAACATGAAGGAGATAAACTCTAAGGTTTCTCTGAACAGATTTAGGGAATATACTGTGATAGGTATTCCAAACTTAACCATGAGGGTTACTCCCTATGTAAGAATGTTATGAATGCCTCAAGTTATTTTTATTTCTTATGATTTCTATGTGTATTTCACAAAACTTATGATTTCATGAGGTATGTTAAAGTGCTTATGTTTTATGAATAAATTATGATTTCATTGATTCGTATGTATACATGGACTAATATTTTCTTTCCGTATTTTTATATCCCTTACAGAGCTTTTTATGCTCATCGTAAGTTTTTGAAATGTTTTTCACAGGACATAAAGTGGAATAGGGTCAAGGATGGGATCAGGGAAATTTCATGTTGTCTGAAACATGGAACTAGACATGACTCTTTTGTTAAAGATTTTTTATTTTGTGAAAAAAAAATGGAAACTGAGTCGATATGTCTACTTTGTAATCATTGAGATGTAATAGTTATGTCCTAATTCTCTAAAACTCTAAAACTAAAAATATCATCAATGTGAATTATTAATTTAATTCCAGATTATTTAATTTTTTGAGGCCAGGTCCTTATAGTTGGTATCAAAGTTCATTTTAGATAACTTTAGAGGTTAGGGTATTCTTTAAGCACAAAAGACATTACCATAAAGGGTAGGATTTTAGAAAGAGTCATAGTTATTTCTTTAAAGTAAATGAGTTGGAGATAACATGAATTAGTATATCTTAGTATTTACCCTCCCCAAAAAATATTATAATATTATTTTACTGATATACTCACAATGACCTTTTTTGTTTTATTAAATGGTTGGATCTAGCAGGCACCAAAGTATCAGTGGATGTGATGAAACATGTGATGGTTTTCTGAATGAGCAACTAAATGATATTTTATTTGAAATGAAAACTCGTGTCGTCATTCTCAACCAACTATCTGGAGTCATGATTTACCACCTAAACCTTATTGATTTTTATAAGGCATCATATATGTGAGAAACAAATCTCTACAGAAGTTCAAGTAATAATCATAAAGGTATGTATGTTCAAAAACCTATGTGTTAATGATGTGGAAAGAAAAACCTAGAAAAATGTTTCAAAAGGACGGAAAGATGCTATATATGTGGAAATGAAGATTATAAATCAAGAACCTTCCATGGAAAAAGGAAGCATCTAGTTGACTCTAGGAAAGGGAAAGAAGTTCTTTCTGAGGGATCAATTGATGGTTTTAAATGTGGTGTGCCTGGTCATTATGCAAACACATGTCCTATGAAGAAGTTTAGGGAATGGGATCACCAGTATAGTACAAATATTTGTTTACCAATACCTAATACCATTTCGATTGAGGATGAAGAAACTGACAATGACCAATGAAAGGTATGGAATATTTTCTAACATATGTTTTCCTATTATTGAAATCTTAGGAAATGATTCATGATTCTGTTTGTAGGAATAAATTATTTCAGTATAAGTTAGAAAGGAATGGTTAATGTATCATGAAGAATTTTTAATGAGTAAGAAGTCAACATATAAGGGATTCAAGAGTTATGGTAGATTTTAGGGTGGTGAAATGCTTAAAAGTATTAAGGCTCTTTTGATGATGGTATTATTTGTAGACTTTTTATAGTATGTGTAACCCTGAAGTTTGATATATGAAAATTTTATTCAAGGAATAATTATCTTTTCTTTTGTGGATATAGTTATAAATAAATCATTTGTATTTATAGGATACTTTAATTTGAGGAAATTATAGGTTAATACATTTTGGGATGTAAAACGAAAGTTATTAGATATCCTTTGTGGTTAAAATATGTTATGGTTATTTTTGATGAATTTATCTCTATTTTGGGAATGTTATAAAATTGTGTTGTTTTTGAAAAGGGACAACAGGTAAACCATGTGACAACCCGTCGCGTCGGATGAAACTACGGGATCGAACCCACAACCAAAGTGCGACTGGGATTTATCTCCTACCACTGGACTACGTGAAGTCCCTAGTTAGTATGGCTAATTATTTTTAGTTAGATTATAATATGAATCAAGAAAAAGTTGATTTTGGGTTATATTTGAAAATGATAAACCTATCATAGAGGATAAGTGATTAGTTTAATTAATTTTTGATATGAGACTTTAAGAGTAATTTATGTTATTTGGAGATAAATGTTCAGATATATCTTGGAAGACTATATGATTAAATCCTTCGTAGATTTGGGTTTAATTCTTAGTTTAGATTACTTTTATGAATTTTATGGACAACAGTTTGTTGAATGGTATTTGACGAACTTTGGGTTTTATTGGAAAAATTTTAGAGATTAAGAGTAGTTTTTCTTTTTGTAAAAGATTATCCTTTTTATGGATTATCTGATCTTATACTAACCATTATGGTTTTGGTTAAGGTCCTAAGATATGGGAAATATATAGTTCATATTTTGTGGATTATGTGATTCTCTCGAATTTGATTATAACACTCTTAATGTGAATAATTCATCCTAAATACTCATCGTTTGGAGAAAATATGAGTTTGTGTTAGAAATCTAGTAAAAGATGAAGTCTACATGAAAAGTAAGTATATTTCCAAATTATTTAGTTAATCTCATAAATAAATTCCTCAATGAAAAGTAACATAAAACGAAAACATTGTCTGTTAACTTTTCTTACTGGGGAATCAAATATCGTTTAACCAGTCCCAAGTTTGTAGATTTCGGATTGTTTACTTTCTCCTGATCATGTTTTCTATCACTCTCCATCAGAGCTTGACACTTAGTTTCTCCTTCATATCCATGTTTTCATGGAATCTTAGTATGGGTTATCTCAGGTGACCTTTGTACTTTTATTTCATTCTTTTAAAGTGATAGTTTAATTTGATCCTTTTCTGATGTGGGGATTTCAATAATGTTTCTGAGCCCAATTTTAAAATTGCGAGGATGCAATTACCAAAAGGGGGGAAGGATGTAACATCCCAGGTAAATAAAGAATATTATATTTCCATATCTATTAATATTTGTGAATAAAATGTTAATATTACTTTAAATGTAATTCTACGTTTGATGGTGTACTTAATACGCAACAACGAGTTTCTTTGAAATCTTATATTGCACACTAATAACATAATAATATTATTTTAAATGGTAGTTACCACTAGGCCGTTGTAATGGTGGGAATGAACAAAAATAACTACAAAATGATTATATATGAATGTTAAATATTTTAACAATTACCCAATAAATTATAAAGTATTAAATTGTGAATGAATCCAATTTTAGTCATAAATATTCTAATATTCATTAAAAGGTCAATTAACCGCTTTTTGAGGGCGAACCCTTTTTTTAAAACTACTTTTTGTCAATTTTATATGTTATATTTTACAAAATAAAATCCTTCATTAGAATCAGGAAATAAAAATTTACTTTGTGTAAATTTTTGTTATTTTTCTAATAAAGTTCATTTTTTAATGAATAGTAAAAATGATGTTTTTTAATTCAAAACCTCTTTTTAATCTAATTTATTTATATGGTTATATTATATTGTCAATTCGGTTTAAAGTGTGGTTAAAATATATTTTTACCAATTAATCCAATGGTGGTCATTTTAATTAGTTTCACTTTTAAATTGGACATAAACAAGTGTCAATCTTTCGATAGATATTGTTTCTTAAAAACAGGCTATTTGTTTTGACAGTAGGAATTAATTATAAAATTAATTAATGAAAATTATATGTTTTTAATTTGGTAAAATGGAAATCATTTTTAAATTTTCAATGTAAAAATTACTTTGGATAAATTTTTGGTATTTTTCTGACAAATGTTCATTTTTAATGAATAGTGAAAAATACTGCATTTTACTTCAAAAAATATTTTCATATAAATAGTTAGATTGTATTTTTAATTAGTTTTAAAGTGTAATTTAATTATTTTTTTATCACCTAATACAATTTTTTTCATTGGAAGTAATTTCAATTTTCAATTAGAGGTAAAAACAATTCAATCTTTTGATAAATTTTACTACTTAAAAACTTGTCTCTGGTTATAACAACGAGAATTATTTTTAAATTAATTACTGAAATTTCTATATTTGGAATTTGGTAAAATGGATTCCATGTTTGGAATTATAATTTCCAAATTATTTAATTAAGACTCTTTTGTTTTTGGACATTATGAATAGTAATGATGGTAATTATCTTTAATTATCGTGATTAATTAGTAATCAGGTAGTTAAGGGTAATAAAATAATATAATAATAATATAAAATGACCCCAACATGTGTCCAAATCCTATATTTTGAGTAATTTACAACCATGGGAAGCTTTTTACCAAACATGAGGTCCAATGGAGTCACATGGGTGTGAAAGTGACATTTATGACATTATTTTTAAAAAAGAAGAGAAATATAACAAACGTTTTTATATCCTAAGTAAAACAATTTTAATTTTGTTTAAATAAATGATCTCTTAGACTATAACTTTTCATTGGAAAGCTGAAAATATTTCCTAAATCATGGTATTTGTTTTATAATTTTTAGACATCAAATAAATAAAAAAATTTATGACACAATGATGATGCAGTTTTTAAGTCATTAATGAATGATTTAAATAAATAAGAAGATAAAGTTTAAAATAATATCCAAAACTTTTTCAATTCTTATTGGATAATTTTATTTCGATCAAGGGGAACCTTATCTACTACTTTAATTATTTTTAGACATTTTTATAACAAAAAATGTAGAGACCCTAAGCTTATCGTACATGGACATTACATTACTTTTGCGGAATACTTAGTACATAACAAGAACACACACACACAAGGATCGTAATAGTTTAGTGTCTTTGGAAACTCAGAACGTAATCTTCTAATCGTGGTGAAAGATCTTCAATATCTCCCATAAAGATCTTCCCTTTTTTTTTACCTAAAACCTTTCTTTATATCCTGGGGAAAAGAAAACATAAAAGGGTGAGCTCAAATGCTCAGCAAGGGCAAATAAAGGAAATAAAAAATCATATCATATCTTTTTGAAAATCAAAACCTGCAAAAGAGATCATAATATCATATCATGGAATAATTCATAGAAGTGAAAATGAGATCCCCATAATCATAAAACTTGAAACTTTGTGGCATGCACACATAATCATGGAAAATCATTTCTTGTTAGTCATGACTCATTGCCAAGACTATCTTAGTGGACAAAGTCCCTTTCTGAACCGAGTTCAATCCTCGTTTCAGTCCTGTATCACTGAACCGAAATAACCTTCTGTTCCATCCATGTCTATCTCATGAGATATAAAATCATTACCCAATGCATTGGAGGGAGATATAGGTCCCACCCATCTCATAATTAATCCTTTCTTATGTGTGCCACAAAATCATAAATCATACATCATTGCATAACACATGTAACAAAATGGGATTCTTGAAACATTATGACATCATAAATCAATTCATATAAGATAAAGGAATTCATAAACATAATTCCATCACAACATAGTCAAATCAATGTAAAAATATGGATAGAAACAGAACCCTTTATTATCTTAGATGGAAATTAATTTTGATAAAACACTTGAATTGAGTTCTTGAGGAAAATATCCTTTCTTCTTCAAAATCAATTTCTTTTCACAAAACATCATGCAATTTTAAAAGAAAGAGATTTTATTGAAAATAGTAATGAAATCTTTTAGAGGAAGCTTCATGAAAATAAGGCTTTCTAAAACAGTAGAAATCCGTTCGTGCCGTATAAGTTAAAAAAAACATTCTTCGTACTTTTGTCGGAAAAGTCAAAAAGTACCTCGTACGAAAAACGACAAAAGATTCCTTTCATACATATTACTAAAAACTCACCGAAGGGTAAAAATGGATTTAAACAATTGTAGGTGGATGGAAATAATATTACATATTGATGAAACATGGATTTGGATGATAAAATACACCCCAGTAAATACTTACGAATAAACAATCTCGGATAAAAATGAGATTGTGATATTTCCCCTTACCTTAGGTCCGATTTGCTTCGTATGTGTCCGAACCACCTCTTCTTTGAAGCGCCTCTTTGAGACCTCCTCTTAGGGCACTAAAATTGGTCTTTGAGGAAGACCAGAACCTCTAGGATGTTTCTAGGGAAGTGGAGAAGAGATTTTGGTAGGGGTTGGCCGAGCTTGAGTGCTCAAATTGGTGTGAGGAGGAGGGGGAGGAGGTGTCCTTTTATAAGGGAGGAGAGGGGCACCTTAGGAATATCTCAAAATATTATTTTATTATAATGTCAAGTTCGGTTTTAATTAGCTCCAAATTGATTTATTTCGAGGCTAAGGTGGGGATGGGTCGAAATCCTCTCATCCAATATAATTTAGACAAGTTTAGGTTCCTATTTTAACCTTATCATTTAGATTTAACATTAAGTTAAATAATTTTACTTTTACCGTGTCTTCTTGTGTTCTTATACTATAAGGTTAATAAACTTACTATATCAAGCCAAAAGAACCCCAAATTGTTTATTATTAATACATATATCCTTATCTAAGTCATTTGGACGAACCTTAGATTTTTAGGAATAAAATAACAATTAATAATATAATATTTGATTTAAAAACTATTTTGTGTCAATTTTGACACTATTTGATATATGATTTTTGTGAAAGTCATAACAGAATTATATGTTCAAACCAAGTTGATTAAATCAACACTAATATATCATAGTAACCTATAAAATTAGTGTAATTCATAAAAATTCTCAAATTACATTTATTTTGGTGTTTATAACATCAATTATGTCAATTTTTCATAAATAAGATAATTACTGCATCATCTTTGTGTCATAAATAAATTAAATTATTTGATGTCTAAAAATTATAAATAAAATACCATTATGTAGTAACTCTTTTTAGCTTTCTAATGAATATTTATAGTCGAATTTATCTTATGTATAACCCCATATTAAAAATGATTTACTTATTAAACTTTGATTTTAACTATTTTAACCCTTCTTTTAATAAATTAATAATAAATGTCCTAATCTAATCCAAGTGGGCCTAAATGGTCATATTTTATTCCTAAGTTTGTTTTTGGTCGAATTACACTTGTCCAATAGAATTAGTACATGTGTTAGGGTAATATTAATATCATATTTACCCTTAGTTACCCTATTTACTATTAATCGTGGTAAAAATAGTAAAAAGTTACTATTCAACAAAAAATTATCTTTATCTCATTGAACCACATTTTACTTACTGATATCAACCGTGTCTGTCGGATTTTTGAAATTCCATTCACAGAAGCGGTAAAATTAAGTTTTATGCAAAATTCAGTTTTTAACCTACCACTTAGTAGTTTCACTATTCATCAAAAATTGATGTTTTTCAGATTAATGCCAAAATTTCATCCTAAGCTATATTTCATATTCCGAATTCAAAAATGAAGTCTATTTTACCAAATTCATAACATAGAAGATTCATTAATTAATTTTATAATTAAATCCCGCTGTTAAAATAAATAGCGTGTTTTTAGGAAACAATATATACCAAAAGATTGACACTTGATTATGTCTGGTTTAAATATGAAATTACAACCAATGACCAAAATTGTATTAAATTTTAAAAATATATTCTAAATATACTTTAAAACCACTCAAATTAATAATTTATCACTATTAATTATTTCGATTAAAAAAGTTGTTTTTAATTAAAATTTAGTAATTTTCACTATTCATCAGAATATGAAAGTTATCCGAAATGTACCAAAATTTCACCTTAGGCTAAATTCGATACTCCGAATCCAAAAATGAAGTCCATTTTGAGAGCTAAAATTTCTAAAATTTAAAAAGTGGTTATTACTATTCATAACGGCTAGTTTTAATAATATTTTAATAGCATATCGTTGTTTTGTGAAACTCAGTATTGCGTACTACACACGCTATCGAGGAAGGTCGCGATTGCGTATAATGCAAGGCAAGTCAAGGATGCGTGTTGTGCAAGCTCCTTTTGGTGTAGCGTACAACACAAGACATTAGTGAAATTAAAAAAAATATTTTTCATAAAATTTCGGGGTGTTACAAAAAATAATTATATTATAAAATAATATTTTCAATCTTTCCAAAAGAGCCCCTCCACTCCCAAATAAAAAGACCCCACTTCCTACCAATTTTTCACACTTCTCAAGCCCTTTGGCTCATCCAAACTCTACTCAAATAATCTCAAATTATCCATCTCTTCATCCTATAAGCCTTACCTTAGGCATAAAGAACTTCAAGAAACCGTTTTGGTTCAAACCAAGGGGAGTTACCCAATTTAAAGGTAATGTCTTCTCTTATCTTCTTTTGTTTTATTCTGCTTCTCCAAACGCCTAAACTCTTTTTATTACTTTTTTTTGTAAAAAAAACTAGTACATTAAATATACTAGGATGTTATTATGAGATTTATTAGAGCTAATATTACACACACCTCCATATAATAGGTGAAGAACATATTGTTTCTGTGGACAGTGAACTACTGTCTCACGAAACGATGATTGTTCAATTATCTCCTACCGCCTATCATGGTGGAAATTAAGATGTCACTGTATTTATATATGATATATATTATGTTTATGTTTTCCTTATGATTATGTATTTTTCATTTATGGAATACCCTTATGGTTTCCATAGTGGGTAAACACAATAATTTCATTTTAGGAAGTGCGGACTACCGCCCCCTCAAAGTGATATGACTCGCTAATGCCATACATGGAACGTATAAAGGATAGAATTTATGAAATTATATAACATATATAACATATATATTATAGGTTAATTATAATATACCTATGTATAATCATGTTTTCATTCCATTAAAGTATGAAAAAAAATGAATGTAGCGTTCATGAATACGTACGGCTTACCGTCTCCATGAACGGTGCATTTCATTTCTTATCTTCAAATGTTATGTACTATTATATGTACATATATATAATTGATATATATGATATATATTATATCTAAATGATGAATATAATTCTTTATTTAATGAACTTTGGACCACATTAACATCATGTAATTATAATAAGTCCATTTTTTGACTCAAGTTCCGAACATCGACAAAATGTCCATTATGAACTCAAACAAATAAATAATTTTTATAGAAAGGTAATGAGTAATATAAAAGGAATAATAAACATGAAAAATATTCTCAAGAAATTATAAATTAATTATGTTTTGTCATTCAGGAAGAACAAAGAACATACGAGCGAGTCAAGTCGGACACGTGGTAAGGGATTTCTTATCTCACTTTTAATTTCGTGAGATTTCCATTGTTCACCACTTATTTATTGAATGTAGTGTATTTTTTAAATCCATTTGATATATATTATCATGATTATATTTATATTCATTGGTATTTTTGAGTCATTTTTTTCTTATTATCTTTTGGTCATATGACTCGATTTATTACAACGAGGTAAGGGGTTTTTATTTCACTATTTATTCCCGTCAGATTCATGCTATATTTGTCACTATCTAATTTGAGTGGTGTATGTACTTAAAATTATTATACTCTTTGTGTAATATAAATTCTTTTATGAGTATTTACATCAACATTGTATATTCCTTCTTTCATGGGATGTACGTTTCGAAAGTTACCCAAATCTGTAAGGGAATCTTTCACCCTCCTCTTTTTAAAAGACTTCCTTTTTGTTAGGTTTTTTAATTTACATATTATTGTGTTGGGATATTTTCTTATATATACCTATTTCTTTAAATTTTATGTCCAAGTGATGAGATACCCTTTTTATCTCCCATAAACTCATTTTCTAAATTTTAAAGTGACGTCGTTAGGCTGCCAAATTTCTGTAGGGGAACTTCTTAACCCATTTTCAATTCTTTGGGTTAAACCTCTACTTCTTGATTATGTCATACTATGAATATGTGTGGATGAATTCTGATTGTTTTAAACTTGATATCCACTTATATTGGGTGTATTTATATTTGTTACACATAATTATGTAATTGATTTATCCTTAATCTAAGGATATCATCTTTTTAAGGGACTTCGTCTCAATCTCCTTTCATTGAGGCATACTTCAATTTATATACGACCTTCTTTTATTAGTTGTATAAAAAAAACCTTTGAATTTTAATTTCATTCAAAAGGAATATTTTTACACGAATAGTTTTACTAAATGTCAAAAGGAATGTTTTTGTCTTACATATGCGGCGACAATGACTTCTCCGCCACCGTGACCATTATTTGGGTTTCAGCTTCCTCTACAAGCCATAAATATTTTTAAATGAAAAATTAATACCATGTTTTACTTTTCTTTAATTTTTTTATTGAAAATGGTTTTGATAATGTTTTGATTATATCAATGTGTTGTATTGATATCTTGTGATTAAAATGTGGAAATGTTATGTTTCCTTTATGCATATTTTATGTGATACGATTATGTTATGGTTATTGGGAATTTTTTATGAAGTCAGGTGGTTCCGTGATAAACTAAGGGCGGGTGATCCTGAGATAGCTCTCCAATGCACTTGGTAATGCTAAGGAGTTAAACTCTAAGTTTTATCTGAAGATATTTAGGGAATATACTGTATATGTATTCCAAACGTAACCATGAGGGTTACTCCCTACGTAAGAATGTTATGAATGCCCAAAGTTACCTTTATGTCTTATGATTTCTATGTGTATTTAACAAATCTTATGATTTCATGAGGTATTTTAAAGCACTTATGTTTTATGAGTAAATTATGATTTCATTGATTCTTATGTATACATGGACTAATGTTTTCTTTCCTTATTTTTATATCCTTTACTGACCTTTTTATGCACATCAAAAGTTTTTGAAATGTTTTTTAGAGGACATAAATTGGAATAGGGTCAAGTATGGGATCCATGAAATGTCATTATGTCTAAAACATAGAAATAGACATGACTCTTTTGTTCAAAAGTTTTTATTTTGTGAAAAAAATGGAAACTGGGTAGATGTGTCTACTTTGTAATCACTGAGATGTAATAGTTATGTCTTAATTCCCTAAAACTCTAAACCTGAAAAGATCCTCAATATGAATTATTCATTTAATTCAAGATTATGTAATTTTTTAATCCCGGGTCCTTATAGTTGGTATCATAGGTCTGTTTAGATAACTTTAGAGGTTAGGTTATTCTTTAAGCACAAGTGACATTACCATAATGGTTAGGATTTTAGAAATTGTCATAGGTATTTTTATAAAGTGAATGAGTTTAAGATAACATGAATAAATATATATTAGTATTTACCCTCCTCATAAGATATTATAATCTTATTTCATTGATATACTCACACTGACCTTTTTGGTTTTAGTAAATGGATGGATCTACAAGGCACCAAAGTATTAGTGGATGTGAAGAAAACTGTAACGATGTTTTGAACGAGAAATTGAATGATATGTGAACTGAAATGAGGACTCTTGTGGTTATTCTCAACCAACTATCTGAAGTCATGATTTACGACCTAAACCTTAGTGATTTTAATTAGGCATCATATATGTGAGAAACAAATCCCTACAAAAGTTCAAGTAATAATCGTAAAGGTAAGTATGTTCAAAAACCTATGTGTCAAAGACGTGGAAAGAAACACCTAGGAAAATGTTTCAAAAGGATAGAAATATGCTATATATGTGGAAATGAAGGTCATAAAGCAAGAACCTACCATGGAAAAAGAAGCATCTAGTTGACTCTAGGAAAGGGAAGGAAGTTCTTTCAGAGTGATTAATTGAATGTTTTAAATGTGGTGTGGAAGGTCATTATGAAAACACATGTCCTATGAAGAAGTTTAGGGAATGGTATCACCATTATCATACAAATATTTGTTTACCAATACCTAATTCCATTCCAATTGAGGATGAAGAAACTGCAAATGGACAATGAATGGTTTGGATTATTTTCTATCAAATGTTTTCTTATTATTGAAATATTAGGAAATGATTCATGATTTTGTTTGTAGGACTGAATTATTTCAGAATAAGTTAGAAAGGAATTGTTAATGTATCATGAAGAATGTTGAATGAGTAAGAAGTCAACATATAAGGGATTCAAGAGTTATGGTAGATTTTAGGGTGGTGAAATGCTTAAAAGTATTAAGGCTCTTTTGATGATGGGATTATTTGAAGACTTTTTATAGTATGTGTAACCCTGAAGTTTGATATATGAAAATTTTATTCAAGGAATAATTATCTTTTATATTGTGGATATAGTTATAAAAAACCATTTGGATTTATATGATCCTTGAATTTGAGGCAATTAGAGGTTAATACATTTTGGGATACAAAATGAAAGTTATATTTCGTTAGTATGAATAATTATTTTTAGTTAGATGATAATATGAATCAAGAAAAAGTTGATTTTGGGTTATATTTGGAAATTATAAACCTATCATGGAGGATATGTTATTAGTTTCATTAATTTTTGATATGATACTTTAAGAGTAATGGATGTTATTTGGAGCTAAATGTTCAGATCTATCTTGGAAGACTATGTGATTAAATCTTTCGGAGATTTGGGTTTTAATCTTAGTTTGGATTACATTGATGAATTTTATAGACAATAGTTTGTTGAATGGCCTTTGATGAACTTTGGGTTTTGTTGGACAAATTTTGGAGATTAAGAGTAGTTTTTCTTTTTCTAAAATATTATCCTTTTTGGATATTATCTAATCTTGTACTAGCCATTTTGTTTTTGGTTAAGGTCCTAAGATATGGGAAATATATATTTCATCTTTTGTGGATTATTTGATTCTCTCGAAGTTGATTATAAAACTCTTAATGTGAACAAGTCATCCTGAATACTCATCGTTTGGAGAAAATACAATTTTGTGTTAGAAATATAGTGAAAGATGAAGTCTACATGACAAGTAAGTATGTTTCCTTATGATTTAGTTAAGCTCATAAATAAATTCCTCAATGATAAGTAAATTAAAACATAAACATTGTCTGTTAAATTTTCTTACTGGGTAATCAAATATCGTTTAACCAGTCACAAGTTTGTGGATTTCAGATTGTATACTTTCTCCTGATCATGTTTTCTATCACTCTCCATCAGAGCTTGACACTTAGTTTCTCCTCCATATCCATGTTTTCATGTAATCCTAGTATGGGATATATCAGGTTATCTTTGTACTTGTCTTCCTTTCTTTTAAAGTAACAGTTTAATTTACTCCTTTTCTGATGTGGGGCTTTCAATAAAGTTTCTGAGCCTAATTTTAAAATTGCAAGGACGCAATTTCTAAAAGGGGGAAGGATGTAACAACCCAGGTAAATAAATAATATGAAATTTTCATATTTATTAATATTTGTGAATAAAATAATAATATTACATTAAAGTGAATTCTTTGTTTGATGGCGTACCCAATATGCAACAATGAGTTTCTTTGAAATCTTATGTTGCACACTAATAATATAATAATATTATTTTAAACAGTAGTTAACACCTCACCGTCATAATGGTGGGAATGAATAGAAATAACTAAAAATTTATTATATATGTTTGTTAAATATTTTTACAATTACCCAATAAATGATAGAGGCTTAAATTGTGAATGAATCCAATTTTATGCATAAATATTCTAATATTCTTTAAAAGGTCAATTAACTGCCTTGTGATGGTGAAACATTTTTTAAAACTACATTTTGTCAATTTTATATGTTATATTTGACAAAATAAAATCCTTCTTTAGAATCGGGACATCAAAATTTACTTTGTGTAAATTTTATTTTTACCGATAAAGTTCATTTTTTATTGAATAGTTAAAATGATGTATTTTAATTCAAAACCTCCTTTTAATATAATTTATTTATATGTTTATATTATCTTTTTAATTGGGTTTAAAATTTGGTGAATATATTTTTTTTACCATTTAATCCAATGGTGGTCATTGTAATTAATTTCACTTTGAAATTGAACATAAACAAGTGTCAATATTTTGATAGATATTGTTTTTTAAAAACAAGCTATTTGTTTTACAGCGGGAATTAATTATAAAATTAATTAATTAAACTTATATGTTTTTAATTTCTTAAAATGGAAATCATTTTTTAATTTGTAATATCAAATTTACTTTGGATATATTTTTGTTATTTTTCAGACAAATGTTCATTTTTAATGAATAATAAAAAATGTTGCATTTTACTTCAAAACTACTTTTTATTCTAATTTAATTATATAGTTAGGCTGTACTTTTAATTGGTTTTAAAGTTTAATTGAATTATTTTTTTATCACTTAATAAAATTTTGTGCATTGGAAGTAATTTCACTTTTCAATTGGATGTAAAAACAAGTCAATCTTTTGATAAATTTTACTTCTTAAAAACACGTCTTCGGTTGTGACAATATGAATTATTTTTCAATTAATTATTGCAATTTATGTGTTTGGAATTTGGTAAAATTTATTCTATACTTCGAATCAGAAGGTCCAAATTATGTAATTAAGACTCTTTTGTCTTTGGACATTAGGAATTGTAACGACGGTAATTATCTTTTATTATCGTGATTAATTAGTAATTGGGTAGTTAAGGGTAATAAAATAATATCATAATATTCTAGAAAGACCCAAACATGTGTCCAAATCCTCTTTTTTGAGTCATGGCCGACCATGGGAAGCGTTTTACCAAACATGAGGGCCTATAGAGTCACATGGGTTTGATAGTGACATTTATGACATTATTTTTAAAAAAGAAGAGAAATATAAGAAAGGTTTATATATCCTAAGTAAAACAATTTTAATTTTGTTTAAATAAATGATACATTAGAATATAACTAGTCATTGGAAAGATAAAAATATTTCCTACATCGTGGTTTTTTTTATAATTTTTAGATATCAAATTAATAAATTTATTTATGACACAATGATGATGCAGTGTTTAAGTCATTAATTAATTATTTAAATAAATAAGAATATAAAGTTTAATATAATATCCAAAACATGTCCAATTCTTATTTTATGACTTTATTTCGAAAAAAGGAAACATTATATTTGACATTAATTATTTTTGGACCTTTAGAAACCTAAAATCATTATATAATAAAATAATATTTTCAATCTTTCCAAAAGAGCCCCTCCTCTACCTTATAAAAAGACCCCACCTACTACCACTTTCTCACACTTCTCAAGCACTTTTTATCATCCAAACTATACTCAAATAAGCTCCCAATATCCCTCTATTTATCTTATAAGCCTTACCTTAGGCAGAAAGTACTTTAAAAACCCTTTTGGTTCAAACCAAGGGGAGTTACCCGATTTAAAGGTAATGTCTTCTCTTATGTTCTTTTGTTTTATTCTGCATCTCCAAACCCCTAAAATCTTTTTATTACTTTATTTTTTAACAACACAATTATATTAAATATACTTTGATGTTGTTATTAGAACGATTTGAGCTACTCTTTCACACACCTCTATCTAATGGGTGAAGAACATATTGTTTCTGTGGACGGTGAACTACTGCATCACGAAACGATGATTGTTCAATTATATCCTACAGCCTCTCATGGTGTCCATTAATATGTATCTATATTTATATAAGATATATATTATGTTTATGATTTACTTATGCTTCTGTATTTTTCATTTATGTTATACCTTTATGGTTTCCATAATGGGTAAACGCCAAAATTTCATTTTAGGAAGTGTGGAATACCGCCCCCTCAAAGTGATATGACTCGCTCATGCCATACGTGGAATGTATAAAAGATAGGATTTATTAACCTATGTAAAATATATAACATATATATTATACTGTAATTATATTATACCTATGTATCATTATGTTTTCATTCCTTTAATGTATGAAATAAAATTGAAGGTAGAGTTTATGTGTATGTACGGCTTACCGTCTCTATGAACGGCGCATTTCATTTCTTATCTCCAAATGTTATGTACTATTTTAAGTACATATATATAATGGATATATATGATATATATTATATCTAAATGATGAATATAATTCTGTATTTAATGAACTTTATACCACATGAACATCATGTAATTATAAGAAGTCCATTTTTTTACTCAAGTTCTGAACATCGACAAAATCTCCATTATGAACTCAAAAAAATAAATAATTGTTATAGAAAGGTAATGAGTGATATAAAAGGAATAATAAAATTGAAAAATATTCTTAAGTGAGTATAAATTAATTTAATTTTATCATTCATGAATAACAAGGAACATAAGAGCGATTCAAGCCGAACACGTGGTAAGGGGTTTCTTATCTGACTTTTAATTCCGTGAGATTTCCATTGTTCACCACTTATTTATTGCATGTGGTGAATTGTGTACTGTGATTTGATATATATTATCATGATTATATTTATATTCAATGGTATTATTTTATTCATTTTTTTCTTATTATCTTTTGGTTATATGACCCGATTTATAACAAAGAGGTAAGTTGTTTTTATCTCACTATTTATTCATGGGAGATTCATTCTATATTTGTCACTATCTCCTTTCAGTGGTGTATGTACTTCCCATTATTCTACTCTGTGTGTAATATAATTTAATTTATGGGTATTTACATCAATATTTTATAGTCATTCTTTCATGGGATGTACGTTTTGAAAGTTACCCAAATCGGTAAGGGAAGCTTTCACCGTCTTCTTTTTAAAAGAATTCCTTTTTATTAGGTCTTTTAATTTATCACTTCTTATTTTGGGATATGTTATTATATATCCTTATTGCTGTTAATTTTTTTTCCAAGTGATAAGATACCCTTTTTATCTATCATCAACTCATTTTTTGAATTTTAAAGTGACGTCGTTAGGCTGTCAAATTTCTGTAAGGGAACTTCTTAACCCAATTTCAATTCTTTGGGTTAAACCTCTACATATTGATTATGTCATACTATTAATATGTGTGGATGACCTCTGAGTGTTTTACACTTAATATTCACTTATATTGGGTGTATTTAGTTTTCTTACACATAATTATGTAATTGATTTATCCTTAATCTAAAGACATCGTCTCTATAAGGGACTTCGTCTGAATCTCCTTTCGTTGAGGCATACTTCAATTTATATACGACCTTATTTTATTAGTCATATAATAAACCCTTTTGAATTTTAATTTAATTCAAAAGGAATCTTTTTACACTAATCATTTTACTAAATGACAAAAGGCATGTTTTTGTCTTACGTATGCGGCGACAATGACTTCTCCACCGTTGTGACCATTAATTGAGTTACGGCTTCTTATATAGGCCATAACTATTTTTAAATGAAAAATAAATACCATGTTTCACTTTCCTTTTATTTTGGTATTCAAAAATGGTTTTGATAATGTTTGATTATATCAATGTGTTGTATTGATATCTTGTGTTCGAAATGTGGAAATGTTATGTTTTCTTTATGAATATTTTATGTGATACAATTACGTTATGATTATTGGGAATTGTTTATGAAGTCGAGTGGTTCCGTGATAAACTAAGGGCGGGTGAGCCCGAGATAGCTCTCCAATGCATTGGGTAACTCGAAGGAGTTAAACGCTATGGTTTCTCCAAAGAGATATAGGGAATATACTTTGATAGGTATTCCAAACGTAACCATGAGGGTTACTTCTTACGTAATAATGTTATGAATGACTCAAGTTACCTTTATGTATTATGATTTCTATGTGTATTTCACAAATATTATGTTTTCATGAGGTATGTTAAAGTGCTTATGTTTTATAAGTAAAGTATGATTTCATTGATTCTTATGTATACATAGACTAATGTTTTCTTTTCGTATTTTTATATCCCTAACTAAGATTTTTTTTATCATCCCATGTTTTTGAAATGTTTTTTATAGAAAATAAAGTGGAATAGGGTCAAGTATGGGATCAAGGAAATGTCATGCTATCTAAAACATCAAACTAGACATGACTCTTTTTTTCAATATTTTTTATTTTGTGAAAAAAATGGAAACTGAGTAGATGTGTCTACTTTTTAATCATTGAGAAGTAATAGTTATGTCCAAATTCTCTAAAAATATAAACCTGAAAAGATCCTCAATGTGAATTATTAATTTAATTCAAGATTATGTAATGTTTTAAGGTCGGATCCTTATATACTGTCTCCATGATTATAACGTAGTTCATTTTTCATAAACATAATTAATGGTTTGATTTAAACTATAATTAATGTGTAAATCTGATTATTTTGTCATGAATTTTATTTTGGATATAATGGTATAGTGACCACCTTTGACTATAGACATAATAAAAAGGTCATTTTGGACTTGTATACTGAATACTGATAAATGTCTGACGTAAACATAAATAATTAAGTAATTTTTATAACATGATAATATGTGATATAAAAGGAAAAACAAACATTAAATAGGTTATAAATAAATTAAATAATTAAAATAAGGTTATTATTCATGAATATTAATAACATACGTGATGAATCAGACTCAAGGTAAGGGACTTCGTCTCAATAGTCTTTCATTAAGGAAAAATTTGTTGTTATACACCATTTTATTTTATGAGGTGTATAAAAAACCCATTTGATTTTTAATTTAATTCAATTTTTTTCAAAATAAATCTTTCGACATGGATTTTTTGACTTTATTTACAAAAGATAAATGAAATTTTCTTTCTTAATGTATACAATGAAAACAAATCTCTACAACTATGACCATTATTTAATATTTGGATTCCTTTATGATTATTGATGTTTTAAAAGAATAATAAATCACTTATTCCCTTTTCTGGGTATTTTTTTATTCAAAATTTTTTAGAATATGCAATTATTATTTCAATATAATGAAATTTATTTTTTTGATTGAAAATTAAATTTTATGACTAAAATAATGAAAATTGAAAACATTTATTTATTGTGATTATATAATGGTATTGGATATTTGTTGGGTGGTAATGTGATTAACCATGTATGGGTGGCTACATGATAAACCGAGAATGGGTGTTTATGTTATAATACTCAATTCATTGGGTATGCATGTCGACTGTATGGTTATTTTTTTTAAGAGTGACATGTATGGAAGTGGACCGCATGGTTATTCCATTGAAGTATAATTATGTCCCATGTTTACTTTATGTGTTATTAATTATTTATGTGGCTTTTTATGGTAGTATTTTTATTAAAAATAGTGTAATAAATGTGTTTATTTACAAGGTAAATTATTTACTAAATATTATGGATAAAAATTATTACTTTATGATAAACTATGAATGGTTTTTTATGTTTTCACGAGACTAAGTGTTTTCCTTCTATATAAATCCCTTACTGTTATTTTTGGGCTCATCCCCAATTTTAAAATGTTTATAATAGTATTAAATGGATAATAAATACATGGATGAGAATAATAATGATTATTGGACATGAAAAGAAAACATGTTTCATTTTAAAGGTTCTTGTTTAGTAATAAAAATGCTTATTGAGTAGAAGTCTCTACATGGAAATATTTGATTAGTTACGTATGAATTATGGAATAATTCTCAAAAACTCCATACCTGAAAAGATCCTTAATTTCAAGTAAAGTAAAATTATTTACATAACTAAAAATTATATAATATTTTAGGTTTGGTGCCTTATAGTTGGTATAAAAGGACAATTTAGATAACTTTAGAGGTTATGGTAATATTAATATCTTACCTCTAAAATATTTTACTATAGGGTCATCCTAAAATGTTATATCATTTTAAAATTATCATGGTTATTCCACTAAAATATGTCTATTCAGAATGGTCTTCTATAGAATAAACAGGGAAGAAGTTGTAGAAATGAACTAAGAGGAAACCATCCTTCTAAATCAGCATCCTGATATGGTCTGAATTGGAACTAAGCTTCATGTTGCTGTGATAGATCAGTTGAATCTGGAAATAAATGATGGTATTTTCCATGAAAGAGAGAAACCTGATCTACCATATAGAGGATCATATAACCTCATTCTAGCATACATATAGATTAAATACCTTGAAAATGTAATCAATTTCATGGGTTCTTTAGAGCACCAAAAGGTATTTCTTAAAATTTATCATTTTAAAGGTGAGGCTGATCAGCCTTGGTGAATGGTTATAACTATCAAAGTAAGTGAATAGATTTATTCTATGGAAAGGGATGGATTTTCGAATATCTACCTTGATAAATATTTTTTTACGGATTTTCGAATTAGGATGGAACAAAAAATATTGGAATTAAGACAAATGGAGGATGATTCAGTTTTTGTATATGAAATAAATTTACACATTTCACAAAGAATATCACAAATTTTATCTGAGATGATGATAGTAAGATAAATCAGTTTTACTATGAACTGAAGCCAATATATCAAATGGAATTTACTTTTCATGAGTTAATAACCAATGAGATACTTTTTGGATGTGCTGAGATGGTAGAAATTGAGTCTTCCAACGATCATGTGTCCCATGAGAATAAGAAAAATAAGAGGTCCAATTGGCAGGAAATGGGAAATAATTTGTCAAATATGTTTGGAGGTAAGAAAACTAAATTTTCCTCTTATGAGAGGTGTCATAAAAATCATCAAAGAGAATTTATTTCAATTTCTAGGAAGTGATTATGATGTGGTAAGACTGGTCATATTTTTTGTGACTGCAATGGTGATAATCCTCTAATAAATGAAAATTCAGAGGTAAATTTTTTTGATGTAATGAGTTATGGAATTATGCCAATGTCTGTCCAAAGGTGATTACCCTTGGTATAAACCCTCAATATCATAAGAAAAAGGGTGTGGAAAGTCATTTTCGATTACTATAATTTACGATGGGCCATTAAACAAAGTTCTTATACATATTTTATGTGTTTTTTAAAATATTCCAATAATAATTTAGACTCTGAATCCTCACATTATTTCATTTCTAAGAGCATTGAATGTAAATTGAAAATATCATGTCATAAATGTGATATATATCTTTTTGTAAAAAATTCATCTATAATTAATAAATTAACCATGATTTGTAAGAATCTTACTATTATCTTTGGTGGGATGGACTTTACTATAAATATTGTTGAACACCCCATAGTGTAGTTTGATATCATTTTGGGTATAGATTGGATTTTAGTTTTTCATGTTAAAATAGAATACAGACCCAAGTAAGTTTTATTCAATGATTTCACACATTTAATAACATACTAAGAAGTAGATATATATATATTAAATATTGTATTGAATGTTATTTAGTTCATTTTGTTCAAAAGAATGAAATTTATTTGAATAGTGGGTTTCTAATAGTGAATGAATTTATAGACATTTTTCTTAAGGATTTTCCCTCTGTTCCTCCTTATTGGGAGGTTGAATTTACTATTTATTTAGTTCAAAATGCTAAGAATTTTTTTAAACCACCTAATGAAATGGATCAAGTTGAACTAGTGGAATTCAAAAACTAGCCACAAGAATTTATTGATAATGGTTTAATTAGACCTAACAATTCACCATGGGGTGATCTTGTTTTATTTGTGAAATGGAATTATGGTTCCATGAGACTTTTTATTGATTATATATCCTTTAATGACATCATTATTAAGAAAAATTATCCTTTTCCTCATATCGATGATTTTTTTGATCAGCTCGAGGGGGATTAGTATTTTGAAATGATTTATTTGAGGTCCTGATACCATTAGCAAATGTTCAAGTAGGATAACATCCCAAAGACATTTTTTCAGATGATATATGATCATTATGAGTTTGTGGTTATTTACTTTGGGTTATCTAATGCAGTTTTATTATTTATGATTCTTATGAAGTGAGTCTTTCATCAGTTTTTTGATCAGTTTTTGGTTGTTTTTATTGATGTAATCTTAGTATATTCTAAAATAAAGGAGGAACATAAAAGGTAAATAATGATTATTTTGAAAACCTTAAAAGAAAATGAACTATATGCAATTTTTAGTAAGAGTTAATTCTGGTGACACTAGATTTCATTCCTTGGAAATATTTATTCTAAAGATGGTTTAATGGTGACCCTTAAAAGAAAATTTGTTTAAGAATGGCCAAGATCTACGAATGTCACATAGATTCATACTTTTTTTAGATTAGTGAGTTATCACAAATGTTTTGTTGAAATTTTTTCTCAATTATCTATCCCAGTAACTAAGTTAACATGTTAAAGGGTTATGTTCATCCAGAAAAAATAATGTGATGATTGTTTTCAAAAGCATAATAAATATTGGAAAATTATTCATTTTTGGATCAACCTTCCAAAAATGGTGAATTTTTATCTACAGTGATAATTCATTGAAAGAATTTGGTTTTCCCTAATATATAATAATAATTTAATTTCTTATTCATCGCATTAGCTGAACAAACATGAGCTAAATTACCCTACACATGATCTAGAGTTAGCTGTTGTTGTTTTTTCATTAAAAATTTGAAGTCATCATTTGTATGGCATAAAGTGTGAAGTATATATTGATAAAAATATTGTATATATTCACTCAAAAATAATTTAACATGAAAAATAGGATATATCTAGAACTAATCATAAATTATGATATCATGATTCATGACCATCCTAGGAAAGAAAATAAAGTGTTTGATTGTTTGAGTTGAAAAGTAATGCTACATTAACTATGTTATATTTGGAACGTGACCCCTTGGTTAATAATTTTATGCATTTTTTCTTTGATTTTGTTGGTGTAAGAAATAATTATATATTATTTTAACTTTTATTGAAATCATCTCTATCAAATAGAATTAATAATTTGCATAATAAAGACAATGATTTGCAGAAAATGGTAAAATTGGTTCATAACAGTATGTTACCTAAATTTAACATTGATAAAGATGGTGTTTTTAACTTTTGGAAGAAATTATGTGTGCCTTATGATTCAAAGTTAAAGAAATAATTGTTATGTTATGATTGTAGTTCTCCGTTTTCATTTAATCCTACTAGTACTAAGATGTATAGAGACCTTCGAGGGTATTGCTTGTTGGATGGAATGAAAATATTGCTGAATTTACTATGAAGTGTTTGACTTGTCAGTATATTAAATTAGAACAACAGTTTCCAACAGGGATTCTTCAAAATTTTCTAGTTCCCATAATGGAAGTAGTAAAATATATCCCTAGATTCTATAGGGGTATTTCCAAAGAAGTATAGATGTAACAATGCAATCTAGGTTATTTTTGATCGACTGGATAAATCTTCTCATTTTATTCCTTTTATAAACACTTTGTCTCTATATCAACATTTTCAATTATATCATAAATAGATATTCAGGATCTATTGAGTTCCTCTTTCCATTGTGTCGGGTCATGATCACATGTTTACTTCTATCTTTTGGACAGTGCCTCTGATGTCATTAGGTAATGAATCAAATTTCATTAAATCTTTTAATCATTAATTATATAAGAAGTTAGAACAAACAATTTTGACCTTAGATTATATTCTAAGTGCATGTTCAATGGATTTCCAGGTAATTTGGGATCATCATATTTCTTTGGTAATTTTTTCTTATAATTACATTCTTCATAAATTTATATCAATTCCTCCATTTGAGGCATTATATTGAATGTGGTTTTGGACCCCACCTTTTTGGGATGGCATCGAAGAAAGGAAGTTGATGGGACCAGAGTAGCTAGATGATATTATAGATAAATTTTAGTTCATTTAGAGACACATGAGGACACCCTAGAGTAGGTAGAAAAGTAATAAGGATAACTGGAGGAAAGATCATTCCTTTCAGATAGGTGAACACGTCATTCTCAAAGTTTCCCCAAGGAAATTGTGATGTGTTTTGGTAAAAAGGAGACATTGAGTCCATACTTCATTGGACCCTGTGAAATCATTGAGAAAAGTTGGATCAGTTTCCTAATAAGTGTATTTTATTATTATTTTATACTAGGTAAAAAATATTTTCATGTATCAATTTTAAGAAAGTATATGTGGGATCCATCTCATGTTTTCATTCCAAAAGTTGTTCAGTTGGAAGAGATCCTTTCCTATGAGGAACTTACAGTTCAGGTTCTTTACCATAGAGATAAAGTGTTGTAGAATAACGTGACCCATAAAGTAAAAGTTTTATGGAAAATACATATGGTTTAAGATGAAACATGGTAATTCAATACATTTATGATTTAAAAATACCCCCACTTATTTGATATGTAAATAAATTATAATGACGCAATTTTCAAAAGGAGTGAAGGATATAACATCCCCAGTAATTATAGGATATGAATTTTTCATATTAATTATTATTTATGAATTATATATTAATTTTACCTTAATGGGGAACTCTATGTCGGATAGCATACCTGACACACAATAATGAGTTCCCCTGAAATCTTACATAGCACACAAGAGTGAGTTGTACCAAAAAATAATATATTATTAATATTATTATTTTTAGTGGTATTTTTCGCCTAGTTTTTGTGACTTTAAGAATAAATATATCTAACTATATTATATTTACACATGTTTAGTAATTTTTTTACATTCATCCAATAAATTTTATAGACATAAAATAAGAATAAATACAGTTTTAACCATAAAAACACTAATATTTTTAAAATATAGTTTTTCTACCTTTTGATGGTGAACCCATTTTAAATCTAAATTTTTATAGTTTTTAAATTTTTTATATGATAGATTAAAACTTATTTTTATTTAAAAATATCCCAATTTACTTTGGGTTAATTTTTGGATTTTTCTGAGAACTTTCATATTTTCTTGAATAGTTAATAATACAAAATATTAATTCAAAACTCTTTTATCATCCAATTTATTTATATAGTTAAATTATGTTATAAAATATATTTAAAGTATAATTAAATCATGTTTTATCATTTAATATAATTTAGGTTATTTTAATCAATTTCACATTAAAATTGGAAATGAAAACTTTGTGAACTTTTGAATGTTTTTACATTAAAAACGTGTTTTCTCGATCTGTCAATGAGATTGAAATTAAATTAATTTTTACCACTTCTTTTTTTTTAATTGTGAAAAAATTAAATACACGGTTTTAATAATTATTATATTTATTATCTAATAGTATTAACATAATTTCTAGAGATATGAATAGTTACTTTAGTAATTATTTATATTACCACGGTTAAAGGTAAATCAGGTAATTAAGTGTGAAAATAAAATTTTAAATTACCATCACACATGCGCAAAAATCATTATATAAGTGTTTTTAATCCTAAACTAATCATTGGTCCAAAATATAACTTTTTATATCAACATGGACGACTTTAGTACAATTATATTATTTTATTTCAAGGAAACACAATTTTGTCATAGTCTTGTTTTAAATAAGTAAACTATTTTTAACATGTAATTATATAAGGTATATGTTTAGAAATAAACATTATTTAAAATTTATACAATTTACCTGAATCATGGTAATTTATTTATATTTTTTAGTAAATAAATTATTAAATTAAATGGTGATACAATGATGATAAATTAATTTTATAATTAATAGGTGTATCTAATAATTGATATTAAAAATTTTATAACAAATAAAATTAGATCTAATTTATAACATATAAAAAAATTTATATGGATATTAAATTATATTTATTTTTTAAAAGTGTTGGATTTATTATATCATGAATTTATTATATTTTTAAAAAGTCCAAAAATGATAAGTGTCAAAATTGACACAAATGATATTTTAAAATATAAAATATTTTATTAAATGATATTAAATTTAAAAAAAACAAGATTCAGACAAATAATTTGGATATTTCATGAAATTTAATAAATAACACTTTTATTAGTGTTTTTTCATGTTATGGTAATTATATTAACCCCCAAATTTTAAATTACTTTATAAAATAGTTAGAGTTAAAAGGGTTAAAACCAAAAGATAAGTATAAATTTTTAAAAAAAATTGTATAATTTTCATTGGATTACTTTATTTTGACCCATAATAATCCTATATTCTGATTAAATCACTTTGGATCCATTTTTAATAGAAAATTAATTTATACAAATTTAATATTTTGAATAATTCCAACAGTGCCCTTCCCCTCTCCTATAAAAGGGAAATAATTCTTATCATTTCTTCACACAACATGACCAATTTGGTTTGACCAAGCTCAACCTAAATACATTCATATAATACCTCCTAACATTTTATAGGCCTTATTTTATTCATAAAACTCTCCTTTAAGGTGTTATAGTGTTGATCAAAGGAGATCACTCAAAGAAGAGGTATCATTTTTATTTAAGTATTTCTATTTTATTTCATCTTCCACATCCTTAAAATATTATGTATACATGATGAATTAATAACTCCAAAATCCTAAATATAGTAAGATTTTATTATTTAAATATCATCACCTAAATCCATATCCAATTTCATTAAATAGGATAAGAATTCATCATTCGTGTGTACGTGTGAACTATCAACTCCCCGAGCTCACATAATTCAGTTTACATAACCTTATATCAATATAAGTTATAATGATGGAATTAATATTAGTATATGATATTAATAACATATTTATAATTATAATAAAATAACCTATCCATTACATTCCTACATTCCATGTACATAAAAATGATAATGGTGTTCATGCGTACGTGTGAACTATCACCTCCACAAACCGATGTGATTCATTTTTAATATCCACATCACTTTAATAATAAATATATATAAGAAACTTTAAATTATATTAATTAATTTATGATAATTATTTAATGATAAAATAATACTTACCTTCTTTCCATAATGATCATTGAAAAATGGAAACATTTCTCATGCGTAAGTACGTCTTACCGTCTTCATGATTGTAACGTAGTTCATTTTTATTAACAATAATTAAGTGTTTGATTTAAAATTATATTTAATGTTTAAAAATTATTAGTATTTCATAAATATTATTCTGGATATGATGGGATAATGAACAATTTTACTATCGATATCATACAAAAGTCAGTTTGGAATCACGTACTGAATATCGACAAATGTACCACATGAACTTAAATAATTAATTTTTGTAACATGATAATAAGTGATATAAAAGAAATAATAAACATTTATAAGGTTCTCTAGAAATTAAATAATTAACATAAGTATATAATTCAGGAATATAATGAACATACATGATGAATCAGACTAGATGTAAGGGACTTCACCTCAATCTCATTTCATTGAGGCATATTTTTATTTTATGCACCAAATTTATTTATGAGGTGTATAAAAAATCACTTTGACTTGAAATTTCATTAAATGGTTTTCAAAAACAATATTTCTATTTGGATTGGTTGACTTTATTTACAAAATATAAAATGAATTTTCATTTTTAACCTATATAGCGATAGTGACTTCTTTACTACCGTGACAATTATTTGATATTTGGATTCCTCTACGAGCCTAAATGTTTTTAAAAGAAAAATTATTCACTTATTCCCTTTTATGGGTATTTTGTTATTTAAAATAGAATTATTATTTATATTTCTTGAACTTTTTTATTTTTTATTGAAAATTAAATTTTATGGGTGGAATGATAAAAATTGCAATATTTTATGTATTATGATTATATAATGGTACATTGACATTTGATGGGTGGTTACGTGATATAAACAGGATGGGAAGTTCAATGATAAACAAAGGATGGTTGGTTACATTATAAAATCAAATTCATTGGGTATGTAATTCAATCATATGGTTATTGCATTTTTTTAGAGTGACGTGTGTGGAAGTCGATAGTTTGGTTATTCCATTTAAGTATGCTTATGTCCCAAGTTACCTTTATGTGTTATCTATTCTTTATATGGGGTTTATAGTAGAAATTTTATTATAAAAAGGGTAATAAATGATATTATTTCAAGGGAAAGTATTTACTACTTATTAAGGGTGAATGTATTACTTTATGATAAAGTATTCATGGGTTTTCATGTTTTCACAAGACTAATAGTTTTTATTCTATGTGAATCCCTTATTGAGATTTTTTTCTCATCCCAAATTCAAAAATTCTTTTCACGTGATTTAAGGTATAATAAAGACTTGGATGAGTTAAAGGTGCTTATTGATCATGAAAAAAACCATGTTTCATTTTAAAATATTTCATTTTGTTCGAAATATTTATATTGAGTATAAGTGTATAAATTGCAATATTTTAGTTTTTATGTTGTAATATTCACCTAATTCTCTAAACCTATAAACGTAAAAAGATCCAAAATGTGAAATAAAGTAAAATCAATGAAATAACTCAAGATTATATAATGTTTTAAGACTGTGGCCTTATAGTTATCATAATAAAAACCTAAAAACTTATAATACTACTATATGATACTAAGTAAAAAAACATAAGTCATTATATAATTTTATGAACTCTATACATGTCAATATATTTCACACATACAAAAAAATTACCTTATGAGGGAAACATATAGAAATGATGTCCCAAAAATAAATGAAAATTTATTAAATTGTATATAACTACAAAATGGGTTTTGATTCACTCTCTACTCCAGTATTCCAATTCTAACTATGGTACCCATCTCAACCATAATGAATAGGGCCATTTCCTATATCTTGAACTGCAACCAAAACATCTGTATATGTACCCAGGCACCCAAAAATGATTTCAATAGAAGTCAATTGGCCACCACAAATGAAATCCCTAAATATCTTGATTCTATATGTGTGAATGCTGATGTAACAATATATATATATATATATATAATTTAAAAGTATAATACAATAAAAAAAATGGTCCTCAAGATCATTGGTGGAACTCAAGAATGATCTTTCCTACATTAGATAGTGTTGACTTCAAGTGTAACCATCTCACATATCAATGAAATTTATTCAAATGGAGTGCACAAATAATACCATAACCAAGGTTCTAAGTGACACCCATACATTAAAACATAACATGAATCCAAAAGATCATAACTAGAAACACATCCCTTTCACCCCCAAACAAACTAAATGTTTATTGGAATGACACCTAACTCAATCAACCCATGTGTGATTCTTATCATGGAACATAACATGACCCCATAATGTCATACCCTTTTATTAAAAGATGTATATTCAAAGGTAGAGAGGCCCCCAAACCATATCACTTACATTGGTGATAATTTCAGTAGAACATAACTATTTTTTTATTATAACCATTCATATTAACAAGTTTATCCATGTATGGTGTGGAAAAATACCCATATCTACTATCCGTCATTTAAAAATAAATTTATAATAATCATAAGTTATAATTTCCAATACATTTTTTAAAATATAGTATATACAGAAAAATAAATATTGAATAATGTGATCAATGGTCGTAGGGGTTTACAACTCCTGAAAAAAATACTCTATTTCGGGAGGCTTCTCCCACAGTCCCTCCTCTTTAAAATAAATATTTCTTCCCAAAAAAAAATTTCATTACCCTCACTTTATCATTTTACAATTATTCATGAAGTAATTATAGATTTATTCCTTAGTTCTTCATACTATAAAAATATAGGGAATCTCCATATAGGGTCCCTTATATCATTTAAATATCACATCAGTTAAATTCATGGTCATCAGTTACCTATACCTCATGATCAAACCAATGAGAACATTATAGGATATTTACCATGTTTATTTATTAATTGGATCCCATGAATACTAATTTTTCTTCATCCTGAGTCGTTCACACATGCCTAACTTGTTTCATATATCAAATTCCAAAATATGTAACACAAATGATTATTTGCACATTTTAGGGGACACATATTTCATGATCCTGAGACACTTCCAATTGAGCATCTATGGACCTTTTGATTAAATATTAGAATACACAAGAAAAAAATTTAAATTCTTGATATTAAGAATAACTATTGATAGATTATGAAATAGAAATGAATATTAATAATAAAGGTAACATGAGTAATATAAATATCATTTAACACCTGTATAAAATTATTTCAATGGTTATCTATTGATTATAATATAAATTAATAATCATCTGAATGAAAAAGAAGTGTTTATGGAAAAGGGGTATTTTTTTAAAAGGTTGTTTCACCGTTATTTACATGCAAACATTAAACTTATTTTTTTTAAAAAAATCTGATATCTATTTTAAAAAATGGATTTCATTTCTTAATTCATTAAATCAAAATTATTAAACGGTGAAATAGTTTGATTTTTTAGAAAAAAATATTATTGAAAATTGAAAAATATCGATTTTGTAAACATGCCATTTCTTTTAGTAAATTAAGTAATTTTAATGTCTAGTTATTTTTTGAATTTTAAAACATGTACATTAATTATTATTTCTTTAAATTTAAACCAGTTAAGTAATTTTTAATCAATATTTAATTATTTTTCTAAAAGTTTAGTTTTAAAAAAACAAGATTTTTCTGAAAATTTATTTAAAGAGTATAATGTTTGTCCTTTTTAATTAATTAAAACATACACTAATGAGGAACTATTAAAATGAAATTTATATTACATATATATGTGTGTGTGTGTGTGTGTGTGTGTGTGTATTTAAAATCATATAATTATTATTATTAGTTCTAGAGTTAATTTAAATTCATCATTTTCTTGAAAAATACACATCTCGAAAATCATCTTTGCCATCACATATATAGGTTTAAAATTAAATTAATTTCAAAATATTATGTGAAATTAATATAGTAAAACATATTCCATATTTTGAATCATTGCTATTTATGTTATCAAATAATTCAAACTTAATATTTTTTCATAATGATTTGTGAAAACATTAAATATATTTTACCGTAGTTATGGTAAAAACAGATTTACATAAAAATATTGGGGTTCAAATGACCTAAACACATTTTAAAAATCAATTATACAGAAATATTTTAACATTATCATGCCTAATTCTTGATAATGGTCCACTTTGGAATATTTAAAAATTTAAAAAACATGGGTATTTATTTTTCGTTCCAAAAATACAAATGCGGCACTCACCTCGCTTTTAGATGCCCATCCACCTCTCTTCTTTAATTTACACCTTAAAACCCTTTTGGTTTAGAAAATACCACCATGAATACCTTTACTAATTCCCTTATCATAACTTAGAGACATGTTTTTATCATTAATAAATCGTAATATGATTTTTGTTTCCTATATAATGATATTTTCCAAAGAATATGAATCATTCATTATCGATAATTTTTATTTTGATTATTCCTCCACCACCTTCAAATATTGTTAAATAATGATGGTATAGTAACATAATTTTATTACATAAAACTATATGTTATTATTTTAATTTATTAATCTAAATCTATCTCATATTTCATCAAAATGAGTTGAAACTATCATTCTTATGTATGAGGGACTACCACCTCACGGACCGATGTAATTCATTTTTCATCATCACCTCACACGAATTATTGTCATGATGTATATAATGTATATATTTGTTATTAATATCACAAAAATACTTAATATATTATTATCTCAAATTAACCTTCTTACGTTACATTTTGTGGTGAATATTATAACATCGCTTATGTGTATGGAGGGATACCGCCTTGTAAAATGATGTGATTTGTTTTTCACTAACACTTTACATGCAAGAAGATAAAGATAAATTTAATTAATATATTTTATATATATTACATAATAATTATATTGATGACAGATTTATCATTATGTAAATATAATATATTATTTTATTTCATACCTTTCCACTCACTGAAAAATTATAATGATGTTTGTGTGTACATTTGGACTACCTCCTCCATTAAGTGATGTGATTATTTTTTCATTAGAAAATCACATAGTTGATATATATATATATATATATATATATATATATTGGTTTGGGTGTGTTTATTTATGAAATAATATGTTATCTAGTATATGATGATCATTTTGGAAATACAATATAATACTTACCTTTTTCAATAATGATCTTTGAAAAATGAAAATGTTACTCATGTGTACGTACAACCTATAGTCTCCATTATCATATAATAGTTAATTTTTCTTGACCAAAATTCATGATTTGTTTTAAAATTATAATTCAAGTATTAAAATGATAATAATTTAATAAATATTATTCGGATTATGATGGAATAATGATATCTTCAACCATAGTTAACTTACCAAAGTCATTGTTGACACATGGGCTCGATATCATCAAAACATCAACGTAAAAAAAATTGATTAATTAATCATATATAACATAGTAGTATGTAAAATAAAAGTAATAATAAACTTGAATAAATTTATTATGAAATTAAATAATTAACATATGTGTATTATTCATGAATACAAATAAGTATGTGATGAATTGGACTCATGTTATGGGTTTCTCTTCTCCCTTATACTTGTGTGATACATATAAAAACATCACCACTTGTTATTTTTAGTTTGTGTATATATTACCTATAAATATATTTTATGAATCCTTTAATGAATATTCTTGGGATTTAAAAATCCATTTGAGGTTCTACCTTTCATGAGGATTTGATCCAGTGATTACCAAAGCAGTAAGGTACATTGTCCAAATTTTTCATCATTGTGGTACAACTTATTATTATGAACATTATTTATTTTATTTGTTGTATACATAAATCTTATTTTTTATTTAAAATCATTAATCTCTAATACAACATGGTATTTTAATTTTTAACTTTAATTTTTTCGTCCAATGGTATTTCACGTGATAATTACCAAGTTTTAAAGTGTATCCTAACTCAATTTCCTTCTGATGGGTTATAACACTTCTTAATAAACTCCGTTATGATGTGATTATGTGTGAATTGATCAATAATTTTTTTTATTATTTATATTCACTTTTTTGGATTTATATTTGATGAAGATAATTTATTCACTAAGTAACTCTCAAATATTTGATAGGATCGTTGTAATGATTAATCATCCCATATTCCATTCTTTGGGACAAATATTTAGGATATGAACCTATATTATATTATGAGGTTTATATAGATACCTTTTAAAATTTTAAATCATGAATATAATTATTTTATTGATATATAAACTATCATTTGATGTTATTATTTTATGGGTCTTACGATTGAAAAGTTATCAAAGTGGAAAAGGTTTTATGTTACATTCTCTTTTTTATCAGGATTTTTTATGTTCAAAATTATTTTCGAGGAAATAATTTTCTATTTTTTCTTGAAAACCATCTATTTCTTATCCATTTTTTATGAATTTTTTTAATACGTTTTTTTATTTCATCCATTTTTTATTAAATTAACAACAAGAAATTTATTTTTATGTGATATTGTTGGGAAAAAATCCCTCAAGGCATCATTGAAGTATTTTTGAGGTGATTGTGTCTGTTGAAAAAGTGGACATCTGTGTTCTGATTGTTGACAAAGCAAAACAATGACATACAAATTTGTTGACAAAGAGTATTTCATGAAGGAATGTCGAGTTCAAGAGCTGAGGTCAACGATCCGTGTTTGATTCAAGAACAAAGATAAAAGGAATGGATGATCTGGAGGCGGTACAAAAGAACAGATACAAGGTGGCACCGTTTTCCAGTGTTTGCCAATTTTTTGGGCCTGAAAATCGACAAATAAAGAAAAGTGTTTTTGGAAAAGGGACTTGCGTGCTGAGGACTTGGAGTATAGGAAAATTGTGTGCCATATCTTTTTCAAGATCAGAAGATCAAAATATTTCTAAGGAAACAGGTTCACACAAGTTTGGGAGTTGGTCGTGCAAGTGTCTAGGAGGACAGAAGACCTGTGCACCGAGACTAGGTCGCGCAGTTGACTTGCGCACTGTCGCGCAGGATGGTCAATTTTCCTATAAATACTGGACCACCCCTCTTCATTATTTAACCATAGTTCAACACTATGAGAAATCATAGCTCCCATCATGCAGGTGTGGTGGACGCGTAAGTGGTGTGTGGGTCGCGCAAGTGAAGTTGCGCGCCGGTGGTTGAAGTTGTGCGCCAGTGTGAGAAGTTGCACGTTGGTTGGCAGTTGCATGCCAATGTTGGTTTGGGCGTAAACGGAAGAGATTCGCGCAAGTTTGGAGTTGGGGAAGATTGTGTTTCACAAGTGTCTGAGGTGGACTTTCACGCCTGTTGAGACTTGCGCGCCGATACTTGCGCGCTGAGTTAGACTTGCGCGCCAAGTAAGGTTTATTTCCAGCAGTGTTTTCGGGCTGCGTGGAAGCTGGAAGATTGCCCAATACTCTTTGTGCAAAGAGATATTTATCTACGGGTGAAAGTTGTACTTAAATAGAGCATCTACATAAAGAGGAAGATTCATTCTTTCATGCAAAAGAAGAGACCTAGAGGTCTATAAACTGTGAGTGGATCCTTTCCAAAGCTCTGAGCAAAGGAAGAGGAAGATGGTGATCCTCTCCACCGGTAGTGAGACAGAGAGAGAGAAATAGGTTGTGACCCTTGGGAAGTAGAGAGCTAACCCTAAACATGTAAAGGCAGTGATCCTGGGCTTAGAAGTGATCTAACCCGAACTTTGTATCCACATCTATTGAAGAATAGTGGAATTTGGTACGACCCGCAACTTGTCGGTGTATGCTCTTTGGACGTAGCCCAGTGAGGGTGAACCAAGTAAAAATCTATGTGTCTTCCTATTTGCTTCCCTGCATTGCATTCAAAACATCATCATTAGATAAAGAAGTAAAGAAGTGATCAAAGTTTACACACAAGAGAAAACAAAGTGACCCTTGTAATAAAGAGGTCAAGATCTAGTGGGGTCGGAAGAACTTTGAAAAAGAATATACATACCCTGATTCACCCCCCCCCCCCCTCTCAGGGTATATAGGCCCCTATTGGTCCTAACAATTGGTGTCAGAGGGAAGGTTGTTGTTATCAGATTTGTTTTCTCTGACTTGGTATAGTCGATCTGTGTTGTCAAAGAATCAGTCTACTCTTATCTCGGTGTGCCATGGCGAAGGAAAAAACATCAAAGAAGAATGAGAAGTCAGGTGGTATCCCTTAGTGTGGAATTGTTTATGGGAAAAGTGTGATTAAACTAAAAGAATCAAACAGCTTACTGAAGGAAGGCCTGGGTGAATCGTATACGGAAAATATTGATTCACTCATTCAATATTTTGGAATGATTGAAGTACATGAACATCAAAGTGATGTCGGAACAACCGATGATGATGATGTTTCAAGAAGGAGGCCACCAGTAGATGTTGTCAACTTGACAAAGGAAGTGGACCGAAAGTTGGATGAAGAAGTTAAATCAAAATATATTCAGATCAAAGTTTTGGAAATTGAGGTCAAAAAGATAAAAGACTTAAATAAAAGGCTTATTGATATAGTTACTGACCTAACAGAGAAGAATGATTCACATGTTGAAGAGCTACAGAAGATGGCTAAAATGAAAGGTATACAAAAGTCTGATGATTATTAAAAGAATAAAAATTCAGATGATGTTCAAAATCTAAAAGCTAGACATGATGATCTAGAAACACAGTTGTCTAAAGAAGTTCAAAAGAATCGAAAGCTACAACAAGGGAATGAATCTGTCACTGAATCTGTTTCTGAGGAAAAATGTAAAGTAAAGGAGAAGAGTGACGGGGTGGATAAGCTGACACATGAATTGGAAGATGAGATGAGTAGAGGGAAGATTCTCAAGGGAGAACTTGATGTCCAAATTGAATCAAGGGATATGAAGATTCAAAAGTTGGAAGAAGAGCTAGAATTAGTCATGAAAGAAATGGAGAAGTCTAAATCCAAAGATAAACCTAAGTTGAAGGATGCACTACACTTACTATTCGATTGTCCTTCGAAAGGTGATGATAAAATGAAAAGGAAGTATGATATTTCTGAGGAGAAACAACAAAATATTTTATTATCTCAAAGACCATATAGTTTTGGAAAATCTGGCATTGGATTTGATGAATCCCCTCCCGTGCATGATAGAAGGAGAGCTTTGAATAGTTCCAGAAGTAGAGAAAATCTTGTAGGTGCTAGAGATAGGCCTAAGAGGACAGTTCCAAGAAGTAGTGAAGACATGTGCCATTTCTGTGGCATTCATGGCCACACATCAAGCTTCTGTTTAGAGGAACAAGAATACATCTCAGGCTATGAAAATAGAAACATTACTAGATCTGAGAAGAAGATGTGCAATGAGAAATCAGAAAGAAGAATCTCTCAGAGGAAAGCATCTGTTAGATGCTATTATTGTGGAAGAATGGGAGACACCATGAGTATGTGTCAGGAACCTCAAGAGCCTCGTGATAGAAGAAGAACTCAAGGTGTATCAGCATCTCAACATAGAAATGACGAAATGAGGTATGCCTTTGATGGAAGATGTTTTGTATGTTCAGATTATGGGCATTTGGAATGAAATTTCAGCAAGAAGAACGCAAGAAAGGAAAAGGAATTCAAAAGGAGATTCTTGACTCCAGTGATGCATAACGAGAAATTCTACACTGGTAGACAATGTGGTAAGGAGAAGAATAGGCTTAGAGCCTCAGGGGAATCACATGGAGCCGAGCGAAAGGTGTATTAGTCACCTTCTCTGTCACACTCACAACCACCCTCTAAGAAAGAACATGAACAAATCTGGAAGAAAAAGGGATGAAATGCTTCAGTTGTGAGTAAGAAGAATGTACGTTCAGTAGAGGACCCACCACCAATGAAAAATAGTGTGGTGACTCAAAAATATTATAAGAGGAAAATAAACAAATAACGCATTAAAAAATTTGCAAGTCGTGTGCCACAACAAGAAGTGGAGAAAAGAGGACGGTCCTTGCAATGGTGGAAGAAGCAAGGGAAGATGGATGGAAAAGAGATTCATGCTCAGAGAAATAATCAAGGAAAATGGAATTTTGGTAGAACATCAATGACAGAAATGTGTACTAGTGTGTTTAAACCACAAATTGCGAGAAAGGCCAGGCCTGCAGAATCTTCATATCAGAAAAAGACTCAGCATGCAGGTGAAGAATGCTTAGTCATATGGCCAGAGCAGTTGAAGTTTGATAGGTTGCTAGAAGAAGCTAGGAAGGAGTCTGATGCTCTACAAGAAAGAATCAAAGGGTTGACCCATCATGATCAACCACAATCCTCATCTTGAGGAGTCTGGAAGAAACCCATCTCCCTATGTGTATAAAGGTTGTTAATTGATTATTCAAGTGTTTTATGTTTTAGGGAGATACGATCCAAGGGGAAGTGGCATCTAAAGATGCAAAGTGGAGAAGTGATATGCTTTAGAGTTTCAATTGACTCAAATCAGGTACCAAAGTCTAAGAAGAAAGGGAGAAACAGAGCATAATAGGAAGTAGTTGTGTTATTAACTTTATCTCTTGTTTCCTACACTGAGTTCCGACTCAGTAGGCTTAGAGATTTTGTTAATGGATTAATTCCAAGTGGAAGATGAAAAAAAAATTGCATGAGGAGAAGAATAGGTATGGGTCTAAACTATTGGGCCTAACAACTGGAAGAGTTGCATAACATAGCGGGAGAATTCTATATCCAAATCAGATGCATGATCTCAATATGATATGAAGGATAAATGTTTATGCTCATGAAGAATGATTGGTGGAAAAGAAGAAACACATAGGTTTTCATGATTATCTATTTTGTTCTAACAATGTGGTATCAGCTGACTGCTTTCAGGATACCAAGATGCTGCGAGAGAAAATCAAAGGAGTGTCAATAGAAATCTGATATAAGAAGTTCAAAGAAAAGACATCATTGAACAATGTCCCAGTGAGAAGTTTTCTGTTAAGAAAAATGAAGTGGTAAGAGACTCAGGGAGAGAATAAGTGGATGAAGTTGATTCAGAAGAAGATACTGATGGTGAGTATGAGGAAGTAAAATCCTTATCTGCACAGAATCCAAAGAGTTGAGCTGAAATTGACAGGTAGAATATCATCAGTGATTAGTCAGATCCAGTTCAAACAAGGAAAGTGAAATCACTACAGCTGGAATCTTTTCTATCTTAGGTTGAGTTGAAATTCTTTGCTGATGTAGATGAAGATGAAAACTAGGTTCAGACAGTGAATGAAGATCTAAATCAGACTGAAAAGAATCAGATGTGGGGGATTGTTTCGAGGCCAGCAGATAAGAATGTTATCTTGATTAAATGGGCCTTTCGCAACAAGATGAATGATGATGGCATAGTGATTCGGAACAAATCACAACTAGTGTGCAAGGGATACTCCCATAAAGAGGGAATATATGTTGATGAGACATTTTCACCGGTTGCAAGGATGGAGACAATCAGAATATTTTTGGCCATAGCAGTGCAAAGAAAGTTCAAAGTGATCCAGATGGATGTCAAATCTGCATTCTTTGATGGAGTTCTGGAGGAAGAAGTGTGTATCGAGCATCCGAATAGTTTTCTCATTCAGGTGGATGAGAACAAGGTTTGTTGGTTGAAGAAGGATTTCTATGGTTTGAAACAAGCACAGACAGAATGGTATTCAATGATGAATCAGTATTTTCATAATCTCTGATTCAAATGAAGAATAGTGAATTTAATTTTCAGAAATATTAAAAGAAGGTTCTAATGAGATTTCAAATTGAAAATTCCAAGAAGATGAAGACTCTGGTTGCTACCCGGATGAAATTATCAAAAGTTGAAGATGGCAAGGCAGTTAATATCACAGGATACAGGCAAATTATTGGAAGTTTGTTGTACTTGACTGCGACAAGGCCTGATATTGTTTTCTCCACATGCCAAGCAGTGAGATATCAAATTAATCCCAAGGAAAGTCACATTCTCACAGTGAAAAGAATACTTTGGTATATCAAGGGAATAGTGGACTTCAGCTTGACATATAACGACAAATCTCAGACAGTGTTATTGGGATATATTTATGCAGACTAGGCCGGTTCAGCGGATGACAAGAAATCAACATCTGGAGGTTCATTCTATCTTGGTGGACTATGTATTGCTTGGTTAAGCAAGAAGCAGGATTGCATTCCATTAAGAACCATATAACCTGAGTATATTGCGGCCACTCAAGCATTCACACAGTTATTATGGATGAAGTAGCCTCTTGAAGATATAAGAGTATAAGTGAAGTCTCCGATCGGAATCTAGTGTGATAACTCAAGTGCTATCAATCTTAGCATAAATCCAGTTCATTATTAAAGGAAAAAGCACATTGAGATTATGTATCATTTCATCAAGGAGAAGGTGAAACAAGGACTTGTGAAGTTTGAGTATGTGCCTACCGAGTTACAGGTTGCAGATATTCTGACAAAGGCTTTACCCAAGGAATCATTCGAAAGGCATCGACTGGATCGGGGAGTTCAGTCGATTCCCCACACTTAAAAGCGTGTGGATATGGACCTCCCCCCCCCCCCTCTCCCCGAGGTATGATTTATTTTTTCCCTAATGTGCTGATATGTGTTCTCTACTATGTTATAGACTACAAAGGAGTGTCCTTTGGGTTCATTGACAAAGGGGGAGAAAATAGTGATTGTTCAAGGGGGAGATAATGTGGAGATTTGATAAATCATGAATGATATGGGGAGAAGCTGAAAAGTGGAGCATCCAGATAGGGGGAGTTGAAGCTATTTGAATGTGTTTAGCTATAGCTTAGCTTGAACAACATGGGAAATAGGGCTAAAGAGGTGTTGATGCTGTGAGCAGAAAGGGGAAGCGTATAAAATATGACAATGCTAGAAGTGATCGATCAAAGAATAGATATCACGACATCTGCAAATCGTGATAAAAGCATAAGAGTAATGTTGGAATGTGGTAAAAATATATCCAAACAAAAATTGGTCTTCCAACAAGTCCTTCAACAATTGGTATCAGTATAGTACAAATTGGTATCAGTTTGGTATCAATAGTGGATGTCAGAGATGAAGTGATTCATTGATTAACTTTTCATTTACTCTTGTTTCTCACGCCAAGAATTTCCCATGAGGGCTTAGAGTATGTGTTGAGTAAATCCTTGATTGCTATCATAATCGAAAAAGGCAAATGGTGGTTGAAGAATCAATGATGTATCATTTTATAGAAGAGTTTTCAACAAACCCAAAGGGGGATATTGTTTGGCAAAAATCCCTCAAGGCATCATTGAAGTATTTTTGAGGTGATTGTGTTTGTTGACAAAGTGGACATCTGTGTTGTGATTGTTGACAAAGAAAAACAATGACATTAAAATTTGTTGAAAAAGAGGATTTCATGATGGAATGTCGAGTTCAAGAGATGAGGTCAACGATCCGTGTTTGATTCAAGAATGTCGATAAAAGGAATGGATGAACTGGAGGCAGTACAAAAGAACAGATACAAGGTGGCTCCATTTTCCAGTGTTTGCCAAATTTTTGGGCCTGAAAATCGACAAATGAAGAAAAGTGTTTTTGGAAAAGGGAATTGCGCGCCGAGGACTTTAAGTATAGGAAACTTTCATGCCATATGTTTTTCAAGATCAGAAGATCAAAATATTTCTAAGGAAACAGGTTCACGCAAGTTTGGGAGTTGGTCGCGCAAGTGTCTAGGAGGACAGAAGACTTGCACGCTGAGACTGGGTCGTGCAGGTGACTTGCGCGCCGTCGTGCAGGATGGTCAATTTCCTTATAAATATTGGACCACCCCTCTTCATTCTTTAGCCGGAGTTCAACACTTCGAGAAATTAGAGCTCCCGTCGCGCAGGTGTGGTGGACGCGCAAGTGGTGTGTGGGTCAAGCAAATGAAGTTGTGCATCGGTGGTTGAAGTTGTGCGCCAGTGTGAGAAGTTGTGCGCCGGTTGGCAGTTGCACGCCAATGTTGGTTTGGGTGTAAAAGGAAGAGAGTCACGCAAGTTTGGAGTTGGGGAAGGTTGTGTCACTCAAGTTTCTGAGGTCGACTTGCGCGCCCATTGAGACTTGCGCGCTGATACTTGCGCGCCGAGTTAGAATTACGCGCCAAGTAAGGTTTATTTCCAGCAGTGTTTTTCGGGTTGCGTGGAAGTTGGAAGTTTTCCCGATACTTTCAGTGCAAAGAGATATTCATCTATGGGTGAAATTTCTACTTCAATAGAGCATATACATAAAGAGGAACATGCATTCTTTCATGCAAATGAAGAGACCTACAGGTCTATAAACTGTGAGTGGATCCTTTCCGAAGTAGTGAGCAACGGAAGAGGAAGAAGGTGATCCTCTCCACCGACAGTGAGCTAGAGAGAGAGAAATAGGGTGTGACCCTTGGGAAAGCAGTGAGCTGACCCTAAACATATAAAGGAAGTGAGCCTAGGCTTAGAAGTGTTCTAGCCTGAACTTTGTATACACATCTATTGAGGAATAGTGGAATTTATTACGACGAGAAACTTGTCGGCGTATACTCCTTGGACGTAGCCCAGTGAGGGTGAACCAAGTAAAAATATCTATGTCTGCCTGTTTGCTTACCTTAATTGCATTCAAAGCATCATCATTAGATAAATAAGTAAAGAAGTGATCATAGTTTACACAAAAGAGCAAACAAAGTGACCCTTGTAATAAAGAGGTCAAGATCTAGTGGGGTCGGAAGAACATTGAAAAAGAATATCCATACCCTGATTCACCCCCTCTCTCAGGGTATTTAGGTCCCTATTGGTTCTAACAGATATTAATCATGTATTTTATCTAAGATTGTCTACTTTTCTCATCCATATCCATGTTTTATATAATTTTTAAAAAAACATTCTTTTATAAAAAATTATTTATTAAATCTATTTTACATGATATTTTCCTTTTTAAAATTTTTAAAAGGATTTTTCTTTCCTATTTCTAAATGGTTCACTTTTTAATCGCTTTAAAAAATATGGAAAATAATATTTACTTTTGAGGATTTACATAATGAATGGATTTTACAAACGTCGTGACCATTATTTTCTTTGAGGATTCTATCTTAAATTTCAAATCACACTTTCAATGAAAAATTATTTCATTGATTAATATAAAAATATTTGTTTTTTAAATAATTATTTCAAAATTGAAAGTTTATTTTTCTCAAGAAATTATCCATTTGATCTTTTAAAATCATTTTTCATCTAAGATAAAATCCTTTCATTTTACTCAAAGAGAAAATATTATTTTCCTCATGATTTTTTTATTTATATTTTAATGTTATTTCCATTATTTAATGTTAAAATCTCTTAATGTTATTTATGCTCAACTGGGAAGTGTTAAAATGAAAACATAGGTATTCTCTCTATCGATTCATTATGATTGTTTCAAATATATTTTCATGGAACACATTTTGATTTAATGGGTTAACCAAGATATTAAAAGAATAATGGTATATTTATGAGTTTTATAATGAATTTTTTCCTTCCAGGTTTTATGATTACATTATGGTTCATTTTAATTTTTCATGATTATGGGTGGTCAAATTATAAAAATAGAATGGGTGGTTACATTATTAACCAAATACGGGCGGTTCCATGATAAACTAAGGACTAGTGGTTCTGTGATAAACCAAGGATTGGTAGGTCCATGGTATCTCACCAATTCATTGGGTATATAATTCAACTTGATGATTATTCCATTTATAAGAGTGATTATCAGATTGATATGGAAATAGTGCCCCAAATTTTTTAACATGAATTCTTTATGATTTTTATAGGTTTATAGTTATTCTTATAATAAACATTGAAATATCATGGCTCTTAATTATTGAATCTTATAACTCTTTCCTAGAAAAACTCTCTTTGAAATATTTCATGATTGATGACATGGATATTTATGGTTATGCATATTCTTATGTTATGCACATGTACTTTGATTATGTCATTATACTGTTATGCACTTATTATGGTAACTGATGAAAATCAATTGTTGATTCTTATTCTTACCCCTACTAATCATTTCAGATCACTATTCTTATGTTTCATATCTCCTAGGTTAAGAAGAATGATGATAAAATTATTTGAATATTTAAAGTACTCTAACGTGATAATGTTTTCGGGAGATATTTAAGACATAATATGGAATAAGAAAGTAGATTATTATGGGAAAATACTCCCTTGTATTCAGGGGTATTATTTATGTAATATTTTTTCATAATTTTCTAAAAATATAAAAATAATATATCTTGGGGTATGAATGTGTTCCAATGTTTTAATTTTATGTTGGATGGTTTTGAAGGAAAAAATTTTGTCACATTTATGATTATAAAATTCAAAAATGTAATGTTCTTTTTTTAGTACCAGATTCAGGAGTGTGGGTTCTGAGCTATTATAGTCGGTATAAGATCAAGGTTTAAATAACTTTGGGGATTAGTATTTTTTCATGTGAGGTTAACTTAGGATTTATGTATACCGTAATGGGTTTATAAAATTATGGTTGATCATAAGCTAAATGTCTCAAGAACCCCTTTTGTGGTTTTAATTGATGTGTTCATAAAATGATTAATGATATTTTGGGTGACATTTCGTTGGTTTGATGTATATTTAGAGGTTTAGATTAATATGAAGCATGATTTTACAATTTTCTAGAGAAATGTTTAAATATACTTATTACATTTAGGGTTTAAATGGTCTTAGATATTTAGTAAATTTTGTGAACATGTGTTTTATCATATAGATAGCCATGGGATTAAAGAGTGATTTCCAGACTAAGTGGTTAATATTATTTTAGAATAATGTCTCAATATTTTTGGTAACTTAAGATGAATGTTATGAGGTAAATATTGATGTTAAAATAAAGTTTAATATTGAGGTTATGGAGGTTTATTGGTATTTAGGTTTATTTATATTTGGAATTATTTAGTTTAAAAAATTGGTATTACATTTTAGTTTTGGAGATTAATGTATCATTTCATCATATAAAGGTTTTTTCATTTTGGAAATTATGTAACCTTGTGATAACCATTTTTCCTTGGTTAATGTAAAATGGTATGACGAATACCTTTTTATCCTTTCATTTATATATGATCCATTATAATTTGATTTTAGTTCTTGAGGAATTAAAAAATCATCTTGAATACTCTTATTTTGGTGTAAAACATGAGGTTATGGTTGGAATTGATTAAAGAATGAAATTATAATCATTATGTATATTACCTTATGATCTTAGTATATATAGTAAAGTAATTTCATATATATAGAAAAGGGGTATTGAAAAAAGTGGTCTTATTACTATTATTTCTGATGATATCAATGATCTTTTTCATGCCTATTTGTTTTCGGGTTTTTTAGTTTTTGAAATTCTCATGATCATTCACTTTTTTTCAATAAACGATCTCTATAATTATCTATAATTAGTAGGGAAAAAATCTTTTAATCCATGTCCATATGTTCCAATCCCACCAATACTACCCTACTTAGAAAATTAGTTTTGAAAAATTATAGATATCCTAATTACTTATTTTGCACTTTTGCCGAGAAAAATTTCTATTATCCCTTTTTATTGTATGGGACATAAAAAAAGTATTTCTAAATTTCAAACCATAAATTACAGAGATAAATTTCAAATTTTTGGGAAACAATTTATTATAGGTAAAAAAATGTAACACCCAAATATTTCAGAAAAAGAACATATGATCAATATCATATTCAATACGAAACACCAATCATAAATGTCTTGAAAAACATATTTCATTAAATTAAATCTCTTAAGTAGAATGAGGTACATAAAACCCAGAGTAAAAATGAATCATGATATAGTATACATATATATTTTAAATTATTATAAATGAATAGGATGGAAACTATTTTCCTCTAGAATATTGTTTCTTCACACTTTTCATACATACATTCAAATTCATTTTTTCCAGTTTTAGAAAATTTATTTTAAAAAATATACATAAATTCTTAATTCATCATCTAAAAATTGTTATATAGTGAATTGTTTTTATTTTTTGGAAGATACTGTCTTTTAGTGAGTAGTAAAACACATATATTTTGGTAAAAACATCACTTATTTTCAATAAATTAATTAATCTAAAATTATAATTATAATATAAATATTATTTCATGTAACATAAGTATTCATTGGTTATATTTAATCTAATTTTTAAATTTTTAATCTACTTTATATTCAATTTGAGTATAAGAATTTTTTATTTAAAAATTGGATATCTCTGAAAACTATTTCAAAGTGAATTATGTAAATCCATTTTAAATAATTAAAAAACATAATGAGAAATGACTTAAATTAAATTTATATATTATAAATATATATATATATGAATTGAAATTAATATAATAAAAATTAATGTTCATGGAGTAAATATAAAATCATCTTTTTCTTGAAAATATATTTCTTGAGAACCCACTTTTCATCCCATATTTGGGATAAATTTTAAATAAAATTATTCCACATCTGTCAATTGAATTTTTAAAATGGGTTCCATGTTTTCTTATCAGAATAAATTATATAATCTTATATGTTTAACATGATTCCTATTCATAGTTAAAAGTAAAAATATTAAAAATATTACCATGATTATGTTACAAATATATTTATTAGGGGTTGAACTAAAAATATAAGTGTTAAAATGACATGAAAACATGTTTAAAATCAATAGTATTTCCATAGTTTTACCAAATAATGTGTAAGGTTATAGAATGGTCTATTTTTTACTCATTATTAATTTTAAAAACGTGGGAATCACTTTTTATTTTCAAAATTATACGTGTCCCACTCACATCACATATAAAACGCCACCCACACTCCACTCATCTTCATGCCATAAATCCAATTTGGTTCAAAAAATACCTACCAAAATACCATCCCAACATCCCTACGGATGACATAGATCCTAATGTTTGAAAAAAAATACATCCTATTAAGGATTATGTTACTAACCTAAGGAGGTTGTCTAAAAAATATGTATCAGGCTTAACTGGGTGTTTTTGTTTTGTTTTTTCTTCCACCACCATCAAATAATATTCACGTATCATGATATAAGAAAATTAATATATATCATATACATATAATTTAATATTTAAATCAATAACCTAAATCCATATCTTCATCCATTAAATGGTATACGAAACCATCTTTCATGTGTGCGGGGGAGTGTTAACCTTTGAATCGATGTAACACAATATTTATAATCTCCACACATGGATTTTTGTAATGATATAATTAAAGAATATATATAATAATTTTAAAATAATTATTCTTTTTTAATTAGTGTATCATAAATACCTTATTATTTTCCATTCTGTGGGATATATAATACCTCTTCTCATTTGTATGGTGGACCACTACCTTGTGGAATGATGTGATTAGTTTTTCACTAAGGCTTTAAATGGAAAGTAATAAGGATAATATTAAATAATATATGGTATATATATAAAATAATTATGTTATTAATGGAATTTTTATCCATCCTAAATAATTATATATTATTTTTTCTCTCTATTCCACTTAGATAAAAATGATAATGTTGTTTATGGGTACATTGGACTACCACCTCCATGAAGTGAGGGGATTATTTTTTCACCACCACATCACTTAGATGATATATATATATATATAATTTTATAAATATTATTTTATTTATTATATTTTTATAACTATGGAAAGCTAAAATAATACTTACATTCTTTCCATAATGATTGTTGAATAATGGAAAAGTCACTCATGCATATGTACGGCCTACCATCTTTATGATCATAACATAGTTCATTTTTCCTAAAAATATTTTATGATTTTTTTTAAAATAATAATTTTTACATTAAAATTAAAATTATTTTATAATTATTATTATTATTATTATTATTATGGAATAATGGCCTTGTTTTCCATAGTCAACTTACTAAATCTAGGTTTGACACATAAGCAGAATATCATAAAAACATATGTTGTAAACTTAATTGATTAAGTAATCACATATAACATGGTAATGAGTTAAATAAATAGAATAATGAACTTGAAAAAAATTATACAGGTAAATAATTAACATAATTTTATTTTTCAGGAAAATAATGAACGTATGTGATGATTCAGACCCAACTTAAGGGTTTCTTTTCTCGCTTTTACTTCAATGAGACAAATGAAATATTCACCCAATATTTATATTATGTGGTGTACATACTGACCATTAATTTATTTTATCATTATTTTCAAGAATGTAATTTGGATTCACAAACCCATATGATGTTCTTCCTTTCCTGGGGTTTTAATCTTGGGAATACCGCTGTAGTAAGGGACTTGGTCTTTTAAGGTAAATTTTATTATTATACACCAAATTTATTCTATTTGTTGTATATATATATATATGGATATTCTTTATCTTATATCATGAATAATTCATAATTTATGGTATTCTATGTTTCAAATATAAATATTTCATCCAACTGGATTTGAATTTAAATTTAAAATGTGGTAAATGGTTTCTTGACTGAATTTCCATTCATTAGGTTATATGACATCAGCATTGACTCTATTGCAATGTTTTTATGTGTCAATTAATATCTATATTGTTTTATTCTGTATTTAAACATTTTTATGGATATTATATTTTTACACATAATCCTTTCATTGATTAACCCTCAATTCAGGTAAATGATCTTTATAATGGATAATCATCCCATGTTCCCTTCATTGGGAGATATGTTTATGATATGAACCTATCAACTTTAATAAGGGGTATATAATTACATTTTTATATGTTATATTATGAATTTTTTTATTTTCATGATATTTAAAGTATCATTTTATGTTATTTTTTCATGGGGCTTACAATTGAAGAGTTACCAATGTGCTAAAGGCTTTAAGTAACAATATCATTTCTTTCAAGATTTTTTGTGTTAAAGGTTCTTTTAGAGTAACTCATGTACTCTTATTATCATCAACCATATATCATTACTCTTTACTAGTTATGAATTTTTTTAACAGATTTTATTTAAATTTTCTCCCTTATTGATTAAAGAAACATCATGAATGTCATTTGTATGTTATGTCTATCTTTTATTTTATTTTAGGTAAATTAACTTTCTCTTCCATATCCATGTTTTACAAAATGTTTTAAAAAATATTATTTTATAAAAATATATGATTTCGTAAATATTTTTACCTGATATTTGTTATTCTTAAATAAAATTAACGGAAATTTCTTATCATTTTCCAAATGGGTTACTTTTGATGTGTTTTACAAAATGTTTGAAAATAATGTTTATTTTTTAACACTTATATCATGAGTCTATTTTCCTACCATCATGATAATAATTTTCGTTGAATTTTAAATTTTATGTATCAAAGGGTTGTTTCAACGAAAATAATATATCAATTATTTTAGAATGTTTTAGATTTTATATTATTGTTTTCAAAATGGAAAGGATGTTTTCCTCAAGAAATCTTCTATGTGATCTTTCATATTAATTTTCCATCTAAGATGAAATCCTTGGATATTAATCTATTGTAAAAGGTTATTAACCTAAATAATTTCTTTAATGATCAAATAGTGGAATTTATATACATCAATGACAAAAAATGTTAATGTTACTGATGCTCCATTGGTATATATTGAAATGATATCATCCTCATTTTTTCTTTGTATAGATTGAGATTATTTTAAATGGGTTTTCATGGAACCCATTTTTATTAAATGGGTAAATCATGTTTTAAATGAATAATATTGAATTTATGAGTTTCATGTTAAGATTTTCAATTCATGTTTCTTTATTTATATTATGGTTATTTTATATTTTTTATAGTGATGTGTGGTTCCATTATAAACTAAGGATGGGTGGTTATGTTGATGTGACAACTCAACCAACGTTACACATGCCAGTTCCCTGAGCTAGTTTGTCACATGACATCAGTTAGGCCTCCCCATATGTCAGAGGCTTCCAACTAGTAGTGAGGGTGAAATAAAGATATCTTGGGGAGACTATACCCTCTTTATAAAAGTAAAACAATACCATAAATAAATATAAAATTACCAAATAATGGTAAAAAATAACCATAATAATTCTATAACCAATACAGACCAATATCACATGATATATGAAAATAGGAAAACTATATCCAAACCAAATCAATATATTTGTCATGCAATAATAAGTTTCAATTTTCAAATGAAATCCTAAAATAAACACACTGACAACTCCTAAGTGGGTCATGACATCATGTCCATTCCCCTTATCCATACATTATCCAAACTCAGCCATCTAACATAGGGATATATCCCTTATCCTATCTAAGAAACATGATGTGTATTTAGGTTCTGATTAGGAAACCTGAATTGTGTTTGAATATAACTCAGAATTCAACCACCAACTGTGAATAAAAAATATACAGTATATACAGTGTATGCAGTTGTATAAATAATATAGTATGATAAATAAATTAAATAGTTTTCCCACTAAATTATTCTTTAAATAACCACATAAAACCATAGGTTCATGATGAAACCTAAACCATTAATAACGACTTCATCCCATGTCAGAGTTTGAACTGTAACAAAAAAATGGATATCACATTTTATTTCAATATAGTTTTCCATTAATCAAATCATTCTAATTTGACATTCAAACAAGGGTGTCCTAGAGTAGCAGTCTAGAACGCCATGGGTATTTGGAGGAGTATTCCCTTTCCCACAACTCTATGATCACATATAATAATGAAATATATTATGGAAATAGAGTGATAGTATATCACCCCATGAGTATTTAGATCAGTAGTCCCCTTCCCACAACTCAGTGATCACATATAATCTATAAATATATGGGGGGCCTAGAGTGCAGTATGAAACCCTATATCTATTTGGAGTAGCTATGCCTATTCCACAACACATTGACAGATAAATCATTTCATAGTTCCATAATTCAAAGAATTATTCATCCATTAGAATAATTCCTTATTCAACCCATTTAACAATTTCATTTATCATGAATTTTAATATTTCATTTAATCATTTTCATCTTATTGAAACACCCCAAGGGTGGATTCTAGTTTCATAAATAATTAATCACTAAAAATGGTCAAAAGGTTCCTCAAACCTTAAAAGGGGATTTATGATAATAATAAAAAATTAATTTTCAGTCATGAACTGAAGGAAACCAAAGGAAAATGAATTGTTGGGAATCTACCACCAATCTGTGATATTCAGAGATAAAAAGATCCCTCCAAATATTATATGACTGTCCTATGGTTGATAGGGAAAAGGATTCATGATGGTATCAAAACAAATAAACCACACATCCAACTTAAAATACTACTCATGAAATTCCATGGCATGTAATTCCTTTAAATGTTGTGTAATTATTTTTAGAAGGTTACACTGAAAAACCCATCACCTCGAGTTAACATTTCTATCTATTAATTATTAAACATCATATAATAATATTACATGGAGTGTAATATTTTCATGTCATGATTAATATCACCATGTGAAACTATTCATGGCATGTGTCTAGAAAAATTTACACATCGTGTAACCCATTTATACAGTGTGTAAATTTTCTTATGACTATTTGTCATCCCATAAAAAAAATACTTGGAAAAATGTTGTGATATTAAAATCTTTTCACCTTATAAGATATTATCCTCAAGTTATACTTCCAAGAATCTATATACTCTTGAGGTAAGAATATCAAGAAACAGAACTTGAATATTTTCTTCCCGCTGTCATTTTTTATTCCTGAACATGGCCATGTTACACACAACCCTCAAACCATTGGCATGGACTTCCCCACAAAACATTCTCACTACGATCCATAAAACAAATTGTATGCTCCTCAAGGGAAGAATCAACTTCAAACTCAACATCCTCAATATCAATCAAATTATAAGGTTCGGGATGATATTTCGGAAGTTGTGAAAAATGAAAAACATCATGCATAGAACTATAAATCTATATAATATCGAATCGATAGGCCACCAGTCTGATTATATCCATGATCTGAATATGTCCAAAAAAACTAGGCATTGACATGCTCAGCATATAAATGTAATACTGACTAAATCTTGGTGACATCCAATGTAAAACGTGATCACCCACTTTAAAATCAACAAATCATTGATGTTGATCAACATATAAATTCTTCCTACTCTAATTCATATCCATACATTTCATAATTTAATGAACCTACTCCAAAGTATCCTAGATGAGACTCAATCCCAAAAACTCTTACTCACCTTCCTATATCAAATATAGAGGTGATCTCATTGGCTTACCATATAGATCCTCAAATAGTTCCATATGAATAGTTTCCTGATATTTGTTATTATATGAGAACATGACAAGAGATCAATGCATCACCCAAGACCCACTGCAATTAAGAATTGTTTCTCTTTGCATATCATTTATCATCTGAATAATACAATCTAAATTCACATTTATCTATTAGTGGAAATCCATACACAAAAATACGTGGGTACCCAGCACATTCTGTAAGCCATGTCATAATCCATGTACTCTATGAAACCCCATAAATAGGTATACTCTCCCGAACATATAAGTCCCCCAACTATTGCATAGAGAAATTCTCCAGGATGGGAATAAAATATTCGAATTTCCTTAATCGGTCCACAATCACCCAAATAGAATCAGCTTCAATGTTTTCCTTAGGATACCCACGACGATGTCCATGGTAACATCATCCCACTTCCATTACAAAATTATAAATAGATGTATTAAAACACCAGGTCATTGATCCTTAGCCTTGACATGCGTAAATGTGTAGAATCATGTTACAAACCATGTAATCATCTTTTTCATATCTAACCTACAATACTATTGTCATTGGTCACTATACATATTATTCAAACCAATATGTATTGCTCACTTTGAGGCATTAAATTCATGCATTAGCTCCTCTCATATAGTCTTAGGCACAAAAACATGGTTCCTAACTTATATGATCTCCTCATTATCTGTAGTACAAAAGTAAGGTGACTCCCCACATTCATGGATTTCCCACAAGTACAAACACTTCATATTAACATATTGTCTCTCCCAAATCTGGCTTAGAAAAGTGGACTCCACTTTCATAAATATGAGACTCTTCTTCTATCGAACCTACTAGAAAATGATATGCATCTCAACCTAAAAAAGTCATCATCTTCCACTCAGAACTAGACTCTTCAGCTTCATATGTTTATGTTTTCTAGTTTAAAATAGCAGCAACCTGATTACCCTTCATCAATATATATTCATGCTCAAAATAAAAAAAATTCATATAATCAACCCATATCCTCTGTTAGATGTTCAAGTATCACTGAAAAAATATGCACTTTATTCTCTTGTGATCCGTATACACAATAAACTAGTCTCCCAAAAGATAATTCCAGAAAAACATCAACACATAAACCACTGCATCCAACTTGAGATCATTTATTGGTTAATTTTTTCATTTGGCCTCAATTTTCATGACCCATATTCCAAAACCCAATCCCCCTACATCAACACAACTCCAATTCATATCCCAGATTCATCCAAAAACACAGTATACTCATCGCCTAGCATTGGTGTTATCCATATTTCTGTGGTTGTCAACCATTTATTAAACTCATTTAAAGAATTACAACATACTATATACCATTAAAACATTATCCCCTTCATGGTCAAGACTAAAAGAGGTTTTTTGAAGTGGGGAAAGTTCTACATGAACTTCTGATAATAACCTTCCAAACCTAGAAAATTGTAGATATCAAATACATTCTTAGGCTAATACCAAGAAACAACTTCTAGAAATTTATTTGGGTCCACTATAAAACCTTACCTAGTGATAATGTGACCTAATAAAAGAACCATGTTGGTCGATAATTAACACATTAATATCTTTTTGTATATTTGATGCTCTCTTAGTGTACTCAGGACAATGCTAAGATGTTGGTCAGGATCATCATAAGTTATGGAGTACACCAAGATTTCACCCACGAAAACAACCAAAAACTAATCTAGGTATGTAATGATTCATATTTTCCTAAATTTATTTTTAGAAATTATTTAGGAAAATTATGAGATAAGGAGCTAAGCCGGCATGTGATTCTGAGGCCCGATGTTCCCGAAATGATACGGTGAAAAATGTAAAGTAATTAATAAAAATTATGAGAAGTTTTTATTTAAAACAAGAATAAATTTTGAATGGGTTCCTAGATTAGAAATATAATGGGACAACTAAGCTCGGAGTAGGGGTTATACCATAGGAAAAAAATAACTTTAGTCGGTGCGGGTCTTTTGTAGAAAAACCTAAAAAGGTAATAACCCTAAATAAAATAATTAAATAAAATTAGTTTCTTTTTAAAATCCTAATAACTCATAAACAGTAAGTCAGATTTAAAATCCAAGAACACCATTAAGTTAGTAAGGGGGTGTTTTCCTTAGGTGAGGACTAACATCAACCAGTGCAGTTGACTGTGAAAGTTAGAAATTCAATGTAACCATCAATTAAATATTTTTAACAAAAATATTTCATTTGATGATGCACTATTTTCCTTTAAGTAAATCCTTTTTCAGAAATCTAGGGTTATCACCATAACCCTGGTGTTACCTTGAGGTAGAGAGAAGAAGGCTCTCCTTGTGATTTGGCAAACCTATATTGGATGTTGGATCGGAGCACAACGGATCGAAAAACGTTTGAAGATCAAGGATCCACTACGATAGGGTCTTTTGTTTTTAATCAATTATTTATCAAACCACAAGGTATGTTTTTGATATTTTTTTATTTCCTTTCCTCTAATAGATTCAAATGACAAACGTATACCGGCCCACAAACAAGTTGATCTGCAGTTTGATCCTTCTTGTGGGATGGATTTTGTTGTGGGGATTAGAGGTATGTTAGATCATTGTAAATATTGGTTAGTTTTTATTTGTTAAAAACTTTTAACATTAATGGATAAAGACCGACATAAACAATTACAAGATCTATACATTTTAGAATTCATGTGCTTTGTCTCCTTACCCCAACGTTCATCGTTCCTTGGGACATATGATGAGAGGATCATTGTGCCTTCAATCTGTGGAACACTGATCCGGAATGGGGGGTCCAAAACCACGGTAGAGTATGACGGCAACAGTGAACAATGGTGGTCAGAGGTGGTTGTGGCCGTTTGTGGTGGAGCATGGTGGGGTGGCTAGTAGCAGAGATAGCACCAGCCCGATAAGGATGACTGGTCCAGGAGGAGCATGGTAGTACAACTTCTAATAGGAAGGCTGATGGCAGTGAAGGAATCCTGTCTAGGTGGGACCGTAATTGAGAATGGGCCCGCAGTGGCACAGGCTGTGGGTAGTGACTGGGACCACAGTCTAGACGGGACCACAACGGAACTGGTGGCAGTGGCTGTGGGGTTGCCGACATGGAGGCCAACACCATTGACCGGGGGTGCCAGCCGACCATGCAGTTTGGCAACCGCGTAGCCTAGAGGGACACACCTAGGGTAGGTTGTTCTCAGTGGAGCAAGGACATCCCACGTGATACGGGCTGGGCTGGAGAACCAGGATGCTCTTGAAGCCCAACGGGCTGCGCCGCGTAGCCCAACGGGCCGCAACCCATCAAGTTGGACCAAACCAACCGAGCCTCTTCAGGTTGGAAAAAACGAGTCCAGTCAGGTCAGACTCAGATCAGACCAAACCCTTTTTACAAAATTGGCTATATCATTAAAACTGTCTGTCTGTTTGATGAGTTGTTTGCAATGTTGAGACCCTTGTGAAGAAACAGTAGTTTCAAGATACTCTAATTGTGTTTTTTGGATGTTGTCATAAGAACTTATGGATTTAAGAGAAGGTTATCCTAGAAAATGAATGATACAAGTGGAATATTATAGATATCTATGAAGATGTGATCTAGGTGTCAATATTACTTGGGGGTTTCATGACCCATCAATGATCCATGATCCTTCGAAACTCCATGTCCCATCGACGCTCCGTGCGACATAGATTCTCTATGAACCTATGATTCTCCATGTTCCATCAATGATCTATGCACCATCAAATCTATATGTGTCATCGTGGCTATATTCTCCATCAATGCTCTATGGTCCATCGACACTTTGTGTGATATCTACGCTTCGTGCACCATTGATTCTTCATGTTCCATCGATGTCATGGGCACCATCTCTGCTTCATGCACCATTGAAGCTTTGTGCACCATCGATGCTCTGTGTGTTTTTCATGATCCGTGTTTCATTGACACTTCTACTTTCAAATTTATTGGGATATCAATGGACTACAAATGGAAATCCTTCCATTTGTGATTTATACTTATACCTATGTGATCTGACTATATCGATTGTACTTCATGTGTTTCCTTTGTGGTGTACTTCGTGTGTTTCCTTTTGTGTTGTGTTTCATGTGTTTCCTTCTTGGTGTACTTTATGTTTTTCCTTTGTTGTGTACTTCATGTGTTTCTAGTGGTATTCTCCTTTATGGTTTCTGGGTCCCTACTGAGTATTGGTTTACTAATCCCTACACAAGCTATGCCCATACATATCGTGTCTTGTGAACATAATGGACACTTTGATGGAGTCCTTGGTTGACTAGAGCTAGGTGGTGATTAAAGAGAGGTATAATAGATGAGGTTTGATTCAGCAATTTTAGAAAGTTGTTTATGTACCTACCCTTCAGGTAGGGTTTTCTATGGACAAATTTTAAGAGCTTGTACTTTTAATTTTTTGGTTGGGATTATATTATGGCCCTGTTTACTTTCAAATTCTGTATTGTTACTCTATTTGGGTGTTTTAGTGGTATGCATGCATGTTTACTTAGTGTTTTTAGTTCATCACTTTTCATGGATACGTGTACATGTGTGTAGGTATATAGTAAAATGCCTCTAATTTGTGGGATATTCCTACTCGGTGATAGTCACAAGCCCCTAGAATATTGGAGGTGGGCATGGGGTTGTCACAGCAGGAGCCATGGGGGCGGTTCATGATAGAGTGGTATCAATGAAAATTGATTCTACCTAAATAACCCAGAGTCTATGATATTGGTTTGGGGAAATAATGTTAAGTGTTTTGATTTCATCTTTCAGACCAGGGACTCCAGTGTTAGTGCAGTGGCCGACGTATCCTTACCCTTGGACTCTGAATTCTACTTTCAGACTCAGTACATGAAAACACTAGTTAAAGGGACAATTAATTGTACATGCATCATATATAACTTTGATTGTGTTCTCCTATCCTTCTTGAGTTAGTGTGGGATCACCAGGTATAATCTATTGAAGGTGGTACATATTGAACTATTTAAGGATGCCTCCATGCAGACAACCATCCAGGATTCTAATGTGTGATCATTAGGACGATCCTCCTATATAGGAGGCATCGATACAGGGACCGGTATTGGAGAGAGAACCCCCAGGTGGTGTACCCGTGATACCGCCACCTAGAGAGAAGAAGTTACTACTAGTGCTACCTCTAGAGGATGCACACATGCTGAGTTTGTTTTATGAGTTCCAGAGGTAGAGACCTTCCTGGTTTAGTGGTGATATAGACCCCCCCAGAAATCTAAGGATTGGAAGGAGGCAGTTACACGTGTCTTATGCCTAGTAAGTATTCCTCTAGACCAGATGGCAGTTCTAGCCACGAGTCTTCTTAATAACTCAGCAATGAGATAGTGAATCCTAGTGATCTAGAAGCATGAGGAGATGACTATCCCTTGGTTAGACATTGAGGGTATCTTTATGGAGGAGTTATTTCCAATGATGTTATGCTTCATGTGTATATAGTATCATCGACACCTTTAGCAGGGAAATCATATGGTAGTTGAGTACTCAGTGAGATTTACAGATCTTTCTTGATACCCCACATATATATTGCGGGACCCATTCTCTAGGTCTCGAACATTATAGTAGGTACTATGCCAGGAGATTAAGAAATACATGATATAACTTAGAATTTTAACACATGCAGGGGTACTGGAGTGAGCTCTATTAGTAGAGAGATTTATGGTGGAACAAACACTGACAATATAAGCTACCACAAGGCATTAGGTTTCTTATTCTTCAGAAACAAGTATCAAATAGATGACACATGGATAAAAGAAGATAAGATAGTTTAAAAATGACTTAGGACAAGGGGTCAGTGGTGCGATCCTCCCAGGGAAGAGTGAGATTGCCGAAGGACGGTCTGTGTTACTCATGCGGCGATCAGTGACATATGGCTAGAGATTATATGAATGATCGTATGACCAATCAAGAGATGTTTGAGGAAATTTCTAGGTAGAGGTAAATTCAGGAATAGGGAGGTTCTCTAGGTGGAAGATGTGGAAGAGGGGCTGGATGAGAAGCAGGAGGTGGGAAGAGGTTTGATGTACTACCACCACCACCCCTAGGTGGTCCACCATGGGCTCAAGGAGCTAGTAGATAGTTATGAGGCTAGCTTCAGAGAATGGACGATTATGAACCCGGTGCTCCAAAGATGATTACAGGTGTGATCTATTTCTTTTCCACCCAAGCTTCAATATTTATAGATATAGGTTCCAGTCATTATTTTCTAACCATGACCCTTGTTCGAGACATGGAGAATCCAGTGGAACCATTAACTCAATCCATATCCTTAGATACTCTTACATGGGATGATTAGATGACCACACACTAGGGTCGATGGTGTGCCCTTACTCTTCAGGAAGTGACCTTCGTTTGGGATCTCATTGTGGCAGTTTTGAGGCCTTACGACTTCATTTTTAGTATGGATTGGTTATCCGTAGTTCATTCCTAGATTAACTATTTTATGTGCATGGAGTGGTGTTTCAGTAGATATGGGACCAGGTTTTCCTTTTTCAATGGAAAGTAAACCCAAGAATTCTATAATGGACTCGCATGTAGAAGGTTGCGGTTGATCACACACCAGTTGGCTAGCATGACCCTTGGTGTAATGACTGAGATGAGTCCTTAGTTTCCTACAGTGGTGGATGAGTATGGGGAAACATTTCGAGAAGATTTTTTAGGATTACCTCCTCATAGGGAGGTGAACTTCTACATTGATCTATACCCCCGGTATGGTTATAATATCTACACCTTCATATCATATGGATTCCACAGATCTTCGTGAGTTGACAGTATAGCTGGAGGACTTGCAGAGCAAGGGCTTCATTAGACCCATTGTTTCACCATGGGTAGCCCCAGTTTGTTTTTCCAAGAAGGTAGAAAGATGATTGAGATTAGGTGTGGACTTCTGGCGCATGAAATAGGTGATCGTGAATAATAATCATCCAATTTCGTGGATTTAAGACCTCTTAGATCAACTGAAGGGAGTGAGGTGGTTTTCAAAGATTGACCTTAGATTTGGCTATCATCAGCCTCATTTACGGGATGAGTATGTACTTAAGAAAACCTTCATAAGTTGGTATGTCCACTACAAGTACATAGTGATGTTGTTTCATGTGATGAATGACCCATCAGTGTTATTGGGACCCATTAATAGGATATTTCATCCTTACTTAGAATGGTTCATCATGGTCTTCATTAATGGCATCCTTGTGTACTCGGCGTCTGAGGAGGAGCACATGATACCTTTTAGTATGGACCTAAACACATTCTGAGAGAACCCTCTTTATGGGAAGATCTCGAAGTGTCAGTTTTGGATACAAAAGGACCAATTTCTAGGATAGGTCATTTCAGAGGTTGGATGTGCAGTAGATCTATTGAAAATTGAAGTGGTGCATTCTTTAGATCCACCCAATAGGATTACCAGAAAAAGGTGTCTATTACATGGTGTATTTTGATGCATTAGGGACTAGTCATGGTTGTATCATGATGTAAGGGAAAGAAGTGATTTCATATTTTTGGTTCTAGTTGAGGCATCATGATTATAATTATGCGATACATGACCATGAGCTAGTATCGGTAGTCTTCGCATTAAAGATGTGGTGACAGTACCTAATGGAAGAGTAGTTTACCATCTACTCAGACCACAAGAGTATCATGTATATATTCTCTCAAAATAATTTGAACATGAGATATAGGCGTTGTATAGAGTTCTCCAGGACTATAAATTTGAGATTTTCTATACGCTTGGGAAGGGGAACTTGCTGGAAGACACTCTCAGCAAGAGATCCATCTTGTAGTTACTGAGTGAGGTGTCAGATCAGTTGGCCGCATTACATATATCTTATATGGATGGACATGGAGAAGAAATTCTCCAGTCTATGATAGTTACACCTCCAATATTATAGTGAATCAGGGAGACACATATTAGAGCAACCGATTGTGAGGCATTACATGTTTAGATGACCATAGGTCATGCCCCTAATAGATATTTGAAAGGTTGGGAGAAAGGTGTTATCTTAAGAGGGAGCACAGTAGTACCAGTGACATTGCATTTGGAGGTCTTGATGAATTTTCATAATTCCCTTTAGAGGAATATATAGGAGTGGAAAAGACATATAAAGACCTTCGACGTCAGTTCTGGTAGCCAGGGATGAAAAGGGAAACAGTAGAGTTCATTCCTCAGTGCCTCACTTTTATAAAAAGAAGGTCGAGTACAAAGTTACCGCGGGATTAACCCAACCACATGAGGTTTCATAGTGGAATTGGGATGGGATATCATTGGAATTCATGGTAGGTTTACCACACACATCTAGGGGACATAATACCATCTGGGTGATCATTGACTAACACACCAAGTCGACCCACTTCCTACCGATCTGTGAGCAGAGCTCAATAGAGATCTTGGGATTCCTCTATGTACAAGAGATAGTTGGACTCCATGGAGTCCCATTGATGATAGTCGCATATCATGATGTTCTCTTTACATCTTGATTATGGAAGGTATTTCAAGAGGTGTTTGGGACTCAGTTATGCTTGAGTATAGCATGTCCTCCCTAGATAGATTTCCAGATGGAGAGTACCATCCAGATTCATGAGGACATGCTACGGGATTGCATCCTACACTTTTTCCACAGTTCGTATAATCACCTACCTCTGGTGGAGTTTACGTACAACAATACATACCACTCCACCATTATTATTCCACAATTCGACTCCTTATATGGGAGACCCTATAGGTCACCACTTTGATAGACAGACCCATGAGAGTCAATACTCATGGGCCCAGAGTTGGTGTAGGAAACTATAGAGATGGTTTAGGTCATCTAGGAGAAGATGGAGACTCCACAGATCAATCATAAGTCATATGATGACAGGCGACAGAGGCCTCTGAAGTTCAAGGAGGGAGTTCATGTGTTCATTATGGTATCAAATCAATGAGAATTTTAAAGATTTAAGGGTTTGTAATGCTATCTCTGAGGTACAACAACCCTTTATAGATTCTAAGTAGAGTTGGTGAGGTGGCATACCTCCTAACTCTACCATCACACTTGCACTAGGTGCATGATGTATTCCATGTTTCACAGATGATGATATACGTGCATAATCCATCACACGTCATAAAATATGGGGAGATATAAATTGATGATGGGGAAACTTTTTAAGAGTACCTATTGATGATCGAGGATTGATATTAATATATACTTCATGGGCAGTTGATTCCTATGGTGCGCATTCGGTGGAAGCACAGGAATCTCTATGAGGTCACTTGTGAATGGGAGGCTCATATTCATGTTCAATATACTAATATTTCTTAGTATCCTTTGTTTTAGATTTTTTGGGTTGAAAGACCTAAGGTGGATATATTAAAATAAATTATATTTTCATGAATTTATTTTTAGAAAATATTTGGAAAATTTTTGAGACCAGGTGCTGAGATGGAGTAAGATTCCAAGGCCTGGTGTGCCCAGAATGATACGGTGAAAAAATTTATGTTTTTAATAAATAATTTTAGTAGTTTTACATTTAAATGGGAATTACTTTGAATAGGTTCCTAGATCAAAAATACAAGGGTTCTGTTGAGATCAGACTAGTGGATTTACCCTGTGAATGACTTGACTTTAGTTGGCATGGGTCTTCGGTGGAAAACCCCAAAGAGGGCATATCCATAAATAAAATTATTTTATTTTTAAAATCCAAATAACTCATAAATGGTAACTCATATTGGAAATATGAGACCACAATTGGGTTCATAAGGGGTTTTTTTCTTAGTTGAGGCCTAACATCGATTGGTGCGGTTCGACTGTGAAAGTAAGAAATTGGACGCAACCGTCATTAAAATATTTATAATAAAAATACTTTCTTTGATGTTGTGTTTTATTATTTTAATTAAAACCTTTTTTAGAAATCTAGGGTTATCTCCAAAAACCTAGAGTTTCTCTGAGGTAGAGAGAGGAATACACTCTTAGTTATTTAGAGAACCAATATCTGAAATCTTATCAGAGCATAGTGGATTGATGAATGTAGGTGGATCAAGGATCGGCGACGACACAAATTTTTTTTCTTCATCATATATTGATCCAACCTCGAGGTAGGGTTTTGATATCATTTTGATTTACTTTCCCCTCTTACATTCAAAGGACGAATGAAGACCAACCCACCAACAGGTTGATCCGCAGTTCGATTTTTCAAGTGAGATGGATTTTGTTGTGGGGATTAAAGGGATGTTAGATCTTGGTGAATATTGTTTATTGTTCTTGTTTAAAACCCATATAACATGAAAGAATCAAGGTCAACAAGAACACGGCCAAGATCTGTCTATTTGGGTATTCATGTGCTTTGTCTCTTTCCCCCAATGTTTCTCATTTTTCATGATTAATGATCAGAGGAACATTTCACCTTCGATCTATGGATCAATGATCTGAGATAGGGATCTGAAATCCTGGTGGCGCAAGATGGTGGTAATGGAATGTGGTGGTTGGAGGTAACAGCTCTGGATACTTCTGGTTGATCATGACAGGGCAAGGCCACCAGGGGGTAGCCAATGGTGGAGGTAGCATAGGCCCGACAAGGGAGGTTGCACCCGATGGAGTGTGGTAGGACAGCAACCGGTAGGGCGGGCAGCGATGGTGACAAAATTTCATCCAAATGGGACCACTTTGGGTAAAGGGCCATGGAGATGAAATATGTGGACAAGGACTGGTGTATTGGTCCAAGAGAAATTACAGTGGTGGTCGTGGGGATGGTGATGCAGTAGCCAGCCGCATTGAACGTGGAGGCTGATCGTATTGATCAGGGGAGCTGACTGGCCATGTGGTCGGGTGACCGCATGGACCAAAGGGACATGGACAGGGTGGGCCATGTCTGGTGGAGTAAGGACATCTCGCGTGATGTGGGTTAACTGGAGAACCAAACCGCAGTCATTCATCCCATCAGGTTGGGTTAGTTTGGGTCGGCCCAAGTCGAAAGGGTCGGTTTGGGTTGGCTAAACCGAGTCAGGTTGGGTCAGTCAGACCAGTTCAAGTCAAACCCAGATCGGACCTAACCCTTTTTACTAAATTTTCTATATCATTCAAACCATGGGTCCATTTGAAAATCCTTTTGCAGTTTTGGGACCCTTGTGACGATACAGTACTTTTGATATACTCTAAGTGAGTTTTTGTGGATGTTATAATACTAACTAATGTCTTGAGGATTATGTTCTCTTCTAATAAGAACAGTATGAGTGGAATCATATAGCAGGATGTGATTATGTGATATTAGTGACTATGTGACTTTAGGGCTTCATGACCCATCTATACTCTATGGTCCACCAACGCTTCGTGTGCCATTGATTCTTTGTGTGCCATCGACGCTTCGTGTGACATTGATGTCTTGGGAACCATCGTTTCTTCGTGCATCATTGATTCTATGTGTACCATTGATGCTCTATGCACCATTAACACTTCATGATCCATTGACGCTCTGTGAACCATCGACACTTCTAGTTTCATAGAGATTGGGAGATCTATGGACTAAAACTGGAAATCCTTCTCTTCATGCTTTAGAATTATACTTCTATGAGCTAACCATATTGACTATACTTCATGTGTTTTGTTTGTGGTGTACTTTGTATGTTTCCTTTGTAGTGTACATAATGTGTTTCCTTTGTGCTTTATGTTATATATCACCAGTGGTATTTTTCAATTGTGGCTTTTTGGTCCCTACTAAGAATTTTTTTACTCACCCCTACATAGGCTATGCCCAAATGCATCGTGTCTTGACCAAAAAACTAATGCTTTAAGGAAGTCCTTGGTGGACTAGATCCAGGTGGTGCTTAGAGATATTCTCGATAGACAAGTTGTGCTTTAGTGACTTTAGATAGTTTTTTTTTTCTATACCTGCCCTTTAGTTAGGGTTTTCTGTGTAAAAAGTTCAAGAGCTTGTACTTTCCCTTTTGGGTTGGGCTTGTATTTTTTCCCCGTTTTTTTTACAGTTTTGTACTATTACTCTATGTTGGTATTTTAGTGGTATTCATGCTTGATTACATAGTGTTTTCATTTAAGTACTTTTCTTGCAGACGTGGGTGTGTGTACAGGTACTTAGGAAATTCCTATCATTTATAAGATATTCCAACATGGTGTTAGGAACCATCCCCTAACCTATTGAAGGTGGTCTTGGGGTATTCATGGAATGGTCCTCAGGGGATGGTTCATGATAAGGTATGGGTTGATTATTTGGTTCATCAAGGACATAAAAACTTCTAAAGGGTTCATCAGCCCAAATGACATCAGGTAGGTGTCATACAGGTCGGACGATCTTCTAAAAAGAGCCCATGGTATATTAGATGATATAACTCTCAACTTATCACGCCCCGATATCAATTCAATCTTAGAGAAAACACAGGCTCCACTAAACTATTCAAATAGATAATAAATATGTAGAAGTAGGATAATGATTCTTTACTGTCATTTGACTTAAATTTTGAGAATCAAGAGATAAGGGTATTGTCCTATCATCCTTCTTAGAAAAAAAAACTATAGAACCCCAAGGTAAGTTACTCCGTTAGATAAAAACCTTATTCATAAACTCTGATAATTGAGTCTTGGGATCTTTAAGATCTATTGGTTCCATTATTTAAGGTGGAATAGATATTGGTTTAGCTCCAGGAATGACCACATTCGTAAATTCAGCATCCTTTTCAGGAGGCATCCTTGAGAAGTCATCAACAAACACATCCTCAAGCATTTCTATAATGGATGGAAAGCCATCATGTTTCACACCCCTGTAATCTGAAAAACTACATGCAATTAAAGGGGTGATATATCCCATTTACTGATAAACTAGACCTCTAAGGCCTATATGGATAACTTAATCACCACAATTAACATAATTTCCACTATCTAGAGATGTAAATGTAGCTCTCCTCTAGTAAAAATAAATGTGGGATCGGTACACTATCAAAAATTGCATACCCAAAAATAAGTCAAAACCCGACATGTCATGTATGTAAAGATATAAAAAGAAATGATACAACCCAGCCTCAAGAGAAAAATCCTTTCATAAACAAATGTCCCTCTACTGTACCCCTAACAATTTTTCAATATTCACATCCCCACTCACAAACTCCACCAAAAAAATAAAACCATTCACAAGTTGTCAAGATATAAAAGAATGAGAGGCTCTTATATCAAATAAGTTACAAGAATGTATAGAAAAAACATGAATAGTACCTCGGACTATCAATTTCCTGGACATTATATCCATAAGTGTAGTTTGAACACCATGAAAATATCCTACCCATCTTCTGTTTATTATAGTCTAATTTACTTAAGCTTCACCACTCTGTAGATACGAGCACTTTTTCTCAAAAGTACCACATCCACTACCTCAACCACAAAAACCATTAGAACTACATATTCTAGGATAAAATGGTATAGAATACATGATCCTGGTGCTCTAACTGAACAAGTATCCTCCATCACGACCCATAGGTCGAGGGCTTCAGCAATACCTCCATAAGTGACTCATTCTTCGGCGACCTCAGCACTCTACTAGTGGTCATAGACTCTAGTTACGAATATGTATCAACCTACCACATTGGTGGAAGTATATCAATGATATGGGTTTCACTCTCAAAATACATACCACCTTGTCATCTAGTACAAACAATCTATATTCCATTGGATTCCTCTTTTAGGTTCCCCTCCAAAATAAGATCATAATTTACAACCTAAGAAAACATATTCAGCATAAAGATGTTAACCTCAGACTTGATCTCAAATTTAATCCCATCCTAAAATTGTTCCACCATGGAAAACTCATCCCCTATCAATTCTAGAACAAAGTTCTCTAAGATAGTGAAGAGTCCGAAAAATTTTATCATAGACATGCTCCTTTGGGTCATAAATATAAACTCAAATACTCTCTCCTACTTAAGATTGTCAGGGTAAAATTGCTCAAAGAACTTTTCCAAAAATTCCTCCAACTCCATATTCTCTATTTATCCATCCTAGGTGTGGATATCCCACCAATAATTTTCTTGACCGTGTAATATATAAGCATCTAGTGTTACTCTCTTTTCAGAAGGAGTATATAATTGGTCAAGTAAAATCTGGATTCAATTAATCCACGACTCATATACCTTAGGCCCACTATCTTAGGTGAAGGTAAGAGGGTTCTATAAATGAAACTTCCTTGTAAATTTAGAAAATTTTCACATGATCCATCTGGGGTCACTTTCCATAAACTGTATAAAAAGATCCATGTTCTCATGGAACTATAATCCAGATTCTTCATATGTACCTTTTGGAGCGTTAAGTTCCACTACTGGAGGATCATTTCAATCCATTTCCCCCTATTATCCAATCAATAAACATCATCATGGAGTAATTTCTCCATAATTTCAAATACATGTCTTAGGATATATTACACATCATTATTTCCTTTACATAAGAGGGGTTCAGATAAATCCCTAACAAGTCACCCCCATACTCTACCACACGGTTAAAACAATATCCCGGCTGTCAATCATCCCACATCTAGTTCATGGATAAAATAGGGTAAAACATATTTTCATAAATCAAGGTTTCACATCATACATAATTTTTTCCATTTCAATTTAACAAATTTTGCATCATTTATATTTGTATATTTATTATTATTCACCTTTTAATCATGAATTACTCAAAGAAAGAGAAGAATTTCAATAAAATAACTCACCCAAAAATATTATTTTTCATTAATGCCTAAAATTATGCATGTCTCAATGAATCCTGGGTACCTATAATGATAAATGCTAACAATATGTTCATGCCATACTAGGACATGATGGAAAAAATATCAGCAACACAATAAAATCTTACAAAAATTACATCACTCGAGGTGAAATAACATCTAATGGTAACAAAAACATCAATAAAAACATTGTCTCCCCTTGGTACATGGGATTTCCCCCCACACACAGTTTAGCTACTCTTATACAGAAGCTCATAACCAAGTCCTGACTCATCCTAGTCTCCTGCATCCTTCCCAAAATAGTAATTCCAAAAAAAAAAAAAAAAACCTATGATACCACTTTGTGACATCCCCAGGGTACATGTGGTACCCTCATCCATGATCTATTCCAACTCATCCATCTTGCATAAGGATATTTTCTTTATCCTATCCTGAAAACATGAAGACTGTTTACATAATGATTAGGTAGCCTGAGTAGGGTGGGATTACAACTTAGAAGGACACCGCCAACGATGTCTAAATCAATATATTTTCCAAGAATTGTAAGAATTTTTATAGATAAAAAAGTGTGATAAGTAAATTCAGTGGTTTTCTCATTAAATTAGTAATTAAATAACCACATAAAACACCAAGTTCACTATGCACCTGAATGACCAATTCCTGATTTGGCATGTGCTATTGTATATACTATCTAAAAAATATCACATTTTATTTCACTATGGGTTTCCATTAATCAAATTATTCCAATTTGAAATTCCAAAAATGGGGGCTCAATGTAGCATTATTGAACCTCGTGGTAATTTCAAAAAGCATTACATATCCAATGAATCATTGATCACATATAATACATAAATAAATTGGGGACCTAGAGTGGAAGTCTATTACCCCATCGGTATTTGGAGCATCATACCCTATCATAAAACATAATGATCACATATAATAGATAAGTATATTGGGGGCCTTGAGCGGCATTCTAGCTCTTGTGGGTATTCAGAGCAATGGTCCATGTCCCAAATCTCAGTCACAGATACCACATTTCGTGGTTCCATAATTCTAACCATTTATCATCCATTAGTATAATTTATTATTCAACCCATTTCACAATTTCATTTATCAAGAAAGTACAAATTACAAATCATCATTTTCATCTTATAAGTACACCCCATGGGTGGATACCAATTTCAAAAATAATTAATCACCGATTGCATAATTTGAATTATTCATCAAATTATTATTCACAAATCCAACCAATATCATTATGAAAACATTTAATAATTTCATAATCACATGTTTAATCAATTGATCAATTCAATTTAGGATGAACTTTCCCAGCATTGGAATTGAAATTTCACAACTACATACAAGCAATTAAAATCAAGGCTATGGGAATTGGCATTTAGACCGACTACTTTATGATAGTTGATGAATGATCACCGAAATACAAACCTCAATTGTTATTGAATGGTCAGATTAAAAATAGAGGAAGATATCTAAGAAAAAACATAGGATCATGATCAACCCCCAAAACCAACAATTGTAAGCAGGTTACATAGCCCCAATGGGAGAATGAGGAATATATGGAAAACAAAGTAAAAATGATTATTGAGTATCTAACACCAATCTTTGATGTTCAAAGATAAATAAATAAATCATAATCCACTGTGAGTTTTTCTAATCCTGAGAGGAGGAAGATTGTGTGATGGTATCAAAACAAATCAACCGCACAACCCACTTAAAACTGCTACTCAGGAAAGTACAAGGTGTGTAATTAATTTACCCATAATGTAATTATAATTTTTTGGTTACACTAAATAACCCATAACCTTTAGTTAGTATTTATCTTGATTAATTATTACACATTGTATAATAAGATAACACATCATGTAATATTTTCATTCTGTGAACTGGTTAACCACATAGAAATGTCCATGACATGTGTCTAGAGAAATTTACACATTGTGTAACCCATTTAAATAGCGTGTAAATTTTATCCAACTATTTTTTAGACCAAAGAAAAGAAAACATACCTAGAAAAAGGATGGGATCCTAGATTTATTAACCAATGATGGGTAGTTATAAGATAAACCAAAAGAAAGGTTCCTCCATGATATACCAAGGATGGGGTTCCATGATATCCCTCTAATGAATTGGGTATGGAATTATACTGTACGTTTATTTCATTTTTAAGAGTTATTTTACATGTTATATGGAAATAGAGTACCAATGTTAGCTATATTATTTATTTATGCTTCTTATGTGTTTTTAAGGATTTCATCAATCAAAATTGAAATCAAAATGCTCATGATTATTTATTCTTATGACTCTTTCCTTTGAAAAATATTTATTAAAATTTTCATGATTGATGATCTAGGTATTGATGGGTATTAATGTAGCGACTCAGGTTTTTGGCCCTGTCAAACTTTGGAATATTTCTACGAAGAATTCTAGAGCTAGGCGCGAAGACGACGTGCGATTCTGAGGCCCGGTGTGCCCGGAATAAATTTTATAAAAATATTAAGTATTTTTATACTATGCACATGGTAGGGGTGTGATATCTCCTAAAAGGTAGCTCAGAACGGGAATATGAGGGCACGGTTGCGTTCGAAACGTGCCGTTTACCCTAGGCGAGGTGTAAAATTTGCGGGCGCGGGCCTACGGTGGAAAGCGCCACCAGGGGCATTTTCGTAAATAAGTGGAAAATCCCATTGATGAGAGTCAGCTTGAATAACCTCTGAAAAGAGTCTCGGATTTCAAATCGGAGTCCGCCGTTGTGTTCAGAATGGCGTGTTTACCCTATGGGTGACCTTACCTTTGTCTACACCGGGTGCCGGGTCGGAGGCGAGTTGGCGGGGGAGTTAAAATGAAGTTCTTTTAATTAAATAAAATAAAAGAAATCAATCACTCCCCCTCCCTCACCTTGTACGTGCAGGAGCCGGATGAAACACTCCCGCTCCTCCATTTCTTCGTCAGATCGAGCTCCGGGCATCCGTTTTCAACGCCGATCGTCAGCAGATCGAGCTCCAGCGCGTCGCGGGCGTCGTTCTGCACTCGAAGCTTCGGCGTTTCGCCCGCAAGGTAGGCAGTTTGAGTTTTAAAATCTCGTACCCCGTTTATGCATTGTTTTTCTTCAAATCGAAATATGGGTTGTGTAGTTTGGGTCCCGAGCTTTCCGAAACATTTTTCGGATCTGAATTTGGAGCACCGGGGTGCTCCCGGTGGCTCCGGGAAGTTTTCCGGCGAAAACCAGGTTTTTCGGCGAGACCCGCGGTGGCCATGGGGGAATCTGGCGAGTTCTGCGGCAGCGCGGCGGCGGCACGGTGGTTTCCGGCGACCCTGCGGTGGTCCGGCCAGATTGTTCCGGGGGTTCCTTAAACCCCCGTAACTCGCAAACCGTAACTCCGATTTGCGAGCCGTTTGCGGCGACGTGTTCCTTGCGTCGAGACGGACCTTTTGAACTCACTTTGAGAATTTTATGAGTCGGGATTTTGGCCCGGGGGCTTGAAATGTCGAATAAAATAATAATATTTTATTATTTTACGACTTCGGGCCATTGTAACTTCTACCTGAAGCGTCTGATTGACGTGTTGGCAGTGGCATTGAGACCCTGATGGTACGACGGACTTTTTGAGATGGTTTCCGGGTGTTGGTATTGAGAACGGGGTGTGGGCCCCACGAGGCCGGGTTTTGGCGTTTGTGGAGAAACGCAGCTTTTGCACCAGGAGTCTGATTTTGGCAGATGATCAGTCGATCCTATGTGTTTTTTCGAGAGGATTGAAATGGTGCGATCCGTTCGATGAGATTCGGAATCGAGGTGTGGGCCCCACCCGAGCTATCTTTGGTGAATAATACCTTTTTCACCGGGTGTCCGTTTCAGACGAGCGAGTAGTCGATTCCGCGTGTTTTTCCGGGGGGATCGTAGTGGTATGATCTGCTCGATGGGTTTCGGGATCGTTGTGTGGGCCCCGCCCGAGCTAGCTACTATGAATAGTGCTTTTTTCACCGGTTCTTCGTTTCGAGCTAGTAAACAGACTATCCTGTGTGTTTTTCCGCATAGATCGCGATGGTGGCCTCGGTATTGGCCATGGATGTGCAAAGTGTGGCATTTTTGCGAGTCGCTCGGGTTAGCGATGTTTTGGACCAGCAGTGGTTGAGGGTACTCCCTTGGTTCGTTTCCACGAGGGTTCATGTAGCATCACAACCTTCGTATAGGTTTGTGATCCTCTCGATGGGTTGTTTAAACTGCTAGAGTTGTGGCATACCTCCGGTGGGCCTGGAGCAGGATCCTCTAGCATTTTTTCCCTAGATCGGGTTCTTGGTATCGTTGTGACCGCTTATTCACGGGCGGCGATCCCCTATCTAGCTGGTTAACACCGTAGGGTTTGTGGCATCATCAGGATTATGATCCCCTACGCGGTGGTCCGTGCTCAGTAGGGTTGTGGCATCGTTGGGTATACGATCCCCTGCTCAGCATGAGGTGTATAGTATGGTTGCGGTATCGTTGGTTATGTGATCCCCTACTCAGCACGTGGTTCTGGTAGGGTTGCAGTATCGTTGGTTATACGATCCCCTACTTAGCATGTGGTTCTGGTAGGGTTGTGGTATTGTTGGTTATACGATCCCCTACTTAGTGTGTGGTTTCGATAGGGTTGCGGCATCGTCGGTTCGATCCCCTACATCGCGAGTTATACCAAATAGGGTTCTGGTATCGTCGTGACCACCCTTATATGGGCGACGATCCTCTATCTGAGTTATGTTCTTCTGTCGAGCGCCAGATCGGGTTGTGTTATCCCCCAGCGGATCCTGGGTGTGATCCCCTATCTGTGATAACTACGTATGCCATATGGGTCGTGGTATCCCCCAGCGGACCCTTGGTGTGATCCCCTATCTGTGAGCTACGTATACTGGAGTGGGTTTTGGTATCCCCTAGCGGACCCTAGCGGGGATCCCCTATCCGAGGAGTTTGGTAGTTATGTTGTTTCGGTGAGTTATCCTCAGTGATGCCAACCGACGAGCGTGATCTCTCAGGTGAGCGTCTGAGAGGTTCGTGAGAAACCCGATGGAGTGTATCTCTCAGATGAGTGTCATCTGGGATGACTGTGATTGTGTGGTATACTCTTCGGGTTGTGGACAGTTGTTGGTGACGAGGTCGGTACCTCTTGTGGCATTGTGGCGTGAGCTGAGTATGTTTGGATTGTTCAAGGTGTATGTATGGTCATACACCTAAGCTGAGCTAACTAGTTGTGTTTAGCTGAGGATGGTCACGAGATGGAGCTTCTCTCTCATCTGGGTTCCCTCTGGCTCGGATGAGCGGACTGTTGGCTTTCAGTTTCTCTCTTTGGTTTTGGGTTTTTGGGGTGCTTACTGAGTATGTTTATACTCACACTTGCACGGGCTTTTCCCGCACATGCTTGTGTCTGGTGCAGACCACAGGCCTTTCGAAGGAGTCCCAGGAGGACCCAGAGCAGTCGGAGCTTAGTGAGCGTGTTTGACCGGGGTGTTTACCGAAGTTGTGCCGAGGAGCTTTCCGGCGGGTGTTAGTGGCAGCGTTCCCCTTCTTCAGAGTAGGTTGGACACGATTTGTAGTTTTCTTTTGGTGGGCCATGTTTTTCCCTTTTGTACTTTTTATGTTGCACTATAGTTTGGGATAGTTTGTATTCATTCATTTCCTTTTCAGTTTTCTATATCTCTGCACTGTTTCATGGAGGTGTTTGTGGGTGCGTGTGTACAGGTACTTTAGGCTAATGCCTCCCATGTGTGTGATAGCCTACTCGGCGCTAGTCGCCATCCACTGGCCTATGGGAGTCGGGCTTGGGGAGTCGCGGATTGAGCCCCGTTGGGTCGGATCGTGGCAATTAATGTTATTTTTTATGCACATTTAATTTATTTATGTCATCGTACCATTATTCTCTTCTTATGATCACTAATGAAATTCATTTCTTGGTGATTATTGTTTTCCTTACTGAGCATTTTAGCTCACCCTTATTATGTTTCATTTACCCCTATTATGAATAATGATGATTAAATGATTTGGATATAGAAAGGTTTAAAACATTATGAAATTTATAAGATATTTGTATATCAAATTATGGTAAATTAATATATTGATATATTGGGAAAAATACTTCCTTGCATATAGGGGTATTATTTATGTAGTATTTTTCCCAACTCTCTAATAATATAAACCTATAACATGTTGGGAATGTAAGTGAAATAATATTTCCATTATAGTTTATCAGTTTAGGATGGAAGTAATTGGGTCAAATTTGTTGTTATCAAATCTAGAAATCTAATTTTTTTGTTTTTTAGTATCAAATCTCATATTCTAGGTTTTAGGTTGCTATATATAATTAAAAAACACTTTTTTTAAAAACAAATTGTTTTCAATATTTTTTAACAATTTTATTAAAATAAATTTTTACCACATCTATAAGATGAATCTTATAAAATGCATCCCATAATTGGAATTAGAATAATAAATATTAGCTTAAAATTTATATTTATTTTTTAAAATATAAATTCTTACTAAGGTAAAAAACCGCATTAAGTATTTAATGGAATAATTAGGGGGTCAAACTATGATATAGTCATTAAAATAATTATGAAACATGTATAAATTTTATTAGTTGAAATTATTTCATCATAAATTTATCCAATATTCAATATTAGACTATATGGGATCCAAATTTCATGAGAATTAAATTTATTATATTAAAATGTTTTTAATATTTTTCAAAAGTAAAAATTATCACACATATAGTTGGGTGCCTCCTCTCCCCAATTATACACACCTCGTGAGCTCCTATATCAACCAATATATACAAAAATAACCTAAAAATCCCCACAACATATCCCAAATTTATTATAACACACCATCCCGGACACCCTGGTACCTTGATACCTAAGATAGCACTAACATGGGCTGAAGGGTGTTCCCAATATGTATGGTTTTTTGACTAGAACCCGACATCACATAAGATAATAGAGGGAACTATTTTTCCAAAAAATAGAAGATAAGGAAACAAGTCCATATTCAAAATACTAAAAAATGAGAAAATACTAGAAACCATATATTTAAATCAAAACCAAAATAAGTACATCGTAAAAGTACTCAGAAACAGATAAGATAAAACATATCAAAGGGAACTTCACTCAAAACCCAAAGGATCATAAGCATTCATCTCATCCAAGAGTTACTTTACCTTTTCCTATATAAGGTATAAGAAAATATGCAAATAGTAAAAGTAAATGTTAGGGTGGGAGAAATAAATCCTATTAGGGTCTCACCAAGTGTTCTTGAATATATTCCATAATATTTAAACAAATCATTCTTTCAATTTTCAAAAAAATGTCATTGTAATACACTTACATATTTAAAATAAATCACGATTTTATTTTAAAATGATGGAAAACATTACAAAAAACTATTAATTGTAATAAAATTATATAAATCATTTTATAAAAAACAATTTCCTTGAATAAAAAATTTCTATATCAATGGAATATATATATATATATATCAAAACTATATGAATAAGAACTATTGTCATCTACCCTGTGGTATGACAGTTTCTAGTTATTGGAATCTCACAAATATCATATTAGTGATCATGGAAATATGTGTACACATGTTCCTTAGACTCAGGCCAAATAGTAATCATCAACGTTATATAAGGGATAATATCTTCCTAACTATATTTTTATTATATTTTTCTTCATTAATCCATTGTTAGGGAATAATAATCCTAGCATTATTTTCAAAAATAATTCGCTAGGTACCATGGATATCATATGATCAATAAATAAATTGAAATGAGGGAAATCATTTCATTTAAATTATTCATCATTCGTATTTCATTTTCCGACATTTACTTTTCAAAATTTTGGTTCACAATAAATACCAAAAGATGGGTTTCTAATCAATTATTTCATTTATCTATAAAAAACCAATCATATGTTTTATCAAATAAATTTAATTCATTTTATAAAATCATTTATCAAATAATTTTATAAATTACATTAATTTCAAATTACACCTCATATTCCAATTCCCATAGTATTTTTGGTTTTTCCCAAAATTTTATACCAATTCAAATCACAATTCCAATTCTTACAGAATTTTTCCTTCTATAAATAAATTGAAAAAAAATAATTCAAATCAAGAAAATTAACATTTAACTATATGGAGAAACTCAAACCTAACAACCTACCAATTTTCATTGAAATCAACACCCACAATGATATTTTCCAATGAAGGAATAATGCATGGAAGATCTGAGAACACAACCTAGAATCAAGATTAAAAAACACATAGTTTAGACCAATCAATCCGAATATGATATATCATACTCTACGGAGGACTTTAAGAGTGAACAGAAGAGATAGGAAGACTGCTAACCCAGAGAGATACACCACAACCAAAAAAATGATCAATCATCAAATAGATGATTCGGATGGATTGGATATCTCCAAAATAACTTAAGGATGTATTTTAGTCGACATAGGTATTTTTGTAGGTTGAATGAAAAACAAATCATCCAACCCATTCCTAAAACCTATAGGTTCTGAGATTTACATGCCATGTATTCCCATTACATGATGTGAAATCCTCAAATTCCATTTACACCAAAAAATGTTTCACCTTTTTATGAAAATATGATTTTCTTAATATCACATTGTGTAAACTGTACACAACCAGTAATCATTCACATTTTGCAACAATTTCAATGATTTTTTCTGGTGAACATCACACAATGTGTAATACCTTTAAATCAAGTTCAATGTAAAGATCCTCCCAGCTCAACACATGAAATGAGTTAGAAATTTACTTCTGAAGCTGAGAAATATGAAATATGTCATGTATCGATGTCAATTGTTTCATAAGTGATAATTGAAAATCCAATTTACCCACCTTATCATCAACTTCAAAATGTTCCACAAAACTCAGAGTAAGCTTGACCTCCCAAGTAGTTGACGATCTAAATGGTGTGAAATTTTCAAGTGCACCAAGTCAATAACAAAAAAAATCTAATAGTATTGGATGATGATTAGAATATGAATTATACCGTCTCTATTTCCTTAGTATTATTTGATGAATCAACATAATCTTTTTTGATGTCTCCTAGACTATGATCGGACCAACCGGGGAAATTTCACTCATCTCAAACCAACACAATGGAGATTTACAAGTCCATCTATACAACACCTAAAATGATCCATTTTGATCATGGAAATATAACTAATAATATACTAACACATAACTGGTCTCAAATGGTTATCCCAGGATCTAGAAAAATTGTGGATGTCTATATGAAGAATTTCATCAAGAATTTGTATATCCCTCTCAGTCTTTCTATCCATCTGTAGGTGTTATGCCGAACTCAAATGAACATGAAAACCCAAATCCTCCCAGGGGACTCTCCAATAATAATAAGTATATCAAGGATATCTATTAGAGACTATAGTTTATATAACTCCATGTCAATGATTGATCACTTTAACATAGGGATTTCTGAACTCCTCAACTTGGTTGTTTCATGAATAAGTATAATGTGAGTTTACATGGTCAACCTATCAATCAAATCCCATATCAAATAATTCTTCTTTGAGGTGGATGTTAACCCAACCACATTTCCACAGAAATCTCATCCCACTTCCAATTCAGCACTAGAAGTTTCTCAAGTAAATATAAATGTCTAAAATGATCAATAATGAAATATTGGAATGTGTAGCAGTGTGAACCAAATTCAGTGATATCACATCTCATATCTAGACACCATAATCATCAATGCATATCAAAGAATATATTTTTTTGTTCCTGGGTACAAATTACATTAGTAATTATGTAAATTCACAAACTCAAATTTTCTCATGGATAAAGGCACAAACAACTAATTTTGGAAACATAGTATACCATCTATGGAGAACGACCACTTTAAAATGGTCTCCCCGCCATAAAGATAGTAGCTAATGTAGTAGAATTAATCATCAATCTATCATTCTAGAGGAATAATCTCAAGAATATAAGAGGTCAAAGAAAACTATCCAATACAACCTCATCTTAGTTTCCATAAATCCTATATGAAACTATGAAAAAAGATCCATTAGGTTCCACTCTTCCGGTGATTCTTTCATGGCATGGGTTGGAGGTTTCCTTCTCAAATAATCTGTGATGAAATTATATTTCCTCAGGTTATAAGTGATTTCCAAATTAGAGTATTATAGCTACTCCACTCAATTAATCTAGAGTAGATTCAATTATTTTTTAGATAATATATAACTCAAGTTATTTTGGTCAGAATACATTGTAAAAATTATCCTAAAAGGTAATGTCACCAACTCTTAAGTTTATGCATCCCAACAGAATGTTCAAGTTCATGGGTCAAATAATTCTTCTCATGTGGACTAATTTTTCTAGATTTGTTTCCTACCATGTCATCATCCTATATAAGAAAACATCCCAAACCCAAACCTCATGTGTCATAGAAGACAACATAGCCTTACCTATCCTTTGGAAGAGTCAAAACTAGCAATGACATCAAATGTCATTTCATATCAAAAAACATTGATAGTTATCTTCCCAAGAAAACCTTACACCCTTTCGAGTAATAAAGGTAATTGGATAAGAAATCATTATGAAATCCATTATGAATCAGTGATAATTAAATACAAACCCAAAAAAGTGATGAATATGTAAAATATTATGTGGTTTATCCCATGTCATAACAGCTTTCAAATTTTTATGATCAATGGAAATACAATGTTACAAGATCATGTGTCTCAATAAAATAACTTCTCGAATATAGAAATATAATTTGGAAATATTTTCATAAAGTTATCAATTTATCACAAATTCTATAATTTCTCTTAGATGATGTGCATGGTCCTCTTCAGAATTATAGTAAACCTAGATTTCTTCCGAAAAAGTCCACTAGGAATGTATCAAGATACTCATGGAAAATAATGTTCATCAAATACATAATGATTTCAGAATCATTAGTTAAACCAAATGGCTTAAAAAGTAACATGTAATGTCCATAACTTCTCTGGAAGGAAGATTCTTGAATATCAGATACTTTTAATCTCAACATGTGATAACCGTATCAAATATCAATATTTGAAAACCACTTATCCCCTTTAAACTGGTTAAACATATCATCAAACCATGGTAATGAATACTTTTTCTTTATGGTAACTCAGTTGAGTTTTTGGTAAGAAACATATAATCAAAGTGTTCCATTAGCTATATTATAAAATAAAATAGGTATCGCCTAAGGTGACACACTCAGGCATATGAAGCCTTTATCTAAAATATCCACAAACTAATGTCCATATATTTTATTTAATTTAGTTCCATGTGGTAATAAAGAATAGACATTGGTTGAGTTCAAAGAGCTAGATCAATAGAAAACTATACCTTTATTGTGAGGGGAAAACTAGATAATTCTAGAGGGAAAACATCAGAAACTCGATGAAATGTAGTTGGATATCATCACTCAAACATTCTCAATCTAGGATAAAATCAAACACTGATATGACATTCCATAACACAATATAATAATGCCTGATTCTACTTGAACTTAGTTCCCATTGTCCATGAAATATACTACACATCCCATCGAGGAAAATAAAGGAGCTCCATTGAAGATTGTAGTTAATCCAGGATTTATTCATAATGATACAATCCATCATGAAAATGGAATCAAAAGGTTTCATGTTGAGAACCATAAAATCCTAAGTGAGTTAAATTTATGATAAATATGTAGCACAAATAGGATAATGGATACCCAACTATCTCTTTGTTTTGAGGGGTGTAGTAATATCTGTCACATAAGATAAATTCTTTAGGAAACTTTTGTAGATCCACAATATGAGTAAATATAAATTTATCAGATTCACTTATATTAAATAAAGTAGTCACTAAAGATTATTATATAGTTATGGAACCACTCATAGTCATTGTAAATGTATCAACTTCCTTTAGATACTCTCATACTACGTGAAAAAGACTCTTTCTGAATGATTGTGGTTGGAACACCATATATCTTGAAGCATCTAAATTCACTATAGTAATTTTTTTTCTAAAGATCACAAAACTCTACATGGGGTAGAAAGGATATAATAGATTTTTCGCAAGAAAGCTAAGAATCTGTGGAAACTAAAGATCTTGTATTCCTCTGTAAAAACTTGTTTTGAATTCCTAGGATTTCCACACTCGAATCATTTCAAAGGGCCTCTTCCAGGATCTGTAGGGGGTATAGAATATGACTATTATCATTAACTACCATGAGACTCAACATGATTTCTCTTCCATTTGTGGTAACTCAAAGAACATCCACTGGTAGAAAAATAGAACTCCTCTCAAGTCTTAATTAACATCCAATTCAAGTTAAACCATAAAATATATATCCAACATGTTAGAAAAATAAGTGATCATCAGTAAGAAACCCATAGAATGAATATTAGATTGACTTCCCATCTCAATCCATCAAGACTTCATATTCTCATCTAATAAAATCTAAAGTAAAAAACTATACTAGCTCAAAAAGCGATTTTCATATTCTATCAGGGTTCTATCATCCTACTTGAGTTTGAAAAACTTCATAGCCTTAGACAATTCCTTAAAATATAGATAGAAATGGTCATTGAAGAGTACCTTCAAGACCTTAAACTATAAACCCACATGATTATTTTTCATTACCATTAATTTCCCATCATCTCCTACTAGGTATCTCTAGATTTAAGGTGGAACATTTCACTTTGATTGAATTGGGTGTTTACAAGATCTCAGACAGAAGCTCTATCTTCCAAATCCAATCCGCAACATGTTGTGTATAATTTGATACATGGAAAAGTAGTGGATTCTAGAGAAGTAAATCTTGATAATGAATCTAAGATAAATCCATCTGAGGTTCAACATCTGGAGCCTAAACAAGAATGGGTACGGGAGAATGCCTCTGGGCTTAGACAACATTCATGATAATCACAACTAGATTATAGTCCATGGGATTATTTTCTCTCTTTAGTTCACCAATAGATTCTTTATGTGGACAATTCACCCATATTCTCAAAGGAATGATGCTACAAAACATCATCAAACAATGTTAAAGAAATAAAATGATTACTCAGATCTACAACTCAAACAATAGGAACATAAAAATCAATCCCATCAAATAAAAAAATATTTTTATTTCAAATACACTAATAAAAAGAAGTGAAAATACTACAACTAAATAAAATTATTCCTTAATAATCATTTCCCAAACCACCCATGGTGATTTAAGGATCATTATGATGAGATATATCCTATAAATCACTCTCAACTACCTCCAAATCCTCAATAATATATTCCAAACATCATACTGATATCATGGAAAAAATATTAACCTTTCATTAATACCACTATTTCATGAACCAGGACAAACACCCTGGTACCCTGATACTTGAACTAGCACTAACACGGTCTGATGGGAATTCCATATCCTTATGAGTTGGAGATTAACACCTGCCATCATATAAGATAAAATAGAGAAATATTTTTTCACACAAATTTAGAAAAAAGAAACAAGTCAGTATGCTCAACACTCCAAATGGATAAGTACCAGAAACAAAATAGATTTATCAAAACCCAAATAATACATCATCACAGTACTCAAAAACTAACATGATAAAACATCCTAAATAAACTTTACTCTAATATCAAAGGATCAAGAACCTCCAGCTCCTCCATGAGGTGATTTCCTTTTTCTTAGACTTAAAAAAAAGAAATCTACAAATGATTGAAGTAAGAGGATTTTCGTAAGATATAAATACTAGTAGGTACTCCCTAAGTGTTCCATAACAGATTCCAAAATAATAAACCAAATAATTATTTTAATTTTATTAATAAATTACATAGTAATACACTTACATATTTAAAAAACATTTTTCTCATTTCAGAATGATAAAAAACATTAAAACATGTCTTTAATAAAAATGTTTATATAAAAACGTTTATATAAACCAACCGGTATGAATAAAGAAGTTCTATATCCATGTAATTTATATATATATATACATATAATCACAATAAGCACCATATTTATCTACATTATTTTATGATAGTTTCTAGTTATAAGATCCCCACACATCATATATCTATGATCATGGAAGTAGGTGTACAGACATCTCACAGGATTTGGCTGAATGTTACTCATAAATATCCCATTTGGAATAATATCTACTTAAATAGATTCTTTAGAGCCTTAATCATCAAATAATTACTATATAATAATAATTATCGTGTTATTGTCTTAAATAAACCACCAAATTCCTAGGATCTCATGCACTAGAAATATTAATTGAAAAAGGTAAATCAATTCGTTTCAATAATCCATCATTCATAATTCAATTTCCCACTTTTCTTTTTCAAAATGCCTATTTAATTTCAAATCCATAACATGGGTTTTTCATCATTTCATGTGTTTTCTATACAAAACTAGTCATAGGTTTTTATCCATTCAATTTAATATATTTTCCAAAATCAATTCTCAAATCACTTCAGAAATTCCATCAATTTCAAAATACACCCAAGATTAAAATTCCATCGTAGTTTGGGTTTTTCAAAAAATTACTTGAAAATTCAAATCACAATCCCAATTCATCTTGAATTGGGTTTTTAAAAATCTATTGAAATCAATTAAAATCAAATCAATCAAATAAAGGATTAAATATATGTAGAAACTCAAACAGAACCACCTACTATTAATCATAGATATAAATACCCAAAAGGGAATCTCCAATAAAGGAAATAGGCACAGATGATCCGGGAAAAAACCTCAAATACAGATTCAATAACATAGAGTTTAGATCCGTCAATCCCAAGACTATATAACAAACTCTAGGGGGTATGTAATGACAGATCCAAAGATATATGAAGACAATTAACCTTGAGAGAGACACCTCAACCAACATATAGAAAAATCACTGAATTTATGATCTAGCGCGATTATAGATATCTAAAATCACCTAGGGATGACTCGGGGTCGAGAGAGGTAAATTCATAGGTGGAAGGAAAAACAAATCAGTTGACATATGCCTAAAACTTATAGGCTAGAACATTTATATATCGTGTATTCCCTTTACATGATGTGAAATAATCAAAGGTCTTTTACATTAAAAAATTCATCACATTTTTATTAAAATATATTTTTTCAATTTTATTTCATGTAAACTATACATGGATTATAATCATTTCATTTTGTGAACTAGTTTTATGGAATCTACATGGGGAACATTACATGATGTGTAATGTCATTACATGACGTGTAATGTCCTAGAAGATAGAAAACATAGTAGTTTCTATAAAAAAATTAAAAATAAAAAACTAAATTATGAGGAATACCATGAATCATAACTATATTTTTAATATCTTAGTTTCATAAAAATACCAATCCTATAAGTATTAAGGTGTAATCTAAAGGAATATATCCAAGGGGGTGTAAAAATTAACCAAATTATTTCATGTTTATTTCTTCTGATACCACCATTAAATCTTTTCTTACCATTATAAGATATTTATATAATTACAATTATTATAATTATATTATATTATGTTGATGAAAAAATTAGTTTCTACATCTTTTCAATCTAATGGTTAATGAAAACAACAATGATGTGTACGTATGGACTATCGTCTCCCTGAGGTGATGTACTTTACTTTTCATCACCACTATTCATAGTGGGTTATATAGATTGGTTAAATGTATAATTTATGATATTTATTCAAAAATAATGACTTTTTAATTATATAATATTTTCAAACTTGTTACCCTTCCATTTATTTAAATATGATAATGTCACTCATGTGTACGTGTGAACTACCAACTCTATGAATATATGTGATTTTGTTTACTTACACCTTTCCTGAATAATCATTAAGATATATTTAATTATTTAATTTATATTTATAATTTTATTATTATTCTAAAATGGTAAAAATTTATATAACTTTTTTCATCCATTAAGAAAATGAAAACATCACTCACGTGTACGTGTGTACTACTCTCTCTACAAAATGAAGTTTTCTTTTTTTATAACTACATTATATGGATTGTAATTAAAGTATATTGAATATATATAATGGATAATTACAAAAAATTTTGTATTACGGAGATTATAAAACCATAACCAAGGTTTAAGGATGGGACATACAAATTGAACCTTTCCTAAGAAACAAAATATTTAACACCAAAATAATTGATTTTAACAAATAATTATGAGTAAATGTATAAAATAGAATATATGAATAAGTGAAAACCATAAATACAGATATAAATTTTAATATAATATAAAATAATAATAAATAATTTGATTATATATGAGTTTGTAATGTGTCCGAAAAAGCATAAATCTATTGTAATGTTTTGTTTTACAGTCTCATTTTTATTCAGGATTGTATATATTTAATTTTCAATTTTGTGAATTATATACTCCTTATATCCTAAAACCCATATATTCAATTATACTATGGTTATTTTTAGGTTTTTTAAATTATTCTTTCCTTTTTTATCTCCTCTTGGTATTCAAACCCACTAAGTGAATTTTTATGAGAACAAACGACCTTATTTCTCCTTTTTATTGAGAATAATTTTTGTCCATATACATGTTGTTCAAAATTGTTTCATTAGATCTTATATATATATATATTAAACTTATTTATAAATGTATTTTTATGATATATTTTAATTTATTGACATATTTTTAAAAGGTATCTTAATCTTGTTTTCCATACAAGTAAATTTTAGGTTTTATAAAACTTGAGAAATAATGGTTTTTTACCTTTACTACATGACACATTTTCCCATAATCAAATTTATTATTCATTATCAATTTTTCTTTAGTTGATTCCATGATTTTTAAATATAAATAATATTTCCATTATATATTTGTTTTTTTAATTTAATTTTTTTATTAAAATAAATGGATACTTTATTTAGTTTTCAAAGGGACATTATAATATATTTATAAATTTGTTTTTCATATTATTCAAAATAATTTAATGGTTTGTGTTATAAACTATTGATATAATCTAATGGAACTACCCATGTTATTAATCTAAAATACTTAGGATCATATGGTTTTATTTTTTACATTGGTAAAATATTAAAATTTTGTATGTTCTTCTTTCTATAAAATAATTTATGCTTGTTATTTATTTAATTTTTTATTCACTCCTTCAATATAATGAATTCTAGGTAAATAGTGTGTAATGGCTGGTTCTTGATATTTTATATCCCATTTATCAATCATTATGTCTCATGAGAGAAACTAACATGGGTATTTTATATATGTATTAACTATTTATATAGTATGTATTCACTGGAGTCCTTAACAGTTGGATTATGATGTCTAAAATTATACAATTTTTCATTATAAACCCATTTATTTATATCCACATGATTGTTTATATTTCTATTTAATCCATGGATAAATTCCCTATTCATGATATTAGTTATATGGAATATAGAACTCTTTTTTCTAGTATATATATTATTCAAACCTTATTTCTTTTTTTATATCCTTTGTTATATTCTTTCCCTTACTGGGAATATGATCTCAATATTTATTATTTTTTCCTATCCCTAGATATCAAAAATTATACATTGAATGGTTTCAATGATATAATAAAATAAATCATATTTTTCCATAGTGATTTTATGTTGTTTACATTTTTTTAATGTAATGTTATAATCATGTATGTATTTAGTCACTAAAAACTGCTAAACTATTTTATCTTGTTAGATGTGATATATTGTAGTTTTATCAATTTGGTAATGTTACCACCTATTCTAGGATTTTGGAATCAGGTTTGATATAATATATATCTATAATTAATGAAACCCAATGATGAATGTATGTAACATTTAATTAATAATCTTCAATTATAATTTCTCTCATTCAATCCATCATCTCAAAACACAATCATGCAATAATGGGTTGTTTACACTTTCATATACTTGGTGAGTATTATTGATAGGTATTTATAGGTTTTAAGGATAATTAATTTAAAATATAATTTCACAACACAAAATAGACACTAACCAAACTCACACACATGAATATAGTGAAAAAACAGCATGCTTTTTATGGAAAGTAATGGGGACTGAGTGGAGATAATCCAAATAAATTTTGACTACACATAGGATTATGATAACCAATACAAATAAGTTTATTATAGTTGGTATAATATGAATAATATTTTATTAACACTAAACTAAAAATTAAAATAATTTTTATTAGACTATAATAAGGAAAAGATGAAAAAAATGAATGGGGTATGATGGGTCTCTCTAGTTGTAACATGATTGATAAAAATCCTAAATTCATGCATAAAGGTGTGAAATTTCCAAATATATTTCTCTAACTTGAAAACATTGTATCTTCTTTAATGTAAGTGGAGAGCCTATTTATAAGTTATTGGTCCATATGTTTTCCCACTAGAATTTTTCTTTTAATGTTGACACCTATCTAACAAAATAAAATGAAAAATAATAAACATCGTTAAATTATAAAATTGTTCCTCTACGTTTTTTTATTCTTCAACAAAATTTCAAGTCCATTAGTATTATGTATAAATTTCATGTCATAAATAATTAATATGGATTTCCTATCTTGAAAGAATATTCACATTCCAATATTTTTAATTCTAATGTATTTATAACCTTTAAAATGAAGAACTTATTACAAATATAAGTTGGTTAATTTGGTCACTATGATCTTCAAAATATTTATATAAAATATGATATCACTAGGACTAATATATTGGGATTTAAGGGGCCAAAACTGAGAGTTTTCAAGCCCTTAATCTAATGTGTTTTTTGGGACACTTAATGAAACAATTAAACCATATTAATATAAAAAAAACAATTTTTTTAATTCCATGAAGGGATTTTCTAGGAACTCAGGTTCCTATATTTTTCCTAGTAATAAAATAACACATCTAATCTAGAATGCATGAAAACAAATGGTGGATCATCCTAAATTATCAAAATATACCTCTAAATGACATATATAGCTTCACCGCTTGTAAAATTATATATATATATATAAACATTCCAATATGATAAAAAAATTAATCATATTAATTAAATTAAAATATAAAAATTTATGATCAAAATATTTATTTTTAATGGATAAATTCAAATAATTCTATGAAATGTTATTAAATATGAGAATAAGATAATGGTGTGAAAAAATGTGAATTTCTTATATCAAATCGTGGTGGGAGTTAATCATAATTCTTTAATAGAATTTAATTATCAACTATAAAGAACATAGTATAGTTAATGTCCTCAGTCACTAGAAAGAACTTACAATATAAAAAATTATAGCACCCCAGGTTCAAAGTAGGTAGCCCTTTATCTATGTATTTTATGTATGTAAATTTTCTGGGTGAATTTTGGGTGGCTTAAGAGAAATTTTGGAATATTTTTTAGGCTTTATAACGGTACTTTGTTTAATATCAGTTAGTATAAAACATGAAATTCCTATAGTTAATAGTTTAAGGAGAGGTAGGGGATTCTGGCCAGGCGCATAGTTAGGTTAATGGGTTTTTCAAAACGATAAGGCCACCTAGAAGAAACCTTGAAAATTAAAATAGAGGGGAAACATGGTTGGAGCATGGCTTTTCTAACCATGTGGTCCAACCATGTGAGTGGGTGTTTAGAGGTAGTGGCTTGCACGCAGATGGTGCATGGTTTTCTTAACTGTGTGACTAAACATGCAAGGCTTTGATTTTATATCCTAAAAAGGTGTATCTCATCCATTTTCACCTCTAAGACTCTAATTGTGTAATATTTTCAAACCTTAATTGGTTTTTCTTCTTCCCAAAGGCTGTGGAAACTTTCCCCTTGATCTAGGGGAAATATGTTGGGAAATCATGACGCGTTGAAGCCCAATTATCTTACTAAGTCTTTGTTTTCGGTAGTTTTCCTTAGATATGCTTCTATTAACTATATTATATTGATATATCTATCCACTATGGGGCACATCTATGACATTGTATTCCAATCATGATGATATATAGTTTTTTGGTGTTAGTTAATGAGATATAAGGCTAGTTTTTTGAGATTCAACTTGGTTTTGTTGAAGAATTATTGTATGTCATTGTTTTAGCCATAATTTTGAGGTAGGTGGATTCACACTCCACTCTTAATATTATAACTTGAAGGGATGATTTTAAATTTATTTTATTTCTGTAAAATTGTTATAAAATTTTTTTGAAATGTTTTAGGGAAACCTTTATTGGTGATGGTTTATGGAATTGTGTAAATTTACGGTTTTAGTGGAAAGTTCAATTGGTTTCTTGATATTAATATTATGGTTTTAAAATTGTTGATTGGTTTAAACAAATGTAAATTTGTTGGAAAATTGTTTCCAATAAAAAAAAATTTGAAATGTTTTGGAGTAATTAGATGGAATGGTTATTGGAATTAATTGTTTAGCATGAACAGAATGGGATGGATAATGGTTATAAAGTACCCCCATCAAATGGAAAGGTTATGGACATGTATTTCCACCTTCAATTGTAACGCTATGCTTTTGTGGTTATGTTTGTGTGTGTTTTTGTGAAATTTGGTTATATGGAATGGAATATTCTAAAACGGGAATGTGAAACATTTTTAAATTATTGTTTTGTTTCTTTCCTTGGAAATTGTTTAGGTATGGGAGACTTTTTTATAAAAATCATGGATTTGATATAAACTATTATTAATTGTTTTATATAAATTTTTTTATATAAATGTGACAACATGTTCCATCCTAGGGGTTTAGTTGGAATGTCAATTTGGTAAAACTTACTAAGTATTATTACTCACCCCGGCTTTGGTACTTTGGTTCTTTTGCAGATATTTTTTATCAAGACCTAGGTAAAGGTAATTAATCACACTTTTTTGTGGTGCTTCATGATACTTGGGAATAGACTATAGAATTGGATTATGGGGAATGTTCAGAGTTGTGTAATTCAGTTTTCGGACCCTTTTAGTTTTTTATTAATCTTCCGCTTTGGTACTCTAATTTTGGTTGTGGTGTAGTTGGTTATTTTTTTTAGTTTGGTATTACATTGAGTTGTATTACATTGTTATCATTCATTATATAGTAGTTGTTTGGTAAAGAGTTACTTTGTTTTTGTTGTTTTATTTCAAAAAGGGATCCTTGTCCCCCAATTTTTTGCAATCACATGGTATTTATTTCCATCTTCTTATATCTTGGGTGTGTCTCGTATGAACAAGTAGGAATTTATCCTTGACTCAAGACAATAAAGAGAGGTAGTAAATTACAAATGGTATTAGTATTTACCATTTTTTCATTACTTTTGGGACAAATTGATTTGGATGTTGTTCTTTGTAGTTGAAAATTCATTCTTGATTGGTACTAGAGTTGGGATATCTGAAAGGACTAGGATCATCGGGAAATGGAATTTAGAGAATAAAGATGCATAGATAACCTATTTACATTGTACCTAAAGTTACTTGTTTGTTGGTAAATAAGTGATTTCAGACACTTATAGGAGTTTTAACCTCATTTTCATGGATTTAGATAATGGAAAGAGCATGAAATGCATTGTATAAATGGCTTCCCACTAGGAGTGAATATTTAATTTTGAGTGCTGATTTATGATTAGGTTTAGAAGTGATGATTTATGAAAATTTCTGAATTTTGTTTTTCAAATGTGAGATTTTGAAAATTTAGGGTTTTGCTATTTTGAAAATGGGATGATTTTCTAAATCATGGTTAAATTCTAAAATATTAGTTAAAAATAGAAAGATTTGAATTTTAGAAACCATTGTTGTGATACTTTTGGAGTGGTAAATTTTTATTACTAAGACATCAGTTTCTAGGGAGTTAGAATTATGGATTTTTTGTGTTAATAGAAAATGGAACCTAGTAGGCATTATAAAAACCAACCAGAAGAAGCTGCTAAGAATGTAGTTTCACCTAACATATAGGTGAACCAACAGCTGGTTCATAGTATAGTACATCATTTTCAATGTATGCATAGAGGGAACAAAATAGATGAACCTGGGAAAGTGGATCATTTAGTTTAGTTCCATATTCATGAACCACCCATCTTTCAGGGTGGTTCGGAACTTGAGAAAGCATAGGTGTGGATGATTATGATGAATTGAATATTTGAATTACATGGAACACTATCATAACTGAAAGTCAAGTTGGAGATGTATATGATGGATGACTTTACACACCAATGGCGGGATTTACCTATTTGGACTAAATTAGACTAAGGCATTTAATGGGATGATTTTGAAGGATTTTTTAACAAAAAATTATACCATCACATTTTTTGGATCACAAGAACAACATAAATCTTCATATTATAGTAGGAGAGCCACTCTGTAATAGATTACACAGAGAAATTCATGAATTTTTTATTCTTTGTTCTTAAATATGTTGTGATTGCATCCTTGAAAGCATGAATTATTTAATCGGAGATGAGGAAATATATTCAATCGAAGATTCTCATTCTCTGTATAATGTATAAATGGATATTTTCGATAGATATTAAATAGAAGAAAAGGACATATTAGTATCCACGGGTGATGGGAGCATGTTGATAACTATGGGAAATAGTTGGAACACGAATGTAAGGAGAAAGAAAAATAGGGACACCTATTTTTAAGGTAGGGGAATGGATCAGAATCATATAGTTAGATCACTAAATCTTCCTCAATAACCTAAGAGAAATAAAGGATGTTTCCAATGTGGTTATTTGGACCAAATGAAATTTGATTGTACAACACCTCCAAGAGAATTCCATAATTGAAATCAGATGGGTAATATTCAGCGCTATTGTCATAGATCTCCACAATCGGGTGTTTGGGGAACTTCTTATGTGTCTCAGACATCTTATGATTCAATGGGATGTTGGAAGAACAATACCAGTTGTAAAAAGAGTTGACCTATCCATGGTGATTCCAAGAATACCAGTAATTCTCCATAAGGGTAGTCTAAACAAGGAAATAAAGAACAAAGTGAATTGGGTAAGAAATTATATGCATCTGATAAAGTTATTAGGGATGATAAATCTAGACTATTGATGGTGAGAGGTATGATTATTTTTAATTCAAAACTTATCAAAAAATTGATATAGGTGCATCCCATTCATTTATTTCTTCTCATGCTATTTATTTTCTACGTTTAAATGTAGAGATAATGCCTTCTGTTTGTAAACATCAAACTCCTCTTGGTTAAAGAGTGTGTCTATATTCCATATGTAGATACTTTTCTAGTGTTTTTGACGGAGATGAGTTCATATGAGATTTGTCTATTGTTTATATGGATTTTTATGATATAATCCTAGGTATGGATTGGTTAATATTGTTCAAGGATCACTTCGTCTTCTATACCAAAATGTTTAGTTTCATGACAGATGATGGTGTTGACCATCACATTAGAAGAGAAATGAATTTAAAGGAAGGTTAAATCTGATTCTTATCACTAGTAGTGGGATCAATCTCATTCAAGTTTGTATCATTGAGTTTGTAATCAATATAAGATATCAATAATAGAAGTTTTCTAGTGATGGTTGATCAATTTTAGGATGTTTTCCCTAAAATTTCTCAGTGTTTCCACCCATAAGAGAAGTGGATTTTATGATTGATATCCTACTAGAGACCACTTTTATTTACCTTTCTTCCTACCAGATGGAACAACCATAATTAATGGAACTAAAATTATAGTTTAAAGTGCAGGGAAGAAAAGGGTTCATTTGGCCTTACACGTCCCTATGGGCATCACTAGTCTTGTTTTTAAAAAATATAGATGGAACTCTTCAGTTGTTTATGGATTATCAGAAGGTTCAAAAAGTTATGATAAAGAATTATCATAAACATCCATGTATTGAGGATCTATTCAATCAATTGAGGGGACCCCAGGGGTTATCAAAAATTGACATGTATTCAGGATGTTTCCAATTGCTGGATTGGAAGGAGGATATTCCAAAAACTATTTTCAGGATTATATATGGCCATTATGAGTATGTGGTTTTGCCTTTTGGTCTTACTAATTCACCATTAGTATTTATGAAATTGATGAATTGGATATTTCAAAGTTATACACATTTATTTTTTGGGGTGTTTGGGGATAACATATTGGTGTATTCAAGGATAACAGCTGAGCAAGAGAAACACTTTGTGACAGTGTTACAAATATTGCAGGATCGTTATCTACATTCCATTTTATCAAATTTTAATTTATGGAAATAAGAGTTACATATGAATGGACATTTTATCTTGTAAATAAGTGTTTTTATGGATCCAGAAAAGATATAGGCTATTATCTCTTGTCAACCACAAAAAAATATCCTCAAGAAAATCAAGACAAGGGTATATGGTGTGTTTTGATTCTTTGGGATATGGGTTGGGATATGTTCTCCTAAAAAAAGATCATGTGGTAATTTATGGCTCAAGGGAGTTATTGTTACATGAGAAGAACTACTCAATACAAAATGTAGAGTTATCTATTGTAATATATTCTTTGAATACTTGGCATTATTACCTCTTTGGTGATAAATTTTTAGAGTTTATGAATACTAAGAGATTGAAACATATTTTATGACAATGGGATTTGGACCTGAGATAAAGAATATGGATGGATTATCTCAAAATGCGTTAATTTGACTTGATTTATACACTAAGTAAATGTTATGGGGAAAATTAATTAGGAAGAATGTTGTATGGTTGTTTAGAAAAAGAGGCTTTAGATCTATGGAAATTGATGTATGTGATAGCTGACATGCACTTGGAATGTGAATATCAATGAGAGGATATGTTTATTTTCTTGTTTCTTCTGTTCCAGATTTTGTGGTGATAGTTAAAGAGGCAAAAAACATCTAATTTAGAATTTTTGGCGATAAGGTTAAAACTCAAAGGTGGGGAGACCATTGAAGGATCAAGGATATATTATAATTATGTTTTGTGGTTTCAAGATCATATTGTCGTACCTATGAATTTATTGTAAAAACATCCTCATGATTACCATGATTTGATATGGGATATTCTTCCAATAATACAGAAGATGTATAAGGAGTTAAAAACATAGTTTTAGGGGGTTTTCAAGAAAACAAAGGTGATTGAGTTTTTTTGAAATAATTAACTTATTAGTAGGTTATTAAATATAATAATTAGCTAGAATGAATTATAGGGTCATTAATTATCCCTATTTGTAAGTGGGAAAAGATATATATGGATTTTTTAATTGATCTTGCAAGACTGGTTTTAAAATATGAGGCCATATGGGTGACTGTGGATCATCTCACAAAGACATCCCATTTTATTCTAATTCTCAAATCCCATAAAGTGCAGTACTTTTCAGAAATCTATATCCAAGAAGTTGTAAAAATACACGGAATACCAGTTCTGATAGTATCAGATGTAGGTATGAGGTTTATGTATCATTTCTAGACGTCCTTACAGTAACCCCTTAGGACTGAGTTGATTATGATTATTGTGTATCATCCTCATATGGATGGAAAATCATAATGGATAATAAAAACATTGAAAAACATACTTCAGGATTCTGTAATGTATTTTGGAGGATAATGGGAGGATCATGTACCATTTCTAGAGTTATCATATAACAACATCTATCAATACTCGATATATATGTCTTTGTTTGATGCATTTTATGATAATACATATCATTCTCCACTTTGTCGGTTGGAAATAGGTGATACTTCACCAGTTGGGTTGATCCTTGTTCAAGAGAAAATAGAAAAGATTCAGTTGTTTAAGAAGATTGTAGAGACATATCAGAGTCATCAAAAATCATGTGTAGATCATATTCGATTTCCCTTATCATTCTTGGTGACTAATCATGTGTTCTTAATATTCTATACATGGATTTGACATCATCATTTTGGGACATAGGGAAAATTATCTCCTCGGTACATATTCCCTTTTGAGATACATGAATAGGTTCGTGAGGTGGAATATCAGATGGATTTTCCCCGATGGTTTAGTGTAATGAATAATATGTTTCATATATCTCAGTTGAAAAAGTATCGGCCTGATCCAAGCCATGTGATTCGATGGGATCACATTGACCTAAAGCTGGATTCATTGTTGTTTAATGTGCCAGTACAGATTGTGGATAGTCATTATAATTTCATGTGAGTTAAAATCATCAATCTAGTGTGGGTTTTGTGGAAACATGGTCGGATTTATGATGAATCATCAGAATAGAAGAATGAAATGGTCAAGAAATGGTCAAGAAATGTCTGGAACTCTTTCGTTAAATCAGTTGTTTATGACTATTTGAGGTTTGAAACACCAATTGTGGGGGTAATTTAGCACCCTAAATTTTAAGTAAGTAACCCTTTCTTTATGTATTTTTAGAATGTAATGTATTTGGCTGAAGTCAGTGAGGTTTTGGGGAACCTTTACAATTTTTTGGGTATTTTATAACGGTGTATGGTTTGAGCATGGTTAGTAGAAACCATGAAACTCTTTTAGGAAACCATGAAAGGAGAGGCATGGGTTTCTTAGAAGTTGCACAGTTATGTGTATGGTTTTTTCAAACAATTTTCTCATTTAGATGAAATATTTCAAAGTGAAACCTATAGAAAAACACTGTTTGGGTACGGTTTTATAATCATCTAGGGAAACCATTTGAGGGTGTGTTTAAAGGAAGAGATTTTCATAGGGTTGGCACACCGTTTTCCTAACAGAGTGACTAACCATAGATGGTTAAGATTTGTGATCCTAAAAAAGTGGATATCACTAGTTTTCACCTCTATGCCTCTTATTTTTCACTATTTTTAACCTAAATGAGTTTTTCTTCCTTCTAAAAGCTGTAGAGACTTTCTCCCTCGATCCAAGAGCTATCCATTGGAAAATAATAGTATGTTGAATCCTGATTCCCTTGGTATGTCTTCATTTTAGTAATTTTCATTCTATGCTATTCTCTTATCTATCTTGGCATTGGACCAGGTCAAGAAATTTGTCACTGTTTTTGATAAATTCATGTAGGGAATCTTTTTTTAAGCCACTAAGCACAGTATGAAGTTCTTCTTTGACCACTTTTTTGAGTAGGTCACTCTCTAAGGAGGGTTGAGAAGATTGACCAGAGGATTTATAAGAATTGATAGTGGTGGTGAGAGATTTCAGTTGATTCAGTACTTTTAAAGACACCTCGTATACTCATCAGTGAGTTTGTTTAGATTTACCACAAGCTCTTTCATCTCTTTCATAATCTGTTTGTTCCTTTCAGCAAATTTTTCATCTAAGGAAGCTATGTGAGGCTGAATCTCAGAGACAACATTTTGTGGGGTTTGAGGAACAACAGGTTCCACAGGATGAGAAACAAGCTCAAATCTTAAATGCATCTCTTTCTATATGTCTTCAATCGTACCTCTCAGGGTCTTCACTTCATCACTAAGTAACTTGTTCTCAACTCATACTTCGTGAATCTCATGAATCATTTTAGGTTGTATTTTCCAAATAAATTTCTCCAATAATAAAAAGGCATCTTTCTCAATTAGGTGAGTCACTAGAGCAGGTTGATAATTCAGAACTTTTTCAACACCAGAAAAAAGGATAGTACCAAATTCTTTTAGATCATCCTTACTCACAAATGGTAGTTGTTCAGATGAAGGTTCAAACATAGGGACTGATATTGGCTTAGGTTCTCTCTCAAGAGAAAAATTGGAGACCGATTTCATTTGGAACATAGTATAAAGGTCAATGCCTTTTATTGAAACTTGTTTATATTCATCCACATCATAGAAATTGGGGAACTTATATCGAGTGTCTACATGACTAGAAACAATTGGGTTTGGTTCTTCATTAGATTCAAGATTCGGGGTATTCTCCCCCTCAACAGTTTCATCCTTCTCAGGACTGAGAGATTTAGGGTCTTGATCTAATTCCACAAACTCATCTCACAGTTCCTCTCTTATTTCCTGCCTAGCCAGCTAAAAAGCCATCTCCATCCTTTCCTCAACTGAAGGAATGACTTTGAGAATAGATTGTTCCAATAGGTGTTCTTCAAGGTCAGCTCCTTGAATAAAAAGTAATTCTTCCTCTGTAGGTTCTTCTACAGCATTCTTCTCGATTTCTTGGACAGCAGATATGGTTTCATCCTCGGGTTGATCTTCTATATTAACAACTTCTATAGGTTCAGGGACTTCTTTTCCACTTACCATAAGATGGATAGGAATACTATATTCCTCAACATAAATAGTTTCCCTAGGAGGCATAGCAACCTCTTCTTCATCAGAAGAAGAATATTCAACAACCTCATCTGGTTCCAAAACGGGATCAGAAATATCTCTTGGTCTTTAGGGACGTTCCACATGACTAAATTTTTCATAAAGTCTGTCATTATCTTCTACCCATCCCCTTTTCCAGGGGTTCCAATTTATCTTTATCCTCTTGATAGTGACTTTTTAAAGGCAGTACTCACAATCCTTTATAACTTCCTCATTGGGTCCAACCATACCTTTGGCAAGAAGCATGGCTGAGAAAATATGAGAGTAAAACATGGATGTTGACTTGGATGTGGTTTTGATCTGTTCACACATGTGGCGAACGGTATACTTTCCAAGGTTGATCTTATTCCCTTTTTTCATAAGGTGGATCAAAAACACATCTTAATATTTCAGTATGGAAAAATCATCTTTTCATGGGCTAACTAGATTCTGATTAAACTTGAACAAAAGCCTTGATTCTCTATCATGTTCAGCATTAATGGATCTCCTATTGGTGCAATTTCTAGTTAAGGATTTCAAAAAATCATCCAGATCAAATAATTCAGTTGAAGGTGGAGGTCCTCTCTAATAATCCTCATAGATGCCTTCATGAGGTATCCAAAGGCATGTATCCCATAACCTCGAAGTGAATGATCATCTCTGCCCATTGATCCATCTTCTCACAACATATCCATCTTTAGACTCCAAGGATAACTGAACATATTGATAAAACTAAGACACTAACTTAGGATAGATAGATCTATATTCCTTCAAAAACCATTCTATCTAGCCTTTTTCTCTTAAAACTTTCAGAACTAGAGACTTACATGAAAAAATCCATTTGGGGAAACTCTTTTCTCCGGTACAACAACTCGGTTTACCATATTTGGGTTTAGAGGTCCTTTGGGTTCTAGCTTAGGTGAAATCTTCTTCTTCTTTGTGCTATGTTTCTCGGGAGTCAACGATGAGGGGTGTTTCATCCGGGGCATCCACCAAAGGTTCGAGAAAGATAAAAGGGTTGCAGGGTTGAAGAATGATTTGAAATAGTGAATAGAAGAAAGACCTAGTGAAGAATCGAGTGATACTTTCATTATTTTTTCATTTAGGAATTCCAAACATTGCAAAAGTAAAATTACAGGAAAACAAAAAAGGTGAAAAGGATAATTACCGCAATACGGTTTTTAATTCAAATATAAAAATCATAAATAATCATTAGGGTGAGATCAGAGAATGAATGTTATGGTGAGAAAGTAATTGAGCGTTACGGTGAGATAATAATACGATGAGATAGTAAACATGAACTTTATAGTGAGACAGTAAACATGAACTTTACTGTGAGACAGTAAATGTGAAATTTAGGGTGAGACAGTAAACGTGAACATTACGGTGAGACAGTAAACAAGAACATTACAGTGAGATAGTAAACGTCAGACAGTAGTTATGAAGCACTGAATGTGAGACCATAATCATGAAACAGTAATATATAAAATAGTAAGGCATTTACTTAAGATTTATCATGCCTAATTCATGTATGATGTAGTCTATTATCTCAGATATTAATGGTTTGGTGAATATATCAGCAAGATGATATTTAGTACCAATGAATTCCAAATTGATATCACCTTTTTGATAATGATCTCTCAAAAATTGATGTCTTACATCAATATGTTTTGTCCTAGAATGTGAAACAAGATTTTTTGAAATGTTAATATCAGTTGTGTTTCCACCGTTTACAGGTACATACCTGATTTGATATCCTTAATCTAGTAATGTGTGTTTCATCCACAAGATTTATGCACAAAAACTGCTAGTATCTATGTATTCAGCATCTATAGTAGATAATGCAACAGAATTTTGTTTATTACTACACCATGATACTAGTGACTTGCATAAAAAGTGACATTTTCCAGAGGTTATTTTTATATCTAACTTATATCCACCGATGTTATAATCATATAACTTACTAATTCAAATGATTTTCCTCTAGTAAAGAACAATACTAGATTGGGTGTATGCTTGAGGTATTTGAAAATTATCTTTTTAGCATTTAAATGAGATTCCTTAGGATTTTCTTGAAAACGAGAACACATACACAATAAACATAATGTCAGGATGACTATAAGTTAAGTAGATTAAACTTCCAATCATTCCTCTATAAGTGGTTTGATCAACAGATTTTCCATCTTCATCAAGATCCAACTTACAAGTGGTACTCATGGGAGTGTTACTACTTTTTTTTCTATCTAATCCAAAACGTTTTAGAATATCTCTAGTACATTTAATTTGAGTTAAAATAATTCCATCATTATTTTAAAAGATTTTAAATCCAAGAAAGAATTTTAGTTTACCTGTCAAACTCATTTCAAATTCTTTTTTCATTATTTTAGAAAAATATACTCATAAAGAATTTTTTGAAGATCCAAATATAATTTCCTCTACATAGATTTGAACAACTAAAACAGCATTAGAAATTTGTTTTATTAAAAGGGTAGGATTATCTATTCCTTTTGTAAAACCTTTAGAAATAAGAAAAGTAGTCATCCTTCCATATTAGGCTCTTGGAACTTGTTTTAAACCATATGAAGCTTTGAAAAATTTAAAAATATGATTTTGAAAATTAGGGTTTGTAAATCCAGGGGGTTGTTCCACAAAAACTTCCTTAACTATATACCCATTTAAGAATTCACTTTTAACATCCATTTGATATAGTTTGAATTTCAGATGTACAACATAAGAAAGCATAATTCTAATGGATTAAAGTCTAGCTACTGGTGAAAAATGTCTCCTCATAGTCAATTCCTTATCCATGACTATAGCCTTGTGCAACTAATCTAGCCTTGTTTCTACCTATGATACCAACTTCATCTACCTTATTTCTAAACACCCATTTAGTGCCTATGGTGAAAGTGTCCTTTGGTCTCTCAACAAGTTTCCAAACATTGTTCCTTTCAAAATGATTAAGTTATTCTTCCATATCCATCACACAAAATTCATCATTGATAGCATCATTAATGTTTTTAGGTTTAGGTTGTGACAAAAAGACTTGATGTTCAACCTGATTTCTAAGAGAAGCTCTAGTTTTTGTTCCTTTGGCTAGTTCTCCTAAAACAACATCTAAAGGATGGTTCCTAAGAGTTCTAACTGTTCTAGAAAAGGAGGGACTAGTAATTTCAGGTTCATCAATAGGTCCAGGTACATTGTGACTTGATTCTAGGGAATTTACAGAACTGGAAGTTTTCCCAGATTCTTTCATAGAAGTATTTGAGGATTTTGAATTGATGTTCAAATTTGATACAACATCCTCAAGGCTTTATAGAGAGTTTTTAGGCTCATGTGGATCTGTTTCATCAAATTTGACATGGAAATATTCTTCCACACATTTAGTTCTTTTATTGAACACTCTATATTATTTACTAGACAGGGAATATCTTAAAAATATACCTTCATCACTCTTAGATGCAAATTTGTCATGATTTTCCTTACTATTAAGAATATATACTTTACATCCAAAAACATTGAAGAAGTTAACTTTGGGGTTTCTATTGTTCCATAACTCATAAGGAGTCCTCTTAAGAATGGGTCTAATTAACAGTCTATTAATTGTGTAGCATGTTGTATTGACAGCTTCAGCCCAAAAATAAATAAGTAGGTCATATTCACTAAGCATTGTTCTAGCTATCTCTTGCAGGGTTTTATTTCTACTTTCTAAAACTATATTTTGTTGAGGCTTTCTAGGGGCATAGAAATTATGATTATAACCATTTTGTGAGCAAAAGGATTCAAAATCTTGATTTTCAAACTCGTGGCCATGATCACTTCTTAAGGATTTAATTCTAAGTCCACTATGATTTTCTATAGACATGGCATATTTAGTAAAATAAGAGCAAGATACACTTATGTGAGCCAAAAATAAAGTCAAATTATATCTTGAAACATCATCTAAAAGAACATAAATGTAGTGCATCCCATTTAAGCTACAAACTCTATATGGTTCAAATAAGTCCATGTGAACCAGTTCGAGACATTGATAAGTTGAAAATTCTTTCTTTGGATTGAAGGAAATTTTGCGTTGTTTTCCCTTTTGATAGGGATTACACACTTTGTCATTTGGAAACTCATGTTTGGGTAAGTCTTTAACTAAGATTGTTCTAGTTAACTTTCTAAGGGAGTGAACATTACAGTGTCCTAGTCTCCTATTCCATATCCAAGACTCTTTATGAAATACACTTAAACATGAAGCATTTTGAGAATCTAAGGAATCTAAGTTAACAGAGTAAATATATTCATTTCTTATAGTAAAAAACACTAATTCATATTTTTAATTAAAGACATTCCAAGAATCATTTTCAAATATAACATGAAATCTATCATCACATAATTGTGAGATACTAAGCATGTTGTATTTTAATCCATCAACAAACAATACTTTAGAAATTAAAACTGAGTTAGAGTTACCAATTTGGTCGAGGCCAATAATCTTTCCTTTGGTATTGTCACCAAAAGTGACATGTCCTCCATATATTTTGATTAGATTCGTAAAGCATGAGTAGTCTCTTATCATGTACCTTGAACATCCATTTTCCAAATACCATAGACTTTTATAGGAACTCTTAAATAATACTTCTTACAAAAAATTAAGCAAAAACATATTTTGGTACCCATACTTGTTTGGGTCCAGTAACATTAGTAATTAGAGCTTCGGGAACCCATATTTTCCTCATAGGTTTCCCATAATCAGTGAGTAAAGTATTTAGAAAATAAAATCTATTCAGTCCAGTAAAACTTTAAACAGTAGAATATGTATCATTAGATGATTTGTTTCCAGAACATGGAATAAGACTATATGTCCTGGATCTTGGAACAAAATTTGTTCTATCAAAATTTATTTTTCCAGGTTGATAAACAAAGCCAATTTTGTATTTAGGGGCAATCTGTTTTCCTAGTATTTGTGTAAGGGTATTACTTCCATTGGTAAAATTTTCAAGGTCAATCTTCAATTACTCGTTATAAATTTTTAATTTGTTTTTTTCTTTGAGTAGTTGAACATTTTTCTATTTTTCAGTTGTGAGTTCAAATTTAATAGTCACAGTGAGATAATGTTGTTTCTTCAATGATTTATATTTTTCTTTTAGTTTATTTAATGTTTCTTCAAGCATGTTATAGAATTCAAACATCTCTTCATTTGAAATGTTTTCAGAGTCACTCTCATCTATAGAATAGTCTGAATTAAGTATAAGAGATTCTAGTGTTACCTTAGATGTGTTTTTCATGAAACACATATTGGCTTTGTTTGCATGTTCATTGTGTGATGTTTTTGAGTCACTTGAACTATCCTCAGAAGCACTCCAAGTTACTTTCAGGGCCTTTTTATATCTCTTGTCCTTATCCACATAACTCTTTTTGTACATGAGCGTTGGATATTATGCCTTGATATGTCCTTTACACTTACATTCGTAGCATAAAATTTCACCAGCCTTGTCACTTCTTTTCTTGTCCTTATTCCAATTTCCTTTTTGGTCATATTTTCCCTTGAAGACAGGTTTTCTGAAAAAGTTCTTCTTCATGTAAAATCTTTTAAATCTTCTGGATAATTGATCCATCTCCTCATCACTGTCAGATGATGATTATTCACTGGTGGAGATTTCTACAAAAACATCTAGTTTCCTATTGTCTTTGTGTTTAGAGGGGGTGGTCTTGAATGCAACAGATTTCCTCATTGGTTCATCCTCCTCTTCCTTGTTGACTTTCAAATATTATTCATGCATCATAAATTTCCCAATGAGTTCTTTTATGGGTAACTTTCTGATGTCGCACGATTCTCTAATAGAGACAGAGGTTCCCCTCTATTTGTTGGGTAGACATCTAAGGATTCTCTTGATTTTTTCCTTGGTAGTGACTTATCTTTCAAGAGAGATCATTGTGTTGAAAATCTCATGAAACCTAAGATACATGTCAGAAATAGGCTCATCAGTTTTCATTTTAAAATTATCATATTTGATAGTATATGTGTTAAGTCTCATTTCTTTTTCACTAGATGTTCCTTCATGTTAGACAGACAGGGTATCCCAAATTTCATGGGTAGTTTTACAAGCAGAAATTCTACTGAATTCATCGTCTTCTAAGGAGTAGTATAAAGAATTCATAGCATTGCAATTTTTATTATAGGTAGTTTAGGTAGGTTCATCTCATGTGGTTTTATCAGTAGCAGGAATCTTATATTCATCTATGATGGAAGACCAAATTTCAAAACTCATACTCTCTAAATGCATTTTCTTTTTGATTTTCCAATGGGCATAGTTGGTTATATGAATTAATGGTGGTTTGTCGGTTGCAGCACCTTCCAATCTATTATCCATAACAAAATAATTACATTAACAGAGCTAGAAATTTATAATTGACAGAAATTTATAGATCATTAAGGTTCAAATGAAATCACATTTGAATAAGATTAATCAGAGTCCTAATAAACAACCTCTGATACAAAATGTTGGTCAAAGTAGATTACTCAAGAGGGGAGGGGTGAATTGAGTAACTAAAAAAATTATGTAAAAATTATTTTCCCCAAAAATTAGGTACAGCCCAGTTAATCAAGGTTATACAGCTATAAGATATTGATTGTTTAAATAACTTCTCAAAAGATTGATTAATTCTCAGTAATCTCAATGTCAATTATTAAAGTTACTTTTGAATTTATTCTACTCAGACAAGATAGTTATAACTTCTTTCCAAGACTAACTATCAATGTGAATATAGTGATTTCTGATTTATATAGAACAGTAGTAAAACAGATAAAACTAAAGTAAGCAGCACAACAGATATGAAACAAGTGGTTCAGTCTCAAGTAGAGACCTAATCCACTCTACTTAGTGATCACCTGCCACTAAGAAGTTTATATAAATAATCCTTCATCCACACCCTAGATCAAGGTTAAGAATAGTACACAGTACTGTCCAGGCCACACTGGGACCTCTTTTACAGTTCTTTGTGGGTACAGACTACCAAGCCACACATGGACCTCTTCCACACTTATCTGTGGGTATACGAGTAAAAGAATGTTTGAGTAAGGATATCTTGTATCATTCAGGTTGATTCAAGAGACAGAGTGTGTTATTATATATATACACACTCTGCTCAAATGTTAATATAATGATACACAAAAAATAAAAAAGATTGAGATAGGTTTAGAAGTGATCTGAGTGTTGGTCTTTGCAGCTCTTGACTTCTTGGATGAAGCATATGCAAAACTCGAGTCCTCGTCTAAAAAACAGAGTGTTGCAAGATAGACGGAATCAACTTGTGTTCTTCGTGGTGTTTCATAGCGTGAATATGTTCTTGGGATTCAAGTATGTTTTGTGTGTTCTTCAATAGAATCAAGTTGTATGCTATAATCCACTCTAAAATTGATAATGATGCTCAGCAAGATATTTCCAAGAAAGTGGACTTCTATTTCAACCAAATGTTCTCCAAGACTGATATGAAAAATCATTTCAAGTATATTGTGGAAAATTTTAGGATTAATCCTATTATTCAAGCTTTCAAATACCAATTCAAAAAGATTACAGAGTTTACTTGATTACTGGTGAAGTTTATGGAGAAAAAAGATGATATTGAGAAATCCATGCAGTATGGTGGAGAGATCATTTCAGATTTTATTAAGCTTATGCGGCCTTACCTTCATATACAGAGTATAGATATTTTTTCTCCTACAGATTCACCTCTAAGGCCTAGTTTTCCTACATTCACTTCTGCCCAAGCCTCTACTACTATGTCTGTTAGATAAATCCATGAGTCAGATCAGGCATGTGATCCTTGATCAACACCTCCCTCAATATTCTACTAATCCCACTCTGGCTCCATCTATTTTTGAAGGCCTTCCTTTACCTTCTCTACTGACTATCTCACTCCCTTCTTCTACCTCCACTTCAGCTCCTTTGGATTCATCTTCTGTTACTACTGATAAAGGAAAACCAAAGACCAGCCATTGAATAAGAATAGTGATTACTCATTTTTGATAGGAATGATGTTGTTTTTCTCACTTTTGTTTGTACTGGATCTTGTCTATTCTTTAATGAAATGTGGAATTTTCTTAACTTCTGTTATTCCATCTTTTTGATCATCCCAAAAGGGGGGAAAATATATATATATTAGACATTTATCTCTGTATCTATACATTTATCTCTGTATCTATAGTTGAATTAAATATACTCTTTAAAGCTACAATATTTGTGATCATCAAAAAGGGGGATATTGTTGGAATCCTCATGTACTAATCATGTTTTAATGATCAAAAATCATATTCAACCTATTCAACTTGGTCAAATCTTGTAAATTATATCAAAACATGTGTATTATTGCTTAATTATTCTCATGATTTAAGAAGATCCATTCAAGATGTTAGTTTCTCTACATTCGGTTTAATTAATTTATACTATCCATGATTTACTTTTATAATACCTTCCTTGACAAATTATTAAGTATAATCCATTCTATGGTCATCATTTCATAAGTCTGAATACAGTTATTTTTAAAAGTCTGAGACACAATGAGTTTTCCACCGGTTATGTCTTTCTGAAAAAGTGAATCAGACACCGTGAACAAGACACTGTGAAGCAGACATCGTGAAGCAGACACCGTGAACAACAAGACACCATGAAGCAGACATTGTGAAGTATACACCGTGAAGCAGACACCGTGAAGCAGACACCATGAAGGAGACACCGTGAACAAGACACCATGAACAAGACACCGTGAATAAGACACGGTGACAAGACACCGTGAACAAGACACCGTGAACAAGACACTGTGAACAAGACACCATGAATGAGACACCGTGACCGCGAGACACCGTGACTGCGAGACACCATGACTTTCAGACACCGTGACCTATCCAGACACCGTGTGAAGGAGACCCCATTTCCATGAAATACTGTGATGTCGTTGCCTAATATATATATTTTGTATTTTAATTTAATCTCTAACATTCATAGTTGAATATTTTAATTCACTGACATAATTAATGTTTCTTTGTAGACATATCATCGGACAGTACGAGGTACAAGGTGCAGAATACATGCAACCTGTCGGCCCCAACACATTCACTCCAAGATAAAAGAGTAGTACGACCTAGAAACCAATGACGTGTGAGAAAAAAATCTTGTAGGAAGAGCACAACAACGAAGAAAACACTTAAAGAAATTTTTGAAGAAAAGATTATTTCATATAACTCAATTCTGGTGAAGAACACACAAAGAAAACTTATATCCCGAGAACATATTTGCACTGTGAAACACCATGAAGAACAAAAATCGAATCTATCTAACTTGAAACACTATATCTTCAATATGAGGACTCGAGTTTTGTATCCGCTTCATCCCAAAAGTCCAGAGCATCAGAGACCAACACTTAGTGAACCTATAAACCTATCTCAATCTTTCTGCTCTGTTTTGTATCATTTTATTAACTTTTGAACAGAGTGTGTATCTGTATAATAACATAATCTATCTCCTACATAAAACTGAAGGATACAAGATATCCTTACTCAAATATTATTTTACTCTTATACCCACGGATAAGTTTGGAAGAGGTCTTTGTGTGTCCTGGTAGTCTATACCCATGAAGAATTGTGGAAGAGGCCCCTGTGTGTCCTGGACAGTACTGTGTACTATTGTTAACCCCGATATAGGGTGTGGATCAAAGTTTATTTATATAAAATTCTTGGTGTTAGGTGACCACCAAGTGGAGTGTATTTGGTATCTACATGGGACTGAACAACTTGTTTCACATCTGATGTGCTGCTTACATTAGTTTTCTCTATTTTACTGCTTTTCTATATAACTTAGAAATCACTAAATTCACTTTGATAGTTAGTCTTGGATAGAAGTTATAACTATCTTGTCTTAGTATAGTAGATTAAAAAGTAACTTTAATAACTACCATTTAGATTACTAAGAATTAATCAATCTTATGAGAAGTTATTTAAACAGTCAATCTCTTATAAGAGTATAACCTTGATTAACTGGGTTGTATCTAATTTTTTGGGAAAATAATTGTTTCAGAAATTTTTATAGTTACTCAATTCACCCCTCCCCTCTTGAGTAATCTACGTCGACCAACACTTGGGTTCATAGATCTATCATGTTGGGGATATATTTATGATAGTTTATTCCAATAATGATGATATATGGCTATTTTGGTTTTAGGTAATGAGATCTAAGGTAGTTGTTTTGTGATATAACCTGGTTTTTCCGACGAATTCATGTCGTTCTTCATTTTGCAATAATTTCCAAGGTAGGTGGATTCACACTCGAATCCTATTATTATAACTATAAGTATTGATTTTAAATTGATTATTTTTCTTGAAATTTATTGAGAAATGTTTTATAGAAACCTTTTTTATTGACAGTTTATGGAATTGTGAAAATTTGTTATTTTGGTGGAAAGTGAAATTGGTTTCATTAATTTAAAATGGATTATTTTTTTTAATAAATGTAAATTTGTTGGAAAAGAGTTTTTAATAAATGATATTTTATTTAAATTTTTTTCAAAAAAATGGATGGCATGGTTTTTGGAATTAATGGTTGGTCATGAATTGAAAAAGATGTATAATGGACGTGAAGTGCCACAATAAAAGGGACAAGTTATTGATGTGAAGTTACACCATCAATGGTTAATCAAAGATTGTGTGGTTGTTGGTGTGTTTCTATATGTGTGTGTGAAATTGGGTGATATAGAATGGAAAATTCCAAAAATGGAATGTAAAATAGTTTTAATGTTTTGTCTAGTTTCCTTCCTTGGAAAGTATTCTGGTATAGAAGACATTTCTATGTTAAACTACTTGTGTTTAATATTAAATATTTCCAAATTTTTTTATAAATAGTTTTATATAAATGTGACAACTTGTTATATCCTAGTGTCATGAGTTGGGAAGTCATTTCTGGAAAACCTACTAATTTTAATTACTCACCCATTCTATGGAAATTTAGTGGTTTTGAAGATGTCATTTATCAAGAAATAGGTAAAGGTAAAGAAAAACACTTATTGAGTGGTGCTTCATGATACTTGGGCGTGTATTGTGGATTTAGATCATGGAGAATGTTGGAAGTTTTAAATTTGTGTATTCAGATTATTTGATTATTTTTTATTAGTCTTCCACTTTGGTACTCTGATTTTGGTTATAATGTAGTTTGGTATTGTTTTCTTATAGTTTTACATTGAGTTGTATTACATTTTTATCATGCATCATATAGTTGTTGTTTGGTAAAGAGTTACTTGATTTTGGTTGTTTTATTTTTAAAAGGGTAATTTTTCAAACAATTTTACGGAAGGCCTTGACATTTATTTCCATCCTTTATCATCTTGGGGATTTCACTTAAGGCCATGTAGCAATTTTTCCGTGACTCTATCCAATGAGGATGAGAAGGATTTTAAAGAATCCATGATCACCCATTGATCAATCTCAAAATTTTGTTTCTGCCAATCAGTGGGGGAAATATAGGATGTGTTCAAAATGGTTTTAATTTTTATTATCCATATTTTGAATTGGAAAATTTTCTATAATATGATTCACCTTATCACAATGATATTACAATTTTTAATGGAGTTTTATAAATCACCAATCATTCGTGATGATCTATGAGTTTTTCAAATATCTAAACATTCATTCCATTTATGTAATGAAATTTAATAAATTGGTGTTTTTAAAGGTGTTTTATATGGATTATAGTAATGTAGGAAAATATAAATAATGTTTCAATGTGGGTTAAACACATAAACATAGATAAAACCATGAAACAATAATGAAAGAATAAATCAAAAGGCATTAAAACACATTTTTATTGAGGAAACACACACCAAATAAGGAAACAATTAGGGAAATACATGAGAGATATGGAACTAAAACATTTTACAAACTTAAGATGATGATACAAAAGTAAGTGTTACTATTTTTTCTATTTTTTCTATATATTTTTTATTTTTACTTTTATCTTTTTTTCATTTTTTTTCATTTTTGGGTTTTTATAATAGTTTTGTAATGACATGTTTCGAATATATTATATATAATGAAGATAAAATTATTCCCATGACTCTCCACAATTCAAACTCTCCCCATCACTTAAAATAATAATTAACTCCAAAAAAAGTATCAAAGATTAAAATAAATTAATTTAAAACCCCATTGAAAAATATTTCCACAAAAAAAAAATCATCACGGCATGGATTTAACATACATGTGAATTTTGGTTATGACATGGTCATTGGATTGTATTATGGATATCAAAAATGTGGTATTCATTATCTAAAAGGGGAATTGAAAAAGTGGTTAATTGTAACTGTAACATACCAAGTAAGTAAAAAAATAATAGATTTTCATATCTATATCTATTTATGAATTATATAGTGCATTAGAGGCTTAAAATGAGAATGAATCCATTTTTAAGCATAAATATTCTAATATTTTTAAAAGATTGTTTTATCGCCTTTTGAGGAAAACCCATTTTTAAATATAACTTTTGACAATTTTATAAGATCTATTTTTAAAAATAAACAATTTATTTAGAATTGGGACATTTAAATTTACTTTGGATAAACTTTTGGTATTTTTCTGACAATGTTCATTTTTTAATGAATAATAAAAAATACTGTATTTTACTTCCAAACTGATTTTTCATATAATTTAATTATATAGTTATATTGTCGTTTTAATTGGTTTTAAAGTGTAATTAGAATATATTTTTACCATTTAATTCAATGGGGTTCATTGGAATTAATTTCACTTTAAAATTGGACGTAAACAAGTGTCAATCTTTTGATATATATTGTTTCTTAAAAACACTCTATTTGTTTTGACAACGGGAATTATTTTTAAATTAATTACTAAAATTACTATGTTTGTAATTTGGTAAAATGGATTCCAAATTTGGAATCATAAGGTCCAAATTATTTAATTAAGACTCTTTTGTTTTCAGACATTATGAATAGTAACGATGGTAATTATCTTCAATTGTCATGATTAATTATTAATTGGGTAGTTAAGGGTAATAAAATAATATCATAATAAAATAAAATGACCCAAAAATGTGTCCAAATCCTCTTTTTTGAGTTATGTCTGACCATCTGAAGCTTTTTAGTGAACTTGGGGTACCATGGAGTCACATGTGTGTAATAGTGACATTTATGATGTTATTTTTAAAAAAGAAGAGAAATATAACAAAGGATTGTATATCCTAAGTAAAAAAAATTAAATTTTGTTTACATAAATGATCTCTTAGAATATAAATAGTAATTGGAAAGATAAAATAATTTCCTACATCATGGTATTTTTTATAATTTTTAGACATTAAATAAATAAATTTATTTATGGCTCCATGATGATGCAGTGATTACCTCATTAATGAACGATTTAAATAAAATGAAAAGATAAGGTAAAATCTAAGATGTAAACTTGTCGAAAACCTATTTGATGGTTTTAATTCTATCAATTATCACCTTATACCAAAAATATATCATTGTGGGACCTTTAAAATCTGAAAATCATTTTATAATAAAGTAACATTTCAAGAATTTCTCAAAGTGGCCCTCCTCCCTCTTATAAAAGGCCCCCACCAATACCCCCTTACCCACACATCTCAAGCCCTTGGCTAATCCAACCTCTGATCATATTATCTCTCCCCATCCCTCTATTACTTCTAGAATCTTCACTTTGGGAATAAGTATTTCCAAGGAAGCCAGTGGCTCAAATCAAAAAGAGTTACCCGATTTAGAGGTAATGTCTTCTCTCGAGTTTCTTTCTTTTATTTTCCTTCTTCACTCACCACTATATTCTCATTATTTGATCCAATAATAACACCAGTATCCTCAATATACTAGGATTTTTTTATGATAAGGATTCTACCTACACTCACACACACCTCCGTCTAATGGTTAAAGAAAATACTGTTTCAGTGGGTGGAGAATTACTGCCTCACGAAACGATGATTGTTAAATCTTATTTTTACACCTTTCATGGTGGAAATTATGATTGAAATATATTTATATATGATATATATTATATTTATGTCCTCTCTATGCTTATTTATTTTATATTTAAAACATACCTATAGGCTTTGCATGTTGTGTAAATGCGATAATTTCATATGATGAAGTGTGGACTACTGCCCCCTCAAGTGATGTGACTCGTTCATGCCAAACAAGGAATTTATAAAGAATGTAATTAATGAACTTATTTTAACTATATAAAATATATATTATAATATAATTATAATATATCTATGTCTCATTTTGTTTTAAAGTCCATTAATATGACAAAAAATGAAAGTAGCATTCGTGAGTACGTACGGCCTACAGTATCCATGAACGGTACATTTCATTTATTATCTCCAAACATTATGGAATATTATTAAATACATATATACTGGATATATATGATATTTAAATCATGAAAACCATTACGAAGATGTTGTACTTATAACTACATGGACAATTCTCTTCAAACAAGTTTATTTTTGACTCATGTACCGAACATCGACAAAACGTATGATATGAACTCACATAATTAACTAATTATTATAACATGATAATATGTTATATGAATTTAATAATAGACTTTAAATGAAGTCCTTAATCAATTATAAATTTACCAAGGTTTATTATTTAGGAATATAAATAAACGAACAAGACAAGTCGGACTTGAGGTAAGGGACTTCGTCTCAATCTCCTTTCGTTGAGGCATACATCAATTTATACATGACCTTATTTTATTAGTTTTATAATAAACCCTTTTGACATTTAATTTCATTCAAAAATTATCTTTTTACCCAAAGAGTTTTACTAAATGAAAAATGGATTTTTTTTTGTCTTACATATGCGGCGACAACGACTTCTCCGCCACCATGACCATAATTTGGGTTTCGGCTTCCTCTATAAGCCATAACTTTTTTTTAAATGAAAAATAAATACTATTTTTTACTTTTATTTTATTTTGGTATTGAAAATGGTTTTTATAATGTTTTGATTATATCAATCTGTTGTATTGATATCTTATGATTGAAATGTATAAATTTTATGGTCTCTTTATGCATGTTTTATGTGATACGATTTTGTTATGGTTCTTTGGAATTGTTTATGAAGTCAGGTGGTTCCATGATAAACTAAGGGAGGGTGAGCCCGAGATAGCTCTCCAATGCATTGGGTAACCCGAAGGAGTTAAATGCTAAGGTTTCTCCGAAGAGATTTAGGGAATATACTATGATGGGTATTCCCAACGTAACCATGAGGGTTACTCCCTATGTAAGAATGTTATGAATGCCTCAAGTTACCATTATGTATTATGGTTTCTATGAGTTATTCAAAAATCTTATGATTTAATAAGGTATGTTAAAGTGATTATGTTTTATTAGTAATGTATGATTTCATTGATTCTTATGTATACATGGAATAATATTTTCTTTCCGTATTTTTATATCCCTTACTGAGCATTTTATGCTCATCCCGTGTTTTTGAAATGTTTTCCATAGGTCAAGGGAAGAGTACATGATGTGATGATAGTGTCGAGGAAGTTTCAAGAAATAAACCATGTTTTATTTTAAATATGTTTCCTTTTGTGGAGAAAATGAATATTTTATTTGATGTAACCACCTTGTTTAAATGTGGAATGTAATTCATGATTTATGATCTAATTATCTAAAACTCTAAACATGAAAAGATCCTCAATGTTAATTCTTCAAATAACCCAATATTATGTTATGTCTAAGGCTGGGGGCTTGTAGTAATGTTAATGGAGGCTATATGGAAAAATAACTTATTATATGGTTAAAAAAATAATCAATCCTTTTTATAGAAAAATAAATGTTTTCAAATTATACTAGAAGGTCAAAAACATCATATTCATAGATGATAGTTAAAAATACACTGGAATAATAATGGTCATAAATTACCTTAGCATGAAAACTCAAATTATACCTCATGAGAAGTTGAAAAAAATATTTTCCCAATAAAAAATATGGAAATAAAAATGTATTGTAAACTTTGGCTTTGAAAATTAAAATTATCTTACATCAAAACAATTCATGGGACATCACAAACTAATTTTTCAAAATAAATAGATTTTTTATGAGTACCCGTTAATTTTTTTTATATTTTGGTTGATGTTTTCTTAAAAAACATAAAAATAATAAGTAATATATAAAATGGTGAAGAATGTGACAAGAGGATTATATTTACATAGAAGGAAAAACATTTAAAGTCAAATGGTTTCTCCATGGTCTGGATTGGGAGGGGATGATTCCCCACCCATGGATGCATAATTTCTGGTATTAGTGAGCTTTGAATAATTTGATATGAATCTTAGTGTTGGTCTCCTTTCATGTTATATCTTTAATAGGTTTCCATTAATTATGATGTTCATTAAAGTGGAAGGATTTTTAACATCAATTGCACCAAATGGGTAAACATTAATAATAGTGGAAGGGTTATCCTATCAGGATTGAATCTTTCCATGGATGATCCAAAAAATGAAATTAAATATTATTACCTAATTAGATTAATGAAATACCTTTTGTGGGATATGTTTTTATTAGAGTAATAAAGTCTTGTACTTTTAGAGTTTATAATTATCGTAAGTCTCTAATAAAAGAACATGAAACACATTTTACTATAGAAATCACTCCTTTCCTGTATTTTCTAGAACAAAATGTTTGATTGTTCATATACTAAAAAATTTATGTTGTTGTTAAATTGGTAAATTTTACGTTTTAACAAAAACTATCTTAAATGGAGACATACCTGTAGTATTGAAAACATTTTTTTTATATTTAATCTTCCTTCTCAATAAAATATGTGTTATATATAGGAAAATAATATTGTTTAGACACATGAAACAGATAAAGGTTTATTTCATTAATTTATAATATTACATATATATAATAAATATTTCCCAAAAAATGGAAACTAATACAATGGTAAAACAAAAATAAAAATATAATAGATTTATAACTTTAAAATGTGGACCATGTTGATATACAAAATTTTCAAACTCACAAACAATATTTTAAAAAAGAGAAAAAACATTAGTATTTCAATTTAAATTTTAAAAATGAAAATTTTAGAAATCTTGATAGTTTTTGAGGTAGATTTTGAATAAATGATTTTAATGGTATTTAATGGAGGTAATATAGATTTTGGAATAGTAATATTATCATTGAAATATTATCAGGATCATTTGGAATAGTAACCTGACTCTTGGAATAGTAAATTGAAATCATAATAGTAAAATGTTATATAAATAATATTTACAATAAATAATTTAATAATATATAAAAATTATAATTATATTAGATAAATATGATAATAAATAAATAAAAACTATAAGCATGTTTTCAAAAACATGTATTTATATGAAATTCAATAAAATAAAAATTTATATGATAATATTTAAAATTATATATGATAGAATATTATATCAAAAAAATAAATGATACATTTAGAATCAGGGTTTTGAAAATTTCAATGGGTTATATTAAAAAATATTAAAAAAAATAATCTCTTTTAAATTGAATAGATAAAATACTATTTTTTTTTAACAAACAAAGATTTTACATTATTTCTCTTCTTAAATAAATTGAATTTCATCAAAATATTATTTTTTATGCAAAAACATGATAAACTTATGTTATGCACAACAATGAGTTGGCTAGCGTTCCACGCAAGATCGAGTTCTACCTAACAAGAACATATTATTAAAATATTATTATTTAGTATAATAAGATATAACCTAGATATTAATATGGTGGTTATGAATTTTATTAACTAAATTATGAAAAAATATGGTTTAATTAATTATTTATAAACTAATTAGAAATGAATATAGGAGCCCACAGAATATATAAGAAATGTTTTTTAAAACCTATTTTTATGCCCATAAAGTCATTTTATAATAATAAATTAAATTATTTACTATTATAGAATGATATTATTGAAATATATATTTTATATATTCAATAATATAGTGTTTATATTTATCCAATATATTTTAGAGGCATATGACAAGATCAAACCCAATATTACACATAAAAACCTATATTTTTTATATAGAAACAATTTTACTTCCTTTTAAAGGTGAACCTATTTTAAATAAAATATTTAAAACATTAAAACATTATATTTGAAAAATTACATTCTTATTCTAATAAAAAATATTAAAATTTACTTTTGTAAAAAAAATTGCATTTTATTATGAGTTTAGTGTTTTGATTAATAGTGAAAAATAATAAATTTTAATTGAAAATAACTTTTTTATCAAAATAATTTATATAGTAAAATTATATGATTGAATGTATTTAAAGTTTAACTATATTATTGTTTTCATTTAATCCAATGTATATCATTATCATAAATTTTTAATTTAATTTAGATGTAAAAATGTTTCAATCTTTTGCATGTTTAGACTTTAATAACCCATTTTCCCACCCAATCAATCGGATTGATTTTAAATTAATTATTGAAACTTATTTGTTTTTAATTTTTAAATATGGATTACATATATGTAAGAGATGGTTCAAAATTTTGTAAAAATTTTTCTTTTATTTTTGGGCATATGAATAGTAAAATTTAGTAATATTTTAATTACCAAAATTAAGGGTAAATCATGTAATTATGGGTAAAACTAATATTATAAAATTACTCAAACACTTTTCCTATTTTCATTGGATGAGTTTTTTGTGATCAAAATCATTCTGGGGATGAAATAATTTCATTTTTAAGCCGCTTGTCTGATAATTACACATTTATTATATTTAATTTAAAGATAAGTTTAACATGTCGTACTTGTGTTTTTTATAAGTATTACTTTTTTAATACATGGTAATATAGAATATAAATTAGAATATAAATATTAATTTGAAATTTTATAAATTTATCTTTATCATGATAATTTATATTTACATTTTATTTATTAAAAAATTAATTAAAATAATTCCTAATAATGATGCAGTAACTGATTAATTAATGGAAATATAAAATAAATGATATTAAAATATTAAAATAAATATAATTTTACATAATTAATGACATAAATTTATTTTATAGTTAATTTATACAAGTTATTTATATATTAAAGTTTTTTATATAAGTTATCATGTTTTTAGTGTATTTTTTTAATAGTATCAAAATTGACATAAATGATTCTTTAAAATAAATAATAATTTACAAAATGGTATAAAATTAATAAAAATATAAATTTTTTCCAAATAACTATAACATGATTCAATATTTCATCAATTATCCATTTTGGCTTCTTTTTTCAACTTATAGAAACTATATTAACCCTAATGATTAAAAAGACTGTTTGTCACGGTAAGAGTTAAAGAGTTTAACTAAGGGTTAAATCCAATAGATAAGGTCAATATTGTGACCTTAAAATGTAGAAAAATAATTTTTTAGAGGATTTAGACCCATAATAACATTATATAATAAATGTATTACTTCGTTCCCATTTGAAAATTGAAAATTAATTTATATTAATTTAATATTTTGGGAGTTTCCTAAAGTTCCCCTCACCTCAATTTTAAAAGGGTGCCTCATCCCACACTTCATTAACAAAATTTTATTTTTATAGTTCAACCACACCGTACCCATTTCTATTATAAAATTACATATACACGTCCTATAGGTTCTAGTATTCTAAAAAGACATACCCTAGTGTCCTTAAAGGGAGATACAAAGGAGATTCTCTAAAGAAGAGGTAATCATCTTTACCGACTCCATCAATTTCGTTTCTTTTTATAATTCCTCTTCATGTGTCTTTTCCATTATAAAGTAAAGAAATATAGTTTAATATTTATGCTGATATGTTATTATGATTATGTAACAACCATATTCCACCTTTTATACATCCAATGAAAAATGAAATCACCATGTGTGGATTCATTCGTCTTACTATCACCACGTCGTGGTGTAATTTTTTTTGCATCCCCACTTTATTAGGATGGGTATAATGTTGGATTTAATATATATGAAAATAATAAATATTTCATGATATTTATTCTTTATAACTAATGTTTAATCTAATTCATTACCTTTTTAATATGCTCGTGCATACGTACGCCCCACCATCTTCACGGTGCGATGAGATTCATCTTCCATGATAACTATTAAAAAATAATTATGAAAATATATATATATATATATAATGAATAAATATGAAATATATTACATAATAATGATAATGTAATAATATATATTTTTTTGTTTCATTTACCTTCTTCCCTTCATTATGATAAGAAAATGGAAATAGCATACATGTTTATATATAGTTTACCATCTCCTTGAATGGTGTATTCAATTTAATATATATATCTTTTATATATATTTATATAATAAATTTATATGGTACATAAATATTGTTTCACATTATTTGAGTAATTAAATCATGATCTGAATGATATAATCAAGAATAAATAGTCAAAACTTGTAAGATAAACATAGTGTTTATTACCCAAAACATTTCTTTAATTTGGAATTGTTAATAAATGTTTAATATAAGTCATAAATGAATCATGTATGATATCATCAATATTATTTTTATTCTATAATATAATAATATTATGTTTAAAACCACTATATTGAATATTTGGACATGTACGAAGGGAATCATACTGAAGGTAAGGGTTAATTTTGCAGTCTCATTATTATTCAAGATTGTTTATATGTAAGTGTCTACTAGGGAAAATTTATCATCAATGTCCATTTTTCTAAAAAAAATTCCAAAAAAAATTTACTATCATCCTACCATTTTTTAAGTCTTTTAACCATGTTCTAGTTTTTCTAAAATGGTTTTCATGGATTCTTTTTGTCATTTTCCAAATGATGTACTTTATGGGTTTTTTGATGGATGGATTGGTTGTTTTTTTACTTATGTGGGATGAGTGTATTTTGTTAACTTCATGATGCCTTATCATTTTTAAGCTTCCATTATAATCTCACAAGGTTATTTTCAAAGTAAATTGTTTCTTTTATAATTTAATGAATTTTAAATAAATGATTTCAAAGTAAAAAACAGGTATTTCTTTCAATTTTTAATTATTTAATTAGATTATTTCCATCTATGTCAACATCCTTTATTGGATATTTTTATTGATTGTGGTTGATATCTTATGATATCACTTACCATATTTTTTGTGTGGATTATGATTTATTTTGACTATAGATGTGCTCTTTTGATACAATTCATGGTTTATGGTTTAAATATTTACATTTCATATTATAATTTCAATATGAATGTCTATGCTTACTATGTTTACTCACCCCTATTATATGATGAATTAATTTGACTTAGTAAGTGATGGGTAGGACCCATTATATCCCCTCGATGCATCGATAGGTCTCATGATACAAAATATTTTTGGTTTTTATATGTTAACTTGTTTTTTCCTGGACGAAGCCTTGATGGTATCGTTATGGTGTCCGGAATTATGAATTACCTAATTATGATGTTAGTTATTGATTTTTTATATGATTATTTGACTAATAGAATATCCATGGTTAAGTTTAATTCTCATGGGGTTATTTATATGGCCTTATATGATCATATTTCATTCCGGCCATTTTATGCTCAAGTTGTTTATAAAATAGAAATTTTCTTAGCTAATCACCTTACCATAATTTTTTTTATATATTTTGTTGTATATATACCTTTACTGACCATGTGAGATCACCCATTTCTTATGTTTTATTTTTTCCTAGGATACCAATAAGTAGTACCCCCAATTTCTGGTATATAACACTTACTTGATACATTCCATGGTTATAAAGTGTAAGGATGAAGGATGGGAGAGTTGGGTGAACACTAAATAATATTTTTGGGCTGAAGTAGGTGTGCACGGGATGCCCACAGTTTGTCTAAACCATGCTAATATCCTCTTATAAACCATGTAGAGTTGCAGTTTTGAGGCAATAGCTTCAACATGGTTTGAGCACGGTTTGAGCATGGTTTGGGAGACCATGTGAGTATTCCATGAGATGGTTTCCTTACAGATGTATCTAATCAATGGTTAGTGCATAGTTTATCTAACTGTGTAAACTAACTATGCGTGGGGTTAAGAAAAGATACTAAAAAGTGGATTTGGGTCGACTTTGACTTTATTCCACTCATTTTTTCCCCAAACTGGCTCTAACTAAGGATTTTCCTTCTCTAAAGTCCAAATAGGGTTCTCCCATCAATCTGTAGGCAATCCTAAAGCTTCTCTTGATGATTTAAATCCAAATTCTTGAGGTATGTGATCATTCTTCATCGTTCTTGATTAGTTTCTTAGATCTACTTATGTCTACTTCTCCTCTCTTCTCATTTTCTTACATCTATTCTTGTTATGGGTAGATATAACACTTTAGATGCCAAATATTCTTATATTTTTTATTGATCATGATAGGAGAATAGTTCTAAGATGGTTTGGTGGAGAATCGACCTGATTCCTAGTGTGTTCTTCGTCCGTTGTCGAGTTTCGTCAAGACCATTGAAGTAGTTGGCTTCTATCTCAACTCCTATCACTAGAATTGATCATCTTAGTTTCAAATTCATTTATTTGAATGAAATTGATTGTGAAAAATCATTGAATCAATCTTCTTCAGTGATGTTTTTTTTTGGTGAAATTTTGTGATCTTGGTTAATTACTCCGCAAATGGATTTAGTTTCATGAATTTAAAATGAGAATTTAAAATTTTGGATTTTCAATAATTTCTAAATGGATTTATGGGAAAAAAAATTTCCAAAAAATGGACTTTTACTAAAATAGTTTGGAATTGAAATGGTTTTGATAGAAATGGTTTTCAATAAAATGGTGTTTTTATTTAAAGGGTGTTTTTGGAATGATCCTTCTGAATATTTGGTGTGTGTGTTCATATCGTAATTATAGGGCTTGGTTAAAATATTACTATGTTCTCAGTTCCAAATTTCAATTGGCACATGCGATATAGTTACCTTGTGTCTACTTGGTATATTGATGAGAAACAACTCATGAGTATAGAGTTATCATCGTGTAGCATGAATCTATGGTGGTGTGGATGTGTGGAATGGATTGAGTATGAAAATGGAATATTACGAAATGGTTTTAAGGATTTGTTTAGTTATTTTTATTGGAAAAATTTTGAAAAATTTATTTCAATTTCACTTGTATGATTTTGGTTATAAATGGTTTTGCAAAGTATTTGTAATTTTGTTATAAACCATTTTGAGAAATTATTTTATATAATCTATTTTTGTAAATTTTTATAACTCTTTTATCCTATTGGAGTGAGTAAGTAATTCATTAGAGAAAAACCTATTGAGTGTTATATTGACACCTTATTTTTCACTTTGGTGCTTTTGCATATGTTATCTTCTGAGACATGGGAAAAGGTAAAGTGTCAAATGTTTTTCTCACCACCTCATGATACTTGGGTTATTCAATGACTGTGGGGCTCTAAGATTGTGGGGCATGAAGTATTTTGGTATTTTTGGAGTATTTAGTTTTTTATCCTATATTTAGTTTTATACTTGTTTGGTCTTCCATTGTTTCACACTTTGGAGTGGCTTTGATATAAATAAATTAGTTGTCTCGGATTTCATTTATTCATGCATCATATAGTGAGATTTTTGGTTAATGGTTTTATTATTAAAGGGAAAGTCAACACCAACTTGTATTTGAAACCATTCGGAATTTATTTCCATCCTTTGGTGTCTTGGATATGTCACTTAAGGCCTAGTAATGAATCATTTTATTCTCAAGCCATTGATAATTTTCAAGTCATTACCAAATATGTGCTTTATGAATAATATACATGGTTATTCTAGGAGAATAATGACATTATAAAAGAATTTTCTATGTTGTATTTTAAATTTTTTGTATTAATGTATGGTTAATGTATGTAATCTAGAATCCAAAACTACTAAACAGATTAGTCATTTGGTATTCTATTCTTTTATCTATGCCAATATAATAATGTAAGGCACCGTCTATGGGAAATTTAGGTCGAGGTCGTGGAAGTTGGTATCCAAAGAAGTTTAGTAGAAACCTTGGAAACTATATTTAGAAAACTTATATTAGGTAACATAACCCTAAGCTAGACTTTGAGGATAATAATAGAAGAAAATTTGATAATTTTTGTAAGGTAAATAATATGTGATTATTCCTAGAAATACACCATTGTCTAGATAATACAATTGGACATGGTTCTAGAATAGATGTACATAAGGTTAACAATTCCAAAATGGTGCATTGGGCATGACTTGACGTAACCTAGTATAGTACAGTGGACCTTACTGGTCACCAGGTTTGACATTCCCGGGGGATATGTTTAGAATAATTCACATTTTCCTTACAAACCCTTATAAAGGATTTGAATATACAATGAAAATGAACAACCTGGGTAAAATATTAGGTGGTTTAGATTGAAAATAAGGTGTCATGATATTCTATAAATGATTATATTTTTTTATCACTATGACTTTTGTTACTCACAATATGATTTTTGGTTTTAGTCAATCGATGGAACCCAAAGGAGTCATGATAACATTGAACATAATGGAAAAGGTGATGGTGGTAAGAAAAAAATGGAATGTTTATAGGAGTCAAATATATCATGTTCATGCCTAATCAGTTTTCCTGAAATATGATTGACAACATATACCTTAATCAACTCAAGAACTCACCAAAGAAGAGAATTAAGGATCATTCTAAGAGCCCCAGTGGTGAATACCATTGAGAAAATAAGTCTATATTTCCATCATGTAAGAAATGTGGAAGGATACACCTAGGAAAGTGTCTTTACAGAACAAAGAATTTCTTTACGTGTAGGAAAGAATGACATAAGGAAAAGAATTTATAAGGAAAAAATAAAGGTTAAAATGGAAGGAAATAAAGATCATCCTAAGAATAAATTTATATTGCATTTCCTTAAATGTGAGAAACCTAGAAATTACCTGATTTAATATCCTCTTATATAAGATAAAATCTAGGCCAAGGAAGTACATATGTAGAAATAAATGGATAAAATATTTATGTATTGGGGTTGTATAGAATACCTTAGTCAAAATTATATTTAGTGATTAACCTTATTTCATGGATATCCATCATATTTATTTTTAAATTTATATTAATATAGTTTTAGAAAAATGGAATCCCATAGGTTGGGTGACAACCTATCACATCCTTCAAGGTCGTAGTGCTTGAACCCACAACCGAAGGGTGACAAGGGTGTAGTGCCTACCACAATCCTATGTGAAATCCTTGTTAGTTAGTTATAATATCTAATGCATAATTTCTTTTGGGGAATTTTTTAATCAAATAGATAACATTGGGATTGGAAAATAATTTGGTGATTAGGTTATTAATGTTATTTTATAATATGTTCTCAATTTTTTGAATCTTGTAAGATTATGGTAAATAAAATATTTTGAGGAATAGAGGTTGAATTGTATTTTGGATTCAATCTTGATTTTGTTTTGGACTTTTGGAGATTCAAGATATTTAAAAATATGGTTATAATATCTTGGAGAATATATGACTTAGGAAATTCATTTTTGGTATGAGACATTAAGAGTTGTGGATTTTATTTGGAAGATTGTGATGAAATAGTTCTGATTTTTGGGTTTCAATAATTGTTTAGAAAATTTTTGGGGAAGGATAGTTATTTTATGAATGATCTATCTTGAAATTTGGGTATTACTATTGAATTTTGGATATTAATGTTTTATTTCTTATAATGGTTTATTATTTTTGTAGAATTATATTATATTATCCAAACAATTTTGAGTTTTCATATTGTATCAATATAGGAGAAATAAATTTTAAATCATTTTTGGAACATGTAATTCTATAAAATTTGATTCTAGTGCTTTAGGTGTGGAATATTTATCTTAATTACTCATCGTTTGGAGAAGAGGATGGGTTTTTCATGGAAATTGATTCAATGGTGAAGCTCTAGTTTTCAAGTAAGTATGTGTACTTATTTTTTCATTCTATGAAATTAATGAATTTTTCAACATTATGGAAAAGATCATGAAACCAACAATTTTATCCTAGTACGTTCTTTTTTTATGAATCAAATGATCTCTTAGATCATCATAGATATAGAGCTTTATGATTGTTAACTATCTCCTAACCATGTTCTCTATCACTCTCTATCAGAACTTGATGGTTATATTTTTCTTACTTGTCCTTGTTTTCCTATATGGAAACATAGTATGTATTATCTTTGGTGAACTTTATACTTCTTGTTTCTTATTTTGAAGTGGTGGTCTCATTAATAATTTTTCTTATGTGGGATTTCAACAATGATATTTTTGAATAGTCAAAACCCTAGTTTTTAATCACGAGTTTGACTTGTGGTGTTGAAATTTATTAAAGGGGGGATAATTTGACACCCCAATATTTTACAGTATGTATATTCATAAATAAATTCAATTTATCTAATATATTGAGTTGTATGCAACACCATGATAATATTACACTACACACAACAATGAGTTGGTTTTCGTTACATGTAAGGTCGAGTTTTACTAAACAACAATATATTATTAAAATATTATTAGTTAATATAATAAGATATTACCTAGCTATTTAGTTGGAAATTATGAATAGTATTAAATTACCTAAGAAAATATATGGTCGAATTCACTGGTTCCAAATTAATTACAAATAAATATATGATCCAACTGAATATATAAGAACTTTTTTTTGAAGAACTATTTTTTTCTCAGAATATCATTATAACAAAATAAATTAAAATAATTAATAATAGATAATTATATTAGTGAAATATATTTTTTATATATTCTATGAAATATCTTTGATATTAATATAATATATTTGAGAGGAATAAGATAAGAACAAACTCGATATTTCACATAAAAATATATTTTTTTAATGTTGGGGTTGATGCCTCATTTTATTATTTAAAGAAAAGACCTCTTTAGACTGGGTAGGGGGAGACCCATTACAAATCCTGAAGGCCCAAGGCCTAGTGGCCGAAAAACTAGGCTTGAAATCCCATTTTTTTGCCCAAATGGCCCCTCAGTGAATAGTACTGCTACAGTACACTGGCTGCTACAATGCTTGCCACAGTACCACAGCCGCTACAGTTCTTGCTACAGTGCCTCCGTCACTACAGTACTGCAACAGTGCCCTGCTGCAGTACCGGAAAATTATCCCATGCCCGGATTTGATCCTAAGACTTTTGGATGCCAAGAAGGAGCCTATACCACTGGGGTACAGGCTTTTTGGCTTCACATAAAAATATATGTTTTCAACATAAAAGTAGTTTTACCACATTTTAATGGTGAGACACTTTTAAATAAAAAATTTGAAACTTTTATACATTATATTTGAAAAAATAAAATTCTTATTTTAATTTATAATGTAAAAAAATTACTTTAGTTATGTTTTTCATATTTTTTGATATGTTTCATGTTTTTATGAATAGTGAAAAATAATAAATTTTAATTGAAAACAAATTTTTTCCTCAAATTTATTTATAGTATTAAATTATATCATTGATTAGTTATAAAGTACATCTAGGTTATTATTTTTATCATTTAATCCAATATAGGTCATTGGAATCAATATTACATTAAATTTATATATAGAAACTTTTCAATCTTTTGCATGTGTAAACCTTAATAACTCATTTTCTCACCCCTTCAATGGAATTAATTCCAAATTAATTACTGAAACTAATGTGATTTGAATTTTGAAAAATTAATTCCATATTTTTAATTAATGAATCCAAATTTTTTTAATTTGTTTTTTTATTTTGGGGCTTAGGAATAATAATATATAGTAATATTTTAATTACCACAGTTTAGGGTAAATCAGGTAATTATGGGTAAAAAAATTATTATAAAAGTACACTAACACTTGACCTAATTTCATTGGATGAGTGGTTTTAAAACAAAAGTTTGATTGGGATGAAGTTATACCCTTTCGAATCCACCTTTATGAGAATAATACTATAATGAACCATACTTTACATACATTGTTAATACATAAAAATTAAAGCACACTTATTACAACATATAACAAAACCATGAAAGGACCATATAGGTATAGTGTCTTCAGAAACTGGGAAACATAAACAACTGGTTCATAAAGCGTCTACACCGTCTCCCAATTATTTCATCATATCTAGAGTCCCTTCTGTCATATCCTACTTAATAACCTTATTCCTGACCTAAGGGAAATAAAACATACAAAAGGGTGAGCTCAAATGCTCAGTAAGGGTAAACAAAATAAATATCAATCACAACATATTCATAAGAACATAACATTTTGGAAATCTTACCCTGCAAAAGAGATCATAGTTTCATAACATGGGATAAATCATGGTAGTGAAATGTAATCACAATAATCATAACTTAAAACATGAAGCATTGTGGCATACACACATAATCATAGAGAATCATTTCTTATTAGTCAATACTCATTTCCAAGACTATCTTAGTGGACAAAGTCCATTTCTGAACCGAGTTCATTCCTCGTTTTAGTCTTGTTTCACTGAACCGGTTTAACCTGCTGTTCCAGCCTTGTCTATCTCATGAGATATAAAATCTTTACCCAATTCATTTGAGGGAGATATAGTTCCCACCCATATCATAATCATACCATTCTTATGTGTGCCACAAAATCAAAAATCATACATCATCGCATAACCCATGTAATAAAAATGGGAATCTTAAACATCATGCCATCATAACATAATCCATATAAGATAAAAGGACATCATAAAAATAATTCCATCATAACATAATCAAATCAATGTAAAGATAGGGATATAAACAGAACCCTATGTTATCTTAGATGGAAAATGATTTTGATAAAACACTTGAACTCCATTCTTGAGGAAAATATCCTTTCTACTTAAAAAACATTTTTCCTTTCCTAACATGTCATACAATTTTAAACTAAAATAAGTTGATTAAAAATAAACTTGAAAACTTGTAAATGAATCTTCTTGGAAATAATGTTTTAAAAATCCATTCATGTTGTATAAGTTAAAAAAAACATTCTTCTCGTACTTTTTTCAGAAAAGTCAAAAAGTACCTCGTACGAAAAACGACAAAAGATTCCTTTCATATCTTTTACTAAAAACTCACCGAAGGGTAAAATTGGATTTAAACAATTCTAGGTGGATGGAAATATTATTAAATATTGAGGAAACATGGATGTGGATGATAAATTACACCCCAGTAAATTCCAAAGTATAAACAATCTTGGATACAAATGAGATTGTGATATTTCCCTTACCTTAGGTCCGATTTTCTTCGTAAGTGTCCGAACCTCCTGTATAATGATTTAAATAATGTTATTGACTTATTCCAGAATCATACTCATTGCTATGATATCATATATCGTCATATTCTTAGCTTATTATTAGTAATATTTCATTGCTACTTGTTATTCGGGTGTTTATTACTTTTTGTTCTTATGCGTGTTTTGTCGAATAAATTCTTATTCTTCTTTTTGGGTTATAGATACCTCATTTCCAGAATTTTATTAGTGTAATATATATCATATTCATTCATTCAATTCATTTATATAATCATTAATCAATGACGATCATGTATAACAAGTCGCATCACATCGTGGAGACGGTATTCCGTATGTACGCACGAGCGATGATATCGTTCCCATGATCATGAAATTTAAATGGAGTGTATGTATAATATTTCAGAATCAATATCACTTTAAAATAATAATTTATAGTTATTATTTACACCATTACACCCATCCAAGTAATGTGGTGGTGGAAAATAGATTACACGACGGCGTGGAGACTGTATTCTGTACGTACGCACACGCGGTGATTTCGTTTTCCGTAGGATGGATAGATGGTGAAATAGGGTTGTTTCATACTTATAATAATATATCAGTATATGAATGATACTGATGATATTAATTAATAATGAAACAACTAAAGAAGAAGAAGTGGAAGAAGAAATAAAGTTGAAAGAATCGGTAACGAACATTAACTCTTCTTTGAAGCGCTTCTTTGAGACCTCATTTTAGGGCACTAAAATTGGTCTTTGAAGAAGACCCAGACCTCTAGGATGTTTTTAGGGAAGTGGAGAGGAGAATTTGGTAGGGGTTGGATGATCTTGAAGGCTCAAAGTGGTGTGAGGAAGACAGGGAGGAGGTTCCCTTTTATATGGGAGGAGAGGGCACCTTTGGAAAAACTAAAATTATTATTTTATTATAAAGTCATATTCGGTTTTAAATAGCTCAAAATTGATTTATTTTGAAGATAAGGTGGGGATGGGTCAACATACACTAATAAAATAGAATTTAGAAAAGTTTAGGTTCCTATTTTAACCTCATCATTTAGATTTATCTTTAAGTTAAATAATTTTACGTTTACCGTGTCTTCTTGTTTTCTTACACTATAAGGTTAATAAACTTACTATAACAAGAAAAATGAACCCCAGGTTGTTTATTATTAATATATATAACCATATATAAGTCATTTTGCCGAACCTTAGATTTTTAAAAACAAAATAACAATTAATAATATAATATTTATTTTACAAACTATTTTATGTCAATTTTGATACTATTTGGTAATTGATTTTTGTGAAAATAAAAACAGAAATACTAGTTATAACAAAGTGAATTAAATCAACACTAACATGTCATATTAACATAGAAAATTATTTTAATTCATAAAAAGTCTCAAATTACATTTATTTGGGTATTTATAACATCAATTATGTCAATATTTCATTAATAAGATAATTACTGCTTCATCATTGTGTCATAAGTAAATTAAATTATTTAATGTCTAAAAATTAAAAATAAATTATCCTTTTCTAGGAAATATTTGTATCTTTCTAATGAATATTTATAGTAGAATTTATCTTATGTATAACCCTATATTAATAATGATTTACTTATTAAACATTGATTTTAACTATTTTAACCCTTCTTTAAATAAATTAATAATAAATGTCCTAATCTAATCCAAGTGGGCCTAAATGGTCATATGTTTTTCTTAAGGTTGTTTTTGGTCGAATTACACTTATCCAATAGAATTAGAACATGTGTTAGGGTAATAATAATAACATTTTTACCATTAATTTCCCTATTTACTTTTAACCGTGATAAAAAAAGTAAAAAGTTACTATTCACCAAAAATTATTTTCATCTCATTGAACCACATTTTACTTACTGACATCAACCGTGTCTCTCGGATTTTTGAAATTCCACTCACATAAGTGGTAAAATTAAGTTTTATGTAAATTTGCAAATTCTCCTAGGAGGTGGGTAAAAGACGGTCAAAAGTTCAATAAAATTTTTATATTTCTAAAATTATTATAAAATGAATCCAATGAATTTCATTGAACTTATATAGGTATTATGTATCAATTTTGACCGAAAATAAATTTAATTAAAATAAATAATTATTTAAGTAAAAAGTCGGTTTTTGAATAGTAACCTAGTGTTTTCACTATTCATCAAAAATTGAATGTTTTTAGAAAGATACCAAAATTTCACCCTAGGCTAATTTAAATATTCTGAATCCAAAAATGAAGCCAATTTTGAAATATAAAATTTACAAAATTTCAAAAAGTGGGTATTACTATTCCTAACGGCTAGTTTTAATAATATTTTAATAGAATATCGTTGTTTAGTGAAACTCAGTATTGCGTACGGCGCAAGCTATCGAGGAAGATCGTGATTGCATGTAAAGAAAGACAAGCTAGTGTTGTATGTAGTGAAAGATTCCTTTGATGATTTATATAAAATAAAAACAAAATATTTCCCATAAAAGTATCGGGTGTTACATTCTACCCCCCTTAAAATGAATTTCGCCCTCGAAATTCATCACTTTGTAACAAACAGATGATGATACCTCTCCCTCATCTTATCCTCAAGCTCCCATGTAGCTTCTTCTAATTGGTGGTTCCTCTATAAAACATTCACCAAGTGAGTTGTCTTGTTTCGTAGGACTTTTTCTCTACAATCGATAATCTCTATCGGCTGTTCTTCATAAGAAAGATCTTATTCCTGCGGTACTACTTCTAAGCTGAGTATATGTGAAGGATCAGATATGTACTTTCTCAGGAGAGATACATGGAACACATCGTGAACTTGAGAGAGATTTGGTGGAAGCTCCAATCGGTAAGCTACCTTCCCAACATGATCCAATATTTTGAAAGGACCGATATATCTAGGGCTCAACTTTCCCTTATTTCCAAATCTCATTACTCTCTTCCAAGGAGATATTCGTAGGAACACTTTATCACCCAATTCAAACTCTAAGTCTTTTATTCGGTTGTCGGAATAACTTTTTTGTTGAATCTGTGCTGCTCTTATGTTTTGTTGAATAGATCGGACCTTTTCTGTCATCTCATCAACAAGATCAGGTCCTAATAGCTTTCTCTCCCTGACTTCATCCCAACAAGTTGGAGTCCTGCAGTTCTTTCCATAGAGAGATTCATAAGGAGCCATCTGAATACTGGAGTGAAAGCTTTTATTATAAGAAAATTCCACCAAAGATAGGTGTTGATCCCAAATACCTTTGAAATCCATAGATAAAGCTCTCAACATATCTTCTAGTGTTTGAATTGTCCTCTCAGACTGACCGTCTGTCTGAGGATGATAAGCAGTGCTGAAACTCAACTCTATATCCAGAGTATGCTGAAGACATCACCAGAAATTTGAGGTAAACTTTGGATCCCAATCAGATATAATATAAATTGGTACTCCATGCAATCTTACCACTTCCTTTACAAATATCTGGGCAAGCTGATCCAGATAGAAACCCTCTTTTGAGATTATGTGACCCAAAAATGCAACTTTTTGAAGCCAAAATTCACTCTTGGTAAATTTGGCATAAATCTTCTCCTTTCTCAGGGTCTTCAATATAATTCTCCAATGATCTTCATGTTCTTCCTTGCTCTTTTAATATACAAGAATATCATCTATAAAGACTACCACAAACTAATCAAGATAGTCTCCAAAGAATCTATTCATCAGATCCATGAAGATAGCAGGGTCATTAGTAAGACCAAATGGCATCACTATAAATTCATAGTGTCCATAATTTGTACGGAAAGCCTTCTTTGGTATATCCTCCCTTTTGACCCTTAATTGATGATACCCTGAATGAAGAACAATCTTGGAAAAGTATTGAGCTCCGCATAGTTGGTCAAATAAGTCATCAATGCGCGGGAGAGGATATTTTTTCTTGATAGTGATCTTGTTAAGTTCTCGATAATCAATGCAGAGTCTCAATGATCCATCTTTCTTCCTAACAAACAGAATAGGTGCTCCCCAAGGTGATGCACTAGGCAGTATGAATCACTTATCAAGATTCTATTGGAGTTGCTTCTTCAATTCCTGCAACTCAATTGGGGTCATTCTATAAGGTGTCTTTGAAATAGGTAAAGCACCCGCTACGAGTTCTATTGAAAACTCAACTTCACGATTTGGTGGAAGACCCGGAAATTCCTTCGGAAAGACATCATCAAACTCCCGTACAATGGGAATATTCTTAATTGTGAGTTTCTCACCAACCATTTGAGATAAATAACCTTCATTTAGTGGAATCAAGACCCATAAGATAGAAGAAATTTCCACTGGAAGGTTATGTTAATCCTCGCATCGATAGACGATCATAGATTGATCTGGAATATGAAATGTGACTTCCCTTCTTTGGAAATTGATATGAGCTCCATATAGAGAAAGCCAATCCATGCCAAGAATCACATCAAATTCCACTATAGGAAGGATCACAAGATTTTTATGAAGCACTTTCCCACAAACTTTAATCGGAGAAGAATTATAAACTTTTGATGTGACTGTTGTGCCATTAGGGGTTGTCACAGCTAACTCAACATCTAATTGTTGAGGTAATACGGAGATACCCTTAGAAAATTCTTCATAAATAAAGGAGTGGGTGGATCCAGAATCAAATAAAACATTTCCTACTTTAGAGTGGATGGTAAGTGTACCTTTCACCACTTCATTATCGTACTCCACATCACTGATAGAAATTGCATGTGAATTTCCTTTGTCTTTAGCCTTAAGAGTTTGTTGAAGTCGACCATCATCATCAACCCTTGGATTTGGGAATTAATTGGCACAATTCCCAATATCCTTTCACTTGTAACATTGAAGTGTAGGAGGTTCACTCTGTGTAGCCTTTCTATTGTTCGCATCACTAGACATCTTCTTCCCATCGTTGCGGCATTCAAATGCTCGATGAGCTTCCTTTCCACATTTGAAACATTTAATTGTCCCCTTAAGACAACTCCCTCCATGTTTCTTTCCACACTTTGAGCATAAGGGAAAACTCGTCTTCTTTTCAGTGTGCTCTTTAGATTTTCCTTTGAATTCCATTTTCCTCTTCTTATCAAACCCATATGACTGATGGGTTACTCCAATCTCCATCTCAACTTTGAGAGCACATAGAACGATTTCCACATAGATATTGAAGTCCCTTATGGATAAATCCCATTGAAGACTTGGTTTTAAGCCACTAGAGAATCGATCGATCTTACTCTAAGTTTGGATAATAATACCAGAAGTATACCTTGCAAGTCTTGTAAAATTTTCTTCGTAGGTACCAAAATATTCATCATCCTTTTGCTTTAGTTCAAGAAACTCCTTCTCCATCTTTATTTGAAAAATACGAGGGAAGTACTTATTGAAAAATAAGTTCTTGAACTCGTCCCATTCCATGGACTCAATTTCATCTCTTGGCCTCGTATTCTTGATAAGATTCCACCATTGATCAACATCACCTTCGAAACCATACACTACTAAGATGAATTTATCATGTTCAGAACATTTAAGAACTAAAAATATATTTTTAGTAGTACTAATCCATTGTTCAGCAACTAATGGATCAGTAGACCCGCTGAATGAAGGTGGACGCTGTCTCATGAAGGATTCAACATAATGTTGCTCCATCCTTTTCTTGTTTGGAAGTCTTGCATGATTCATAGCTTGAGAAAGTTGTGTGAGCATGGCTAAAATATTTTTCATTCCAACTCCCATAATGTTTGGTTGCTCATGGGGACAATCATTTAATTGACCGTCACATTCCGCATTAACATGGTTCCATCGGGTTCAAGCCATTGACTAAAACCAAGAAGAACAGTGTGAGCAACAATAATTATAATAGGAAAACCACATAATCAGGAATAAAATTTCACACTTAAGGTCTTGTACTAGGTTATTCATGGCCATTTCTAAAACACTAATATTGTGTTCTATGCTTAGACTTATCCTTATGATTCTTACTAAGGCTTTCACATCCTAGTTTCCAAAGGTTGACTATACCTTTCCTCTGATACCAACTATAATGGTCTGGAATTACATCCAGTGAAATATAATTGATACCTATCAGGGCACTCCATGGGCGGCTACACCCCCTGGGCGGGACACACCACCATCCCCAGTGGCAGCTATTTCCTCATGAATCCCTTGGGCGGAGAGCCATGCTTCGTCCAACGCTCACATGTGAGAGTTCCCAAGAATCGGATACATTCCTCCCTCATTTGCATCTGATACCAACTATAACGACTCATACTTTACATACATTGTTAATAATTCAAAATTGAATCACACTTATTTCAACATATAAAAACCCATGAATGGACCGTATAGGTATAGTGTCTTTAGAAACTGTGAAACATATACAACTGGTTCATAAAGTGTCTACATTGTCTCCCATTTATTTCATCATATCTAGAGTCCCTTTTGGAATATCCTACTTAATAACCTTCTTCTTGGCCTGAGGGAAATAAAACATACAAAAGGGTGATCTCAAATGCTCAGTATGGGTAAACAAAAGAAATATCAATCACATCATATTCATAAGAACATAACATTTTCGAAATCTTACCCTGCAAAAGAGATCATAATTTCATAACATGGGATAAATCATGGTAGTGAAATGTAATCACAATAATAATAACATAAAACATGATTCCTTGTGTCATACACACATAATCATAGAGAATCATTTCTTGTTAGTCAAGACTCATTTCCAAGACTATCTTAGTGGAAAAAGTCCATTTCTAAACTGAGTTCATTCCTCGTTTCAGTCCTGTTTCACTGAACCGGTTTAACCTGCCGTTCCAGCCATTTTTATCTCATGAGATATAAAATATTTACCCAATTCATTGGAGGGAGATATATGTCCCACCCATCTCATAATGATACCATTCTTATGTGTGCCACAAAATCAAAAATCATACATCATTGCATAACCCATGTAATAAAAATGGGAATCTTAAACATCATGCCATCATAACATAATCCAAATAATATAAAAGGACATAATAAAAATAATTCCATCATAACATAATCAAATCAATGTAAAAATAGGGATAGAAACAGAACCCTATATTATCTTAGATGGAAAATAATTTTGATAAAACACGTGAACTCCATTCTTGAGGAAAATATCATTTCTACTTCAAAAACATTTTTCCTTTATTAACATGTCATACAATTTTAAACTAAAATAAGTTGATTAAAAATAAACTTGAAAACTTGTAAAGGAAGCTTCTTGGAAATAATTTTTTAAAAATCCATTCATGTCGTATAAGTTAAAAAAACATTCTTCTCGTACTTTTGTCGGAAAAGTCAAAAAGTACCTCGTACGAAAAATGATAAAAGATTCCTTTCATATCTTTTACTAAAAACTCACCAAAGGGTAAATTTGTATTTAAAAAATTGTAGGTGGATGGAAATAGTATTACATATTTAGGAAACAATTATGTGGATGATAAATTACACCCCAGTAAATTCCAAAGTATAAACAATCTCGGATAAAAATGAGATTGTGATATTTCCCTTACCTTAGGTCAGATTTGCTTCGTAAGTGTCCTAACCTCCTGTATAATGATTTAAATAATGTCATTGACTTATTCCAGAATCATACTCATTGTTATTATATCATATATGGTCATATTCTTAGCTTATTATTAGTAATATTTCATTTCTACTTGTTATTCGGGTGTTTATTACTTTTTGTTCTGATGCGTTTTTTGTCGAAAAAATTCTTATTATTCTTTTTGGGTTATAGATACCTCATTTCCAGAATGGTATTAATATAATATATATCATATTCATTCATTAAATTCATTTATATAATCATTAATCAATGAAGATAATGTAGAACGAGTCGCATCACATCGTGGAGACGGTATTCCGTACGTACGCACGAGCGATGATATCGTTCCCATGATCGTGAAATTGTAATGGAGTGAATGCATACTATTTCAGAATCAATATAACTTTACAATAATAATTTATAGTTATTATTTAAACTATTATACCCATCCAATTAAGGCGGTGGTGGAAAATAGATTACACCACGGTGTGGAGACGGTATTCTGTACGTACGCACGTGTAGTGATTTCGTTTTCCGTAGGATAGATAGATGATGAAATAGGGTTGTTTAATACTTATAATAACATATCAGTATATGAGTGATACTGATGTTATTAATTCCTAATGAAACAACTAAATAAGAAGAAGTGGAAGAAGAAATAAAGTTGAAAGAATCGGTAATGGACATTACCTCTTCTTTGAAGCGCTTCTTTGAGACCTCCTTTTAGGGAACTAAAATTTATCTTTGAAGAATACCAGGACCCATAGGATGTTTCTAGGGAAGTGGAGAAGTGAATTGTTCAGGGGTTGGCCGAGCTTGAAGGCTCAATGTGGTGTGAGGAAGAGAGCGAGGAGGTTCCCTTTTATAAGGGAGGAGACGGACACCTTTGAAAAACTAAAATTATTATTTTATTATAAAGTCATATTCGGTTTTAAATAGCTCCAAATTGATTTATTTATAAGATAAGGTGGGGATGGTTCGAAATAATTTCATCCAATATAATTTATACAAGTTTAGGTTCCTATTTTAACCTTATCGTTTAGATTTAACTTTATGTTAAATAATTTTACTTTTACCGTGCCTTCTTGTTTTCTTACACTATAAGGTTAATAAACTTACTATAATAAGCCAAACGAACCCCAATTTGTTTATTATTAATATATATAACCTTATATAAGTCATTTGTCTGAACCTTATATTTTTAGGAATAAAATAACAATTAATAATATAATTTTGGTTAAAAAACTATTTTATTTCAATTTTGATACTATTTGGTAATTGATATTTGTGAAAATCATAACAGAAATATTAGTTCTAAAAAAGTGAATTAAATAAATACTAACATTTCATATTAAAATAAAAAATTATTTTAATTCATAAAAAGTATCAAATTACATTTATTTGGGTATTTCTAACATCAATTATTTCAATATTTCATTAATAAGATAATTACTGCATCATCATTGTGTCATAAATAAATTAAATTATTTAATGTCTAAAAATTACAAATAAAATATCCTTATGTAGGAAATATTTTTATCTTTCTAATAAATATTTATAGTTGAATTCATCTTATGTATAACCCTATATTAAAAATGATTTAATTATTAAACTTCGATTTTAACTATTTTAACCCTTCTTTAAATAAATTTATAATAAATCTCCTAATCTAATCCTAGTGGCCCTAAATGGTCATATGTTATTCCTAAGGTTGTTTTTGGTCTAATTACACTTATCCAATATAATTAGTACATGTTTTCGGGTAATAATAATAACATTTTTACCCTTAATTACCCTATTTACTTTTAACCGTGGTAAAAAAAGTAAAAAGTTACTATTCACCAAAAATTATTTTCATCTCATTGAACAACATTTTACTTACTGAAATCAACCGTGTCTTTCAGATTTTTGAAATTCCACTCAAAGAAGTGGTAAAAATAAGTTTTATGTAAATTTGTAAATTCTCCTAAGAGGTGGGTAAAAGACGGTCAAAAGTTCAATAAAATTTTTATATATCTAAAATTATTATAAAATGACTCCAATGAATTTCATTGAACTTATATAGGTATTATGTATCAATTTTGACCTAAAATAAATTTAATTAAAATAAATAATTATTTAAATAAAAAGTTGGTTTTTAAATAGTAACCCAGTGTTTTCACTATTCTTCAAAAATTAAAAGTTTTCAGAAAAATACCAAAATTTCACCCTAGGCTAATTTTGATATTCCGAATCCAAAAATGAAGTCAATTTTGAAAAATAAAATTTAAAAAATTTCAAAAAGTGGGTATTACTATTCATAACGGCTAGTTTTGATAATATTTTAATAGCATATCATTGTTTAGTGAAACTCGGTATTGCGTACGACGCAAGCTATCAAGGAAGGTCGTGATTGCCTGTAAAGCAAGTCAAGCTAGTGTTGTGTGTAGTGAAAGATTCCTTTGATTATTTATATAAAATAAAAACAAAATATTTCCCATAAATTTCTCGGGTGTTACAAATACATTTATTATATTTGATTTAAAGTTAAGTTAAAATTTTCATTTTCAAATTTTTAATAACTATTAAATTTTTAAAACACGGTTATAAAAAATATTCTTTGACTATAAAAATTCATTATAAATATAATCAATTTATATTCATCATGATAATTTATTTTTAATTTTTATATAATAAATAATTAAATTAAATGCATTCATTATAATGATGCAATAATTTTTTAATCAATATAAATATCAAATAAATGATATTAAAATAAATATAATTTTAAAAAATAAATGATATAAACGAATTTTATAGATATTTTAGACATATTAGTGATATATTAGAATTTTTTTTCGAAGTTATCATTTTTTATGGTATTTTTGAAAAGAAAAATTTTAAATATTATCAAAATTGACACAAGTAATACATCAAAATAAATTATATTTTGGTAAAAGACATAAAATTCATAAAAATATAAAATTCCTAAAAATATATAATTCATCCAGATAACTATAATAAGGTTAAATGTGTTACCAATTTTCCATTTGGGGTTCTTTTTTCATTTTATAGTAAATATAATTTTCATAAACAGTAAAAAATCCAAGTTCTCACGTTAAGAGTTAAAGGGTTTAACTAATGGTAAAATCAAAAATATAATATTAATATTGCCAAACATAATTTCTTGAGAGTATTTAAACCCATAATTATCTTATATTCTAAATTACTCACTTTGGATCAATTTTTAAATTAAAAATTAATTTATATTAATTTAATATTTTGAGAGTTTCTTAAAGTTCCCCTCACCTAAATTATAAAAAGTCACCACCTATGTCACTTTTTTACACCACATTGAGTTATAAACCTTGACCAAATCCTACCCATTCACCTTATAAACATACCTAGACACATCCTAGTGGTTCTTTTCTTCTCAAAATACCAACCTTTTTATCCCTAACAAGAGATCCAAATAGGTTCTCTAAAGAAGTGATAATCGACTTTACCAACACCTTAAAGTTCATTTCCTTTTATACTTTCTCTTCATGTGTTGTTTCCATTATAAAGTAATAAATAAAGTATAAAATTTTTTATGAGATGTTATTATGATTATGTAACAACCATATTCAACCTTTTATCCAACCTCTTAAAAATGAAATTACCTTGCATTTGTACGTACGTATTACCGTCTCCACGTCGTGGTGTAATCTATTTTTCATCAACACTTTATTTAGATTGGTATAGTGGTGGATATAATAGATATGAATAAAAAATATACTTGATATTTTTTATTTATAATTAACTTACTATCTAATTCCTTACCCTTTTACCATTAAGGGAATGATATCACCGCTTGTCTGTACGTACGGCATATATCTCCACAACGTGATGAGATTCTTATTCCATTTAACCATTCAAGAATGATTATAAAAAATGTATATAGTGAATAAATATAAAATATTTGAAATAATAATTAAAATTCAATAATATATATATATATATATATATATATTTCATTTACCTTCTTCAATTTCGTACAATAATAAAATAAAAGCAACGTTCATGCATACGTACATCTTACCATCTCCAAGAATAGTGTATTCCATTTCATATATATGTATATATATATATATATTATTTATATAATAAATATTTGTGATATATAAATAATGTTTTACATTCTTTAAGTAATTAAATCATTATCTAAGTAATATTTTTAAGATTAAAAATTCAAAATGTGTACAATAAATAAAGAAGTTATTACCTGAAACGTTGATTTAAATTGTAATTGTTAATAAATGGGTAACATAAATTCGTTAATGAAAAATATATGATATCATAAATATTATTATAATTATGGTATAAATTAATAATATTTTTAAAACCACTATATAGGAGATTCAAACACGTATGGAGGGAATCATACCTAAGGTAAGAGTTAATTTCACAATCTCATTATTTTTTAGGATTGTTTATACATAAGTATCTACTAAGGAATATTTATCATCCATGTCCATGTTTCTTTAAAATATTTTGAAAAATATTTTTACTATTATACCACCAACTCTTTAATTTTTTTACCCATTTTTTACTTTTTATAAAATGGTTTGAATGGAATAATTTTTTCCTTTTCCAAATGATGTACTTTATGGATAATTTGAAGGAAGCAATGTTTGTTTTTTTACTTATGTCATGTGATCCGCTTTTTCAGATGTCATGATGCCTTAACATTTTTAATATTCACTTACAATATTATATGGTTATTTTCAAAAGAAATTATTTCTTTTATAATTTAATGAATTTTAAATAAATGATTTCAAATAAAAAAATGGGGTATTTCTCTCAATATATTTTTTAATTATTTTATTATAATATTTTCATCTATGCCAACATCCTTTTTTAGATATTATTCTTAATTGAGTTTGATCACTTATTATATCATTTACCATATTTCATTGAATTTTTTTTTTTATGTTTGACTTTGGATGTGATATTTTCATACCATTCAGGGTTTATGTTTTAAGTATTAACATTTTATATGATTTTTTATATGAATTTTTATGTTGATTATGTTTCATCAACCCTTTCATATTAGGAATGCATTATACTTAGTAAGTGATGGGTGGGGCATGATATATCCCCTCGATGAATTAGTAGTTCTCATGAGACAAACCTGTTAGGATTTTTAACCATTTATTTGTGGTTTCTTCACTGAAGACTTTACAGTATGTTTATAATGTCTGGTATTATGGATTCCCTCATTATGTGATTATTTATTCACATTCCATGTGAATATTTGACTAGTAGAGAATTTATGGTTGTGTTTTATTATATTTTGGTTATTTATATGGAATTATTTGATAATATTTAATTAATTCCATATTATTATTAGTTAATTTATTAAATTTAAAGTGTTTCAGTTAATCACCTTTCCATAATTATTTATACTTGATTTTGATAGCTCTCACTGTATTTATACCCTTAATATGCACTTCATCTCACCTATTTCTTATGTCTAATTTTTTACCAAGATAGCAAGATGTGTTTTATGAATAGTATAAATTGTTATTCTTAGATAATAATTTTGTTATCAAAGAATTTTATATGGTGTGATGGAGACGGCATCGTACACCCATGGAGAGAAGCGACCTTATGGTCTCGTAATCTACGGCTCCCTCACCCGGGCGTTGGTACCTTGTTCTGGCCTTGAATTTGCTCAACAGTGTCTCTCTTCTCATAGGTTTCTCACTACATCCTTACTAGAAATGCGATCTCCCCATCTCTAACGGTTTTTCTCCACTTCCCCCCTACCTGGTGAAATTGAATTTTCTAGCATCCCTCATTTTCTTCTAATGACCCCCTCCCCCAAATCTTCATGGATCTGCTCTTCCTGTTTTTTCGATGCTTGTTCACTTGGTGATGGGTGAGGGTGGTGAAATTGGTGGTCCTAGATTATTTTTAGGTGGTTCACGTCAATAGTGTAGGGAGCTTGGATCAAATGGTGACGGTCTGAGTTCGGAATTCTGGTTTGTGAAGTGGAGTCTGTTTAGTCGAAGGTACCAGTGGGATCTTGGGTGGGGGATGGGAGTTGTTCTGGATCCCTTATTTTCAAGTGCTGGTGGTTTTTCTATGATCTGCTGATAGTCCTCTTTGGGGTTTTTGGTGGATTTGGCCCTTTCTGGCAGACTGTGATGATGGTGTTCAGAGTTTATGGTTTTCATGTTTCTATTCTTTTGGTTTTTTAATCTGAATGTCTAAGTAGGTGCCGATGTTGTGGTTGGATTTTTTCCATTATCTATTTGAATTTGGTTGGTGTTCTTCTATTATTTTTGTAGTTAATATCGGTTGGGTGACCTCTAAAAAGGTATGGGTGTTCTGACACCCATCATCAGCTGTCTATCCTAACTTGTTGGATGGATGGGTACCATATTTTTGTTTCTTCATGGTGATTTTTGTTTGATTTTGTGGTGCATTAGTTTGATAGTGTTGTGAGTTCCTCATTTACACCATGGTGTGGGTGGATCGAAAGATTGATAGGTGTTCTAGCAACTATCGTCCAGTACTCCTCCCTCATTCATTGTGGGATGGGGGAGTTCGGTGCCTTGTTATGTCGCCATCATGACACATCTCTTGTCAGATGGGGTGGAAAATTATCTTTGATAGAACTCATCATTTCATTTTCTGTTGGGGGGAGGATACTTTTTTCTTGTTCTTGTTATGATGTTTTTTCTTATTTGGAATTTTGGTCTATATATGGCCATTTTTCCCTTTTTTATGATGTTTTTTATCTTGTTCATGTAATGGCTCCATCCTTTATCCATTCATTAAAATGAGTTTTTTCTTTGTTCAATAAATGGGGAATGCCCTTAAACCTTTTATAAAAAAAGGATTTTCTATGTTTCATTTTTTTAAAGGTTGGGGCCAAAACCTCATTTATTATTAATGGAAAGCAAAGACCTCTTTTAACTGGGTAGAGGGAGACTCATTACATAGCCTGATGACCCAGTGGGCATTTATCCCATTACATGGCCCATAGACCCATTTTTTTGGCCCGAAGCCCATTCTGTGAATAGTACTGCTACAGTACCTACACTGCTACAGTCATGCACAGTACCCGCCACCACTACAGTACTCTGCCGCCACTACAGTGCCCTTCCTCCGCTACAGTGCTCACCGTTGCTACAGTACGCCGCTGCTACAGTCCTCTACAGTACTGCTACATTACCTGCGCCCAATGGGCTTTGAAAACTACTAAACTGATCTTTCCTTTGGGTTTTGAGTATTGTATCTATTTTAATGTAATAAATTATGGTACTAGATCTAGGATACTAAGGTCAGTGTCATTATATTTTTAATAACCAGTATGTATAAAATTACTTCATTATCAATTTAATAATTACATATAAAATATGGATTTTTAGGCTAAACAAAACAAATATATAGTATTTTAAATAATTCATAAAATTCAAATTGTAAACCTATAAATTTTTTTCTATATCTTAAGTATAAAGTATTGCATTAGAAAAACAATTTCTCATTTTTTTCACTTTCCTTTACAAAACAAATTGATTTGGTTTTTAAAGTGTTTGAAAGTTTAGAAAACATACAATTTTAATGAAATATTTTTAATAATATAAAAATATTTTAAGTATACATTCTTCCATGTAAATTATATTCTATTAAATATTTTACCCAAAAAAAACCCCCTCTTTTCAAGTATAAATGCCCAATCTTCCTCCCTTTGGAAACCCAGTTCACTTCCACTTAACAAAGAACAATATTACCCCAATTACCAAATCCTAATACCCTTATCATAAATAGTTATATTATGGAGTCATATAGGTCCATGAATTAAAGGATTTATGATCCTTAACCAAGTAAAAACATAAATATGGAGGTAAGATTCCTACGCATTATCGCTTTTATTTTCCTATTCTATACCTTGTTTTTTATAATATTTTCTATCCCAAACAACCTAAAATTAATTAATTATTACATAAAAATTATATTAATAATATTAAAATATATTCATGAATGAATTTTCAAGATATTTATTTGTCATATATTATTTACCTCCTCTTTGGACAATGTCCCTTTAACGATCGGTTTACCCCCAACGAGTGTGTTTCTAATTAAATTCTCATCACCAACTTTATAGAAGGTTATAATAAAATATATATGATATATACATTTATACATTTATACATTTATATTAATATATTGATAATATTTTGGAATTTACTTTATTAATGTATAAGTATAATAAAAAACTCATCAAATCCAATAAAGATGGGATATTTTAAAGAAAATATAATAGCCAAATGTTTTTCCTTTAACAAAGATAATTAACAAGTAAAATAAAATGATTATAACTTATCAATAGTGAAAAAAATAAAAAAAATCACTACAATATTCATGTTTTAATAAATTTATTTTTATTATATAGAAATTTAAAAGGTAATGAAATAAAACATGAGATAGGGTTAGGGTAATTCTTGAACCCGACTCTTTCCATTTTGGTTTCTCCTTTTTATCTTAGTTTTCAACATATATTCCAATCTAATTCCTTAAAATTTAATTTAAATATTATTTATCTCTTTTATATTTTGATATACATGTCTCTACCTCTTCAAAATTAATTCTAATTCAACAACATTGATTTTTCAAAAAGTTGTTATTTTTCCAGAACATCTCCTTCGATCCTCTTGAGAATTTTATTCCCCTATAAAGAATAGTGATCTTTTATGAAAAAAATATGTTTCCATTTAATCACTTGGAAACCTAAAATTTTTTTTTTTTGAATTATTATTTTTGACATATTTATGAGACCCATTTCATTTCATGGGTTTATTTCATGACTAAAATTTGTATATGTTCTCTTTCTGTAGGGAATATATGTCATGAGAATTTTATGATGTGATGGGTAGGCCCATATTTATATATACCTATAAGGAATAGATTAATGTGATATATATCATTATATTATTTTTATAATATGAGAATATGATGATATCTTTTTTCATAATTATGATCCTTCGATTTATACACATATGTTATGTATGAACCTGATGCTATATTTGATCACAAATATGTGTTGTTTTTTGACTAAAATGGTCTGATTATTAATTGTTATACATATAAAACATTCCATGACTTTTTAAATTATTCCTCAATGTTTATGATAACAAACAAAATATTATTATATGGTGATGAATATTATTCTAACCCATGTATTATTGATTCAAGCCTCATATTCTTTCCTTTTTATTCCTCCTATTATGTGCAAATTAGCTCACCTATTTACTTAATATATATCCTCAGGTGCATACATGAAATAAATAGAACATGAGAGATTTTAGGAGGATCCTAATGAATTATTTAGATAATTATTAATTTCTATTATCTACAACTGACTGTTGGAACCAAAGTATGTGCAGAGGAAAAGGATGCAAAGAAGTATCCAATTCCAAAGGGGCTAGCTTATGAAGTCCATTCGTGGAGCCCCTTAGCACCACACCCTTCACAGAGCCCCCCATAACTGTGGTTGGTGCAAATACAAATCCCCCTATGCAGTCACTGTAGATTAAAAGAGGCGGGAGCCTCCTCAGTTATGATGCAATTGACTGAAGGCTTCACATTGCGGAGGGAACCAGATCGACCTTTGCGATCCCTTGGAACTTGACAGAGGCCTCCACGAGCACCACATATGGAACCAATGAGGGCTCAGTGCTGAGGATGGGATGACATTTTACTCCACAGTTACAAAAACATGAAGCAATCTGCGGCCAATCGCAGAGTGCCACGTGGCTTCGCAACGGGCTGTCAGAGCATTTCACTGCCTCTTGCCTATAAAAATCTTGCTTCCCTCAGACCAAAAGGACAAATACACCATCCTTTCTCCTTATCCTCTCTCAAATCACGAATCAACCTTTTATTTGAGATTCTTTGAGAAAAATGAGCTCTTCAAGGTACTTGAGAATTGCGGTGCACCTTTCCCTAAGCTCAAATACAGCCCCTCTTCAAGCAGGGATGCCCTTTGTAGAGCCCACGGGCCATCACAAAGGTATTTGATACCCAAGGTGACTCGGGTCTTCTCACATCACTCATGCTTTGTGAAGTACCTTCCATGAACATGTGAAACTAATGTTAAGGTAGGGTCACTAAGGTTTGAGAAGAACATTGCTTCGCAGTGCTATGCTTTGAAAGGTACAAATGCTCTGTGAAGTCCTACTCTGAAAAAGCCATTCTACATTGTGAAGAACTATAACGACCCATAATTTACATAAATTGTTAATACTTCAAAATGGAAGCACACTTATTACAACATATGACAAAACCACAAAGGACCGTATAGGTATAGTGTCTTTAGAAACTGGGAAACATAAACAACTAGTTCATAAATATTCTACAGTGTCTCCCATTTATTTCATCATATCTAGGGTCCCTTTTAGCATATTCTACTTAATATCCATCTTCCTGAGCTGGGGAAAAGAAAACATAAAAGGGTGAGCTCAAACGCTCAGCAAGGGCAAATAAAGGAAATAAAAATCATATCATATCTTTTTGAAAATCATAACCTGCAAAATAGATCATAATATATTAACATGGAATAAATCATAGAAGTGAAAATGGGATCCCCATAATCATAACATGAAACTTGAAACTTTGTGTCATGCACACATAATCATGGAAAATCATTTCTTGTTAGTCATGACTCATTGCCAAGACTATCTTAGTGGACAAAGTCCCTTTCTGAACCGAGTCACCCTCGTTCCAGTCCCGTTTCACTTAACCGGTATAACCTACGGTTCCAGCCATGTCTATGTCATGAGATATAAAATCTTTACCCAATGCATTGGAGGGAGATATAGGTCCCACCCATCTTATAATGAATCCTTTCTTATGTGTGCCACATAATCATAAATCATACATCATCGCATAACATATGTAACAAAAATGGGATTCTTGAAACATCATGACATCATAAAACAAACCATATAAGGTAAATGACTTAATAAAAATAATTCCCTCACAACATAATCAAATCAATGTAATAATATGGATAAAAACAGAACCCTTTATTATCTTAGATGGAAAATAATTTTGATAAAACACTTGAACTCCATTCTTGAGGAAAATATCCTTTCTTCTTCAAAAACACTTTTCTTTTCTTAACATGTCATACAATTATAAACTAAAAGAAGTTGATTAAAAATAAACTTGAAAACTTGTAAAGGAATCTTCTTGAAAATAATGTTTTAAAAATCCATTCATGCCGTATAAGTTAAAAAAAACATTCTTCGTACCTTTGTCGGAAAATTCAAAAAGTACCCCGTACGACAAAAGATTCCTTTCATACATATTACTAAAAACTCATAGAAGGGTAAAAATGGATTTAAACAATTTTAGGTGGATGTAAATAATATTACATATTGATGAAACATGTATGTGGATGATAAAATACACCCTAGTAAATACCAAAGTAAAAACAATCTCGAATAAAAATGAGATTGTGATATTTTCCCTTACCTTAGGTCCGATTTGCTTTGTACGTGTCCGAAGCTCCTGTATAATGGTTTAAATAATGTTATTGACTTATTACATAATCATACATATTGATATGATATCATATATGGTCATATTCTTAGCTTCTTGTAAGTAATATTTCATTGTTACTTGTTACTCGGGTCTTTATTGCCTTTTGTTCTTATGCGTGTTTTGCCGAATAAATTCTTATTCTTCATTTAAGGTTATAGATACCTTATATCCATAATGGTATTAGTGTAACATATATCTTATTTATTCATTCAATTCATTTATATAATTACTATGTAATGATGATCATGTATAACGAGTCGCATCACATCGTGGAGACGGTATTCCGTACGTACGCACGAGTGATGATATCGTTCCTATGATCGTGGAATTGTATTGGAGTATATGTATATTATTTCAGTATCAATATTACTTTATAATAATCATAAATAGTTACTCATTACACCATTATACCCATCCTTGTAAGGTGGTGGTGGAAAATAGATTACACCACGGCGTGGAGACGGTATTCCGTACGTACGCACGCGCGGTGATTTCATTTTTCCGTAGGATGGATAGAAGGTGAATTAGGGTTGTTTCATATTTATAATAACATATAAGTATGTAAGTAATACTGATGTTATTACTTTATCATGAAACAACTAAATAAGAAGAAGTTGAAAAAGAAAGAAATTGAAAAGATCGGTAATGGATATTACCTCTTCTTTGGAACGCTTCTTTGAATCCTCCACTTAGGGAACTAATATTGGTCTTTGAAGAAGACCAGGACCTCTAGGATTATTCTAGGGGAGTGGAGAGGAGAAAATGGCAGGGTTTGGCCGAGCTTGAGTGCTCAAATTGGTGTGAGGAGGAGGGGGAGGAGGTGCCCTTTTATAAGGGAGGAGAGGGGCACCTTAGGAATATCTCAAAATATTATTTTATATTAAAGTAAAAATCGGTTTATAATGGTTCCAAAGGGTCTTATTTCGAAGCTAAAGTGGGGAAGGGTCTAAATCCTATCAACCAATAGGATTTAGACAAGTTTAGGGTATTATTTTAACCTTATCAATTAGATTTAACTCTAAGTTAAATAATTTAACTTTTACCATGTCTTTTTGTTTTCGTTCACTATATGGTAAATACACTTACTATAACATTCCAAACGAACCCCAAATTGTTTATTATTATTATATATATCCTTAACTAAGTCATTTGGCCGAACATTAGATTTTTAGGAATAAAATAACAATTAATAATATAATATTTGATTTAAAAACTATTTTGTGTCAATTTTGACACTATTTGAGATATGATTTTTGTGAAAGTCATAACAGAATTATATGTTCGAACCAAGTTGATTAAAACAACATTAATATATCATAGTAACCTATAAAATTAGTGGAATTAATAAAAAGTCTCAAATTACATTTATTTTGGTGTTTATAACATCAATTATGTCAATATTTCATTAATAAGATAATTACTGCATCATCGTTGTGTCATAAATAAATTAAATTATTTAATGTCTAAAATTTACAAATAAAATACCATTATGTAGGAAATATTTTTAGCTTTTTAATGAATTTTTATAGTCGAATTTATCTTATGTATAACCCCATATTTAAAATGATTTACTTATTAAACTTTGATTTTAACTATTTTAACCCTTCTTTAAATAAATTAATAATAAATGTCATAATCTAACCCAAGTGGGCCTAAATGGTCATATTTTATTCATAAGGTTGTTTTTGGTCGAATTACACTTGTCCAATAGAATTAGGACATGTGTTAAGGTAATAGTAATATCATATTTACCCTTAGTTACCCTATTTACTATTAACCGCGGTAAAAAAAGTAAAAAGTTACTATTCACCAAAAAATTATTTTTATCTCATTGAACCACATTTTACTTACTGATATCAACCGTGTCTGTCGGATTTTTGAATTTCAATTCACAGAAGTGGTAAAATTAAGTTTTATGCAAAATTCAGTTTTTAACCTACCACTTAGTGGTTTCACTATTCATCAAAAATTGAATGTTTTCAGAAAAATACCAAAATTTCACCCTAGGCTAATTTCGGTATTCCAAATCCAAAAATGAAGTCCATTTTGAAAAATAAAATTTATAAAATTTCAAAAAGTGGTTATTACTATTCATAACGGCTAGTTTTAATAGCATATTGTTGTTTAGTGAAACTCAGTATTGCGTACAACGCAAGCTATCGAGGAAGGTCGCGATTGCGTGTAAAGCAAGCCAAGCTAGTATGTAGTGAAAGATTCCTTTGATGATATATAAAAAAACAAAATATTACTCATAAAAATATCGGGTGTTACATTCTACCACCCTTAAAAAGAATTTCGCCCTCGAAATTCGTCACTTTGTAACAAACAGATGAGGATACTTCTCCCTCATCATATCCTCAAGCTCCCATGTAGCATCTTCAAGTTGGTGGTTCCTCCATAAAACTTTCACCAATCGAGTGGTCTTATTTCGTAGGACTTTTTCGCTATGATCCAGAATCTCTATCGATTGTTCTTCATAAGAAAGATCTTGCTCCAGCGGTACAACTTCTGAGCTGAGTACATGTGAAGGATCAGGTATGTACTTTTTCAGGAGAGATACATGGAACACATCGTGAACTTGAGAGAGATTCGGTGGAAGCGCCAATCGGTAAGATACCTTCCCAACACGATCCAGTATTTCGAAAGGACCGATATATCTAGGGCTCAACTTCCCCTTCTTTCCAAATCTCATAACCCTCTTCCAGGGAGATATTCGTAAGAACACTTTATCACCAACTTCAAACTCTAGGTCTTTTCTTCAGTTGTCGGCATAGCTTTTCTATCGACTCTGAGCTGCTCTTATGTGTTGTTGAGTAGATCTGACCTTTTCTGCCATTTCATCAACGAGATCAGGTCCTAATAGCTTTCTTTCCCCAACTTCATCCCAGCAAGTAGGAGTCCTGCATTTCTTTCCATAGAGAGCTTCATAAGGAGCCATCTGAATACTGGAGTGAAAGCTATTATTATAAGAAAATTCCACCAAAGGTAGGTGTTGATCCCAACCTCCTTTGAAATCCATATAGCAAGCTCTCAACATATCTTCTAGGGTTTGAATTGTTCTCTCAGACTGACCATCTGTCTGGGGATGATAAGTAGTGCTGAAACTCAACTCTGTATCCAGAGTATGCTGAAGACTTCGCCAGAACTTCGAGGTAAATCTCGGATCCTGATCAGATATAATAGAAAGTGGTACTCCATGCAATCTTACCACTTCCTTTACATATATCCTGGCAAGCTGATCTAGAGATAAATCCTATCTAATAACAATGAAGTGTGCAGACTTTGTAAGACGATCAACTATGACCCAAATAGCATTATTGCCTTTGGATGTTTTAGGAAGTCATGTGACAAAGTCCATAGTGATGTTTTCCCATTTCCATTTAGGTATGGGTAATGGTTGTAACATCCCCTTAGACTTTTGTCTCTCAGCTTTAACTTGTTGACAAACCAAGCATTGAGAGACATATTCAGCAACATCTCTTTTCATGCCATCCCACCAGAAGTACTCTTTCAGGTCCCTATACATCTTCGTGCTTCCAGGATGAATAGAGAATGATGAACTATGAGCCTCATCCAGCAACTCCTTCTTTAATTCGGGGATGGGAGGAACACAAACCCGATTCCTGAACTTTATTATCCCATCACAATCAAGGTTGAATTCAGGAACATTTCTCACCTTCTTTTGTAACTCAACATCTTCTTTCTATGCCTCTTTAATCATCACATGTATAGATGGTTGAACATTCATTTTAGAAAGATAAGATGTTTCCCCTTCCATTATAATTCCAAGATCCATCCTTTGTAAATCCATAAATATTGGATCCTTTGTGATCCTCATCATGGATAAACTAGCATGGTCTTGTCGACTTAATGCATCTGCCACCTTGTTTGCTTTCCCAGGGTGGTAATGGATTGAGCATTCATAATCCTTAATCAGTTCCAACCATCTTCTTTGACGCATATTCAGCTCCTTTTGTGTGAAAATATACTTTAAACTTTTATGATTAGTATAAATATCACACCTTTCACCATAAAGGTAATGCCTCCAAATATTTAAGGCAAAGATTACCGCAGCCAACTCCAAATCATGTGTTGGGTAATTTTGCTCATGGATTTTCAACTGTCGTGAGGCATAAGCTATCACCATATCATTTTGCATAAGAACACACCCCAATCCCTTCTTGGATGCATCACTATAGATCACAAACCTTTCTCCACTACAAGGCAGTGTGAGCACAGGTGCACTGGATAACCTTCTTTTCAACTCCTTGAAATTCTATTCACATTCCTCTGTCCAAACAAACTTAACTTCTTTCCGAGTAAACTTGGTGAGTTGATTAGATAATCATGAAAAATCCTTTACAAAATGTCGATAATATCCAGCCAAACCAAGAAAACTTCGGATCTCAGTTACTGTTGTTGGTCTCGACCATCTTTCGATAACCTCTGTTTTTGCTGGATCCACAGATATCCCCTCTTTTGAGATTATGTGACCCAAAAATTCAACTTTTTGAAGCCAAAATTCACACTTGGTAAATTTGGCATAAAGCTTCTCCTTTCTCAGGGTCTTCAATATAATTCTCAAGTGATCTTCATGCTCTTCCTTGCTCTTTGAATAGACAAGAATATCGTCTATAAAGACTACCAAAAATTGATCAAGATAGTCTCTAAAGACTCTATTCATTAGATCCGTGAAGATAGCAGGGGCATTAGTAAGACCAAATGGCATCACTATAAATTCATAGTGTCCATACCTTGTACGGAAAGCTGTCTTTGGTATATCCTCCCTTTTGACCCTTAATTGATGATACCCTGAACGAAGATCAATCTTGGAAAAGTATTGAGCTCCGCGTAGTTGGTCAAATAAGTCATCAATGCGTGGGAGAGGATATTTGTTCTTGATAGTATCTTGTTAAGTTCTCCATAATCAATGCAGAGTCTCATTGATCCATCTTTCTTCTTAACAAATAGAACAGGTGCTCCCCAAGGTGACGCACTAGGGCGTATGAATCCCTTATCAAGATTCTCTTGGAGTTGCTTCTTCAATTCCTACAACTCAATTGGGGCCATTCTATAAGGTGTCTTTGAAATAGGCAAAGCACCCGGTACGAGTTCTATTGAAAACTCAACTTCACGATTTGGTGGAAGACCCGGTAATTCCTCCGGAAAGACATCATCAAACTCCCGTACAATGGGAATATTCTTAATCGTGAGTTTATCACCAACCATTTGAGATAAATAACCTTCATTTAGTGGAATCAAGACCCATAAGATGGAAGGAATTTCCACTAGAAGGTTATGTTCATCCTTGCATTGATAAAAGATCGTAGATTGATCTGGAATATGAAATGTGACTTCCCTTCTTTGGAAATTGATATGAGCTCCATGTAGAGAAAGCCAATCCATGCTAAGAATCACATCAAATTCCACTAAAGGAAGGATCACAAGATTTGTAGGAAGCACTTTCCCACAAACTTCGATCGGAGAAGAATTATAAACTTTTGATGCGACTGTTGTGCCATTAGGTGTTGTCACAGCTAACTCAACATCTAATTGTTGAGGTAGTACGGTGATACCCTTAGAAAATTTTTCAGATATAAAAGAATGGGTGGATCCAGAATCAGATAAAACATTTGCTACTTTAGAGTGGATGGTAAGTGTACCTTTCACCACTTCGTTATCGTACTCCACATCGCTGATAGAAATTGCATGTGACTTTCCTTTTTCTTTAGCCTTAAGATTTTGTTGACGTCGACCATCATCATCAACCCTTGGATTTGGGCATTGATTGGCATAATGCCCCATCTCCTTGCATTTGAAACATTGAAGTGTAGTAGGTTCATTCTGTGTATCCCTTCCTTTGTTTGCATCATTAGACATCTTCTTCCCATTATCGCGGCATTCAAATGCCCGATGACCTTCCTTTCCACATTTGAAACATTTACTTGTCCCTTTAAGAAAACTCCCTCCATGTTTCTTTCCACACTTTGAGCATAAGGGAAAGCTCATCTTCTTTTCAGTGTGCTCTTTAGATTTTCCTTTGAATTCCATCTTCCTCTTCTTATCAAACCCATGTGACTGATGTGTTACTCCAATCTCCATCTCGACTTTGAGAGCACATCGAACGATTTCCTCATAGCTATTGAAGTCCCTTATGGATAACGCCCTTCGAAGACTTGGTTTTAAGCCACTAAAGAATCGATCGATCTTATTCTCAGGTTGGATAATAATACACTACTGGAAATACACTATTTCCCAACGGTTGTGAACCATTGGGAAAGCCCCTCAAACCGTTGGTATATAATATACCAACGGTTCCCTCAACCGTGGGGAAGTAGGCCGTTGGGAAAGACCTTTCCCAACGGTTTACTGGAAACCGTTGGGGTAGGGTGGCAAAAGGCACTCTATCCCAACGGTTTGGGTGAACCGTTGGGATAGTTTTTCCCAACGGTTTCTCCCAAACCGTTGGGAAAAACCACATGGGTGACATCTTTCCCAACGGTTCTAAACCGTTGGGAAAAGAGCTCTTTACCAACGGTTCAATGAACCGTTGGTAAAAAATTATTTAGAATTATATGCCAACGGTTTAAAACCGTTGGCATACCCTATGCTGCAAATTGCAGCACCCTGCAATTTGGAAGCCCCTCTCCCCTGTACATGAGGCACCTCTCATCTCATCAGGCCTCATTTTCACCTCATTTTCGATCCAACTATTGTACCTGTAATAAAATAAAACATACATATACAATTACGAACAAATTCATACACATTTAACATATAATGGATCCTGAAACTATACACATCCATAATTAAATTACAATTCATAAACATACATAACTCATATAGAATTCAATTTAAAATTTAGATGACAATTATATCTGGAATCCGATTGAGACGGGGATGATTGGTACACGTCACATATGACCCATGGATCGTTCTCCTAAAGTTTCAATGGAAACCGAATGCGTTTGGTCGGTTTTGCGTATGCCAGTTCTTTTCACTTATAATCCTACCCATTTTAAACAAAACAGACATAGTTAGAGCGGTGTTGGCCACACCGCACCTTGGATTGAGGCGGGGATGATTCGTACACCTCGCATATGACCCATGGATCGTTCTTCTAAAGTTTCAACGGAAACCGAATGCGTTTGGTCAGTTTTCCGTATGTACTTAAAATGATGTCCATTTTAATCAAAAGAGAGCCACTTAGACTGATCCCGGCCACACCGCGACTCGGATTGAGCCCAAGTGGGCTCGTACATGTCACATATGACTGATGGATTGTTGTGATAAATTATCAACAGATTCGGAATGCGTTTGGTCTGTTTTGCGTATGTCAGTTGTTCTTTTCACTTATATTCCTGTCCATTTTAAACAAAAGATACACAGTTAGAACGGTGTCGGCCACACCGCTCCTCGGATTGAGGCGGGATTGACTCGTACACGTCACATACGACCCATGGATCCTTGTGCTAAAGTATCGACATAGTCCGAATGCCTTTGGTCGGTTTTTCGTTTGTCACTTGATGATTTTCACTTAAAATGACGTCTTTTTGAAACAAAAGACCGACGCTTTGAGTGGTGTCGGCCACACCGCGTCTCCGATTGTGGCGGGGTTGATTCGTACACGTCACATATGACCCATGGATCGTTCTCCTAAAGTTTCAACGGAAACCGAATCCGTTTGGTCGTTTTTCCGTATGTACTTAAAATGGTGTTCATTTTAAACAAAAGAGAGCCACTTAGACTTATCACGGCCACACCGCGACTCGGATTCATCCCGGGTTGGCTCGTATACGTCACATATGACCCATGGATTGTTGGGACAAATTATCAATAGATTCGGAATGCGTTTGGTCGGTTTTCCATATGCCAGTTGATGCTTTTCACTTAAAATGACGTCCTTTTGAAACAAAAGATGGACACTTTGAGTGGTTCCGGCCACACCGCGTCTTCGGATTGAGCTGAAACCACCGAGAAACATTCTAATTATTATTCGTGACGTGTACGCGCAGACGGCACCTCAAGCGGACGTGCGGTTTGCGCGGTACGGCTCAATATTCGTGTTTTAAGTGATGTGCGCGCTTCGTAAACGCGCGTGAGGGGGGTCCAAACAGGCCGAACGAAGTCGGAATGGCCTGAAATCAGACGAAAAATACGGGACAGTGATTTCTGAAGTGTTCGAGCAGACGGCGCATCAATCGGACATGCCGTGTGCCCGCGGTGACCGACAACGCAGTTCTGGTGTCATAAACGGCCAAAACGGGCGTCCAACAGTCTAATTCATAGCGGACGACCTCGTATTGATCTGAAACCACCGAGAAACATTCTAATTATTATTCGTGACGTGTACGCGCAGACGGCACATCAATCGGACGTGCGGTTTGCGCGGTACGGCTCAATATTCGTGTTTTAAGTGATGCGCGCTTCGTAAACGCGCGTGAGGGGGGTCCAAACGGGCCGAACGAAGTCGGAATGGCCTGAAATCAGACGAAAAATACGGGACAGTGATTTCTAAAGTGTTCGAGAAGACAGCGCATCAATCGGACGTGCCGTGTACCCGCGGTGACCGACAACGCAGTTGTGGTGTCATAAACGGCCAAAACGGGCGTCCAATGGTCAAATTCATAGCGCCCGACCTTGGATTGACCTGAAACCACCGGGAAACATTATAATTATTATTTGTGACGTGTACGTGCAGACGGCACGTCAATCGGACGTGCGGTTTGCGCGGTACGACTCAATATTCGTGTTTTAAGTGATGCGCGCGCTTCGTAAACGCGCGTGAGGGGGGTCCAAACGGGCCGAACGAAGTCGGAATGGCCTGAAATCAGACGACAAATACGGGACAGTGATTTCTGAAGTGTTCGAGCAGACGGCGCATCAATCGGACGTGCCGTGTGCCCGCGGTGACCGACAACGCAGTTCTGGTGTCATAAACGGCGAAAACGGGCGTCCAACGGTCAAATTCATAGCGGCCGACCTCGGATTGACCTGAAACCACTGGGAAACATTCTAATTATTATTCGTGACGTGTACGCGCAGACGGCACGTCAATCGGACATGCGGTTTGCGCGGTACGGCTCAATATTCGTGTTTTAAGTGATGCGCGCGCTTCGTAAACGCGCGTGAGGGGAGTCCAAACGGGCCGAACGATTTCAGAATGGCCTGAAATCATACGAAAAATACGGGTGAGTTCTTTATGAAGTGGTCGAGCAGACGGCACATCAATCGGACGTGCCGTGTGCCCGCGGTGACCGACAACGCAGTTGTGGTGTCATAAACGGCCAAAACGGGCGTCCAACGGTCAAATTCATAGTGTCCGACCTCGGATTGACCTGAAACCACCGGGAAACATTCTAATTATTATTCGTGACGTGTACGCGCAGACGGAACGTCAATCGGACGTGCGGTTTGCGCGGTACGGCTCAATATTCGTGTTTTAAGTGATGCGCGCGCTTCGTAAACGCGCGTGAGGGGGGTCCAAACGGGCCGAATGAATTCGGAATGGCCTGAAATCAGACGAAAAATACGGGACAGTGATTTCTGAAGTGTTCGAGCAGACGGCGCATCAATCCGACGTGCCGTGTGCCCGCGGTGACCGACAACGCAGTTCTGGTGTCATAAACGGCCAAAACGGGCGTCCAATGGTCAAATTCATAGCGTCCGACCTCGGATTGACCTGAAACCACCGGAAAACATTCTAATTATTATTCGTGACATGTACGCATAGACGGCACGTCAATCGGACGTGCGGTTTGCGCGGTACGGCTCAATATTCGTGTTTTAAGTGATGCGCGCGCTTCGTAAACGCACGTGAGGGGGGTCCAAATGGGCCGAACGAAGTCGGAATGGCCTGAAATCAGACGACAAATACGGGACAGTGATTTAGGAAGTGTTCGAGCAGACGGCGCATCAATTGGACGTGCCGTGTGCCCGCGGTGACCGACAACGCAGTTCTGGTGTCATAAACGGCCAAAACGGGCGTCCAACGATCAAATTCATAGAGGCTGACCTCGGATTGACCTAAAACCACCGGGAAACATTCTAATTATTATTCTTGACGTGTACGCGCAGACGGCACGTCAATCGGACGTGCGGTTTGCGCGGTACGGCTCAATATTCGTGTTTTAAGTGATGCGCGCGCTTCGTAAACTCGCGTGAGGGGGGTCCAAACGGGCCGAACGAAGTCCGAATGGCCTGAAATCAGACGACAAATACGGGACAGTGATTTCTGAAGTGTTAGAGCAGACGGAGCATCAATCGGACGTGCCGTGTGCCCGCGGTGACCGACAACGCAGTTCTGGTGTCATAAACGGCCAAAACGGGCGTCCAACGGTCAAATTCATAGCGGACGACCTCGGATTGAGCTGAAACCACCGGGAAACATTATAATTATTATTCGTGACATGTACGCGGAGACGGCATGTCAATCGGACGTGCGGTTTGCGCGGTACGGCTCAATATTCGTGTTTTAAGTGATGTGCGCGCTTCGTAAACGCGCGTGAGGGAGGTCCAAACGGGCCGAACGATTTCAGAATGGCCTGAAATCAGACGACAAATACGGGTGAGTGCTTTATGAAGTGGTCGAGCAGACGGCGCATCAATCGGACGTGCCGTGTGCCCGCGGTGACCGACAACGCAGTTGTGGTGTCATAAACGGCCAAAACGGGCGTCCAACGGTCAAATTCATAACGGCCGACCTCGGATTGACCTGAAACCACCGGGAAACATTCTAATTATTATTCGTGACGTGTACGCGCAGACGTCACTTCAATCGGACGTGCGGTTTGCGCGGTATGGCTCAATATTCGTGTTTTAAGTGATGTGCGCGCTTCGTAAACGCGCGTGAGGGGGGTCCAAACGGGCCGATCGAAGTCGGAATGGCCTGAAATCAGACGAAAAATACGTGACAGTGATTTATGAAGTGTTCGAGCAGACGGCGCATCAATCGGACGTGCCGTGTGCCCGCGGTGACCGACAACGCAGTTCTGGTGTCATAAACGGCCAAAACGGGCGTCCAACGGTCAAATTCATAGCGTCCGACCTCGGATTGACCTGAAACCATCGGGAAACATTCTAATTATTATTCGTGACGTGTACGCGCAGACGGCACGTCAATCGGACGTGCGGTTTGCACGGTACGGCTCAATATTCGTGTTTTAAGTGATGCGCGCGCTTCGTAAACGCGCGTGAGGGGGGTCCAAACGGGACGAACGAAGTCGGAATGGCCTGAAATCAGACGACAAATACGGGACAGTGATTTCTGAAGTGTTCGAGCAGACGGCGCATCAATCGGACGTGCCGTGTGCCCGCGGTGACCGACAACGCAGTTCTGGTGTCATAAACGGCCAAAACGGGCGTCCAACGGTCAAATTCATAGCGGCCGACCTCGGATTGACCTGAAACCACCGGGAAACATTCTAATTATTATTCGTGACGTGTACGCGCAGACGGCACGTCAATCGGACGTGCGGTTTGCGCGGTACGGCTCAATATTCGTGTTTTAAGTGATGCGCGCGCTTCGTAAACGCGCGTGAGGGGGGTCCAAACGGGCCGAACGAAGTCGGAATGGCCTGAAATCAGACGAAAAATACGGGACATTGATTTATGAAGTGTTAGAGTAGACGGCGCATCAATCGGACGTGCCGTGTGCCCGCGGTGACCGACAACGCAGTTCTGGTGTCATAAACGGCCAAAACGGGCGTCCAACGGTCAAATTCATAGCGGACGACCTCGGATTGAGCTGAAACCACCGTGAAACATTCTAATTATTATTCGTGACATGTACGCGCAGGCAGTACGTCAATCGGACGTGCGGTTTGCGCGGTACGGCTCAATATTCGTGTTTTAAGTGATGCGCGCGCTTCGTAAACGCGCGTGAGGGGGGTCCAAACGGGCCGAACGAAGTCGGAATGGCCTGAAATCAGACGACAAATACGGGACAGTGATTTATGAAGTTTTCGAGCAGACGGCACATCAATCGGACGTGCCGTGTGCCCGCGGTGACCGACAACGCAGTTCTGGTGTCATAAACGGCCAAAACGGGCGTCCAACGGTCAAATTCATAGCGGCCGACCTCGGATTGACCTGAAACCACCGGGAAACATTATAATTATTATTCGTGATGTGTACGCGCAGACGGCACGTCAATCGGACGTGCGGTTTGCGCGGTACGGCTCAATATTCGTGTTTTAAGTGATGCGCGCGCTTCGTAAACGCGCGTGAGGGGGGTCCAAACGGGCCGAACGAAGTCGGAATGGCCTGAAATCAGACAAAAAATAAGGGACAGTGATTTCTGAAGTGTTCGAGCAGACGGCGCATCAATCGGACGTGCCGTGTGCCCGCGGTGACCGACAACGCAGTTCTGGTGTCATAAACGGCCAAAACGGGCGTCCAACGGTCAAATTCATAGCGGCCGACCTCGGATTGAGCTGAAACCACCAGAAAACATTCTAATTATTATTCGTGACGTGTACGCGCAGACGGCACGTCATGCGGACGTGCGGTTTGCGCGGTACGGCTCAATATTCGTGTTTTAAGTGATGTGCGCGCTTCGTAAACGCGCGTGAGGGGGGTCCAAACGGGCCGAACGAAGTCGGAATGGCCTGAAATCAGACGACAAATACGGGACAGTGATTTCTGAAGTGTTCGAGCAGACGGCGCATCAATCGGACGTGCCGTGTGCCCGCGGTGACCGACAACGCAGTTCTGGTGTCATAAACGGCCAAAACGGGCGTCCAACGGTCAAATTCATAGCGTCCGACCTCGGATTGAGCTGAAACCACCGGGAAACATTCTAATTATTATTCGTGACGTGTACGCGCAGACGGAACGTCAATCGGACGTGCGGTTTCCGCGGTACGGCTCAATATTCGCGTTTTAAGTGATTCGCGCGCTTCGTAAACGCGCGTGAGGGGGGTACAAACGGGCCGAACGAAGTCGGAATGGACTGAAATCAGACGACAAATACGGGACAGTGATTTATGAAGTGTTCGAGCAGACGGCGCATCAATCGGACGTGCCGTGTGCCCGCAGTGACCGACAACGCAGTTGTGGTGTCATAAACGGCCAAAACGGGCGTCCAACGGTCAAATTCATAGCGGCCGACCTCGGATTGACCTGAAACCACCGGGAAACATTCTAATTATTATTCGTGACGTGTACGCGCAGACATCACGTCAATCGGACGTGCGGTTTGCGCGGTACGGCTCAATATTCGTGTTTACATGATGCGCGCGCTTCGTAAACGCGCGTGAGGGGGGTCCAAACAGGCCGAACAAAGTCAGAATGGCCTGAAATCAGACGAAAAATACGGGACAGTGATTTCTGAAGTGTTCGAGCAGACGGCGCATCAATCGGACATGCCGTGTGCCCGCGGTGACCGACAACGCAGTTCTGGTGTCATAAACGGCCAAAACGGGCGTCCAACGGTCAAATTCACAGCGGCCGACCTCGGATTGACCTGAAACCACCGGGAAACATTCTAATTATTATTCGTGACGTGTACGCGCAGACGGCACGTCAATCGGACGTGCGGTTTGCGCGATACGGCTCAATATTTGTGTTTTAAGTGATGCGCGCGCTTCGTAAACGCGCGTGAGGGGGGTCCAAATGGGCCGAACGATTTCAGAATGGCCTGAAATCAGACGACAAATACGGGTGAGTGCTTTCTGAAGTGGTCGAGCAGACGGCGCATCAATCGGACGTGCCGTGTGCCCGCGGTGACCGACAACGCAGTTCTGGTGTCATAAACGGCCAAAACGGGCGTCCAACGGTCAAATTCATAGCGGCCGACCTCGGATTGAGGCGGGGTTGACTTGTACATGTCTCAAATGACCCATGGATCGTTGTCTTAAAGTATCAACACAATCCGAATGCGTTTGGCCGGTTTTCCGTATGCCAGTTGATGTTTTTCACTTAAAATGATGTCCTTTTGAAACAAAAGACATACACTTTGAGTTGTTCCGACCACACCGCGCCTCGGATTGAGGCGGGGATGACTCGTACTCGTCACATATGACCCATGGATCGTTTTCCTAAAGCATCAACATATTTTGAATGCGTTTGGTCAGTTTTTCGTATGTCACTTTTTGTTTTCACTTAAAATCTTATGGAAATTCATATAGAATATTTTTATATCATATTTAGTATGGATTAGATTTTAGTTGATCGTGCTATGAAACATTTCAGAGCTAATGAAATTAAGGAAGGTGGAGGGGCTGTCCGGGGGGCTGTCCGGGGGGGCTGTCCGGTGGGTGTCCGGGGGGCTGTCCGGGGACCAAGGAGGAGGGTGGGGGGCTGTGCGGGGTCTGTCCGGGGGGTGTTTGGGGGTTGTTCAGGGGGTTGTCCGGGGTTGTTCAGGGGGCTGTCCGGGGGTTGTTCAGGCGGTTGTTCAGGGGGTTGTCCAGGGGTGTTCAGGGGGCTGTCCGGGGGGTGTTTGGGGGGTTGTCCGGGGTCCAAGGGGGGGTGGGGGGGTTGTCCGGGGTCCAAGGGGGGGGGGGGATGGGGGGGTTGTCCGGGGGGCTGTCCGGGGGGCTATCCGGGGTCCAGGGTGGAGGGTTGGGGGCTGTACGGGGGGCTGTCCCGGGGGCTATCCGCGGGGCTGTCCGGGGGGTGTTTGGGGGGTGTTCGGGGTCCAAGGGGGAGGGGGGGTTGTCCAGGGTCCAAGAATGAGGGGGGTTGTCCAAGGAGTTCTCAAACACACAACCACTAAAAGACAACAACATCCATAAAAACAGACAATATATAAAAATAACTCAACTCTAATACTATACTACGAGTCTAGATAAAACCAACAACTAGAATAGATTAAACATAAAATCTCAAGTCAAAAATGTAACGGATCAATATGTCCCACATCAGCATCACCATCTCCATCATCATCATCATCATCGCCCTCGTCATCGTCCTCCTCATCGTCCTCACCCTCCACAGCGCCTTCCTCCTCGCATTCGCCCTCCTCCTCGCCCTCCTCATCTCCCTCCTCTTCCACATCAGACTGCTCTCTATCATCATCTTCAAGCTGAACATCGGCCTGACCACCACTGGAACTGCCACCTGGTGCACCATATATAGAATGTATCGACGACATGTATTCATCAATCGCTGGGCTGGCCTCTGCTGGAAGTGTTGGACATAGAACTTCAATAAATTTCATAAATGCACTGTTTGCCCTAGAAGATTGTTCTGCTATCTCTGTGGCCCTTTTCTCAGCCTGTTCTGCCTGTGCCCTAACTTGCTGCAGCTCGGTGGCACTACAACTCGTACCTGAGGCAGGCCAATACCTCGTCGGGGCTATCCTAGGTCGGCAGCGTACTCTGCCAGAATGATCCTCTCCCAACACCTGATGTAAGTGATCAGATGGCCAAAAAATTTCTGCTTCTTGGGCATCGAGGGCCTCTAAAGCATCCTGTTACAAATATAAATATAATATTAAGTTACGAAATAGATATTAAAATATAAAATCAACAGATTAAAACTTACAATCTGCTGCTGAGTCGCTTCGTTGACAGCACGTCCATCCTTTTTTCGTCTACTCGAGCAAAACCGTTTTGCTCGAGGAACACGTCCTTCAATATTTTGTACTTGCCTCTACAATGACATTGAAAACAAAATTTATATAAAGACTTCAGCAAATAATTAAATAATTGAGGAAACAAAAGAAAATGTAAGTCGTAAAGAAAACTTATAAACAATTGTCATACCTGCTGCCTCTCATGATCTGGCATCGTCGTGCGTCCTAGTGTAATGAGGTATTTTTTTGCATCAATGTTTTTTTTATTTTTTCTAGATGATTCCTAAATAAAATTCGATAATGCAAAGGATAATATTAATGCAAAACTTGAAAGTTATTATTTAAATACCTCAAATATAATTCATACCTTAAACTGGGTACTCGTCCAATGAGTAATCATCTGACGATACTGCTCTATAGGACAATCATCCATGACTGGTACCACCTCTAACTCAGTGCCAACTCTAGCACGCCAGCCAATATACAGCTCATGCTTGTAGGCTCTCCAAAGCTCGCCTAAATCCTTTAGACGTTCTAGTCGTGCACCCTCACCATCAGGAAAATTAAATCGAAGCTGAAATGAAAATATTATTTTATATAAATACAAAAAAAATTCATGGCATTAAATACAACAAATTTTTTTACCCATATCTCTGCCCAAGCTCTATCTTTGGCCTCATGTGGCAAATGTCTCCACGACAGCGGGCTGACGGGAATGATGTCGGAGTATTTGGAAAGCGTCGCCATAAAACTCCGACATTGCTGCCCTGTTTTCTCAACCATCTGATTGTCTTCATTATATTCCACCATAACCTGTGTGCGACGGTTCCACACCGAACGCATGCGTGTACGGCCCTGCCCCCGCCTCCTGTCAGTAGATGTATCTGTCATGAAAGAAAAACAAATATTTTATCAAAACATGTTATAATGAAAATAAATATTGCTATAAAAATTTGATAGGGTTTTATAAATATACCTGTGCTAGTCTGATCAATGAGTGGCGCCGGATCCACAGAACCTGATGGAACACCCTCTGGTGGAACAGGAGTTGAAGACGATGGAATATAAAAGCTCGGAGAGACAGAAGTAGAAGGAAAAGAAGATGGAACAACTGTATGACCTGATGCTGACTGGGGAGTGGGAATCATCATGGGATGTGAAAATGATGGGGCAGAAGATGCAGAAGGTAGTGAAAACATGGGAGGTCTAAATATCCCGTGTGTCCCTAACGACACACCGGGATCAGAATGTGGGAAGGCTGAAATGTCAGTGGGAGGGACAGGGTCTAGTCGGGCACGCGCAGCTCTATGTCCACCTCTGGTACGAACCCTCCTCGTACCACCGGCCTGAGTACTAGGACCAGTACTAGGCTCCTCATCGAATAACTGTCGACGTAATGGTGGATCCTACAAAATATTTTACAAAAAAAATTAATCACATGACATTATATATTCTGTAAATATATATATATATATTTGAAATAAAGTACTCACTGTAGGCACTAATGGTGGAATGCCCATCTCCTCCATCCGACGATTGTTCTCCGCCATTTTTTTTCTTCGTCTCTCTTCAATTGGCTTCATTTCCTGCATTGGAAAACAAATATGTAATTAATTAGAAAAAGAAAATTAATGTGTAAACCAAAAAACTAAATATATGAGGGAATGAGGGGATTCATTGGTAATTTAGCTATCAATTGTTTTAGAAGAGCTTGAATGAATTTAATAAAACATTCAAGTTGTAATGTTCACCAAGTTAGAAATATTGTTTGATTTGGTTTGAATACAGTTCAATTCCAAATTAGAAAATGCAATTCAAATAAAACAGCAACCAATAAACATTGAAAATTCACATAACGGTCAAGTCAGCTAAAACATATTTGTGATCAATACTAAATAAATATGAATATTACCAACCTTAACAACCCAACTCGAGGTAAACCAAAAGAATTGAGAACATGGATGAATGATTCTATATATTTCCAACCACAACTTCAGGTTCACAATCAACTCTGACAATTGAGCTATTGGAGTCATCAAAAGAAATAAATGGATTGGTTCCAATGGCAATAGGGGCAGTATCAATTCCATCATCAGCATCATCAAAAAATGTCTTGGAATTACTTCAACTACGACACCAAATTCAGGTTGAAGTTGATCTTTGACATAAAAAACTTGTTTAGCCATTGATGCCAACACATATGGTTCTTCGGTTGCAAGAGTGTGGGTCATATTAATTACTCTAAATCCACAATCATCAATAAATGTGCCATGTCTCGTCATCGAATCAAACCAATGGCATTTCATCATTGTGACTCGTCCATGAGAGTAATAATCCAATATTATTATTTTCTCAATGACTCCATAATAACCCACATTTTCAAGTTGCGGTCTACTATCTGATGCACTGGCATAACAATCTGTTGTGGCAGTAACCATAATACCATCATGTTGTGTTCTCATGTTTTTGGCTCGTTCAGTGACAATAAATCTGTACCCATTGATAACAATTGATTTACAGTCACGAACCACGGTATTAGGACCAAAAGCCAAAGCTCTTATTTCCTCAGAGACAGAGTCAGCAGACAAACTCAATACCTGCAATATAAATGATAGTTAAACTTAAGTAAATATTGAAATAATTAATTTAAACAGTAATATTTTTACCTTCAATTTTAACCAAGCAGAAAACTCTTTTCTATGAAAAGTCTCTCTCCTTCTCAAAGATAAAGAACGATGCTTCCTATTTATCATTGTTTTATGTTCCCTGTAGATAAAAAAATATGAATAGTTTAACAGATATATATGTAAGATATACATATTCAATTTTGTTACCTGATATAGTCATCGAACAAATCACAGTTGAACAAAACTGTGCGATGTGCCATCTCCCGCTCTTCATGGCTTAATGTCTTCAATGTATATGATCCAGGAATTCCTCCTGTTTGAGGAAGTGATGGAAAACTGGGTTCAATTTGTTCATATTGTTCTTCTTCATTTCTCATTGGTCTGTTCATTCTTGTAGTAAGATCAGACAAATACATTGAACAGAAATCCATAAATTCTTGAGCTAAGTAACCGTTCACGATAGAACCTTCGGGATGATTCTTGTTTCGAACATAAGACTTTAATGTGAACATATTTCTTTCAGTTGGATACATCCAACGAAAAGAAACAGGTCCTCCGAGAAGTATTTCAGTTGGAATATGGACAGTCAGATGCAGCATGCATGTGAAAAATGATGGGGGAAATATTTTCTCCAACTCACACAAAATTAATGGGGCATCTGTCAACATTTTTTGCAAGAAAGACTTGGACAACTTCTTAGCACAAAGATCTCTAAACAAATGGCACAACCGAATAACACCCACCCTTACATTATTGGACAAAAGATGACGGATTTCTATTGGAAGCAACTCATGAAGTAGAACGTGATAATTATGAGTCTTCAAAGATTTTAGCTTCAACTCTCTTCTGTTGACCCGTTTAGATATGTTGCTTGAATAGCCATCAGGAACTCTAATAGTCTCTAATACTTCCAAAAATTGTTTTTTTTCAGTAGGTGTCATCACATAAGAAGCACATGGAAGTTTCCATTTATTTTCACTGATACGCATAGGATGCAATTCTGGTCTGATACCCTAATCCACCAAGTCACGTCGAGATCGTAAATCATCTTTTGTCTTCCCCTTGACATTTAGAAGAACTGAAATCAACATTTCACATATATTCTTTTCAATATGCATTACGTCTAAGCAATGACGTAGCAAATTGGTTGACCAATAAGGCAAATCAAAAAAGATACTCCTCTTCCTCCAATTGTAACAGGTTTCTGTGGAAACATTCTTTCTCTTTCCAGATTTCATTTGACCCTTCCCGAACGAAAAACTGAAATCTTTCAATTCATTAAGCACATCAGTTCTAGACATACGCTGAGGTGGATCATCGGTCTCTATAGTATTATCAAATCTTTGACGATTCATTCTATATGGATGATCCTTTGGAAAAAATTGTCGATGTCCCATAAAACTGAAACTACAACGATGTTTCAGTCTTCTGGATCGTGTATTCTTCATACAAACTGGACATGACAGTTTCCCCTTCGTGCTCCATCCAGACATCATTGCATAAGCCGTAAAATCATTGATTGTCCACATAAGCGCAGCGCGCATCTGAAATATGTCTTTCGAACATGCATCGTATGTGCGCACACCCACATCCCAAAGAAGCTTCAACTCTTTTATTAAAGGTTGCATGTATACATCAATATCAATGCCGGGATCAGAAGGACCAGATATGAGTATACTCATGAAAGTGAAAGATTTTTTCATACACAACCATGGGGGAAGATTATAAATGTGCATAAAAACGGGCCATGTGCTGTGCGAAGTAAGCATCTGCCCAAACGGATTAAAACCGTCGCATGAAAGACCTAGCCTCACATTACGCACGTCAGCTACAAAATCAGAATGTCGAGCATCAAATCTCTTCCATGCAAATCCATCTGCAGGATGAACCAACTCATCATCAGTCTTCTTTCTCTCGGTATCATGCCATCTCATTTTTATTGATATGTCATCAGACATAAAAAGATTCTGGAGTCTGGGGATCAATGGAAAGTGCCACATTACTTTCTGTGGAACGTGGGATGGTGTTCCATCAGATTTTGACTTCCAGCGGGATGTGCCACATTTTATACATTCATTTTGTTCAGCGGTTTCCTCCCAGAATAAACTGCAATCTTTCGGGCAAGCATGAATTTTGTTTCTTGAAAATCCAAGTTCCTCAACTAACTTCCATGCCATATAGTGGTTGGAGGGAATATCTGCATCATCTGGAAGTAAATCCTTCAAGAGGGTAAGAATGTAATCGATTGCTGTATTAGAAATCCCATACATAGTTTTCCCATGAAATAATCGGATTAAAAATTCCAGCTTTTTCATTTTATCGCATTGTCGATATACTGGAGTCGTGGCAGCATCATTCAATTTTTTCACCCTATCAATATCATCATTTTCACTAGATGCATCAGCTGTCCTCATATCGAAGTCTTCTTGAGTCTAAATCCTTTCTTTTTCATGATGACGAATAAACGGAAATCGATCATCTAACAAATTCTCCATTCCAGTCTTTTCATTTCGATCATCACCAATTTGAGATTTCGTTTTCTCCCCATTGTGATACCACAGAAAGTAGTTTGCTTGAAACCCATTTTTGGTTATGTGGTAGCTGACTTCTTCACGGCTCAACCAAGGTCTACCAACACAATTGGAACATGGGCAGTGTATGCGACCACTATCTGAAGCATTGTGAAATGCAAAATCTATAAATCTCTCCAAATTGTTTTGAAAATCGTCTGAGATCCGATCGGTTTCATACATCCAACTTCTGTCCATTCTGTAAAAAGAATTTATATAAGTCATTTTGTCATAAACAATTCAATAGGCATTAACTATAATAGAAAATACATTTAAGTAAACGATAAAGGATAATCAAGGTATCAACTACACATGTCAAAAAAACATACAAATGTGTTATTGAAAAAATGTAAAACCAACAAGAACTTAATGTGTTATATCACATAACAGCATGACTCATCCCATAACCATATTAGTAGGGTATCATGAACATGAATAACATCAACCTTGTGCCATCCTCCTACCCTACATGACCCCAACCACATGCCACATCTTATTATAGCCTTATCACATCACACCTCACCGAAAAACACTAGGGAAATCATAGTACATCTCACCTGAAGACACATGGACAATCACATCGCATCTTGCCTAAAAACACATGGTCAATCACTTTTGAAGGAAGAGTAGGGAAGACATGGTAGCTATCCAAACATATAACCACCATCCTAGATATTAGAAAAAATACTCATAACTCAAAACCTCTGATCGTTGGTAAGTTTATCCAACTCTGGTTGGGAATGTGTAGAAATAGCATAAAAATACATGATATATAGATAGCACAAAATACTCAACCTATGGGTTCACATTAACTACATAATCACACACTTCAATACTACCATAAAACACATAAACCACACCACCACCACACAAGACGCATAGCATTGGAATATAATTCTACATTCAATAAGTCTATCTATGGAATTATCATAAGAATCCATTTATCAATTGGAATATAATTCTACATTCAATAAGTCTATCTATGGAATTATCATAAGAATCCATGTATCAATTGGAATATAATTCTACATTCAATAAGTCTATCTATGGAATCCCTCCCTTGGATCCATGTATCACCCATGGCTTAATCAATATTCAAAGAAATGAGTCTATCCGTGGAATTCCACTGTGAATCCCTTTATCACATAAAGCGTATAAGTTAATAGAAACAAGATTATATACCTGGCATCCTAATAGAATGCATGTATCACTATTTACTATTAATCATTTAATGAATTCCATTTCATTTAAACAATTCATTAAACATACCAAGGTCAAAAACAAAGGTATTTAATACAACTCACCTCAAAATGGCGACTCAATCAAATAATAACCTGAAAAGAATGAAGCTTCATTTACTTATGTTGTAATGACAAGATAATGAGATTCCCTTGATTAATCAATCAATTCCATATCATGGTCCCAACATAACTCATAATGGCTAGCAATTCAATGAAAATTCAAGCACTCACATGGGAATTTTTAATAGAACACTCCTAACAAGACTATAAAGATATCACATGCATTAGTTATAATATATCTAACATGGTAACATAAAATATAAGATAAATTCAATCCAATTTCATAGATTCATAGCATAGTCTCTACTTTACTCACATTGGCAAGGAAATACAATTAAAACATGTGTTAAAAAATAATTGGCATTCATGTGTTAAAAGGGGAATGCAAACCATGTTCAAGGGGTAAAATCCAAAAAGGAATTTTCAAGAAAACTCACCCTTAGGCTGGTCCGGCGGGCAGTAGCTCCAAAATCACCTAAACTGATGGGAAAAATGAAAATAGGTTTAAATACTATCCAAACATTTTAATACGTTTTCAGATAAAGAAGAAGAATAACCTGAAGAAGAGCTGGAAGATTCAAGGCCGGCAGTACCTCCAAAATCGCCTAAATTGGCTGCTGCTCCCGTTTTAGGGTTGTGTATCGTGAATGGGGGAGAGAACAGGCGGTTGGGAATTTGGGGAGAACCTTTGGCAACGGTTCTTAAAAACCGTTGGCATATGTTTATCTATCCCAACGGTTCTATAGAACCGTTGGGAAAAACCTCCCCAAAGCATATCTATACCAACGGTTCTCATGAACCGTTGGCAAAAACCTCCCCAAAGCCATCTATCCCAACGGTTCATGAGAACTGTTGGGAAAAAACATCCCAGGAAACATCTATTCCAACGGTTCTAATGAACCGTTGGTAAAAACCTCCTTCACCAACGGTTCTATCAAACCGTTGGTATTTAACTGTTGGGAAAGACCAGCATTCCAGTAGTGATACCAGAAGAGTACCTTGCAAGTCTTGTAAAATTTGCTTCATAGGTACCAACAGATTCATCATCCCTCTGCTTCAGTTCAAGAAACTCTTTCTCCATCTTTGTTCGGAAAATACGAGGGAAGTACTTATTGAAAAATAAGTTCTTGAACTCGTCCCATTCCATAGACTCAATTTCATCCCTTTGCCTCGTATTCTTAATAAGATTCCACCATTGATCAGCATCTCCTTCCAAACGATACACTGGTAGGATGACTTTATCATGTTCAGAACATTGAAGAACTGAAAATATCTTTTCAGTAGTACTAATCCATTTTTCAGCAACTAATGGATCAGTAGACCCACTGAAAGAAGGTGGACACTGCCTCATGAAGGATTCAACAGAATGTTGCTCCTTTCTTTGATCGTTTGGAAGTCCTGCATGATTAATATCTTGAGAAAGTTGTGTGAGCATGGATAAAAGATTTTGCATTCCAGCTCCCATATCGTTTGGTTTCTCAGGGGGACAATCATTGCATTGCCCATCGCATTCCGCATTAACACGGTTCCTTCGGGTTCCAGCCATTGACTAAAACCAAGAAGAATAGTGTGAGCAACACTAATTATAATAGTAAAACCACATAATTCAAGAATAAAATTTTCATGCTTAAGGTCTTATCCTAGGTTATTCATGGCCATTTCTAAAACACTAAGATTGTGTTCTATGCTTAGACTTATCCTTAGGGTTCTTACTAAGGCTTTCACATCCTAGTTTCCAAAGGTTGACTATAACCTCCCTCTGATACCAACTATAACGACCCATACTTTACATACATTGTTAATACTTCAAAATGGAAGCACACTTATTACAACATATGAAAAAACCACAAAGGACCGTATAGGTATAGTGTCTTTAGAAACTGGGAAACATAAACAACTGGTTCATAAATCTTCTACAGTGTCTCCCATTTATTTCATCATATCTAGGGTCCCTTTTAGCATATTCTACTTAATATCCATCTTCCTGACCTGGGGAAAAGAAAACATAAAAGGGTGAGCTCAAACGCTCAGCAAGGGAAAATAAAGGAAATAAAAATCATATCATATCTTTTTGAAAATCATAACCTGCAAAAGAGATCATAATATATTAACATGGAATAAATCATAGAAGTGAAAATGGTATCCCCATAATCATAACATGAAACTTGAAACTTTGTGGCATGCACACATAATCATGGAAAATCATTTCTTGTTAGTCATGACTCATTTCCAAGACTATCTTAGTGTACAAAGTCCCTTTCTGAACCGAGTCACCCTCGTTCCAGTCCTGTTTCACTGAACCGGTATAACCTACCGTTCCAGCCATGTCTATCTCATGAGATATAAAATCTTTACCCAATGCATTGGAGGGAGATATAGGTCCCACCCATCTTATAATGAATCCTTTCTTATGTGTGCCACATAATCATAAATCATACATCATCGCATAACATATGTAACAAAAATGGGATTCTTGAAACATCATGACATCATAAAACAAACCATATAAGGTAAATGACTTAATAAAAATAATTCCCTCACAACATAATCAAATCAATGTAATAATAGGGATAAAAACAGAACCCTTTATTATCTTAGATGGAAAATAATTTTGATAAAACACTTGAACTCCATTCTTGAGGAAAATATCCTTTCTTCTTCAAAAACACTTTTCTTTTCTTAACATGTCATACAATTATAAACTAAAAGAAGTTGATTAAAAATAAACTTGAAAACTTGTAAAGGAAGTTTCTTGGAAATAATTTTTTAAAAATCCATTCATGCCGTATAAGTTAAAAAAAACATTCTTCGTACCTTTGTCGGAAAAGTCAAAAAGTACCTCGTACGACAAAAGATTCCTTTCATACATATTACTAAAAACTAATCGAAGGGTAAAAATGGATTTAAACAATTGTAGGTGGATGGAAATAATATTACATATTGATGAAACATGGATGTGGATGATAAAATACACCCTAGTAAATACCAAAGTAAAAAAACAATCTCGAATAAAAATGAGATTGTGATATTTTCCCTTACCTTAGGTCCGATTTGCTTTGTACGTGTCCGAAGCTCCTGTATAATGGTTTAAATAATGTTATTGACTTATTCCAGAATCATACATATTGATATGATATCATATATGGTCATATGCTTAGCTTCTTGTTAGTAATATTTCATTGTTACTTGTTACTCGGGTCTTTATTGCCTTTTGTTCTTATGCGTGTTTTGCCGAATAAATTCTTATTCTTCATTTAAGGTTATAGATACCTTATATCCAGAATGGTATTAGTGTAACATATATCTTATTTATTCATTCAATTCATTTATATAATTACTATGTAATGATGATCATGTAGAACGAGTCGCATCACATCGTGGAGACGGTATTCCGTACGTACGCACGAGTGATGATATCGTTCCTATGATCGTGGAATTGTATTGGAGTATATGTATATTATTTCAGTATCAATATTACTTTATAATAATCATAAATAGTTACTCATTACACCATTATACCCATCCTTGTAAGGTGGTGGTGGAAAATAGATTACACCACGGCGTGGAGACGGTATTCCGTACGTACGCACGCGCGGTGATTTCATTTTTCCGTAGGATGGATAGAAGGTGAATTAGGGTTGTTTCATATTTATAATAACATATCAGTATGTAAGTAATACTGATGTTATTACTTTATCATGAAACAACTAAAGAAGAAGAAGTTGAAGAAGAAAGAAATTGAAAAGATCGGTAATGGATATTACCTCTTCTTTGGAACGCTTCTTTGAATCCTCCACTTAGGGAACTAATATTGGTCTTTGAAGAAGACCAAGACCTCTAGGATTATTCTAGGGAAGTGGAGAGGAGAAAATGGCAGGGGTTGTCCGGGCTTTAGTGCTCAAATTGGTGTGAGGAGGAGGGGGAGGAGGTGCCCTTTTATAAGGGAGGAGAGGGGAACCTTAGGAATATCTCAAAATATTATTTTATATTAAAGTCAAAATAGGTTTATAATGGTTCCAAAGGGTCTTATTTTGAAGCTAAAGTGGGGAAGGGTCTAAATACTATCAACCAATAGGATTTAGACAAGTTTAGGGTATTATTTTAACCTTATCAATTAGATTTAACTCTAAGTTAAATAATTTAACTTTTACCATGTCTTTTTGTTTTCTTTCACTATATGGTTAATACACTTACTATAACATGCCAAACGCACCCCAAATTGTTTATTATTAATATATATATCCTTATCTAAGTCATTTTTCCGAACCTTAGATTTTTAGGAATAAAATAACAATTAATAATATAATATTTGATTTAAAAACTATTTTGTGTCAATTTTGACACTATTTGATATATGATTTTTTTGAAAGTCATAACAGAATTATATGTTCGAACCAAGTTGATTAAATAAACATTAATATATCATAGTAACCTATAAAATTAGTGGAATTCATAAAAAGTCTCAAATTACATTTATTTTGGTTTTTATAACATCAATTATGTCAATATTTCATTAATAAGATAATTACTGCATCATCGTTGTGTCATAAATAAATTAAATTATTTAATGTCTAAAAATTACAAATAAACTACCATTATGTAGGAAATATTTTTAGATTTATAATGAATATTTATAGTCGAATTTATCTTATGTATAGCCCCATATTTAAAATGATTTACTTATTAAACTTTGATTTTAACTATTTTGACCCTTCTTTAAATAAATTAATAATAAATGTCCTAATCTAACCCAAGTGGGCCTAAATGGTCATATTTTATTCATAAGGTTGTTTTTGGTCGAATTACACTTGTCCAATATAATTAGGACATGTGTTAAGGTAATAGTAATATCATATTTACCCTTAGTTACCCTATTTACTATTAACCGCGGTAAAAAAAGTAAAAAGTTACTATTCACCAAAAAATTATTTTTATCTCATTGAACCACATTTTACTTAATGATATCAACCGTGTCTGTTGGATTTTTTAAATTCCATTCACAGAAGTGGTAAAATTAAGTTTTATGCAAAATTCAGTTTTTAACCTACCACTTAGTGGTTTCACTATTCATCAAAAATTGAAAGTTTTCAGAAAAATACCAAAATTTCACCCTAGGCTAATTTCGGTATTCTGAATCCAAAAATGAAGTCCATTTTGAAAAATAAAATTTATAAAATTTTAAAAAGTGGTTATTACTATTCATAACGGCTAGTTTTAATAGCATATTGTTGTTTAGTGAAACTCGGTATTGCGTACAACGCAAGCTATCGAGGAAGGTTGCGATTGCGGGTAAAGCAAGCCAACCTAGTATGTAGTGAAAGATTCCTTTGATGATATATAAAAAACAAAATATTACTCATAAAAATCTCGGGTGTTACAAGAACCCTTCATATTCATCTATACTCCATGCCTAGTCTAGGACACTCCACTTCATGGAGCATAACTCTTCACAGATTCTTTCCACTCTATGGAGCACCAGTGCTTTGCAAGGTCCCTTCCTGTGAACCCTTCGGCTTCACAGACCCTTTTCCCTTACAACCCACCAGGTTTGTATGAATTTATTTCAAGGTCCCTTGTGAAGTGATTCATATTATGTTGCATAGCATCATAATTCTTCTCATAGGAACACTAACAACAATTTCTTCTTCACATAGCCATGCTAATGTGATCCCCTCAATGGATCACTCTACAACCTCACCTCACCATGGCATTGTCGGTGCCCTCCCTTCAGAAAGGGTTAAAGTGTGCCAGTTATGTATGTCATAGGGGTGTAGAGTGAACCCACCTCATCCGAGCTAGAGGACATTAAACTGCCAAGCATCGTCATCCTCAGCACATGATGTTAAAATGTATCATCTTCCCATGAAATTACCACGAGGTGCCTGACCTTGTACATTCTTCACGCTCGTGCATCTCTACAAGAGTGATATATTCCTCACATAGAATGAGATCCTCCTTGCTAGAGTGGAATCTATCTTCTGGGAAGGCAACCATCATGGTGTAATCCCATAGCCTTTCTTGCGGGAGGTAGAATCCCTGCTCTTCCTTTATTCTTCAGTGCCAAAGACTGAGAGGGTCACGGGGACCTTAATTACCTCATCCCTCTCCCTCAGTGATTTTTATCCATCGAGCCTGCATCCTCTAGTAAGTCCCAATATCCATATCCCTAGATGGATAACGACACACAATCCCATGTTTCCTCTTTGGTTTGTTAGCCATGTGTAATCCTAACATCATTCCTCACGTACTCACCTTTCACGATGTGATTTTCTGGACAATCTTGCCTCTTGTTTCTCACACTGAGCATGACTCACATGGTATTAGAGTAAGCATTGACCATTGCATCCTTCATTGGACTCCCTAGAGTGTATTTTCTAATCCCCCCATTCCAAACTATGTAACACCTGAGACTTTTATGGGAAATATTCTTTTTTTATTTTATATAAATCATCAAAGGAATCTTCCACTACACACAACACTAGCTTGGCTTTCTTTACACGCAATCGTGACCTTCCTTGATAGCTTGTGTCGTACGCAATACCGAGTTTCACTAAACAACGATATGTTATTAAAATATTGTTAAAACTAGCCGATATGAATAGTAATAACCACTTTTTGAAATTTTGTAAATTTTATTTTTCAAAATGGACTTCATTTTTTGGATTCAGAATATCGAAATTAGCCTAGGGTAAAAGTTTTGTATTTTTCTGGAAACTTTCAATTTTTGATGAATAGTGAAAACACTGGGTTACTATTTAAAAACCGAGTTTTTATTTAAATAATTATTTATTTTATTTAAATTTATTTTAGGTCAAAATTGATACATAATACCTATATAAGTTCAATGTAATTCATTGGATTAATTTTATAATAATTTTAGATATATAAAAATTTTATTAACATTTCACCGTCTTTTACCCACCTCCTAGGAGAATTTGCAAATTTGCATAAAAATTAATTTTACCACTTTTGTGAGTGGAATTTCAAAAATCCGAGAGACATGGTTGATTTCAGTAAGTAAAATGTTGTTCAATGAGATGAAAATAATTTTTGGTGAATAGTAACTTTTTACTTTTTTTACCACGGTTAAAAGTAAATAGGGTAATTAAGGGTAAAAATGTTGTTATTATTACCCTAACATGTGTCCTAATTCTATTGGATAAGTTTAATTCGAAAAAAACAACCTTAGGAATAAAATATGATCATTTAGGCCCACTTGGATTAGATTATGACATTTATTATTAATTTATTTAAAGAAGGGTTAAAATAGTTAAAATCAAAGTTTAATAATTAAATCATTTTTAATATAGGGTTATACATAAGATGAATTCAACTATAAATATTCATTAGAAATCTAAAAATATTTCCTACATATGGATATTTTATTTGTAATTTTTAGACATTATATAATTTAATTTATTTATGACACAATGATGATGCAGTAATTATCTTATTAATGAAATATTGACATAATTGATGTTATAAATATCCAAATAAATGTAATTGGAAACTTTTTATGAATTCCAATAATTTTATATGTTAATATGACATGTTAGTATTTATTTAATTCACTTTTTTCGAACTAATATTTCTATTATGATTTTCACAAAAATCAATTACCAAATAGTTTCAAAATTGACATAAAATATTTTTTAAAACAAATATTATATTATTATTTGTAATTTTATTCCTAAAAATATAAGGTTTGGCCAAATTACTTATATAAGGTTATATATATTAATAATAAACAACTAGGGGTTCTTTTGTCTTTTTATAGTAATTTTATTAACCTTATAGTGTAAGAAAACAAGAAGACACGGTAAAAGTAAAATTATTTAACTTAAAGTTAAATCTAAATGATAAGGTTAAAATAGGAACCTAAACTTGTCTAAATTCTATTTAATCAGATGATTTCGACCCATCCCTACCTTATCTTTGAAATAAATCAATTTGGAGCTATTTAAAACCGAATATGACTTTATAATAAAATAATAATTTTAGTTTTTCCAAAGGTGCCCCTCTCCTCCCTTATAAAATGGCACATCCTCCCTCTCTTCCTCACACCACTTAGAGCCTTAAATCTCGGCCAACCCCTTCCAAATTCTCTTCTACACTTCTCTAGAAACATCCTAGAGGTCCTGGTATTTTTCAAAGACCAATTTTAGATCCTTAAAAGGAGGTCTCAAAGAAGCGCTTCAAAGAAGAGGTAATGTCTGTTACCGATTCTTTCAACTTTATTTCTTCTTCCACTTCTTCTTATTTAGTTATTTCATTATGAATTAATAAAATCAGTATCACTCGTATACATATATGTTATTATAAATATGAAACAACCCTATTTCACCATCTATCCATTCTACGGAAAACGAAATCACCGCGTGTGCGTACGTACGGAATACCGTCTCCACGTCGTGGTGTAATCTATTTTCCACCACCACCTTACTTGGATGGGTATAATGGTGTAAATAATGAATATATATGATTTTTTAAAGGTTATATTTATTTTGAAATAGTATACATACACTCCAATACAATTCCACGATCATGGGAATGATATCATCGCTCGTGCGTACGTACGGAATACCGTCGCCACGATGTGATGTGACTCGTTCTACATGATTTTCATTGCATAATGATTACATAAATGAATTGAGTGAATAAATATGATATATATTACACTAATACCATTATTTAAATGTGGTATCTATAACCTAAAAATAATAATAAGAATTTATTCGACAAAACACGCATAAGAACAAAAAGTAATAAACACCCGAATAACAAGTAGCAATGAAATATTACTAATAATAAGCTAAGAATATGACCATATATGATATCATAACAATTATTATGATTCTGGAATAAGTCAATGACACTATTTAAATCATTATACAGGAGGTTCAGACACTTACGAAGCAAATTGGACCTAAGGTAAGTGAAATATCACAATCTCATTTTTATCTGAGATTGTTTATACATTGCAATTTACTGGGGTGTAATTTATCATCCACATCCATGTTTCCTCAATATTTAATACTATTTCCATCCACCTACAATTGTTTAAATCCAATTTTACCCTTCGGTGAGTTTTTAGTAAAATATATGAAAGGAATATTTTGTCGTTTTTCGTACGAGGTACTTTTTGACTTTTCCGACAAAAGTACGAGAAGAATGTTATTTTAACTTATACGGCATGAATGGATTTTTAAAACATTATTTCCAAGAAGCTTCTTTTACATGTTTTCAGGTTTATTTTTAATCAACTTCTTTTAGTTTATAATTGTATGACATGTTAAGAAAGGAAAAGTGTTTTTGAAGTAGAAAGGATATTTTCCTCAAGAATGGAGTTCAAGTGTTTTATCAAAATTATTTTCCATCTAAGATAATAAAGGGTTCTGTTTATATCCCTATTATTACATTGATTTGATTATGTTGCAATGGAATTATTTATATGAATTCCTTTATCTTATATGATTTGTTTTATGACGTCACGATGCTTAAGAATCCCATTTTTATTAAATGGGTTATGCTATGATGTATGGTTTATGATTTTGTGGAACACATAAGAAGGGTATCATTATTAGTGGGTGGGACCTATATCTCACTCCAATGCATTTAGTAAAGATTTTCTATCTCATGAGATAGACATGGCTGGAACGGCAGGTCAAACCGGTTCAGTGAAACAGGACTGAAACGAGGAGTGAACTCGGTTCAGAAATGGACTTTTTCCACTTAGATAGTCTTGGAAATGAGTCTTGACTAATAAGAAATGATTCTATATGATTATTTGTGTATGCCATAAAGTTTCATTTTTTAAGTTATGATTATTGGGATTACATTTCATTACCATGATTTATCCCATGTTATGAAATTATGATCTCTTTTGCAGGGTAAGATTTCCAAAATGTTATGTTCTTATGAATATGATGTGATTGATATTTCTTTTGTTTACCCTTACTGAGAATTTGAGCTCACCCTTTTGTATATTTTCTTTCCCCAGGTCAGGAAGAAGGTTACTAAGTAAGATATGGAAAAAGAGACTATAGATATGATGAAATAAATGGGAGATAGTGTAGATGCTTTATGAACCAGTTGTTTATGTTTCCCAGTTTCTAAAGACACTATACCTATACGGTCCTTTCATGGTTTTGTTATATGTTGTAATAAGTATGCTTCAATTTTGAAGTATTAACCATGTATGTAAAATATGGGTCGTTATAGTTGGTATCAGAGGAAAGGTATAGTCAACCTTTGGAAACTAGAATGTGAAAGACTTAGTAAGAATCATAAATATAAGTCTAAGCATAGAACACAATCTTAGTGTTTTAGAAATGGCCATGAATAACCTATGATAAGACCTTAAGTGTGAAATTTTATTCTTGATTATGTGGTTTTCCTATTATAGTTAGTATTTCTCACACTATTCTTCTTGGTTTTAGTCAATGGCTGTAACCCGAAAGAATTGTGTTAATGCGGAATGTGACGGGAAATGCAATGATTGTCCCCCAGAGCAACCAAACATTATGGGAGCTAGAATGAAAAATCTTGTAGCCATGCTCACACAACATTCTCAAGATATGAATCATGCAAGACTTCCAAATGAGAAAAGGAAGGAGAAACATTCTGTTGAATCCTTCATGAGACAGCGTCCACCTTCATTCAGCGGGTCAACTGATCCATTAGTTGTTGAAAAATGGATCAGTTCTACTGAAAAGATATTTTCAGTTCTTCAATGTTCTGAACATGATAAGGTCATCTTAACAGTGTATCTTTTGGAAGGTGATGCTGATCAATGGTGGAATCTTATCAAGAATACGAGGCCAAGAGATGAAATTGAGTCCATGGAATGGGACGAGTTCAAGAACTTATTTTTCAATAAGTACTTCCCTTGTATTCTTCGAACAAAGATGGAGAAGAAGTTTCTTGAACTAAAGCAAAAGGATGATGAATCTGTTGGTACCTACGAAGAAAATTTTACAAGACATTCATGGTATACTTCTGGTATTATTATCCAACCTGAGAGTAAGATCGATCGATTCTTTATTGTCTTAAAACCAAGTCTTCAAAGGGCGTTAGCCATAAGGGACCTCAATAGCTACAAGGAAATCGTTTGATGTGCTCTCAAAGTTGAGATGGATATTGGAGTAACCATCAGTCATATGGGTTTGATAAGAAGAGGAAAATGGAATTCAAAGGAAAATCTAAAGAGCACACTGAAAAGAAGATGAGTTTTCCCTTATGCTCAAAGTATGGAAAGAAACATGGAGGGAGTTGTCTTAAAGGGACAAGTAATTGTTTCAAATGTGGAAAGGAAGGTCATCGGGCCTTTGAATTCCGCAATGATGGGAAGAAGATGTCTAGTGATGCGAACAATGAAAAGGCTACACAGAGTTCACCTCCTAAAATTCAATGTTTCAAGTGCAAGGAGATGGGGCATTATGCCAATCAATAACCAAATCCAAGGGTTGATGATTATGGTCGATGTCAAAAAACTCTTAAGGCTAAAGAAAAAGGAAAGTCACATGAAATTTCTATCAGCGATGTGGAGTACGATAACGAAGTGGTGAAAGGTACACTTACCATCCACTCTAAAGTAGAAAATCTTTTATTTGATTCTGGATCCACCCAATCCTCTATTTCTGAAGAATTTTCAAAGGGTATCACCGTATTACCTCAACAATTAGATGTTGAGTTAGCTGTGACAACCCCTAATGGCACAACAGTCACATCAAAAGTTTATAATTCTTCTCCAATTAAAGTTTGTGGGAAAGTGCTTCTTGAAAATCTTGTGATCCTTCCTATAGTAGAATTTGATGTGATTCTTGGCATGTATTGGGTTTCTCTATATGGATATCATATCAATTTCCAAATAAGGGAAGTCACATTTCATATTCCAGATCAATCTATGATTGTCTATCGATGCAAGGGTGAACATAACCTTCCAGTGGAAATTTCTTCCATATTATGGGTCTCGATTACACTAAATTAAGGTTATTTATCTCAAATGGTTGGTGAGAAACTCACGATTAAGAATATTCCCATTGTACGGGAGTTTGATGATGTCTTTCCGGAGGAATTTTTGGGTCTTCCACCAAATCGTGAAGTTGAGTTTTCAATAGAACTCATACCGGGTACTTTACCTATTTCAAATACACCTTATAGAATGGACCCAATTGAATTGTAGGAATTGAAGAAGAAACTCCAAGAGAATCTTAATAAGGGATTCATACGCCCTAGTGCGTCACCTTGGGGATCACCTGTTCTGTTTGTTATGAAGAAAGATGGATCAATGAGACTTTGCATTGATTATCGAGAACTTAACAAGATCACTATCAAGAACAAATATCCTCTCCCGCGCGTTGATGACTTATTTGACCAACTACGCGGAGCTCAATACTATTCCAAGATTGATCTTTATTCATGGTATCATCAATTAAGGGTCAAAAGGGAGGATATACCAAAGACGGCTTTCCTTACAAGGTATGGAAGAACAAGGAAGAACATGAAGATCACTTGAGAATTATATTCTTGTATATTAAAAGAGCAAGGAAGAACATGAAGAACACTTGAGAATTATATTGAAGACCCTGAGAAAGGATAAGCTTTATGCCAAATTTACCAAGTGTGAATTTTGGCGTCAAAAAGTTGCATTTTTGGGTCACATAATCTCAAAAGAGGGGATATCTGTGGATCCAGCAAAAACAGAGGTTATCGAAAGATGGTCGAGACCAACAATGGTAACTGAGATCCGAAGTTTTCTTGGTTTGGCTGGATATTATCAACGTTTTGTGAAATATTTCTCACGATTATCTAATCCACTCACCAAGTTGACTCGGAAAGGAGTTAAGTTTGTTTGGACGGAGGAATGTGAAGAGAATTTCAAGGAGTTGAAAAGAAGGTTATCCAGTTCACCTGTACTCACACATCCTTGTAGTGGAGAAAGTTTTGTGATCTATAGTGATGCATCCAAGAAGGGATTGGGGTGTGTTCTTATGCAAAATGATATGGTTATAGCTTATGCCTCACGACAGTTGAAAATACATTAGCAAAATTACCCAACTCATGATTTGGAGTTAGCTGCGGTAATCTTTGTATTAAATATTTGGAGGCATTGTCTTTATGGAGAAAGGTGTGACATTTATACTAATCATAAAAGTTTAAAGTATATTTTCGCACAAAGGGAGCTGAATATGCACCAAATAAGATGGTTGGAGCTGATTAAGGATTATGACTGCTCAATTCATTACCACCCTGGGAAAGCAAACAAGGTGGCAGATGCATTAAGTCGACAAGACCATGCTAGTTTATCCATGATGAGGATCACAAAAGATCCAATATTTATGTATTTACCAAGGATGGATCTTGGAATTATAATGAAAGGGGAAAATAGTATCTTTCTAAAATGAATGTTCAACCATCTATACATTTGAAGATTAAAGAGGCACAGAAAGAATATGTAGAGTTACAAAAGAAAGTGAAAAATGTTTCTGAATTCAACCTTGATTGTGATGTGATAATAAAGTTCAGGAATCAGGTTTGTGTTCCTCCCATCCCCGAATTAAAGAAGGAGCTTCTGGATGAGGCTCATAGTTCTTCATTCTCTATTCATCCTGGAAGCACGAAGATGTATAGGGACCTGAAAGAGTACTTCTGGTGGGATGGCATGAAAAGAGATGTTGCTGAATATGTCTCTTGATTCTTGGTTTGTCAGCAAGTTAAAGCTGAGAGACAAAAGTCTAAGGGAATGTTACAACCATTACCCATACCCGAATGGAAATGAGAAAACATCACTATGGACTTTGTCACCAGACTTCCTAAAATATCCAAAGGAAATAATGCTATCTGGGTCATAGTTGATCATATTACAAAGTCTGCACACTTCATTGCTATTAGAGAGGATTTCTCTCTGGATCAGCTTGCCAGGATATATATAAAGGAAGTGGTAAGATTTCATGGAGTACCACTTTCTATTATATCTGATCGGGATCTGAGGTTTACATCAAAGTTCTGGTGATGTCTTCAGCAAACTCTGGATATAGAGTTGAGTTTCAGCACTGCTTATCATCCTCAGACAGACGGTCAGTCTGAGAGGAAAATTCAAACTCTAGAAGATATGTCGAGAGCTTGCTCTATGGATTTCAAAGGTGGTTGGGATCAACACCTCCCTTTGGTGGAATTTTCTTATAATAATAGATTTCACACCAGTATTTAGATGGCTCCTTATGAAGCTCTCTATGGAAAGAAATGCAGGACTCCAACTTGCTGGGATGAAGTTGGGGAAAGAAATCTATTAGGATCAGATCTTGTTGATGAGATGGCAGAAAAGGTCCGATATATTCAAAAACACATAGGAGAAGCTCAGAGTCGACAAAAAAGTTATGCCGACAACCGAAGAAAAGACTTAGAGTTTGAAGTGGGTGATAAAGTGTTCTTACGAATATCTCCTTGGAAGAGAGTAATGAGATTTGGAAAGAAGGGAAAGTTGAGCCCTAGATATATCGGTCCTTTCGAAATATTGGATCGTGTTGGGAAGGTAGCTTACCGATTGGCGCTTCCACCAAATCTCTCTCAAGTTCACGATGTGTTCCATGTATCTCTCCTGAGAAAGTACATACCTGATCCTTCACATTTACTCAGCTCAGAAGTTGTACCGCTAGAACAAGATCTTTCTTTTGAAGAACAGCCGATAGAGATTCTCGATCATAGCGAAAAAGTCATACGGAACAAGACCACTCTCTTGGTGAAAATTTTATAGAGGAACCACCAATTAGAAGAATCTACATGGGAGCTTCAAGATATGATGAGGGAGAGGTATCCTCATCTGTTGGTTACAAAGTGATGAATTTCGAGGGCGAAATTCCTTTTAAGGGGGGTAGAATGTAACACCCGAGACTTTTATGGGAAATATTTTGTTTTTATTTTTTATAAATCATCAAAGGAATCTTTCACTATACACAACACTAGCTTGTCTTGCTTTACACGCAATCGTGACCTTCCTTGATAGCTTGTGTCGTACGCAATACCGAGTTTCACTAAACAACGATATGCTATTAAAATATTATTAAAACTAGCCGTTATGAATAGTAATAACCACTTTTTGAAATTTTGTAAATTTTATTTTTCAAAATGGACTTCATTTTTTGGATTTGGAATATCGAAATTAGTCTCGGGTGAAATTTTGGTATTTTTCTGGAAACTTTCAATTTTTGATGAATAGTGAAAACACTAGGTTACTATTTAAAAACTGACTTTTTATTTAAATAATTATTTATTTTATTTAAATTTATTTTAGGTCAAAATAGATACATAATACCTATATAAGTTCAATGTAATTCATTGGAGTCATTTTATAATAAATTTAGATATATAAAAATTTTATTGAACTTTTCACCGTCTTTTACACACCTCCTAGGAAAATTTGCAAATTTACATAAAACTTAATTTTACCACTTCTGTGAGTGGAATTTCAAAAATCCGAGAGACACGATTGATGTCAGTAAGTAAAATGTGGTTCAATGAGATGAAAATAATTTTTGGTGAATAGTAACTTTTTACTTTTTTTACCACGGTTAAAAGTAAATAGGGTAATTAAGGGTAAAAATTTTATTATTATTACCCTAACACATGTCATAATTCTATTGGATAAGTGTAATTCGACCAAAAACAACCTTAGGAAGAAAATATGACCATTTAGGCCCACTTGGATTAGATTAGGACAGTTATTATTAATTTATTTAAAGAAGGGTTAAAATAGTTAAAATCAAAGTTTAATAAGTAAATCATTTTTAATATAGGGTTATACATAAGATAAATTCGACTATAAATATTCATTAGAAATATAAAAATATTTCCTACATAAGGTCAGTTTATTTGTAATTTTTAGACATTAAATAATTTAATTTATTTATGACACAATGATGATGCAGTAATTATCTTACTATTGAAATATTTACATAATTGATGTTATAAATACCCAAATAAATGTAATTTGATACTTTTTATGAATTCAATTATTTTATATATTAATATGACATGTAAGTATTGATTTAATTTACTTTTTTTAACTAATCATTCTGTTATGATTTTCACAAAAATCAATTAACAAATAGTATCAAAATTGACATAAAATAGTTTTTTTAAAAAAATATTATATTATTAATTGTTATTTTATTCCCAAAAATCTAAGGTTCGGCAAAATGACTTATATAAGGTTATATATATTAATAATAAACAACTTGGGGTTCGTTTAACTTGTTATAGTAGGTTTATTAACCTTATAGTGTAATAAAACAAGAAGACACGGTAAAAGTAAAATTATTTAACTTAAAGTAAAATCTAAATGATATGGTTAAAATAGGAACCTAAACTTGCCTAAATTATATTGGATGAGAGGATTTCGACCCATACCCACCTTATCTTCTAAATAAATCAATTTTGATCTATTTAAAACCGAATATGACTTTATAATAAAATAATAATTTTAGTTTTTCCAAAGGTGCCCCTCTCTTCCCTTATAAAAGGGAACCTCCTCCCTCTCTTCCTCACACCACTTTGAGCCTTCCAGCTCGGCCAACCCCTGAAAAATTCTCTTCTCCACTTCCCTAGAAACATCCTAGAGGTCCTGGTATTCTTCAAAGACCAATTTTACTACCCTAAAAGGAGGTCTCAAATAAGCGCTTCAAAGAAGAGGTAATGTCTGTTACCAATTCTTTCAACTTTATTTCTTATTCCACTTCTTCTTCTTTAGTTTTTTTATTATGAATTAATAACATCAGTATCACTCATATACTGATATGTTATTATAAGTATGAAACAACCCTAGTTCACCATATATCCATCCTACGGAAAACAAAATCACCGCACATGCGTACGTACGGAATACCGTCTCCACGCCGTGGTGTAATCTATTTTCCACCACCACCTTACTTGTATGGGTATAATGGTGTAAAGAATGAATATATATGATTATTGTAATGTGATATTGATTCTGAAATAGTATACATACACTCCAATACAATTCCACGATCATTGGAATGATATCATCGCTCGTGCGTACGTACAAAATACTGTCTCCACGATGTGATGCGACTCGTTCTACATGATTTTCATTGCATAATGATTACATAAATCAATTTAGTGAATAAATATGATATATATTACACTAATACCATTCTTGAAATGAGGTATCTATAACCTAAAAATAAGAATAATAATTTATTCTACAAAACACACATAAGAACAAAAATTAATAAACACCTAAATAACAAGTAGCAATGAAATATTACTAATAATAAACTAAGAATATGACCATATATGATATCATAACAATGATTATGATTCTGGAATAATCCAATGACATTATTTAAATCATTATACAGGAGGTTTGGACACTTACGAAGAAAATTGGACCTAAGGTAAGGTAAATATCACAATGTCATTTTTATCCGAGATTGTTTATACTTTGGAATTTACTGGGGTGTAATTTATCATCCACATTCATGTTTCCTAAATATGTAACACTATTTCCATCCACCTACAATTTTTTAAATCCAATTTTACCCTTTGGTTAGTTTTTAGTAAAAGATATGAAAGGAATCTTTTGTCATTTTTCGTACGAGGTACTTTTTGACTTTTCTGACAAAAGTAAGAGAAGAATTTTTTTTTAACTTATACGGCATGAATGGATTTTTAAAACATTATTTCCAAGAAGCTTCCTTTAAAAGTTTTCAAGTTTATTTTTAATCAACTTCTTTTAGTTTATAATTGTATGACATGTTAAGAAAGGAAAAGTGTTTTTGAAGTAGAAAGGATATTTTCCTCACGAATGGAGTTCAAGTGTTTTATCAAAATTATTTTCCATCTAAGATAATAAAGGGTTATGTTTCTATCCCTATAATTACATTTATTTGATTATGTTGAGGTGGAATTATTTTTATTAATTCCTTTATCTTATATGAATTGTTTTATGATGTCACTATGTTTAAGAATCCCATTTTTATTACATGTGTTATGTTATGATGTATGGTTTATGATTTTGCGGAACACATAAGAATAGTATAATTATGAGATGGGTGGGACCTATATCTCTCTCCAATGCATTGGGTAAATATTTTATATCTCATGATATAGACATGGCTGGAACGGCAGGTCAAACCGGTGTAGTGAAACAGGACTGACACGAGGAGTGAACTCAGTTCAGAAATGGACTTTGTCCACTAAGATAGTCTTGGAAATGAGTCTTGAATAATAAGAAATGATTCTCTGTGATTATGTGTGTATTCAACAAAGTTTCATGTTTTAAGTTATGATTATTGGGATTACATTTCACTACCATGATTTATTCCATGTTATGAAATTATGATCTCCTTTGCAGGGTAAGATTTCCAAAATGTTATGTTCTTATGAATATGATGTGATTGATATTTCTTTTGTTTACCCTTAATGAGAATTTGAGATCACCCTTTTTTATGTTTTCTTTCCCCAGGTCAGGAAGAAGGTTACTAAGTAAGATATTTCAAAAGGGACTATAGATATGATGAAATAAATGGGAGACAGTGTAGATGCTTTATGAACCAGTTGTTTATGATTCCTAGTTTCTAAAGACACTATACCTATATGGTCCTTTCATGGTTTTGTTATATGCTGTAATAAGTATGCTTAAATTTTGAAGTATTAACCATGTATGTAAAGTATGGGTCGTTATAAACTATGTGGACATTGATCCTTTATTCTATCTAAGAAAGGTATGGAGGAAGCCTCTCTATGATCCAAGACCAATACCCATTGGTCTTGACCACTTCACATTGGTTCACCTTCGTCCCACATGACGTTAAAATTTATCCACCATACTGAACTACATGAACTTTAATCCTCTCCCTTTCCAATAAAGGTACATTTGAAGCCTCCCCGAGGTTCAATCCCAACACCCATCGGTCTCGACCACACCCCAGTCCTGCACGATGTTAAACAGTATGCCCCCTTTTTTCTAGCATGACTTTAAATTGTATACCTTCGAACTACATGGGTTTTGATCCATTTTTACTGGATAGGGAATGTAGGAAGACTCCATGAGGTTCAACCCCAACCAACGGTAATCCATTGTAGTCCCTAACCAGCGGTAAGCTGTTGTAGCCCCCAACCAGTGGTAATCCATTGTCGACCTAACCAGTATAAAGCTATTGTAGCACCAACCAGCGGTAAGCCATTGTAGTCTCCAATTAGTGGTAGGCCATTTTAATTTCCAACCAGTAGTAAACTATTCGAGCTCCCAACTGACAGTAATATTTTTTAGTCCACAATCGATGGTAAATTATTGTGACCCCATTTGATGGGAACCACATCCTTGGTCTTCCCTCAGGTGTCAGACCCACCCGGGGTGCAAACCACACGTAACCCATTATATCATCGTGTCATTTTCCTATGTGTACAACTCGATTCTATTCCCCCATTCTGAACTACGTGTACTTTGATCCTTGCCCCTATCAGAGAAAGGTATGCAGGAAGCCTCCCTAATGTTCAAGCCCAACACCCATTGGTCTCGACCACTTCACATCGGTCCACCTTCATTCTTCATGACGTTAAACTATATCCCTCATACTGAACTACATGGACTTTAATCCATTCCCTTTCCAAGAAAGGTATGTAGGAAGCCCCCCTGACATTCAAGCCCAACTCCCATTGGTCTCGACCACTTCACATCAGTCCACCTTCAATCCTCATGACGTTAAACTGTATCCCCCACACCGAACTACATAAACCTTGATCCTTTCCCTTTCTAAGAAATGTTTGTAGGATGCCTCCTTATGGTTCAAGCCCAAAATTCATCAGTCCTAACCACTTCACATCGGTTCACCCTCTTCTTTCACAATGTTAAACTGTATGCCCCCTTTTCGTCTAGCATGATGTTAAACTATATACCTTCAAACAAAGTGGGTTTTGATCCCTGTTTCATGGACATGGTGCATATGAAGATTCCTTGTGGTTCAACCCCAACCAGCATTAAGCCGTTTTAGTCCCTGAACAGTGGTATGACATTGTAGCCCCCAACCAGTGGTAATGAATTGTATCCCTAACCAGTGGCAAGTTGTTGTATCCCCAACCAATGGAAATCCATTATTGTCCCTGACCAGCAGTAAGATATTTTAATTCCCAACCAGCGGTAAGCCGTTGCAGCTCCTGATTGATGGTAATCCATTAAATTATACAATAGATGGTAAGCTATTGTAGTCCCCTTTGTAGGGACCCACATCAATGGTCCGCCCTTGAGTGTCAAACTAACCTAGGCTGCTAACCACGCGTAATCCCAAGTATATTGTCAGGTCATTATCCTATGTGTACACCCTGATTATATAACCCCATCCCAAACTACGTGGACTTGGATTCCCTATCATGGGGATTTGTAGGAAGCCTCCCTAAGGTTCAATCTCATCACCCATGTCCCATCGTGATCTCTCCGTCGAGCCCCCCTGTGTTCTGGGAAGATCATTCACCAACCCAAAGGTTATATTTCCTCCAGGTCTAATCCATGTGTTTATTCACACGGGCCACCTCCTAAGGTGTCCCATTTCCCCACCGAAATACGTTGACATTGATTCCCTACCACGGGGATACGTAGGAAGACTCTTCGAGGCTCAAGCCCTACATTAGTGTCTTCCTCATGTCGGTTTCATCTCATTCACCATTCACTATTCTCAACCACCCATCTAGATTCTTACCAGGGACATCACATCCCAGTGAGATCATGTCACTTACTTTCCCACTACCCCTAGTAGCAATCGGGCAGATAACCACGTGTAAGCCCCAAACAGTCCATAGTCATCCACCCAAAAGAATCTTTCTTGTGATGGGCCACTATCCTCACGTAATTCCTAGAATCATCTTCGTGTTGATGTCCTCTGTGCACACCCGGATTCATCATCCCTTCGAACTACTCGAGTTTTGTTACATGTCTCTTAGGACAGGGTTACTAGGAAGCCTGCCTGAGGCTCTATCCCAGCTAATGGAAAACCCAAGTGTCTCTTTTATAGGGACCCAGGCATCCACGGATCTACCTTAATGGGGAATCATGATCCACTCATCTTTTAAACCCATTAGGTTCTTCCTCTCAATGATGTACCCATATGATCCACTTCTATCAGTGTCCTAGTCAGTTGGATCTATCTCCTCTAGATGTTAAACTCAAGGCATACCTTGGGTTAAACATGGGAAGCTGAGGAAAACCTCAGAGACATTCCTATAGAATATAATTACCCTCACTCGATGTGGGATTCCTTAGGATTCCATTCCCTTGAGAAGCAATATCATAATGGTAAGAAACTTAGACGCATCAGTGTTCCAATGTCCAGACAGGCCAACGATGTCCAACGTGGCTACTCCCCCGACCGAAGTTTGCGTTACTAACTTGACCACTTAGAATATCTTGATAGAAGTAGTGTAATTAACTAGTGTCTATAAAGACATGGTACTGGGAAGAGTTTCACAAACAACATATGAATCTATGAGGGAGACCCAGACTAGGTGATGGGTTCTGAGGAGGAATACCTAGAAGAAGGAACCGACATCCCATCATCCCATTTCGATCAAAGAGAAAACATCACTGAATAAGTGACGGATGCCTTCCGCCTTTGGAAAGCAGGAATGCGGTGAAATAGATCAGAACATCCTCCATAGACGGATGAGCTCCCCAGGGAAAGTATTAGAAATGGAAATGTTTAACCTGATGTAAAATTCTTCTCCTCAATGTGGATATTAGTAGTGTTCGTGATATTAGAGTATAAGCATGTCACAGGATCCAGCTATTCGGAGACAGGTCCCACAATGAAAATAGTGGGACTAGCATGAAACTCACCTAGAATTGGGGAAGTTTAGCATTGGATATCTTGGTCTACAATATTATCATCATGGATCCTTCTTACCATCCATGGAAGACATAATGGAACTGGGGCACTATATGTTGTTTTCCTTCATACAACACTAATGGTTAAATCTCCCTGCTTAACAGGAACCAAGATGACATGTTAGGAAACCAATCACCACCAAACCACTAGCACAAAGGCAATGGAAACGTCAATGAAGAAATCCCACAAATCCCCATCACCTCTACGACGGTACCCATATCCATAGCTACTGGGCATCTATGCCCCGTCTCCCCATCTGAACTCGTTCAGATAATGGTGTTTAATGACCTCATTCGACATTACAAGGAAGAGGGGATTATCCAAACCCAGGATATGGCTTGACAAGACCTAGAGTATTCTATGCCTCATTGTCGCTGCCACCCCTAAGGGCCATGTAGGGAGCCAATACTCCCCACTCCGACCTAAAATCATTTTGAGAGCCTCTCCCTGAAACACTTTGATGACACCCTCCCGTATGCCAATGAGGTGAGGGAAGTTTGGGCCATCCCAGTTGTAATCCCATCCTAGGGGACACTAAAGAGGACTCCCACCAGGCCGTGTCAGTGCTACCATCTGACTCCATAGGCTAAAAAGAAAGTAAGTTATGCACCTACACCACCAGCGCCAGTCCGGCTAACCCGACGCCAATGATGGGCACAAGCAGAAGAGGACGCCTACTAGGGGGCGTCATTATTAATGGATATCGGGGCCCATGCCACTATCGATACATACTTCCAATGCTTCGTTCATAATAAATAAGGGAGATTGTATGACTAACCCAGATCGAGGCCCCAACCACCCCACAGGCAGATTGAGACGACTCTCCTGGATGCCGACACAGGTGGTGTCTGTCGCGGGCTGACCCTCGACACTGACATCTAGTATGAAGGTCCTCCCTGTTCCACCATCAATGAGAGTGCACATCCTCCTCTCTCCCAAGATTGGTGTAGAGGTACTCCACATGCCACCATCAGTCTGAGTGAGGGTTATTCCTACCGCATGGACATCCCGCAAAGAAGTCCCTTCCACACATGTGACCTCATGTATGGAGTCATTCCTCCTGTCACAGGTTGCCAATGCGAAGGTCTTACTCGTACCATCACTGCTAGGGGGAACGAGCATGAAGATATTGACAATGATACTACCAGTTCTAGAGTAGGTCCTACCTACTCTAGCATATCCCATGGAGATTCCCTCCACACATCATCCAGCTGACACGAAGGTCCTCCCCGTGTTCCCTTTAATATTATTAAAAGTGCTCCTCACACCCCATATCACCTAGGTATAATTCTTCTCTACCCCAGCACTAGTTCGGCTAAAGGTCCTCCTTGCGCCACAAACCTATCAGGTCCTAAAGAGCCATCTCGAGGTAGGAGGGTGGGTCGTCGCCATAATACAAAATAAGGCTGAGACATTTAATTTTGTGATTAAACTAGTATTATTCTCATATTACTAGGTACAATGTGATTTTATAATGGATCCCTCAACCTGATCTTCTGTGTTAAGGGTCCGGGTAGGAATGAGGCGTATAAGCCTCATCCTTCCGGAGTGTGAGTTCCACTGGATTCCTGCCTCCCTCCAAAGATATATCCAAGGGGAGGAAGACTTGGCATATTTATTAGTATTGGCTATGAAATCCTATCTATCTTCAATAAGTTCATTCTCTACAACAACCAAAGATCATGGAGAGCTATTCTGGGGACCGATGGAGGATGACCATCTGCCTGACCCACTATCACCAACCACATCCCCTATGCCGAAAAATTTGGTCGCCAGCCCATCTTACTAAGATGTGGTGGTTAATTCATTTAATTCCTAATAGGATATCCCAAGATGTGGTGGATTATTAGCCCATTCTTCGTATTCTCCACCGGCCAGTATACCGTCTCAACGGTCTGGCTTATAACCATTACTGGTCCCTTAACTGCCCCCAGTTGATGAATGGGGAAACCAAGGCCTAGATCCCGAGTCTAATCCAAGGACCCCTTGGTACATCCTCACAGTATACCATTTCCCAAAGATGTTCTGTCCGATTGCAACCACAAACTTCAGGGTGCTGGAATCGCTTACCCAGGAGGAATTCGCGTGTTTTCGCCAAACCCTCTGGGCGACGAACATCCACCTCCTTTATCCGCAAGTGGCTTACCCCCAGAGTTAGAAACACATTGAAGATATTGGACAACAATTTTGTATGGTCTACTTGGTAGCCCTCTCTGTAGACCAGCGCCCTGAGTCACCCGGTCACCATCAGACCCTCCTGCAACGTTGCGTCTAGAGATTTAAAGTGCTCTGTAGGATTATCAAGGAGGATTCCCCCCACATTCAGGTTCATGGTTGGGGGAAGTATATATCCCTTCATTTCTATTCTATCTATAGCTAGCCTGACATGTCTGGCGATATTGAGGATAATTATCTAGGTAGATTCATTTTTAATATAGATGACATGTTAGAGGGAGAGAATGATCTAGAGCTCCTTGAAGAGAACTCACCCCCTAGGGGAGTGCCCCAAATATTGGATCCATTGGGAAGATTTACTCTCCAAAAAATAAATTTACTTATTCTTCCCTCACCTACCATGTCATTATACCTTGGTCGGAATCCCAATAAGGGCAAAGAGCATCTTGGGGTCATCAAACCTTCTATCACATTTGGATCAGTTCAGAAGATGGAAAATGATCCTGAAAAGGCCACATTGCATCAACAACTCACGAAGCATAAGAATATGGTCGATAAAATACTTTCTGAATGTGTTGCATAGAGGTGACAAGACTATGGTGGTCCTTGACTAGGGAAGCATGGGCAGGTACAACTTCCCCTTGGCAAGTTACCTTTGGGTGATCGTGACCATCCAGCCCACATTAATAGGATATAAGTTGGAGCTTATGGAAAGAGGGTGTGATATGTATCACCAAATCCACCTGAATAGTGTGATAATCTTTGAGAACCATATTAGGTTCCCCCAGCTTCTACACAGGTTGTTCCCCCAACGGTCCCACAGGTCATCCCACCAGTTTCTCCAGGAGATATTAGGACTGTTTATCATGTTGAAAAACCTGTCAATGCACTGGTGGTTAGGGACCCTCATCAAGACAGGAATCCCTGACCCGATGATCCAATGGTGGCACAGATTTTCCACCTCAAGGATTTGGAAACTTGAAAGGTGGAAATTTAGCCTGATGGAAATCCATATCTGACATGGGTGGAAGATATGCCAGCACCAACTAGTTTTGAAAATCCTACCTTTTCCCCATTCAATGGGACAGGCGATCCACTGTTGCACCTAGACCACTATATCAATAGGTGTACACCCATGTTGGGAACTCCAGCATAGAAAGAGGCCACCAAACTCTGATGTTTAATATAAACATTGAAAGGGAATGCGTTTGTCTGGTACAACCAGCTACCCATTGGGTTAGCAGCTAGATGGGAAGATCTATGTAGAAAGTTTCTTTACCATTTCAGCTCCACCACCTGGATGACGAGTATTTCAGACCTCATCAAGTGCATGAAGAGGCCCAACAGGTATGTCACAGACTTTTTTGCTCTGTGGAAAGGCCTCACCTACTCCTTGGATATGTCGCAGACTCAGGAAAAGCTGCTGACAATGTGTGTAGGGAATGTCAAAACTAAATGGGTCCCCTCTCTCAACACCCAAAATTACCTCAAGGGATTCCCGTATTTATATTATAAGGCCTAGTGTCTAGAGGAATCTTTACAGTAGGCCATGAAGGCACGTCTGTTGCCACCTATAGTTCCCGTGAGAAGATCTGTTAAGTTTGAGCCCACCACAGTAGCATAGATAGAGGCCCCCTAGAATCTGGAGTTTTTTTCAGTGGATCCACCACCATAGCCTTACATAGGCCTGCCACCCCATGCATAGCCTTTAACCCAGAAGCGACCACCACAGAATCATTAGGCACCCCTGCGTAATGTGCCACTAATACCTTGGAAAGATAACTAGGTTCCACTTCCTCGATAGTATCCTCTAGCCCCTCGTTAGGTGTAGGATCCCATATCCCCCTTCACAAATAGAAGGAACTGAACCAACTCATTTAATGAGGCTCAACTACCCATGTATTTCCAAAGTGCCTTGGAATAAGCAATCCTATGGTTTCCAGAATGTAGGAGGCCCATTGAGGCAGATCTTAATGACTACCCTAATTACTTCCCCTATCACCAGATCTTAGGGCACACCCTCAAGCAGTTCAATGTGTTTAGGTACTCTCTTCAATACTAGGTTGATAGCAGTATAGTCATGTTAGGCCCAGCACCAGCATAGGTGGCATGCATATTCATAAAGCCTAACAGTAATAGTGATAGTGAAGGGGAGTGGTAGTAGGTTCCTAACTGTGGGTCCCAAAAATATGATGACTAGATGTCTCCTAAGGAATTATTTCATACCCATGTAATTATCCATTCATGTTTGAATCATCCCAAGCCTTTAAAAGTCATTGTGTCATCCATAGACACTACTTCAGTGTCGGTATCCTAGCCTTCCTCCTCCCGGATGGGCCAGTGTTGGCAGCACAAGGAAAAACAAATTCCCCCACCATTGTCATCGTCATCCCATACTCTCGAAGACTTCATGCCCCCAGAGATGGATATTACCCCCAGGATCCATACAGTGGTGGATAATTCCTCAAGTGACGACCAATGGAATGATTCGGTTAACACCATGGAGTTGGAAAACCCCTTTATGGTTCCTGATGACGATGACTTCCAGACAAATCCACCTAATGTCCCTATCTTTCGCAAACCTTGACAAATATGGGGTTATGTAAGTAATCAAAATGACTCGATAAGTGATTCTAGATAGGTTGTGCAAGCCACCAAAACCAGAAAACTGTACCAGTGTAGATCTCAGCATGCACAACCTTATCATCTGATTTCACCGGGTTCATATTCAACGCCATTTGTGCTACGTGATCAACAGGAGCCACCATGATCATGACCCCATCATCCACATTCTATTATGGACCGGCCTCAGTCATATTTCTCTCATTCGGTAGTTATTCCATGAGTTTTGGCTAGTGAGCAGCGGGACATTCTCACCACCAGTTAGCTTCCAGTTCAGCCAGAAGGGCCCATCGTACTTCCTATCACAAAATGACCTCTTATCAGTAGTATTTAACTCTTGGAACAGAATTATGATATTCTCAAGAATCTTTCCACAATTCCTGTGAGGATCTCTATCCACAAGGATATTATTCTATCACTATATATGCACAAATCTTTTGTCGGGGCTTTAAAATGACCCCTCTAGTTTGAGACAGAGGTAACAGTTGTAGAAGCCTTCCATGCTAAGGAATCTGAGAATTCAGTATGCCAGACTATCGTCTCATTCTTTAGAGAAGATTAAGGCTCCCCTATACAGGGGAATATCCACCCACTATATTTTGTTGGCCACTTCAATGGCATGGAGGTCTGCCACTATCTTGTTGACATAGGCTTTGGGATCAACCTTATCCCGACACAGACACTCCATAAGATGGGGTTATCTTAGGCTGATTTGAGTCCCTATAACAAGAAGATTCAAAGTTATGTCAAGATGGAACAGATGCCAATCAGCAAGAATCACCTGAAAACTCGGTTTGGTGTCCTGGTAGCCAGCACTGAGTTAATGGATGTCTCATAGTACACCGCCTACAACGCGTTGATGGGTAGTCCATGGCTCCACCTTCACACTGTGGTCTTTTCTTTGTACCACCAATGCCTTAAGTACTCCCTTAATGGTCAAGTAGACATACTCCAAGGTGAAACGTCTATATTTTCCTCTTGTGAATCCCGCTATCTAGATGCTGACTATTAAAAGAGAAAGGACATGCAGATTCAGGCTAGCGAGGTTGAACCCACTATAGATGAGACTAACCCATGGATAGTCCTAGATGATGCCTACATTATCTCGATCCACAGATTAGAGGCCACAACTCCAGATTTGGGTAAATGATTTTTTGTCTTTGGTGCAATGGGGAATCATATTCCGAAGTCTAAGAGACTTTGGAAGATCACCTCGTATTCCTATACAAATCAGGCTTGGGTCATCCCAGAGCCCTTTACTCCCATAAGGTATCAGGATGTCCACCCCATGGCAGCAACAATACGACACACTTGCTTGTTTTGTCATGATGGGATAAACCGACCCAAGAAGACACGCCACTATTGCTTTGACATCATCAAGCATAGCCCCTAGGGCTGAAGGCTAGATGGTATCAGGTCGAAAACTTTCATCGTTATGGTTTTGGCAGTAGAAGAGTCCCCCGATGTAAAGTCCATTACCACTCAGACTGGCGCTAGTGCCCCGTCAGGATCTGTTGACTCAGAAGAATCACCTCCCACCGAGGATCCCTCTTTCATAAGTGAAGATGATTATTTTTAGGATTCTCCCCCCTCTTTCAAAGAGGGTGTCTCCACCATAGTCAATGAGCTGGTATAGGTGAACCTCAGTAGTGAGATGGATCGAAAACCCAAATTGATTAGTGCCACTATGCTTATCGAAGAGAAACAGTGATACCTGGACTTCCTGAAGAAACACCATGATGTATTTACCTAGAGTTAAGATGATATTCTAGGACTATATCCTCATTTATCCTTCCACCGCCTTGGTCTTGCAGTAAATCATAGTGGGTTCAAACAACCTCTTACAAATATGCACCCTTCTCATGGTGCCATGGTTGAGGCTGAGGTTGATAAGCTCATCAGATCCAACTTCATAAAGAGGTCTAGAACCCCATATGGTTGGATAACATTGTTCCCATTAGGAATAAGAATAGACAGATCTGATTTTGTGTTGACTTATGGGATCTCAACCGTCACTGTCCGAATAATTACTTTTCTCTTCCTACAACAGAACTATTGATTGATGCCACTATTGAGTTCCAGGCTCTCTACTACAAGGATAGTTATTCCAAGTATAACCAAATCTGATTGGCCCTCTAGGATGAAGATTCTATGGAATTTAGGGTACCACAAGGGAATTTTGGATACAAGGTAATTTCGTTCACTCTAAAGAATGCAGGTGCCACCTATCAGTGTCCCAGGAAATGCATATTTAAGCTGATCCTTGGGACATTGGTGGAATGTTATGTGGAAAATCTAGTTGTAAAATATCACCAGTTCTAGGACCTTATCAAATTTCTTGAGAAATTGTTTGGCTTCCTCCAATCACGCCATCTGAAGATGAACCCATTGATGTGTTCCTTTGTGGTTACCTCCAGAAAATTCCTCGGTATCATTTCCAGATATAGAGGCATCAAGATTGATCCAGAGAAGTTCTAGGACATCATCCAGATTCCTCCTCTGAGTGACATCTGGGAGCTTCGAGGATTTCAAGGACACAAATCCTATATATTTTTATTGATCAAAAAACTGGATAGAAAATGTAATCCCTTTTCCTTGATCATGAAGAAATTTTTTTTATTAGTGGGATGAAGATTATCATAATTCTTTTGAGGAAATCAAGCAGTAATTATTTGCAACATCTAGTCCTGATGCCACCCATTTCTGGAATGCCACAAGTCCTTTATGTGACATCTCTAGAGAGATCCCTCAGTGCCCTTCTCTCCCATAAAAACAAATAAGGGACAAAGAATAGTTTACACTATCTCAATTGATTTCATCTTGATACAGATACCAGATATTCCACTATTGAGAATAGCTACCCCGCGCTGGTATTCGCAGTGTAGAAATTGCGACAATACTTGTAGCACTACGAGATATAGCTATTGTTCTGAGTGGATCCGCTAAAGTATATCCCGAACTTCCCCATGTTGACAGGTCATCTATATTGGTGGGAATTTAACCTCTCAAAATTTGACATCAAGTTTGTTCCCTATAATGCCATCAAGGGACAGCCGTTGGAAGACTTATTTTCCACACATCTAGCACCGGCAGAACAGCCTCTAGATCTTGATTTCTCTGATGAGTAAATCCTCTCAATAGACCAAGTCATTCTATGTTGGAAAATAAACTTTGATTCTGCTTCCCAAAGTCCTACTGGTAGAATACTCAATGATCCCAGACTCAATAGGGTGGGTCTGAGTATCGTCTTCATTACACCAGTACTAGTTGTTCTTCCATATTCATTCCTGTTGTCATAAGGTTATACCAACAATGAGGAATGGTACAAGGATTTCATCACTGGTCTCGAGTAGGCCCTCGATATTGATGTTACCCACTTTCATGTGAAAGGGGACTCTGAACTAGTCATCAAACAGATCAACGGTGACTACATCGTCAAGAAGCCGAAGCTCATACCATTGTTCGAACATATCCACTAGATGATTTCCCAATTTCCATATTGGCCAAAGGTTACTCATGTCCCTCATTCCTATAATGGTCAAGCCAATGCCTTGGCCAGCTTGGCTTCCCCTCTTGCATAGATTGATTAGGATTAGTTTATTATCTGTGTAGTGCATCAGAGATTCATTTTTCTCATTACTCCAGATGGTGATGATAGAACATAGGTAAACTGCCTTACCGTGAGAGCCTCCATGTCTGGACCCCAAGGTCCTCCTACTACAGTGTTTTAGGCGACTCCCAACTGGAGGACCCCCTTTATCGAGTATCTCTAGTGCCGAAATCTCCTGGAATATCAAGCCAAGCATTATCGAATCTGACACCGCGCATTACAGTTTACCCTTTAGAGTGGTCCTGGTCTTGAGCTTATCCCCTATAGACGTGGGTTTGAGGTGGTTCTACTCTGTTTATTTCAAGACGGTGAGGTTTCTTAGTTCATGTCGGCTCATAGGGGGCTCATCAGACTGGGACAAAACTATCTCACCAAATCTAGAGGCTGGGGAATTTTTGTCCTGCCATGATCTATGACTATATAGAGTTTGACAATTGATGTCATGTATTCCAAATCCATGTTAACTTTGGGCATCAGCCGATGGATCCTCTCAACACTACCAATTACACTTGGCCATTTGTGGTGTGGGGGATTAATGTTTTGGGACCCTATCCATCGGTGATAGCTATCCAGTGTAGATTCATCATAACCGCTATATATTTCCTTTCCATGTGGGTAGAGGCAGATCCACTCAAGGAGTTAAAGGCCCATTCTATCTTTGAATTTGTGAGTTCCAATATCATCTACCAGTTCAGAGTCCCTAGCATCATCCTCACTGATAATGGAACCAACTTCTAGGCAGCCGAACTGAAGAATTTTTATTCCAATTACAACATCCATTCAAACAATACCTCCCGCTATAAGGCAAAGGAAAATGGGCAGATCGAGGAATTAAACAAAACCCTCTCTAACATTCTGCAAGAAATGGTTAGTCAAAACAATAAGAGTTAGCTAGATAAACTCTCCAATGATCTCTATGCTTATAGAATAACTACTCATAATTCCATTCAGGTGACCCCATATTCCCTAGTGTACGGAATGGAGGCAGTCCTTCCCATTGAGATTCAGTTTCCTTCATTGCGCACAGTGGTCTACGATCAACAGACACTAGATAATGTGGTCGAAATACATCTGGATAAATTAGAAGAACGTAAAGACAAAAGTATTTTTTTCATGAACAATCTGGATACGCATTATAACAAGATGGATAGGGCTTTACACGAGAAATTTTGCCTCCGCTCTTTCTTGCAAGGTGACATGGTATTGGCTTTGAGAATTCCAATGATACCTGGTAGGAAACCACCTAAGATAGAGCCCAAATGGGAAGGACCTTATATCATTCACAGGGTTCTCCCCAATGGCGTGTACTCCCTATTTACCATGGATGGTGAGTGTATGACTCCTAAAACCAATGAAAAATTCCTCAACCAGTACTTTTCCTAAGTAATCTATAGTTCTACAAGACCTTAAACTGTTACGTCCTAAATGATGTTAAACTGCTTTGTCATCCAGCATGATGTTAAAACTATCAGCAGTAGATATACCATCATGTTCCAAGCTTTATTACCATAAAATAAGATCTATATGGTCCTATATGACCAAAAATTGTGACATCTTTACCGCATGATGATAAAATGCATGATTCGTCCGAGCCGAAGGACATAAAACTACTCGACACCTATCTCACATGACATTAAATTTTATATCATCCCACATGATTTCAAACTATATATGGTCTCACATGACCTTAAATTTTTCCATCATCACTTCATGATGTTAAAATGTGTGATCCTTCTAGGTTGAAGGACATAAAACTACACATCACTCATCCCGCGTGATGATAAACTGCAAAATGGTTCAAGCTCTACGATCTTAAACTAAAATCTCCATGCATCCTTGTTGCATGATGTAATACTACATAGCATCTAAATACCTAGGTATGGCATGATTTCCATCTTCTTGGGATATCTAGGAATACTCAGGAGATTCCTCTTAGAGTCCATCCCCCAAATTCTTCTCTTTGACTACCCCTAGGGGTATAGTTCTCTTGGAGGATCGCACACAGTGTAGTGTAAAAATCTTTGGCCCCATTTATGTTGGGTTTATGATGATCCCACTATGTTCCCCTCCCACTCTCATATTCCCCCACATCCTTACCACATGACGTTAAACTGCATGGCCCTTTCAGAACTACATATGGGTTGATTCCCATCCTCATGAGATACATAGAAACGCCCGGATATTTCATCCACAAACCCAGCCCTGAACTGTAAGATCTCCCATTAGGTCTAGCCCCTTGGCCCAAATTCTTCTCAAAACACATGGTCTGGTGGAGGCTTTGTTTTCCTTCATTCACATCAGTTTTATCATGAACACACCATGTATCCCCCTCCATGGAGATCTTCTCCTCTTGCGCCCTTTCCACCATGACATTAGACCACGGGCGTGTTCACGCTTCACACATCCCCTTTATTTGGGTCTCCGTTAGAATCCACATCTAAAAGGACCCCCAAACAACATGGATGTTCGATATTAGGACTCTCCTATCATCTCAGTACAATGTCCTGAAAGATATTGGATGACACTTTGGTACAATTCCTATGTTGAGAATATGGTCAGTGGCCGATGCACATTTGTTTTTTCCCATTTCAGGTCAGATGATATGGATGTTGGGTTTCGAATACAGTGAATTTACATCCTTAATCATTATATCCACCCCTACAAGTCCCAAATAATGGCTGTAGTGATTCATTTTATTATGTTATCCCTTTGAATGTCAGTGCACCTCGAGCAAGGATGTTGTTCTGGGTGGGATCGACCCCGCTCGATCTCATTCCTTTATTGTGGTGCCTATATATGCTGGGAAGAACCTAATCTCATTCCTTGTTTCACACACCATGCATGGATTAGATGGGATTAGAATATTTTGTAAGGACATACCCATGTAAAGGGTCACGCAATCATGTTCTGATCTCTATGACCGTAAACTAGGATCACCACTATCCTCATCACAAGGAATTTAAATTCTTAATTCGTCTGTTACTGAGAGACATAAAACCACTCAGTACTCATCTTGCATGACGATAAACTACAAGCTAGATAGGTCCATACTTCCATGGCCCAGCCTCAGGTCCCTCGACCTTTTTGTCCCCCTGGACTAGGTTCTCACTTCTGATTGTGCGGTGTGACATGAACTTTATGTCCTTGTTCACGTCGAACAACTTTTGTTGAGCCGCATACATCCCCTTGAGGTACCTCTCCATTATCATCTCTTCTACAAGAGGTTAAACTGCCCAACTCCCACCACACATTATTCATCCCATAATTTGGGTTTCCATCATCTTTCACATCCAAAAGTACCCCCAAACGACATGGATTCTAAGCCCCAGGGCTCTCTTACCATCTTGGTCCAATGTCCCTGAGGATTCTAGATGAAAATTTGATATAAGTCTTGAATGGAAAATATGGTCAGTGGTCGACGTTCATTTTTTCCCCATTCTAACAAACGATACAGATACTATGTCACAAACATGGTCAGTAGTTATCCCTAATCTTTGTTTCCATTTTTTGTTCTCCCTCATGGCAGGCGTGATGATCCACCCATTCCACCCATCTGTCACATTCACATGACATTAAACTAGGCATCTACAATCCAAGATATATGACCATAAACTAAGATCTACTATTTCCTTTTTTTCATGATGTAAAACTGCACAACATCTCTAGAAATATTTTTTTCATGATTCTAACCCTCATGGGATACATTGGAAAACCCATACATTTTGTCCTTGGGTCCATCATAGGTTCATTTATTCTTTCTCTAGGCCTCTTTGCCTGATTTCTCTCCTGGAATTATGAATTTTATGCCATATGTGGCTTATTGATTCATTTATGTCATGTTATTTTCCACGCCATACATGTTTCTCATCGAGATACCCCACTCTTATCTTCATCCTTACTGTATACCGTTAAACTACACAGCATATCCAAAACTATGTAAGGCTTGATTCCCATCCCTCATGAGATATGTAGGAATGCCCAGATGTTTTTTCTTTAGGTCCATCCCTGTCTCTCAGAAACCTCCTCATCTCTCTAGCCACTTGGCCTGAGTCCCCCAAGAGGGTGGTATGTGGGGTGGTATGGGGTTATGTCCTCATCCACATTAGGTTTGTAATAGCCCCACCACATTCCTCCCCCTCTTGAGATCTCTCCACTTCCTTGTTCTCCACCCATATTTTTGATTCATCTACTCTTGAATTGGACCCGTCAACCCTCATTGGCAGTTCACTAATGTGCCCCGGAGCACTCTGTTTCAGGACTGAGAGTGTTGAATTCTTCATAGACATGTTATTACCCATTTTCATGATTCATGTTCCCATTTATTTGGGATTTCATCATCTTTGAAATTCAAAAGGACCCCCAATTGGCATGGATTCTAGGACCCAAGGAACTCCTACCATCTCAGGCCAATGTCCCCGAGGATTCTAGATGACAATTTGATACAAGTCTCGCATTGAGAATATGTTCAGCGGTCGATGCTCATTTTTTGTTCCAATTTCAGGTCACGTGATATGGATATTGTGTTTTGAACATGGTCAACATCTATCCTCCATCTTCACGCCACCCCCATTAATCCTTAAATATTGGTTACATGATTTACATCCTTTTTCATTCCATTATGGCCAAGTGTAATTTCGACACTCTTGGTGCTATCCCTCAGTGTGCGTGTTCACATTAAGAGCCCGAAGCCACGGTGAGGCATCATTCAAGGCTCCATGAAATTTTCCCCTTTCTCTGTATTCAATGTGTCACAAATACCTTCTCCGCCCTTATTTCCCACACCGAGATCAGCTCACGTGGGATTAAGGATTTGGTCAAGGTTTGCACCTTTTTGGATGAGTCTCTCCACATGGTCTAATCTCTAAGACCCTAAACTAATATCTCTCTACATCCTTACTGCAAGACTTTAAACTTCCGGACATCCTTATAAACTACATATAACTTGATTCCCATCTTTATGGGACACGTAGGAATGCCAAGGAATTTTGCCTTCGGGTGCAACTCAGGTTCCCCTAATTGTCTCTTATCTTCAGAATTCTAGACCTGACATTTATAGGACTATGTGGTTTGGTGTATATGGGCTTATGTCTTCATTCATGTCAGGCTTTCAATATCCACACTATGTACTCCCCTTTTAGGATCTTGTCTCTCCTTCCTCTCATCCTTCATGACGTTAAACGGCACTCACAGAACTATGTATGGCTTGATTCCCATCCTTATGGGATATGTAGGAACCCCCTTACATTTCATCTTTGGGTTTATCCCCACATTATCTAACATTTTCTGGCCCCTTGGCTTAAGGTTTCTTCCACAGGATTGTGTGTCGTGTGGTGTGGACCTCATCCTCATTCACATCAGGAATGCTTTATCACGCTATGTGCATTCCCTTCAGGACCTCACTATTTTGTGTACGTCCATGCCATATGGCCATAAACTAGGATTCCTGGTCCCATATGACTTTAAACCATTGTTTCTTTTCCATGTGACATTAAAATACATAGGCTGGTCTTATCATACGATCCTAGACTATGACCTTATCGTCTTGGCCGCACGACGAAAAATGGCACCGCATTGTGGTAGTGTCACTCAAGGGGAAATCATGTTTGGTATCAATTCTCCCCCATTTAATTTTTCAAGGCCTACATCTAGCTTTATTTCTATAGAAATTCCTGGAATATTCATCCTAGGTTCGTTCCTTCACAAAAAGCACATTAATCATAAAGAACAAAAAAGATCTATCAAATGTCACTTGTTTTGGTTTATGGGCCAGACCTGCATGACAGTATTGTCCTAGGAATTGGTAACCTACCATGCCTATTCTAGAACTATGTATGGACTGATTCCCCTCATGATGGGGTATGTAGGAATGTCCAGCCACTTTACCTCGGGCCCAGCCCAACTTTCACTTTTGGTCCCTCAACCTGAAAATCTATGATGGGAGCACGTGGTGTGATATGGACTCCTATTATCCTCATTCACATCAGGTTTTTCAATTGTCACGCGACATGTCTCCATCCCTCATTTCCATTTATGGGCTAAGCTCTAAGACCATAAAACTAAGATCCAACCATCCTTATTATAGGACACTAAACTACACAGCGTTTTCCAGAACTATGTGTGGCTTGATTCTCATTCTCATGGGATATGTAAGAATGCACAGACATTCCATCTATAGGTCCATCCCTAGGTATCTTAAATATTGTTCTCGTTTTCATCCCCCTACACCTGAACACTTTTGGTAGCATGCAGTGTGGTTTGGACTCCTGTTTTCCTCATTCACGTTGGGTTTTTCAGCCATGATCCCTCTCAATGGTTCACTTTATGTCCTTGAACCAGAAGTTTGTACCTTGTGTGCCTTTTTCCTTGGATAGGGAGTTTACACTCACTATCTGACATTCCATATAGGCGTACACAAAATTTCCATGGTCAACAGCCCAAAGTGATGAATTTCGCATGAACCACACCACGTTTTGCGTCCATGATTCATGAGCCATTTATTTGGACCATAATTCTCTTTCATGTTTGAAGGGACCCCCTTTACGGCCTATCCTCATGCCACATTGGCACACCTACCTTCTTGGGTCAACACCCTCGAAGACCTTGGATGACATTTTACAATAGGTCATGTGTTTTGAACATGGTCCAGGGATGACCCTCATTTTTCTATCCCCATTCCAGGATAATGTGAAATAAATGCTGTGTTTTGAACATGGTCAATAGATATCCTCAATTTTCACACCACCACCATTGCAATCCAGATCTCAGGCATCATGATTCACATATTTCCACTCCTTTAGGTTTAACTGGAATTCCAATGCACTCAGTTTTACACCTCCACGCATTTATGTGCATTAGGCGGGTGCTCAATATATTTTGGGACATCATGCACATAGTGTTTCATTTTCCCTAATGTGTGAATCCTTGTACCAAGAATGTGTCACCACTACTCTTTATTTCCCAAATCGAGCATGAATCATGTGGGATTACTAGTTTCTGTCGGATGTGTATTGGTGCAGCTGTACCAAACATGCCTCTCATACCGAATGACATAAAGATACAATCTGAGAACTACGTATAGCTTTATTCTCGTCCAAATGGGGTGCGTAGGAATGCTCAGACACTTTTTAATGGGCCCAGCCCATGTTTCTCCATATTTGGTCTCTTGACCTAAGATTTCTCCAGGGGTTACATAGTGTGGTATGGACAACCTTGGTCTTCATTCATGTCGGATCTCTAACAGCCGCACTCCGTACTCCCCCTTTTGGGGATCTCACATTCCACTCTCCATCCTTACCCTATGGTGTTAAAACTACATATATAGCATCCTCCTTAGCATGACATAAAACTAAAAGTAATTCAAGGTCCACTTTAGATAGGTCATGTTAGGAAGTAGGTATGATCCATGATCAAACCGATGTGCTCACCTAGTTTTCTTTCATCAAGGAGTCGTAATTTCAGGAGTGTTAGACTCCATTTGAATAGACAATCACTCCAACCACCATACATTTCATGCCCTTTATTTGGATCCTTATCCTCTTTCATACCTGAAATAACCCGTTAATAGTATGGATGATTGGCCTATGGCTCACCTATTGTCTTGGGCTAACATTCTAGAAGGATAATTGATGAAATCATGAGTCGGGCCCCATGTTTTGAACATGGGAAGTAGTCATCCCTCATTTGTTATCCCCATTTCCAGACAACGCAATAGGGATACTGTGTTTCGAACATGGCCAATAGTTATCCTTCCATCCATGTTGTCCCTATAGTGTTCTGACTTTTGGGTATCATGACTCACACATTCCACTCTCTTTAGTTCGGATTGATTCTAATACCCTAGGTGTTACCCCACTTGTGCACTAGGGAACGTTGGGAAAAAGGAAATTTGACTATTCTAAGAACTTCATCCTCCAGTCGGGCCTCCCTCTTTCTTCCCAGATATTAGGATTTTTTGTTCAAACCCTACATTCATGAAGCTTGGTTGAAACTCTCATATTTGAATGGAATAACAAAGCGGTCATCCCTCTTTTATCACATCAGGAAAGACCCACATGATCTTAGGGATTAATCGCTGGATATTTAATGAATGTGATGGAAGTGCAGCAAACAAAATACAACTAATGGAACTCATTCATGCAACCAAAATAAACAAACCATGCATGATAGTACATTATGAGTTTACACACATTAAACTGCCCAGGTATTGTCCCCTCCGATAGAGGGATTGACCTCTTCAATGGAGCATTGCAGCTCTTCCACTCTCTGGCTGGTGGCATCCAAGATCCGTTGTCGCCTGCTAAGATCCTGATCCTCCTCGATGGTGATGATATGTAACTCATCTGTCGTGATTCAGGCATGCTCCTCGTCATCTTAGATGATATCCATATTTTAGGAGGAACTCTTCATTTGTTCTTTGTCTGCTACCATCTAGGCCTTTAGGTGCGATACGAGCCCCGATTGTGATTCGAGAAAAGCATAGAACTCATTAACGCACACCATCAACTGCTGAATCTCATTCTCGGCCTCCTAAATCCTCTTGATGTACACCAATTTCCTCCACTACCATCCCACACCAAGCCCACAATCAAGCTCTTATATCATCTCCACCATGAAATATCAGATGAGAATATGAGGACGCCAGGAATCCACTCCTCTAGTGCATAGTTCGTGTAACTGAGAACAAAGCCTCCCCATTTGGTCTATCCATTTCACTTGAGGGTCTCCCCGATGAAGCGCTTGATCAGCTTCCATGATCGGCGATGTACGACCATGCTATCCACTTCATCATAAGTTGTCTCATCCTAGTCCTTAGGCTCAGCGGGTTCATAGTTAGGGAACACCTACAGGAACTCATCAACAGGATCTTCATCTGGTGTTTGTGTTAAAAGTGGGTTCCCTAGAACCAACTTGTATTATACTTTGATTACCACTACATGTATGCAGTTTTTTATATATACATGTGCTTATCTTTCCATAATAGTTTAGATACTTCTGCATCCATTTTTTATGGTAATTTCCTTAGATTACATGTCGTATCAAAGGGTTATATCAGATCCTAGGATATATTGAGTACCTTGAGATTCTATGAAATAAATCTTAAAAAAACGCCCTATGGTCAAGTTACATCATTCTGAAAGGACACAGATGATGTGTGAGCATTTGGTGTTGGGGTCTCATATGCATTAAGACTTCTTCTCATGAAGTTCGCACTTGATGATCTCTAGTAGTTGAGATCATGAGGAAATACCCACATAATAGGAACACCACATGTTTCAAGTGTCATTGGTCATTTCTATCTATGGACATGTGTAATGGTATCCAAACCTGAGATCATTATCAATGTATGTCATTTAATTACGTACTTTGATGCAAGGAAAAACCATGGCGATAAATTCATGGTGAAGTAGTTTGTATTGGGTACGTCTTTGGTTACATGGAATTGATTCAATGATCTAGATAGGATTTGTCACTTATGAGTTTAGGAAGAGATATATCAGGTCTGGTTGATTAGGATGGTTGCACCTTCATTAAATCCATAGACATGGTGGTGGAAGGTAAGACCGTCTGGACAAATCAACAAATAAAATAAAGGAAGATACAGGATGATGACACTAGTGTGCATTCTGCTTTATGGAGATATCAAGGAGAAAGAGATTATATTACACAGACCATGTTCATAGGAAGATATTCATTGATTTGACTTTACCTTATCCCTATAGGGGCCTCGATGGTTTTCTAAACCCAGCTCTTGGTCGGTGAATATTATTCAATTCTATTTAGATAAGGGCCTGGAGGGTCACACACTATAGTGCTATGAGAATCTGACCTATTCTGGGAATAGGAATATAAAACTTCATGGGCCCCGCCAAGAGATCCGACTATTATCCAAGATCTATGGATCACTAAGTAATAAATAAATTATTTAATTATTCAAGTTTGGAATAATTTGTTGAATTTATTTATTACATTTATTTACAAGTGATTAGTAAATACAAAGATAATATATTATTCGAATGGATTTAAATATATAGTGTTCGTTTAAAATTTTCAGGATAAGTGAGTCGAGTTATAGACTCAAGTTTATCACGCAATATATATTCAGTATATATTGAAGTTTGTGGAAAAATTATAAATATTATTTATGGAATAATTTAATTTGACATAAATAAATATTTATAAAACTTGTAATGCAAATATCTGTTACATGGGGTCTGGGAACCCATACCAGGTATTCTATATATTCTCTATATAAGTAAGAGAGAGGATCTTACCATGTGACTATTCATGTGCAAGAATTGTGAGACTCTCTCTCCTCCTAGAATCTAGAGAGATATTCTCTCAAGAAAGGTAGAACTTCAAGATCATCCTTCTTGGATTAAAGTTTTTTGCCTTGTGGTGGTCATCATTGCATCGAAGAGCTTGTTGGTGTACCACGCTAGCACTTTGATTCCAACGAACGATGTGCAAGCAGATTCAAGAGGCAAGTGTGGATGATATATTTGGCTTCGATGTTGGAGTATTCAAACAACGGTAACCAGAATCCTGCGACAGACTTGCACACATCAGATCTAAACAAAGTACTTGTTCAATTTTATTTTTGTGCTCTCATAAATCCAGGCATGGTCCTCAGTCCATACCGGGATATTTCACCAGAGTCGACATTGTAACGTTGCTCTGGTGATGCAAAAAAATTTAAATTCCCAGCCCATCGACTTCTCCTGCCCATCCCTACACCTAACAGTGTTATCAAAGGGAGGCATGATTTCTCATAGTCAAAAGAAAAATTAATTTGCATTAAATTTAAGTACGGGGTATTAAATAGCTTCTAATAGATTTGGTGGCACACCAATCCATTTCCAAATGGCTGAGTTATGACCATTTGAAAATTTTAATGGGATCGACGTCATCGGTTTTAAATTTTCAGATTATTTTTATTAAGAATGCATTTTAATTTTATTTATGTGTTCTTAAAAATACCAAAATCCGACCACGCTTTAGCTAGAATCTGGTTGCCGGATATTTCTCGGTATATTTATTTTTAAGAGATAAATAAAATATAATTTTATTTTATTTTATTTTATTTTTCTCAAATAAAAATTAAAATTAAAATATTAATTAAATGGGGGTCTTTGTAGACTTGGGGTCAAGTCAATTTTGATTATTTAAATTCTTTGGACTTTAAAATTAATAAAAAAATTAAGAGACCAAGACCCCAAGTTTGGTATACTCCTTTTGATTTTTTAAATAAAAAAATAAAAAGAAAAAGAAAAGAAAAGGAAGAGACCCAAGGGGGTCTTCTTCAACGAGGGTAGAGTTCTGCCTTCTTAGAAAACCTTAGCGGTTCCCTAGCCAGAGTGGTGCCCAGCAGCCAGTATGCCTCGAGCAGCGCCTCTGGTTTTCCACCTCCCTTTGCGCCTCATCGTAGCCCCACACCCAGACCTCCTCCCCCTACTCGTGCCACTCGCCGCAGCTAAACAAGGACGCACCACCTGGAACCCAGATCCCACTCGCGCTGCATGAATAAGCCCGCGCCGTCCGAAACTCACATCCCGCTCGCCTCACCGAACCAGAACCAGGAAGCCTCTGCCATGTCATCCCAGAGCTCTCCAGCCTCGGCCCTACTAACCGGCACGCCCTAGCCTAGACTACCTTCAGTTCGCCGCCTCTGGCCCAGCCTACACTAAATCGGGCCGCTGCCGCCCATGCGGCTGGCCAAAGTAGTGCGTCATATTCTTCGCACCTCGGTGGAAGACGATGTCATCACGGGGTGCGGCTGGACCCGCCAGATACGCCATGGTCAAACCAAGGTCAAGCCGCGATCACTCTGTGGTGATGTCGTGGTCACAATGCGGTCACACCACGGTCACACCATGATCACGCTGTGGTCGCACCGTGGTTATGTCGTGATTTGGTCCGGCTCTCCTAAGACTCCCTTATGGTGGTTCGCAGTCCTACTGGACTCCTCCCCATCTAGAGGTAACCCTGTTAAATAAATTTTAATTAATTTATTTTTTAAATTAAATTAATTAAAATTATATAGGGGTTTAAATTTAATTAAATCTGAAACATTAATTTAATTAAAATTAAATTTAAATTTAAAGTTCAAATTAATTTTAGAATTAAAATTAAATTAACAATTTAATTTAATTTTATAGTTAAAATTAAATTGATGGTTTAATTTAATATTGAGAATTTAAATTAAATCAAACAGTTGGAACTGATAAAAAAATTGTTGAATTTATTTAAATTCATTTAATTTATATAAGCTCCCTCTACTGTTTAAATTTTATTGCAGTTTAATTTTCGTTGCGCTTAATTTATATCGACTGGTCTTGAGAAAGCGACTGAACTGTGCATGTCTTGTTTTTTTTCTTTATTTAATTATTTATTCAATGTATGTGATGATTGTAATAATTAATTTGATAAATGACTATCTATGAATCATATTTTAATTCGAATATGTATAAGGGCTTGCATGTCCAATGCACAAGCTGTTTTTTGTACCCCTAGACCCCCTCACCTATGTGCGAGAATATTTGTGATAAAATATTGACAATCTGAGACGCAGACCCTACCATGTCGAGGTGGTAATTTAGACGAGAGCGATCTGCATTGTACAGGGGCTAGCTATGACATGAGTCAAGTGTCAACTCAGGTATGGATGCTCCTACGTCATGATTGATCTATTATTGATCAATCTTAATAGAATTCTCAATACCAGTTAGATTTCATGATTTACCTTTATGCACTGTTTATTGTTTTATGCGATTGCATGATTATTGCTTGATCACATAGAATTGTAAACAAGATAAAAAATTCATAAAGAAGTGATGAATATATTTCTATTTGCATGTTCAGTTGCGAGCGTGAAAATCAAGTTGGAACATATAAATAGAAAATAATTATATTCTTCAATTAATATAAAAATCCCTCAAATATATATTAAGTCCAAAAGCCTTCCACTTCTCACATCTAAACAAAACTGGGTGTTTGGGGTGCTCGTCAGCCATAGTTGAGAGAGCTTCTTACTACCGGGGCATTTTCATGAGATAACTGGGTCAACTTAACTAAAGTGAGTAGTCAAGGATTATACATATCTAATTTTATATCACTTTAGAGGCAAGATTTTGAGGGAATCATGTTCAAATTAAAAAATCTGGGGCTCTACTCAACAAAACAAGGAACCACGGTTCAAGTGGTTGGCTAGGATAGAGCCTACCTTGAAACCCTCCAAGTAGTGGAATAGCCATATCTTACAGACTATGAGTAAGGCTTCTAGGACCCTTTCCACTAGAATACTCAAGCTATAGATTATTTCGAATATAATAGTGAGTGTTATTAAGGTTTGCTAAAATAGTGGGAGTTATTAAATTGATATTATAATTAATATATCATTAATTTCAAAAGTCAATCAAGACAAAGTACTAACTACTAAATGTTTATCTGATGTATATTTAAAATGGAAGTCACCAACACCACAAGTAATTTATCACTGCGATCGATTCTGGATAAAGAAAATATCCTCACCGTCAATAAATTCCAGGAGTGGTATAGGCGCTTGTGCATAGTACTATGCCAAGAAAAGAAGTTGTATGTGATGTAATCCCTAGTTCCTGCTATGAAACCTCAGGGAGAAAGTAAGGAGGAAAAAGATAAATGGAGAAATCATGTAGACAATGCACTTGATGTTCAATGCATCATGTTGTTATCCATGTCCATTAAATTGCAAAAAATTCACGAGGATTAGGATTCCTACAATATGCTTTCACTTCTCCAAGAATTATATCTATAGAGGGCCTGGAAAGAAAGGTATGAGATCTCAAGTGCCCTTTGTAAGTGCAGGCTAGAAGAAGGACACCAAGACAGTCCTCACGTACTCAAGATGATTGGGTATATTGAGAGTCTTGAAGCCCTTAGGTTCAAATTGAACCAAGAACTAGTAGTGGATCACATTATTGCCTCTTTACTGTAAAGCTTCGAGACTTTTATTGTCAATTATAATATGAATGATATGTCAATGTATCTCCCAGATCTTTTGGATTTAGTTCTTCAAGCTTACAAGGATATAAAAAATACTAATTCATCTTTCCTTATGGTGAAAAAGGAAAACAAGGGCAAGACAAAGGGGTCTGCGTCCAAGTCAAGGAAAAAGACACCAATGCATCATCCGACAAAGAATCCAATGATTTAGAGGAAAAGTAATGAGAAGGAAGCTATCTACATTGAATGTGGAAAGAAAGGACACTAGAAGAAGAATTATAGAGCTGGGAAGAAGAAGAAAACTAATTCTTCTACTTCATGTATTTTTGTTATTGAATGCAATCTATCTTTATCTATAAGTTGGTTATTGGATACGATATGTGGTTCTCCCATTTGTATTCATATACAAGAACCAAGTAGGTTCAAGAAGATTGCAAAAGGTGAAGTGGATTTATGAGCTGAAAATGGTGCAAGTTTGGAATCCTTGATAGTTGGAGACTATCACTTAACATTTCCTAGTTGTTTAATTCTAGTTTTAAATAATTACTATTATGTACCTTCTGTTATTAGGAACATTATCTATTTATTGAGTTTATAAACTATGGGTTTTTATTTAAATTTTGGAAATAAATGTTGTCTCTTTTAAAGGGATAACATATGTTATGGTATATAACATCTTAACATTTTTTTATACATCATGGAAATCAAAAACCCCGTAATGGAAATCAATGAAAAAAACAGCCATCGTGACTCAAATATCACCTGCCTATGACACCTAAGGCATGGTCATATAAACGATAAGCGATTACGAAGATTACACCCCGAAGGGTATTTAGACTCAGTACAGTTAGAACCCTTGGATGTATGGCGTGCTTGTTTACAAGGAAAGATTACCAAAGCACCTTTCTCGAGAAAGGGAGAAAGATCCAATGCAGTACTGGAATTAATACATACTGATTTATGAGGTCCATTTCCAGTAGAGGCAAGTTGTGGGTTTTCATACTTCATTTCTTTTACCAATGACTATAGTAGGTATGGATATATCTACTTAATGAGGTATAAGTCTAATTCCTTTTGGTTTTTTAAGGAATACCAAAATGAAAAATAAAACCAACTTGGTAAAAAGATATAAGCACTCCACTCATACTGAGGCAGAGGATATCTTAACTAAGAGTTCATTGATCACTTGAAGGAGTGTGTGATAATATCCCAACTTACTCCTCCTTATAAATCATAATGTAATGGTGTTAGTGAAAGGAGGAATATGACCTTGATTGACATGGTCAAATCAATGATGATTCATGCAACTCTTCCATTATCCTTTTGGGGATACACATTGCAGACAGTAGCATATACCCATAACTGAGTACTAACTAAATCTACAGATGGGATTCCATATGAGTTATGGAACAGAAAGAAACTCAATCTAACAGACATATGTATATGGGGGGTGCGAGGCATTTTTCAACACTTTACCATGTGACAAATTAGCATTCAGAAGCACTAATTTCATGTTTATAAGTTATCCTATGGAAACTATAGGATATTACCTATATAAACCTTTAGATAGAAAATTTTTTGTGGAAAGATATTCCATATTTATAGAAAGGGAAAATATAATATTTTAAATAGTGGGAGCAAGATTGACTTCAATGAATTTAATGCTCCAGATGCACAAGAGTTTGTAGAGGAACAATCTCTGTGAGAGCAAGTGGAAGAATAAGTTGTTCCTGAGACAGAAATATTGTGTAGGTCTACGTGAGAGGTTACATAAAAAGAGCATTATGGATTTCTTGTCACCAAGTCAGGTTACACATTATTCCTTGAGGATTATGAACATTTAACCTACAAGGGAGTAGTAGAAGTCAAAGAAGCTACTAAATGGAAATAATCCATGAATTCTGAGATGGAGTCAATGTACCAAAATCAAGTTGGGATTTTGGTAGAACCTCCATCTGATGTAAATTCTGTTGGATGTAAATGGGTATTCAAGAAGAATATGGACATAGATGGTAAGGTTAAAACCTTTAAATCAAGACTGGTTGCAAAGGGTTTCAGGAAACGTCAAGGCATTGACTGTGATGAAACCTTCTCACTTGTATCAATGCTCAAATCCATCATAATATTGCTTGCAATAATAGACTTTCATGATTATGAAATTTGGAAAATGGATGTCAAAACTTCTTTTCTAAATGGTAAGTTGGTTGATGATGTCTATATGACTCAACCTGAAGGGTTTATCAAGTCACAAAATTCCAATAAAGTATGCAAGCTGCAGAGATCCATTTATGGATTGAAGAAGGCATCAAGATCATGAAATGTTCATTTTGATGATTCCATAAGATAATTTGGTTTTTTCAAAAATGAAATTGATCCTAGTGTCTATAAAAATGATGAAGGGAAGTCCATAATTTTCCTAGTATTATATGTTTATGAAATATTAATTATGGTAAATTAGGTGCAAGTCTTATAGTTAGTTAAAACATGGTTAAATGAATAATTATCCACTAAGGACTTTGGTGAAGTGGCCTACACTATAGGGATCAAGATCAATTAAGATATATCTCAAAGGCTTCTTGGTCTATGTCAAAGTACATATATTGATAAGGTAGTTAAAATGTAAAATTGGGAACAATCAAAGAGAGTATTGTTACCTATATGACATCGTATAAATATCTACAATAAAATGTTTCCACAAACACATGAAGAGATTTATAGAATGATTAGAATCCATTATGCCTCAGTAGTGGGTTATATCATGTATTCCATGCTTTTTACTAGGTTTGATGTCACCTTTTCTTTAAGCATGGTGGGTAGATATAAGCCAATCTAGGAGAGCTACATTGGACAGCTATTAAAACTATCCTAAATTTCTTGAGGCGTACTAAGGATATGTTCCGGGTGTATGGAGGAGATGAGGAACTAGTAGTGAGGGGATACACTGATGATAGTTTCTAGACAGATCATGATGATCTGAAATCGCAGTCAGGCTATATATTTTTCCTGAATGGTGGTGTAGTGAGCTGGAAAAGCTCCAAGAAGGTTGTGGTTGTCAATTCTACAGAAGAGTCTGAATATATTGCATCTTCTGATGCAGAAAAGAAAGCAATCTAGATATTTCGAATTATCTCAGACATTGGTTTTATGCCTAGTAGTGTAGACCCTATTCTATTATATTGCAATAATATTACTACAGTGGTGCTTTCCAATGATCCCAGGTCTCACTAGAGGAAAAAACATATTCTTTAGAAGTTTCATATCATGAGTGACTTTTCTCAAATAGGAGAAGTTGTAGTTAGTAGAGTAGCCACAGAGGAAAAAGTGGAATACCCCCTGACCAAAGCCATTTCTTAGTATAAGCATGATTCTCATGAAAGATCTAGAGGATTGAAACCTATTAACAGTTGGCTCTAGTTCATGTGGGAGTGTTGAAAGTGGGTTCCCTAGACCCAAATTGTATTTTACTTTTATTACCACTACATGTATGTCATTTTTTATATATACATGTTTTTATTTTTCCATAAGAGTGTAAATAATTCTACACCCATTTTGTTTATGTAAATTTCGTTAGATTACATGTTGTATCAAAGGTTTATAGAATATCCCAATCTATAATGAGAACCCCGAGATTCCATAACAGTAGTCTTAAAGTAACTTCTTATGGTCTAGTTACGTCATTCTAAAAGGACATAGATGATGTATGACCATCATGTGCTAAGGGATTATAAGCATTGATACTTATTCTCATGAAGTTTGCACTTGATGATCTCTAGTAGTTGAGATAATGAGGACAAAGCCACATAATAAGAACACAACATGTTTCAGGTGTTATTGGTCATTCCTATATATGAATGTGTGTAATGGTCTCCATAATTGATATCATTATTAATGGATGTCATTTAATTTCATACTTTTATGCAAGGTGAAAACCATGGAGATAAAGTCATGATGAGGTAGTTTGTGTCGGGTACGTCTTTGGTGACATCGCATTGATTGAATGTTCAAGATATGATTTGTCATTTCCAAGTTTAAGATGAGATATGTCGAGCCGGGATGATTCAGATGGTTTCTCCTTCATTAAATCCATGGCCATGGTAGTAGAAGGTACGACCATCCAGACAAATCAACAAATAAAATAAATTAAGATAAAGGATGATGAAACTAGTGTGCATTCTGCTTTATTGAGATATCGATGACAAAGAGAATATATTACACAAATCGTGTTTGTAGGAAGGTAGTTGTTGATTTAACTTTATCTTATCTCAATAAGGGCCTCGAGGGGTTTCTAGACCCAGCTCTTGGTCGGTGGATATTATTCACTACTATTAAGATAAGGTCCTAGAGGGTCACACACTATAGAGTTTTGAGAATTTTAACTATTCTAGGAATAGAAATATAGAACATGGTGGGCCCCTCCAAGAGTTCCGAGTATTATCCAAGTTTTATGCACCACCAAGTAATAAATAAATTCTTTAATTATTCAAGTTTTAAATAATTTGTTGAATTTATTTATAACATTTATTTACAAGTGATTAGTAAATACAATGATAAAATATCATTTGAACAAAATTAAATATCCAGGGTTCGTTTAATATTTTCAAGAGAATTGAGTCTAGTTTTAGACTCAAGTTTATCACGCAATATATATTTAATATATATTGCAGTTAGTGATAAAATTATAAATATAATATATGGAATAATTTAATTTCACATAAATAAATATTTATAAAAAAATTAATGCGAATATCTATTGCATGGGGGTCGGTAACCCATATTGAGTATTCTAGATATTCTCTATATAATTAAAAGGGTGGCTCTATCCATGTTACTCTTCATGTTTAGAATTGAGAGCCTCTCTCTCCTCCTAGAATCTAGAGAGATATTCTCTCAAGTAGAGAAGAACTTAAAGATCATCCTTCTTGGATTGAAGTTGCTTGCATTACGGTGATCAATTTTGCATCAAATATCATGTTGGTGTACCACGCTAGCCCTTCGATTCTAAAAAACAACATGTGAGAATATTTGAGAGGTGTGTGTGTAAGATCTAGTGGGATTCAACGTCAGAGTCTTCGAGAAATGGTCATCGAAATCTTGGACAGACTTGCACATGTCAAAACCGATCAAGGTACTTTTTCGATTTAATATTTTTTTTCTATGATAAATCCATGTGTAGTAATTGAACCATACCATGATAGTTCACCGGAGTCGATGTTGTAACATTGCTCTGGTGATGCGAAAAAATTTAAATTCCCAACCCATCGGCTTCCGCTGCTGGTCCCAGTACCTAATAGTCTAGTCCGGTAGGTCGGGACCCATGTCAACGGATTGATACCCATCATTGTATTCCACATCAATTATTTCAGGATTAGTCCTACTAATTGTCTCACCTGTGATCGGGAGTGCTACAGTTTTGTATTTTTGGATGTCTGCTTCCAAAAACACCGACGTTCCCTTGGGAAAGGAAGCGCCAGGACCTCTGACCGTCCTTGCCAAGGCATCCCATGCCATTTTAAGAATTGTGCAGGTGAGAATGCATAGATGTTAGTTGGCTTGTTTCAATTAAGGAAAGTTAAAATTTTTGTGGAAAGGAATTATAGAGATCAAACAGTCATTTTTTATCCTAATCTCTTTCAATCGGAACCCTGAGGTGTTTCCCTCCTTAAATGGTTGGCAAGTCCAAAGACACCGAAATAAAAACCCTGGGAGTCAAAACCCTACTAAGTGTTGTGATCTCCATCATTGGGTGTGCATATCCTGATGTTCATGTAGCTTCATAGACTATTGTTTGAGAGTGAGTCTTGTATATGAGGCCCTCTTGCACAGGTCAAATGTTAGTTGAGAAGTCCTAAATGGCCTAGATATGGACTATGAAAAACTGGTTTACGGTTTTACTTCAAGAGACTCTGCAAAATCTTCTAGCTCTGGGTCTGAACTTCCAACTTTACCCTCCTCCAGAGGGCTCCCTCCACTGGCCTCCTCCCCCTATGAGGACTCGTCTGATTCTTCTGGTAAAGGGAATCACTCTCTCAATTTGGAAGATGACAACTGTGTAGGGGTTGTATGATCGATCATCACATTCACTTGATCTGTCATTGGACGCAGAGAGCCCTGATAGTATACTAAGTCCTCCAGATCGGCGATATACTGCTCCCCCCTCCACCTCGGATACTAAAAAACTTGTACTGGCCTGACCAATCCCTGCCAAATCCATCTCGAGATAGTTCAGGGGGTTCCACATCTAGGAAGGGTTGTGGAATTTTTTGTTGACATCCTAGATGTCCCAAGCCTCCAGGAAGACAACATCCTCAAGAATATCTACATGGAATATATAGTATCCCGTCTTTTTATAACATAAACTTTCATTACATTACACAAAACTGAGGATCGTTAAGGTTTAGTGTCTTGGAAACAAGGATCATAATACATAAAAAAACATAAAACATTATTCTTAAACACTTGAAAGGATTCTCCTTTAGTTCATCCTATGTTCATTATGTATCTCATAACCTGGGGACATACATCAAAAGAAAGGGTGAGCAGAAGGCCTAGTAAGGGAAACAAGAGAAACATTTTACAAGTGAACTTGAGATACTTCAATAAGCACATGAAAAGAACTTTAAGGCATGAGAAAGAAATCATGAGATACATCATAATAAAAATAACATTTTTCATAACTTGAAGATGTGGCTACAACATTTAATATTGACAATCGTTTCATTTCACCAAGGTCCATCCCCAAGGTGTCGTTAAAAATTACCAAGGTTATTCACCAAGGCGTCGTTAAAATGGTCATCTCTAGAGATTAAGTATTTACCCAATGCATTGGAGCGCTATCAGGGCGCACCCTTAAAGTTGCCTTTATTATCATGTGAGCCACATATATCATCATCAAACCTTTCATAAATAACCCACATAGCATAAAATAAATGGGTTTCATTTCATAATCATAACGTTTTAAAAACTGCTTTAAAGACATGATCTTTACGTCACTTTAAACCCACGGAAAGGGATAGAGGGTTTCATGTATGTAAATCCCAGAATTTAAAATAGAACATTTTGATATATATTTGAATACCCCTGTAGAAATAAGAGCTTTGAGTATTCACTTTATAACATAAAAATAATTTTGAGAGCATAACGGCTATGTTACAAGGTTTTAGCAAACTTTGAAAAGAGAGGGAACATGGGTTGAACAATCATAATTGACCCATAAAACAGTAGAGGGACAGAATAAAAAGGATATATGGAAATGGTGATGCAATTTCAAGGAAATACCATTTGAAATGAAAAACATGGGAGGAAGACAAAAATTTGATTCCTCTTATGAAAATTCGGCAGCCTAACGGCGTCACTTAAACTTCAACAAAAATGAATTGAACAAATCAAATAGGGTCTCTCATCATATGATCATAAGAGATAAGTATGATAGATATAGAGATCATACCCCAACATAATAAAAAGGAACTTGAAAGATTTGACATGAAAATCGAACTTTGAAAAATGAGAAGGGTGAAAGAATCACTTAAACATTCGGCAGCCTAACGGCGTCACTTAAACTTTCATAAAACGAAATGATGAGAGTAAGAGGGGATCTCTCATCATATAAACATGAAAGGGGAAGTAAGAGGAATATAAAAGAACATCCTCTCACATAATAACACGGATCATAAAAGGAATGACATAAAAGAGATTACATGAAAGGAAAGAGTGGGGTCGGATCCCTTACCTTAAAACGTTACTCTTGAAACTCAAAGGATTGGACCTTGAGGGATTGGGTGAAACTTGGGAGGACTCCTTGGAAGGTAAGAAGACCAGACCTTCGTTGGGGAAGAGTTGGGAGTGAAAACCAAAGGAGGAAAGGGTGGGTATTTATAGGGAAAGTGAGGGGACAAGGCATTAATGGCCAAGGGACACCTCACATGTGCTTTTCTCAAACCCATGTGCTCTCTCTTGGCATTTATCATGGAGTTAGGCCACATGGGGCCCCCAAAACAATAATTCATCACCCATGGCCGGCCAACCCTCAAAAGATCTCATGACATCATCATGACACCGTTATGATTTCATTAAACATACTGAAACCCTAAAACGGTATTTTTACTATTCACTGAAAATTCAACTTTCTCAAAAAAATCCCAAAATTTCACCTTAACCAAATATCAATGCTCTGATTTCAAAAATGAAATCCATTTTATAAAAATATTTTTCTAAATATTTTTAATTTAATTTTTAAATAAAAACACTATTCATCGAAAATTCATTTTTTTCAGAAAAATCCCTAAAAATTACCTTAACATAATATCGATGCTCTGAGTTCAAAAATAAAGTCCTTTTTATAAAAATAATTTTCTAATTATTTTTAATTAAATTTTTAATTAAAAAACACTATTCATCGGAAAAAAACTAATACTTGATTAATAATTTATGAAACCGTTATTTACCCATTTTATTGAATCACATTACTTAATCTAGGTGTCTAAATTATATTAAAACATTCTTTGAGTGAAATTACTAATCCATTTGGTCACATTACTAATCCTAAGCGTAAAATCACTATTCATAATTTACTATTCATCAAAAATTAAGTTGATCTTATTAGACTCCAAATTCCTTACTGAACACTTTTGTAGAAGACCATTTTTTGAAAATCATTACACATCATTAGTTATTTAGGGTTTACATAAATGTTTTAAAATATCCCTTTTTCAAAAATTCATCAATAAAATACATTCTAAAATTATCTAGACATTTGAAATTTCACAAACATCACTAAAGGAAGAAATCTCAATTTATTAACCCGAAAGGATTACAAAAGGAAGCTAGGGTCTCGTCACATAGCCCCTTATAACACCGTCATACGACCGAAGTGTAAGGTGTGCTATGGTGAGAGAATGTGAGGGAGGCTCATATAACATTGCCCTAGTAGTAATCTCTACTAACTTGAACTTCTCCCATAGGTGTTTCCGTTCAAGCTTGACACGCTGGAGTTCGTCTTGGGCTTGGTCCAAAGCGAAGCCCACAGATGCTACCTCCTTCCCAAGCTCTGATAAGTGGGCTTCATAAGGGTTGAGTCTACTGGATGAAGCCATCGACTCCTCTTTCTGCATTAACCATTAACATCTTATTAAATCAATAAGAGTAAGTTAATATACTACTCAAAAAGATTGGGTCGTTACATTCTTTCCCCCTTAAGAAATTTTGTCCCTGAAATTTACACTTGAGGCCTAGTCGAAAAGGTGAGGGTACTTTTGCTTCATTGTTTCCTCAGGCTCCCAAGTCGCTTCTTCATATTTATGATTCCTCCACAACACTTTCACAAGGTGGGTAGTCTTGTTTCGTAGGACCTTGTCTCTACGGTCCAAGATCTCCACTGGCTGCTCCTCGTAAGAGAGGTCATGTAACAGCCCAAGATTTTATAAAAAATATTCTTTTTAATTTTATTAATGTCTTGTGTTGTACGCTACACCAAAAGGAGCTTGCATAACACGCATCCTTGTCTTGCCTTGCATTACACGCAATCGCGACCTTCCTCGATAGCGTGTGTAATACGCAATACCGAGTTTCACTAAACAACGATGTGCTAGTAAAATATTATTAAAACTAGCCGTTATGAATAGTAATAACCACTTTTTAAAATTATGTAAATCTTATTTTTCAAAATGAACTTCATTCTTGGATTCGGAGTATCGAATTTAGCCTAAGGTGAAATTTTGGTACTTTTCGGATAACTTTCATATTCTGATGAATAGTGAAAAATTACTAAATTATAATTAAAAACAACTTTTTTAATCGAAATAATTAATAGTGATAAATTATTAATTTGAGTGGTTTTAAAGTATATTTAGAATATATTTTTACAATTTAATACAATGTTGGTCATTGGTTGTAATTTCACATTTAAACCAGACACAATCAAGTGTCAATCTTTTGATATATATTGTTTCCTAAAAACACGCTATTTATTTTAACAGCGGGATTTAATTATAAAATTAATTAATGCAACTTCTATGTTATGAATTTGGTAAAATAGATTTCATTTTTGAATTCGGAATATGAAATATAGCTTAGGATGAAATTTTGGCATTGTTCTGAAAACTTTCAATTTTTGATGAATAGTGAAACCACTAAGTGGTAGGTTAAAAAACTGAATTTTGCATAAAACTTAATTTTACCGCTTCTGTGAATGGAATTTCGAAAATCCGAGAGACACGGTTAATATCAAGGACTAAAATGTGGTTCAATGAGATGAAAATAAATTTTTGGTGAATAGTAACTTTTTACTTTTTTTACCGCGGTTAATAGTAAATAGGGTAACTAAGGGTAAATATGATATTACTATTACCCTAACACATGTCCTAATTATATTGGACAAGTGTAATTCAACCAAAAACAAACTTAGGAATAAAATATGACCATTTAGGCCCACTTGGATTAGATTAGGACATTTATTATTAATTTATTTAAAGAAAGGTTAAAATAGTTAAAATCAAAGTTTAATAAGTAAATCATTTTTAATATGGGGTTATACATAAGATAAATTCGATTCTAAATATTCATTAGAAAGCTAAAACGATTTCCTACATGATGGTATTTTATTTGTAATTTTTAGACATAAAATAATTTAATTTATTTATGACACAACGATGATGCAGTAATTATCTTATTAATGAAATATTGACATAATTGATGTTATAAACACCAAAATAAATGTAATTTGAGATTTTTTATGAATTCCACTAATTTTCTAGGTTACTATGATATATTAATGTTGATTTAATGAACTTGGTTCGAACATTTAATTCTGTTATGACTTTCACAAAAATCATATATCAAATAGTGTCAAAATTGACACAAAATAGTTTTTAAATCAAATATTATATTATTAATTGTTATTGTATTCCTAAAAATCTAAGGTTCGGCCAAATGACTTAGATAAGGATATATATATTAATAATAAACAATTTGGGGTTCTTTTGGCATGTTATAGTAAGTTTATTAACCATATAGTGAAAGAAAACAAAAAGACATGGTAAAAGTTAAATTATTTAACTTAGAGTTAAATTTAATTGATAAGGTTAAAATAATATCCTAAACTTGTCTAAATTCTATTGGTTGATAGGATTTCGACCCATCCCCTCCTTATCTTCGAAATAAGACCCTTTGGAACCATTATAAACCGATTTTGACTTTAATATAAAATAATATTTTGAGATATTCCTAAGGTGCCCCTCTCCTCCCTTATAAAAGGGCACCTCCTCCCCCTCCTCCTCACACCAATTTGAGCACTCAATCTCGGCCAACCCCTGCCAAAATCTCTTCTCCACTTCCCTAGAAACATCCTAGAGGTTCTGGTCTTCCTCAAAGACCAATTTTAGTTCCCTAAGAGGAGGTCTCCAAAAGGCGCTTCAAAGAAGAGGTAATTACCGTTACCAATTCTTTCATCTTTATTTCTTCTTCCACTTCTTCTTTTTAGGTTGTTTCATTATGAAGTAATAACATCAGTATCACTCATATACTGATATGTTATTATAAGTATGAAACAACCCTATTTCACCATCTATCCATCCTACGGAAAAAGAAATCACCGCGCGTGCGTACGTACGGAATACCGTCTCCACGCCGTGGTGTAATCTATTTTCCACCACCACCTTACATGGATGGGTATAATGGTGTAAAGAATAACTATACATAGTTATTACAACATCATATTGATTCTGATATATTGTATAATCCACTCCAATTCAATTCAATATTTATAGAAATGATATCATCGCTCGTGCGTACGTACGGACTACCGTCTCCACGACGCGATGAGATTCATTCTCCATGTTAACCATTTAAAAATGATTATAAAGTATATATAAGAAATAATAATGAAATATATGACATTATAAAGCTACTGGATTTATGTATATATATACATATGTATGTCATCTACTTACTTCCATTTCAAGACAATAAGGAAAGGAAAACAGCGTTCATGCGTACGTACGGACTACCGTCTCCATGAACGGTGTTTTTCATTTTATTTATCTACCTATTATATATATATATATACTGAATATATATGATATATAAATCATATTTTATATTATGGAAGTAAGTAAATCATGATATATGTAATAATGATGTCAAGAACAACATGTCAAAACACCTACGATAAATGAAACGATTTTACCCAAAACGCTTCTTTAACATGGAATTTACAAAAGAACGGGTAATATAATGTCATAATTAAACCATATATGATATCATAACAATGAATATGATTCTGTAATAAGTCAATAACATGATCTAAATCATTATACAGGAGGTTCGGACACTTACAAAGCAAGTCGGACCTAAGGTAAGGGAAATATCACAATCTCATTTTTATCCGAGATTGTTTATTCGTAAGTATTTACTGGGGTGTATTTTATCATCCACATCCATGTTTACTCAATATGTAATATTATTTCCATCCATCTAAAATTGTTTAAATCCATTTTTACCCTTCGGTGAGTTTTTAGTAATACGTATGAAAGGAATCTTTTGTCGTTTTTCGTACGAGGTACTTTTTGACTTTTCCGACAAAAGTACGAAGAATGTTTTTTTTAAACTTATACGGCACGAACGGATTTCTACTGTTTTATAAAGCCTTATTTTCATGAAGATTCCTCTAAAATATTTCATGACTATTTTCAATAAAATCTCTTTCTTTTAAAATTGCATGATGTTTTGTGAAAAGAAATTGATTTTGAAGAAGAAAGGATATTTTCCTCAAGAATTCAATTCAAGTGTTTTATCAAAATTATTTTCCATCTAAGATAATAAAGGGTTCTGTTTCTATCCATATTTTTACATTGATTTGACTATGTTGTGATGGAATTATGTTTATGAATTACTTTATCTTATATGAATTGATTTATGATGTCATGATGTTTCAAGAATCCCATTTTTGTTACATGTGTTATGCGATGATGTATGTTTTATGATTATGTGGCACACATAAGAAAGGATTCATTATAAGATGGGTGGGACCTATATCTCCCTCCAATGCATTGGGTAAAGATTTTATATCTCATGAGATAGACATGGCTGAAATGGTAGGTTATACCGGTTCAGTGAAACAGGGCTGAAACGAGGATTACTCGATTCAGAAAGGGACTTTGTCCACTAAGATAGTCTTGGCAATGAGTCTTGACTAACAAGAAATGATTCTCTATGATTATGTGTGTATGCCACAAAGTTTCATATTTTAAGTTATGATTATTGGGATTACATTTCACTTCTATGATTTATCCCATGTTATGAAATTATGCTCTCTTTTGCAGGTTAAGATTTCCAAAAGTTATGTTCTTGATTTTCTTTTGTTTACCCTTACTGAGCATTTGAGCTCACCCTTTTATGTTTTCTTTTCCCCAGGATATAAAGAAAGGTTTTTAGGTAAAAAAAAGGGGAAGATCTTTATGGGAGATATTGAAGATCTTTCACCACGATTAGAAGATTATGTTCCGAGTTTCCAAAGACACTAAACTATTACGATCCTTGTGTGTGTGTTTTTGTTATGTACTAAGTATTCCGCAAATGTAATGTAATGTCCATGTACGTCAGGCTTCGGGTCCACTACAGTTGGTATCAGAGGAAAGGTTTAGTCAACCTTTGGAAACTAGGATGCGAAAACGTTAGTGAGATCCCTAGAGATATTTCTAAGGTATGTCTAGGGATGTCCCTAAGGATAAGTATACGTATAAGATATAGTCCTAGAACTATGGTAACGATCTTAGAATTTAACCTAAGAAGTTAGATATTGAGGATACTCCCCCTTTGTTATGTTGTTTTCCCTAGCATGATTTTTGCCTCTCACACTATTCTTTTTGGGTTTTAGAAAATGGCTGGAAACAAGGTGATTCACGATAATGGAGGATATGATGGACAATGGAATGATATTTTTCATGAGCAACAAAATGAAATGGGATTTGGAAGTCCAAACATCATTATTATGCCGAATCAGCAATCTCATAATATGATCAATAAAGAAAAATTTGGTAAGTTTCCTGACTCGGCTAATAAGAGAAAGATGGAGTTTCATGAAGATCATAGAGGAAAGAAAGTTCAATTTCCCCTATGTAATTCATGTGGGAAGAGGCATCAAGGAGAATGTTTCAAAGGAACTAGAAGATGCTTTGGGTGTGTAAAAGAAGGACACAAAGCAAGTAAGTGCAAATGAAAAGGTTCAATTAACACCATGGATGAGGATAATGGTATTGCTACGACATCAACAATGGTAAAATGCTTTAAATGTGGAATGTACGGGCATTATGCAAACCAATGCCCTAAGGGAAAGTCTCATGAAGAGAATCAGTATGGTCGTATGGGAAGTATTTATGTTGACGATGATGAAGAAACTACAAATGATATGTGAGATGAAAGAAATGTTGAAGCTCGGTCAATGGTCTAAGAATGTAGTGGAATGATTACATGTTTATCATGTGTAGTGTTGTATAAGTAATCTCATGGAATAAGGAGACATCTAAGGATTGTTACACTGTTGTCTTTCCTTAAGTGTATGATGAATGGTACCAGTAACCATGAAAGGTTATTCAGATACTTTTGGAAAGTAGATGATAAGTGCATAATGAAAGGATAAGAAGACAATGAGATGTTTGATTGTATTCATGAGCTCATGATTGATATAAGGACTAAGTGATATCATGGTTTGAGTATATAGAATTTTGAGGATTTTGGTATGTGGAAAGTGTTAACTTTTAACTGCATTCAAGTTTTCACTAAGGTTCAATGGGTATTCAAGAGAGTACAAGATTAAGGCCTTTGAATGTTTGGAATGTGTCCAACAAGATATATCTTATGATATATGGGGATCAACGATGTTATTAAATCTCTGGTAATCGTTTTCACTATGTTATGAGAATGGACTGCAGTATTATGGATAGGACTAAAGATTGGAATAGATTATGTTGGACATAAGTTAGTATTGTTTAAGGATAGAAGTTTTTTTCGATATTATTTATGGGATGTTATAGTAATATAGTTTTAGAAAAAGGACAACCTGCAGGACGGGCGACAGCCCATCGCTTCGGACAAGGATGTGGGAATCGAACCCACAACCGAAGTGCGAATGGCCTTTATCGCCTACCACTGACCTACAGGAAGTCCCTGTTTTAGTAGAAACTAGTGTTATTATATTAAGCAGTATGATATATGAAGTATAAGCCCATTTTAGGAACCATATATGATTAATCCCACTATAGATCGACTTATGTATATAAATTTTTCTAACCTTTTGAGACAGATGGAATGACCCGTCATTCTATCACATGATCTGCTAACACTTCACGAATAACAAATTCAACTTCATTTATTTAAGAGATGAAGTGGAAATTGTTAAAGGCACGAACAACAGTGAGATTGTACCAAAATAAAGTAAGTATTTATTCTAATTCAAATTCTTTAACTTTAGGGAAATGATCTTGAAAACCAAAAATGTTGTCCTAGTTCTCTTATATCTGATGAATCAGATGGTACCTTAGATCATCACAAATTTATGGCTTTGTGATTGCTGGATTTTCCATAGCCATGTTCTCTACCACTCTCCATCAGAACATGATGGTTAGATTTCTCTTCCATATCCATATTTTCACCTATGTGGAAACCCAATGATTAGTTTATTTGGGTAACCGTTACGTTTCATACTTTTGTTTTTAAAGATTGGTTTTGATATTCCTTTTTACGATGTGGGTTTTTATTAAAGAAACTTTCGAATAGTAAACCATTTATAACCCCGACGAATTTCGAGGGCGAAATTCATTTTAAGGGGGGTAGAATGTAACAGCCCAAGATTTTATAAAAAATATTCTTTTTAATTTTATTAATGTCTTGTGTTGTACGCTACACCAAAAGGAGCTTGCATAACACGCATCCTTGTCTTGCCTTGCATTACACGCAATCGCGACCTTCCTCGATAGCATGTGTAATACGCAATACCGAGTTTCACTAAACAACGATGTGCTATTAAAATATTATTAAAACTAGCCGTTATGAACAGTTATAACCACTTTTTAAAATTCTGTAAATATTATTTTTCAAAATGAACTTCATTCTTGGATTCGGAGTATCGAATTTAGCCTAAGGTGAAATTTTGGTACTTTTCGGATAACTTTCATATTCTGATGAATAGTGAAAAATTACTAAATTATAATTAAAAACAAATTTTTTAATCGAAATAATTAATAGTGATAAATTATTAATTTCAGTGGTTTTAAAGTATATTTAGAATATATTTTTACAATTTAATACAATGTTGTTCATTGGTTGTAATTTCACATTTAAACCAGACATAATCAAGTGTCAATCTTTTGATATATATTGTTTCCTAAAAACACGCTATTTATTTTAACAGCGGGATTTAATTATAAAATTAATTAATGCAACTTCTATGTTATGAATTTGGTAAAATAGATTTCATTTTTGAATTCGGAATATGAAATATAGCTTAGGATGAAATTTTGGCATTGTTCTGAAAACTTTCAATTTTTGATGAATAGTGAAACCACTAAGTGGTAGGTTAAAAAACTGAATTTTGCATAAAACTTAATTTTACCGCTTCTGTGAATGGAATTTCGAAAATCCGAGAGACACGGTTAATATCAAGGACTAAAATGTGGTTCAATGAGATGAAAATAAATTTTTGGTGAATAGTAACTTTTTACTTTTTTTACCGCGGTTAATAGTAAATAGGGTAACTAAGGGTAAATATGATATTACTATTACCCTAACACATGTCCTAATTCTATTGGACAAGTGTAATTCGACCAAAAACAAACTTAGGAATAAAATATGACCATTTAGGCCCACTTGGATTAGATTAGGACATTTATTATTAATTTATTTAAAGAAAGGTTAAAATAGTTAAAATCAAAGTTTAATAAGTAAAGCATTTTTAATATGGGGTTATACATAAGATAAATTCGATTGTAAATATTCATTAGAAAGCTAAAAAGATTTCCTACATGATGATATTTTATTTGTAATTTTTATACATAAAATAATTTAATTTATTTATGACACAACGATGATGCAGTAATTATCTTATTAATGAAATATTGACATAATTGATGTTATAAACACCAAAATAAATGTAATTTGAGATTTTTTATGAATTCCACTAATTCTCTAGGTTACTATGATATATTAATGTTGATTTAATGAACTTGGTTCGAACATTTAATTCTGTTATGACTTTCACAAAAATCATATATCAAATAGTGTCAAAATTGACACAAAATAGTTTTTAAATAAAATATTATATTATTAATTGTTATTGTATTCCTAAAAATCTAAGGTTCGGCAAAATGACTTAGATAAGGATATATATATTAATAATAAACAATTTGGGGTTCGTTTTGCATGTTATAGTAAGTTTATTAACCATATAGTGAAAGAAAACAAAAAGACATGGTAAAAGTTAAATTATTTAACTTAGAGTTAAATTTAATTGATAAGGTTAAAATAATATCCTAAACTTGTCTAAATTCTATTGGTTGATAGGATTTCGACCCATCCCCTCCTTATCTTCGAAATAAGACCCTTTGGAACCATTATAAACCGATTTTGACTTTAATATAAAATAATATTTTGAGATATTCCTAAGGTGCCCCTCTCCTCCCTTATAAAAGGGCACCTCCTCCCCCTCCTCCTCACACCAATTTGAGCACTCAAGCTCGGCCAACCCCTGCCAAAATCTCTTCTCCACTTCTCTAGAAACATCCTAGAGGTTCTGGTCTTCCTCAAAGACCAATTTTAGTTCCCTAAGAGGAGGTCTCCAAAAGGCGCTTCAAAGAAGAGGTAATTACCGTTACCAATTCTTTCATCTTTATTTCTTCTTCCACTTCTTCTTTTTAGGTTGTTTCATTATGAAGTAATAACATCAGTATCACTCATATACTGATATGTTATTATAAGTATGAAACAACCCTATTTCACCATCTATCCATCCTACGGAAAAAGAAATCACCGCGCGTGCGTACGTACGGAATACCGTCTCCACGCCGTGGTGTAATCTATTTTCCACCACCACCTTACATGGATGGGTATAATGGTGTAAAGAATAACTATACATAGTTATTACAACATCATATTGATTCTGATATATTGTATAATCCACTCCAATTCAATTCAATATTTATAGAAATGATATCATCGCTCGTGCGTACGTACGGACTACCGTCTCCACGACGCGATGAGATTCATTCTCCATGTTAACCATTTAAGAATGATTATAAAGTATATATAAGAAATAATAATGAAATATATGACATTATAAAGCTACTGGATTTATGTATATATATACATATGTATGTCATCTACTTACTTCCATTTCAAGACAATAAGGAAAGGAAAACAGCGTTCATGCGTACGTACGGACTACCGTCTCCATGAACGGTGTTTTTCATTTTATTTATCTACCTATTATATATATATATATACTGAATATATATGATATATAAATCATATTTTATATTCTGGAAGTAAGTAAATCATGATATATGTAATAATGATGTCAAGAACAACAAGTCAAAACACCTACGATAAATGAAACGATTTTACCCAAAACGCTTCTTTAACATGGAATTTACAAAAGAACGGGTAATATAATGTCATAATTGAACCATATATGATATCATAACAATGAATATGATTCTGTAATAAGTCAATAACATGATCTAAATCATTATACAGGAGGTTCGGACACTTACAAAGAAAGTCGGACCTAAGGTAAGGGAAATATCACAATCTCATTTTTATCCGAGATTGTTTATTCGTAAGTATTTATTGGGGTGTATTTTATCATCCACATCCATGTTTACTCAATATGTAATATTATTTCCATCCACCTAAAATTGTTTAAATCCATTTTTACCCTTCGGTGAGTTTTTAGTAATACGTATGAAAGGAATCTTTTGTCGTTTTTCGTACGAGGTACTTTTTGACTTTTCCGACAAAAGTACGAAGAATGTTTTTTTTAAACTTATACGGCACGAACGGATTTATACTGTTTTATAAAGCCTTATTTTCATGAAGCTTCCTCTAAAAGATTTCATGACTATTTTCAATAAAATCTCTTTCTTTTAAAATTGCATGATGTTTTGTGAAAAGAAATTGATTTTGAAGAAGAAAGGATATTTTCCTCAAGAATTCAATTCAAGTGTTTTATCAAAATTATTTTCCATCTAAGATAATAAAGGGTTCTGTTTCTATCCATATTTTTACATTGATTTGACTATGTTGTGATGGAATTATTTTTATGAATTCCTTTATCTTATATGAATTGATTTATGATGTCATGATGTTTCAAGAATCCCATTTTTGTTACATGTGTTATGCGATGATGTATGTTTTATGATTATGTGGCACACATAAGAAAGGATTCATTATAAGATGGGTGAGACCTATATCTCCCTCCAATGCATTGGGTAAAGATTTTATATCTCATGAGATAGACATGGCTGAAATGGTAGGTTATACCGGTTCAGTGAAACAGGACTGAAACGAGGATTACTCGATTCAGAAAGGGACTTTGTCCACTAAGATAGTCTTGGCAATGAGTCTTGACTAACAAGAAATGATTCTCTATGATTATGTGTGTATTCCACAAAGTTTCATATTTTAAGTTATGATTATTGGGATTACATTTCACTTCTATGATTTATCCCATGTTATGAAATTATGCTCTCTTTTGCAGGTTAAGATTTCCAAAAGTTATGTTCTTGATTTTCTTTTGTTTACCCTTACTGAGCATTTGAGCTCACCCTTTTATGTTTTCTTTTCCCCAGGATATAAAGAAAGGTTTTTAGGTAAAAAAAAGGGGAAGATCTTTATGGGAGATATTGAAGATCTTTCACCACGATTAGAAGATTACGTTCCGAGTTTCTAAAGACACTAAACTATTACGATCCTTGTGTGTGTGTTTTTGTTATGTACTAAGTATTCCGTAAAAGTATTGTAAAGTCTATGTACGTCAGGCTTTGGGTCTCTACAGGTCATGTTCCAGTTGTACCACCTCTGGGTTCAGTACATGCGAAGGGTCGTGTATGTACTTCCTCAAGAGAGATACATGGAAGACATCATGAACTTGAGCTAGGTTCGGTGGAAGTGCTAGACGATAGGCCACTGCTCCTATGCGATCAAGGATTTCATAGGGGCCAATGTACCTAGGGATGAGCTTCCCTTTCTTCCAAAACCGCATGACTCTCTTCCATGGAGAAATTCGAAGGAAGACTTTGTCACCAACACCAAACTCCAAGTCCCTTCGACGATTGTCAGCATAGCTCTTCTGCCGACTCTGAGCAGCCTTTATGTGTTGTTGGATGGCATGAACCTGTTCCGTCATCTCTTGCACGAGATCAGGCCCAAGAAGCTTCCTCTCACCAGTTTCATCCCAACAAGTAGGAGTTCTACACCGCTTTCCATATAGAGATTCATAGGGTGCCATCTGAATACTCGAATGGAAGCTGTTGTTATAGGAGAACTCAACTAATGGGAGGTGTTGATCCCATCCACCTTTAAATTCCATTGATCATAATCTCAACATGTCTTCGAGTGTCTGAATAGTCCTTTCAGATTGGCCATCAGTTTGAGGATGATAGGTCGTACTAAAATTCAATTCAGTATTCAGAGCATGTTGAAGACTTCTCCAGAATTTTGATGTGAATCTTGGGTCACGATCAGATACGATGGATAGTGGTACCCCATGCAGCCTTACCACTTCCTTCACGTATATCTTGGCAAGCTGATCCAGAGAGAAATCTTCCCGAATAGAGATAAAATGGGCTGTCTTGGTGAGACAGTCCACAATAACCCATATCGCATTGTTTCCTTTGGATGTTTTTGGGAGACCAGTTACAAAGTCCATAGTGATATTATCCCACTTCCATACTGGTATGGGTAGTGGTTGTAATACCCCCTTAGGAAGTTGTCTTTCTGCCTTTACTTGCTGACACACCAGGCACCTTGTAGTGTAATCAGCAATCTCCCTCTTCATGTTATCCCACCAATAATGATCACGAAGGTCTCTATACATCTTAGTGCTTCCCGGGTGTATAGAGAATGTAGAGCTATGAGCTTCATCCATCAGTTCTTTCTTTATCTCCGGAATAGATGGAACACATAGTCTTGTACAAAATTTCAATACACCTTCTTGATCAATATTGAAATCAGGGAACTTCCCATCCTTTACAGCCTCAAACTTCTCCTGCAGCAAAGGATCTTCTTTTTGAGCCTTCTTGATCCTCTCTAGTAATGAAGGTTAAGAAATCATTTGGAATAGGTTTGATGATGTCCCTTTCCTTATAATTCCCATGTCCAGTTTTACTAGATCTTTAATCAAGGGATCTCCTAAGATCCTCATTGTTTCCAAAACAACAGGATCTTTCCTGCTTAATGCATCCGCGACTTTGTTTGCTCTTCCCGGGTGATAATGAATTGAACAATCATAGTCTTTAATAAGCTCCAACCATCTCCTTTGTCTCATGTTCAATTATTTCTATGTGAAAATATAATTTAGACTTTGGTGGTCAGTGTATATATCACATTTCTCCCCATAAAGATAGTGCCTCCATATCTTTAGAGCAAAAACAACTGCCGCCAGCTCTAGATCATGCGTAGGATAATTCTGCTCATGAATCTTCAATTGTCGAGATGCATAAGAAATTACCTTGTCATTTTGCATGAGGACGCACCCAAGCCCTTTCAGAGATGCATCGCTAAAAATAACGAATACTTCTCCGATAGAGGGTAGTGTTAACACCGGTGCAGTAACCAATCTCTTCTTCAGCTCTTGGAAACTTTCCTCGCATTCCTTTGTCCAGATGAACTTAACCCCTTTTCGAGTCAACTTGGTTAGTGGATTAGAAAGTCGTGAAATTTTTTTCACAAACCTCCTATAATATCCTGCTAAACCAAGGAAACTATGAATCTCAGTTACTGTTGTGGGTTGAGGCCACTCCTCCACAACCATTGTCTTTGCAGGGTCAACCAAGATTCCTTCATTGGTTACGATGTGCCCCAAGAAAGCCACCTGTTGTAACCAAAACTCACACTTGCTGAACTTCCCAAAGAGCCTCTCCTTCCATAGAGTTTTCAATATAACCCTTAGATGATCTTCATGCTCCTCATGACTTTTTGAATATATCAACATATCATCAATAAAAACTACCACAAAGTTATCAAGGTAGTCCTTAAAGACTCTATTCATCAAATCCATGAAAATAGCAGGAGCATTAGTCAAGCCGAAGGGCATAATAGTAAACTCATAATGCCCATATCTTGATCGGAAGGCAGTCTTTGGAATATCTTCCTTCTTCACCCTCAGTTGATGATAACCAGATCAAAGGTCAATCTTAGAGAAGAATTGAGCCCCACGAAGTTGGTCAAATAAATCATCAATTCTTGGAAGAGGATATCTGTTCTTCACTGTGATCCCGTTCAGTTCTCTATAATCGATGCATAGCCGCATTGATCCATCCTTCTTCTTCACAAAGAGAACTGGTGCTCCCCAAGGAGACACACTCGGTCGGATAAACCCATTATCCAAAAAGTCTTGGAGTTGTTTCTTTAACTATTCTAGCTCCACATTTTCCATTCTATACGGAGTCTTTGATATCGGTTGGGACCCAGGTACGATTTCAATGGAGAACTCTACCTCTCTTTCTGGGGGAGGTCCAGGTAACTCCTCAGGAAATACATCCATGTATTCCTGAATAATCGGAACATCTTCTATTTGTATGCTCCCTTTTCCTTCTTCATCATCACCAATTAACTCCATAAAAAATGCTATAGGAGGTGCTTCTAGATAGGGATCAATTCGGGATATCTCTCCTTGGAAGATAACTGTAGGTCGTTCATTCAAGACTACTGAGATTTCCTTACTCCTGCATTTGATCTTATCATTATACTTTGAGAGCCAGTCCATCCCTAGTATAATGTCGAATTCCATCATGGGAATGACTACTAGATTTGCGATAAGATTGTTCTCACCAAAGTAAACACTAGAGTCTCTAAATACTGTTGATGCAAGGATAATCCCACTTGGAGTCTTGACAGACAACACTACCTCTAGCAGTTCGGGGATTGATTCTATATTCCTTGCAAACTTGGAGGAAATAAAGGAATGCGTAGAACCAGAATCAAATAAAGTACTTGCTAGTTTTGAGAGGACAACAAGAGTACCTGCTACCACATCGTTCGGGACTTCAACTTCAGCTGTTGTGATAGCGAAAGCACGACCTTGCTCTCTTGGCCTCTGCTGAGGTTGGTGGTGATTCCCCTCCACCGCCCTCGGATTTGGACATTGGTTAGCAAAGTGCCCAAGCTGTCCACACTTGAAGCATGTGACTTCGGGTAGGGCCAGAACCATATTTCCTCTGTCGTTAGTGTTGGGAAGCTGAGGCTTCACCTCACTATGACAATTCCGAGCAATATGGACTCCTCTTCCACACTTGTAGCACTTGCCACTTCCGTTCAATAAGTTCCCCAGATGATTCTTCCCACATTTATTTCATGTGGTAAGTTGCATTTGCTTTCCACCTCTTCCCTGATCAAAAGACTTCCCTAAACTGGGCTCCAACGATCTCTTCTTTTCATTTGGCTTATGAGACCACTGTGTCTCACCAAACTCCAGCTCGACTTTCATATCACTTCGAACTATTTCTTCATAGCTATCATAGTCCCTGTTGGCTAGATTCTTCCGAAGATGAGGTCGTAGTCCACCAAAGAATCTATCATCCTTCCCATTAGGGTCCATGACAAAGCTTGAGGTATAACGGGAAAGCCTTGTGAAGTTCATCTCGTAGCTTCCGACAGATTCGTTCTCTTTCTGCTTCAGCTCGAGAAACTCTTTCTCCATTCTCGTTCTCATGGAACGAGGGAAATACTTGTTAAGGAAGATTCCCCGAAATTCTTCCCACTCCATAGCTTCTATCTCTCCTCGTGGCTTCGTGTTTTTGATCAGTGACCACCACTGATCAGATTCTCCCTCTAGGCGGTAAACAGCAAGGGTGACCTTTTCTTGTTCTGAACAATGAAGTACAGAAAATATCTTTTCAATGGATCTTATCCATTGTTCCGCAACCAATGGGTCAGTAGATCCACTGAATTTTGGTGGTCGTTGACGCATGAAGGACTCAACAGAGTGTTGTTCCCTTCGTTGTGAGGTCGGCCTCTCAACTTGATTCATGTTATTATTCATAACTTGAGTCAGTTGGTTCATCATTCGCATGAATGTTTCCATTCCGGCTTCCATCGGAGGGCCGTCAGTACATGGTGCATTGCAGTCACCATCATCACGGTTCCTCCTATTGCCCGCCATTTTCTAAAAGAATAAAACCTTAGTAAGAAACTTATTTCATTTATGAATCTTTTAACTAAGACTTAATGCTTAGACAATTACACTTTTCTATAATTCCTTCATAATGATTCATAAAAATCTTGTGATTAACCAAACATATCCCCCAGGAGTGTCGTAACCAAGAGTGCAGCAAGGCCCGTTATCGTGCACCAGTTCCCGTTTGAGTCTAGCTCAAAGCGGTGTTTTCGGGTTTTACCCCTATGTACATCTGTGCCAGAGCCGCCTCTACCTGCTCGTATCCAGACAGGGATGTATTTGTTTGATAAACCACTTACTCAATACTTACCAAAATACCAGGAAGTTTTCCTATATTTAAACTTTTCTATAGGTTTCTTCCTAAAGTTTTTATATCCTAATTTCCACAAATAACTAAACCATCCTTTGATACCATCTATAGCATCCCGTCTTTTTATAACATAAACTTTCATTACATTACACAAAACTGAGGATCGTTAAGGTTTAGTGTCTTGGAAACAAGGATCATAATACATAAAAAAAACATAAAACATTCTTCTTAAACACTTTAAAGGCTTCTCCTTTAGTTCATCCTATGTTCATTATGCATCTCATAACCTGGGGACATACATCAAAAGAAAGGGTGAGCAGAAGGCCCAGTAAGGGAAACAAGAGAAACATTTTACAAGTGAACTTGAGATACTTCAATAAGCACATGAAAAGAACTTTATGGAATGAGAAAGAAATCATGAGATACATCATAATAAAAATAACATTTTTCATAACTTGAGGATGTGGCTACAACATTTAATATTGACAATGGTTTCATTTCACCAAGGTCCATCCCCAAGGTTTCGTTAAAAATTACCAAGGTTATTCGCCAAGGCGTCGTTAAAATGGTCATCTCTAGAGATTAAGTCTTTACCCAATGCATTGGAGCGCTATCAGAACGCACCCTTAAATTTTCCTTTATTAGAATGTGAGCCACATATATCATCATCAAACCTTTCATAAATAACCCACATAGCATAAAATAAATGGGTTTCATTTCATAATCATAACGTTTTAAAAACTGCTTTAAAGACATGATCTTTACGTCACTTTAAACCCACGAAAAGGGAAAGAGGGTTTCATGTATGTAAATCACAGAATTTAAAATAGAACATTTTGATATATATGTGAATACCCCTGTAGAAATAAGATCTTTGAGTATTCACTTTATAACATAAAAATAATTTTGAGAAAAGAGAGGCATTTTGAGACGAAAATTCTGCAGCATAACGGCTATGTTACAAGGTTTTAGAAAACTTTGAAAAGAGAGGGAACATGGGTTGAACAATCATAATTGACCCATAAAACAGTAGAGGGACAGAATAAGAAGGATATATGGACATGGTGATGCAATTTCAAGGAAATACCATTTGAAATGAAAAACATGGGAGGAAGACAAAAATTTGATTCCTCTTATGAAAATTCGGCAGCCTAACAGCGTCACTTAAACTTCAACAAAAATGAATTGAACAAATAAAATAGGGTCTCTCATCATATGATCATAAGAGATCAGTATGATAGATATAGAGATCATAACCCAACATAATAAAAAGGAACTTGAAAGATTTGACATGAAAATCGAACTTTGAAAATTGAGAAGGGTGAAAGAATCACTTAAACATTCGGCAGCCTAACGGCGTCACTTAAACTTTCATAAAACGAAATGATGAGAGTAAGAGGGGATCTCTCATCATATAAACATGAAAGGGGCAGTAAGAGGAATATAAAAGAACATCCTCTCACATAATAACACGGATCATAAAAGGAATGACATAAAAGAGATTACATGAAAGGAAAGAGAGGGGTCGGATCCCTTACCTTAAAACATGACTCTTGAAACTCAAAGGATTGGACCTTGAGGGCTTGGGGGAAACTTGGGAGGACTCCTTGGAAGGTAAGAAGACCAGAACTTCGTTGGGGAAGAGTTGGGAGTGAAAACCAAAGGAGGAAAGGGTGGGTATTTATAGGGAAAGTTAGGGGACAAGGCATTAATGGCCAAGGGATACCTCACATGTGCTTTTCTCAAACCCATGTGCTCTCCCTTGGCATTTATCATGGAGTTAGGCCACATGGGGCCCCCAAAACAATAATTCATCACCCTTGGCCGGCCAACCCTCAAAAGATCTCATGACATCATCATGACACCGTTATGATTTCATTAAACATACCGAAACCCTAAAACTGTATTTTTACTATTCACTGAAAATTCAACTTTCTCAGAAAAATCCCAAAATTTCACCTTAACCAAATATCAATGCTCTGATTTCAAAAATGAAATCCATTTTATAAAAATATTTTTCTAAATATTTTTAATTTAATTTTTAAATAAAAACACTATTCATCGAAAATTCATTTTTTTCAGAAAAATCCCCAAAAATTACCTTAACATAATATCGATGCTCTGAGTTCAAATATAAAGTCCTTTTTATAAAAATAATTTTCTAATTATTTTTAATTAAATTTTTAATTAAAAAGCACTATTCATCCGAAAAAACTAATACTTGATTAATAATTTATGAAACCGTTATTTACCCATTTTATTGAATCACATTACTTAATCTAGGTGTCTAAATTATATTAAAACTTTCTTTGAGTGAAATTACTAATCCATTTGGTCACATTACTAATCCTAAGCGTAAAATCACTATTCATAATTTACTATTCATCAAAAATTAAGTTGATCTTATTAGACTCCAAATTCCTTACTGAACACTTTTGTAGAAGACCATTTTTTGAAAATCATTACACATCATTAGTTATTTAGGGTTTACATAAATGTTTTAAAATATCCCTTTTTCAAAAATTCATCAATAAAATACATTCTAAAATTATCTAGACATTTGAAATTTCACAAACATCACTAAAGGAAGAAATCTCAATTTATTCACCCGAAAGGATTACACAAGGAAGCTAGGGTCTCGTCACATAGCCCCTTATCACACCGTCATTCGACCGAAGTGTAAGGTGTGCTATGGTGAGAGAATCTGAGGGAGGCTCAGATAACATTGCCCTAGTAGTAATCTCTACTAACTTGAACTTCTCCCGTGGGCGTTTCCGTTCAAGCTTGACATGCTGGAGTTCAGCTTGGGCTTGGTCCAAAGCGAAGCCCACAGATGCTACCTCCTTCCCAAGCTCTGATAAGTGGGCTTCATAAGGGTTGAGTCTACTGGATGAAGCCATCGACTCCTCTTTCTGCATTAACCATTAACATCTTATTAAATCAATAAGAGTAAGTTAATATACTACTCAAAAAGATTGGGTCGTTACAGAATAGCCTCTTCCCCAGAGGCTGGGTGGATATCCTATGGAAATCCTTGGGTGGCCTCCCCTCCGGAGGACTTTTCTCCTCTGGGACGTCGGGTCCACTACTACAGTTTGCCTCTCGGTTGGTGCAAGCCTCACCGCTACTACCACCCTACCACCATGGGATGTTCTTTTCGCCTTCTATCCATGACCTCAAGGTTGAGGAGGCACCCCGTCACTAGCACGAACTATCTTCTACTTCAGCATCTCCCCCGGGAAGGCGGCCCCCAAACTATTAGTGTACTCCTTCACTAGCTCATAGATGGTTGTGGGGGGAGGAATCTCATTCTGCATCTTCCCATCCTCCTATGTGAACATGAGCCACATATTCCACATCACACATGGATGGTCCTCATGGTGAATGCCCATGTAGATCCTCGGGGTCAGCCTTTTCATGCACCGGAACTGCCTCAGGAAATGGTATGTGGTGTATGGCTCACAGAGAGGCTCACGGTCAACCCGTGCCACCAGGACTCCATCTCGAAAGGAAAGGAGGTATGAATGATTTTATTCTGTTCCCTATCCATCATTAGTGAACATACCTATCAGCAATGGGAACATGTGTAAATTGAACTCTTCCACCTTCCAAACTCGGTTCAACACTAGCGGCAGGGTCAGCTTAGTCGAGAAACTCCCCACCATGTTTAGAATAGCCAGTCAGAAGTCTAACCCTAGAGGGGAAATGGGGTATATATATTCATAGATGCCCCTAATATGCGCCTCTAACCACCCATAAAGAATATAGAACAGCCCTCATACCATCTCTGGATTCTTCTCTTCACTGATATTCCACAACAACTTATACAGCTTAGCGAGCATTGGGATTCCCAGGTTTACCCACACCCCATCGCTAACATGGACTCCATGAAGAACGTGTTGGGATGCACGCCCATGTTTGTGTCCCTTACTGCCAGAATCCATCTACAGATAAGCACCAAGATGAATTCATCCAACCTAACCACCGGTTGCTGCTCAGTACTGATACTGAATCACCATGTCTTCCACTATCTATCCTCCAAGATTCATCAATATGAATTCTTCTTACAATGCTAAACCCCCTTCAGGTAGGTTCGAGGACTCACGGGAAACATTCCATCTACGGGGTAATTCTGCAACCGATTGAACCACTGATTCAAATAGACATCCCTCACTAACTCTTTGTCCTCCCCCAGCACCAGGTCCATCAATGCCCTTATTAACGACTCCATCTACTTCAGGTCTTCACATGTATTCATGGTAGGAAGGAACTCATCATACATCACCCCCAGTATGAGGAACCATGAGATTTGGTGTAGGTCCCATAGGTTAATGTCGACCTCCCTATATTGAAAATGGAAAGTGTTGGTCCTCGATGACCACCTTCTAAGAAACTATGACATCAGCTACTTTGGCCGGGGGATGTGGAATTGGGAGGCCCATATCGTCTCATATAGACCAAGTCGCCTCAGCTCTACCCCAAACTCCTCATACGAGGCACATACCTAGTAGGCCCATGCCTAATCATCTGTGAAATTACTGCCCTGGCACAGGTCCCACTCATCAGTCCACCCATTGTCCAGATTCCCTAAGGCCACCTTTAGAATGGTGTGGTACTATGGAGGACATACCTTTGGCTGTAATGCCTTCCCATCGACATTGTTAACATGGTTATTTAATAAATTGACGTTTATGGGTATATAATCCTCCCATGTATGACCATCATCCACCCTAGACCACTAGTACCGGCATGTCGTACTCCTGAACCAGTATGCCCACTCATCCCTTCTCACTTCAGGAATGAAAATGTCATCTTGTAGACCAAATCCATATAGAGGCAACCTCTTCCATAGAGGGTAGTTATTCTGAATCTCTGACAGCATCTCTACCAAGGATTCATTGTCTGAATGGCTCTTGACATAATTTCTAATTCGCAGGTTATCATCCATCTCTGCCCTCCAAGAAACATCCTCAAGGACCCCCTAACAGCTTCCTAACGAGCCATTCAGTATTCAAAAATTTTTATTTATTTTTGTTTGAGATTGCAAAGGTCGGTCATGGAGCTCGGAAGCTATGCTCAATTGTAGATCTCGGTCGCTGAGATAGGTCGCAGAGCCCTGCCACAAACCTCACAGACACAAGTTCCAGAGCTTACACTTGCAGAGTCGGATGAATTTCTATGTTCCGAATAGCCGAAGGGATCTAATTCGCAATGAATGTTCATAGAGCGCACAAAGATTCATGAATCGAGAGTGAAATAAACAAGAACAGGAAGATAAGAAAGGAAAAAAGAGGGGACATCCTCCCCTATTTATTGGAAATGACACCTTTGGCTTCGCGGCGTATCTGGCCACTGTGAGCTTCATGGTGTTCTCAACCCTTGCATCCCCTCTCTGCATCACGACGTGGCTTCTCAGTTTTTCTTTTCAATTCACCTAAAATTTTGGTGATCTACCCGCAGACTTCGAACCGCATTTTATCCTTGTCTCTAAGTCTGAGGGGGGAATTTTTTGGTGCCAAAATATGTGAAAAGGAAAGGGATGAAAATAAATAAACAATTCCAAAGGGGCTTCCTTGCAAAGCCCATTCGTAGAGACCCTTAGCATCGTAGCCTTCGTGGAGCCCCCCAGCACCACAGTCAGCGCGAAGCTGAATCCCCCTCTACAATAGCCGCAGAGTAACATAAGCGGGAGGCTCCACAGATACGACATAATTGACCAAAATCTTCACGTAGTGGAGGGAACCGGATCGACCTCTTTGATCCCCTAGAACATGATATAGGTCTCCAAAAGTTCCATAGAGGGAACAAAGGATGGATCCATGCCAATGAGGGGATAAAATTCTACTTCGTAGTTAAGAAAACTTTGAAGCAATCCCCATACGATCGCAGAACACTATGAGGCTTCACAACGGGCTGTCAGAGCTTTGCGCCACCTCTTGCCTATATATACATGGCTTCCAACATACCCAAAGGATGGATACCCCAACCTTTTGCCTTCTCCTCTCTCAAATCATGAAGCATCCTATTCTATGTGATTCATTGAAAAAAATGATCACTTCAAGGTACTTGAACATTGTGAAGTACCTTTCCCATAGCTAAAATACAACCCCTCTTCAAGCAAGAATTCCCTTTATGGAGCCCATGGTCCATCATAGAGGAAGGAGAACCCAAAGAAGACTCAAGTCTTTGTAATGTACTCATGCTTCATGCAGTACCTTCCTTGCACATGTGATCCATATTCTAAGGCAGGATCATTGTGATTCACAGAGTACATTACTTTGTAGTGCTATACTTTGCAAGGCACCCGTGCTCTGTGAAGTCCTACTCCGTGAATGAATTTCTTACTCATGAAGCACCATTCATATGAATCTATAACCCATTAATAGGATAGGACACTACACTTCGCAAAGCATACCTCTTCGCATATTCTTTCCACTCTGTGGAGAACCAGAGCTTCACAAGGTCCCTTCCTGTGAACTGTTCTACTTCATCGATCCTTTTACCATATGACCCTCTAGGTTTGTATGAGGTGATTTCAATGTCCCTTGGGCAGTGCTTCATATTGAATTTATTAGTTTCCTGCTTCTTCACATAGGCATTCTAATGGATATTGCTTCTTCGCATAGTCACGCTAACGTGATCCCCTTAATGGATTACTCAACAATCCTGTCTCACCATTGAATTTCTGGTGCCTTCCCTTCACCAAGGGTTAATTTGTGCTGGTTATGTAAGTCTTAGGGTTGCGGAGTGAACCCACCTCATCCTGGCTATAGAACGTTAAACTACCAAGCACCATTTTTCTAAAAAAATGACGTTAAACTATAGCCTTGCCCCGTACAATTCACACAGGGTGCCCTGCCTCGGACATTCTTCACGTCCTATCATCTCCACGAAAGTGAGATATTCCTAACATGGAATGAGATCTTCCTTGCTGAGGTGGCATCTTTCTGCGGGGAAGGGAAACCATCATGGTGCAAGCCCGTGGCCTTTCTTGTGGGAGGTAGCGTCCCTGCTCCCCCTTTCTTCTTCGGTGCCAATGACTAGGGGAGAGAGGGGCACATGGACTATTGTTACCCTCTCCCTCTCCCTCTAGGATTTGTCTCCATTGGGCCTCCATCATGGAGTAAGTCCCAATTTTCCATCTCCTTGGGTGGATAACCATTCATAAGCCCATGTTTCATCTTTGTGCCTCTAACCACATGTAATCCCTACTTCATTCACCACATACACACCTTTCACGATGTGATTTTCAGGTCTTTACAGCCTCTTGTTTCTCACACCGAGCATAACTCATGTGGGATTAGAGTAAGCATTGACTATGGAATCCTTTATGGGCTTCCCTAGATTTTAAGTTCCAATCCCCATATTCCAAACTATGTGGACTTTGATCCTTACCCCTATCCGAGTAAGGTACGTATGAAGCATCCCTGAGGTTTATTCCCAACACCCAATGGTCATGACCACTACACATTAGTCCAACTTCATCCCGCATGATGTCAAACTGTATCCCCCATACCGTACTATGTGGACTTTGATCCTTTCTATTTCCAATAAAGGTACTTACGAAGCCTCTTCAAGTTTCAATACCAACACCCATCGGTCCCGACCACTTCATGTCAGTTCACCCCCACCTAGCATGACATTAAACTGTACGCCCCCTTTTCATCAAGCGTTACATTAAACTATATCCGTTCAAACTACATGGGTTATGATGTTTGTTTCCTGGACATCATATGTAGGAAGACACCCTTTGGTTCAACCCCAACTAGCGATAACCCATTTTATTCCCTGACCAGCGGTAAGCTGTTGTAGCCCCTAACCAGCAGTAAGCCATTGTAGCCCTAACCAGCAACAATCCGTTGTATCCCTAACTAGTTTAAGATGTTGTATTCCATGACTAGTGGTAAGCCGTTGTAATTCCTAACCAACGGAAAGCCATTACAGCTCCCGACCAATGGTAAGCCGTTGTAGTCCACAATCAATGGTAATCCATTTTGGCCCCTTTATTGGTACCCACATCATTGGTCCTCCCTTGGCCAATAGACCAACTTGGGTTGTTAACCACACGTAGGACCCAATATATCATCAGGTCAATGTCCAATGTGTACACCCTGATTCTATTCCCCCATTCCAAAATATGTAGACTTTGATCCTTTCCCCTATTCGAGCAAGGTACATAGGAAACCTCCTTGAGGTTCAAGCCCAATACCAATTGGTCTCAACCACTTCACGTTGGTCCACCTTCATCCTCTATGACGTTAAACTCTATCCCCCATACCAAACTATGTGGACTTTGATCCTTTTCCTTTCCAAGAAACGTATGTAGGAAGCCTCCTCAAGGTTCAATCTCAACATGCATTGGTCTCAAACACTTCATGTAAGTCCAACTTCATCCCCCGTGATGTTAAAATATATATCCCATATCAAAATATGTGGACATTGATCCTTTCCCTTTATAATAAAGGTACGTAGGAAGCCTCCCTGAGGATTAATCCCAACACCCATCAGTCCCAACCACTTCACATTGGTTCACCCCCATCCTTTAGAACATTAAACTGTATGCCCCCTTTTCATCAAGGATGACGTTAAACAATATACCTTTGACCTACAAGGGTTTTGATCCCTATTTCTTGGATAGGGTATGTAAGTAGCCTCTCTGAGGTTCAACCCCAACAAACGTTAATCCATTGTAGTCCCTGACCAACGGTAAGCTGTTGTAGCCCCCGACCAGTAGTAATCCGTTATAGCCCTAACCATCTGAAAGCCATTGTAGCCCCAACTAGTGGTAATCCATTATAATACCCGATCAGTGGTAAGATGTTGTAATCACCAACCAACTGTAAGCCATTCCATCTCCTGACCAATGGTAAGTAATTTTAGTCCACAATAAATGGTAATATGTTGTACTCCCCCTTGTTGGTACCCACATTCTTGGTCTACCCCCGGGCATCAGACCACCCCGAGCTGCTAACCACGCTTAAGCCCCAGTATATCGTCGAGTCATTTTCCTATGTGTACAAAATGGTTCTATGCCCCCATCCAAAACTATGTGGACTTTGATTCCCTATCACAGGGATATGTAGGAAGCCTCTTGGAGGATCAATCCCATCACTCGTGTCCCATCATGGTCTCTCCCTTGAGCCCCATTTTGTTCCGAGAAGATCATGCACCTACTAGAATGTTCTATTTCCTTTGGGTCTCATCCATGTGTCCATTCTCGCAGACAGCCTGCCTAGGTGTCCCATCGCCCCACCAAACTATTTGGACTTTGATTCCCTACCATAGTGATTCATAGGAAGTCTCTTCTAGGCTCAAGACCAACTTCACTTTCTGCCTCACATTGGTTCCATGTCATTCTCCATCCACTTCTCCCAACCACCCATCCTAATTATTAAATGGGATGTCACATCCTAGTGAGATCATGTCACCCACTTTTTCCCTAGCCCCAGCATCAATTTGGAACCTAACTATGCATAATCCCCACACTGTCCATAGTCATCCAACCAAGAGTGTCCCTCTTTTGATGGGACGCATTCCACGCATAAGCCCCAACATAATCTCCGGGTAATTGTACTCTTTGCACACCCCACTTAATCAACCCTTAAAACTATGCGGGTTTTGATCCCTTTCTCTCAGGATAGGGTATGTCAGAATCCTCCCTGAGACTGAATCCCAACTAATGGAAAACCCTGGTGTCTCTTTTATAGGGACCCAATCATCCTCAGATCCTCCTTCATTGGGTGTCTTGATCCACTCATCTAGTAAAACCCTTAAGTTCCACCTCCCGGAGATGTGCCCATCTGATCCACTTCTATCAGTGTTCTGATCTGTCTAGTCTATCTCCACTAGACGTTAAACTTGCGGAATACCCTTTGTTAAACATGGGAAGATGAGGAAAACCTTAGAGACTTTCCTATGTCATATAATTACCTGCACTCACCATGGTATTCCTTGGTCTTTTGTGCCCTTGATAAGCCCTATCATAAGGGGAAGAAAATGAGATGAATCGGTGTTCCAGCGTCCAGACATGCCAGTGATGTCCAACGTGTCTACTCCCCCGACCGAAGGTTGTGCCCAGATTTAACCCCTTGGAATATCCTGAAAAAAGTATTGTAATTAACCGGCATCCATGAAGACATGGCACTAGAAAGATTTTCATGAACAATGTCTTAATCTATGAGGGAGACCTAGACTAGGTGAAGAGTTCCGAGGAGGAATCCATTCAAGAAGGAACCGACAACCCATCATCCCATTTCAATCAAAAAGAAAACATCCCTGAATATGCGACGGATGCCACTCACCTTTGTAAATTAAGAATTTAGAGAAACAGATCAGTGCATCCTTCAAATACGGATGCACTCCCTATCGAAAGTGTTTTTAACACTGATATATAAACCTGATTTTCTCAAGATATTAAACATATAGATTATAGAATGTATTACTATTGGGTTACTTATATTAAAAATAATTAATAGACACGTAAAAAAGATGGGTCACTCTAGTTGGTGTCAGATTATGGTTTAATTAATTTGGGAATTATGACATGAAAACATTCCTAAAAACCCTAAGTACAAGTATATGTATAGAAAAATAACCTAAATTTTAGGAAAGTAAGGAGTGTGTGTTCACCAATAAAGGAAATTCTTTTTTGGATACTATAATTCAATGTGGTTCTAGGATAGATTCAGCTATGTGTAATAATTTCAAAAAGGGGGGGTTTAGTATTAACCTAATCTTCACCTTTGGAATTAGTAGTAGGTATTACTACACACTAGGTTTGAATCTCCATAGGGAAATCCTTTGTTAGATTCACATTATCTTTATAGACCATTATAAAGGATATATGAAAAGATTAATTATTCTTCCTAAAGAAATAAAAAGATTTCTGTACATGACCTTAGAATCATCAATTGGGAAGAAGGCTAGGCTAAATTTATGGATCCCATAGGAGATGAAATTAGAATATATTTTTCACATGTGAATAATTTTTTTATTCATGATTTATTGAAATATGATTTTTTTTAACCATTACTATTTTAGAAAATGATTGAAACTAGGAGAAACTAGACCAATAACACATTTTAGGGATAATTCAATGATTTTTTAAACAATATCACAAATAAGATGATAGGTGGAGTTCAAAAAACCATGTTGGTACTTACCAAGATATATTACATTTTGAAAAATAAAAGGAACCATGTATAATTTCTTAATTCACCCAAGAAGTATATATTATCCATTATTTCTATTATGCACAAACAGAAACTGACATTTAATGCATCTTTTGATTCACTTGTCATAGAATAGTGTGTTAACTCAATAGAAAATATCATTTATTTTCTCTTATGTTCAAAGAAAGAGAAATTTTGTCTAATCTTCAATCATTTAGATAGATAAGATGATAAATGGTGGATATTTATAATGAATAATAAGTCCAAGATTTGTTTAATTATTGTTAAATATAAATAATATTTATTTTTATTGTCTTTTTTGTCAATTATAAACTAAATTTTAAATTTTTTCCCTTCATTGTGATGTTTTCTAAAATTGTTTACCAGAAAGAGAAAATTTAATTGATTGAATAGAGGAATAGAGACTCGATAGAGTCTATCATAGAGATATATCCCAATAAGATAAATAAGGTGATTCTTTTCTATTCATAAAAAAGAACCAAACGTCATTAGTACTAAAAGTAATCATGGTTTAAGTTATGGTTTTTTTGATGGGACATAGGTTGATCAAAAAAAGATATATTTGATGTTTGGAGAATGAACTTTGAGATGTATTTGGAAATCAGTTTTGGAATCATTATATAGACTCTTTATTATAGAGATATCTAATTTGTAACATCCCGGTTCTAAGTGCCACCCAGAGGTGCCCCATACCCGGTTGGTCACATGGCCTCAAGCACATTTTCACAAATGCCAAAGGCTGATGACTAGCAATGAGGGCCTTGGGTGTGATAGTGGGGAAACTATGCCCTCATTGGCAGAGTAATGCAGTGGAAATAAATAGATAAAAATAGTGCAAGTAGTAATAATACCATTCAACAGTAAATAGTAAAAGAGTGAAAGTAAATAGGAAACTGTAACATATATATATATATTAATAATGATGTATGTCACAAATATCTAGTAAAGCAGTGAAACAAGACACAATGCTAAGATACAGTACTAAACCAAAGTACAAAGAGAAAGTAGATAAAATAACTCCAACATCATCGCAAGCCTCAAATTGGTCCCATGCTCCCCAGCTCCAAAATAGTCAAATACCTGAAGTAGAAGGGTGCTTACCCTAATCTATACCGGCAACAATATAATCTTTTTGGGCCCAAAAGCATGACCCAAACAGGGTGTGAGATGAATCCCAGTAGGAAACCACACAAATATATGTGCCTAACAGTCAATGAATATATATGGAGGGTAATAAGAAAAATTAAGCAATAAATAAGGAAGTACTCAAAAGTAAATAGCCTTACAGTTTCAATTACATTCATTTACATTTCTCAAAATAAACATCCAATAAAACACTATAAATCCTCTGGGAAGTTCTCACCGTCTAACCCCTCTGGTTTATCTTTAACAAAGACTCTTAGAGGAATCAATCACTGTCAATTACCCCTGTGGTCTTGTAATGGTAACTAAAGACACTTTGAGAAAGAACTCATCATCCAGTTCCCCTGTGGTCTCGCAACGTGTAACTACAGACTCCTTGAGGGATCACACAAGTCCATCCCCCCTATGGTCTAATAACGTAAAAGTAAATAGACACTCTGGGAAAGCCCTCAGCGTCCATTTCCCCTATGGTCTAACTACACTAGGATCTTGTCACGCCCCACCTCTCGAATACCTAGATCTGGTGCCATATAGAGGATTGATTCGGTTCAGGTTATGGGAAACCAGCTACTTCTGAAATGCTTATTCTACTAAATAATGATACTTGAAAATTTTATTTCAAAAACATAGGGTGAGCATATGAATGACCAGTAAGGGGTTTTAAAATAAACCAGTATAACTTTTGAAAATATTCTTTAAAACTAAGATCGTGCTATACAGTGGATCGATTCAGTTCAGGTTCTGGGAAACCATCTACTTATGAAATGCTTCTTCTAATAAAGGATGATACCTGAAAATTTTATTTCAAAAATTTAGGTTGAGCATACGAATGCCATGCAAGGGGTTTTAAAATAAACCAATAAACTTTTGAAAACATTCTTTAAAACTTTCCATAAAACATTTCTCATAAAGAAAAACTATAACAGATGTATCATATCATAAAAGTGGTCAATTAAAAACATGCTAACAGAGTTACAGGGATACATGATTCAATTATATTCATGATCATTTGGGTTAACAAATAAAATACATTCTAGACATGTATGACATAATAATATGTAATCACAAATTAAATAGATAAGAGTAATAAATAATCAGAGTTGTGTGTAAAGGTAATAACTACAATTTCATACATCTAATACTAAATCACTGAGTTCTATACATATTCCATGCCATAATATTTTACTTTTCTGATACTCATATGTACTAGCTCTTAACCGTGGAAATTCTACTAGTCGGATATCCATTTGGTTAATTAATTATCATACACATAATGATGGAATGTATACTTTTGGACTTTAATTTATGTGTCAAGGCCTCATCCAAGACCTAGGGGATAAATGTAATCGGACCCCAACCTAGAGAGCCTCTATAACCATACTCCATCTCGTAGATCCTCTATAACTAGACTCCAACCTGGAGAGCCTCTATAATCGAACTCCAACCTGAAGGGTCTGCTATAACTAGACCCCAACCCAGAGGGCTTACATATACCGGTCCCCAACCCGGAACACAATATTCCAATACATTCCTCATATGTTTAATAAGTTAATGTATCCAAATTTTCCCATACCACTTTGAATACCTAATTCCATGTCTTTTATTTGGGGTGTTGTCACACCAGCCGTCAATAAATGTTTATTAATAGACCTTATATTAATTAACACGGTGAACATAATAATAATAATTATTATCATTAATAAGTTCTACTATTATTAATTTATTATTATTAACATTAATTTAAATTTTGTTAAGTTTATTATGTTTATTAATATCCTGTTATGTTTATTATAATTATTATTATGATTATTGTTATTAATATTATCATTATTTTTGTTAATTTATTTATAAATATTATTATTATCGGTATTATTTTTTATGTAATTTTTACTTATTATTATTATTATCTTTAAGTTGTTTCCTTAAGGTTCTTTATTTCATTTTTCCATTTCTTGTTTTTTCTTCCTTTCTTTTTTTTCTCTTCTTTCTTGCTTGTTTTCCCTCCTCTTTCCTTTTCCTTTATTTCTTTTATCCTTCTTTTTTTTCTTTCTCTCCCTTACTTACCCTCTCCCCTCTCTTTGCGCATGGAAACCTCTAACACTACCCTTGTGCCACCCTCTTTTTTCCCCTACTCCTTGCCGCTGCACCCTCCACCCCTGCTCCTCTCCGTGGCGCCGCACCCCCTCCTTCCCGACTGCCTCCCGCGACTCCCCTGCTACTCCCATGATACCTCCTGCTCACCCCAGACCATTCCCTCCCCTCCTACCCCTCTATACTCCTCCTTTAACCAACCACGTCGTGTCGCACCTCGTGCCTCCCCTGTCTAGTAGGTTGTCAGATGCACCTCCCTTTACCCACTTGCATCCTCATCTGGATCCTGCTCAGCCCGTCTACCTTGCCCAGCCGAAAACACATCTCCCCTTTATTGTCCACCCGCTTGGTTGAACTCCTTCTCTACCTCTACTCCCCTTTTAGACATTCGTGCACACCTCCTTTTTATTTTCCAGCTGAGCCACACCACCTACCCCCCCACCCCCCCGGACAACCATTTTTGACCTCCCACTGACCTCTCAGACTCCTCTTCATAGGTGCGGAGCACTTTGGTTACACATTTCTTTTATTTTGTTTAATTTTTTTCAATTAGGGTCTAGTTTTTTTATTCATTTGGGAGATACCTCATTTTTATTTTTATTATGGTCTACTTGAGGCATGGTGGGCATGCAATGTCCTTTGCGCATCGAGTTTGTGAAATCTGCTACACGTTGGTAGGTGGTTTCACGTTTAACCAATTTTCTGATGAATTAATTTTCCTATTAAATTAATTTATCATGTTATCTAATTTGTTTATTTGATGCGAATAATTTTTTTAATTGAAGTTTACAAGAATATGTGATATAAGTTTGTTTTATCTATAAATTAATGTTGAACCATTTATTTGTAGTTTATAAATTATACTAACTGTGTTCTGGTTTAGTGTCAATTTGCATCGAGTCATAGGGGAATGTTTTTTATTGCATTTTTAGTATTTTGTTTCATGAAACATATTTTGAAAATTGTTTTCTAAATTTTATGGTGGATTAGTTTTCTAATTTAATTAATTCACCCTAATTTTTAAGTGCTTTACATCTTATGAATGTGATTTTGACTGAGTTTTGTTGTGCATTGGTTTTGTTAGTCAAGCTTTTATGTGATGTTAATGTGTTTTATTTTAAAACATATATTGATATATTTATCAGTGTTCTCAATATTGTGTGTTTAGTTTGTTTGAATGTGAGAGAGCTGCAGTGTGTGTTTTGGGTGTGACATCAAAGTTCGTTTTGTCATAAAGGAGGTCCTGAGTGTGTTTTGGTATTTAAAGTTGTGCGGCACATCTTTGAATTTTTTCAATAAATTCTCTTGGGGTTTTTCTAAGTGTAATTCTATTTTTTTAAATTTCAAGTGATTTAATTGATGGTGTAAGCGATGAAGATTAAGTCCTAAAAGGATTTTGGGTGTGTGTTTAATTCAAAATGGAGATTTTGAGTGTGTTTTCCTATGTAAATATATGTGATACTCTTTAGGATTGTCTTATGAAAATTTTCAAAGGGTTTACCAAATTATATCAATGGTGTAAAACTTGATTGGATAAGGTTTGGGTGTGAAAATTATGATTTTACGTGTGTAAGTACCCTGTGTGTCTTTTATGCATTAGTGTGACATGTGACATGAACGTGAAACTTGTTTGAGAACAAACTGGGAATCCCGAGTAGCTAGGAGGGTGGACTAGACTAGTGGGTTAGTGTTTCGGAAGTGACTCGACCTGGTTTCACAGGAAAGACAGACGATTTGTAACACTAACTAAATGTATTCTTTTTTGAGGGTTGTGGTCTTCTAAGACACGGTTTCTAAGGGTCGTGGCCTTCTAAGCCACCTTTTCTGAGGGTCGTGGCCTTCTAAGCCACTTTTTCCGAGGGTCGTGGTTTCTAAATCATGCTTCAATGAGACACGAAGATCTAGGGACCCAAGCTATCTAACACCCATGTGGCCTCTACCATATTTAGTGCTCCTTGGTTACTTTACTTTCATTGGTGTGATAGTTTTGTTATTTTAAAAAGTAAGTGTGTGTGTGTGTTTTTTAATTCAATCTGTTTTATTTGAAACAATTTTCTTAAATCCTTTTTTCTTTAAAAGTGTGCAAGTATTTAATTATTCTCTTTAATTTAAGTTTTTGTCTTTAAATTTGTTTTCATTTAAAGCACTTGTAATTAAAAATTGTTTTCATTAAATATTGTTTAAGAATTTATTTCCCTTTTATCTATTTTACAAGAAAATTTATTCTCCATTAAAATGGTTATGCGTGGAATCTTCTACCAGTGGCATCCTACTGGGATCTTGCCTCACACCCTACATACACCATTGGGTGTATGTAGGCCGTTTTCATTGTATGTCATAGGTTGAGGAATCATGCTTAGTGATGGTGGTTCAGGTTGCTGATGGTCTTCACTTAGAGGTTGTTATTGGATTTTTAGTTCTCTATCTTTATTGTTGGTCATTTTGTGTTTTAGTTCAATTGTAGACTTTAAACCGGTTTATAGTTTAAAGGCATGTTCGATTCCCTATTTCTAGTTTGAGATTGTTTATCTTGTTAGTTGCCTTCCTATATTTTATTTTGGGTAAATCATTCCCATGTAATGTTTTGGTACCTGAGAACTTGTGCCAATCTGTGGGGATTGGGAACACCCTTCAGGTCATGTCGCGGACCGGGTCGAGCACCGGGTTGGATGGCGACCTGACCTGGTTCGTGACAAAAGGGTATCAAAGGATTTCTGTCCTCTTGGGTCATGTTCTTTCGGTATAGAGTCAAAATATACTTAATTCAAGGTTGTAAAAACTCAACTTTCTAGTTACGAGCAAGGTTCCTGGCCAGCACAACTCGTGGCAGGACTCGAGTTACCAAAGTAAGTTGAGGTCTGTCTAAATATTTGATCCCTATGGTTAATTTTGTTTAGGGTAAATGAAAAGAGAGTAGGGTTAGTTGTCTCAGTGAGATCGTAGGGCCTAGAAATCCTTGTGGAGTCGAGGACACTATCCAAAAATACTATCTGTGGTGGTGGCGTGATTGGCGTATGGCCACCAGCCATATGTCTCAGTCACCCACTGACGCTAGTTCCCTCTTGCATCGTTCTTCGTCTCTTTGTTTTGGATTCATGGAAATCTGTTTTTTTTAAGTAAAAATGATTTTGTCTTTGAAAATGTTTTCTACTGAAGTGCATTAAAAATGAAATGATGTGTAATGTTTGAAAAAGTGTGGGTTGAATGTTTTGGGTGTTGAAAAAGAAAAAGGGTCTGGTTTTGATCCCCGATGCTCTCATAGGAAACCACATGTATGAGTGTACACGAAAAGGGAATTGGTTAATAGTACGAGTGGATAAGTTCCTAGATGGACATGAGGTGGGTGATGATGCGGCATGAGAACATGCATGTGCGAGGCCCATGGCACACCATTGGTGTTTGTGAAACCCACTAACTCTTCTTATTTTAAAAAAGTTTTATTAAATTATAATTCAATGTGTTAATAAATGGTGATTGTTTTGTGTGTCCTTGTGTTTTGGAAATGTTGGATGTGATGCATTTTGAGATGAGGATACTTTCTGACTAATTTGTTCCCTTAGTTTAAATTATTATTTCTAAGCTGGTGTGAAAGTGTGTGGTTAGTGGTTTCTTTTGAAAAGTACATCGGGAAGCCCTTGTAGAGGTTCCCTCTGCACGTTTAGTGATTGATTACAATATGTCTTGACCATCAGTCTGGTTTGATTGGGTCCATGGTTTCCTTTCTTAGTTAGTGTACAACCCCAAAAAATGTTAACATATGGTTGAAGCACAGCCACGGGCAATTCATTGTTGGGTTTCCCTCCTGTTGATCGAAGGACTCTCCTCTTGAATTCTAGGATTGAACCCACCCATAATTATAATCAAGCAGATCCCCTCCCATCGGGAGCGTGATGTGAGAGGGGTTGAATGAAACTTTGGTTTCTTTTAGCGATTTGATAGTCAAGGGTGAATTTTGACCTCATTAATTTGAAAGTTCTGTTTGGTAACGGTGAAGGATATTCTAGTGGGGAAAGGTGGAAACAGCCTGGAGTTGTCGGTGCGGGCCACTATTCAAAATGAACATTGGCCCTTTGTTGTTTTTGTTAAATAAAGGGTCTATGTTAGTCCACTAGTGTGGTAGACCCAGTCACATGGTGATGCTATGGCCGATTGCAGGAATCATGTAATGGTCCGGACCTCTCCGGTCCATTACTTTGTGAAATGTTGGTGTTGGAGGTGTTCTGGGAGGTCAAGGGGACTTATCCCCAACACTTTGCCAATTTTCCAGTTCTGTGAACAGTGTTTCCAGTTTTATGAACAGTAACAGATCGGTCTCACCAATCGGTCTGACAGATAGGTCTCACCGATCAGTTTCACAGATCGGTGTGACAGATCGGTTTCACATATCGGTCTGACATATCGGTTTCACAGATCGGTGTGATAGATCGGTTTCACAGATCGGTCTGACAGATTGGTTTCACAGATCGGTGTGAAATATCGGTTTCACAGATCGGTCTAACAGATCGGTTTCACAGATCGGTGTGACAGATCGGTTTCACAGATCGGTGTGACAGATCGGTTTCACAGATCAGTCTGACAGATCGGTTTCACAGATCGGTGTGACAGATCGGTTTCACAGATCGGTGCGACAAATCGGTTTCACATATCGGTCTGACAGATCGGTTTCACAGATCGGTGTGACAGATCAGTTTCACAGATCGGTGTGACAGATCGGTTTCATAGATCGGTCTGACAGATCAGTTTCACAGATCGGTCTGACAGATCGGTTTCACAGATCGGTTTCACAGATCGGTTTCACAGATCAGTTTCACAGATCGGTTTCACAGATCAGTTTCATGTACAGTAACAGTGGATGAACAGTGTTTCCAGACTCCTACAGTTTTTCCCATTTTGACGTTTCCTTTGACATAAAATACATTTAAAGCCTTGTTTTTTAAGGGCTCTTAAGGCCGTTTAAAATGCCATAAATTCTATATTAATTATTCCTAAGGCTTGGAATGTTTTACTTGGTCAAACCACGTGGGTTAATGTGATCTGTTTTTAATGGAGAATTAACCGGATCTTAAACCGTCGCCCCATTAAATCTTCAAAAAGGTACGAGATATCATTCTCCCTTGTTCTTTCCCTTTGTTCTCAACTAGGAGGCACTAGAACCTTTCAATCCTTTCCGTAGGAGTTGCACAATCAATCTTTACTCCTAGGATTGGTTCTGCTCTGTTTTGGATGCAACTGAGCCGTGTCGATCAATCTTCGATATGAGGTATGTTGTATCATCATTCTTTTGGGGTTAATCTTCTCCTATCCTCTTTTCCATAATTATACCATGTAATTTCCAAGATTCTAATGGGTTTTCTTGGGGTTGGTTGGTACTGTCGTACCGCAGCATCCTTCGGTGGATGCAGTTGTCGCGAGGGGAGGATCGTGACCTGTTGTGTGGACGAAGAACGTGAGGAACTGTTTGAGGTATGGGATTCATGGCTTCTCTAATTGTATATGTGCAATCGTAGAATTAGTATGATTTATCCCTTTGGATCACAATGAAATTGACCTAATTAAATACTTGAACCGGATTAAAAGAATTGGTTGATCGCATGTTGTTGCTTTATACCGTGATAACGGTTTGCCTCATGTTTTCCTAGATATAGTGATATCTATGTTTTCTTTGATTTTTTGTTCGTTCATGATAGAAATTGATAACGAACATAAAGCCGGAATTAATTGTTAATTAATTGGCTAAAGATAAAGAGGCATGTAAATTAATCTGGTTATTGCAGTTGTTGTAGTTGTTCTAATTTGAGGATTATCAAATTAGGGAAGTAAGCATGGTTATTTATTTGTGATAGCTTACTTATTAGGTATCCATGATTGGAACCTACGAATAACAAATCTGTTAATTCAATATGGATTAGAGAACAGATTATGTGGGAATTTCTAAAAGGGTTCTGAGTTACCCTCTTGTTTGTTAAAGGGTCAAGAGCCCATGATGTGATGTTTGTTTTCCTGCTGCTTGTGCTGTGATGTGAGCCTGGATGGCTGTTGTGATATGTGGAGGCATGGAGGCCTTGTGGTTGTGGCAGCGGATGACGCCTAGTGTGGCGAGATGCATCGGTTTATGCATATGGGTGTCAGGGAGGACACCAAGGATGATGGCATGAGATGAATGTGATAGTTTGAGGTTGGTGGTTTGGTTTGGTTGTTTATCTTCTTTACTTTTCCCCACTGCTCAAGGCATCTGGTCTTGCTACCCTTCTTCCGAAGGAGGCGAAGACGCGCGGGGTATGCCACGTGCTTTCCGTGTTTAGCCTCCCGAGGGAGAATGGGTATATGCTCTTTCTATAGGCGGCAAAGACTCGACGGGTAGTATATCTACTCACCGGGTTGATCCTCCTTTGAGTTTAGAAGCATAGGATGCTTTTCTAGAATGCCAGGGAATGTGGAAAAGTAATTCTGTAAGGAATGTTTGATTAAATGGTGAAAATCCACGGGGATGGAGATGCTGGAATTTAAAGGTGATGTGAATCTTAAAAAGGAGAAGTTGTTTTGAATGTGATGCCAATTCAGTTTAATGTGGAATTTTTCATTCTTAATTAATGTTTAAAGAATTAATTAATGTACAGTGGAAATGATAAAATGAGAATAGTGTAATCTAATAAATCTCTTCAAATGTTTGTGTGCTTATAGGATACCTAGTCTTAGAAGTAGCAGCCTGGAGTCTAAGAGACGTTTGTTGCAGTTGTATCTAAGACCAGGTAATGCCCATAGTGTGGATGTGAGTTACTTATATATTCTGTACTTTTTGTGTTTCTATTCGCTACTCCACCCTGTCGGTAAGGGCAACTGACACCACGGGGATTTTGAGCCCTGGGGGGTGTTTTCCCCAACATTCTAATGGGAGGTTGAATGGCTGAGTACCCCCTTTGGCTCCGCTCTCTTCTCTTGGTAGATACTTGTTCCATGAGGCACAACGGTTAGTTACCCCATATATGTGTGTAGAGGGCTGTAATGGCTTGTGGTTATTCACACACATATATTCTGGATATAGTATCCTACGGACTACTATAGGTGTAACGTGTATAGGCTATGATGGCTTGAGCATCCTTACTTGGAGTATGGGATGTAATGGCTTGAGGTATTATACCCGACGTATGATACACGTTATGCGAGCTATGGTGGCTCCCGGAAACTACCTGGTTACCTTTGGTTGTGAGGACGGTGTGGTGCTTAGCCCAGGTGTCTGCGGGCAAGCCTTTGGAGAGAGATGCACAGGACTTATGTCGTTGGGGAAAAGCGGAAAACCACTGGGGAAGTAGTAGCGGGGTACCCTTGATATTCTTTACTATATGATATATTCTTGTATGCGTTACTTGGTGAGAGTAGCCATGGTGAGGTTGGGAACATAGTATACCTGTTTAGGTGACGAGTTAGTTTCACTTGTTGTTCACTGGGCTTTAGCATGCTTTCTTTACCTTTGCACGAGAGGCTTGGGGAGGATCCTATTGAGTATATTGTTATACTCACCCTATGTACATATAAACTGTTTTTCAGGTCACTTGGAGCAAGTTGGAGATAAAGCGGGTTATTACTAGCTTGTGGTTGGAGGAAGAGCTGTTCAGGCTCGTGGTCGCTGCCGTTTTTCTTCCTTTTGGGTACTTTTAGTTTTCCCTTTCAGTTGTAGTACTTTTTCATGACTTTTCATATATGTACTTGGGTTTCTTTTATATTTCAGTTATGAGTTGGAGTTGGTTGGAGTCTATTCTATCTCTCTCTTCTGCATGTGTTCTCTTAGAGGGTAATGCCTCCCATTTGTATGTTATTATACCCTCGGTGCTAGTCGCCAACCCGGTGCCTACTGGAGGCAGGACTCGGGGGGTCATTATCTCCCTTTTCACATTGCCGACCTAGGAGGGGTACACTTTGTGGGGAGGGGGTCGTGACAGAGTGGTATCAGAGTTCTGGTTGAGGGATAGGATGGAGTTTGGAGTTAGGCACAGGTGAGGATTCATGGGATGGTAGGGCAACGGTGTCATTCATGTTTAGAAAGTGGGGTAAACACTGGAGACCGGCAGAGACATAGGCGTTCAGGGCCCCCTATGATCTATTGCACGGACCTTTAAGTTTACGATGGCTACTAAACAAAGTGATACTGGTTGCAGGGTAGAGACCTAGGAAAGGATCATGCATCATTATTCTTTGCGCCTGTGTTTGAATGGGTAGACCTTGGGATAGGTAACCTGAAATTAATAAAACAAAAAAATTAATTAATTAATGTTGAGTCTTCCATATTACAGGATTAGGAGCTCTAACGGTTGTTATTTTACAGGTATGGCTCCAGGTCAACGTCCTCGTCAGGTTAGCGCAGAAGATGCCCAGCAGGCTTTTCCAGCAGATCACCGCCGAGTAGAGGTTGACGAAGATGACACTTGGAGGAAGACACTCCGAGAGTTTCAGCGCCAGAGTATACAGAAGTAAGAGGGCTCCGTTTCAGATGCAGTCACAGAAGACTGGTTGGAGGAGGTCGAGATCGGCTTCAGTTCGATTTGTGATCGGAAGGAACACTGGGTGTCCTTGGTTGTGACGATGCTGTGTGGAGCAGCGAGGCAGTGGTGGTTGTTGTTCCTCGGTGATCGTGAGGAGTCAGCAATCTCATGGGAGGAGTTTTGAGACAGGTTTAGAGTCGAGTTTCTTTTATCGACTGCGAAGGCATCCAGTCGCCAGGAGCTACTCATCCTTCGACAGGGGAGCTCCAGTGTTCGAGAGTTTGGAATCCATTTCAGGAACCTTCTACGATATGCTTTGGACCTGTTACCAGATGATGAGGCCAGGGCGAGGCATTTCGAGGAGGCTTTGCGTCCAGAGATCCAGCGCCAGGTCACCCCATTTATGTTGAAGACATATCTTGAGGTGCTGGCGAGGGAAGAGGTTGTTGAGAGGACTTTGGCTAGGACCAGATCGTCACGAGAGGGGAATCGTCATGATTCCTCACGAGGAAGAGCTGTGGTCCGGGGTTCCTGGTTTTCAGGACAGAAGAGTTTCCGTTCACCTGGGGGTAGGTCCCAGCCCTTCCCATCTCGTTTCTCCAGAGGCAGTAACTCTCAGGCCTATGCCAAGGGATCAGGCACTTGTTTTTCTTGTGGTGGTCGTCATCAGGGTCAGAGAGGCCGTGGAGGTGGTCGTGGTCAGCTTCATGCTCTAGCATTGCCAGCTCCAGGCGAGCCAGACGTCGTCCGAGGTACCCTTTGCTTGTTTTCTACCTTGGTGTATTCCTTGTTTGATTAAGGAGCGACACACTCCTTTATATCCCCTACCCTTGTCCACGCTTTGGGACTTGAGGTAGAGAGGCTTCCAGTGCCCTTGGCGTTGACTACGCCAGTTGGAGGTCGAGCTAGCTTGTTTGAAGTATGTAGAGACTGTGAGCTAGTGTTGGGGCAGCACCGCTCTTGGGGAGATTTCCTATGTTTACGAATACAACCATATGATGTCATCCTCGACATGGATTGGTTGTATTCGGTGCAGGCTATTGTGGATTTCTACAGGAAGAAGGTCGTTTTCTTTGATGAAGATGGAGAGGAAGTAGTGTTTGTTGGTGAGAGAGATCCTCGGATGAGTCATAGACGAGTTTCATCCTTATCATCCATGATGGCTGGGATGATGTTGAGTTCTTCAGAGGTTCAACAGTTGGCGTTTCCTAGGGTCGTAGAGGAGTACCCTGACGTCTTTCCAGAAGAGGTTGTATCCTTACCCCCTCGACGAGAGATCGAGTTTGGGATCGAGCTAAAGTCGGGAGCGTCTCCTATCTCTATGTCTTCATATAGGATGGCCCCTTCTGAGTTACAAGAGCTACGTGTACAGCTCGATGGTCTGTTGCAGTGTGGTTTTGTTCAGCCAAGTGTGTCATCGTGGGGTGCAATAGTCTTGTTCGTGAAGAAGGCTGACGACAGTTTGCGGTTGTCCGTCGATTATCGTCAATTAAACAAAGTGACAATAAAGAATCCCTATCCTCTTCCACGGATTGATGACCTATTCAATCAACTGAAGGGTGAAAGTTGGTTCTCAAAGATCGACTTGCGGTCAGGATATCATCAGATGCATGTAAAAGATGAGGATATCCCGAAGACTGCTTTCCGTTGTCGTCATGGGAATTATGAGTTTGTTGTAATTCCATTCGGCGTGACGAATGCTCCAGCTGTTTTCATGGGGTTGATGAATGCTGTGTTCCGTGAATTCCTGTAAAAGTTTGTTGTGGTTTTCATCGATGACATCCTTGTGTACTCCACATCTAAAGAAGAGAATGCAGGGCATCTACGAGCCGTTTTGGGAGTTCTTCACCAACATCAGTTGTTTGGGAATTTGTCCAAGTGTGAGTTCTGGGCTCGAGAAGTTCGTTTCTTAGGGAATTTTGTGTCCCAACAGGGAGTAGCTATGGATCCTTAGAATATAGAAGCAGTAGTGTCTTGGGAATCCCCCAAGACTGTGTCAGAGGTGCGAAGATTCCTTGGTCTCGCAGGCTATTATAGGAGGTTTGTAGCCAATTTCTCCCGTGTTGTGAATCCTCTGACAGCTTTGACCAAGAAGGATCAAGCGTTCATATGGAATGATCAGTGTCAGGCAGCTTTCGAATATCTAAAGGAGAAGTTGGTAAGTGCTCCAGTCCTTTGTCTTCCAGCGGAGGGAGTCCAGTTTGATGTTTTCTGTGATGCTTCACATCTGGGGCTAGGCTGTGTTCTCATGCAGCAGAAGTCATTTGTTTCTTATGGGTCTTGGCAGTTGCTTCCACATGAATGCAACTACTCCACCCATGATCTTGAGTTGGCAGCCGTGGTGTTTGCTCTGAAGTTGTGGAGACATTACCTCATTGGTGAGCACTTTGTGGTTTTCACCGATCATAAGAGTTTGAGGTGTGTTTTCTCCCAACGTGACTTGAACTTGAGGCAGCGTCGGTGGATGGAGTTCTTGCAGGAATACGACTTTGAAATATCATATACACTTGGAAAAGGGAACGTTTTAGCTGATTCACTAAGCCTAAAGTCATGTAATGATGTTGTGCGTGAATCTGGTGATTCCTGGAGAGTGATAGAAGAGCTAGCAGCTTTGCATCTTGATATGGAAGAGGTTGGAGGTAGATGTTGTCTTTTCCAGATGACGATGCAGTCATCTCTGATGCAGAAGGTGGAAGAGTCTCAGTTGGGTGATCTAGAGGTGGAAGTTTGGAGAGATAGAGTTTTGTGTGGTGTGGCCCTTGATGGTTGGTCGGAGGATGAACAACACCGAGTGTTGTATCATGGCAGGCTTTTTGTTCCCTTGGCGATGCGCGAGACGGTTCTCTGATAGTTCCATAGTTCACCCTTGGCGGTACATCCTGGTGTGAAGAAGATGTACCGATCCTTGAGGAGTCAGTTTTGGTGGCCTGGGCTGAAGCGTACAGTTGCAGAATGTGTGTCTCGATGTTTAGTCTGCCAAAAGGTGAAGGCTGAACACCGTGTTCCTGGTGGTCTTCTCCAACACATAGAGATTCCTCAGTGGAAGTGGGAGGACATCTCAATGGACTTTGTTATAGGTTTACCTCGAGCTCCGGGAGGACATGATGCTATATGGGTGGTAGTGGATCGTTTAACTAAATCAGCCCACTTCATAGCAATCAAGGAGTCAAGCTCAGTGGAGGTTTTGTCGAGGTAGTATCTGTAGGAGGTGGTGAGGCTTCATGGAGTACCTAGGACGATCATTTCTGATCGATACCCTCGTTTTACCTCTAGGGTGTGGAGAGGTCTCCAACATGCTTTTGGACCTCAACTGTGCCTTAGCACTGCTTTTCATCCTCAAACGGATGGTCAGATAGAGCGAACCATCCAGACTCTTGAAGACATGCTGCTCTCTTGTGTTCTTGATTTTGAAGGTTCATGGGTGAAGCACTTACCCTTGGTAGAGTTCGCTTACAATAATAGTTTTCACTCTACCATCGGTATGGTGCCGTTTGAAGACCTGTATGGCCGGCCTTTCCATTGTCCGTTTTGATGGACTGGGGTCGGAGAGTCAGCAATTCTCGGACCAGAACTAGTGCAGAATACAACAGAGATGGTACAGATGATTCATAAGAGGATGAAGACAGCACAGGATCATCAGAAATCATATGATGATCAAAGAAGGAGACCGTTAGAGTTTAATGTTGGGGATCATGTGTTTCTAAAGGTGACTCCCCGTCGTGGGCAGCGAAGGTTTGGTCGTCGAAGTAATATTTCTCCCCGGTTTGTTGGGCCTTTCGAGGTGTTATCTCGTGTTGGAGCTGTGGCATATCGAGTAGCACTTCCCCCTCAGATGAGTCGGATACATGATGTTTTCCATGTATCACAGCTCCGTCGTTATCTTCATGATGAATCTCATGTTATCGATTGGGGAGATATCGATATTGATGATGATGTAACCTTCGAGGAGCGACCTGTGGAGATCCAAGACCACAAGGAGAAGGTGTTGCAAGGGCGTTATATCCCCTTAGTTTGTGTCTTGTGGAGACACGGTGGAATGGAGGAGAGTACCTGGGAGCGTGAGTCACAGATACGTGATCAGTACCCAGAGTTGTTCAATGTTTAACTCCTTTCATGTAATGATGTTTCCTTTATGGTTAAACCTTTCATGTTTTATTTATGTAACTTTGATGTGATGTTATGAATGAATTGTTTGGGTATGGATTGTTTGTTCCCGGATGTCGTAGTTTTGTTCCAGCTTTCAAACAACTCATGGTGGTTTTCCCCTGAGAGGTATCTTATGGGGTGGTTGTTCGGACCCCTCTTTTCTTATGGGTTGGTTTTTAATTCTCGAGGACGAGAATGTTTTGAGAGGTATCTAATGTAATGGCCCGGACCTCTCCGATCCATTACTTTGTGAAATGTTGGTGTTGAAGGTGTTCCGGGAGGTCAAGGGGACTTATCCCCAACACTTTGCCAATTTTCCAGTTCTGTGAACTGTGTTTCCAGTTTTATGAACAGTAACAGATCGGTCTCACCGATCGGTCTGACAGATCGGTCTCACCGATCAGTTTCACATATTGGTGTGATAGATCGGTTTCACAGATCGGTCTGACAGATCGGTTTCACAGATCGGTGTGACATATCGGTTTCACAGATCGGTCAGACAGATCGGTTTCACAGATCAGTGTGACAGATCGGTTTCACAGATCGGTCTGACAGATCGGTTTCACAGATCGGTGTGACAGATCAGTTTCACAGATCGGTCTGACAGATCGGTTTCACATATCGGTCTGGCAGATCGGTTTCACAGATCGGTATGACAGATCGGTTTCACAGATCGGTGCGACAGATCGGTTTCACAGATCGGTCTGACAGATCGGTTTCACAGATCGGTGTGACAGATCAGTTTCACAGATCGGTGTGACAGATCGGTTTCACAGATCGGTCTGACAGATCGGTTTCACAGATCGGTTTCACAGATCGGTTTCACAGATCGGTTTCATGTACAGTAACAGTGGGTGAACAGTGTTTCTAGACTCCTTCAATTTTGCCCTTTTGACGTTTCCTTTGACGTAAAATACATTTAAAGCCTTATTTTTTAAGGGCTCTTAAGGCCGTTTAAAATGCCATAAATCCTATATTAATTATTCCTATGGCTTGGAATGTTTTACTTGGTCAAACTGCGTGGGTTAATGCGATCCGTTTTTAATGGAGAATTAACCGGATCTTAAACCGTCACCCCATTAAATCTTCAAAAAGGGACGAGATATCATTCTCCCTTGTTCTTTCCCTTTGTTCTCAACTAGGAGGCACTAGAACCTTTCAATCCTTTCCGTAGGAGTTGCACAATCAATCTTTACTCCTAGGATTGGTTCTCCTCTGTTTTGGTTGCAACTGAGCCCTGTCGATCAATCTTCGATATAAGGTATGTTGTATCATCGTTCTTTTTGGGTTCATCATCTCCTATCCTATTTTCCATAATTATACCATGTAATTTCCAAGATTATAATGGGTTTTCTTGGGGTTGGTTGGTACTGTCGTACCGTAGCATCCTCCGGTGGATGCAGTTGTCGCGAGGGTAGGATCGTGACCTGTTGTGTGGACAAAGAACGTGAGGAACTATTTGAGGTAGGGGATTCGTGGCTTCTCTAATTGTATATGTGCAATCGTAGAATTAGCATGATTCATCCCTTTGGATCACAATGAAATTGACCTAATTAAATACTTGAACCGGATTAAAAGAATTGGTTGATCGCATGTTGTTGCTTTATACCATGATAACGGTTTGCCTCATGTATTCCTAGATATAGGGATATCTATGTTTTCTTTGATTTGTTGTTCGTTCATTATAGAAATTGATAACGAACGTAAAGCCAGAATTAATTGTTAATTAATTGGCTAAAGATAAAGAGGCATGTAAATTAATCTGGTTATTGTAGTTGTTGTAGTTGTTCTAATTTTAGGATAATCAAATTAGGGAAGTAAGCATGGTTATTTATTTGTGATAGCTTACTGATTAGGTATCCATGATTGGAACCTACGAATAACAAATCTGTTAATTCAATATGGATTAGAGAACAGATTATGTGGGAATTTCTAAAAGGGTTTTGAGTTACCCTCTTGTTTGTTAAAGGGTCAAGAGCCCATGATGTGATGTTTGTTTTCCTGCTGCTTGTGTTGTGATGTGAGCCTGGATGGCTTTTGTGATATGTGGAGGCATGGAGGCCTTGTGGTTGTGGCAGTGGATGACGCCTAGTGTGGTGAGATGCATCGGTTTATGCATATGGGTGTCGGGGAGGACACCAAGGATGATGGCATGAGATGAATGTGATGGTTTGATGTTGGTGGTTTGGTTTGGTTGTTTATCTGATTTACTTTTCCCCACTGCTCAAGGCAGCTGGTCTTTCTACCCTTCTTCCGAAGGAGGTGAAGACGCGCGGGGTATGCCACGTGCTTTCCGTGTTTAGCCTCCCAAGGTAGAATGGGTATATGCTCTTTCTATAGGTGGCAAAGACTCGACGGGTAGTATATCTACTCACCGGGTTGAGCCTCCTTTGTGTTTAGAAGCATAGGATGCTTTTCTAGAATTCCTGGGAATGTGGAAAAGTAATTCTGTAAGGAATGTTTGATTAAATGGTGAAAATCCACGGGGATGGAGATGCTGGAATTTAAAGGTGATGTGAATATTAAAAAGGAGCAGTTGTTTTGAATGTGATGCCAATTCAGTTTAATGTGGAATTGTTCATTCTTAATTAATGTTTAAAGAATTAATTAATGTACAGTGGAACTGATAAAATGAGAACGGAGTAATCTAATAAATCTCTTAAAATGTTTGTGTGCTTATAGGATACCTAGTCTTAGAAGTAGCAGCCTGGAGTCTGAGAGACGTTAGCTGCAGTTGTATCTAAGACTAGGTAATGCCCATAGTGTGGATGTGAGTTACATATATATTCTGTACTTTTTTTGTTTCTATACGCTACTCCACCCTGTCGGTAAGGTCAACTGACACCCCGGGGATTTTGAGCCCCGGGGGGGTGTTTTCCCCAACATTCTGATGGGAGGTTGAATGGCTGACTACCCCCTTTGGCTCCGCTCTCTTCTCTTGGTAGATACTTGTGCCATGTGGCACAGTGGTTAGTTACCCCATATATGTGTGTAGAGGGCTGTAATGGCTTGTGGTTATTCACACACATATATTCTGGATATAGTATCCTACGGACTACTATAGGTGTAACGTGTATAGGCAATGATGGCTTGAGGATCCTTTCTCGGAGTATGGGTTGTAATGGCTTGAGGTATTATACCCGACGTATGATACACGTTATGCGAGCTGTGGTGGTTCCCGGAAACTACCTGGTAACCTTTGGTTGTGAGGACGGTGTGGTGTTTCGCCCAGGTGTCTGCGGGCAAGCCTTTGTGGTGCACGAGGTGCAGATTGTGGATCTTAGCCCAGGTGTCTGCGGGAAAGCCTTTGGAGAGAGATGCACAGGACGTATGTCATTGAGGCAAAGCGGCAAACCAGTGGGGAAGTAGTAGAGGGGTACCCTTGATATTCTTTACTATATGCTATATTCTTGTATGCGTTACTTGGTGAGAGTTGTCATGGTGAGGTTGGGAACATAGTATACCTGTTTAGGTGACGAGTTAGTTTCACTTGTTGTTCACTGGGCTTTAGCATGATTTCTTTACCTTTGCACGAGAGGCTTGGGGAGGATCCTACTGAGTATACTATTATACTCACCCTATGTACATATAAACTATTTTTCAGGTCACTTGGAGCAAGTTGGAGATCAAGCGGGTTACTACTAGCTTGTGGTTAGAGGAGGAGCTGTTCGGGCTCGTGGTCGCTGCCATTTTTCTTCCTTTTGGGTACTTTTAGTTTTCCCTTTCAGTTGTAGTACTTTTGCATGACTTTTCATATATGTACTTGGGTTTCTTTTATATTTCAGTTATGAGTTGGAGTTGGTTGGAGTCTATTCTATCTCTCTCTTCTGCATGTGTTCTCTTAGAGGGTAATGCCTCCCATTTGTATGTTATTATACCCTCAGTGCTAGTCGCCAACCCGGGGCCTACTGGAGTCGGGACTCGGGGGTCATTATCTCCCTTTTCACATTGCCGACCCAGGAGGGGTACACTTTGTGGGGAGGGGGTCATGACAAATCATGTCTTGCTTAAGACTCAGTTTGAAGTCCTTTTACATATAATGTTCCTCTCAATAGCAATGGTCATGTTCGGTGATGATTTATGGTGTTGTTTTCTCATTCAGTGTGAAAAAGGGTGATGCACATGCACTATTTCAACTCTTGTGTTGGTGAATGTTCCGTATATGATTTTTTGGATGTCATGATGTGTTTTGTTTTCTGGTGTTGTCTCAGTTGCGGTGTGGTTGCGTGTGACACCAAAAATAGAATCATTGTTTGGGAGTCTTTAATACCTGACTGCGAGGATGGAGATGCTTCAAACATGAGGGATCCAACCATAGGACTCGGGGTGAAGCGGGTGCACGGTCAGGAACCCCAAGAGTGTATGAGACCCTGACTTTATTTCTGTCATCGGTGACGAAAGTTAAGACAGTTTAAATTGTTTTCTGTGGTTTTTCTATTCTGAACGAACCGTCTGGCTGTGTAAGGTTTCCATGACTATGTGGAGGCATGTTCATCTCATTTCCTTAAAGTCTAGGGGGTTGCATCCCACTGGATTTAATCTCTTTAGTGGTCCTTATGGGGTATGTTGGGTAAATTGGTCTAAAAGTTGAATAGGGCTCATCCAGGGATGTAAAGATGTTGGTTTGTCTTCAGACATGATTTTGACGCCCTGGTAGTTGGTCCCATACCTCCCCGCCCCTTTTGGTGGGGTGTTTGGTCACCGTCGGGAGATTTTCAATGCTCTATATCTTCTTTTAGTTATAATGGTGGGGAGACCCATAGTGGGCCTCAGATGAATGTCCCTGGAATGAATCGGTGATGGCCTTTTCTTTAATGGTGGGGAGTCTACCCGGGCCTCTCTGTGTCTATTTTCCAATCTCGTCTCGAGCGTCAGTAGGTTTCTTAAGGGTGGAGAGCCTCTTAGGCTTCCCCATGTTGACCTTTTGGTTATTTTTCTAAAGACAGCTTGGTGATAAGTGACAAGAGTGTTCATTGTGGGGAGTCTACCCGGGCCTCTCTGTGTCTATTTTCCAATCTCGTCTCGAGCGTCATTAGGTTTCTTAAGGGTGGAGAGCTTCTTAGGCTTCCCCATGTTGACCTTTTGGTTCTTTTTCTAAAGACAGCTTGGTGATAAGGGACAAGAGTGTTCCTTGGACATGGTTTGACATTGTTTGTTCATTCTTTCCAAATGGTGTGGTTTTCATTTAATAGTGCTTGAGATGTTTTGGCTTGTGAAGTTGATATTTGTGGGTTTGAGATTTCCCTTCCTTGATCAGTCAACTGGAGGCATTCTAGCTCTATGGGACGAGCGACACATATCAGAAAGTATTTTTACGAGTTTCTTGAAGTTGTCTTTAATTCAATCTCTCTGGGCACGATGCTTTAACCTCTCTTAGCTTGATGTTTGTGGGGATCCTCTTTGAACCATAAGGGAGTGTGGTTTTCTACTTTGGGGCTTGGTCCTAGTTACGGATTTTCGGGGGCGGAAAGCATTATGGTGGGGAGAATTGTCACACCCGCCGTCATTAAATTATTTATTTTATTAATTTTTTTATTTGCGTTGGGTAGTCCGTGTTGAAACCCGACTTAAAATTTTGAGTTCATATTTAAAAACACACATTTTGGAATTGACAGCGTTCAACACGCTGCTGTCGAAGTCACGCAGCCTTGCCTGGGTCACTGTGCAGCCTCGCCCGGTTCCCCGCACGCCTACCTGATGTTCAAACTAATTAAATTTAAGGAATTATTGATAAATAAATAAAATTTAAGTGGGATAAAATGAAAATAATATAATATAATAAGTGTGATAAAAATTTAATGGATTTTTTTAATATTTAAGGATATTATTATCATCACCATCATTCTACTGAAATTTTTAGGGGTTGCACGGGGTAACCGCACGGTTTCCCAACTCTTTAAAAATAAAAATAATAAAATGAAGTTTAAATAATTATTTTAATGATTATAAAAAAATGGTAATTATAATAATAATAATAATAATTATTATTATTATTATTATTATTATTATTATTATTATTATTATTATGTTCATCGTGTTTATTAATGTAAGGTCTAGTATTTTTATGTTATTATTATTACCTTTTATTTAAATTTTGTTAAATTTATTATGTTAATTAATATCCTGTTATGTTTATTATAATTATTATTATGATTATTGTTATTAATATTATCATTATTTTTGTTAATTTATTTATCAGTATTATTATTATCAGTATTATTGTTTATATTATTTTTACTTAATAGTATTATTATTATTATCTTTAAGTTGTTTATTAAGGGTATTTATTTCATTTTTTCCCTTTTTTTTTATTCCTTTCTTTTTTTTTTCTCTTCCTTCTTGCTACTTTTCCCTCCTATTTCCTTTTCCTTTATTTCTTTTCTCCTTATTTTTTACTTTCTCTACATAACTTACCCTCTTCCCTCTCTTTGCGTGTGGACCCCTCTAACCCTAACCTTGCGTTGCCTTCTTTTTTTTCTCCCCTACTCCTTATCGTTGCGCCCCCCACCCTTGCTCCTCTCGGCGGCACCACACCCCCTCCTTCCCTGCTGCCTCCCTCTGACTTCCCCGCTACTCCTATGATACCTCCCGCTCACCCCAGGCCACACCCTCCCCTCCTACCCCACTATACTCATGCTTGACCAAGCCACGTCGTGCCTCACCTCACACCTCCACTGTCTAGAAAGCTTCCAGCTGCACCTCCCTCTACCCTCCTGCATCCTCGACCGGATCCCGCTCGGCCCGTCTGCCTTGCCCAGCCAAAGCCGCATCTCCCCCTTGTTGTCCACCCGCTTGGTCGAACTCCTTTGATACCTATCCTCCCCTTTTGGACAGCTGTGCACCCCTCCTCCCTCTTTTCCATCCGAGCCACACCACCTCCACCCCTCCAGACAGCCTTTGCCAACCTCCCGCCGACCTCTCAGACTCCTCGTTGAAGGTGCGGAGCACTTTAGCAGCACATTTCTTTTATTTTGGGTAAATTTTTGCAATTAGGGTCTATTTTGTATTTGGTTTGTTTTTTATTCATTTTTTTGATACCTCATTTTTATATTTATTGTGGTCTACTTGAGGCATGATGGGTGTGCAACGACTTTTGCGCATCGAGTTTGTGAAATCCGCTACACGTTGGTAGGTGGTTCCATGTTTAACCAGTTGTTTGATGAATTAATTTTCCACTTAAATTAATTAAGCATTTTACCTAATTTGTTTTTTTGATGCGAATAATTTTTTTAATTTAAGTTGACATGGATATGTGATATAGTTGTGTTTTATGTGGAAGTTAATGCTGAATCATTTATTTTTAGTTTATAAATTATAAAAACTATGTTCTAGATTAGTGTTAATATGCGTCAAGTCATAGAGTAATGTTTTTTTAGTGAATTTTTAGTATTTTGATTCATGATACATATTCTAAAAAAAATTACAAATTTTTTGGTGGATTAGTTATCTAATTTAATTAATTCATCACAATTGTTAAGTAGTTTACATGTTGAGAAAGTGATTTTGGCTAAGTTTTGATGTGCATTTGTTTTGTTAGTCAAGATTTTATGTGATGTTAATGTGGTTTGTTGTGAAAACCTATATTGATCCATTCATCAGTGTTCTCAAGATTATGCATTTAGTTTGTTTGAATGTGATAGAGATGTAGTGTGTGTTTTGGGTGTGACATCAAAGTGTGTTTTGTCATAAATAAGGTCCTGAGTGCATTTTGTTATTTAAAGTTGTGTGGCACATCTTTGAATTTGTTCAATAAATTCTCTTGGGGGTTGTCAAAGTGTTAAACTATTTTATAAATTTCAAGTGGTTTAATTGACGGTGTAAGCAATGCAGATTAAGTCCTAAAAGGATTTTGGGTGTGCATTTAATTCAAAATGGGGATTTTGAGTGTGTTTTCATGTGTAAATCCCGTTGATACTCTTTAGGATTGACTTATGAAAATTTTTAAAGGGTTTAATAAATTATATCAATGGTTCAAAACTTGTTTGTATTTGGTTTGGGTGTGAAAATTATGATTTTTCATGTGTAGGTACCATGTTTTCCTTTTATGCATTAGTGTTACATGTGACATGAAAGTGAAACTTGTTTAAGCACCAACCGGGAAGCCCAGGTAACTAGGAGGGTGGACTAGACTAGTGGGGTAGTGTTCCAGAGTTGACTCGAACTAGTTTGACTAAAAAGACTAACAATTTGCAACACTAACTAAACATATGCTTTTCTGAGGGTCGTGGTCTTCTAAGTCACAGTTTCTGAGGTTCTGGGCCTTTTAAGCCATCTTTTCTAAGGTTCGTGGCCTTCTATGCCACATTTTTTGATGGTCGTGGTTTCTATTCCATTCATCACTGAGACACGAAGATCTAGGGACCCAAGCTAGCTAACACCCATGAGACCTCTCCCATATTTGGTTCTCCTTGGTTACTTTACATTCACCGGTGTGGCACTTTGGTTATTTTAAAAATTAAGTGTGTGTGTGTGTTTTAATTTAATGTATTTTACTTGAAACATATTTCTTAAATCCAGTTTTCTTTAAAAGTTTGCAAGTATTTAATTTTTCTCTTTAATTTAAGTTGTTGTCTTTAAATTCATTTTCATTTAAAGCACTTGTCATTAAAAATTGTTTTCATTAAATACTATTTAAGAATTTATTTCCCTTTTATCTATTTTACTGGAAAATGTATTCATCATTTAAATGGTTATGCATGGAATCTTCTCCCGGTGGCATTCTTCTAGGCTCTTGGTTCACACCCTACATACACCTTTGTGTGTATGTAGACCTTTTTTTGTATGTCATGGGTTGAGGCATCGTGCTTAGTGATGGTCATTCTAGTTGCTAATGGTCTTCACTTGGAGGTTGGTATTGGAGTTTTAGTTCTATGTCTTTGTTGTTGTTCAGTTTGGGTTTTATTTGAATTGTAGAATTTAAACCTATTTATAGTTTAAAGGAATGTTCGATTGTCTGTTTCCAGTTTCAGCTTTTTTATCTTGTTAGTTTTCTTTCTGTCTTTTATTTCAGGTAAATCCTACCCATGTAATGTTTTGATACCTGGGAACTTGTGCCAGCCCGTGGGGATCGGGAACGCCCTTCGGGTCATGTCACGAACCGGTTCAGGCACCGGGTCGGATGGTGAACAGTCCTGGTTCGTGATAGGTGTCCCATACCACTCCAAATAAATAAATTCATAATTCATTATGATATGTGATGAATAATAAATAGTTTGATTTATCACATTAATTAATAACTTTACTTCCACTCCCATAAACATTTAATGCATTACATTTCATGTTTATAACTTCGGATATGTATTATTCTTGCTCAATTCATGTGCTGATAAATTGAATTGAAATTGGGCTAAATCATAATTTGTTAGTTATTATTTAAATAATAATTTTCCCAACGACATGCATAAATTTAAAACATGCAATTAAAGGGGTTACCACATAAAATGATAGTTCTTCAACTTTCAGAATCCTTGATTCATGGAAATGAATATTTATTGTTTAAAATGACTAATTTTAAATTAAGATATATATTATTTGTATAGAAATCATATGCTGATAAATGGTCATGTCTTATTAAATGGACATGCCTTAAGTTTCATATCATATATGGCCAATTTATTTGTAGCGCATCATTTTTTTTATGTAATTCCTATATTTAATTAAACACATCAAAAACAAACTTTAACCACCAAATTTTATTTTAGTCCAATTTAATTCGGATTATGATTAAAATATATAGGTGTTTACATATAACCATATATATATAAATAAAATATGTATACGTCGCACCAACTTGTATCACTTCGAAGTAAATAGTCATCAAGTGTATAATCAAATACTATAAATTTATTTGTATGGAGAAGATAATATTGTGTTCGCATACTTATACTTATGCACATATATATGTTTGTCATGAATTTAAATTTGACAAATAAAATGTATTTAATCTTCCTAATTGATTTTCAATTTGAAAAAATGGAGAGAACAATTTAAATTACGTAAATAAAACTTCTGATGATTAAATATTTAAAAATTAACCAACTTCCCTTACAAAGGATTCTTAAATCATAAAACATAATTATAAATAAATTTATTCCTTAAAAAATTTTGTATTTCCAAGATCAAACAATTTGATATTACATACTTTCAATATTTATTGCCTCAAAAATATTATTTAAGGGTGTGAAATTATCTTCTAAAATTCATAAAATAATTTGGTTTGAGTCTCGTAAATTTGTTTATATAAATATATGTATATGATTATATAATAAGTGTATAATCAGGTTTGAGGATATAAAAACACTTGAAAATAAACCCTTAAAAGACAATAATCATAAATACAAATTAATTAGAAGAAAATAATCCCTTACACGAGTATCCAACACCATGAAAATAATTAACGGCTTGAAACAAAATACTGCATGAATTCAAAATAAATAGAACTCTTTTAAAAATACTAATTTTCCCCATACAAACATAATGTTGTAAACTAAATAAACATTTGAGACAAAGTATAATGAACCCTTACCTACATAGCTGAAATAAAATGAGGGTTGAAGCACTATACTCCATACTCAGGACCAACACCAACTGACTACTCAAAAAACCTTACACAGGTCTAGCTTTGCTGTATTTTTATAGTCATAATTGGGACCAGTAGAAAACAAGCAGAGTAACCATGCTATTTGTAACCCCTAAAATCTCAAATGGGTAAGCTTGGTGTGCAAGATGTGAACACAGTGGAAAAAACAACAACAACAAAAACAATAATAATAATAATAATAATAATAATAATAATAATAATAATAATAATAATAATTGTGACCAACAAAACATTCACGGACCAAAACTGTTTATCCACAAAATCAAAGACAAAATAGTAAAGAATTTCTTCTACAGGGTCTTCCATGAACAACAACAATCACACATGAATTTAAAACCAAACCGTAAATAGGAAGTAAAAAAATTAATGTATCAATTGTTCAAAAATTGACAAAAGGTATGCGGACATATTGAGTATGACTCAAAACTGATGATGCAGATAAAAAAAAATAAACTAATATTATTGAAGGTTTGACAAAATCAAACAAGGATGGAATCCTAACCAGAGGCTTGGACCATTGATGCCCACGACCTCTCTTTGACCGCGACATGCAACTTCGACTCTCCAGGAAGACTTGGACTCAAACGCACAACTTCGACTCCAGCTCCTCCAGTCTGAAACGGGGCACCCCCAGCTGCACGTTGTAGGGACTTTGACCAGGCTCATCCTGCAAAATCGAATGTTGTCAGACAACCGGTCCCCGATGGCCGCGACGCACAACAAAGGCCAGACGCGACCTGCACGACTCGGATCTCCCGAGAAACAGAACCTGCATTACGGACTCCATACCGTTGCAACGACAACGACATCTCCAAGACCGAAGCTTCATCTCGAAGAATCACTCTAAAATCCCCCATCCTGTAGACTACCCCTTGCACAAAAGTCAGGACAACAAATCCCTTTAAAGAATTCCCCTTTTTTCCTTTATCTAATGTCTTCTTTTATTATTGTTATAATATTGTTATTATTATATTATTATTACTATTTCCTTATATTTTATATCCCTATTTTCATCTATTGTCATAAATATTATATTATAATCAATTTACAATGTCAAAAGTTGTATAAAACTGACATTAAATTAAAAAATAATTTTATCATTACTTTTAAAAGGTAAATGTTATTTATTATTAAATTCGTATATGAATTTCATATTATATACATATAATGTTAGAAATTAAATTAATAGTTGATTATTGAAAATATATTATCAAAATAATAATTATCGTAATTTGTACAAAATATTTTTAATTTTGAAACATTTAAAACAAATGATAACATGATATATATATATATACATGATTCAAATTAACAATGATTTTTGTTATAAGATTATTCATATATGTACAAATCGTCCTATTAAAAAAGTTTTACTATATATTCAAAATGTTAAAAATGTTATGAATCTTTAATCCAATCAAAATTAATAATCTAATAATTATGTATACATCATATTTTCGAATATATATAAAATAGATTAAGTAATTGTCTGCATAATGAAAATAGTGAAAAAAATAATGTCAGTAAAATATTTTAAAATAGCAATTTTCAATGTCATGTATAACGGCAACATAAATTTATAATATTATAATAGTATTTTCATCGAATTCAAATCCAAATTACACACACAGAGATATATATATATATATATATTTTACATTTTTTAAAAACAAACCACTAATTAGTTATATTAGTGTAATTATTATTTAAAATATTCTATTAAATAATTATTTGATAAGAGTAAATCTTGTTTAGTTATTTTAAATTATTCTTGAACAAAGTGAGATAATATTTACTTGGAAATCCGTACTGGTTAGCATGTTAATTAAACCATAAAACTATTATTATTACAAATAAAACGGTTCAGGCGTTACATTATTTCCCCCTACAAAGAATTGTGTCCTTGCAATTCTAAACTCTCATACACAACCCACAGCAACACTCGACACACGCCACTCATGAGGTCCCTTTACTGGAAACACCACCAATGGTAGGGTGATGACAACCTCAGGTTGGATTCCTAAGGTAGTATTCAGCTGCTTGATTTCCTTAGCCCAGACACACTGTGAACAGCTAAGGTCAATTCTATGCCTAAAGCACTCGGCCTTCCATAGAGAGGCATGAGAAGTGTGGAGATTAGAAATTTCATAGTGGACTAAATGCCTATAAGTACCACGCACCACGTCGTTCTTGAAAACATTGATGTCATAGAGTTCTTCATACATACTAAAACCCAGGACCTGTAATAGGTAGGGCGCTCAATGGTCACCATCTAAAGAAGCTTCTAGAAATTTACCTACAGCTTGGTAGTTATCATCCAGAGTGAAACATAGAAAAAGATCTTCATGAAACTTCTCACTTTTCCTATATGTTGAAAATTGTGCAATTTTTATACGGTAATAGACAAGATTTATCCCTTGGTAAAGATGGAGAATGTTTAGGCGGTTCGACACCTGATGGAGTTGTTTACAAGTCAGACATAAGTTGGAATAGGGCTGGTACTCCTCTGAGAACATTTTAATGATTATAATCTCTAACAGTTCAGTAGGAAGAGATAAAATATTGGTTGGTAAACTCATGTCTCCTGTCTGAAATTTTTTAAGAAGTCATCCTTCATTATGGAAATTCTAGTTTAAGCAGAGTCATTGTTTTATATAAAAACATATCAAAATAGAGAATAAAACATCCTTAATTTAGACATGATTTATAAAACTCAAGAAATCATTTAATCTCTTTCTCCCTCTCACAAAAAACTAGCATGTACTTCCTGACATCCTCTAAGATGTCTCCTCAAAGATTCCACTGATGTTGGGGATTTCCCCAGTTCTTAGACAAACGGATCCCCAATGTGGTTTTAAATTCTTCTATCTCCTTGGTCTAGATGCAACGTGTGATACTTGGATCAACCACGTGTGGATATCTAGAATTCAGATTGAGAGAAGCATGTCAGGTTTCAAGTTGAGAGACATCAGTATGAACTTGATGTCGATAATGCAAATGAGTATTCTTATTCTCAAGGGCTTCAAAGTCCATATCTTGACCACAGAGACCGTAGGTAAAAATTTGACATAGATATGCTACCCAGAGGTCACCCCCATTGTGCAGCCTCCTCAAAGTCCCCAAGAGAAAAGAAATTATATGCTAGGGTGAAACATTTAAAGATACCCTCAAAGTATTTCCCCTTTCATACATAGAACTGGAATTGAGCATTCATCATTAGGTAATATATGAAACCTGCTCCTTGGTGAATTTGGAGTACACGAGGAGAGTTGGATACTCAGTAGAGGGTTCTGCATGATAAGAGAATATTTTCAAAACTCTCATAGTTTCCTACACACGATCTTCCCACTATGATCTCTAATACTTCTATTGGAAGAGATAAAATACACGTACTTTCTTTTTCCATCTGAAAATTAGAAAAAACCTCATATTTAGTAATACGTAAGTAAATTTTCCTTTGTTTAAGTTCTGGTTTTCCAGAGTTATTTGAAATTAATCCCCTGATACGAACTGTCATGCCCCAGCTCTCAAATACCCATATCCAGTGCTATACAGAGAATCAATTCAGTTTAGGTTCTGGGAAACTAGCTACTTTTGTAATGCTTCTTATACTAAAAGCTGAAAGCTGAAAATTTTATTTAAAAAACGTAGGGTGAGAATACAAATTCCCAGTAATGTGTTTTAAAATAAACCAATATAACTTTTGAAAAAATTATTTAAAACTTTCCCTAAAACATTTATCTTAAATAAAAACTATAAATCATGTATCATATCATAAAAATGATCAACTTAAAACAAGCTAACAGAGTTTCAAGGATACATGATTCAATTATAGGCATGCTCATTTGGGGTAACAAATAAAAGATATTCTAAACATGCTTTACATAAGAATATGTAACAACAAATTAAACAGCTAAGAGTAATGAATAATCAGAGTTGTGCATAAAGGTAATAACTTCAATTTCATACATCGAATACTAAATCACTGATTTCTATACATATGTCATTCCATAAGCTTTTACATTTTTGATACTCATAAGTACTACCTCTTAACCATGGTTATTATACTAGTTGGATATCCATTTGGTTAATTAATTATCATACAAATAATGAGGGAATATATAATTCTAGACTTTGATTTACGTGGAAAGGCCTTGGCCAAGACCTACGGGCCAACTATAACCGGACCCCAACCCGGAGATCCTTTGTAACCGGACTCCATCCCGGAGTGCCTCTATAACCAGACTCCAACCGGAATAGCCTTTGTAACCGGACTCCAACCCTAAGGGTCTGCTATAACTAGACCCCAACCCAAACAACTTACTTTTACGGATCCCGAAACTAAAACATACTTGTCTAATACATTCCTCATATGTATAATAAGGTAATGTATCCAAAGTGTCTCATACCACTTTGAATACCTAATTCAATGTCTTTTATTGGTGGTGTCCCATACCACTCCAAATAATTAAATTCTTAATTCATTATATTAAGTGATGAATAATAAATAGTTTGATTTATCACATAAATTAATAACATTACAACCACTTCCACAATCTTTCAATGCATTACATTGCATGTTTATAACTTCAGATAGGTATTATTCATGCTCAATTCATCCGCTGATAAATGGAGATGACATTGGAATAAATAATAATATGCCAGTTATTATTTAAAATAATAATTTTTCCAACAACATGCATAAACTAGTAAACATTCTTTGCACATGTCATATTAATTTAAAACAGGGAAGTAATGGGGTTACCACATAAAATTATAGTTCCTCAACATTCAAAATCCTTGATTCATGGAAATAAATATTTATAGTTTAAAATGACTAATTTTAAATTAAGATAGATGTTATTTGTACAGAAAGCATGTGCTGATAAATGGTAATGTCTTATTAAATGGCCATGCCATATGTTACATAGCATATAAGGCCAATTTATTTGTAGCGCATCATTTGTTTTATGTAATTCATATATTTAATTAAACACATCAAAAACAAACTTTAACCACCAAAGTTTATTTTAGGCCATGTTAATTCGGATTATGATGAAAACTTATAGGTGCTTACATATAACCATATATATATATAAATAAAATATGTATACTCCGCACTAACTTACATCACTTCGAAGTAAATAGTCGTCGAGTGTATAATCAAATACTATAAATTTATTTTTATGGTGAGGATAATCTTGTGTCTTCATACTTATACTCATGCACATATATATATTTTTTCATGAATTTAAATTTGACAAATAAAATGTATTTAATCTTCCTAATTGATTTTCAGTTGGAAAAAATGGACAGAACAATTTCAATTACATAAATAAAACTTCTGATGATTAAATATTTAAAAATTAACCATCTTCCCTTACAGTGGATTCTTTAAGCATAAAACATAATTATAAATAAATTTCTTCCTTAAAAATTGTTGTATTTCTAAGATCAAAAAATTTCTTATTACACACTTTCAATATTTATTGCATCCAAAACATTATTTAAGGGTTTGAAATTATCTTCTAAAATTTATAAAATATATTTGGTTTGAGTCTCGTAATTTGTTTTATATAAATATATGTATATAATTATATACTAAGTGTATAATCGGGTTTGAGAATATAAAAACTCTTGAAAATAAATCCTTAAAAGAAAATAATCTTAAATACAAATTAATTAGTAGAAAATAATCCCTTACACAAATAACCAACAACTTGAAAATAAATAAGTGCTTGAAACAAAATACTGCTTGAATTAAAAATAAATAGAACTCTTTTAAAAATACTAATTTTCCCCATACAAACATAAGGTCGTAAAATAAATAAACCCTTGAGACAAAGTATAATGAACCCTTACCTATAGAGCTGAAATAAAACGAGGGTTGAAGCAGTATTCTCTATACTTAGGACCAAAACCAACTCACTACTCAAAAAAAACTTACATAGGTCTGGCTATGAGGGATTTATATAGCCATAATTGGGACCAGAAGAAAAAAAGCAGAGTAACCATACTATATATAACCCCTAAAATCTCAAACGGGTGATCTTGGTGTGCAAGTTGTGAACATAGTGGCTAAAATAATAATAATAATAATAATAATAATAATAATAATAATAATTGTGACCAACAAAACATTCACGGACCAAAACAGTTTACCCACAAAATCAAAGACAAAATATTAAATAATTTCTACTACAGGGTCTTCCACGGACAGCAACAATCATACAAGAATTTAAAACCAAACTGTAAAGATGAAGTTAGAAGAAATTAATGTATCAAATATTCAAAAATTGACAAAAGGTATGCAGAAAGATTGAGTATGACTCAAAACTGGAGATTTGGATAACAAATAAAATAAACTAATCTTATTGCAGATTTGATAAAATCAAACCAAGATGGAACCCAAACTAGAGGCTCGGACCATTGACGTCCACAGCCTCGCTTCGGTTGTGACGTGCAACTTTGGCTCTCCTAGAAGACTTGGACTATGAGGCACGGCCTCGAATCTAGCTCCTTCGGTCCGAAAAGGAGCACCCTCAACCGCACGATGTGGGGACTTCGACCCAGATCATCCCACCAAACCGAATGCTACCGGACAACTGGACTCCGATGGTCGTGACGCACCACAAAGGCTAAACTCGACCTTTATGACATGAATCTCCCAAGGGACAGACCCTACATTACAGACTCCACACCGGTGCAATGAAAACGATGTTTTCAAGACCGAAGCTTTTGTTCAAAGCATCCCTCTGAAAACCCCCATCCCGCAGACTACCCCTTGTGAAAAATTTTTGACCACAAATCCATTTACGGGATTCCCCTTTTTTCCTTTTATCCAATTTCTTCTTTTATTATTATTCTAATATATTATTATTATTTTATTATTACTATTTTGTTATATTTTATATCCCTATTTCCATCTATTTTCATATATATTATATTATAATCAGTTTACAATGTCAAAAGTTCTATAAAACTAATATTCCATTAAAAAACATTTTATCATTACTTTTCAAAGGTAAAGGTTATTTATTATTAAATTCATATGTGAATTTCATATTATATACGTATAATGTTATAAATTAAATTAATAGTTTATTATTAAAAATATTTTATCAAAATAATAATTATCATAATTTGTACAAAATATTTGTAATCTTGAAAATTTTAAAACAAATGTTAATATGATATATAGATATACATGATTCAAATTAACAATAATTTTTGTTAAAATATTATTCATATATGTACAATTATAATCGTTTTATTAAAATAGTTTTATTATATTTTCAAAATGTTATCTATGTTAAGAAACTTTAATCCAATCAAAATTTATAATCTAATAATTATGTATTCATCATATTTTCAAATATATATAAAATAGATTAAGTAATTGTCCGCATAATTAAAATAGCACAAAAATAATGTCATTAAAGTATTTTAAAATAACAATTTTCAATGTCATGTATAAACGCAACATAAATTGATAATTTTATAATAGTATTTTCATATAATTCAAATCCAAATTACACACACACACACACACACACACACATATATATATATATATATATTTCACATTTTGGAAAAACAAACCAATAATTAGTTATATTAGTATAATTATTATTTAAAATATTCTACTAAATAATTATTCGATAAGAGTAAAAAAATTAGTTATTTTAAATTATTCTTGAATAAAGTGAGATAATATTTACTTTGAAAACTGTACTAGTTTGTATGTTAATTAAATCATAAAATTATTATTGTTACACATAAAAAAGGTTTGGGGTGTTACAGTTCCCACATACCTATGTAAGTCTATCATGAACAAATGATATCTAGTAGGCAAAGTAAATAACAATAACTATTCGGCTAGTCATCTACAAAGAATATCACAACATCAGATAAAACCAATCCATCCTAACAACACTAGTAATGGATAGCAAGTAGCATAACAGGCATAACTAGACCAAACGGTCAATATCAAAACAACATGGGAAAACACCTCTATTGCATGGAAAAATAACAATATTTACAAACAACATCCCTAACTCAAGAAACCAAGCATTTTAGGCATCAACAGGGTTAATATCCATAAACACGCAATACCAAATCTAGGGTATTAGGAAATATTTCACATAAAATTCAATGACTAACTGTGGAACAGCACAAACCACCTACCTCAGTGTTTTACGATAGATATACTCCCGCATTGGCCCTTGAATCGATCTAGAACGCACTATATCTACAAAAATGTCTAAAACATTCAACCAAGGATATCTCACCAAAGAGGAGAAATCAAGGAATGAGGATCTAGAATAAGTAAGAACTCATCGTGGAGATTCCAATGCAATCGCTGAAGATTGATTCGAATAATGGACGGTGGGTTGGGGGCTCGAAGAAGAGTCATTGGATTCAGTTTCTCCTGGACGAGACGAGTCGAGAAGAAGGGTGTTCTATAAATTTTACGTGACCCTGGTCAGCTTAATCAATTAAAAATAAAATTACATGGTGTTCTCTTTAAAAGTACACAGCGTGTATATGCCTTTACCGAGCCCCAATTTAGGCAGTCTCCAGGTCACCCCACCCATCCAGTAAATAGTCACCCATGGAAACTGGGTACATGGAATGTCCTCCAAAGTACATGTCATGTACTCCTTATATTTTCATATTCTTCTATTTTTTATAAAAACACAAAAAAAAGAAAAATTGATACCTGAAAAGGTGGTCTGAGTTTTTAAAAACTTCCCCCTTTAAAGAAATTTGTCCCCAAATTTCCCTAACAAGGTGGCGTAGAAGAAGAATCCTTGAAAAGCTCTGACCACTGTGATCGTACATCGGCCTCCCTCTCCCATGTCTAATCCTCTACTCGTATGTAATTCCATATCACTTGTACTATAGGAATAGACTAGCCATGGATAACATTTGCACTACGATCAAAAATCTGTCTAGGATGCTCCTTGAACGATGCGTCCACATATAGCTCAATCTCCTCGGGTTGAAAAACATGAGATGGGTCTGAGAAGTAATGTTGTAGCTGAGAAATGTGGAAGATTTCGTGCATATCCCGATAACTATTAGTTAACTTCAATTGATAAGAAACCGGCCCGAATCTCTAAAAAACCTCAAATGGTTCATCATATCTTGGTGAAAGCTTGTCGTGTCTCCTAATCCTCATGTGTCCCAACCTCGGTGTGACATTTGAAAAAACCTGATCTTCGACCTCAAACTCTAGAGATCATATCCATCGATCAACATAAGTCTTCTTTCATGACTGTGCAGTAGCCATCCTTTTTGGAATCAACTCACCCTACTCTGTGGTCTCCTAAACAAGACGAGGTCCCAGCATAGCTGCATTTCCTACCTCCAGCCAACATTAGGGTGATCGGCATGGCCTACCATACAAAGCCTCATATGGTTCCATCTAAATATTTTATTGAAAAATATTATTGTATGAAAAATCCACAAGAGGTATTTTCTTCTACCAGGAACCTCCAAAATCTGGGATTCATGCTCAAAGCATGTCCTCCAGCACCTAAATCATACACTCAGACTGACCATCTGTTTGGGGATGGTAAGTTGTAATCAGAAGTACCTGTGTACCAAAATCCCTCTGTAGTCCCTTCCAGAACTGAGAAGTAAAATGGTCATTTCTATCTGAAACAATGGAGTGTGTAACTCCATGTAAACGTACAATATTTCGGATGTACAACCTTCCCAACTCATCAACACTGAAGGTATCCTTGATCGTTATGAACTGAAAAACCTTCATGAGTCTATCAATGACAACCCAAATTGCATCATTCCCTCAAGGAGAACTCATAAAACCTATCACTTAATCCACCACGACATCATTCCACTTCCACTCAGGAATGGGTAACTGCTGCAAAATCCATGTTGTTCATTGATGCTCCGCCTTCACCTTCTGACAGGTAGAACTCCTAATCACAAAACAAGAAACATCTCTCTTCATAAAGGGCCACCAATACTGATGGTGTAGATCTCAATAAATCTTGGTGACACCAGGATGAACTGACCAAACTAAGGAATTAATGTCCCACATCAGCTCCTCACATATGTCTGCTGATACCCATATGCTCCCATGAAAACACAAGATTTCATTCTCCCCAACGGTCCATCCAAGAATAGGGTCCTCCACTGACACACTCTCTCATAGGACTAGGCCTTCAGAATCTGATAGTTTCCTCATTCGCACTCAATCAAGTAGAGTATAGGTAACAACCATAGAAGAAAGAAACATCTTTCCATGTCTGTCACGCACCTCCAAATTCATCTTAGAGAACATAGCCACAAGCTACCACTCACTGCTGGCCTCCTGAACTGTCTATATCTGAGTCCTCCTACTCAACACATTAGTTAATGCTTTGCCTTTCCCTAGTGTGTAGGCAAGATCAAAATCAAAGTAATGAAGGTACTCAACCCACCTTCGCTGTCTCAAATTTAGATTGCACAGTGTGGAGATATACTTCAGACTTTTGTGATCGGTGAAAAACACAAAATGATCTCCCAGAACATAATGTCTCCAACATTATAAGGCATGAACAATTGTAATCAACTCGAGATCATGTGTCAGTTAATTCCTCTCATGTGGCCTCAACTACCAAGAACCATACACAATGACTCCTTCCCCCTGCATAAGCACTACTCCCAGCCTGATACCTGATGAATCATAGTAAACTATATAATTCTTTACCGACTCTGAAAAAACTAGTATCAGTGCTAAAGTCAACCTCTGTTTCAGCTCCTGAAAGGCTGTCTCACAAGAATATGGCCACAAGTACTTCTCACCATTCTTATACATGCCCATCAGTGGCACTGTAAATCATGAGAAGTCTTGTATGAAATGTCTGTAGTAACCATCCAACCCTAGAAAACACCATACCTCAAAAATGTTATTTGGATTCTCCCCGAAAACAATTTCTCGAACTTTTTTTGGGTCTATTGATACTCTTGTCTCTGAGATAACATGACCAAAGAATTGAATATGTTCCATCCATAAGATTCATTTTGAGAGAATATCATATAACTGATGCTCTCTTAGTGTACTCACAATGATCTCAAGATGTGTGGCATGGTCGCGTCGAGTGTGATAGTACACCAAGATATCACCCACGAAGACTACCATGAAAGAATCCATGTATGGATGGAACACTCGGTTAATCAGTGGCATAAAAACTTCAGGTGCATTAATGAGACCGAACGGCATAACCACATACTCTTATAGACCATACCTGATTCGAAAGGCATTAATAGGTATATCTGATGGTATAATGTGCAAATGATGACAACTGGATCTCTTGTCGATCTTCGAGAACACTATGTCGCCTCAAAGTTGATCAAAGAGATCATCAATCCTCGATAAGTGATATCAGTTCTTGACTGTCAACTGGATCACCTTCCGATAATCCACCCAAATTCTGAGAGTACCATCCACCTTCTTCACAAATAGGACAGGAAAACCATAAGTACAAGTATTGGGTTAGATGAAACCCTTTGCTTGAAACTCCTCCAACTGCTTTTTGAGCTCCTGTAACTCTGGAGTAGCCATCCTATAATGAGGAATAGACACCAGTGCCTCTCCTGGAACAAGCTCAATAGAAAATTCTACCTCTCTCTCTCTAGAAGGAAACCTGAAAATTCCTTTGTAAATACATCCCTAAAACGATCCACCATTAGAGGAATGTCCATATGTGAAGTCCCCTGGTCATCCAAAAATAGACTAGAAATCTGGGCTATAACTCCTCTAAACCCATAATGCCCAGCTCCTGCTTTGCTCACCTGGACATCCCATTCGCCCTTATATAGAAAGTATCCTCCATTTAGTGACATGAAACTCACCCTACGGTGATAGAAATCAACAAAATCCTGAAAGGAAACTAACCAGTCCATTCTGAGAATGGCATCATAGCCTGTCATCTCTAGAACAAAGAGGTCCCATAATAAGTGACACTCGCCAATCTCAATGGGGTACTCCTTGCACTGATGTACACTAGCCGCTCTTTTCCCCAATAGAGTTTCTAGTGTCAAGATATCTATAGAAGTGAATATACAAAGCCAAAGGCTCTCTACAAAAACAAAAGATATAAAACTATGTGAATCCCCTATATCTAAAAGTGAAAAGGCTAAAATTGTGGCAACTATGATCATACCTCGAACTGTAGTGGGTCTGGGATCCTGCTCCCGTTGGGTCTGCTCCACTGAAAAAGTCTGGCCTATACTGCAGCCATGTGACCCTACCTAACCACCCAGAGCTAATCCACCTTATTGTCATTGAAATCCTACCAATTGGCTACCAAGGCTATGAACTCCACCTTGGCCTAAATGGTCATAAGAACTCCAGTTCCCTGACTGATGTGGGACTGGTGTTCCTACTCCGGTATGAGGAGTCGTGACAGAACCCCTATCACCAGCTGTTGGTAAGAAAAACTGGATGAAAAACTGAAGATGACCCATCTTTCCCCAAGATCATCACTCCACTACATCTCTAGAGAAAAGTGGCCTCATATTTCCACTCTTCCTACACTGGTATCACACCACCTAGCTACTAGAAGAAGTACCTTACTTCCTTGGGTCTCCATGCATAGACTCCCTGCAGTGCTTCATGTTGTCAGTAGAAGGGGTACCAACTCTGGATGTTGAGTCACCATGTATCGTAGCTCTAAAATACCTCATATTACACTCCATGATCAGCGCCTGGTTAACTATAGAGGTGACAGAATTGAACATTAAGATGTTCACCTGAGATCATATGTCATGCCTGAGACCATCCTCAAGCTTCCTCACCAGAAATAACTCTTTTCCCTTGGAATGGGAGTGAAGCGTTGTAGCTTTGTGATGCGAGAAGTGTACTCCATGACAGAAAGATTACCCTATTCTAGACTCATGAACTCTCAGGATCGATTGGCCCTCAAAGTCTCCGGGTAAATGTAATCATAGAAGGTATGCCAGAACTCACCCCAAGACATAACCTGCTGGCGCCCTGCTTGCGAGATCACATCCCACCATCTCTTGGCAGAATTTCGAAGCATATAAGTAGTGAGATTCACCCTCTTCCCTGGAGGCATCTCTAGATATTTAAAGATAGATAGCATGGATTATAACCATGACTCAGTAGCCTGAGGTCCTCCATACCCTAATAATGTTGGAGGAAGTTGTTGCTGGAAGACCCATGTCAACTCTGCCAAAGATGGGGCAGGATGTGGTGCACCCTGGAAGGTCTGCATAAACCTCATGAAGCCTTCTCATAATTGTGCATCGGCACATGTATCTGTAATGATGGTTTGTGCCAAGACAGGCAAAATGGTAGGGTCTGTTGGTAATTCATTATCTACCATGTCCGGTGTCTAGTCACTACCCTGAATTTGGAGTACAACAGGAGGACATTGTGGTGGAATGAATCTGCAAGGTCAAGCACATACTTTAGATCATGATTATCAAGGACTGGGCATATAAGTTCAATAAAGGAACAAGATAAATAAAACATACAAGATTTTCAAAACATGGATACACGGCATGTATGACTGTTACACGACATGTTCCCTTAAGACTTTACATGGGTGTGTACTCCTACCAACCCTGGTCGTGTAACATCCCATACACATGGTGTGTTCTCCAAAGACACAACGTGTAATAGAATTGTTTTCCTCTTCCTGAGTTATTCTACATGACTAACCCACATAGTTCTCCTAGAACAAGACTACATGGCGTGTTTCTTCTAGACATAGCTTGTAATTTAAGTATTTCATCAACTCGTCTTGTTAGTCACACGACCGGATACATGGGTTAAACTACACAGAGTGTTCAAGCTTGAAACGGTGTGTATAACCTATGTTTAATCCATTTGTGTCATTTGTCACATGGTTGGACACACGGTCCTTAAAACATGGTATGTACGTCTGATACAAGGTGTGTTCATCCAAGGATTTCCCAACCCCATGTCTCTGCCCACATAGGTAGTAACATGGTTAGAGACTACACTGCGTGTACCCTAAGTACACGGCGTGTACCCTAAGTACACGGAGTGTACCCTAAGTACACGATGTATACCCTAAGTACACGGCGTGTACTTAGGAAAAGTAGTTCCTTCCCAAACAGAAGGATACATGGTGTGTATTCAGAAATACACACTGTGTATTCTAGGTTTTTCTGGATAGTAAGCCTCAAAAATTATTCTGGAACCCAGAAAAACACAGAAACAAACATTAAAGTGCCAAATTCTGATTTGTGGGGTCTTATACTCCCCAAAAATCAAATCTTGGAATCTTATACACGTCATATACAAGAATAACAGTGAAATAATTCGCTAAATTCTGATCCATGAGAGCCCTTAAAACCTCAAGAACCACTGTTTGGAGTTCATTCAAATGAAACCTTTCAAAATAAAATACCCTATTAAAAATCATGTATTCTATCAGGTAAGCTATCACAACAACATGCATATCTATCAAAACATCTATCACAACAACATGAAATCTCTAATTCACCCTAAATAGAATTATAAAAATGCATGACATATGATCTATAGAAAGTGCCTATATGATGCATGAGATGGCATACCCTCATCTCATCGGGTTGAAACAGAAATAGAACCTCAATAATATTAACAATAACAGCACAAAACATGTGAATCACCCAACGTTGAAATCAAGTTAACCGTAATAATTTCAAAACCAAAAAAAAATCAATAATTGAGGTAAATTAGCTTTTCCCTGTACACAAGTTAGCTACTCCTGGGTATAGCTTATTACCAACTACCTATTTCATCATATCCTTGACTATAGGATTCAAATAGTATGTCAAGAAAAAAAGAATCACTTTGATACCACTTTGCACCATCCTGGTTCCAGGTGTTGCTTAGTGGTGCCCCATACCTACTTGGTCTCATGGCCTCATGCACATTTCTCCAAATGCTAGTGGTTTTCGACTAGTATTGAGGGCCTTAGGTGTGATAGTGGCGAAATTATGCCCTCATTGGAATAGTAGTGAAGAAAAAATAAATATATAACAATATTGGAAGAAGTAATAATACCACACAATAGTAAATAGTGGAAGACTAAAATTAAATAGGAAACTGCAACATATAAATATCAATAATGATGAATGTTGAAAGAAAACCTCTGGGAAGTTCTTACATAATAACCCCTCTGGTTCAACTTTAACAAAGACTCTTTGAGGAATCACTCACCGTCAATTCCCCCTACGTTCTCGTAATAATAACTAAAGACACTCTAAGTAAGTACTCAACATCCAATTCCCCATGTGATCTCACAACGTGGAACTACAGACACTCTGAGGGAGCACACAAGTCCATCCCCCCTTAGGTCTCGTAACGTAAAAGTAAATAGACACACTGGGAAATCCCTCAGCATCCATTTCCCCTGTGGTCTAACTAAACCAGGTTCCCACAGCCCTGTGTAAGTCAATCATGCACAAACAATATCCAGTAGCCAAAGTAAATCACAAGAACTACATGACTAAACAGCTACCAATCATATCATAGCATTAGATAAAATCAGTCCATCCTAACAACACTAGGCATGGAATTTAAGAATCATAAAAGTAAAAACTAGACCAAATGATCAATATCAAAACAACATGGGAAAAAACCTCCATAGCTTGGAAAAATAACCCTATTTACAAAAAAGAACCCTAACTCAAGAAACCAAGCATAGCAGGAATCAACAAGGTTAAACCCCATAAACACGCAATACCAAATCTAGGTTATTGGGCACTTTTGGACATAAAATTCAAAGACTTACTACATAGAGGCACAAAACACCTACCACGTCATTGTAAAATCGATATATTATGGCTTTGTCCCTTGAATCGACCTAGAACGTGATAGATATACAAAAATATCTAAAACGTTCCACTGATGATATCTCATTAAAGAGGAGAAATCAAGGAACGAGGCTCTATAATAAGAAATTAACCACCATGTCCATTCAAATGCAATCGATGGCGATTGATTTGGAGAATAGATGGTGGTTCTGGGGCTCATAGAAGAATTTTCGGCTTCGGTCACTCCTGGACGAGACGAGTCAAGAATAAGGGTGTTCTGTAAATTAGACGCGACCACAATCTGTTTAATCAATTAAAAAGAAAAGCACACAGTGTGGGATTTAAAAGTACATGGCATGTATATGCCTTTACCGGACCCTGCTTCAGGTAGTCTCCAGGTCACCCCACATAGGCATGTACTCGGCTGTTACATGGCCAGTACATTATCACCTGCAGAAACTGGGTTCACAACATGTACTCTTAAGTACATGGCGTGTACTCCTTAAATTTCCAAATTCTCCACTTTTTATCAAAAATTCAAAAAAATAAAAACCCATACCTAAAAAGAAGGTTTGGGTTCTTACATTATTGATTGGAAATAGGTTTATGAGATGAATTCATTATATAGAAAACCATAAGGTCCTCAAATTGATTTTTGTAAGAAAGACCATCATATTGATGTTTTTAAAAAAAATCATTAGAAATAGTTATCTTAAAGAAATCATCATATGGTGATTCCATTAGATGTAGAGGGAACCATACAAATAAGTTCTCATAAAGAATAATGAGATATAGTGATTTGGATACTTTCACCAAGTTTATTGTTATGAGATATTGGAGTTCTTATCAAGATGTGTTATATAATGTTTTGAGGTTATTAATAAATCCTTTTTTAAAGTCAAAATTTTGAATATTCTTGTTGGATATTTGATGATTTGATAACTATAAATGAAAAATCATGATTCTATCCATGATTTTATTGATCATTTAAGAGATCATTGATGCTGAAATTTAAGGAATTCTCAACAGTTCTTCTTTGACTCCAATTTAATCATAATTTTGACAATTTTTAACAAAATATAGAGTTCAGAGATATTTGAAATTTTTATATGGGAGAATTGAATTTTAAGTTCACACAAATCCATATATTTTCAATGAAACAATGCCTATATATAGGGGAGTAGGAACACTAAGAAATTCTTTGCAATTGGGATAGTTCTTGAAGAAGTGAGGTGTTGACTATAAAGAATATAAGGTCTCATAATTTCCATGTATTATTTTTGGATATAATATAGATTATTTTTCAGGCTAATAGCGAGACAATGTGTAAATTCAAAGGACCGGTGTGCCCATAATAAATATTTGAAATATATTAAAGTTATTGAATTACAAGAAAGCATAGTTTTTCTAAAAATAGGAATAAATCCAAAATATAGGGGCCTGGATTATAAATCTGAGGGCATGTTTGAGTTTAGAATACAAGTTTTACCCTAAATGTGACTTGACCTTTCCCTATTTGGGCCATTAGTGAAAAATTCATCACCGGTGCGAAATTAATAAAATAAATTAACAAATAATAATATTTTATTTTGTTCAATGAATTGACCTACATACTCTTCAAATATACTGCTATGGATTTTGTATCAGGGTTCTTTGATAAACCCTGGAGACAAAGGATCCATTTGAAGATAATTTTCTTGGCGAACAATGATGGTTTAGGATCAGAACATGGATCATTTCTCCAAGAGAGTTATAGAATCTCCTCAATGATGGAAACATAAAACTTCTCTATCAATTATCAATATAAACTCTATGTAGGGCCTTTTTGTCTAGATTTATTCCCTATTATTGATTTTTACAATGAATAAGAATCAATCATTGAAAAATTTTATCGGAAGTTTGATCGCCTTATGGGATGGTTTAGATTAAATGGGTTTTGGGAGAATTTATTTTGTAATTGTTTATTTCTTCATTATTAATCTCATATAAATGGGTCGAGATCGACATAAACATCTATTGAGGTTTTTTCCTCTTGTTTTTTTATTCTTTTTTTCCCCAGTTCATCTTTCACCATAGGTTTCCTTAATTTTTCTATATGTTTAACATATACCAATCAATCGATCATTTCATATGATTTTCATTGTGAAATGATCTGAAATCGTATATTTAGGATCAGAATGATATGTTGGTAATGCGATGGAGGAATTAGTGAAAAATAACATGGTTTTTGATACCCGATTTCATGTTCTTTGACATTATTTAGTGCATAATGAAGTACAAAATGTAGATCTATTTTCTAAGAATATTAGAGTTTGGTTTTACATAGATCATCATTGGAAAGGACTTGGAAAAAAACTTGATCTATAAGTTTCGGTGAGGGTGGAACCTCTGGCGATGCATAGGATGACACATATGAGATCTTATGAATCTTGAAAATCCCATGAAACATGGTATTTACTTCAGGATTACACATCGTGTGGGTCACCCTATGCAATGGATAGGGTATCAGGAGAAACATAAGTATAAAACAACATCTGAATCTGTCACATTGTGTGTGGTCCTTCCTCGGTTGACTCGGCATGTAATTTAGAGAGTACACAAACATTGTTTAAAGTGCACATTCATATGGAATGTCATGTACTTGTACACAAACATTTCTAGGAATACACGGTTCGATACACATACTCATCCAGGTAAAACAGGAAGGAAATGGTGTGTCTCTTCACACTATGTACTCAATCTACATGCCTTGTATTTGGAAACTACATGTTTTGTGAGGTACTTCTACATGAGAAGGCAAGGGGATAATTGGACTTGTCATGTACCCCCTATTACAAGTCAGGTATCCCCTTCAAGAGTTTATGTGGCTCTTTGTTTTCCTATTTTGGACCATAATAGGTTAAGGACATTCCCTTGGTCCTTTCCCTTGAGGATACAATATGACTTTGCATCCATATCACTAGATTGTGATCCCCTCTAGAGGATGAGTCTCAGATAGAGTTGTAGTCTCCCTCTGTGAGACTGGGGTGTGATCCTCTATCATACTTTGATCCCTAGTTGGAGTTTTTGAAATCGTCATGACCTACCAAAGAAAGAAGTCGATCCTCCGTATAGAAGTCAATTTTTAGTAGGTTTTAAGAAATAATTGACATATGATCCCCTAGATAGCAGGTTGATTCATATTAGGGTTTGTGGCATCCACCAATAATTATGGGTGTGACCCCTATCAATGTATCAAAGACTTGTTAGACTAGTGATCTTCTATTGGTAAGGTTCTAATGATATATACCTTTTGGTTAGGTGTCTTCAATGATTTCTTGTCTTTTGGAGTGATTTATCATAGAATGAGCATTGCTTCGAGAATAATATTGTGGCTAGAAGTTGGTTATGACTTCCTCGTGGTGTGGTACATTTATTGAGTATATCTAGGTTTTTATTTTATAAATTTATTTTTATGTATTGTATTGAATAGAATATATATATTTTTTTCTATTTAGTATTTATGAGGTGTCCCAATGAGTATTTTTATACTAAACCATGCATGGGATCTTCCTATACATGTCAGGTCTTATATAGACAAGGGCCCTTTTGAAAGTGTCTTGGGAGGATATAGAGTTGTTGGAGCATTTTTAGCTTGAAAACTGTGGTGTTTATTGGGAGATTGAATTTGAATTAGTCCTCACCCTTGAAGAGGGTTGGAATTTTGCAGTTTTTGGTTGGGCTTGAATTTGGTCACTTGTTTCCATTTACAGTACATTTATTATCATACTCTATTATGGGATCTTAGATGTATGACAACATTGTTTTAGTTTTTTTTAAATTTTTGAATGATTTGGTCTTGGAGATGTGTGTGTTTATATATGCACTTTAGGATAATTCCTTCCATTTGTGGATATTCTGACTCATTTCTAGTCTCCATACTCGGGTCTATCAGGGGCGGGCTTGGGGTAGTCACGGGTAGGACTTTGGTGGGTTGGGTTGTGACAGAGTAGTATCAGATCATGAGGTTCTAACTTTAGATTGGATTTGGTGATATTGGTTTGGGGAAATAGTTTTTAGCATTTTGAGTTCATCCTTCATGCTAGGGACTCTAGTATTGGGGCAGCGTCCAACGTATCCATACACTAGGACATTGATCACCAGCCTTTTGAATCAGTATTGGTAAAAATTGGTTGTAAGGAATTTTTTTGTAAATGAATCATATTGGAATGGTTGTGTTTTCAGGGTCTTTATTGAGTCACCTCCCCAAATGTACTAGTTTTACAATGGTATGTCTTATTTTAATTCCAAGATGCCTCCATGAAGACCCACATCCATGAATCCAATGCATGATCATGAGGATGAGCCTCATAATGAAGAGGCATTAGTACAGGGTCATGTACTGGAGATATAACCTCTAAGAGGTTTACCAGCTATACCATCGCCCATTGATAAGTAGTTGGAGCTAGTAGTAACGTCTAAGGATGAATGTAAGATGTAGGTGTTGAATGAGTTTCAATTGTTGTGACCTCCCATGTGTTGTGGTGATATAGACTCCCAGGTGTATGAGGATTTGATAGAGGTAGTCACTTGTGTTTTATGCCTTGTGAGGATACCAGCAGATCAGTTGGCAATCCTCATAGCGAGTATTCTTAAGGGATCTTCTAGGTGATGGGGGATCCTGGTGACCCAGTCACACTACAAGATAGCTCTCTCATAGATAGACTTTGGGCGTCTCTTCAGAGGGTATTTCTATTCATCAATGTTGAGATCTTTATTCATACTACAGATTTTAAATCTGCAGTACGATAGTATGACTGCGGTGGAGTACTTAGTGAGGTTTACTGATCTCTCTCATTACTCCTTGGATATGTTGTGTGAACAGTTCATTAGAGGTAATACCTTTGAGTAGAAATTTCACTAATACATCATGGGATCAGGGGTATCTATTCTCATTTCCAACTATGATGGAGTTATTGAGAAAGCCTTGTTGATGGAGAGATTTTTGTAAAAGAAGACACTAAATGTGGGAAATAGCAGTGGTGACAAAGTATTTGAGACCTCAGAAGAAGGTACTAAGTGGATTTATTATGTATCCAAGCATGTCAGAGGATTCAAGATGTGATCCCATGAATTGTTTCTGGCAGTGTAAGGTTCTTAGGGTGGCTCGAATCACTTAAGGGGCATGTGGTGTTTCTCCAGCGACAGTCAGGGACATCTTGATTAGGATATTCCAACTCGTCATATGGATTTTCATTAGATACTTGAGGGACTTCTGAGATAGATATAGAGGTAGGGGTAAGGTGGTCCACAGGGTGATGAATGTGACAGAAGGTCCGATAGGGAAGCAGGAGGTGTTTGGAGGTTTGACCTATTACTACTACCAACCCCAGGTGTTCCATTCCAGTTTCAAGGAGCTACCTGGAAAGGATGAGTCCATATGCACGTTGTGGAGGCATATGACCTCAATAATACAAGGATGATATAAGGTATGATCTGTTTATTTTTTTACTTTAGATACAGTATTTAAAGACATAGGTGATATCCATTCCTTCTTTGACGCTTCTCTAATTTGAGATTTTGTTATTCTGGTGGAGCCTTTGGCGCAACCACTATGGTTGGAGACTCCGATAGGCAATGACTTGGTGAGTGCGCACTTATGTTGATAATAAAATCTGATGATTTTAGGTTATAATTTTGTATGGGTAAATTGTAGAAGTAATTGGGCCTTAAGATATTATCTTAGGTATGTATTGGATATCCATAATTCATGACCAAATTTATGTTTTTTAGGTGGAGGATGAGTGTGTCTGAAATGACGGAATGAGTATTTCTTTTGTGGGTGAAAATGAGACCATGGAAGAGTTGGATGAGCTTAGACATAGGATAGTGTATCCGATCACTCATCAGTTGGATATCATGACTCTTGGAGCATTGGATTCCTTAGGGTATTGGTTCCCTACAGTGGTGGTGTAGTATGAGGATGTATTTTCTGAGGACGTATCAGATTTATCTCCTATCCAAGATATATAATTTTTCATCAAATTTTATCTTGGTGTGGCCCCTATATCTATAACATCATATCATATGGATATCGTTGATCGTAGAGAGATGAGGGTTAAGTTGATGGACTTGCAGGAGAAGGGATTTTTGAAACACAGTGTTTCCCCCTGGGCATCCCTAGTTTGGTTTTCCAAGAAGATGGATGGGGGATTGAGGTTATGTGTGGATTATCAGTGCTCTAATTAGGTGATAGTGAAGAATAATTATCCACTGCTGAGGATTGAAAAACTCTTTAATCTGTTGAAAGGGTCGTGATGGTTCTTAAATATTTTAATTGTGTTAGGATATCATCAGATATGATTACAGGATGAGGATATACCAAATATGATATTAAAATGTCACTATGGTCATTATGGGTACTTGGTGATGTTGTTCTCTATGATGAACGCCCCAGCATTGTTCATGGGACTCATGAACTGGATAATTAAACCTCTCTTAGACAAGTTTTTAGTAGTCTTCATTGATGAAATTCTAGTATATATATCGTCTAAGGAGGAGCATGTGAGACACTTGAGGATGGTCTTGGTCACACTTTGAGAGAACCATATTTACAGGAAGCTCTCGAAGGGTTAGTTTTAGATTCAAGAGGTACAGTTTCTTAGATATGTCATATCAGATGATGGAGTAGCAGTGGACCCAAATAAGCTTGCGAAAGCCATTTCTTAGGATCCAACAAGAGTGTTACTAAGATATAGAGTTTCCCTGGGTTGGTAGGATACTATCAAAGGTTTGAACCCAGCTTCTCTAGAGATGAATCACCCTTCACAACTTTAACTCAAAAGGGGAAGCCTTTAGTGTGGATGGAAATTTTCTAGCAGTGTTTTCATGAGTTGAGATAGATGTTGATGAGAACTCCCATATTGATATTTCCTAAGGAGGGTGTTGAGTACATAGGGTTATGCAATGCATCAGGGACAAGACATGGTCGTGTGAAAATCAAAAGGTGGGCAGTTATTACCAATGATGCCCACCAGTTGAGAACACATGAGCAGAACTACATGGCCCATGATCATGAGTTAGTAGTGTTGGTATTTTCTTTTAATATGTAGAAACACTACCAGATCGGTGATCAATTCATTTTCTACTCTAACAACAAGTGTCTCAATTATATCTTCTTACAGAAGGATATTAACTTGAGATAGTGGTGATGGATATATTTTCTATTTTACTATGACTTAGATATTTTCTATACTTATAAGAGGGGGAATAAGGTGGTAGACTCTCTCATTATGATATATTTTTCTCAGTTTTTGACTAAGGAATCTAAGCAGTTATCCTCGTTGTAGTTTTCCTTCACGGACAAGCATAGTGCTTCATATCTTAAATAAATTTTTGTTACTCCACCGATTTTATAATGTGTCAGGAATTATTTGTGAGGAGATACTAACAGTGAGACCTTATGTACTCATATATCTATTTTACATGCTCTTGATGGATATTTTGAAGGATGGGATCATGTTATCCTTTTCTGAGGTTAGGCGATGGTACCTTTGACATTGTAGGAGGAGGTGTTTCAATAGTTTCTAATATCCCATTTAGCAGTACATCCAGGCATGGAAAATATGTACCAGGTTCTATGATGTTAGTTTTGGTGTCCATGAATAAATCATGGAATTGCAGAGTCTATCTCTCGATGCCTTGTCCAGAAGTGAAGGATGATAACCATGTTTCAGTCGGTTTAGCTCAACCCCTTGAGGTTCTAGAGTCACCATGGGAAGGTATTTCCAAGTAATTCATGATGGTATTACCATGTATTTCCAGGTGAAATGATTCTATCTGGGAGATCATAGAATAACTCACCAATTTGTCCAACTTCTTATCTATTCGAGAGTAGAGTTCAGTAGAGACCTTGGGATGCCTCTACATGAAAGAGGTGGTATGAATCCATGGATTTACCTTTATGATCATCTATGACCATGATTCTAACATCACATATTGGTTATGGAGTGGATTACAAGAAGCTATTGGTAATTAGTTATGCTTGAGCACATCATTTTACCCCCAGACTGACGTCCAGATAGAACAGACCATTTAGGTACCGGAGGACATGATATGGGCTTTCCTGTTAGCCTTTGGACATAGTTGGGAGGATCTCCTACCATTGGTGGAGTTTTCATACAACAATAGAAACCATTCCACCAATATTATGGAACCATTAAAGGATTTTTACAAGAGACCCTATAGGTCACCACTTTGTTGGAATGATCCATGAGAGTCAACACTATTGGGTCTAGGGTTGGTTCAAGCTACTAAAAAGAAGGTGCAGGACATCCAAGAGTGGATGAGTACTGCATAGAGCAATAAAAAGTCTTTTGAGGATTGACAAAGAAGTCATATGGAGTTCGATGAAGGATACCATGTTTTCCTGAGGGTCTCACCTCGATGTGGATTGAGGAGATTTTTCCATGGAAGAAAGTTGTATCTGAGATTCATTGGTCACTTCCAAATATTGAGTATAGTTGGAGAGGTTTCATATGACGTATCACTACAACTATAGTTGGAAAGGGTACAAATGTCTTCCACATGTCCCAATTGAGGATGTACATGCCTGAGCCATCATATATCATCAACAGGGGTGAGCTAGACATTGAGGATGGAGATAACTTGGTAGAGAACCCAGTTGATATTGAGGATCTAGGAAAGGGTATATATCATAGATGATCGATTCACCTTTGTGTGTTTGGAGGAAGCATGGGAATCTTCAGGAGAGAACATGTGAGAGGGAGGCTCAGATTCATGCTCAGTTCCCATATCTTTTTTGTAACCCTTATTTTGGATTTTTAGGATTAAAATCCCTATGGTGGGGAGAATATAACATCTCATATTTTATGTGCATTATTATTGGATATTATATAGACTATTTTTGAGACTAGGTGCTGATACATAATGCAATTCTGAGTCCCAGTGTTCCTAGAATAAATTTTTGAAATATATTAAATATATTAAATAGCACATGCATGAAATTTTCCTAAAAAAGTGGAATAACATATAAAATGGGATAAAATCCGAATTTGGAGTCCATAATTGAGTTATGAATAAGTTTCTTACCCTAGGAACAAATTAACAAGGGTTGTCATGGGTCTTCACTGAAAACGTTATTGTGAGCACAAAATTAATAAAATAAATTTACTAAAGAATCTATTTTATTTTGTTCAAATAGATACCTTCTTCATATTTAAATATATGGTTATATATTTAATATTAGGATTTAATGTTAAACCCTAGAGACCTAAGATTCATTGGAGGAGAACTTTCTTGGTAAACAATGATGGATCGGGATAGGATCATTGATTGTTGTACCAATAGAGTTGGAAGATCTTGTCAATGAAAGAAATGAAACTTTCTCCATCAACAATAAATCCAAAAATCTATGTAGGGTGTTTTTTTTAATTTATTCCCCGTTCATTATTTCTATGGTAAATTTGAATCAATAAGTGAATAGATTGATCCACAGTTCGATTGTCTTGCAGGATGGTTAGATTAATTGGGTTTTCAGAGGATTATTTAGTAATTGTGGATTTATTCATTGTTCCTCTCATGGAAATTCATCAAGATCAAGAAAAACATTGATCAAGGTTGGTTCCTCTCATTGGTTTCTATTATTTTCTCCCATGGTTCTTTGTTCACCATGGGCGTCCTTCATTTGTCCTGGGGTTCGACATATCCCAACCAATCAATCGGTATGCACCCATTTCATAGAGTAATGACATGAAATCATAGATATGGGATCTTTATGAAATGAAGGTGGTGAGATGATGGATGTGGTGGTGAATCAGATGTTTTGGATGCCTGGTTGTTTTTTCTTCAGTTTCCTATAGCCCACAATGAAGAATTATATGTAGATCCATTTTCTAAGAAGATTCGAGTCTGGTTTTCCATAGATCAGTGTTGGAAAGGTCCAGAAATACCTAGATCTAAAAGTTTGGATGAGGGAGGACACTTCAGAAATGCACAGGATGATGTGGAAGATATCTTAATGGATATTGAAAATACCAAGCTACAAGACATTTACTTCAGGATTATACCCCTATGGGTCCCCCAATGTGGAAACTAGGGTTTTAGGAGAAACATAACTACCACAAAGCATGTGACCCCATCAAATAGAATTTGGTCCTTCCCTGGTTGGATAATCATGTACTTTAGAGAGTACATGGACAATGGTTAATGTACACAGCCATATGGAACGCCATGTAATTGTACACGGGCATGGATTGGAATACATTGTCTGGTACATGGGCACAACATTGGCACATGGAAACAACCAAGGAAAATTGGTAGGAAATCGTGTGTCTCTACATTCCACGTACCCATTCAATACACCGTGTATAGGGATATTACATTCCATGTTAGTCTCTTCTATATGGGAAGGGAAGGAGACAGATAGACATGTCGTCTACCCCTGGTACACACTATGTACCCCAGGTAAACACTACGTAACCCCTTCAGGATTGTTTGTGCGTAAAGAATTAGATTTTCCTAGTTTTATTTTGAGAAACTAATTGGTAAAATTTTTAGGTCAGGCATTGAGATGGCATGCTATTCTGAGGCCCGGTGTGCCCGAAATGGTCCGTTGAAAATATCATGTTTTTAATAGTTTGTATGAGAGGTTTTCATGAAAAAGTATAATAACTCTTAAATGAGTGCCCTAATCAGAAATCTGAGGGCACCATTGATCTTAGAGTAGTGGATTTACCCTAGGAATGAACTATGTTTAGTCGGCATGGGTTTGGTAAGGAAAAGGCCGAAAAGGCCGTAAACGTAAATAAAATAATTAAATTAAATTATTTTATTTTTAAAACCCTAATAACTCATGAACAGTAACTCATATTGAAAATATGATATCACCTTTGAGTTTTTAATGGGTTGTTTTCCTTAGTTGGGCCCTAACCTCGACTGGTGCGAGTTGAGGGTGGAAGCTATTTTTTAGACATGAACATCGTTAAAATATTTTAATAAAAAAAATTATTTTGACATTATGTGTTGACACAATTTTGTTTTATTTTTTTAATAAACCTCATCATAAATATATGGTTATCATCATAACCTTGGAGTTTCTCAAAGGTAAGGAAGAGGAGGATCTCTTGCCGGCGATGATGGATCAGAGGTCGGGATTCGATCTAGTGATGAAGAATAAATGAACGTTAGGGGACCAATGATCGACGTGATAACGTGACTTCAACCTAAATATAAAAGTGATCCAAAATTGATTTAGGTGTTGTGTTTTTATTCTCCTTTCCCATGTTCTTGATATTCTATGACAAACACAAACCAATCCACAAATAGATTGGCTCACAGATCGGTCATTGTTGAGGGATGGATTTTACTAACTTACGGGGTGTGTGGGGATTAATCTTGTGATTACTATTGGTTTTTTTTATTTTTAATGGAAAAGAACCATGATCGACACAAACATTAATTGATGTCCATTCCCATTTTTTGATTCATGTTTTTCCTACCTCGTTCTTCATTCATCATGGGTGTTCTTCATTTGGACCATGACTCAGCACTATGATTAATAGATCATTGTACACTCAAACATTGGAAAAACTATTTGATATCATATAACTGTGATAGAAACAAAATAGTGAAGGTTCTATGATAACGGTGGAGAATGGATCGAAGTGGTGTGGGACATATCGTCGATTGAAAAAATTTGTATTGAGAAGGATCATGGAATGGATCTAATCCCACTGCATTGAAGGTGGCGGCCCAACGATCGTAGAACATATTGTGGATTGAGAATTTGATCACCGGAGAAAACCGAATGGCCCACAAAAGGTGCCACCGGCACATCGTCTTTGGAGACCGGTGTCATCGGTGGCACGCGGTGGCGGCTACGTGCCGATGCGCTGAAGAACATCCACTCATGGTGGTGGATGTGGGAGCCCATAATTAATGTTTTAGTGCTAGAGGGACGCATCGTTTCACCACATTCAATGTGTTAGCACCTATGTTGACCAGCTACATGCATCTGAGCTATGTGAAGGATCACCGGTCCACGTGAGTGGAACGGGCTAGATGAGGGGTGGTGCACCCCTGTAAATGGGCTGACTCATCATGATGTCAGGCCACGTTTTGAAGAAGTCGACCTGTGTGATGCAGACCATACTAGGAGAACCGAGTCGACGGGCGGCTTTGTAGGTTAGACAGTTCCACCCAGCGGGTTGCATTCCAACAGACTAATGGGCCTGGTAGTGGGTCAGTCCGGTAGTGCCTAAGCTGTAAGAATGGACCGAACCCAACCAGGGTTGGTCAGGTCATGTCCAGCGGGTCAGTTCGGAAATCCCCTCATTGGGTCGAGTCAGTCCGACTAGGTCGGTCCAAAGTGAGACCCAACCGACCCCTTTTTACTTAAAATCCAATAAATCTCTAACTGTGTGTCCATTTGATGAGACGTTTGTGGAATTGGGACCCTAAAAATTCAGAGGTACTTTTGAGATAATCTAAGTGTGTTTATGTAAAATATGGCGTACAACCTATTGGATTGAGGAGTAGGTGATCCTAGACGACCATTCTAAGGATAAAATCATGTGGATGGCTGTGACCTAGACAGTGTGTCTTACCTAGACTGTGTATCTTACCTAGACTGTGTTTCTTACCAATACTGTGTGTCTTACTCAGACTGTGTGTCTTACCTAGATTGAGTTGGTACTCCCCTTTCCCACAAGGGCACGGGTCCTCTATTCTTTGATGACACTTCATGTGTCATTGACACTCTTTGTGTCATCGGCAATCTATGTGTCACCAACACTCCATGTGTTACCGACACTATGTGTGTCATTGACACTCAATTTGTTACCCACACTCCATGTGTTACTGCTTGAGGATATTGTGGATTCTTACGACAATCCTTCTTATGTTACATAGACATATACATGGTGTGATCATACTCAAGTGACTCTATCAGCTGTGATATTGAGACAATGTGTCTTATAGAGACTGGATGTCTCAGGGAAGCTTCATGACGTATTGAGAATAGGTGTTCTCTGGAGTAATTTTGTAGACCGGTTCTACGTGCATACATTCTGATAGCTCAAGAAGTGAGATCTCTCAAAATCGAGCATGCTACGAGTGGATCCATATGGCTATAAGTGGATGATACCTTTAGTCTTGTAAATGATTTATGAGTATACCTATATGTTCTTTTCATATATGTTGTTGACATATACCTATATTGATCTTACTATTTCTTCTTATTGGTGTTTCTTTTGTGGTATTTTATTTTGTGTCTCGGGTTCCCTATTGAGTAATGTTTTACTCACCCCTGAAAGGCTTTTCCCGCACATGTTGTGTCTTGTGTAGATAGTTGGTGCTTTGACGGAGTCCTTAATAGACCAAGGCCAGCTGGTGCTTAGAGTGACTTTTCAGACAAGGTGTGCTTCTGTGGCTTCAAAAAGTTGTTTCTTTACCTACCCTTCAGGTAGGTTTTTCTACGAAGGAGTTTTGATGCCTTGGCTTTTAATTTCCTTTTTGTTGGGCTTGTATTATGGAATTTTTTACCTTCGTTTTTCTTCTGGAGTACCCAATGTTTGTTTACTTAGTGTTTTCACTTTCAATCACATATGGCTTAGAGTTTTTTTCATGTGTATAGGTACTTTTGAAAATGCATCCCATTTTTTTGGGATATGCCTACCCAGTGCTAGTCAGTAGCCCCTGGCCTATGGTTGCCGGGATTTGGGTAGTCATGACAATGGCCCTAGGGAACGGGTCATGACAGAGTGGTATTAGAGGGGAGATGGCGGGGTTTAGATTACCCAGACTTATGATGAGGTGACTCTTCTATGGACATATTTTGAGAAACTTTCTCAGATAAGGGGCTCTCCCAATAAAATATAAGGGTTGTGCATACCCAAGAGCTTCTACATCTTCTATATGATGACTTTTCAGTAGTTGAGTATTCATCAAGGCATACCAACCTTACCAGGTACTTGGAGAATACAATACGACCAGTGCTTCAGGGCCTGAATCATTGAGCAAGGTGTTCTTAGGGACATCCAAGAAAGCGTTATTCCTCTGTGCATTCCTACTTATTCTAGGGTTCTAGAAAAAACCTTTTTGGTTGAAAGTCCTTTGGATGAGAGGATACAGCCAGTGGATGTTAGCAGTGGGAATGTATAAGAAGAGACCTCGGGAGTAGGAAGTCAAAGTCAATATTAGAGACTTGGACATGTGATAATTTCCAAGAGGATGTCCCAAGATTGGGGATCTATAGACTAGGGATCATAAGGTGATTATAGTCATCCAATAGATAGGAAATGATTTTATTGAGACATTAGGTGACATCTCACTAGATATTGTCCATCTCGTCATATTACTAATAGGGAAATTGTGGATGGGACACTGAGGCAGACATAGTGATAGGAACATATGTATTATTAGGGAATCAAATATGGAAAAGTAGTTGTGAGATTATCAGGATGTGATATTCATTTCGACATGTTACCACCACCACCCCCTTGTGGTCCACACTGGGATCTAGGAGCTGGAGGAAAGGGGAAGGGGCGGCTACATTCGGTCATGGAATATTACCCAAGGTATCCAAGAATTATTCAAGGTACGGTTTGTTTTTATTTTTACTTACCATATTAATAGAAATAGGTGATAATCATTATTACTTATCACGGATCAAGTTCAAGACCAAGATTTTTTTGTTAAACCATTGACTTGAATGTTACGTCTAGAGATACCTATGGGTGAAGACTCAATAATCACAATTATGCTGATAGTGTAATCTATCCCTTGAGGCAAGAGTTTCGGTTGTAACCTCTTGGTGATAGCATCGAATCCTTAAGATTTCATTCTTGGAATGGATTGGTTATCTACAGTCCATACTTGAATATATAGTTTTCGGAAAACAGGGTGTGGTATGTCCGCAGCGATGGAATGGGTCTTTCATTGGTCAGGTAAAAATGAAACCCTGGAAGCACATGATAGACTCATGAATTGAAGGGTACATCCTTTCAATATTGAGTCATCTAGACTTACTCTGGTGGTAGTGGATGTTATTTGTTTTCAGTTCCCAGTAGTAGTAGTGGAGTATGAGGGCATCTTCCCTCAAGATGTTCTAGGTCTACCTACCCATAGTGATATAGACTTTTGTATTCTTCTATACCCTAATAGGGCACTGATATCAGCATCAGTATATTGGATGGTTTTTTCTGAGATTTGTGAGCTGAGGGTGCAGGTAGAGGACTTGTAGAGAAAGGGCTTAGTAAGACCTAGTGTTCGAGGTTATATGTGGATTACCAAAACTTTAATGAAGTGACAGTGGAGAATTATTATCCACTACCATAAGGTCGATAAACACTTCAATCGGTTGAAAGGGGTAGCCTTTCACATGGATAGAAAGGTTCTTTTAGGCTTTTGGAAAATTAAGACAGAGTTTGACGAGTGCCCCGATATTGAGTTTTCCAAAGGAGGGAGTCATGTACATAGTGTTCCACAATGAATTTAGGAACAGACTTGGTTTTGTTTTGATGTAGTGGAATGTGGTGATTTCCTTTGGTTAGTGTTAGTTTGGACCACATGATTAGAACTACGTGATCTATGATCTTGAGTTGGCAATGGTAGTCTTCGCATTGAAGATGTGGTGACACTACCTAATGGGAATATAGTTTACCATCTACTTAGACAACAAGAGTCTCAAGTTATTCTTATATTAGAAGGACTGCATATTAGGTTAGAAGTGATTCCTAGACTTCCTCCAAGACTATGACTTAGAGTTGTTCTATACTCCTAGTAAGAGGAACACGGAAGAAGATTCTCTCATCATGAGATCCAGTTCATAGTGGATGAATGATGAAACTAAGTAGTTTTCCTCATTATAGTTATCCTTAATGGATATAAAAGATACATATTACCTCCATTAAGTGGGTTTTACCCCTCTACTCTTATAGTGAGTTTTGGAGGCACAGCTTGGGGATACCAATGATGAGACTTTACAAGCTTATTTTTTCCCAAGTAATGCTTCTGATGGATATTCAAAATTTGGAGAGCACATCATTCCTTTCAGAGGACACTCAGTAGTATTAGTGGATGCCTAGAGTGGTGAGATACATTGGGATATGAATGTGGGTGTTAAGGAAAACACTCGGGGAGACGGAATAGGTTAGAGCTTGGGTAACCTATTTACATAAAAGATGACTACTTGTTTGAATTAGTTCCTTGGTTTTTCAACTCACTGTGTTAATCCCTTGGTCTAGGAAGTTGTTCTTGTTTTCTTCCTTGGGGTTCCAGGAAGAGAGTGAGAAAGGATATCGAAAGACTTTATGATGGGTTTATCACATACCTCTAGGGGACATGATACAATCTAGGTGATCGTTTACCTACTCACCAAGTCGGACACTTCTTAGATTTTGTGGAGCAGAGTTCCGTATAGAGATTGTGATGCCTCTATGTGAAGAAGATAGCCTAAATCCATGGAATCCCATAGATGATAGTTTCTGATTAGGATTATCACTTTGCATCATATTTGTGAAGATCGAGGATTAGTAGGAGAGGACCCTTCGTGGGAAGTCGATTCATTTATTGTGTGCTTAATGGAAATATGATAATGTCTAGAAGAGAAAATGGGAGAGGGGGTCATTTTTGTTCTCATGTCCTTACCTTTTGGGTATCCCTTGTTTTGTCTTTTTGGGAAATAAATCTTTAAGGTAGGGTTTATGTAAAAACTCATATTTTCTATTTTTTTAGAAATTAATTGGAAAAATTAGGAGGCCAGACACTAAGAAGGCATGTGATTCTAAGGCATAGTGTTCCTGGCTTGGTCCATTGAAAAAATTTATGTTTTTAAAAGTGTACATGAATAGTTTTACTGAAAAACTAGAATAACTTTTAAAAGAGTGCCCAGATCGGAAATATGAGGGCACTGTTGATCTTAGAGTAGTGGCATTATTGTTGGCATGACTTATGTTTAGTCACCATGGGTCTGCTATGAAAAACCCCGAAAAGAGCGTAATCATAAATTAAATAATTAAATAAAATTATTTTACTTTTCAAATCCATATAACTCATGAACGGTATCTCAAATTGAAAATATGATAACATAGTTTAGTTTATAATGGGGTGTTTTCCTTCAGTGGTTCTAACCTCAACTGGTGCGGGTCGAGGTTAGAAGTTATTTTTTGGATGTGAATGTCTATAAAATATTTTAATAAAAATATTTTATTTGGAAGTTACATGTTGACGCATCGGTGTTTTATTTTTCTTAATAATCCTCAATAGAAATTAAGAGTTATCATCATAACCCTAGAGTTTCCCTAAGACAAGGAGGGGGAGGCTCTCTCACTGGTGACGACGAATCAGAGGATGGGATTTGATCAAGATATGACGAATCGAAGAACGCTGGTGGAACAAGGATCGACACGACAACACGAATTCAACCTAAATTTTCAAGTGATCCAAACTCAATGTGGGGTGTTGTGTTTTTATTCTCCTTTACCCCATTCTTGATATTCTTTAATTAATTTGGACCAATCCACAAATTTATTGGCCCATGGATTAGTTTTTGTTACGGTATGGTTTTTACCTTCTTGCAGGGTTTATGGGAGATTAATCATGTGATTATTATTGGTTAGATTTTTCTTTTCTAACTGAAATGAAAAACCATTGACATGAACATCGATCAAGGTCCATTACCATTTTTTGATTCATGCTTTTCCTCCCTTATTCTTCATTCAACGTTCTTCATTTATCCCATGACTTGACACTTTTTGATCGATTGATCGTTGATCACTCGATATTTGTCACAACGATATGATATTGTGGATCTTGGATGGACATGTCAAAATGGAGGTGTGATGATTCTAGTAGAGAATGGATCGAAGCGGTGAGTGATATGTCGTCGCTCAAGTAACTTTTCACTCAGATGGATCATGGCATCGATCTGATCCCATGGTAGGGAAGGTGGTGACTCAAAAATCACAGAATAGCTTGTGGATCGAGAATCGAAGCACTGGAGAAAACCCGGTGCATGTAGAAGGGGCACCGACATGCCGGCTCTGGCAACCGGTGTCAGCGGTGGCACGTGGAGGATGTCGTAGGGATGGAGGGACGCGGTGGTCCACAATGTTCAATGCAGTTGATCCATGTGCGGGATCTCTGGTTCGAATGAGTAGACCGAGATGGAGAAGGGGCAGTCTTCCCCTGTGCTAAAGATGATGCGGAATGTAGCTGGGTTGTGTGTTGGAGAAGGCAACCCGCACAACACGGGTTAGACTGAGAGAACCTGGCTTTCAGGCAGCCCGACGGGTGGCCTAGAAGTGTGCCTGGCTGGTGGTGGGTCAGGCCGGTAGAATTCCCCAAACATAGCAAGACAGGGCTAGGCCCATTGGGATAGGTTTACCCAGTGGGTCGGGTCGGGTCGAACCTGGACCCCACTGACCCCTTTTTACAGAAAAGATCAAAACTCTCAAACCATGTGTCCATTTGATGAGTTGTTTTCATCTATGAGACCCTCACGAAGAGGTATTACATTTGCGATACTTTATGTGAGTTTATATAGAAGTTAACATATAGACTATTGTCTCTAGGATTAGGTTCTCCCATACAAGTGTGCTAAGGACATAATCCTACAGCTGGTTGCGACCTAGACTGTGTGTCTTACCTAGACTTTGTATCTTACATAGACTATGTGTCTTACCTAGAATCTGTGTCTTACCTATACTGTGTGTCTTACATAGATTGTGTGTCTTACCTAGAAAAATTCTGATCTCCACTATCTCACAAGGGTGCGGGTCCTCTAGTCTATAAAGACACTTTGTATGTCATCGATAATCTGTGGGTCACTGAAACTCTATGTGTCGCTGACACTCTGTGTGTTACTGACAGTCCCTGTGTTACCTACACACCTTGTGTTACTACTTAAGGGTATTTTTGATTCTTATGGAAATCTTGTTTACATAACATAGACCTATACCTTGTGTGAGAAGACTCTAGTGACTCTATTGGATTTGATATCGAGACTCAGTGTCTTAGAGAGATTGGATGACTTAGGTAAATGTAATGACATATCGAGAACAGGTGTTCTCTCAAATAATTTTGGTGTACTGGTTCTACATTCTTACATTCATATAGCTTGAGGATTGAGACCTCTCTAAATCAAGCATTCTATGAGTGGAACCGTATGACTGCCAGTGGACGAGACCTTGATTCTTGGAAATACTTTACGAGTATACCTGGAAGATCTAGTCATATGTGTTGTTGACATATACCTTTATTGAGATGAAATTTTCTTCTTAGTGGTTCTTCCTTTATGGTATTTTAATTTTTGTTTTGGTGTGTTTTACTAATTATTGTTTTACTCGCACCTATATGGGATTTTCCCACACATGTCGTGTCTTGTGCAGATGAGTGACACTTTGGCCGAGTTCTTGGTGGACTGGGGCCAGGTGGTGCTTAAAGTGACCCGATAGATGAGGTGTCCTTTTTTGGATTCAAATAGCTATTTATGTACCTACCCTTGAGGTAGGGTTTTCTATGGAGGAGTTTGGGATACTTGGATTTTACTTTCCTTTTTGATGGGCTTGTATTTTGGCCATGTTTACCTTAAGTATTCTTCTAGATTACCTTGTGTTTGTTTACATATTATTTTCACTTTTCAGCATCATTGTATTGGAGTTGTGTCCATATTTATAGGTAGTTAGGAAAATGTCTCTCGTTTTTTTGGGATGTGTCTACTCAACACTAGTCTCCAGCCCCTAGCCTATGGGAGGCCGGATTGGGGTAGTTACAGCACAAGCCCTAAGGGACGGGTTGTGAAAGAGTGGTATCAGAGGGGAGGAGGTGGGGTTTAGATTACATGAACTTACAATGAGGTGACTCTTCCATGTACATATTTTCATAACCCATATGAGATAAGGGGATATCTCCATAAATTATAAGGTCTATAAATACCCAAGAGATTCTACAACTTTGGCGGAATGACATGTCGGTAGCTAAGTATTCATTGAGGCACACCAACCTTACCAGGTACTTGGGGAATATGATACAATCAGTGTTTCAGGACTGAAGCATTTGAGAAAAGTGTTCTTAGGGACATATAATTGATCGTTATTCCTCTATGAATTCTTAAATATGCTAAGGTGATAGAGTGATCCTTTTTGGTTTAAAGTCCTTTGGATTGGTGGATATAGCCAGTGGATCTCAACAATGGGAAACCAGTATCCAAGACCTCGAAAACAAGAAGCTGAAGTCATATTAGAGACATGGACATGTGAGACATTCAAAGATGAGGTCCTAGGATTGGGGATCTATAGCTCATGGCTCATTGGGTGAGTCCAGTCGGCCTATAGAGAGGCAATACTTTTCATGAGATGGAATATGATATATCGCAAGAGATTTTCCCGCCCATCATGTTGCTGACAAGGAAATGGTGGATGGGCAACCAAGGTAGAGATAGTGACAGGAACATGTGGATCTGTATGGTGGCATACATGGAAGAGGAGTTGGGAGAGAAGAAGTATGTGATATAAATTTCAATATGTTACCACCACCACCCCCTTTTGGTCCACACCAGGATCAGGGAGCTAGAGGAATGGGGAAGGGACAGCTGCATGCAGTCAAGGAATATGAACCAAGGGGTACAGTAATGATTCTAGGTATGGTATGTGTCTATTCTTAGCTTCTATATTAATAGACATAGGTGATAATCATTCTTCCTTGTCACATATCTTGTTCGAGACCTACAGTTTCCGGTTAAACCATTGACTTGACACTTACGTCTAGAGATACCTATGGGAGGAGACTTGATAATCACTCATATTATGATATTGTGATTTGACCCTTAAGGATAGAGTTTTGGTTGGAACCTCTTGGTGATAACATTGAGGCCTTATGAAATCATTCTTGGTATGGATTGGTTATCAACAATCCATGATTGGAATGAATATTTTAGGAAAAAAGGGTGGGGTATGTCCGTAGTGATGGAATGGGATTTTCCTTGGTCAATGAAAAAGGAATCCCAGATATCATAGGATAGAATCATGTATAGGTGGGTTTATCCGATCACCCTTGAGCCAGCTATCCTTTCCCTTGGGATAGTGGATTCTATGAGTTTTCAATTCCCAGTAGTAGTGGTGGAGTATGAGTATGTCTTCCCTAAACATGTTTGTGGTTTACCTCCCCATAGGGAGATAAACTTTTCTATTTTTCTATGACCTAAGATGGCACTGATATCAGCATCAATAAATCAGATGGCTTTCGCAGATCTTCTCAAGCCGAGGGTGTAGGTGGAGGACTTAGAGAGAAAGGGATTATTAAGACCCATTGTTCAAGGTTATATGTGGATTACCAGCACTTTAATGAAGTGAACATAGAGAAAGGGTATCCACTACTATAGGGTTGATAAAAACTTTACTCAGTTGAAAGAGGAAGAATTTTTTGAGGATAGAAAGGTGCCTATAATCTTTTTAGCAGTTGAGACATAGTTTTATGGGCACCCCGATATTGAGTTTTCAGGAATAGGGAGTCGTGTCTGTAGTATTCTGCAATGCATCAGGGAACAAAAATGGTTATGTATTTATTAATGTCAAATAGTGACTACCTATGGTTTATGTCAGTTGAGAGAACATGAGTAGAACTACGTGACGCACGATCTTAAGTTTGAAATGGTAGTCTTCGCATTGAATATGTGGCGATACGACCAAATTGTCTAGCGGTTTATCGTCTACTCGGACCAAAAGTGTCTCAAGTATGTCTTATCTTAGAAGGATTAGATATTGAGACAAAGTCTATGCCTTTATTTCCTCTAGGAATATAACTTATAGTTAGTCTATACTCTTGGGAAGAGGAGCGTGGAAGCAGATGCTCTCAGTAGAAGATCTAGTTCATAGTTACTGAAAGAGGAAACAAAGCAGTTGGCCTCATTACAGTTATCCTGTGTGGATAGAGATGATGCATCTTGCCTCCATTATGTGGTTGGTACCCATCCATTCTTATATTGAGTCTAGGAGGCACAACTGGGTGATACCAATAGTGAGACTTTACATGCTCAGTTTTCCATAGGGAATTACCCTGATGGATATTTGAAAGGTGGGGAGCACGTTGTTCCTTTTAAAGGACGTTCAGTAGCAGCAGTGGATTCCTAGAGTGGTGAGATGCATCATGATATGCTTTTGGATTCCAAGTAGGATTCCAATGGTAACAGAATAGGTTAAACATGGCATTACCTATTTATACAAAAGCTGAACACTTGTTTGAATCAGTTTCGCGGTTTGTCAATACACCGTGTCGAGCCCCTATACGTGGAAGGGGTTTATCTTTTCTACTGTGGGGTGCCAGGAAGGAGTGAGAAAGTATATTTAAGGAATTCATGTTGGGTTTATCATGTAAATCTAAGGAAAACGATACCATTTCGGTGATTTTTGACTGACTCACCAAGTCAGCCACTTCCTAGATTTTCGGGGGAAGAGTTCAGTAGTGATCTTGGGATGCCTCTACGTGCAGGAGATGGCTCGAATATATGGAATCCCATAGATGCTAATTTCTGATTGGGATGATCACTTTTCATCCCAGTTATTTAGATCAAGGATTGGTAGGAGAGGACCCTCCATCAATAGTAAATCCCTTTAGTGTGTGCTTGGTGGCAGCAAGAGAATCTCTAGAAGAGCACATGGGAGTGAGGCTCATGCTTGTACCCTCATCTGTTTGGGTATCCCTTGGTTTTGATTTCTGAGATGTAAATCCATAAGGTGGGGAGAATTTAACGACTTATATTTTCCTAGTTTTATTTTTAAATATTAATTATGAAAATTCTGAGGCCAGGCACTGAGACGGTGTGTAATTCTGAGGCCCGGTGTGCCTGGAATGCTCTGTTGAAAAATGTTATGTTTTTAATAGTGTGTGTGAGAATTCTTCCAGAAAAAGTTTAATAAATCATAAATGGGTGCCCATATCATAAATTTTTAGGGCACCGTTGAGCTCAAAGCAGCGGATTTACCCAAGGCATGGACAAATTGTAGTCAACGTGGGTCTTCTGTGGATAAACCTGAAAAGGGCGTAATCGTAGATAAAATAATTAAATAAAATTATTTTATTTTTCAAATCCTTATAACTCATTATTTTTAACATGAATTGAAAATATAAGACCACTTTTGAGTTTTTAATTGGGTTTTTTCATTAAGTGGGGCTAACCTTGATCAGCATGGGTCGAGAGTGGAAGTTAGATTTTAGATGTGAATGTCATTAAAATATTTTAATAAAAATATTTTATTAGGACATAACATGTTGAAAAAGTGGAATTTTATTTTTCTTAATAAGCCTCATCATAAAACCAAGGTTATTATTATAACCTTGGAGTTTCCTAGAAGTAAGGTGGAGGAGGATCTCTCACCAGTGATGGAAATCAAAGGTTAGGATTCGATCAAGCGACAAAGAATTGATGAACGTCAGTGGAACAAGGATCGACATGATAACGTGACTTCAACCTACATCTTCAAGAGATCCAAAATAAAGGTAGGTTGTTTTGTTTTGATTATCTTTTACCCGATTCTTGATATTAAATGATGAACAAGACCAATCTAAAAACAGATTGTCCTACAGATCAGTCGTTATTGCGGGATGGTTTTTACCTACTTATAGAATTTAAGGATGACTAATCTTGAGATTACCATTGGTTTTAGTTTTTCCTTTATAATGGAAATGAACCATGATCGACATGAACATCATTCAAGGTGCATTCCCATTTGTTGATTCATGCTTTTCCTCCCCCATTCTTCGTTTTTCATGGGAATTCTTTGTTTGACCTGTGACTCAATACTTTTAGATTGATTGATCATTGTGCACTTGATCTTTGGCACAAAGATCCAATATTGCAGATCTAATATGGACACAACACAATGAATGTGTGATGACGATAGTGGAGAATGGATCGAAGTGGTGCGGTAGATATCGTTTCTCGAACAAATTTTCACCGAGATGGATCATGGTATAGATCTGATCCCCTAAAAGTGAATGTGGTGACCCGAGCATCATAGAATAGCCTATGGATTGAGAATCGGAGCACTGGAGATAACTTGATGGCCCATAGAAAAGGCCACCAGTATGCCGCCTCCAGTAACTGATGCGAGCAGTGTTTAGTGGTGGAACACGGTGGATGGCACGTGGATGGAGAGATATAGTGGTTTAGAGCATTCAATGTGGTGGTACAAACATTGACCAGAATCTTGTGGCTAAGAATTGTGCATGATCATATCAGTATGGATGAGGGATGGTGCACCCCTACGCTTAGGTTGATGCGGCACATGGTTGTGCTTCGTGTTGGAGAAGCTGGCATGCGCAACGTGGGTCGGACAGGGACATCTGTGCGGCACGGAGGGCTGCGAAGTGTTGCCCAATAGGATTCAGTCCAGTGGCCCAATGGGCCTAGAAGTGGGCTAGGTCAGACCCGGCGGATTAGTTTAGCGAGCCCCGGGTTGGGTTAGACTAGACCCATGCCCCACTGGCCCTTTTTTACTTAAAAGCTTATAACTCTCAAACTGTGTGTATGTTTGATGATCTATTTTTGGTGTTGGGACCCTTTTGAAGAGGTTGTACTTTTGAGATACTCTAACTGAGTTTCTATATAAGTTGGAATACTTCCTGTTGGATCAAGGATTAGGTGCTCTCAGACAACCATGCTAAGGATAAAATCACGTGAATTGTTGCGACCAAGACTGTGTGTCTTAACTAGACCATTTTTCTTACCTAGATTGTGTGTCTTACCTAGACTGTATGTCTTACCTAGAATATGTTTATTTATTAGATTGTGTGTCTTATCTTGACTGAGTCAGTACTCCCATATCACGGCAGGGCATCAGTCCTCTCATCTTTTATGACACTTCATGTTTCACTGACACTCTGTGTGTCACTGACACTCTGTGTTTCACTGAAAATTTGTGTGTCACCGACACTGTGTGTTTCACCGATACTCTGTGTGTTACTGACACTCCCTGGGTTACCTACACTTCGTGTGTTACTACATGAGGGTGCTTTGGATTCATACGAAAATCCTATTTATGTACCACAGGCCTACACTTGGTATAAGCAGGAACTACTACAAAAACGCGCAAGGGAAGCGCTACCCCTTTATCAGCGCTTCTTTTAGTAGTGCTGATAAAGGGGGGATTTATCAGCATTGAAAAAATTTATATTTCAAAAAAAATCATGAAAAATAAATTATTGTTATATAAGTATATTTATTCGTATATAAATATAATATATATTTTTTAAATATGGTTATTATACGTATAAATAGACTATTACATTTAATATATAATAAATTTAGTAAAAATGGCTTTAAAACATTTTAAAAAAATATTAATAATTAATATTTTTCTAATTATTATCGATAAGAAATCATTAAATTAGAATTTGAAGACACAAAAAATCAAGTAAGTTAATAAAATATCTAAAATAAGTTGAAAATGTAACTCAAATTCAAATAGCCATAACTTTTGATCCAGGTGTCTGTTTGAGCTCTATAGTATATAAAATAAAAGCCTGTGATGAGCTCTACATGCTTGGGATTGAAGCAAAGCTCCTGTCACATTTTTTGAGCCCAAAAAAGGCCTAAAAGGCCTCCAAAACTGAGTTTTTAGTCAGGATACCCCAATTTGTTAACATTCAAACATGTATAACTTCTGATACAAATGTCTGTTAGACCTGTACCACATATCATATCGAATATTGTTTCATTTTCATCGATTTGACTGGTTGTGGAGTTGAAACGGGCTTCTGGATTATAAGTTATGGTCATTTTAACATTCTATGGATTTTCAAATACATATATATATATATATATATATTCGTAAATATATGTGTGTGTGTGTGTGGTATATATGTATGTATGTATGTATTTATTTATTTATAAACACACATAAAAAACATATTTCATAACTATATTTAAAACTAATCTTATAAGTATATATTAATATAAAAATAAATATACAGATAAAAAATTATAACTATATATATATATATTAATATATGAATGAATATATATATATACTAATATATGAATAAATATAAGTATATTAATATGAATCTATATTAAACATACGAATAAATATAACTATATATATATATAAAGAGATATATCATTAAATAGAGAAAAAAATGAAACATCTTAGTGGTAAAGGTGAACCTGCGAAAGGGGGAGGTTGCGGGTTCGAGTTCGGGTGGAGGCAAAGGTGTTGCACGTGTGTGAGGATGCGCGGGAAAATTAGCATGCGGGAGACCTCCTAGCGCTGATAAAGGATGGTCAAGCGCTGATAAAATCTCTCCCCACACATTTTTTAAGTTTTTTTTTATTTTTTTATTTTTTTTACTTTTATCAGTGGTTTTTATAAAGCGCTGATAAAGGCCCCTTTTATCAGTGCTAAAAAAGAGCTGATAAAGGGGTATTTTATCAGTGCTTTTTTTTAGCGCTCATAAAAGTTGCATTTATTAGCGCTTTTTGGAGCACTGATAAAAGGAACCCCCTATACGATCACTGAGCTTTACAGCGCTTTTTTAGCACTATTAAAGCCTGTTTTGAGCACTGATATAGGCTATTTTTGTAGTAGTGAGGCTCTAATGACTATATTGGTTGTGATATCAAGACTTTTTGCCTTAGAGAGACTGAATGTCTCATGAAAACTTCATGACTTATCGAGAATAGGTGTTCTCTCAAATAATTTTGGTAGACCGGTTCTACGTTCTTACTTTTAGATAACTCGAGGAGTGATATCTCTTAGAATCAAGCATGCTACGAGTAGAATGATATGGATGGAAGTGGATGATACCTTGAGTCTTGGAAATCCTTTATGAGTATACATGGATGTTCTTGTCATATGTGATGTTGAGATATAACTATGTTGATCTGACCATTTCTTCTTAGTGTTGTTTCCTTTTTGGTCCTTTAATTTGTGTTTTGGGGTTCCCTAATGAGTATTCTTTTACTCACCCTTGCACAGGCTTTGCTCACATGTTTCATGTCTTTCGTAGAAGGTCGACACTTTTATGGAGTCCTTAGTGGATCAGGGCTAGGTGGTTCTTAGAATGACCCAATAGATGAGGTGTGCTTTTGAAGCTTCAGAAAGTTGTTTCTGTACCTACCCTTCAGGTAAGGTTTTATTTGGAGGAGTTCCAGAGACTTGTCTTGTACTTTCATTTTTATTGGGCTTGTATTCTATCCCCTTTTACCTTCATTTTTCTTATGGAGTTCCTTATATTTTTTTACTTAGTGTTTTCACTTTCCAACATATGTGGCTTGGATTTGTTTGTGTATGTACAGGTACATAGGAAAATGCCTCCCATTTGTTTGGGATATGCCTACTCACCACTAGTCACCAACCACTAGCCTATGGGAGGTGGTCTTTGGGTAGTCATGGAATGATCCCAAGGGTATGGGTCGTGACATTGTGGCACTTATTTTTCCTATTTTATACATGTATAATATAAGTACATTCCCTTAGTCCTTTCCCTCAAGGGTATAGTTTATAAATACATCCATATCACGGGATTGTGATCCCCAATAGTGGTAGAGTCTCAGATAAAGATGGGGTGTCCCTTAGTGAGGTTGGAATGCAATAATCTATAATATTTTTTCCTTAGATAGAGATTTTGGAATTAGTGTGACATCCCGGAGTAGGACTTTGATCTTTCATCTAATAGTCCATATCGGTAGGGTTTGTGGAATTGATGGCATACGATCCCCTAAGTTGTGGGTTGATCTAGATTGGGGTTTGTGGTGTCCCCTAGTGGTTCTAGGAGTGAACCTCTATCTATCTTTCAGTGTCTTCATAGAACAATGAGCTACCATTTTGTGGGTTCCAATGAGCTATACTTATTCATCACGTTTATCTAATAAAGGCATGTCTTGTGGAGTGAGTTCTAATGAGACGAGCATTTCATCGAGAGGAATCCTATATTTGGAAGTTGGTCATGACCTCCTGGAGGTGACTCACCTTTCCTGTGTATATCTGGGTGTTTCTTTAATATATTGATTGTTATAACTCTTATTTATCTTACTGTACAAGGTGTTTTTTATTTAGTGTTTTTTAGGTTCCCTGCTAATTTTGTTTTACTCACCCATGAAAGGGATTTTCTCATGTGTTCCATGTCTTATGCAAATGAGGGACCTTTTGATGGCATCCTAGGGGTATAGGGAGCGGGTGGGGAATGGTTGGATCTTGAAAGAAATAGGTGATTATAAAGAGATTTCATGTAAATTAGTCTCACCCTTGGAGCAGGTTGGACTCTTTATGTTTTTTGTTGGGATTTTATTTGGCCCCTTTCCACTTATAGTAATTTTATTGTCATACTCTATTGTGGGATCTGAGATGCATACATGAATTGTTTTAGTTGTTTTATATTTCAGTATTTTATAGTCTTGGAGATATGTTTGTGTGTGTAGGTATTTTAGTCTAATGCCTCCCATTTGGGGGATATTCCTACTCGGCACGGGTTTCCATCCCTTGACCTATTACAGGCGATCTTGGGGTAGTCACGGGTCAGACCTTGGCAAGTCGGGTCATGATAGGGGATAGGATATCTTTTTGTCGAACAAGTGGATAAAGTGACATTAGATAGAGGATATCGGAAAAAGGATATCATATTGGTATTGGATGAAGTGGTACCAAATATATGATAGTAGATAAAGAAGCTATTGAGAGAATGGGGAATGAGACAGAGGGTACCTAACTGAGTTTAATAGAAATATAATACATCATATGAATAATTTTAGGAAAATAATTCCAGTTAGAATATTTATTATTTCTCTTATGCAAGAAATTTAAGATAAATAAGAACATATTTCATGAATTAATGTGTGCTCAATTTAAGTAGTACAGTGACAACATATTGAAGTGTGTTGGTGAAGGTTCAGTTTTTTTACAAAGAAAAAATAGAAAATTATCTTTGTGAGAAGAAAATTCACAATCAATGGATTTTAGTTTTATGAAATTGATATATATTCCATGATTTATGTAAAACACAGAAGATTTCTTTCTAGTGGATATGTGGTATTTAATTATTTCCAAACCATTACCCAGACTAGCACTGTTATTGAGTAGTAAAACTTGTAATTATATGTGTTCGTTAGGTTATGATTTCTTATTTGTTTTTGATTGATTCAATTAACACTAACTAGATGTTAAGGTTGTTTTAAATAACAAAACATAAAAAAACATTACTAATTCACCCCCTGCACCTCAGTGATCTCATAGATCCTAATTAGTTCTTTAAAATTATATCAGTTGGTGAATCATCCATTAACTATTTTCTTTGTGAGGTTTGAAAAAATGGAAGGATGTCATGGATGTTTAGAACCAAGTTAATAAATAGTTTATTCCTATATTTTATTAGAAAAATATAATATATAGAATGAAATAATTTTAAACAATATATTATCTATTGGTTATGATATTCCTGAAATAGAAAGATATGGTTTCACTCCTCTTACTAAGGGTGATCCATTAATATCTAGATATAGTATGATTTTATAGAATGATGGGTGAGCCAGAAATTTTATACTTTACTCTCTCTCTTCAATTGAATTTCACTGGGTAGAAGGAATTAGACTACCTAATGTAATTTGGGAAAAGTAAATAAAATACTTTTAAAGGAGATAAAAAAGAAAAGAAGTCTAAATTATAGATCTGGATATAAAAGTATGAAGATTTTAAAATGTGATATGATTAATCTATTCATGAATTATTTACAACAGTTAATGATATTGTATGCATTATAATAAGTTTTGGTGAGAAATTTTATGATTTAATTATTATTAAAATGATTCGAATAATTCTTCTCGATAAATTGGATACAAAGGTATCATCCATAAAAAATATAGATCATGAAAATCTATTTTTATTATTTACATATAAACCTCATCACATATTAAATGAGAAGAAAAAACTATGTCAAGAATAAGGAATATTTTTTTCAAGAAATATCATTCAAATTTTCTATGGAATTTCTATGAATATTTCTAAGAAAGAATTCAATGAATTTGATATTGAAAAAAATGTAACTAAATGTTTTGACTAATCTATTTATTTATTTTCTTAAAATCACAAAATAGAAATAGGGATGTACAAAGGGAATATACTGATGAATTAATTTAGCTTCATATCCATTTAAAATTCCACATTAAATTCTCTATGAATAAATAATGATAATGATGATAAATATAGAAAGTTAATAATACCTCTTAAGAATAATATAGACAAATCAAACTCATTTTTTATGGAATGGATAATGTATTATCAAAATATAAAAATGAAACTTTTTTTATATGTGTAAAATATGATGATAGTAAAGTTGTGTATGAAAATTCTAGTGATAATTGTGTTGAGAAGTTTCGAATCTAACTAATAAATGATAAGAGTTTTACTAGTGATAAAATCAACATATCTAAATAAAATTAAGAGAAAACTTAGATGAAATTAATTCTAAAAATAAAATTAAAATAATTTCTTTCAAAAATTGTTAAGAATGAGAACAAAAACATGAAGTTAAAGAAAGATGATATGTAATGAAATAATTAGGAATTGAAAAATAAAAAAAAATTATTATTAAAAGATATTAATGAATTGAATAAGTTACTTTATGAATATAAAAATATTAACATAAATATAGATTAAAATATAAAGGTGAAGGAAATTTATTCTGATATTGTTCAAATGAAATATGTTTAAGATGATTAAGGAAAAAAAATTCCAAAACCTATTTCTAAAGTTGGTGAAATTTATAAGAATAGTAAAACTCATATAGATAAAAAAAGATCATACTAAAATGTAATAAATAAATTTGAATATGTTTAGAAGAAGAATAAATTTGTGAAGACTATTTATGTATCCAAAATAAGTGGATTCAAATATTATGAGAAATATAAGTTTGAAGAAATAACCTTAATAATTGGAGACATTATTAAGGGTGATAATAAATATAAAATAAAAATTAATATGTCGGGAGACCACCAAAATATTGGTTCACAACATGAATCCAAGATTCATGTTCAAAAATATGATGGAAAACAGATACCTTGTTCTATACAACATGAATGTTATAGGGGTAAATATGCTTTCTATGGATATTGTTGGCACTTTTGAGACTTCAAGAATATAAAAAATCTTATGGTCTAATAAGAAACACTATAATTAATCAAATAAGTATTGGAGGTAGATTTTTATTGGGATTCAACCCACTCAATGAAGACTAACTGAGAATTTAGTTTCAAAATTGAAAATAGATTTCATCCACTAAAAAGTACCTAGGAATTAGGTGATCCTCCCAGACATCTTGATAACGGATTTCTTATAATGATACTACCTTAAAAATTTTATATGAAAATTTTTTATAGCCTCATCAAAATGATTAAATGGGAAAGAATAAGTCCTTATTTTTTTTGAAACTACTCACAACACACTAAAGTATAATCTCATTTGATATTCGATAGTGGATGTTCTTCATACATCACCATAGATCTGAAAATGTTGAATAATTTAAAATATTTAAAATAATGAATAGTTAATTTAGAAAATAATGAGTCACTTGTAATAAAAAATTTTGAATCTACTTTCATTGGAAAAGAACATTTTAAATTCAAAAGTTCATTCTTTGTTGCAGGATTGAAACACAACTTGTCAAGTGTTCACATATCTATGATAATGTGGATGGAGTGGTTTTTAGAAAATATGTTTTTTTGTTAAAATGAATGAAGATGGGAATGTTTTAAAAGGACAAAAATGAACCAAGGTAAATATATTTTGGGTTGGATATGCATAGGGTTAATGTTATCTTGGCGTGATGGAAGAAAATGAGATATGGAATAAAATAATTGGTCACATGTATCATAAGAATATGAACAATCTAAATATAGAGAAATTATTTGTGATATTTGTGAAATTATAAAAATAAGTGATTAGTGTTTTTAGGAATTCTAGAAAGTAAATTTTTTAAACTCTATTTATATAAAAGTTGAGATACATTCTACTCTTCCCTTTAAGAAGATAAATTCTGAAATATGTGGCACTATAAGAAATAAATTGAAAAATGGAGATAAGTACTTTCTTTAATTTATTGATTATTTTACTTGTATTAAATGTATTATTCTTTTATAACCTAAATCTGAGGATCAAAAAAAATTTAAGAGTTTCTGGAGAAGTTTTGAAAAGTAATGTTGATATTTTCTGAAGAAAAATAAAACTAAAAATAGTAATGAATACACAAATGTGATGTTTAAATATTAACATGAAAATAATATCATTCATTGTGAATGTGGTTCACCATACACACCACAGAAGAATCATGTCTCTATAAGAAAAAATATATGTTTGTTGGATATGTATTGAACTATATTGATGTAATTTGATAATTATTGATTTATTTAGAGGCAAGTTATTAGAGAAGCTACTCATATTCATAATTTTTGTTTCTTCATGAAAAAATCTAATTCCACTCCATATAAAATGTATTATAATTAAACCCAATTATTAAAGTAATTAAGGGTGTTTGGAAGTCCTAGAATTATCATGGTCAAAGGCATGAATCTTAGTAATTTCAATCAAAGAGTTTTTGATGGTATCATCCTTTGTAACACTTATAGTGGTAGGAAATACTATTTTTATGGAATTGAAGTTAAAAATATTTTAAAAAATGATTATGATAAATTATTGGAAGATTTTGATGGATATTGTTCATGGTTAGAATCATATATAATTTGAAATGAAGTTGAATTTGTTGCAGTCATACAATATTACAATATTTTTTATAAAAGTTATGAAATAGAAGTTGTTCAGGATAGAGATATTGATTCATATACTTAAATTGATGAGGAATAAGTGTGTTCATCTCATACATGGTTGAGTAATACATTTAAGGTCTAAAATATCATTGGATATCAATGGAAATTAGTCTAAACAATAATAAGATCAAGGATTGTTTAACATACCTTAATATTTTAACAAATTAAGCCAAGAGATGTTAAATAAACTTTAGAGAACCAAGAATGTATTGGGTCCATGAATAAAAAAATAGTTCAAATATAAAAAAAAATTATACATTGTAAAATGTATCCAAATAAGAAGATAAGAGTGTGTTTAGAACAACATGGTTTTCTGAAACAAGTTGAATGAAAAAGGTGAATTGATATGAAACAAGGAAATACTAGTTTGCAGAGGATACTATATGTTTGAAGGAATTTATTTTTAGGATAAATTTTACCTAGTAAAAAGACATGAATCAATTAGATTCCTTATTTTTATTAAAACACAAATAAGATAGAGGATATTTCAAAGGATGTATGGTCTTCTTTTCTCAATTAGGATCTAAAATAAGAAGTTCATATTGAGAAACCATGTGTCCTCTACCATGGTCTATATGAAACCTAAGTTTTCAAGATGAAGATATATTTTTATGGATTTAAATAAGCCTCAAGATATTTTTATTATAAAAAAATATACTTTCTTGAAGAATTTGGATTTTAGAAAAGGAACATTTGACCTCATCATCTCTATAAAACAAAATAAACAAGTTCCCCTCATTGTGATTTTTTAGGTTGATGATATCATATTCATATGGAAAGATGGAAACATATTGGAACTATTTTTCTAGTATATGAATAATCTACTTGAAAGGTATATTCTAGTAGAAATTAAATACTTTATTGTCTTATAAATAACATAAAAAAACGTATGTTTTTCATTTGTCAAGAGATGGATGTAAGGGAACTCTTATGAAAATTTTATTTAGAAGATTCTAATCTTGTTTCCACACCCATTTTAGTGAGAATAAATTTCTATAAATATGGTAAAGTAAAGGATGTTGATACTAAATAATTTTTAAATTTTATTGGAAGTGTTTTATATATTTAGGAGTCATGGTTGAAAATAGATTATATTAAAACAATTTGTTCTAGTTATAAAATTACAGCAAAAAAATTCTCATATCATTGATGGGATAATAATTCATAAATATAGAAATGCTAAAAATTTATTTTGGGATGAAATATTATATAATCGGAAAGATTTATTAGTTTGGTTATAGAAATGTAGATTGGGACGGATGTTTTTATTAAAGAAGATCTACATCTGGTAGATTATTTATTTTTGGAGAAAGTTTTGAAAGCAGAAATATGAACAAAAAGTGTTCGTTAAATCAAAAAACTAAAGAAATATGAGTGTGTAAAAACTAATAAAACTAAAACATAGTTAATATTTATGAATAAATAGTTGGTGGTTTTTTATGGGAATATACTTCTTTTCTTGGTTTTTGATTATCAAAGTACTATAAATATCATGAATAATCTAGTTAATCATTCTTTATCTAAGAACATTGATATTATATATCACTTCTTCAAGTGTCATGTGAAATGAAATGAACTAAATCTTATGTTTATTCCTACAATAGATAAATTATTTTATATCTTCCTTAAACCATTGTCAAAGGAAACATTTCAAAATAATAGGCTGATTATAGGCATTCAAACTCACTCTCTTCAAGGATATGGTATGTGATATACTATCACATATCTCATCATATCATTAGATAATGTTTTTAAATATTTATAAATATGGAAACATCCACTGGTATGTTCATTACATTTTTTTAATGGAGAGTTTATTTATGGGGGTTTAAAAGGGGTATGTTTTGATTTTAACATGTGTGAACTATTTTAAATATTTTTTTAAGTTGTTTTAGTAAATGTTTATTATATTTTTCATTTAGTTTATTTTATGAATATGTGGTAATGTAAAAGGTGTGGAATTATTTTGAATCACTTATTTATGCATATTGTGCTATTTATTTTCAAGTTATATTGTTTCTTGCACTATTTTTTGACATATAGGCTTAGAATTATCAGACATTGATCCATTTCTTCAGTTTCATAATTTATTTATTAATGTTCTTTAGTTGAAAAAAAAATCAAAGGGGGTAATTATTGATACCAAGTGGTTTTTTTATATAGTTTAATAGAAATAATAATTTCTTGGTATTGAATTTTTTTGTTAACTCATAAATCACATGACAATTATGTCCCTTCCTTATGAAGTTTCTATATAGATTTTACCAGATTATGAATGTTGAAATGATAATAAATTAGAATGAATATTATAAAGAATCAATTGGATTTAGTTTTCATAATAAACTAAATTTTAATATTTATTATTGTTCGTAAAAAGTACCAAACATAATTAGTAACAATATTTATCATGGTTCAAGATAAGTTTGTTTTGATCAGATGAATTTGGATTTGATAGAGAGATGTATGAAGTCTACCCGATAATCTTTGAGAAGACTTCGGATATAGGTTTTTGAATCATCTAAAAAAATATTTTACATATATTTTTCTTATTGATCAGATAGTTTTTTATAAGATGAGTTCATCAAAAAGATAAAGTCAATGTAATTAGATAGATCTTTTTTTGGAACTACATCAAATGGATGTTTTAAAATAAAGTATTTGGGTAGAGTTATCCAAAAAAATTCTTCATAAAGTGGATTTCAGTTAGATTTTATTGAATGGATCATTCTTATAATTCCATTTGATATATAAGGAAACGCACAAAAAGGTACCTATGAAATATTATTAGACAATGTGATGGGGATCCTTTCACAAGGTGGTGTTTTACCAAATTGAGGAGTTTTTAGGAATATGTGTTGGATGAAGACTTGAGTATATTTAAAAAGTATTTTTAAAATTATGAAAATGTGATGATGTTTAGATATATGTTCAATGATTTAATAATCATAAAGGATAATTCATTATGTTGGTCATGATATGAATAAATATTAAAGTAATTTTTGATGATGATATATAAGGAAGTTTCTATGAAGTTTGTTGACTCTTATTTACTCATAGGTTTAAATGTGTTAAATAGAAGAAAGAGTTGAGTGGTATATTCAATGAATTAGTAGGATAATTGAATTTTAAATTCACGAAATTCCCTATGTTTTCATATAAATATTTCTTTTATACACATTAATATGTGTGATGAGAGGGTTTTTTCTACGGTCAGTGTTTTGGAAGAAGTGAGGTGCAGAAATTCATGCTTGAGAGATCTTCTTATCAATGCACTACATATTATGTCACGAAATAGGGGATACCATATAGAGGATACTAGATCGGTACTAGATAAAATAGTAATTAGCTGGATTTATCATATGATGAAAATATTGGATGAATAATAAATTAGAAAGAGAGAACGAGACTATGGTTACCAGATATAGATACTATAATATGAATATTTTAAGAATTAGATTTTTAGTTAGAAATTTACTACTCACTGTTATGCAATAAATTTAAAATAAATACGAATAACATGATAAATTCAAGTCTAAAGAATTCAAGAAGTATAGTGACAATGTATTGAAGCCCTTTGGTGAAATATCTTTTTGTGGTTGTAGAAAATTCTATATATAATTATATGTGCAATGAGTACAAGAATTGAAAATGGATTATAGGTATATACAAGTGACGTATATTCCCTAGTTATTGTAAACCACAATGGAATATTTTCTAGTGAATGTGTGTTATTTTATTATTTTAAAAAAATATCAAGTACAATCTAATCTTATTGAGTAGTGAACATTTTGACTTCTTGTGTTCTCATTATTGCACTTACATAATGTTTTTAGTAAACACAATTAAATCAAATTTATAACGACCCATACCTTACATACATTATTAATACTTCAAAATTGAAGCACACTTATTACAACATATAACAAAACCATGAAAGGACCGTATAGGTATAGTGTCTTTAGAAACTGGGAAACATAAACAACTGGTTCATAAAGCGTCTACACTGTCCCCCATTAATTTCATCATATCTAGAGTCCCTTTTGGAATATCCTACTTAATAACCTTCTTCCTGACCTGAGGGAAATAAAACATACAAAAGGGTGAGCTCAAATGCTCAGTAAGGGTAAACAAAAGAAATATCAATCACATCATATTCATAAGAACATGACATTTTGGAAATCTTACCCTGCAAAAGAGATCATAATTTCATAACATGGGATAAATCATGGTAGTGAAATGTAATCACAATAATCATAACTTAAAACATGAAGATTTGTGGCATACACACATAATCATAGAGAATCATTTCTTATTAGTCAAGACTCATTTCCAAGACTATCTTAGTGGATAAAGTCCATTTCTGAACTGAGTTCATTCCTCGTTTCAGTCCTGTTTCACTGAACCAATTTAACCTGTCGTTTCATCCATATCTATCTCATGAGATATAAAATATTTACCCAATGCATTGGAGGTAGATATAGGTCCCACCCATCTCATAATGATACCATTCTTATGTGTGCCACAAAATCAAAAATCATACATCATTGCATAACCCATGTAATAAAAATGGGAATCTTAAACATCATGCCATCATAACATAATCCATATAAGATAAAATGACATTATAAAAATAATTCCATTATAAAATAATCAAATCAATGTAAAAATAGGGATATAAACAGAACCCTATATTATCTTATATGGAAAATAATTTTGATGAAACACTTGAACTCCATTCTTGAGGAAAATATCCTTTCTACTTCAAAAACATTTTTCCTTTCTTGACATGTCATACAATTTTAAACTAAAATAAGTTGATTAAAAATAAACTTGAAAACTTGTAAAGGAAGCTTCTTGGAAATAATGTTTTAAAAATCCATTCATGCTGTATAAGTTAAAAAAACATTCTTCTCGTACTTTTGTCGGAAAAGTCAAAAAGTACCTCATACGAAAAAGAACAAAATATTCCTTTCATATATTTTACTAAAAACTCACCGAAGGGTAAAATTGGATTTAAAAAATTGTAGGTGGATGGAAATAGTATTACATATTGAGCAAACATTGATTTGGATGATAAATTACACCCCAGTAAATTCCAAAGTATAAACAATCTCAGATAAAAATGAGATTGTCATATTTCCCTTACCTTAGGTCCGATTTTCTTCGTAAGTGTCCGAACCTACTGTATAATGATTTAAATAATTTCATTGACTTATTCCAGAATCATAATCACTATTATGATATCATATATGGTCATATTCTTAGCTTATTATTAGTAATATTTCATTGCTACTTGTTATTCGGGTGTTTATTACTTTTTGTTATTATGCGTGTTTTGTCAAATAAATTATTATTATTCTTTTTGGGTTATAGATACCTCATTTCCAGAATGGTATTAGTGTAATATATATCATATTAATTCATTCAATTCATTTATATAATCATTAAGTAATGAAGATCCTATAGAATGAGTCACATCACATTGTGGAGACGATATTCCGTACGTACGCACGAGCGATGATATCGTTCCCATGATCGTGAAATTTTAATGGAGTGAATGTATACTATTTCAAAATCAATATCACTTTAAAATAATAATTTATAGTTATTATTTACACCATTATACCCATCCAAGTAAGGTGGTGGTGGAAAATAGATTACACCACGGCGTGGAGATGGTATTCCTTACGTACGGACGCACGGTGATTTCATTTTCCGTAGGATAGATAGATGGTGAGATAGGTGTTATTAATACTTATAATAAAATATCATTATATGTGTGATAATTATGTTATTAATTCATAATGAAAAAACTAAAGAATAAGAAGTGGAAGAAGAAATAAAGTTGAAAGAATCGGTAACGGACATTACCTCTTCTTTGAAGCGCTTCTTTGAGACCTCCTTTTAGGGAACTAAAATTTGTCTTTGAAGAAGACCAGGACCTCTAGGATGTTTCTAGGGATGTGGAGAAGATAATTTGGCAGGGTTTGGCTGATCTTGAAGGCTCAAAGTGGTGTGAGGAAGAGAGGTAGGAGGTTCCCTTTTATAAGGGAGGAGAGGGGCACCTTTGGAAAAACTAAAATTATTATTTTATTTTAAAAGTCATATTCAGTTTTAAATATCTCAAATTTAATTTATTTAGAAGATTAGGTGGGTATGGGTCTAAATCCTCTCATCCAATATAATTTAGACAAGTTTAGGTTCCTATTTTAACCTTATCATTTAGATTTAACTTTAAGTTAAATAATTTTACTTTTACCGTGCCTTCTTGTTTTCTTACATTATAAGGTTAATAAACTTACTATAATAAGCCAAACGAACCCCAAGTTGTTTATTATTAATATATATAACCTTATATAAGTCATTTGGCCGAACCGTATATTTTTAGGAATAAAATAACAATTAATAATATAATATTTGTTTTAAAAACTATTTTATGTCAATTTTGATACTATTTGGTAATTGATTTTTGTGAAAATCATAACAGAAAGATTAGTTATAAAAATTTAAATTAAATAAATACTAACATGTCATATTAACGTATAAAATAATTGGAATTCATAAAAAGTCTCAAATTTCATTTATTTGGGTATTTATAACATCAATTATGTAAATATTTCATTAATAAGATAATTACTGCATCATCATTGGGTCATAAATAAATTAAATTATTTAATGTCTGAAAATTACAAATAAACTATACTTATGTAGGAAATCTTTTTATCTTTATAATTAATATTTATAGTCCAATTTATCTTATGTATAACCCTATATTAAAAATTATTTACTTATTAAACTTTGATTTTAACTATTTTAACCCTTGTTTAAATAAATTAATAATAAATGTCCAAATCTAATCTAAGTGGGCCTAAATGGTCATCTTTTATTCCTAAGGTTGTTTTTGGTCGAATTAAACTTATCCAATAGAATTAGGACATGTTTTAGGGTAATAATAATAACATTTTTACCCTTAATTACCCTATTTACTTTTAACCGTGGTAAAAAAAGTAAAAAGTTACTATTCACCAAAAATTATTTTGATCTCATTGAACCACATTTTACTTACTGACATCAACCGTGTATCTCGTATTTTTCAAATTCCACTCAAAGAAGTGGTAAAATTAAGTTTTATGTAAATTTTCAAATTCTCCTAGGAGGTGGGTAAAAGACGGTCAAAAGTTCAATAAAATTTTTATATATCTAAAATTAATATAAAATGACTCCAATAAATTGCATTGAACTTATATAGGTATTATGTATCAATTTTGACATAAAATAAATTTAATTAATATAAATAATTATTTAAATAAAAAGTCAGTTTTTAAATAGTAACTGAGTGTTTTCACTATTCATCAAAAATTGAAAGTTTTCAGAAAAATACCAAAATTTCACCCTAGGCTAATTTCAATATTCAAAATCCAAAAATGAAGTCAATTTTTAAAAATAAAATTTACAAAATTTCAAAAAGTGGGTATTACTATTCATAACGGCTAGTTTTAATAATATTTTAATAGCATATCATTGTTTAGTGAAACTCGGTATTGCGTACTACGCAAGCTATCGAGGAAGGTCATGATTGTGTGTAAAGCAAGCCAAGCTAGTTTTGTGTGTAGTGAAAGATTCCTTTGATGATTTATATAAAAATAAAAACAAAACATTTCCCATAAAAGTCTCGGGTGTTACATTCTACCCCCCTTAAAATGAATTTCTCCCTCAAAATTCGTCACTTTGTAACAAAAAGATGAGGATACCTCTCCCTTATCATATCCTCAAGCTCCCATGTAGCTTATTCTAATTGGTGGTTCCTCCGTAAAACTTTCACCAAGAGAGTGGTCTTGTTCTGTAGGACTTTTTCGCTACGATCGAGAATCTCTATCGGTTGTTCTTCATAAGAAAGATCTTGTTCCAGCGGTACAACTTCTGAGCTGAGTACATGTGAAGGATCAGGTATGTACTTTCCCAAGAGAGATACATGGAACACATCGTGAACTTGAGAGAGATTTGGTGGAAGCGCCAATCGGTAAGCTACCTTCCCAACATGATCCAATATTTCGAAAGGACCGATATATCTAGGGCTCAACTTTCCCTTCTTTCCAAATCTCATTACTCTCTTCCAAGGAGATATTCGTAAGAACACTTTATCACCCACTTCAAACTCTAAGTCTTTTCTTCAGTTCTCGTCATAACTTTTTTGTCAACTCTGAGCTGCTCTTATGTGTTTTTTAATTGATCGGACCTTTTCTGCCATCTCATCAACAAGATCAGGTCCTAATAGCTTTCTTTCCCTAACTTCATCCCAACAAGTTGGAGTCCTGCATTTCTTTCCATAGAGAGCTTCATAAGGAGCCATCTAAATACTGGAGTGAAAGCTATTATTATAAGAAAATTCCACCAAAGGTAGGTGTTGATCCCAACCACATTTGAAATCCATAGAGAAAGCTCTCAACATATCTTCTAGAGTTTGAATTGTCCTCTCAGACTGACCGTCTGTCTGAGGATCATAAGTAGTGCTGAAACTGAACTCTGTATCCAGAGTATGCTGAAGACTTCGCCAGAACTTTGAGGTAAACCTCGGATCCCGATCAGATATAATATAAAGTGGTACTCCATGCAATCTTACCACTTGCTTTACATATATCCTAGCGAGCTGATCCGGAGAGAAATCCTCTCTAATAGCAATGAAGTGTGCAGACTTTGTAAGATGATCAACTATGACCCAGATAGCATTATTGCCTTTGGATGTTTTAGGAAGGCTGGTGACAAAGTCCATAGTGATGTTTTCCCATTTCCATTCGGGTATGGGTAACGGTTGTAACATTCCCTTAGACTTCTGTCTCTCAGCTTTAACTTGCTGACAAACCAAGCATCAAGAGGCATATTCAGCAACATCTCTTTTCATGCCATCCCACCAGAAGTACTCTTTCAGGTCCCTATACATCTTCATTCTTCTAGAATGAATAGAGAATGAAGAACTATGAGCCTCATCCAGCAGCTCCTTATTTAATTCAGGGATGGGAGGAACACAAACCCGATTCTTGAACTTTATTATCCCATCACAATCAAGGTTGAATTCAGGAACATTTCTCACCTTCTTTTGTAACTCTATATATTCTTTCTGTGCCTCTTTAATCTTCACATGTATAGATGGTTGAACATTCATTTGAGAAAAATAAGATTTTCCCCTTCCATTATAATTCCAAGATCCATCCTTTGTAAATCCATAAATATTGGATCTTTTGTGATCCTCATAATGGATAAACTAGCATGGTCTTGTTGACTTAATGCATCTGCCACCTTGTTTGATTTCCCAAGGTGGAAATTAATTGAGCATTCATAATCCTTAATCAGCTCCAACCATCTTCTTTGGTGCATATTCACCTCCTTTTGTGTGAAAATATACTTTAATAATTTATGATCAATATAAATGTCACACCTTTCTCCATAAAGATAATGCCTCCAAATCGTTAATGCAAAGATTACAGAAGCTAAACCCAAATCATGAGTTGGGTAATTTTTCTCATGGATATTCAACTGTCGTGAGGCATAAGCTATCACCATATCATTTTTCATAAGAACACACCCCAATCCCTTCTTGGATGCATCACTGTAGATCACAAACCTTTCTCCACTACAAGGAAGTGTGAGTATAGGTGCACTGGATAACCTTATTTTCAACTCCTTGAAATTCTCTTCACATTCCTCCGTCCAAACAAACTTAACTCCTTTCTGAGTCAACTTGGTGAGTGGATTAGATAATCGTGAGAAATATTTCACAAAACATCGATAATATCCAGCCAAAAAAATAAAACTTTGGATCTCAGTTACGGTTGTTGGTCTCGGCCAACTTTCGATAACCTCTGTTTTTGCTGGATCCACAGATATCCCCTCTTATGAGATTATGTGATCCAAAAATGCAACTTTTTAAAGCCAAAAATCACACTTGGTAAATTTTTCATAATGCTTCTCCTTTCTCAGGGTCTAAAATATAATTCTCAAGTGATCTTCATGTTCTTCCTTTCTCTTTGAATATACAAGAACATCGTCTATAAAGACTACCACAAACTGATCAAGATAGTCTCTAAAGACTCTATTCATCAGATCCATGAAGATAGAAGGGGCATTAGTAAGACCAAGTGGCATCACTATAAATTCATAGTGTCCATACCTTGTACGGAAATACATCTTTAGTATATCCTCCCATTTGACCCTTAATTGATGATACCCTGAATGAAGATCAATCTTGGAAAAGTATTGAGCTCCGTGTAGTTGGTCAAATAAATCAGCAATGTGCGGGAGAGGATTTTTTTTCTTGATAGTGATCTTGTTAAGTTCTCGATAATCAATGCAGAGTCTCATTGATCCATATTTCTTCTTAACAAACAGAACAGGTTCTCCCCAAGGTGACGCACTAGGGTGTATGAATCCCTTATCAAGATTCTCTTGGAGTTACTTATTCAATTCCTGCAACTCAATTGGGGCCATTCTATAAGGTGTCTTTGAAATAGGTAAAGCACCTGGTATGAGTTCTATTGAAAACTCAACTTCACTATTTCGTGGAAGACCCGGAAATTCCTCCGGAAAAACATCACCAAACTCCCGTACAATGGGAATATTCTTAATCCTGAGTTTCTCACCAACCATTTGAGATAAATAACCTTCATTTAGTGGAATCAAGACCCATAATATGGAAGAAATTTCCACTATAAGGTTATGTTCATCCTTGCATCGATAAACGATCATAGATTGATCTGGAATATGAAATGTGACTTCCCTTATTTGGAAATTGATATGAGATCCATATAGAGAAATCCAATCCATGCCAAGAATCACATTAAATTCCACTATAGGAAGGATCACAAGATTTGCAGGAATCACTTTCCCACAAACTTCTATCGAAGAAGAATTATAAACTTTTGATGCGACTGTTGTGCCATTAGGAGTTGTCACAGCTAACTCAACATCTAATTGTTGAGGTAATACGGTGATACCCTTAGAAAATTCTTCAGAAATAAAGGAGTGGGTGGATCCAGAATCAAATAAAACATTTGCTACTTTAGAGTGGAAGGTAAGTGTACCTTTCACCACTTCGTTATCGTACTCCACATGACTGATAGAAATTGCATGTGACTTTCCTTTGTCTTTAGCCTTAAGAGTTTTTTGACGTCGACCATCATCATCAACCCTTGGATTTGGGAATTGATTGGCATAATGACCCATCTCCCTGCACTTGTAACATTGAAGTGTAAGAGGTTCACTCTGTGTAGCCTTTTCATTGTCCGCATCACTAGAGATCTTCTTCCCATCGTTGCGGCATTCAAATTCCTGATGACCTTCCTTCCCAAATTTGAAACATTTACTTGTCCCTTTAAGACAACTCCCTCCATGTTTCTTTCCACACTTTGAATATAAGAGAAAACTCGTATTCTTTTTAGTGTGCTCTTTAGATTTTCCTTTGAATTCTATTTTCCTCTTCTTATCAAACCCATATGACTGATGGGTTACTCCAATCTCCATCTCAACTTTGAGAGCACATCGAATGATTTCCTCATAGCTATTGAAGTCCCTTATGGCTAACTCCCTTTGAAGACTTGGTTTTAAGCCACTAAATAATCGATCGATCTTACTCTCAGGTTGGATAATAATACCAGAAGCATACCTTGCAAGTCTTGTAAAATTTTCTTCGTAGGTACCAACAGATTCATCGTCCTTTTTCTTTAGTTCAAGAAACTCCTTCTCCATATTTGTTCGAAGAATAAAAGGGAAGTACTTATTGAAAAATAAGTTCTTGAACTCATCCCATTCCATGGACTCAATTTCATCTCTTGGCCTCGTATTCTTGATAACATTCCACCATTGATCAGCATCACCTTCCAAACGATACACTGCTAAGATGACTTTATCATGTTCAGAACATTGAAGAACTGCAAATATCTTTTCAGTAGTACTAATCCATTTTTCAGTAACTAATGGATCAGTAGACCCACTGAATGAAGGTGGATGCTATCTCATGAAGGATTCAACAGAATGTTGCTCCTTCATTTGCTCGTTTGGAAGTCTTTCATGATTCATTGCTTGAGAAAGTTGTGTGAGCAAGGATACAAGATTTTGCATTCCATCTCCCATAATTTTTGGTTGCTCAGGGGGACAATCATTGCATTGCCCATCGCATTCCGCATTAACACGGTTCCTTCGGGTTCCATCCATTGACTAAAACCAAGAAGAATAGTGTGAGAAACACTAATTATAATAGGAAAACCACATAATCAGGTATAAAATTTCACACTTAAGGTCTTATCCTAGGTTATTCATGGCCATTTCAAAAACACTATGATTGTGTTCTATTCTTGGACTTATCCTTATGATTCTTACTAAGGCTTTCACATCCTAGTTTCCAAAGGTTGACTACACCTTTCCTCTGATACCAACTATAATGACCCATACTTTACATACATTGTTAATACTTCAAAATTTAATCACACTTATTACAACATATAACAAAACCATGAAAGTTCCGTATAGGTATAGTGTCTTTAGAAACTGGGAAACATAAACAACTGGTTCATAAAGCGTCTACACTGTCTCCCATTTGTTTCATCATATCTAGAGTCCCTTTTGGAAAATCCTACTTAATAACATTCTTCCTAACCTGAGGGAAAGAAAACATACAAAAGGGTGAGATCAAATTCTCAGTAAGGGTAAACAAAAGAAATATCAATCACATCATATTCATAAGAACATAACATTTTGGAAATCTTACCCTGCAAAAGAGATCATAATTTCATAACATGGGATAAATCATGGTAGTGAAATGTAATCACAATAATCAAAATATAAAACATGAATCTTTGTGTCATACACACATAATCATATAGAATCATTTATTATTAGTCAAGACTCATTTCCAAGACTATCTTAGTGGACAAAGTCCATTTCTGAACCGAGTTCATTCCTCGTTTCAATCCTATTTCACTGAACCGGTTTAACCTTCCATTCCAGCCATGTCTATCTCATGAGATATAAAATCATTACCTAATGCATTGGAGGGAGATATAGGTCCCACACATCTCATAATGATACCATTCTTATGTGTTCCCAAAAATAAAAAATCATACATCATTGCATAACCCATGAAATAAAAATGGGAATCTTAAACATCATGCCATCATAACATAATCTATATAAGATAAAAGGACATCATAAAAATAATTCCATCATAACATAATCAAATAAATGTAAAAATAGGTATATAAACAGAACCCTATATTATCTTAGATAGAAAATAATTTTGATAAAACACTTGAACTCCATTCTTGAGGAAAATATCCTTTCACTTCAAAAATATTTTTCCTTTCTTAACATGTCATACAATTTTAAACTAAAAGAAGTTGATTAAAAATAAACTTGAAAACTTTTAAAGGAAGATTCTTGGAAATAATGTTTTAAAAATCCATTCATGTCGTATAAGTTAAAAAAACATTCTTCTCGTACTTTTATCAGAAAAGTCAAAAAGTACCTCGTACGAAAAACAACAAAAGATTCCTTTCATATATTTTACTAAAAACTCACCGAAGGGTAAAATTAGATTTAGAAAATTGTAGGTGGATGGAAATAGTATTATATATTGAGGAAACATGGATGTGGATGATAAATTACACCCCAGTAAATTCCAAAGTTTAAACAATCTCGGATAAAAATGAGATTGTGATATTTCCCTTACCTTAGGTCTGATTTGCTTCGTAAGTGTCCGAACCTCCTGTATAATGATTTAAATAATGTCATTTACTTATTACAGAATCATAATAATTGTTATTATATCATATATGGTCATATTCTTAGCTTATTATTAGTAATATTTCATTGCTACTTGTTATTCGGGTGTTTATTACTTTTTGTTCTTATGCGTGTTTTGTCGAATAAATTCTTATTCTTCTTTTTGGGTTATAGATACCTAATTTCCAGAATGGTATTAGTGTAATATATATCATATTAATTCATTAAATTCATTTATATAATCATTAAGAAATGAAGATCATGTAGAACGAGTCACATCACATCATGGAGACGGTATTCCGTACGTACGCACGAGTGATGATATCATTCCCATGATCGTGAAATTGTAATGGAGTGTATTTATACTATATCAGAATCAATATCACTTTACAATAATAATTTATAGTTATTATTTACACAATTATACCCATCCAAGTAATGTGGTGGTGGAAAATAGATTACACCACGGCGTGGAGACGGTATTCCGTACGTACGCACGCGCGGTAATTTCGTTTTCCGTAGGATGGATAGATGGTGAAATAGGGTTTTTTAATACTTATAATAACATATAAGTATATGATTGATACTTCTGTTATTAATTAATAATGAAACAACTAATTAAGAAGAAGTTTAATAAGAAATAGAGTTGAAAGAATCGGTAACAGACATTACCTCTTCTTTGATGTGCTTCTTTGAGACCTCCTTTTAGGGCACTAAAATTGGTCTTTGAAGAAGAAAAGGACCTCTAGGATATTTCTAGGGAAGTGGAGAAGAGAATTTTTCAGGGTTTGGCCAAGCTTGAAGGCTCAAAGTGGTGTGAGGAATAGAGGGAGGAGGTGCCCTTTTATAAGGGAGGAGAGGGGCACCTTTGGAAAAACTAAAATTATTATTTTATTATAAAGTAATATTCGGTTTTAAATAGATCCAAATTGATTTATTTAGAAGCTAAGGTGGGGATGGGTCAAATACTCTCATCCAATAGAATTTAGACAATTTTAGGTTCCTATTTTAACCTTATCATTTAGATTTAACTTTAAGTTAAATAATTTGACTTTTACCGTGTCTTCTTGTTTTCTTACACTATAAGGTTAATAAACTTACTATAACAAGACAAAAAAAACCCCAAGTTGGTTATTATTAATATATATAACCTTATTTAAGTCATTTTTCAGATCCTTATATTTTTAGGAATAAAATAACAATTAATAATATAATATTTGTTTTAAAAACTATTTTATGTCAATTTTGATACTATTGGGTAATTGATTTTTGTGAAAATCATAACAGAAAGATTAGTTCTACAAAAGTGAATTAAATCAATACTAACATGTCATATTAACATATAAAATTATTTTAATTCATAAAAAGTCTCAAATTACATTTATTTGGGTATTTATAACATCAATTATGTCAATATTTCATTAATAAGATAATTACTGAATCATCATTGTGTCATAAATAAATTAAATTATTTAATGTCTAAAATTACAAATAAAATATCCTTATGTAGGAAAGCTTTTTATATTTCTAATTAATATTTATAGTCTAATTTATCCTATGTATAACCCTATATTAAAAATTATTTACTTATTAAACTTTGATTTTAACTATTTTAACCCTTCTTTAAATAAATTAATAATAAATGTCCTAATCTAATCCAAGTGGGCCTAAATGGTCATATTTTATTCCTAAGGGTGTTTTTGGTATAATTAAACTTATAAAATATAATTAGGATATGTTTTAGGGTAATAATAATAATATTTTTACCATTAATTACCCTATTTACTTTTAATCGTGGTAAAAAAAAGTAAAAAGTTACTATTCACCAAAAATTATTTTCATCTCATTGAACCAAATTTTACTTAATGAAATCAACCATGTCTCTCAGATTTTTTTAAATTCCACTCACAGAAGTGGTAAAATTATGTTTTATTTAAATTTTTAAATTCTCCTTGGAGGTGGGTAAAAGACGGTCAAAAGTTCAATAAAATTTTTATATATCTAAAATTATTATAAAATGACTCCAATGAATTGCATTGAACTTATATAGGTATTATGTATCAATTTTGACCTAAAATAAATTTAATTAAAATAAATAATTATTTAAATAAAAAGTCAATTTTTAAATAGTATCCCAGTGTTTTCACTATTCATCAAAAATTGAAAGTTTTCAGAAAAATACCAAAATTTCACCCTAGGCTAATTTCAATATTCCGAATCCAAAAATGAAGTCAATTTTGAAAAATAAAATTTAAAAAATTTCAAAATGTGGGTATTACTATTCATAACGGCTAGTTTTCATAATATTTTAATAGCATATTGTTGTTTAGTTAAACTCGGTATTGCGTACGACACAAGCTATCGAGGAAGGTCGCGATTGTGTGTAAAGCAAGCCAAGCTAGTGTTGTGTGTAGTGAAAGATTCCTTTGATGATTTATATAAAATAAAAAACAAATTATTTCCCATAAAAGTCTCAGGTGTTACAAAATTAGTAAAAAAATATATTTTAATAGGAAACAGAAATAGATTAAATCATTTATTTATGCCAACCTACACCCCCACTCCCCAACCTCCACCCCCCCCCCCCCCTCCACCACTCTATGTGATCAAACAGATGCTGGTAGGTTATTTCAAATAATATGAATCCAACAGTTGAAAAGGATTAAATGGAATGGGGAGGCTTTGAGAAGTTATTTCGTAAAATTTATTTCCCTTAAAATATCCAAAAAAATATGGAGAGATAATTTATAGAGTTTAATAAAAATGTGATCCAATATTCATGACTTATGAGTCATATTTCACATGGATTTCAGTGTAAACCACTATTTTTATTCTCAGTAATGATAGAAAAATTGATAGATTCTTTATTATATTAAAACCAAATATTATAAAGGCCTTATCTACACAAGACATTGGAAGTTAAAAAATATTATATCTATGTGCTATAAAAATTGAGATATTGTTTGAATAGTAGTCCCAAAGATATGGATACAATAAGATAATAATGGAGTTTTTTGATGGGGTTCAAATGAAAAATGAGGAAAGAAGATCCAACCAAACACATGCCATACATATAGAAAGATGCGTCATGGTAATTGCTTTAAAGGGATGAGCAGAATCTTTATGCTAAGAAGATAAGACTTCCAATATCATAAATGTCAAAGATACATAAATAAGTTGACCAATATGATGTATAAAAAGAAGGAAACACCTAATCCACTATCCATCATCCAATGCTTAAATTTTAAGGATCAAGGGAACAATACAATCTAGTGTATAAAACCATGGGTATTCAAGGATAATCAAATTTAACAAATTATAATGTTAAGATAAAAATTGAAAACTAATTATGTCACCATCACTGAGGTGGAGCATAAAAATAAATTTATATAAGGTACCCTTAATATTCAATCAATAATGGAATAAAAATTAATTTCATTTTGGATATATGCATTATTATATATCCAAAAAATTTCCTATAATTGTTGAATCACAACTTTGATACCTTAAAGTAGAGAAATTTGTAAAAATACATTGTGGTTTTATCAATGTAATCACAGTGTTGTAATCTTCTACTATTAGCGTCTATGGGAAGATTCTTATAGTGAATCTTGTAATCCTACCCTTTGTGGAATTTGATGTGATACTAGCCATGGATTGTCTCTTTTCATATTGAGGCCACATCAAATTTAAGGAAAGGGAAATATATTTTTTACATTTTGAATTATCGCATGCTCATATACAAATTCATGGAATATCATGAATCTACATTATAAAATACCTCAACAATGAATATATTGATACCTAATAGATAAATATATCTTTCCCAAAGGATTATGTCAATGGAAAGTAGAAATATTTATAGGTATCCCATTTTAAGTTAAATAAATAATATATTTCCCAATGATTTTTATGGACTTCACACAAAAAATGATGTAGATTTATAAATAGAATATATAACTACATCCAATCCCATCACTAAATTCTTTTTTAGGATGTCCTCGATTAATCTTGAAGAGTTAATTAAGTAGCTACCAAATCATTTGGACAATGGGTTCATATGCTATAGTGTGTCACCTTGGGGTGTATCAGTTCTCTGTTTTGTGAAGTTAGATTGATTAATAACTTTGTAAATTTATTACTAGTAAATCCACAATACCATTATAAAGAACAAGTATCCTCTAAAAGGATTTTTTATATGTTGAATACACTTCAAGGATCTCATTACTTCCTAGAGGTAGATCTTCATTTTGGGAATCATCAGCTAAATGTGAAGATATAAGATAGCCTTTGATGAGATATGAACACTATGAGTTCATAGTGATTCCATTAGGACCTAATAATTACCATAACATATTAATGTACTTAATAAATATAGTGTTTAGATACTAGATTGAAAAAATTGTAATATAATTTATTGATGACATCCTAATCTAATACAAGAACATAGAAGAAAAATAAATGCATCTTAGGATTTTATTAGAGGTGTTAATAAAACAGGATATATTTTCATTATTTAGAAAATGTGGCATATGTATGTATCAATTCAAATTATTGGTTAATATGATCACATGTGAGTAAATTTCTAAAGTATCCTAAAAGATAAAGGAAATTGAGGAATATCCTAGACCCTCAACCATCATCATGTTCTATAGTTTTCTTATAAAAATGAGTATTACTGATGGATTGTGAGAAATTTATAATAACTATCTAGATCACTAACATGATAAAATATTAAGTAGTGTGACTAGATATAATAATTTGAGAAAATATTTCCTGATCTCTAGATGAGGCTAACGATAATTCATTTATGGAAACAACAATCAAGTAGAGAAGGGTTTGTGATATATACTGATTATTTAATGAAATGATTCAAGTGTGTACTCAAATAGAATGATAATTTGATAGCCTAAACCTATTGATAATTGAATATACATTATAAAATGTACGACACATGGTATAGAGTTAGAACCTGTGATCTCTAGTTTGAAGATTTATATAAACTATGTCCATATTGATAAGTGTGACACACATATATATATATATATATCACAATAGTCTAGAGTATACATACACACTCAGAGAGATCAACATGTGTTAATTAATATCAACATAGTTAATTAATGATGGTGATTTCTATACTCATTACCATTATAGATAGGTGAATAATGTAGTTTAATAAAATAACAAACTTTTTTATCCATGATTCTAATGGAGAAAGGCCCTATATTCAAGGATATTAGAAGGATGAGTATAGAAATAATTATGGAAGGGAAACCACCCTACATTTCCCAAATAATTTTCCAACCATCTATCCAAGAGAAGGTAATGGATGCACAAATTAATTATTTAGATCATTATAATAATGTCATAGTTTAAAAGGAAGGTAAGATTAATGAATTAAACATTCATAATAATTGTCTAATTTATTTGGTAAATATAATTCGTATTTCACAATTATTTAAGATAAATAAAGAGCTAAAGGATAAATATCGTGGAACATATTTCTCCATCCATCTTGGAAGTACCAATATGTTCTGTGATTTTTGAGAACCCTTATGTTTGGACAAAATAAATAAGGATATTACTGAGTACACCTCAAAGTGGTTGGTAAATTAGAACCTTAAAAACAAAAAAAAAGTCTAATAGAGTGATAAAACCATTATGTATACCAACAAGTAAATAATATTACATAACCAATGTTTTTTTATGGGATCCCAAAGACATACCAAGGGAGAAATAGACTTTTAGTTATGGTAGACTAAATCACCATGAATTCTCAATTAATCACTATTCAAGTTAATTTCACTCTTGGAAAACATTGTGAAATATACATAAATGATGTGGCGAGGTTTCATGTGGAACCAATTATATTGTATATTATCATGACCCAAGGTTATCCTCTAAATTTTGGAGAAGTATTCAATATTATCTTAAAACTAAATTGAATTTTTGAATGGCCTATTACACCCACAAAATTATGGATAATATTAAAGTACCATTCAGAAACGTGATGACATGTTGAGAGATTTCTCAATAGAGTTTATATGATTATAGGATCAAAATATCTCATTGGTAGAGTTCTATAACAATAGCTTCTACTTTTACATTCAAATGGACCCATTTGATGCTCAATATGGGAAATAATATAGAACTAATACATGTTGGGATAATGTTGGTGATTGGAATATACTTGGATTAGATCTTGTATAAGATATTATGGAGATATTTGATGTCAATCATATAAAATTTAATGATTCTTAATGTTGAAAAAATAGTTATGTTTACAATCGTCGGAGGGATATGGAGTTTTATGATGGAGAAAAAGTTTTCCTTCAAATATTACCTTGGAATATATTCATGTAGTTATTAAATAAGATAATGTATATCCCGAGGTACATATATCTTTTTGATATCATTGATTTCATAAGATTTTTTCCTATCAGTTATCACTTCTTCCAAACTATGCTCATGTTCAAGATGTGTTTCATGTTCCTCTCAAGAAGAAGTGCATACATGATCCCTCACATATACTGAATGAAAATTTGTAAAACTATAGCATGACCTGTCTTATGATGGGTAACCATTGAAGATTATATACCATGGTGATAAAGTTCTATTGAACAAGACAACTCACCTCATTAAATTTCTTATGAGGAATCAAAATTATAAAGATAAAACATGGGAACTTTAAGAGGAAATAAATCAAAATTACCATAATCTATTCCCACCAAAGGATATGAGTGGAAATTTCAACGATGAAATTTATAATGGAAAAAATACTATAACTTTCCAATCATTTATATATATTAAATTTATTTTCTGAAAAAAAAATATGTTTTTAAAATTTCGGAATATAATATATTTAAAAAAACTACAACACATAATGATATATTTTATTAATTAAAAATATTGAATTTAATGAATAATTATAAACATGAAAATGGGAACTACTAGAATATAAAAATAAATACAAAAAATAAAATAGGTAGCACTAAAAAATATGTATCACATTGATCTCTTAGAATTATCTCACTCATGAATAGAATTATAATAAAGATACTTAATATTTTTAAACTTGAAAACATTTTTGAAATCCTAAAAATAGAAACCATGAAAATAATTTAGTTGAATGATGAATGATTTAATGGAATCGTATTTATTAGAGGTAATATAGTTGTTGGAGTAGTAATATAAATATTTTAATAGTTTCCTTACCATTATGAATTCTAACCTGACCATTGTAATAGTAAAAAATATAATTTAAATGTTAATAATTCAAATTTTAAAAGTTCGAAAAAATATTTTTATAAAATTAATTTAATTTTTAGATTCATCATGTTGAAATTTTATATGGGTGATTTTTTTGTAATTGTTTGGGAAAAAATAATTTTTAGTTCAATTGTAAAAATATTGTGTTTTCATAATTGGTATGTTTTAAATTACATAATTCATGATATAATAATGAATTTACCAATAATAAAATTTGAGGCTCCAAAAATATTGAATAATTTATATAATTCATGAAATTCAAATTCCAAACCTAATAAGTATTTTCCAATATCTAAACTCTATTGTATTCCATTAAATATAATTTTTCATTTTTTTTCACATTCCTTCTTAAGAAATAATGAATCTAGTTTTTAATGGGTTTTAAATCTTTAAAATGGTATATTTTTAATCAAATATGATTCATAATTTAAAAATATCACTATTATAATGTTTACTATAAAAATTAAATTTTATTCAATATTTTATCCTTAAAATACCCCTCCACCTTCCCTTGAAAATCCACTTCACATCCACATACTAATAAAAAACCCATACACAATTTTCATCTCTTAATCCCATGAGTGACCTTATTTTCATTTTAGATTAATTTTAATCTCATGTTTCAAGGATTTATGATCCATAGAAAAGGAACAAAGAAAATATGGAGCTATTATTTCTTTTTTTTAAGAGGTGGTGCCTCAGTCAAAGACCAAGGCACAATTTATTGATCAAAAATAAAGGGAGCTACAAAAGTCTAAAAGATGGAATCTTATTACAGTCCTTGTGGAAAAAAGGGAGCGATTCATCAGGCAAATCATCCAACCAGGTAAAAACCCGATTGACTCCCTTATTGGAAAGACTATCAGCAACCATGTTCGCTTCTCGGAAGATATGAGTGGCAATGTAGTTGAGATCCCTGAGCAAGTCAAGACATTTCATCCAACGAGAGGTAAGATTACAAGGAAGGTGAAACACCCCTTTCCAGATAGCTTGGACAACAGTGGTGGAATCACATTCAATCCACAGGTTGTACCAACCCTTTTTCTTGGCGAAATCCACCGCATGAATGACTCCCATCATTTCGGATTCCAAAGCCGAGGCTGTATCACATCCATCGAAGAAGCAACCGAGGCATTTGCCAAGAAAATCTCTGAAGATGGCACCACAGCCTGTCGGACCCGGGTTTCCTCTAGAGGCGCCGTCAACATTCACTTTGATCCATCCTGAAATCAGGGCTTTCCAGAATACCTCAAAGGTACATCGGGGTAGCCTATAAGAGCCCGCAATTTGAAGCCGGTGGAGTATCTCAAAATCACCAACAGAGTTGTCACAATGATTCTTCTGAAGAGAGGAAGCATCTTTGATGGCAATGAGAATACACGTTTTACCTGCATTGAGATTTATAGAACAATTATTATGAATGAAATTATTTCTATCATACCAGATCACATGCAGGAGCTCTGCCACCGCAGCCAGAAAGAGATTCCTGATTTGCTTGGAAGCGTCCCAAGTCACACAGTATTGAAGTTGAGAGCTAATAGAAGCAAGAAGAGACCAATGATGAGATTTGATATTTTCTATGTATCACTGCCTTTAGGGAGAGTAATAATAAATTATTTATTATAAATAAATTTATAAATATATGTCTTTATAATATTCTATACATAATTTTATTAATTCATAAATAACAATGAAAACCCATAAAACTGAATCAACAAGAGATATTTTAAAGAAAATATAATATCAAAACGTTTCACCTTTTACAATGTAAATTAATAAGTTAAATAATATGATTATAATTGATCAATTGTGAAATAAATGAAAATATTACACTAATAAATTCATGTAAAAATAAATGTATGATTATAATATACCAATTGAAATGTGAAGAAATATAATGATAGATGATGTTAAGGGAATTATTGAACCCAACTCTTTTTGCTTTCGGTTTTCTCTAAATTATCATTACTTTTAGTATAGATTAATCTATAATGAATTCAAAATTTCTTTTAAATGTCATTTAGCCTTATTTATGAGGATATATATTTTTCTACCATGTTAGAATTATTTCTTAGTTAGTCACAGATATTTTTCAAAAAGTCTTTTGTTTTTAAAAACATCACATTGTCTCCTTGGAAGCTATTTCTTCTCCACTCAACAATGAAAAACATTTACAAAAAAATATAATCTTCTTTATTTATTGAGAATTATTAGAGTTTATCCATTAAAATAAAACTTATGAAATATTTTTCAAACCCATTCTATTTCCATGTGGCATGCATGATCATGAAGATTATAGTATGCAAGGGGTGGACCATGAATTATATATCCCACCATTCATTCGTTAATGTGGTAAATCTCATGATATTATGTGTATTATTAATGAATTTGATTCTATATTTTTTTCATAATTATGATTTTATGAATTATGGATATATGTTATTTGTGAGAATGATACTAGATTTTTTCAAAACTGTGTGTTGTATTTGACAACTATATTATGATATTTTATTATAATTCATATTCCAAACTACATGATTTTTCCAAATGATTCCCTCATCCTTATGATGAGGATACTATGATTATGATATGATTATGAATATTATGATCAACCATGTACTATTGATTCATGTCTCTCATTTTGTCTCTGTTATTCCTCTACTTATTGGGATTTTAGATCCCCATTTAATTTATGTATATCCTCAGGTAAATACATGCACTAAGAAGAACATGAGAGATTTAAAGAGGACTAAGATGAAGGATTTAAATAATTTTTATGTTTAATTATGTATAACTATTGTAAAAACATAATTTTACCGAGATGATAAACCTTTCGATTATATAATATATTTCTAACATAATATTTATCTTAAAAATTATATTATTTTCATGTAAGAAAATTTTGGGTCTATATAGTATGATTAAGTATATTATATGCGATTTAAAATCCCCAAAGTGCTTCCCCAAGTATTTAAGATCAATCATTTCATATGGTATTAATAATCCTTATAAGCACTCTTTTAACTTCTTTATTCAAAGTTTCGTACATTCCATTTGTTTGGTAGTGATATAAAGTTGATGTTTTATAAAAAGACCCAATGTTTTCTCAAAATATAATCAATGGTTATATTAAAATGTTGTTTTAAGAAATCATACACTAGTGCTCTTAGTGTCCCAATATAATATAAGATGTGTTTTTTAACATATCACTCAGAGTATATGCATCATCCTTCCTAATGGGATTGAATATGGATATAAAAATTTAATCCAATTCATAAAAATTTATCTAATATAATACATTAATCTATAATACCTCAATAGTAACTTATAAAATTCAAATAAATCCAATTAATAAATTTTTAACCTGAACACTCATCAGAAATATGTCTGACCAAATTCAAAGTCCAAAAATTTAGAAGTTTGCTAAATTGAAATTAAATTCAATATAAAAAATAAAGTGTCACTTAATTTCATGTTAAAAATATTTTAATATTTTTATCACCATAAAACCTTAATGAAAACATCCATTATTCGACATATAAAATCTTAGGTTATCGAATATATTATACAAATCCAAACAAGCAGTAAACTCCATAAAAGATATCATAAACCATAAAATCACTGACCAATATAAATTTCTCCAATAATATCCCAAATAAATATCTTTATCATTATGTTCTCAATATAGAGCACATATTATGTGTAACGACCCGTGTTTTTTAGAAAAGGTAAAATTCCAAGGGAATTTGAAGTTTGACCTCTGTTGGGTGGGCCATTAATTGAACCAAGAATTGAAACATAATTCCATGATTTGGATCACATCAAACAAATAGACTTGGTTAAAGGTATGAAGGGTCCCTTGAGTGTATCATTGAGTTGTAGGATCATCAAGTACTAAAAATCATAATTTTGGATAGTCTTTAAAGGGCGCATGGTTTATTTGAAATCATTTGGGCCCAGTAGAAAATTGTGTAGCCTATTTTAAAAGAGAAAAAGGTGTTACATGGACTACACACAGTTTACCCAAACCATGCACCTAGCCTTCATAGTTAGTGCCACATAGAAAGTACCTATGCACTATTCATCTCATGGTTGGAACACGTTTAGTCAACCCATGTGGCACAACCATGAGAGGTGTGTTTATTATATAATAGTATCAATATAATTAGTGCACGGTTTTTCCAAACCATGTGCCTCATTTTGTAGGGTAAAATTATCCTTTTCTCTTAATGAGTTTTAATACCCATTTCCTTTTTCTTTCCTCCTTATTCTCCTATGTGTGCAACTCCTCCATCATTGTTTTCTCCTCAAGCCTCTCATATGCTTTGTAATATCTCCTTCATCTGTCATAGGAATCAAGTTCCATCAGTCTCTATGGATCTACATCAGTAAGCTCTTGGTTCCTTTTTAATATTTCTTCATTCCATCTTATCTTGACCAATTTATCATGGTGCGAGTCAATTTTCTCTATTTTCAGTGAAAATGTATATTTTATTGATTTTTTCAAAATAATACCTAATCAGACCTTGATATTGGATGATTGAAACATCCTAAGAATAGGGTAGGTAGCTAAAAAATGTTTCCTCAAATTTTTTCATTTTATAAATAGTGGTGTTACATCACACGCTGGCCTATTCTGCGTGATACTTTAAAATTGGTTCCCTCATATTGAATTGATTTGTACACCTTTTATTACTCTTTTTTTGTCCTTTTTAATGATTTGATGTTAAAAATCATGATCACAGACACCCCTTGGGTGTTCCATATTATATTTAACTTTTTTTAGATAAATGATTAAATTCTCGGATTTCCTTTTAAGAATTCGTCTTGAATTATAAATGGAATTTTCCAATGTATGAAATTTCCCAATTAATGATAGCATCTCTTAAATAACATGTTAAACCTTTATGAATTGAATTTACATGTTTGGTAGTTTCTATACAATGCTAATTTGATGTGAGTTGAGTTTATATTCCTGAATGTGAGGATTAATTGATTAAATGTATTACTTTATAAACAATTTCATGATTCTATAAAAAACCCCTCAGATGAGGTGTGCTATCTTCAAAATTGAAAAGTGATTAATTGTGTTTCAATACATTCTGGGATTAATTATTTGATGTTTCTTTATGTTTTGATATTATATTGTTATATAATTTAGTTTTACTACTTTTCCACTTATTATGTTATGAATGGAGTTTCACTCCTTATATAGATGTTCATTGAACCAAGTCACCAAAATAGTGATTGAAAAGATTCATAAATTGAATGGATTGTCCCACACCTATCTATGTGACTAATGGGCCAATATTCATATAATAGATTTGATTTCTTTATAAATTTGATTTTCCCAAGGTGGTAAATGACCAATTGATAATGACACCATCTAAGTTCCTATTTGATACATAAAAAATGAATTTCTACATTATATTTGGCTAAATTACATGTATTAATATGGAATGTCATCTTCATGATAGATTTTATTCTTTAAGTTTATTTGATAGTTTTACTGAAATGGAATTGAGTTGGGTAGTACAATCATGCCACTTGTTGTAATTTAATAATCATGGCTTTTGTGAATCATTATATTTTGGGAGCCCTTGATTATATAATGGTCTTGATAAATGTAATGCAAGAGTGGAAATAGTTCATAGATGTAATTATAAATATGATTATGCCTTGATATAGTTTTTGTAATAATGATAAGGGTTATGTTGAGAATGGAGGTATCACACTCCCTTATATCGGGTGTTGAGGATGATGTTCCACACTAGTGATACTATGTGTATGGTGGGCATAGAGCACCACATCCCCTATGAGAGTTAAAATAACATCACACTCACTACTGTTCGATTGTTTTCATGATGGAACACTCATCATCTCGAGTGATGATCATGAAGTCTCCCACTTGTTATGAGATGTAACGAATTTACCCTTTGTTGGAGCTTATAGGCATGTTCAAACTGGTTACAAATGATTGATTTATGCCCTCGATCCAGCCAGCACATAATATTCTAGGCATATGGCCACTTACATCCATACCTACTTGGTTAATATATGTATATGCAATATATAAATATAATATATATTTAATTATTAATGTATATAGATAGTTATTGGTTAGACATCATTTTCCAACTATGAGATGAAGTAGTTAGAGCCTCTAGGTGTCCATTAGGAACTTGAGTGTGCTATTTTTTATTTATTCAGTTTTGTTTGTTCTTTATATTACCTTCCCACTGATTTAGTTATTATTCATTGACTGGATTCGGTTTTAGACGATATGGGTGGTAACCTACTGGGATGTATATATCACACCCTTCTCGGGCCACCATTTAATTTGGGTACCGAACTAGATGTTGTGTTCATATAACCATTTACTTTTCTTGAAGTTTTTTCATTTACCTAAGATTTAGGAGCATAGGATTGATTTGGAGCTCAGGATGCTCATGGATATCAACCTCATGGATTTTTTTCTTTATTAATTCATTTTTTAATACACTGAATCTAGTTTCCTATTATATATATACTATTTTAGTTATGTATCATTATTTGGACATTTATTCATTATATACATTGGCATTGGACATCTCTTATATTCAGTTGATCTTATTCTTCTGATTCTTTATCTTTCATTTATTATTGCGGCCTCTATTGATTCTTATTTACTATACAATTTTCCTACTCTAATATGAAGGTATACTGTCCCAAATATTACCTCCATAGACAATCATTGCTAGTCGAAAGACTCTAGAATATGGGGAGGCATGCTTGGGGCCATATGACCCACCGGTCTTGTGATCGGTTTAGTGGTAATTCGATCTAGGACATTACAAAGTGGTATCAAATGGTGTTTATTTTCTTTTTTTCTTACTGTTTTGGGCTAGTAGATAGGAGAAAATAAATATTTTGGCACTTGGTAAATAGTTTTGTCGGGGGAAGATCACCCCACCCATGGGGAAAAGTATAAGTGGATAAGAGTGTTATTGATTTTCATGTTGTTTTTTATTACAATTGATTATTATTTCACCTTGAGTGACTGGTTTGATTTCTACTACTTATTAATTTATGAAATTTATGGTATTTTACCTGTGGCCAAGTATTTAAATAATTATCTTTACATCAATCATTATAGGCACATAGAAATTCATATTTCATGCATATGTTAATCCATATAGTGAATTTATAGGATTCTTGCTAATTTGATTGTGTGCCTTGAGTGTTTTTCCATTCTTAGTTTGTACAAGTTTGGGAAATTTTCTTTAGAATGCCTATGTATATAGTATTTTTGGGTGTTTATTTATCTTTCTAATCAACTACCATGATAGTTGATTATATGCCATTTTTCCTTTTTATCTAGCATGAATCTCTATTTTCATTTCTTGTGATAGTATTCTAGTGTTGTTTTGATATATATAAATTGTATCATGGGATATATATGTGGGGGTGGGGGGGGGTTCCAAGTAAACAGGAACCATTTTTCAGTCATAAGATGTATGGGCACCTTATGAACTGGAAAAGGTAACTTGTGTACTTGAACCATCCTTGAGCTTTACTTGTCTTTAAAGACTATTGTCAAAATGAAAATGTTATATGTGTTTGAATTTTAAAATTTAATTGGTTTTGGTTCAATGGGATCCAGTCTTTAGTTTTAAGGTGTATGGGTGCCTTATATTTGTGGAAAGGTAACCCATTTGCTTGAACCATATTTTGGGCTTGGTATATACATATCTAGAGACTGTTGTTAAAATCAAATTTTAAATTCTTCTAAAGTTAAAATTCTAAATTGAAATGATTTCAATTTATGTTATCCAAATAACAACATGTAATGTGTATGGGTTCTTTATGGATTGGTAAATGGCCCTAAAAATTACTAAACCATTATATATATGATCATGTTATGTTTCCAAATGGTTATAAATGTAAAATCTATTTCAACATGATTTTAAATAAATTTGATTCTTTTAAAAGTGATTTTGAATTTATCAAATGGGAATGGAAATTAATGTGATTAACTTCTATATTCATAAAGGGAACCAATTAGGTAAGTTGAGGCATGTTTCTTATGAAGATAACATGATATGGGTGTTTTGAAAAAATTAATAATTAAGAAAATTCTATTGGGTTTCATTCTGATAAACCCAAGTTTTCTTAATGTGACCCTCATAGGCCGTTTTATCTATTATAACTTAAAAAGTAATTTAACTCACATATTTCCTCATTATAATGGGTTTTAAATAAATAGTTAGTGTTTAAAAGGTATGTTTGATAAGACTTGTATGTATGCCCTGGTTTTTTTTTAAAATATTTTACATATTTAAAGTTAATGTAAATCAAAGTAATGACTTGAAAAGGGAACCTTAGGTGGTTTCCTTCATTTAAACCCTCATGGAAGGGTAGTTAAAATATCTATTTTAATTTCCTGAGAGTGGAAAACTGGTTGAGTTTTGTAGAAATATTTTTCCTTTTAGCAATGAATTAAAAGATTGGCGTTGGACCTAGTGTTGTCTTTTTTATGTGACATAATTATAGGTTAGACGCTTATGATTTTATAAGGGGATTCCCCATGGAAGGTGTCACCCTTAGACCTTAAATTCCTTGAAAAATTTTGTGAGATTCCTATCATTTGGTTCCATTTGAGAATCATTGTAGCAAGTAAGAATCTTAGCTTCTAAATGACACCAATGTTCAGATGGGTGATCATGGTATCCTTGACCCTTTTTAAGGGTTTGATCATCAAGTAAAGCTTGGTTTAATCAAGATAGACATGATGAGGGAATGTTCATCTTCTTAGTAGGTTTTTTGACCCCTTTTATTTTTCCTTGGGTGACTCAAGAGGTATTCTGGCTATTTTATAGTCGTATGGGACAATGTGATTTGAGATATTTTTCTATATAGGCCATCAGATACATGAGTTTATAGTATTGACAATCCAATGGATAGTATCCAGGATTTTTCACTCTACATTAGTAATCTCAAGGTATTATGCATTGATATATGGGGTACCCATCGAGTTTCTAATTTTGTAATGAACTATTTGAGTTCGGTGAGATCGTTGAACCTTGTGTTGTTCAGTACTTTCCCAAGTCATCTTCAAAGTAGAGTGAACTAGGCATTAAAGAAATGAATTCTTCCCAATTCATAGGATGAAATTCTAATAGGATCGGTTGTTTTGAAACACTGATCAAGTTGGTTTTAGATTTCATGAAAAATGCCCAGATGTCATAACCTAGTGATCATGACTTGGTGGTGTGACACGCATTGTTTAAGGTGGTTTTGATCTAGTTTTATTATGAGAAGATAGTTTATCTCTCCACTTTGATGACTAGGACACTCCTAATGTTGGGATAACCATGTCAATTCTTATGAAAACGTGCCCTTACAATTATAAGGAACACATCTAAGGAGTACCATTTGGTAATGGTCAATCTTTCATGAATTCCCTTGAGGCTTGTATGTTTTTAATCATTTCAGTTCTTTTTTAGAATCATGATGCTGATGTGGTTGGTTGTTTGTGCAACCCATGACAAACACCGTTGGTTTAGTATTTACTTTGGTGGTTAATCTAGAATGATCATGAAATGCTTCAGGTGGTGGTGGATTGTGATCTGTTAGTGCCGATGCATCAGCAAGTGAGGCCATGTTTCTTTCAAGAAATAGAACAATTGTGTTTCAAATGATTGTTTTGGTAATATTTGGGTTCTCTTAGTGTACTCTTTTAAAGGATACGAGAATGTCCCCCATCTTGAATTCATCCTTGGTGCACTAAGTGATCATGGTTCTTACACTGTGCTAATGTTTTAAAAGTTTTTGGGATGGTTCATGTGATTTATCGAAGTTGAATTTTGGACATGTGTGATACATGGGTTCTCATGTTGGAACACCATGGCAGGACTCTTGGAACCAGTTGTTTTCCTTTGACATGGATACTAGGAGAATGCTGCTCTGGTCTCATTCAATGATTTAATGTGAAAATTTTTTCCTTCTACCAATATCTCACTTCTAAATAAAGAGTATGAACTACATTGGGATAGTTCCTTGGACTCCAGTTCATTGATTATGAGGTTATCCTATACTAGTTGTCAGGGACAATGGTGAAGTTTATTGGGTGATGATTTTAGTGGGATGGATCTGGGTTACCCCCTTGTTCATGTTAAGGTATGATAGTGTAAATGGTCATGTGATGGTTTGTGAAAGGAATGACCCCATAATTTAGGTATGGACTTTGGTGAATGTACTCGTAGTAAGCACTAGATACCTTGGAAGATGGCATTGTGGTTCAATTTTAATACATCATCTTTTTAAGATGATCATTTGAGAAATGGTCAACCAGAGGTGGATCAACTAGTTATCCCTCTTATTCAATGTGTACAGTCATACAGAACCAATTTAAACATGAAACTGCGTTAAGGTGATTTTGGAGTGAAATTCGGCTATGTTTTTCAAGAAATATTGCATGATGAGTTTATTTTTGGTTGATTAGGATTCAACCATTTCTTTTTCCATGAGGTCCCTAATATAACCTTAGATGTAATTAGGTTCAAACATTTAAATAAATAATGTTGGGAGCATCATTAGAACACTTAGAGGACTTATATTTAAGGTAATTCTAATGGTGGAGGTACCTCCACCTGGAATTGGCCCCTTTTAAAAGTTATAACCCACAGTGGGGAGAAACATGAGTTGAATGTTTAATGAGATGAATGTGTGATCATGTATCTATCTAAATGGGATCAGAAAATCTCCATTTTTTTCAATTTGAAAATAAATTTTGGCTCAAGTTTTGATATCTTAAGTATCATGTGATTAAGTAATAGTTATAGGTGTGTTGGACATTAGGAAATGCAATGAGACCGTTTGAATGAGAATTCCATACCTTTGAAGGTCAAGTGATGTTTTAATTGTTCTTGATGGATTTCTAGGGAATAGAAGCTCTAATGTAGGGAGGTTGTAGCAAACTATGTTTTGAGTTAAGGTAAAATTCCAAGGGAATTTCAATTTTAGAATTTGGTGGATGGGTTATTATTTGAACTGATATTTGGACCATAATTACAAGAGTTGGAACACTTAAAAGTATTTTTTTTTAGACTTGGGTAAAGGCTTGAGGGTTCCCTAGGTTGTCTCGTTGAGTTTTGGGACCATAGGGCTTCAAAAATCACAAGTTTGGATGTTCTACAAAGGGTGCATAGTTTGTTTGAAATCATGTCACCCCAGTAAAAAACTATGCAGCCTGATTCAGAGGAGTAGATGGGGTCACACAGGTTGCATACAGTTTACCCAAACTATGTACCTAGCCAACATTTTTAGTGAAACATAGGTATTACCTAATAATTATTCATCCCATGGTTGGTAAATTGTTAGTAAAACCATGTGAGGTGGGTTTCCTAGGGTATGAGAGCCACACGGTTGGAACATAGTTTGGCCAAAATATGTGGCCAAACCATGAGACTTAGTTTTTTGGTTAAAATTTTCCTTTTACATCAATTTTTTTAAAACTCATTTAATTTTTCATTCCTCCTTATTCTTTTCATGTGTGCACAGCTCCTCCTCTATGGATTTCTCCTCAAGCCTAACCTAGGATTTGTAAGATCTCATCAATCCATCATCGGAATCAAGAACCATCAGTATCTATAGATCTTCATCAGTAATATCTTGGTTTCTTTTTGAATCATTATTTTAATAATATTCTCTCAACCAAGTTTTTGTTGTGTGATCTCATTTTCCATATTTTCTGGTAAAATGTCCATTTCTTCGATTCAATCCAAACTGGACTGAATCCAACCTTTATATTGGATGAATAAAGTTTCCTAAGAATAATTTAAGGGTTATATGGATTTTTATTCAATTTTACATCATTTTTTGTAAATAGATATGTTGTGATGCACGACATCCTCTGTAGTGTGATTCCTTAAGATGGGTCCCCTTGTATTAAATTGATCTATGCACCTTATTTTACTCTCATTGATCCTTCTTTGGTGATTTGAGGTTTTTAATCATGATTTTAGACACCCCATGGGTGTTCCAAATTATATTAACTTTTTTTAATTAAATTACTAAATGAATTGAACACCTTCTATGCATTCATCTTGGATTAAAATTTTAATTTCCCATTGTAGGCAATTTCCCAATTAATGATAACATCTCCAAAATTACATGTTAATCCTTTATGAATTGGATTTCCATGTTGGGTAGTTTCTATAAAATTATAATTTTATGTGAATTGATTTTATATTCTTGAATGTGAAGATTAATTGATTAAATTAATTGTTTTATAAAAAATGACACGGTTTTATAATAAAACCCCTCAGATGAGGTGCACTATCTTTGAAATTTCAAAGTGATTAATGGTGTTTTAAAAATTGATTAGATTAATGCATTGATATTTTTTATGATTTAATGTCATAGTTTTATATAAGTAATTTTTAGTATATGTCCACTTATTATTTTCTAAATGGATTATCCCTTCTTTTTATATAAATGTTCTTTGAACCAAGACACCTCCAGAGTGCTTGGACAGTTTCATAAATTGAATTTATTTACCTGTACCGATCTAAGTGACTAATTTATAAAGCTCCTTCTAAGAGCTTGTCTTGCTTTATAAATGGGATTTTCCCAAGTAGTTAAATTCCCAATGGACAATTACACCTCCTAAGTGTCTCTTCGAGACATAACAAATGAATTACCGTGTTATGTTTAGTTAAATGACATGTATTAATATGTAATGGAATTTTAATGATATCCTTCCTTCATTGATTGTATTTAATTGTTTAAATGAAATGTAATTTAGTTGGGTGGTATGACCACAACACTTTTTTTAATTAAATAATCATGGATTATGTGATTTGTTATATTAGTGGTGTCGTTGATTATATAACGGGCTTGATTAATGTAAATCATGAGTGGTAATACCTCATGGATATAATTATAAATATGATTACACCATGATATAGGTTTTGGAAAAATAATAAGGGTTTTACTGAGAATGGTGGTATCATGATCCCTTACATTGGGTGTTGATCATGAACTCTCAGGCCAGTGATACTATGTGGATGGTGGGCATGGTACACCATGTCCCTTGTGAGTGTTGAAATGATTTCACACACACTACTGTTCAAGTGTTGACATGATGGAACACTCACTATCTCGAGTGATGAGCATGATGTATCCCACTCATTATACGATTTAGGGTATGTACCCTTTTTTGGAGCTTATAGGGTCATCCAGACTAGTTATTGATGACGAAGTTATGCCCTGGTCAAACTAGCACCTCATATTCTAGGTATATAGCTACTTATGTCTATACGTGCTTTGTTTATATAGGTGATTGAAATATATAACTGAACTATATATATAATTATTAATATATATAGTTACTATTTAGACATCATTTTTCGGTCGTGAGATGAAGAAGTTAGAGTGCCCCTGTGTCCTTTAAAAACCTGAGTAGGTTGTTGTTTATGTATTATGTTTGGATTATTATTCAGATTACTTGTATACTTCTTTACTTATAATTCATGAACTAGATTTAGTTGTAGATAGTGTGGATAGTATCCTACTAGGATTTATATCTCACATCCTACCCAGGCATCCATTCCCCTGGGGTACCTGAGTAAACCTTGTGTTTGCGGGACCATAGAAATTTCATGCATTGTTTTCTTATACCTATGAGTTAAGAGCACATAACTGAGTTAGATCTTAGGATACTCATGGAGATCACACGTGTGTCTTTTTTTTTATTTTTGTCTTTTGTACTATAGTGTATTTTTTTACCTATTGTATGTATACTGTTTTACTTATGTATCATCATTTTGACAAGCATACTTTATATTCATTGGTGTTGGATATCTTTTATATCAAGTTTATATTATTCTAACATTAATCTATCTTTCATTTATTACTACTTATATTTTTTTTCTTATTTACTATATCGTTGTGCTACTCTGATATGAGGGTATAGTCTCCCCACTATCACCTACTTAGACCCTCACCGCTAGTCGGTAGCCTCTATCATATGGGGAGGCATGCTTAAGGCCATATGACCCACCAATACTGTGACCAGTTTTGTGATAATTCGGGTTGGAACATTACATTATGGGTTATCTTCAATTATTCATGTGTATTAGAAGAAGTTTGACTTTCCACCATATTAATTTTCTTGGTCATTCGTACCATTGAATATATTCTCTCAAATCCTTAATGAAAAAGTATTTTAGTATGATCCTTATATGTTTTATTATTCTTATAAACAGAAAATAATTGATAAAATACTTCTTTCAACACAATTATTTAATCAAAATACACAAGAACATTATTACACTTATATTTATTAAAAGCATAAGCTTGTCCTTGATCCATTAACTTCTTCTAAGGTATATTCCATTAATAGATGGGGAATTCATTTTCATATTTCCTTATATGCCTATATTTGAATCATTTCACATGAGTAGATTCTTTTTTCCCATGAAATCATGATCATGGTGTCCCTATCCTCCATACTTATAGAAAACTCCAATTTCATTAGAAAAGTACTAGGATGTTTCTTTTCACAATTATCACATGGGGGAAATTCTTCTTTTCCTACTTCCCTTTATCCATATTTTAATTATAAATATTATTCTTAAATATCATCCATTTGAATCCATAATAATTCAATAATTCCTTATTTGTCTTAATACAACAAGATATTATGTCCTCATATGAAAAGAATGTTTGGGAGATAAGTTCTTTTTAAATATTTTTCTTAAGAACATCAAATAAACAGTCAATATTTATTTTTGGAATACATTCGATGTCTATATAATTACTTTATAAACTTTTATTGGTGTATCCATATATAAAAACATTTTCATCTTAATTTTATCTTAGACTCAATAATTAACTCTTCATATCCTCTATTTTATTGCGAGGAAAATACTTTTCCAAGAACAGTACATTAAATCCTTCAATTTTATGTTTTATTTTTATTCTTCATCCTTTTTTCAATCGATGTCCACCATTGATCTATATATCCTAGGAGATGATAAACTTCAATGAAAAATTTCTCCCTTTCAATTCTTCCCAATGTGAAAAATATCTTCTCTAAGGAACTTATCCATTTCTACGCAATAAATGAATGTGAAGTCCTATTAAATGATGGTGGTCTATAAGGCATAAAGTTGTCCAACATTGTTAAAATTCATGGTGGATCATCAGTCTTATCCATAAGGGAATGTTTATTTCTCATAAATAAATTTAGATATAGTTATATGGTTATAATTTGATTAGTTCCAACTATAGCTCTAACTCCATCTTCATTATCTTTCCAAATAGGGAAATCCCTATATGGGGTTCATGAATTGATATGGTTTCAATTCCTTCTTATAGGGTCTATTTTTAAATAATGTAATACTCTATATTAGACCATAACATTATGAAACATAATGTATAATCCCATTATTAGTAAAATAATTATCATAAATTTAAACTTTTATTCATGGATAATTTCATAATCGTAAACATGGTTTCTTTGACAATGTTTTGAAATCATAAAATTACTTTTATCAACATCCTAATTTTTTGCAAATATAATGTGAATTAATCCAAGCATGTTACCCAAGAAGGTCAAACTAGGTGCTCAATAAGTCACATTTTCATGTACCAGGTAATTCACGAGTTAAGCTCGATACACCTTTTTTGGAGTTATTACCCCCAGGTACATTTTTTCCCAAACCATATCCACATAGAGTATCAATATAAGGATGTATTTCTAGGTAAACAACATAAACCCTACATTTCCAAAACTATAGTATGTTCATCTATAATTATAGTCAATATATATTATAGGGTTATCTTCCCTAATCTATGTTTTCCTAAATCTAGTTCCCATGGTTTCTACTAAACTTATCTGATACCAACTATAAATACCACATACCTAATATCCCATAGTTAGTGGTTACTTTATTATATTTACATAAGATACAAGGAATTGAATCCTGAAGGACTGAATAGTTTAGTAGTCTTGGTAAACTAGATTCATACTTGAAATTCACTTAAATATTAAAAACATAAAATACATGAAGTATTTTCTTTTAAAATTCCATATTTCCCCTTAGTATATCTGTATATATCAATCACAAAATACTTCTTCGAATCCTAGGTAAATAAAACATATGAAAGGGGTGATCTTGGATTCATAGTTGGATTAATAATATATAAAAAATTTCATGAATAAATAGGTATAATTAGTATAGAAAGAAAAATAATTGAAACACAATATATTTAAATAATAACTTCACCATAATATGGAAGGAATAATAGATGATCAAATATTTCCATATAAATAATCACATGATCTTGAAACTTATCCATGGATTTTATAACTAATATAATAATCACATAGATATTAATAAATGATCTCATAATGACGAAATTCATATTTCTTGACATCCAAAACATACTTTCAAGATATTTTATAATAAAAATTAAATATATGGGTAAACCCCATTTAATTTGGCCAACTAATTTATCTCATGATACATATCAATGAATTAATGGGATTTGTAATTTCAATCCCCACCCATCACTTAATATGTCCAATCAATTTCTTATATTAAAGGGTTAAAACAAAATCAACATAAACATTTGTATTTAAAAACTAACATGCAAAATTTTAATACTTACCCTAATCAGTAAGCATAATCATAAACCATCCAAATTAATATGGTGAATGGTAATAAGATTGTAAATCCTCCATCGAACTAATCATAAAACCTCTAATGAAATAATAAGAATGGTATCAATATAAAATATCCCCTATGGATCATAATTAAACTAAATGGTTGATTTAATTGATGAATATTAATATCATAAAAAGATCGTTTAAAATATTCCTCAGGAAGATAGTATTTGAACTTTTAAAATCACCTTTCAAAAAAAAAGTTCACAAATCATTTTGAAAATACATTTCTTTGAAATGACCTTTGGAAATTATAATTGATTCATTAAAATAGTTTGTGGTTATGATGTAAGAAAATTTCATGCATAACGTACATGTTAAAACAAATATTACATTAAAATTTTTAGTAAAAGACAATTAAGACTTGTTTTGAAAATGACATGAATATACCTCTCACAAAATTTTGTGAAAAGTAAAAAATAGGTAAAAATGTATTTAATAAATCATTTATAAAGTGTTAAAAATTTTTGAATATGTAAGATCCTAGTTTACATAAGGGTATGTTTTCGTTATGTTTTAGTTGAATACTCTGTTTCGGGCTTCAAGGAATTTCTTCTAAAAAAATGAGAGGTCTTGGGGGTGTTTCGGGGGCTCAGGGCACGAAAGAAAGGAAATTTGGGCAAGACAAGCCTGGGCGCACGGCCTGCGCACGGCCAGGGTGAACCGTGCAGCCTGTCCAGGAAAACCATGCAACCTGCCTCCTCCAAATAGTAGCATGCGCACGGTTTGTGCATGGTTTGTCAAATTGTGCGGTCAAACCGCGCGGCCTCTTAAAGTTGGGAAAAATTGCAAAATTGCCACCCTGGGATTTTAAGAACCCACTCGGGATTTCCTCTCCATTGCTCCCTCTTCACCCTAGGAACGTACCAAATCTCCCAAGAGCTCCAAGAGGTCGATCTCCCTCGTTTCTAAGGTGTTTTTGGTGCCGTTGGATGTGGATCAAAGATCCAGGTAAGGCTAATCCCATCCTTGCTTCTCTTTTTGGTTTAGGTTTTGTATCTTCTCTCCCTCTTGTTCCGAAGCTCTAAAACCCTATATTTTGGGCAAGTTATAGGTTGAATCTCCAAATGATGGTTAGATTGAGGTTTAAGGACTCAATCGTGTGTGCGTTCAACCGTGGTTTCGAGGTAGGTGGTTTACAAACGTTATCCCATAGTTTTATGGTGGATTTATGAATGTGTGGCTTTGCTCATGGTTTCCTTTTGATGATATTTGATCAACCTGGATGTGTTCGGTATAAAGGATGCTTAAAATGGTAAATGGGAACTCTCACGATCCCCATGGAATGCATTGAGAATGACTTGACCTAATTAGGGCCATCCATGGGATGTGCCGACTTTTCCCGGGCTTAGGGATTGTTATTAAACAAGTGACCATGTTGTAATAAATGGTAGATCCCCTGAAGAATATGTTGGCATGATTGGTTGAACTTGGAATAGAATTTAGGTGATGCACTTAGACTTGGAAATAACCTAAGGGTTATTTGGAATTGGTTGAATGGTTGATTCATGGAATGATGAACGGGTTAAATGGGTTAATGTGTAAAATGATTAAAGACCATAATGGGACAGATTATGGGTTTAGTGTTGAATGCTTAGTGAGATAGGCATAACACATGGGAATTGGTTGAATGGTTAAATGGTGTGAAACGGTAATATGTTAATGGTTTAAGGCATAATGTGAATTTCTATGTGGTTTTTTGTGAATGGTGTTTTCCAAAGGGCATGGTATGGTGGGTTTATGGTTACTTCTATATATAAGCATGTGCACATGGCTTGGTAGTTTGGGGTATGACTTGAGGATCTATGCCCATGGTCCAATCAAATACTGATTCTCTAAACACCACCATAAATGCATGGGTTAAGAATGAGTACTGAGGATCTATTCTCATAATGGTTGCTTCCACTCGAACTGAGGCTTCGAGGTGAAGATATAGTTGCATCCACCCAGACTGAGGATTCGAGATGATAATATGGTTAGTATGAGGGTGTTAGTCGTAGTGAGATAGGATAACGATGTGTTTACCCTCTTGCATGTGATTTTTGGACTTAGACCCATGTAACATAAAGTATGTGATTAACCCATTGAAATGTGATGAAATGGTAAGTGATGATAATTGGTGTAAAATGAATGGTAATGGAAGTGGCAATGGAATTAGATCTGAACTAATTAATGGAACCTTAAATAATTAATTTGTAATTATCATTTATATTCTTTTTTCATGCACTACATATTTATATTGGATATTTTGTAGACACCGTTGGTGGTGGCCTACTGAGTTGTACTCACACCCTGCTCGGGCCGCCATTGGGTACTTGAGCAGACTTCATGTTTTCAGGTCAGGAGAAGGGCAAGGGTCCTTGCTAGATAGTTGAGTGGACATGGGTAGCTCTTGGTGGAGGATCCGTACTTGGAGTCGGGACCATTTTTGGGGATTTTGTCCGTTGTATTTATTTTGGGCTCATGTTCACTTTTTCACTTTTAGTACGATATGGCATATTTATTGTTGGAAATGGTTGTTATACATGTTACTTGTTTATTGATTATTGTTTCCACTATTGGTTTATTTCTACTGTGGCTTACTCTGATAAAAATGGGTTATAGTCTCCCCACTTGACCACAAAGACCCTCACTGCTAGTCGGCGGCCTTTGGCGTATGGGGAGGCATGCTTAAGGTTATGTAACTACCCGGCTCGGAGCACCTGTTTAGTGGATTATGGGTCAGGTACGTTACAAAGTGGTATCAAAGGAGGTCTTTCTTCTCCTTCTCTGAGGTCTTATTATTTGGAATAGGTTTCCAAGGGTTAAGATGTGTTGTGCCTTGGTAAATGAGCTCGTACTTGGGAGTAGCTAACCCATGTATGAGGGAAAACCCAAGTCACCCTGGGTGGGAAATGTTGTTCTTGGTAGTGTGTTGTTACAGTTGATGATATTTCACCTTTGGGTGATGCACATGTGGTTTGATGTGACTATTTTATGATATTTGGCTTGTGGCCTTAACGGAATGAGGATTTTCATTCATGAATCATTGTAGGCACCTAAGGAGATAGGTGACATGCATTGTGTTATGCACATGCACAGGGTGGGTGTGTGAGGAAGGAAAATAGGGTGCATCATGCATTTCATGAAACCAAGAAATAATGTGAAGAATGAGATAAAACAAGTAGTTGAATGATGTTTAATGAAATATAAGGGTTTGAAATGAAGTGGAAAATGTTTTTGTAAAATGTTGTGTGAGTTTGGTGGTAGTGTATGGTTTTTTACCCCATGTGGACCATGGCCCGCGGTAGGGATGATCATGGCGGTGAATTTGAGGTGTTAATGTTGTTGAATTAGTATATGAAAATGGGTTTTTGTAGCTAGTAAAGAGCTTTTGATGAGGTCATGAAAGTTTTATGGTATGCGTGTTGAATCTCGTGCTTGGAAATGTAGTGAAATGCCACCACGACGTCGATTACCAGTTGGGAAATGGGAGGATGTTGCTGAGAAAACTCCTCCGGTAGAAGAGAAAGAAAATGTGGAGATCAATGAAGGTAGAGAAGACCAGTTCTATGAGAAATTGGCTCACCTTATGCAGATGATGGATCGGGACCCAGGGCGGGTTGCACCGAGTATGTTTGAGCTAACCAGGGAGTTCCAGCTGTAACACCCTCTGACCTTCACCGAAGAGGGTGGGCCAGAGGCAGCGGAGTTCTGGTTATAGTCTGTCCAGACAATACTGAATAATCTGGAGACCCCTGTTGAAAAGCGAGTAAAGCTGGCCGTTTATATGTTGCGGGGCCAGGCAAGGCATTGGTGGGAAATTCAGACTCAAACCGAGCAGGCTGAGTGGATGTCGTGGAAGGCTTTCCAGAAAAAGTTTCTGGAGCATTTCTACCCAGAGACTTTGAGGCAGGAGCGGGCTATAGATTTTATGAGCCTGAATCAGGTATCGCTATCAGTTATGGACTATGTTAGTTGCTTCACTGATTTTCAACGCTTTCTCCCAATGCTATTAGGGGATGAGGTAGCGGTAGCAAAGCGTTTCCAGGATGGGTTGAGACATGAGATCAGGTCTCAAGTAAATATCTTCCGCTTGAAGAGGTTTGAAGAGGTGATGGATCAGGAACTCATCTCTGAAGGGAACCTGAAGGGAGCTTCAGGTGGTGGGCTTGTTGTTCCAGGTGGGCGGACAAGTGGTGCATTTTCTGAAGGTCGGAAGCGCCGTTTGGAAAGTTTCTGGCAAGGTTGTTAGAAGAGAGGGTCAGCCTCTCAGAGTGCGAACCAGGTGTTTTGCTATCAGTGTTGCAGGTCGAGGCATATGCGTGGTCAGTTTCCTCGACCTCCAGTTGAGTGTCATTCGTGCGGTAGGATGGGGAATGTGCAGAGGTTATGCAGGAACCCTCGGTAGGAGAGTGAGCATGATGATGAAAAACAGGTACCGAGTATGGAAAGGGGGTCATTTGCCTCATATCAGGCAGGCAGTTAGAGCTCCATTGGTCGTACTGGTAGGGGTGGTGGACGTGAAACTCCAAGGAAATATCGCTCACGCCATCAGGGCAGTGCGGCACAAGGTGCTCAGGCTGGAGCCCAGGGTAGAGGGGCAGGTCTGCTTCAGGCAGTTCAGTTTGCGCCTGGTGATAGCGAGGCCGAACCGTCAACTTTTCGAGGTACGATCCTTGTAGATTCTATGTTTTCTAGTGCGTTGTTTGACATAGGTTCCACACACTCTTTTTTTTCTGCTCAACTTGTGGTAGTGTTGGGTTTACCTGTGGAGGGGGTGTGAGGAGTTATGTCAATTGACACCCCGTTGGGAGTGCGGGTTGAGGATATCAAGCAGTGCAAGGGATGTTCCTTGGAATTTGGTGGGTACTGTTTTCTGTGGTACTTGTTCATTCTCTAGATGTTAGGGTTTGACCTAATCTTTGGAATGGATTTTTTGGTGATGTATCGGGCACACATAGACTGTTATCATTGCAGAGTATCGTTCAGGTCACTTGAGGGTGACGCTTATGTCCACCGTGTTGAATGAGATGTTTGAGAAGGGAATGTGGGGCCGTTTTATCAACATATGAGTGGAATCATGGATCAAGTGTCATGTCCCATGCTTGATGATGATGAGGGAGGGGAACAATCTAATTTTACTCTCATGTTGGATCGGTTTCAGGATGTGTTTCCTGAGGATTTATCAGGGTTACCACCCAAGAGGGATGTCGAGCTCATGATCAAGTTGCTGTTGGGAGCGGAGCCAGTTTCTATTCCGCCATACTGAATGGAACCGGCATAAATCTAGGAATAGAAGGTTTAGTTTGAGGAGTTGGAGCGTAAGGGGTTTATTCGTCCTAGTACGTCTCCTTGGGGATCTCCCGTGCTTTTTTCAAAGAAGGTCGATGGGTCGTTGAGGCTATGAGTTGACTATAGAAAGTTGAATCAGATGATGGTGAAAAATTGGTACCCTCTTTCTATAATTGATGACCTTTTTGATCAGCTGAGGGGTAAATCAGTGTTTCCTAAGATTGATCTGAGGTCAGGTTATCACCAGATGATGGTGAGGTCTTCCGACGTACCATAGACAGCTTTCCAGAGTCGGTACGGGTTGTTTGAGTTTGTGGTAATGCCTTTCAGCTTGAACAATTCACCAGTGGTGTTTATGGATTTGATGAACCGAATCTTTCATCCCTATCTGGATCAGTTTGTGATTGTCTTTCTTGAAGATATCTTAGTGTACTCGAAAACTCATGATGATCATGCCCAACATCTTGACATCGTCTTGGGTATGCTAAGAGAACATCGTCTATACGCCAAGATATCAAAGTTTCAATTATGGATAGGTGAGGTACATTTTCTGGGTCACATCATCTCGGGGGAAGGTGTGTCAGTGGATCTAGAGAAAGTGAAGGCAGTTGTATCTTGGGAGTAGCCCAAAAGTGTTTTTGATGTTTGGAGTTTTCTGGGTTTGTTTAGATATTACCGAAGGTTCATTAAGGATTTCTCTCACTTGGCATCACCACTCTTGGGCTTGACCAAGAAAGGAATCAGGTTCGAGTGGTCTGAGTCTTGTGAGAATGCCTTCCAAGAGTTTAAGAAGCAGTTGTTGGCCGCACCTATCTTGATCTTATCTGGGCTGGGTAAGAAGTACATCGTGTTTTGTGAGGCGTCTAGAGTCATACATGGGGATTTGTTGATAAAGGATGAGTAGGTTGTGGATTATTGGTCAAGGCAGTTGAGACCCCATGAGTGGAACTATCCCACTCATGACCCTGAGTTGGCTGCAGTAGTGTATGCATTGAAGAGATGGAGGCACTATCTATTGGGAGAGCGGTTTACTTTGTTTACCGACCATAAGAGTATAAATTACATCTTATCACAACGGGATCTGAACCTTCGGCAGTGAATATGTGTTGAATATATCCAGTCTTTTGACTTTGAATTGGTGTACATGCCGATAAAGGGAAACAGTGTTGCTGATGCTCTGAACAAGAAGTTTCATAATCAAGTGGTTCATGAGTCCAGCACCGAGTGGAAGGTGATGGCTTTGTTTGCAGAGATGCACCTGGAGGTGCAGGAGGAGAGTGGTCAGGTTACTCTTGCTTCCTTAACGATGGAGTTGACGCTTTTGAGTTGAGTTAAGGAAGGTCATCTTGATGATCTTGAGTGTTTGATCATGAAGGAAAAGCTTAAATGTGGGGAGCTACCTTCTGGTTGGGTCGTCGACGTGGAAGGTGTTGTTTGTGTTCGTGATCGTGTGGTTGGGCCAAAGTGTATGTGGGAAGATTTGATGTGTGAGTCCCATGCATCAAAGTGGGCAGTGCATCCTGGTTTGACCAAGATGTACCGTGATCTCTGAAGGCAGTTTTTGTGGCCTGGAATAAAGAAGGAAGTTGCGGGCTTTGTGGCATGGTGCCTTACCTGTCAGCACGTGAAGGTTGAGCATAAACGTCTAGGTGGTTTGTTGCATTCATTTTCTATTCCAGAATGGAAGTGGGATGATGTAACAATGGATTTTTTTGTGGGTCTTCCGAGGACTCCATGGAAGAATGATTCAATCTGGGTGGTTGTGGATCGGTTAATGAAAGTGGCTCATTTCTTACCGATTCAGGAGACCTTAACAGTCGACTAGTTGGGTGAGATGTATGTTCGAGAAATAGTGTAGTTTCATGGTGTTCTGCGAACCATAGTTTCGGATCGAGATCTGTGTTTCACATCACGTTTCTGGAAAGGGTTGCATAAGGCGCTTGGTACACATGTGTTTTTGGGTATGGCTTTCCACCCGCAGACAGACGGGCAGTCAGAGCATACGATCTAAGTGTTGGAAGACATGTTAAGATCTTGTGTGTTGGACCTTGGTGGTTTTTGGGAGAGGCACATATCATTAGTTGAGTTCTCCTACAACAACATTTTTTAGGCTATGATTCAGATGACACCATTTGAGGCACTCTATGAGAGGCCATGTAGATATCTGTTGTGTTGGCTAGAGGCTGGTGAATATGAGTTGTTGGGGCCAAGTCTCATGCAGGAGACTTCAGAGAGAGTTAAGTTGATCAGGAAGTAGATGGATACGGCTCAAACTAGGCAGAAGTCGTATGCAGATCGGAGGCGTATACCTCTTGAGTTTGTGATGGGTGACAAATTGTTCCTTCGGGTGTCGCCAAGGTTGGGTCACCGTCGGATTCAAAAGTAGGGTAAGTTGGCACCCAGGAATGTGTGACCTTTTGAGATTGTGGAGAGGATCGAACCAGTGGCTTACCTATTTGATCTTCCACAGTGGTATGCTGGGATGCATGATGTGTTTCATGTGTCGCAGCTTAGACGGTATCACCCTGAACCATCTCACGTGGTTGATGTTGAGGATGTAGAGCTTGAGGCTGATGAGTCCTTTGAGGAGCATCCAATTCGTGAGGTAGATCATAGTGAAAAGGTCTTGCGAGGCAAGGTTGTGCCATTAGTGCGAGTACTATGGGAGCATGGGAAAGGTTAGGAAGAAACTTGGGAGCGGGAATCAGATATGTAGGCTCAGTGGCCCGAACTCTTCTCTTCGGTGGATCAATGAGGTTTGGAAACTCGGCTTGAGGACTAGCTATTATAAGGTGGGGAGGTTGTAAGATCCTAGTTTTTAGAAGGGTATGTTTTTGTTATGTTTTAGTCGAATCCTTTGTTTCGGGTTTCAAGGGATTTCTTCTAAAAGTACGAGAGGTCTTGGGGGTGTTTCGGGGGCTCGGGGTACGAAAGAAAGGAAATCTGGGAAATACAAGCCTGGGCGCACGGCCTGTGCACAGCCAGGGTAAACCATGAGGCCTTCCCAGGTAAACCGTGCAACCCTCCTCCTCCAGATAGTAGCATGTGCCTGGTTTGCGGATGGTTTGTCAAACCGTGCGGCCAAACCGTGTGTCCTCTTAAAGTTGGGAACAAAATTTTCACCCCGTGATTTTAAGAACCCACTTGGGATTTCCTCTCCATTCCTCCCTCTTCACCCTAGGAATGAACCAAATCGCCCAAGAACTCCAAGAGGTCGATATCCCTCGTTTCTAAGGAATTTTTTGTGTCGTTGGATGTGGATCGAAGTTCTAGGTAAGGCTAATTCCATACTTGATTCTCTTTTTGGTTTAGGGTTTGAATCTTCTCTCCCTCTTTTTTCAAAGCTCTAAAACACTCTATTTTGGGCGAGTTCTAGGTTAAAGCTCTAAAGGATGGTCAGATTGAGGTCTAAGGACTTGCTCGAGTGTGCGTTCAACCGTGGTTTCGAGGTAGGTGGTCTAAAAACGTTATCCCATAGTTTTATGGTGGATTTATGCATGTGTGGATTTTCTCATGGATTCCTTTTGATGAGCTTTGATCAACTTGGATTTGTTTGGTATAAAAAATTCTTAAAACGGTAAATGGGAACTCTCACGATCCCCATGGGATGCATTGAGAATGACTTAACCCAATTGGGGCCATCCATGGGATCTGCTGACTTTTCCCGAGCTTAGGGATTGTTATTAAACAAGTGACCTTGTTGTAATAATTGGTAGAGCCCTTGACAAATACGTTGGCATGATTGGTTGAACTTGGAATAGAAGTTAGGTGATTCACCTAGACTTGGCAATAACCTAAGGGTTATTTGGAATGGGTTGAACGGTTGATTCATGGAATGATGAACGGGTTAAATGGGTTAATGTGTAAACTGATTAAAGACCATAATGGGACATATTATGGGTTTAGTGTTGAATTCTTAGTGAGATAGGCATAACACATTGGAATTGGGTGAATGGTTAAATGATGTAAAATGGTAATATGTTAATGGTTTAAGGCATAATGTGAATTCCCGTGTGGTTTTTTGTGAATGGTGTTTGCCAAAGGGCAACAACATGGTGGGTTGATGGTTACTTTTATATATAAGCATGTGCACATGGCTTGGTAGTGTGGGTTATGACTTGAGGATCTACGCCCACTGGTCGAGCAAAAACCGATGCTCTGAACTCCACCCTAAATACATGGGTTATGAATGAGGACTGAGGATCTATTCTCCTAACGGTTCCATCCACCTGGACTGAGGCTTCAAGGTGAAGATATGGTTGCATCCACCCAGACTGAGGCTTCGAGGTGAGAATATGGTTACTATGAGGGGGTTAGTCCTAGTGAGATAGGATAACGATGTTTTTACCCTCTTTCATGTGATTGTTGGCCTTAGACCCATGTAACATAAAGTATGTGACTAACCCATGGAAATGTGATGAAATTGTAAGTGATGATAATTGGTGTAAAATGAATGGTAATGGAAGTGGGAATGGCTTTGGCTCTAAACTGGTTAATGGAACCTTAAATAATTACTTGGTAATTATCATTTATATTTCTTTTTCATGCACTACCTATTTATATTGGATATTTTTTAGACACCATTGGTGGTGGCCTACTAAGTTGTACTCACACCCTGCTCGGGCCGCAATTGGGTACCCGAGCAGACTTCATGTTCTCAGGTCAAGAGAAGGGAAAGGGTCCTTTCGAGATAGTTGAGTGGACATGGGTAGCTCTTGGTGGAGGATCCAGACTTGGAGTCGGGACCATTTTGGGGATTTTGGCCGTTGTCTTTATTTTGGACTCTTGTTCACTTTTGCACCTATAGTATGGCATGGCATATTTATTGTTGGAAATGGTTTTTATACATGTTCCTTGTTTATTGATTATTGTATCCACTATTGGTTTATTTCTGTTCTGGATTACTCTAATAAAAAAGGGGTATAGTCTCCCCACTTGACCACAAAGACCCTCGCTGCTAGTCGGCAGCCTTTGGAATACATGGAGGTGTGCTTAAGGTTATGTAACTACCCGGCTCAGAGCACCGGTTTAGTGGCTTCCAAGTTGGGGACGTTAGAGAATACATTTTTAGAAAACTTTTGTTTGGAAGAAAAATTATTTTTGACTGAAGAGTGAAATGAAGTTGGATTTTATTAAAAACTTTTTCTCAGTCATTTTAAGTACCAAATAAAGGAATATAGTACTATTACATGAGAAAATCATGAATTCCCATAGGATAATAAAATTAAATGGGTTTATTGGAAAATTATCTTATAATTCCCTTCAATGGAAATTCTTGTATAAACAATCCTGATTAAAATTATTTTAAAAGATAAATATCCTACCAATATGGAAACTTTTGAATCATACGCCCCATGCAGTGAATAAAAAATTTAAAACTTAAATACAATGAATTGAAATATACTCATCATATAACATATAAAAATGGTAATTATGTACACCACAAAAAAGAATAAGTGGTGAATATGGAATATGTCTCACGAAAGTAAAAGTAGTATGAGAAAACCCTTACCTTAGTTCATATTTCCATTGCATATGTTGAAAATATTATATAATTAAAATAGTCATAATAATATATAATTAAAATAGTTTCATTATAAGCCAATTAAATAGTCATAATAATATATTTCATACCATATATTATTTAATTATTTTCTTTTAACATCCTTTTATTAACATTTATTTGTTAAAAATTGTTTTGGGTGATTATTAGTTCACTTTTCAAGTTTGTTTTGGTTTAGTAATTTCGGTCCTTTTTCATTGATAATAGTTCCATCCTATAAATTATGTTAAAGATGAATTAAATATCATATATATTAATTATATATTAATTATGTAAATCCATAAATGTTATAAATATAAATTGGATTACACCATTCATAAGAGACAGTAATTTTTATGTACGCTTGAATGTTGTTTGAATTTTTTAAGAAGGATGGAATGAAAAGAAAATAAATGTTAATTAACCTTTATATAATCATTATTATTTTATATTTATCATGTATATTATTAAAATACATCCTTATTATTATCCATGTAAAAATAAAATGAAATTTTTTTCACATTGCTACATGGAGATGGTAGTCCACAGGTATGCATGAGCGATGTTTATATTTTCTAATGGATTGGAAGGTATAAAGTTAGATATGATATTATATTTATATAATTATGTTTTGGTAATAAATATCACAAATATTCCTTGATTTTAACCTTACTACCTTCCATTAAAAGTGTAACTAAAAAATGAATCACATCACTCTCCGAGGCGGTGGTCCGCCATACACACGAGCACATTATCATATCACCTGCAGAATGGAAACTAAGAACGTATATATGATATAATATTTAAAAAATAATAATAATTTAATAAATATAATATAAAAAATTTAAATTTATAGTTATATAAATTTTTTAAATATGGGGATTGAAAATTAATTACACCATTTCGCGATACGGTAGTATGTTGTACACTGGATCGATGATTATGTTTCCCATTTGATAGAAGTGTATATGTATTTGGTTAAATAAATTAACATAATAAAATCTCAGTATATATTTTATACTAGTTTCATTATGATATAATAGTTTAATATGATTTTAAAGATGTGGAAGAATAAGTAAAACAAATACCCATGTTTAAGAATTTTACCTCTTCTTCGGAGAGCCTCTTTAGGTTTATACCAAAATCCTTCTTTGTAGGGATTTATATTAAAACTAAGGCCTCCATAATGTGTTTAATAAATTAATAAATATATTTTTGAAGGTATTTTCTGAAAAAAATGATTGTGTATGTGTGAATAGGGGAGAAGAGAGGTTTTCCTTTTAAGAGTGGTGGAGAGGACACATATAGAATTTGTAAAAAGATAAAGCTATAACTACATTTTTCTCAAGTAAAAATCTTAAAAATGGTTAATTATAGAACATTAGAGGTTATAATATATATATATATATGGACATAAAATTATTATTTTTAAAGATTTAGGTTATTTTTAACCCTTGACTTTTTAGTTTAATCATCTGGTAAACCATTCTTTTCCTTATCCATACTGATTAATTTTTATTATTTCACTATTTATTATAGTAAAAAATTGTGTTAACCTCATTAGAATATATTATTTATGATTCATTAGATTATGGAATCCATTTTTTCAAATTAAATCCACATATATGGATGAATTTGATTTAAAATTAAACCTACACACGCCTCGAAAAAATGGGTTTTCCATTGAAAAATTTTCAAAATTTTAAAAAAAAATTATATCATAATTCAATATAAAATTGATTACAAACACCTAAATTAGTTCGATTGTAATATTATGATATAAAAAAATATTGAATTAAAATTAGTAATATTATTTAACTAATTTTAATTTAAAATAAATTTAAAATATAATTTATCCTTGCAAATAATTTGAACGAAAAGAATGTTTTCAATAAAAATTCATATTTTTCACTATTCATCAAAAAATTAATCTTTTCAGAAAAATAAAAAAATTAAAGTTACTTTTTACAATTAAATTTGATAAATGAATTTTATTTTTTTAAATACAATTTTTAAAATTGGTAAAAATTAATTTTAAATTATGGGTTCAAATTGAATCTAATATTCCTTTTCAAAAAATATACTTTTTTCAGAAAACATTTACTTTTCATTCAAATAGTTCATATTAAATTTCAAATAAATAGATAACCAATAAATTTATTTCATATATATGTAAACCATATAAATTTCATAATTATTTTATTCTTATTCATACCCTCTAACTTAACGACTATGTTATAATAGACATTACAAAATAATAATATTTTAATAGAGTATCGCATTTTATTTAAACTTGGTGTTACATAAATCCCAAGAAATCAATGAGATTTAATTTATTTAAAGAATAAATAAATAAGAAATTCAAAGTTTATTACATTCTCTTATAATCCTTATGTTTTGTGTCATATTATCTATCGAATATGATGTTCCTCTTTTAAAACCTTAGGGTGTTATAGAATTGAATTTTGAAAAATGGATTCTATATTTGGAATCTTCATAATTTATATCATCTAATAATTCCAAATTAATTTTATACCATTATAAATAGTAAAAGAAGTAAATAATTAATTATCAGGGTTAAGGTAATAATGGTTTTACTGGGTGTTAAACTAATAAGATAAAGGTTAAAAATGATTTAGTCTAGTCCAAAACCCAATGGATATCCATATTTCACCCATTTAACCTCTATGTTTAGATAATTAACCATTTTTATTCTTGTTTCATGTGAAAAAAATGGGTAAAAGTTATTTTTTTCCAAAATTTATTGTGTGTCCTCTCCCAGACTTATAAAAGCCACCGCCTCTCCTCCCCTATTCGCACTTCCAAAACACTTTGGTTGGTCCCAAACCTACCCAAATCCCATCCTTATTTCCCTCCCCACATTGGATAGGACCTATTATGATTATTAATCCCTCTTATGAAGGATTTTGGTAAAAACCTAAGTAGACTCTCTAAAGAAGTGGTAAAATTCATAAACCTTAGTATTTGTTTTATTTATTCTTTCCCTACCTAAAAATTATCATTAACTATGATGATATAATAACACCAGTATCTCACATATAATAAAATTTTATTATGTTAATGAGATAACTTAAATAGTTCTTCACATCCATCAAATGTGAATGAAACTGTTGATTGTTTATATGGCGGACTACCACCTCATGAACCGATGTAATTCATTTTCCTTCACCACCATTAAAGGATAGATATAATGATAGATTTAACATTTTTATCTGATATTTATGAAATTATTAAACTTCTATAATTATTATATCACATATAATTTATAACTTTATATTCGGTGGGTGGAAATGATAACGTCGCTTGTGTTTATGGAAGACTATCGCCTTACGAAGCAATGTGATATGTCTATATAATACGTTTTACATGTAAGGAATTCAGGATAATTTTAATGAATATATGTGATATTTATGACTGAAAAATACTTATATAAATATAATATAAAATACAATTCCTACCTTCAAATCCATTGGAAAGCAATAATTTCATCAGTGTGTAAGTGTAAACTCTCTCCTCAACATAACAATGTGAAATATTTTTCATTTTATTTATACATGGATGGTAATAATTATGGATTTTATTAATATAAATTACATATATATAACATAATAATGAAACTTTAAAGGTGAAAAAATATTTATTTTACTTTTATTCCATCATTCAAAAAAATAGAATTAATCTTCAAGGGTATGTACGGCCTTCCATCTCCATGAATGGTGTAATCCATTTTTTATATCTCAATTTTATAGTTCACTAGAAATACATATATAATGAATTTATATTATATTTATATCATGGTTTACATTCTTAATATTATGTAACTGGGATCATTGTTTAAGGTAAAAATAATGAACCAAAGAAAACATCAAAAACCAAGCAATTATCACCAGAAACAATGATTTTAACAAATTATTGTTAGTAAACAGGTGATAAGAGACTATAGGTAAATAAAATATGGTATTATATATATGAATATTTTTATATAATAGATTTATAATAAATATATATTTATTATACTGGAGTTTCGCACATGTATGCTGGAAATCATACATGAGGTAAGGGTTTCTCATCTCATTTTTAATTCTATGAGATGTATGCCATATTCACCACTAACTTTTCTTGGATGGTGTAAATATTAAACCTTTTATATGATAAGTAATGAATCCATTTATCTTCATGGTACATAATATTTAATTTTTTGTTATATCTTTTCTAGGTCTTACAATTCCAAAGTTAACATAGTGGTAATGGTTTATTTTACAATCTCATCATTTATCGGGATTGTTTATTATTAAATTTACAATGGTAAAATATTTTGATCTATCTCTAAAGGAACCCATGAATATTTCTATCCTATATTTATTCCTTAAATTTTCATGTATTATTATCATTTTCATCTCTTTTGTATATAAAACAATTGTAATTTTTTTTAATAAAATCTGTATTTATTTATATCTTCGATCGAAAATTATTTTTATTCAAAAACCATGTTTTCTAAAATTGTTTTCAAAAATGTTCTTAAAATTATAAAAGTTATTTTTTAGATATAGTTTTATCCATAATTAACTATTTTAAAAACTATTTTGAATGGAATCTTTGTTCTGTTTTCCAAATAAGGCTTTTTTGTCTTTTATGAAAAAAGTGAAAGGAATGTTTTTTGAACTTATAGAGCATGTATGGAAATTCCCTTTTTCACACCAACTCAATGTTTTAAATATAATTTTAAATGTTTCCAATGTTATTTTTAATTTTTTTTGTGAAATTTTAGTATTAAAATGTGATTTTTAAAATGAAAATGATATTTTCCTCTAGAATATAATTGAAATTTTATGGTATTTATATTCACTAAAAACATCAAAACTTTATTGTACTGATGAAAAATTGGGTGTATATTGTATTGATATAATAATTATTATTTATTTGGATGTTTTATGATCATTTTTACTTGTATGAACAATTTTATTACCAATTTATATATTACTATGAATGGTTTATGATTCTGTTTATTTATTGGGGTAATTATTAAAATTTCATATGTTATTTTTATATGTAATTATTTATATTGATTGGGTTTTCCCCTTTTATATCAGTAATAAATTAGAATTATTAAGTTATTTTAAGGTCCTGATATTTCCCCTTAATGCATCGGTAGGTCTCATGAGATAAAATAGCTTTGGGTTTTAGCCGAGGCCCCTCCAATTTTTGTAAGATGTCTTTGAAGGAGGTCGTGATGGCATTGTTATGATTCTTGGAATTATTAATTCCATAATTATGAGATTAGTTCTTGATGTTCCATGATATTATTAAATTAGTTATAATATTCATGGTTATGTTTAAATATCTTGTGATTTTTTATATTTTATTAGTTTAACATAATTTATTACTACCATATTATGCTTAAGTAATTGATTGAATGGAATATGTTTCAGTTATTTACATATCCTTAATGATTATGATTATTTATTCATTTTATATTTCATTATATTCATAACCTTATTGAGTATCAGATCACACCACTTTTATATAATTTAGTTTCCCCAAGATACCAAGAAGTGTTTTAGGATTTATATGTAGTGATATTCTAAGGGGAAGTATGGTGTTATCAAATAAAACACATTTTGTATTATATTTACTCAATTTTAATTTGAATTTCAAGTATATATATAGTTTACTAAGACTACTAAAATATTTTGTCCTTTAGGATGAGATTACTTATATATAGTGCTAATGTAATATAATAATTAGAAACTCTTGGCTACTAGGGTTGGGGTATTTTCAACATGTTATTGGTATTCAATGATTCTTGTCTTGTATACTGATTTCACTCACATAGTATTAGAATTGTTAGAGAGTGATCCATTCCCATAGTTTCATGGGTTGATTGATTTAGTTTCCTTAGTTATAAACAAAATCCAAAAGAATAGGTTGTTGATACCAAGAGGGGTTGAATTATAGTTGAAATTAAATAAGGACTTCTTTGTATTTCCATTTGTATTAAATTTTATAACTCACTTGAAATTTTTATCCCTTAAGTAGTATGTTATTATGAAAATATTATAGGATAAATAATGGAAAATTTAACGAATAGAGGAATTAAAATCAAAACAATTCTATTAGAATGAGTTTCCCTGACAAACTAAATCATTTAATCCATCATTATTCATCAAAAGTACAAGACATCATGAGTATTAAGATTTATCATTGTTCAAGACAAGGATTTATTGATTAGAAAATTTTGGATAATAGGAGTTTCATATGATGTATACAAGAAAATATTTGATAATTCTTCAAACATATGTTTCCAAATCATCTGAAATTACTTTTAGATTGAGATTTCAGGTTGATTGGAAAGATGTTTCTAAGATAAGTTCTTCTAAAATGGAAAATCGATGTCATCGAATATATTTTTTCAAGGATATCCATCAATTAGGTATTTCTAAATAAATTAATTGGATAGATTTATCCAAATTAATTTATAAAAAAGAGGTTTTTAGACAGATTCCATCAGAAGAAGAATTCTTGCAATTCCATGAAATAGATAGGTAACTGAATAAATAGGTACCTATGAAGATGTACCAAATAGTGTGTTGTGGATCATTTAGCTTGGTGGAGTGTTACCAGATACAATAGTTCTTATTAATTTCTATCAAATGATGGTTTGAGGATCTTTATAATGTATTTTGTAAATTTAAATTTTTTGATAACTTTGAGTTATACCTTCAATGATTCAATAATCACAAAGGAAAGAATCAATACTCTAGATGATATTTGAATATGTTTTGAAGTGTTTTTTAATTCAATAATACAAATAAGTTTCTATAATGTTTGTTGAATCATGTCTTGATGTTTTAAAGGCATAAAATTAATTTAATGTTTAGTGGGATTTTCAAATCATGAGTGGAAACTTTTAATTTTAATACATGTTACTCCTTATATTTTTGGAGAAACTATACCTATATAATGGGGAATATGTGTTCCTAGAAGGTTATTGATACTATGAGAATTATTTAAGAATTTAGGTGTAGTCTGTAGAGATTATTATATCTTTTTGTTGATTAAATAAATGTAGTCAAACTAGATATAGGATATCAAATAGAGGATATCAAACTGGTATCAGATGAAGTGGTATTGGATTGAGGTTACAAGACAAAGAAGAAATCATATTAAAAAATAATTGGATAAAGGGAACCAGATTGAGTTTAATGGATGGAGATGATATCATATGAATATTTTTAGATAAAAATGCTCATATAGAAATATCATTCTCAATACTATGTAAGAAATTTAAAAAGTAATAAGAATAACATGAAAGAATGAAAGTGTGAAAAATTCAATAATCACATTAAGAATTTATGGATGCTTATTAATAATGGTTCACTTTTTTTGAAAAAAAACTATCATATTATATATGTGAAGATAGTATGCACTATTAAAGAAATATAGTTCTATTAAAGTTATTTATATTCCTTGCTAACAGTAAACTAAAAAGTATCTCTTTCTATTTGAGGTGTGGAATTAGATTATTCTCAAACCATATCAAGGACTGGAAATTGAAATTAAGTAGTGAACATTATAAATTATTACATTGTTTTGGCCTCACTTTCTTATTGTACTTTAGTAGGTTCAATTATATCTAAATAGAGGTAAATTTTTTTTAAAATGGTAAACATAAAAATGGAATATCATTTATTCCCCCCCCCCCACACACTCCCTCTCTTAGTGATCATGCAGATCCAGACTAGTTCTTTCAATTAATTAGATACAGAAATGTGGAATTAATAGAATGTAGTGGGAAGACTTTAGGAAGATATTTATTGAGAATTATTAACATTTAACTCTTCAAATAAAAATAAGGATAAATTTTCTAGATCTTAAGAAAAATAAGACTGAATATTTCATGGATTATGGGTCAAATTTCACATGAAATGCATGTTAAGCCATGGGTTTTGTTATTAATAATGATATAAAAATTTATAGAGTATTTAGTTGATTAGAACCACATATCATAAATCTTATAGTTGTCCAAGACATTGAAATTTATAAATAATTAGGTCTATGTGATCTCAATGTATAGATATAGATTGAATAATGGTCCCATGGATATGGATATGAGAATACAATAATGATGTTTCAAGCTAGGGATTGAATGAAGAAATAGGACAGGATATCCAACCACCCACATGTAAAATATATAGAATGCATCATGGTAATTACCTAAAAGGTATGATAAAATGATTTATGATTGTGAGAGAAGTCCATCAAGCCTATGAATGCTGATGAGGCATGAAAAATCCAACCAACATGATGGAGAAAAGGAAAGAACCACCCAATTTTCCATCAATTGTTCAATAATTAAAATATAAGGAGTAATGAAACTGTGATATATAGTTCACTAAAACAATGATCCTTATGGGTAATCAACGTATGAAAATTCCAAATCCAATGGAAAAATGAAAAGTATAATCTATCACTATCACAGAGGCAGAGCATAAAAATAAATTATTATAAGGTCTACATTAAATTAACTCAAGAATGTAAATAATTTTATTTTATTATATTTATATGAATTATTTTATATTTTTTATGTTTTTCGAATCTATTGAATCAGAACCTTGATACCTTTGTATAGATAAATATTTAATAACACCTAGTAGTGTGATCATTGTAACCCAAGTGTTGGAATCTTCTCATGTTAGCATTTGTGGGAATATTCTTCCAGTGAATCTTGTGGTACTTCCCTTGGTGAGATTTAATGCTATATTGTGCATATATTTTCTCTTGTTATATATATCTCACATAAACAATCAGGAAAGGGAAATGTATTTCTATATTCTAAATCATTACATTCCCTTATAAAATTGAAAGGAAGATCATGAATCTCCTTTGAAAAATACCACAAAAGTGTATATATTGATAAAAAGTGATGAATAATATCTTTCCCAAATTATTTTTTCAAAGTAAAGAATCAACCTTGAGTAAAATCCAGTTTTATTGTAATACATTGATGTGTTTCTCCAAGAGTTTCCTAAAATTCCCCTGGATTATGTTTTATAGTTCTTAATAGAATATATACCTGAATCCACTCATATCTCCAAAATCCCCTATAGAATGGCCCTGATAAAACATGAGTTAATGAAGTAGATGAAAGATCAATTAGACAAAATGTTCATATTCCATAATGAGTCACTTTGGAGTGTGTCAGTGCTCTTTTTCAAAATATGTATGGATCAATGTTGGTGTGTATCAATTACTGGGAACTCTAGATGATCATCATAAAAAATAATTACCTCATTCTAAGTACTTATGACATGGCCAATCATCTTCAAGGATTTCAATACATCTAAAAGGTGGATATTTTTTTGTGTATCATCAACTAAAGTTGAAGGGAAGAGATATCAAGAAAACAACCTTTTGTATGAGATATGGACAATATAAGTTCATAGTGATGTCATTCCAACTTAATAATTACACAATAATCATCATAGACATTATAAACATAGTATTTAGATATTACCTCACCAAATTTTTAATATTCTTTATTGATTCAATCATTTTTTTCTCCAAGGGAAAGGGGGAACATGAAATGTATCTAAGTATTGTATTAGATATAGTAATAAAAGAGAATATACTTTATTTTTTGTATGTATGGATTATGTATTCATAAATTAAAATTGTTAGTGAATTTTATCACATGTGGGGGTATTTATGTAGACCCCTAAAAGAAAAAGAAAGTTAAAGAATGTCCTTGACCAATAAGTATCATATAAATCAATAGTTTTCTTAGAAAAAATGGGTATTAATAATTGTTTTTTGGAAACATTCCATAATTTTAAAGATCACTAACTAAGATAACATAATAAAGGGTATGTTTAGATAGAATAATGGAATAATATTTATGGGGATAAAGAAGAGAATAATCACCTTACATGTACTTACATTACCCTCAAGAGTAGACTATTATGTGATAAAAAGTGAGGGTTAAAATAAAGGCTTCAAGTGTTTACTAATAAATAATTATATGTTGATAGATTATGTCTCATGATAAATGATGATCTATGTGGAAAAAAAACATGTCACATAATGTAGAGTTCAAAGAAGTGATCTTCACAATGATTATTTTTAGACATTTCCTCTATGGTGATAAGTGTGACATATAAACATATAAAAAGAGTATAAAGTTTACATTCATATTGAAAGATCTAAACATTCATAAAATAATATTTTTATAGTTATGTAATGACTATGATTTAAATATTCACTACCATTATAAAAATTTGAATAAAGTAGTTAATTCCCTTAGTAGAAAATAGCATGCTACTATATCCATGATGGATTTTGTGAAGGACTCTACATTCATGGATGTTAAATGGAATTATTATGAAATCATAATATAGGGGAATCCAACCATTATTTCCCAAATTATTTCCAAATAATCTATACATGATAAGATTATGGGTGCACAAAGGGATGATTTGGAGTTTTTCAAGAAGGTGATGATGGAAAATAAAGGGAAGCCTCATGAATTCGACATCAATAATGATTTTTTAATTAATTTTGGAATGGGAATTTGTAATACACCATCACTTAAGATAAATAAAGATCAATTATATAATACTTATATCTCTTTTTGTTCTCCATATATCATGTAAGTACCAATATGTGATATGATTTTCCAGATCACTTCTAGTGGGAAAACATGATAAAGGATATTACTTAGTACGTCTCAATGTTCTTATTATATCAACAAGTTAAACCAGGTTGAAAAAAGTCTAGTTTAATGATGCCATCAGTACCCATAACAATATGGAAATTGGAGGAAATCACCAATGTCTTTTCATTGGTTTCCCAAAGACATCCAAATGATATAATGAGATTTTGGTTATGGTGAGTCAAATTACCAAGACTATCCACATTATCTATATTCATGTTGATTTTATTCTTGTTTAATTTAGTAATATATACATAAAATAATCTATGATTACTTATGGGGAACCACTTTTGACCATATATGATCAAGACCTATGGTTCACCACTAAATTCTAGAGAAGTCTTCAACATTGCTCTGAATTGAATTCTAGTATGGAATATTCCACCCAAACTAATAGCCCATCTGAAGGGACCATTTAGACACATGATGAAATTTTGAGATCCTACTTAATGATGTTTAAAGTAGTATGGGATCAACATCTTCCATTGGTATAGTTCTCATATGATAATAGCTTCCGCTCAAGTATTCAAATAGCCCCATTCGAAGATATGTAAGGGAATAGATTTAGAAATAATACATGTTGATATAAAGTTATTGAATAGAATCTTTAGGGACTATATCTTGTATAATAGATTACAGAGAAGTTTCATGTCATTCAATAGAACCTTAAAGTTACATAGAGTTTACAAAAAAAAAAGTTATACTGAAAATCGTTGAAGGGACACCGAGTTTGAGGATGGGGAGAATTGTTTCTTTCAAATAACACCTTGTAAGAGTTTCATATGGTTTGGAGAGAAGGGAAAGAACATCCCTAGTTATATTATCCCCTTTGAGATCCGTGACCACGTAGAATTTGTGGCCTATTAGTTATCACTTCCACCAAACTGGGCTCATGTTCCTAATGTATTTACCATATATCTCTAAAGAAAGTACAAACCTAATCTCTCATATATAATGAATGTTGATGTCATAAAACGAGATAAATAACTCTCTTATTAAGGAGTAACTATGGAAGATCTTGTACCATAGTGATAAAGTTATATTCAACAAAATAACTCACCATGTTGAAGAGATTTGGAGCAATCAAAAGTATGAAGAAGAAACATGGGAACCTGAGGAGGAAATGAAAAAAAAAAGCACCCACATCTATTATCATCCAATGATATGAGTTGAAATTTCAAGGATGAAATTTATAAAATTATATCTAAGGTTACTTTATAAACTTTTATATATTTAATTTCATTTCTCAATAAAATATTTTTATCATATTTTAGAATATAATATAGTTTAAAAACATGCAACACATAATGAATTATTTCATTAACTTGTAATATTAAAAATAAGAATAAAAATATGCATAAAAATTGATACTAGTAATATATTATAATAAATACAATAGAAAATAAAACAATTAGAATTAGAAAATTTGGATCACATTGATCTCCAAGAATTATCACACTTTCCAATAAAAAAGTACAAAATAGATTGAACATTAGTAATATGGTCACCATTTTTTAAATGATAAATATATAATTGAAGATACTAATTGAGTTTAATGATAAATTAATGAATTAAAAGATATTTATACAATATAATATGGTTGGTGGAATGGTAATATGACTATTTGAATAGTTACTTAAGCATTAAGAATAGTAATCTGATCTTTGGAATAGTAAATTCACATAAAAATAGTTAAATGACCAATAGATAATATTGAAAATAAATAAATTAAGAAAATATAAATATAATAATATTATAAAATAAATATAAAACTTAAACAATCAAAGAAACAATAAGGACATTTTTTATAAAAATTATTTTAATTTTTTTTGTATAAAACAAAATTTTAATGATAATAATTAAAATTAAATATTATTGAAATATATTTTGATAAATTGGAGTTTATTTTTATATTCATAATGTTTAAATTTTCTATGGGTGATTTTTATGTAATTTTTTAAAAAAATCAATTCTACGTAAATTAGAAAAATATAGTGGTTTCATAATTAGTATGTTTTAAATTACATCATTCACGATGTACAATAAATATAACCAATTATAAAATTTTATGATCAACCAAAATAATATTAAATAATTTAAATAATTCATTAAATTAAAATACTAAACATAAATTATTTTCCAAAGTTCTAAACAATTCCATTAAAAAAATATTTCATTTTTCCACTTTCCATTTTAATAAAAAAATGAATTATCTTTTTAAAGTATTTTAAAGTTTTTATAGAATATATTTTTAATAAAATATGACTCATAATTTCAAAATATAACTATTACAATTTTTACATTGAGTATAATATTTTATTAAACATTTTATCCTAAAAACGATCATCTCCTCAATTATAAATGCACCATCTCCATCCCTTTGGAAAATCACTTTACTTACACTTACCAATGGAAAACTAATACACAGTTATCATTTTTTAATCCACTCAGAATCCATAGATACATTCAATTTTCATATAAATCCATGGTTTCAATTCTTTAATATCCGTATAAAAGTAATAACACCAAGGAGAAAAGGTTACTTCATCTTTTCCTTTTCATTTTTTACTTATCTTCCACAATCCTTGTAATATTTTCTATCAAAAACTTCATAAAATTAATTAAGTAGTATGTTAATAATAAATTAATTATATTTAACTACTATAATTATATAATTGGAAATATTTTAATAAGTTATGGATCTCTCACCTCCTCTTCAGAAAATGTATCATTAACGATCGGTTAACCACCAATGTAGACATTTCCAATTCCCTTCTTATCAACATCATTATGAATGGTTATAGTAAATTTTTTTATCATATATAAATTTATATATATTTTTATTTAAAATATAGTATAATTAATTAAATTAATTCAAAAATAACAATAAAAAACATGCAATCTAAGTAGGACCTAATATTTTAACAAATATATAATACCAAAGCATTTTACCTTTAATAATGAAAACTAACAAGTAACATCCAATGATTGTAAATGATCAAGGGTGGAAAAATGACCCTAATTTACTAATATATTCATGTTTTACAAAATTTAGGTTGATTATATAGTAATTCAAAATGTTAAGAAATAAAATTATAGCTAAGACCAGGTGAAATATTGAACCTATCACTTTCTGATTGGTTATCTCATCTTTCTCTTTATTTTTAATATAGATTCATCTCTAATGTCTTATAAATTACTTTCACTATTCCTTTACACTTATTTTTTAGGATATACATCTGTCTACCATGTATAAATGATTTATTATCCAGTCATATTGATTTTTTAAAAAGACTACTTTTTCAATATATCTCATTGATAACTCCTAAGCTATTTTTTCTCAACTCAATACTGATTCTCTTTTAATAAAAAGTATGATCTCTCTTTTTTATTTGGTATACTCAAAGGTTTTTCATTGAAATATTCTTTATGAAATATTTATTAAATCTATATATTTCTATAGTTTTATTTCTTGATTATAATTATTATATGTTCTCTTTCCATGTAGCGTACAAGTTCATGATCATTTTATGGCATGATGGGTTGTCTAATAATTATATAGTCCTACCAAGCATTGGGCAATGTAATATATGTCATGGTATTTTGATTATTTTTCATGAAAATGATGCTATATTTTTTTACAATTATGATGTTAAATTTTATGAACATATGTTATGTTTAAACATGATGTTTTATTTTTTTCAACTATTTGTAGTATTTGAAGATTATGTTATGGTGTTTCGTTATAATTAATATTCCCCTTTCAATGAATTTTTCACATGATTCCCTCATGATTATGGTGAGGATCTGATGCTTCTAATATGACGATGACAATTAGTCTCGGCATTTTTTCTATAGATTCATATATCTTATTCCTTCCATATTATTCCTCCCCTTATTAGGATTTTAGCACACCCATTTCTTTGATTTATATCTTTGGGTGAATCTATGTACTAAGAAGAACATGAGAGATTTTGTGAGGACTATGATGAAAGATTTAAATAATATTTTTGATTTATTATCTATAAGTGATGTATAAACATAATTTTTCCATCATTATAATCCATTTAATTAAATAATGTATAAATATTATCATATTTATCTTTAATATGATTTGATAGTCATGTAAGATAATGTTGGGTCATTATAATCCAAGTGTCTTACATTCCATTTCAAATACCCCAAAAAAATTCCAATTTTTTTAGACCAATCCTTTCATATGGGATTAAAAATCCTTTCAATCGCTCTTTTAACATCATTATTTGAAATTTTATCAAAATCATTGGTTTGGGGGTGATATGAATTTGATTCTATATGAAAAAGGCCAAATTTTTTTCAAAAGAGGCTCTATTGTCAGATTAAGTAAATTTGTGCCAAAATTAGGCACTTGTGATCTTGGAAACCTAAACCAATAGAAGTTTTGTTTCTTTAATAACTCACTCATAGTATATGAGTCATCTTTCCTATTGTTATTGATAATGGTACTATTATTTTGAAAATAATTGATGTTGTATACTAATGAAATGGGGGGGGTTCTTTTGTAGAACTTTATGAAGAATTGTACAATTTAAATATAATGAAATTATTTATTATAATCCAAGGTGATTATTATGGTAAGATGAATAATGGATTGGTATTATCATGCATAAAAATATCACTAATAACCAACATCCATGATGAAATAAATAAACTATATAAAATCTCTAATGTTTTATATATAATAAAAGAATCAACCTGAGCTTCAAATATAATATCTTGTTTCTTTATTTCAAGTACTTCTTAACTCTTGTTTTGGTCCCCTTTTTGTTTATATGCAATTTAGTCCTTTCGGGGATAGAGATAATTTCATAGGGAAAATGACCTAAAAATTGTGGATGTCTGTTTGTTTGAATTAATGGATTCTGGGTGTAAAAGTTTTGAAGGATTTAGATGTTAAATTTTTGGTCCAAGTCGAATTTTAATCCTTATGGGAAGTCTTGTGTAACACCCCGAGATTTTATGAGAATTATTCTTTTTAATTTCTTTGATTTATTTTGTTGTACGCTTCACCAAGATTATTTTTTTCTATACACAACACCATATTAGCTTGTAGTATACTCAACACTATTCTTGGCTTGTGATACACACAATTTCAAGTTCTTTTGAATAAAATTAATTTTACACAACACCAAGTATAGATTTTGATCAATGTATAACTGAACTATATTTTGAGTATGTTATAAGCAACACCAAAGGAATATTTCCCTACATGAAACCCTGACTTGGCTTTCATTACACGCAATCAAGACCTTCCTCGATAGCATGTGTAGTATGCAATACCGAATTTCACTAAACAAGATATTATTGTAATATTATTATGAACTAGCCGTTATGAATAGTAATAACCACTTTTTGAAATTTTATAAATTTTATCTTTCAAAATGGACTTCATTTTTAGATTTGGAATATCGAAATTAACCTAGGGTGAATTTTTGGTATTTTTCTGAAAACTTTCAATCTTTGATGAATAGTGAAAACACTAGGTTACTATTTAAAAACCGACTTTTTATTTAAATAAATATTTATTTTATTTAAATTTATTTTAGGTCAAAATTGTTACATAAAACCTATATAATTTCAATGTAATTCATTGGGGTCATTTTATAATAATTTTAGATATATAAAAATTTTATTGAACTTTTCACCGTCTTTTAACCACCTCCTATGAGAATTTGAAAATTTAAATACAACATAATTTTACCACTTTTGTGAGTGGAATTTCAAAAATCCAAGAGACACAGTTAATATCAAGGAGTAAAATGTGGTTCAATAAGATAAAAATAATTTTTGGGGAATAGTAACTTTTTACTTTTATTTACCATGGTTAAAAGAAAATAGGGTAATTAAGGGTAAAAATGATATTATTATTACCCTAACACATGTCCTAATTCTATTGGATAAGTTTAATTTAACCAAAAACAACCTTAGGAATAAAATATTACCCTTTAGGTCCACTTTTATTAGATTAGGACATTTATTATTATTTTATTTAAAGAAGAGTTAAAATAGTTAAAATCAAAGTTTAATAACTAAAACATTTTTAATATAGGGTTATACATACGATAAATTCGACTATAAATATTCATTATAAATCTAAAAAGATTTCCAACATAATGGAATTTTATTTATAATTTTTAGACATTAAATAATTTAATTAATTAATGAATCAATGGTGATGCAGTAATTACCTTATTAATGAAATATTAACATAATTAATGTTATAAATACCAAATTAAATGTAATTTCAGACTTTTTATAAATTCCAATAAATTTTAATGTTATTATTACATTTTATTATTGATGAAATTAACTTTGTTCGAACTAATCATGCTGTTATGATTTTCACAAAAATCAATTACCAAATAGTGTCAAAATTGTCATAAAATAGTTTTTAAAATAAATATTATATTATTAATTGTTATTTTATTCCTAAAAATATAAGGTTTGGAAACATTACTTAGATAAGGTTATATATATTAAAAATGAACCACTTGGGATTCGTTTGGCTTGTTATAGTAAGTTTATTAACCATATAGTTTAAGAAAACAAGAAGACACGGTAAAAGTTAAATTATTTAACTTAGAGATAAATCTAAATGATAAGGATAAAATAGTAACCTAAACTTTTCCAAAACCTATTTGTTGAGATTATTTCTACCCATCCCGACTTTAACTTTGAAATAAATCAATTTGGAGCTATTATAAACTGAATATGACTTTATTATAAAATAATATATTAAGTTTTTTCTAAGGTTCCCCTCTCCTCCCTTATAAAAGGGAACCTCCTCCCTCTTCTCTTTACACAATTTTGAGCCTTTAAGCTCGACCAACCCCTGAAAATTTCTTTTATCAACTTCCCTATTAAAATTATATAGGTTCTGGTCTCCTCAAAAGACCAACTCTAGTGCCTTAAGAGGAAGCTTTAAAGGGGTGCGTCGAAGAAGAGGTAATCTCTTCTACCGATTCTTTCAAGTTTATTTCTTCTTCAACTTCTTCTTTTTTAGTTATTTAATTATAAAGTAATAACATTAGTATCAATAATAAACTGATATGTTATTATAAATACGAAACAACCTCATTTCACCTTCTATCCATCCTATGGAAAATGAAATCACCGCGCATGCGTACGTACGGAATACCGTCTCCACGTCGTGGAGTAATCAGTTTTCCCACCACCACCTTGCTTGAATGGGTATAATGGTGTAAAGAATAACTATATATGGTTATTATAACATCATACTGATTCTGAGATATTATATCATCCACTCCAATTCAATTCAATAATTACGGGAAAGATGTCATCGCTCGTGCGTACGTACGGATTACCGTCTCCCCGACGCGATGAGATTCATTCTCCATGTTAACAATTAAAGAATGATAATAAAGTACTGAAATATATGACATGATAAAACTACTAGATGTATTTATATATATATATATATATATTTCATCTACTTACTTCTATTCAAGTCAATAAGAAAACGTAAACAGCGCTCATGCATACGTACGGTCTACCGTCTCCATGAACGGTGTATTTCGTTCCATTTATCGATCTATTATATATATTTATATTCTGAATATATATGATATATAGATATTTTTTTACATTCTGGAAGTAATTAAATAATGATATAATTAATAACAATATCAAGAACAACAAGTCTAAATGCGTACAATAAATGAAACGATTTTTACCCAAAACGTTGCTTTAACATGGAATTTAAAAAAGAACGAGTAATATAAAGTCATAAGTAAACCATATATGATATCATAAAAATGAATATGATTCTGTAATAATTCAATGACATTATTTAAATCATTATACAGGATGTTTGGATACATACGAAGCATATCGGACATAAGGTAAGGGATAACTTTTCCAATCTCGTTTTTTATCCGAGATTGTTTATTCTTAAGTATTTATTGGGGTTATGTTTATCATAAATGTCCATGTTTTATAAAAATGGTTTCATATATGTTTAAATTTCTTTTTACCCATTTTTGACTTTTACCACATGTTATGAAAGGAATATTTCTTTTGTTTACCATACGGGGAACTTTTTTGATTTTTCTGAAAAAAGTACGAGGAGAATGTTTTTCTAACTTATACGGCATGAATGGATTTTTACAGTTTCATAACGCCATATTTTCATAAAGCTTAATCTATAAGATTTTATGAATATTTTCAACAAAACCCTTTTATTTTAAAATTTCATGGAATTTTGTAAAAATAAAATGATTTTGAAGAAGAAAGGATATTTTCCTCAAGAATTCATTTCAAGTGTTTTATCAAAACCATTTTCCATCTAAGATGACATTATTTCATACGTGTATGTTTCAAGTATAATGCATCTATTATTTACATGGTTTCACTTTTCTTATGATGAAATGATATCCATTTGTTTTATATGGATTATTTTATGATGAGATGATGTTTATGAAACCCGTTTTTATTCTTTGGGTTATGATGAATGATTTATGTTTATGTTGTGGCACAAGTAAGAATGATTTCATTATGAGATGGGTGGGACCTATATCTCACTCCAATACATTGGGTAAAGATTCATATCTCATGAGATAGACATGGTTGAAACGGAAAGTAAATCTAGTTCAGTAATATAGGGCCAGAACGACAAGTAAACCCGGTTCAGTAAGGGACTTTGTCCACTAAGATTGTCTTGGTAGCAATTCCTTGGATACTATGAAAATCATATCATGTGTTTAATGGTTTTACACAATTAAATGTTTTATTCCCATGATATTTTTTCATGATTGATGATCCATTATGATCTATACCATAAGTACTGCCATGTTTTATTTCATTGCTCATGATTTTGATGTTTAAACATTAAGTTCATGTTTTTATGTTCAAATGTATATGGTTTGTTTTATTTTCTCCCTACATACCCTTACTGAGAATTTGAGCTCACCCTTTATATGTTTTCTTTTCCCCAGGATATAAATAAATGTTTTAGGTAAGAAAAAAGGGGAAGATCTTTATGGGATATATTGAATATCTTTCACCAAGATTAGAAGATTATGTTCAGAGTTTCCAAAGACACTAAACTATTACGGTCTTTGTGTGTCTGTTTTTTTATGTATTAAGTATTCCAAAAAAGTAATGTAATGTCCATGTATGTAAATCTTTGGGTCTCTACATCTTATATGGGTATAATACTGGTAACTAGCTATAGAAGTAATTTACATCATTGATTATGGTTTACGATGTAAATGTTTCACTGGATACAAGATGTGAGAATAGAATATGGTGAAAATTTATTTACACTATAAAATTTGAACATGAATTATAAATTCATTTCCCAATTATTTTTTAACCCAATGCAATGAATTTTTTTGTGTATATACAACATGATGAATTTACACCATCAAAACTTGATTTACAATGTAAATAACTAATTCCCAATGATTTTATTTACACTTTACACCTGTTCTTTCCTCATTTGATGTGAATTTCTCCCTGTCAACCCCAGGGTGATTTTTTGTCATCATAGGTATTATATATCCTCTAGATATCTTTTCTTAGTGAATTTGATAACCAATGTGATGTTTTTTTCTCCTTAGGGTATACGTGATCTCCCTAAACCTATTTATCTTTGTTAATCATGTTTAGAAAGTGTCATGTGGTGTGTTTTTTATGGTGTAATAACCAGGATATGATTTCAATCTATCCTTTGTCGTTTTCCATTGTTCCTTTCCTTTTATAGGAAGATCTACTTATTTATAATACCTGTTTTTAAAGGAAAATATGTTTCCTCAATTCTATAGATAGGTGTCTATAAAAAAGTTGTTAATTCATTAATTTATATATGTTATTTTCAATTACTTTTTTTTTATTTAATGAAAATTCATTATTTAACATTAGATTAGTTTTTTTTTGGAAGAGATTATTATTTTAAAGTGGTTTTCCATAAAAAATTGATTTACACACACCAATTTTTTGGATGAATTCTTTAATTGGTGGTTTGGGTTTTGAAATGGGTCTTCAATACCATCCTTGGAAAATATTTAATGTCAAAATGTTTTATTAAATTAGGTCTTGGTTTTTAAAAGAATTTTGGAAAACATAGAACATTGGGTAGCCTTAGGAGCATTAGGGATATCATTTTCACACTTTGTGTGTGTAATTCCATGAGATGTTTTATGAAAATTTAGTGTGTATAATTTCACTAATTTTTATCTTGGTTTGATCCATATTAAGCCTAAATTAAGGATTCCTCTTCATTTCTAGCATATATACCCATAAGCTATATCCCAGATGGTGTGATTTTTTATTTATGACTACATTATCACATGATGGTCTGTTTCATGGTTATTTTCTCACATTATTATGATATGATGTATCTAAAGATTCATAAATTTTTCATTTATACTTTACATATATTTTAATTTGGTGAATATGGTATGTTTTTATGAAAACCCAAGGACTTTTTTATAAAAAAAGGTTTTACTTTATGAAAATTCATTGTAGATTGGATTTATTTTAAAACTAGACTAATGTTTTCTTGATATTAAAAATTGAATATATTAAGTGGTAGTTTATGACTGGCCTGTGTGATTACACCATAATTTTTCCATTGAGATGTTTTAGATGTTGTTTTACAGGACACTGATAAAGGTAATATAATTTCGTTGCCTATTGGTTTATCATGTTATTATCATATTGGTGGCGAGATAGCTTAGGGTTGATGGATGGTCACAAATGGACTTATTTATACATGTATTATTTTATCTTTCTAGTTTAGATTATTTGTATTGACTTTTTATATCTCATGGATTTTTTCTCTTTCTTCCACATTATAGTATGTTGGTTTTCCTTCTTTTGTAGTATCATAATACATGTTGCTTACACTTTTGTGTACTTCACCATGTGGCAGTCCACATTGGGTGACTTGTCTAGTTACCTTAGGTTTGTTCATTAAAAATTGTTATTAAAGTAATTACCCTTCCTAAAGTGTTTTAACACTGCTTGGGTTTGGTTTAGTGTCTTGGTAGATCGAAATTAGGACCATCAGAATTTGGATAGTAAGTGTAGAAAAGGGGATTGGATAGATCACTCTTGTGATTGAGTTCAAGTTTCTATGGGTGGTCATTTATTTTTTCCTAGATTAAGACTTGGTGGTCAAGGTTTTTTGAATGAACCATATATGGGGTTTATTTAAATTAACCAAATCCTTATTTTTTTTATTATTTTATTATTAAAATTCATAAATTTTTAAAATTATTATCTTTTAAAATCATTGATATGGATACCTGAAGTTGATATAATGGTTTTGGAATTTTATCTAAATATTATTTTTCATTGTACTATTTTTAATATATAATTCCTCTGAGAAGAGCTAATATGAATCCAATAGAGGAAGTTTTGAGGAAGGTTCCATAGGAAAATCCTTTGGTGGACCCTTCTTTAGTAGAATCTAAAATCTACATTGTTTCGAAAATGGGTCAAGAGGGTGTTGGGAGCCCAAGATGGATGGTGGTTCATGGATAAGAGTATACCAAGAAGAATCAACCCATATTAAATGGTGACAAAGTAACCCTAGAATTAGAGGATTTTCCTGAGTGGATTTATAAAATATTCAACTTTTTAAAGACTCCTGAGGGCCCTAAGGTGGGTTATTCAACATATATGCTTAAGGGATTGGCAAGGAGATGGTGGGACTCTATTTTTTAAGAATTTTTGCATGAGAATCTTATATGTGGTTTCATAAATAAAATATTCAACTGGTATTTTATCCCAAGATGTTACATGAAGAAAAGACCCAAGATATTCTAGCCTTATAGTAAGTGAATCATACCATTCTGGATTATTCCACTCTCTTTGTTGAGTTGGTACATTTTGAACCTGAAATAGTAACCAATGATTGCCTAAAGGATCGGAGGATTGAGTCGGTATATATGATGATATTCATTTGATGATGATTCTCATGTGTTTTTAGACCTTCTTGGAGGTAGTTGATAAGGATACTTTGGAAGAAGAAGACATAATTTCGAAAAAAAAAATTGGGAAGATCTTCAATTGGTGATGTTGTTAGCCAAGGTGTATCTTTTGGATGAAAGGAAGCGTAAGGGTGGTCAGTTTTCTCCATGTCCATTTTCAAGGGATTCATCAGGATAACATCATATTTTTTACTATCAGTGTGGAAGGCCTGGATATACCAAACATAATTTTAATAAGTCTCGCAATATTTTTCATTATTATAGAAAAATGGATATCTAAAGAATTTTTGTGGAAGGATGTCCCAAGAAATTTAGGTTATATCCACTCTCACAAATGGTTTCCAAGTTTTTTCTGATGCTTCCATGTTTGGTGGGACTTACCCACAGTCCATGGGGTATTTTCATATGGCTAATAAAGTTCATGGAGGATCTAAGGATATATGTATTTATATAGTGGAGTATATACTAGAGGAATATGAATTAGGGCTAGCTACTGTTTGATTTATTTTGTTTATTTTATCTTCTTTGGTGCTCTATTTTTTGGATAAAAGTTATATAAATTATTTTAAATTTATAATGTTAATTTAGGTGTTGGGATTAATTTTTGATCTTATTATTCTCTTTTGGGATATATACATGACTTTTGGAAATAGTTCTAAATATTTTTTTGAGTATCTCTCATGTCTAGTGATAATAGCCAACCTTAAGGTGGAGTGGGGATATATAGTGCTTGATATTTATATCATCAAAATGATTATTATCATGGATTGGATGATTAGTGTTAAGAGATAGATCGACTATTATAATAATCTCATTTAGTTTTAATATCTTGATGGGGCCACTCATGCCTCTTAAGATGAGTGGGATTCGAAGTTTAGGAGAGTGGATCAAGTTGTTCCATATGTCTTAGTGATCTCTTGTCAGTTTTCAAATATGGTCCTTGATGTCGTTGATCCTTGTTTGATTATTCCACTTCCTGCAATGGTGTGATCATACCTATATGTCATTTTGGATTATTTTTCTAGTTTACCACTACAGTGAGTAGTTGAGTATACTATTGAACAACTACCTATTAATATGTCTATTCATATTCCATCTTATCATATCAGACCTAATGAGTTGGTGGAATTTAAGGTTCATCTGGTGGACCATTAGGATAATGGATTTATTCTTCTTATCATGTCACCATGGGATTTTCATTTCCTCTTTTCTAAGAAGTCATATGGGTGACTTAAACTTTGTGTGTATTATTGAAGTTTTATCAGGTGATAGCTAAGAACAAATATCCATTTCCTATTATTGATGATCTCTTTGATCAGCATGGAGGAGCTTGTTGGTTTTAAAAGATTAACCTGTGTTCAGGGTACCACTAATTGAGATTCTGAGAAGATGATACTCATAAGATAATGATTAGGATCTGGTATAGGAATTTCATGTTTTTGGTTAATCCTTTCGGTCTCACTAATGTTCATGTACTATTTATGGCATTAATAAACCATATTGTTCATCATTTCCTAATCTATTTTGCTACTGTGTTCATGGATGATATTTTGGTGTACTCCAATATATAGGAGTAGCATATTAAACATTTTAATATCATTCTTAGAACCTTGAAGGAACATTGTTTTTATGGTAACACTTCCAAGTGTGATATATTGATTCGAGATGTAAATATTTTGGTGCATGTTATTTCTGAGAGGCATGTCTTAGTGGATCCCAAAAAATATACAAGTGGTTATTTCTTTGGATTATCCTAGAAATGTGTTTGATATCTAGAGTTTCATGGGTTTGGATGGTTATTACATAATGTTCATTCATAATTTCTCCATGATCATATCTCCAAGGATATATTTAACCCATAAGGTCATCATGTTTGAGTGGATTAAAAAATATTGTAGATATTTTGAGGAAATGAAGAATAGATTGACATCGAATCTAGTTTTTATTCATCTGAAACCAAGTGTGGGTTATGATGTTTTCTATGATTCTTCTAGTATGGGTTTGAGATGTGTCTTTATATAGGGGAGATAGGTGGGGTATGTGTTTCTCTCTTGGTTCATCCCCCTGATAAGAACTACTCTACGCATGATCTTTAGTTGGTAGTGGTTATGCATGTACTCAAAACAAGGCATCACTACCTCTTTCTAGATAGTTTTTCAGTATATACTGATCTTAAAAGAAATAAGTATATTTTTAATCAGAGGGATATGACCTTGTGATAGAGATGCTGGGTTGAGTATCTATAAACATTTGATTTTTATATTTCTTCTACTCTTGGGAAAGTGAATGTGTACATTTATGCATTGAGAAGTAAATTACCAGAATTAACATTAAAGTAATTAGTGGAAGAGTGTTCTCTGATGAGTGTGTTTTCTGAAATGATCTTGGGAGTGGAAGAATCAAGTGGGTGGGTGTGGTTTTATTCAATAAGGGGTGACTCATCATTTTATGAGATGGTTTTTCTAGATAATGTACCTAAACAGAGTTATGAGGCTTTAGTAAAATCCTAAATGGTGGGGATACCTTTGGTGAGTGATCTAAGTCTCCTAGTGGCGCTTTGTGTTTCCAAAGTTGGTTGGTTGTTCCTTTTTCTCTGAGGCTGGAGTTGATGGAGAGTGTAAACCATTCATGTTAGTCTATGTACCCTAAGACTACCAATATGTATCATGACTTGTGAATTTAGTATTGGTGGTTGGGATGAGACCATTGATTTTGGATTTTGTATCATAGTATATTACATGTCAAAAAAATAAGGTATATCAGCAGAGGCATGCATGTTTTTTGCATCACTTACCCATTCTATCATAAAAGTGGGATGATATTTAAATAGTATTCTTAATTAATATACCATATAATCCAAAGGATAAATATGTTATTTGGGGGATCATTTCTCAAATCACCAAATTGGGACATTTTCTCCATGTCAAGTAGATTATGAAATTTAATCATCCTGGGGAATTTTATGTTAGAGAGATTATAAGACTCCATGGGGTTTACTCTATGATTGTTTCTAATAGGGACCATTGGTTTACATCCAAGTTTTAGAATTCTTTTTAAGAGGCATTGGGCTCCCATGTGTAAATTGATCACTTCATATCATCCACATATGCATAGATAGACAAAGAGGTCTATCTAGGTTCTTAGGGATGTTCTCCTGGAATGTGTACTTGATTTCAGTGGATCTAGGGAAAAGCATTTTCCTCTGGTCCAGTTTACTTATAAAAATATTTATCACTCCTAGATTAACACTACCCCTTTTAAGGAATTGTATGGGATTCCCCTTGGATCTCCCAATTTCTGATCAAAGTTTGGAAATAGGTCCTTGATTGGTCATGTATTGTTTGGGAAATGATAGAAATAGTGTAGTTGATACATAGAAACTTATTCAAAATACAGAGTTACAGAAATCCCTATGTGGACTGTCGACAATGGATGTGGGAGATTGATATGGGAAATCATGTTTTTATCAAAGTTTCATCATGCTTAAGACAGCATTGGTTGGGTATACATGTAAAGTTATCACTAATTTATACTGGACCCTTTTAGATTTTTAAGAATCTTGTAAATATGGTGTATTAGTTGTAATTTTTGTCTCATTTGAATTCCATCCACAATGTGTTTCATGTTTTTCAGTTGAGGAGGTATAAACTAGATCTTTCCCATGTAATTGAATGGGACAATGTTGATCTTGATCCTAACAACAATGTTTTCAAACATACATTATAGATTATGGATAGCTGATAAAAGGTATTTCATGGTTGAATAATTCCATTTATTCATGTACTGTGGAAATGGTGATAGGATAGACATGAGATGTGGGAACAATAATTGTTGATGAGGTTGTAGTGTCCTTCCCTTTTTTTGAGATCATATTAATTAAATTATTATTTTCAAGGATGAAGTGTTTTGAATTTGTATCTACTATAAATGTGTTGAAATTTTAGTTTTTACGTTTATGATATTCATAGGGCATTTTGGTAATCTTTGGTCTAAAGGAAAAATGGATTTTTAAACCAAGTAAACTTCCCCCAAAAAACTATAATGGTTCTATTAATCCTGGAATGTATTTTTACCTTAGGGTGTGTGGGAATAAAGAGTTTTTTTCTGTGTGTGTTTCATTATAATTAAATAATAATTCATTGATTTAGGTCACATGAACTTAATTTTTGTTTTTAGATAAACATTTTATTTCTTTAAAACCATGTATTTGATTGATAAACCATTATCTTAGTATTTCTTTGGGAATGGTATATTATTTAACATCATTATTATTTCACATTAGAACTATTTTTCTATAAATATATAATTTATCTTTTTTAATTTTTCATTCATGCATGGTTTATATCTAGACTATTTAGAAGATGAGAAAAAGGATGTGGTGGTTAATTGAGGTAGGATAAAGCAACCCTATAAATTCTAATTATGTGTATTATTTGATGTAGTTAAATTTAAAATTTAATTTAATTATTAATTAAATAAATCATTAATTGATCATGTTGTAATTTTTTTATGAAAATACAAATATTAAATTAGTTTAAAATTTACATAATGAGATTGAGAAAAAATGGAATATGGTGTTTATGTTCTTTCTTTATAGTCTTCAAGGACCATGATCGACCACCCTTATCCAAATAGTTTTGCAAGAACTAAGGTTAAAACATTATCTTAAATTAATTATGACTAGTGGCATGTCATTTTGAAGAAATTTTTGAAAAAATATATTGAAATCAGATTATGTATTCTTATTTACCAAAGGGGGTTCCAAATATTATGAGGCAGACTCATTATTTTGAGTTGGGTCCCAAATTGTAAGACTATCTAATTATTTTAGTAGAATAATTTAAAAATAATAATTAATGAATGTGAGATAGTCTTAAAATTTTGGGAATTATTTTATCCTAATAAGATTTGAAACCATGCTTCTTGGATCAAGAATGAAATACTTACCAACTTAATTGCACTATAAATTTTCACCTAACAGTACTAAAGCAGCAATATTGTTCAAAAAAATTAGGCTTTTGACCCTCAATTTTAAGTCTTCAGGACATAGATCCTTTGGGTCATGAAATGCCTTCAGACCATAGGTCCTTCAGTCTATCATTAGTTGTAATCAGGTTTTATGGTAAGCCTATGTGAGTGGATTAGCACAACATTTAGGTAGAGCAGCATGGTGATATGTAGGCATCCCCGGGTGGGTGGCCTTGAATTAAGGAAGTTTGTGATGGCGCCTATGAACCAGCCTTTCTTCCCCAAGGTTTACTGATGTGTGGTGAAGGATTGGACTTCCTTGTGACTATCAAAAAAGTGGGAATAGTCTGATAAAACTCTAGACAAGAAAGTGATGTGGTGGGGAGCCACACAAACATCACTGAGTGGGTGGATAAAAAGACATATGGGTGAGATAACACATATCATATGGCCCTCTTCCAGAATAGATTTATGATGTGGAATGGTGGTGTTCTCTTCCATGGTGTATCAAAGTGAATCTCAACACACACACAAATATGGGTGGGATGGCTTTCTGACTGATAACATAGTGCAAGGTCTACTAACAAGGGGTTTTATGGAGTATGACTGGTAACATGATAGGATGAAATCTTTTCATTCATGCATTTAGGTTATCTCGTTTAGGGACTTTAAGACACATCCAGTTGGGCCTTTTTTCCATCAAAATTCATGTTCTTTTGGTCATAATATGTAATAAAATAGGTTCAATGAGTGTTTGTCATTCCGTGTGGTGAGGGATGAGGATTGACTCACTGGGGTGTCGAGGTGTGTGTGTTTGTGGTTTGTAATCTCATCTATCTAATATATATAAATATAAATATGTATATTTATAAATAATTTTATATAAAAATATTTATAAATATAAATTAATGAGAATAAATAAATATAATTATAAATTTAAAATATGTTTATCTATAAGTATGTATTTTTTGTTATATACTTATTTATATTCCAACTATTTTTGTAAACATCATTTAAACATGTATGTGTGTGTGAATATTTAAATTAAAATGTAAATATGTATATATATATAATCTAATATACATATAAAGTGTATTTTTATAAAATTAAATTAATAAATATTTATATATATTCTTATTTATATTTATAACTATATAATTCTAAATATGTATATATAGGTTGAAAATAAATAATATTAATTATAATTAAATATAAATAAATAAAATGAATAAGTACACGCACATTTTAAATTTATAATTTTATTTATTTATTAACTTATTTTTATAACTATATATTCACAAATTTAATTATTTAAATTAATTTACAAATACAGATGTTTATATTTCTATATTTAACATGTGTGTGTTTGCATATATATATATATATATATATTTAAAATTAAAATATAAAAGCACACACATAGATATATTTATAAATAGTTTATTAATTCAAAATTAAATTAATATATATTTATATATTTATTTATATATTTATATAAATTTTTCATTATATATATATATATTTGAAATAAATAACTATAAATATATTTGAATATAGATATGTAATAAGAATAATTGTTTAAATAAATATTAATATGTATATATATATATATTAATCATTAAAAAAATTCTTTATAAATTGTTTCTTATATATTTTAATTTAAATAAATAATTTTTTTATATATACATATATTTTAAATTTACAAATACATATAAATTTATTTATTTTTATAATATCTTTTTCATAAATATATATATATATATATATTAAATTATTAATAAGTATACATATTTATATTTATATATTTAATGCTTTTATGAGTTTATATATTTATATATGTGAAATTTTAAATAAATATATATTTATGTATTTCATTATATGTAAATATAATTAATATATATATATATGTGTGTGTGTGTGTGCATTCTTATTCATTTTATTTATTTATATAGAGATATAATTAATATTATTTATTTCAATTTTATATATGCATATTTAAAATTATATATTTATAAAAACAAATCAAAATATTCATAAATACGTGTTAATTTAATTTTATATAAATATAATATAAATTTATTTGATTGTATGTATATATAAATACTTATATATTAATTAAATTATGCATATATATATATACATAATTGTATATTTAAATGGGTTTTTTAACAATGAAAATAATAATAAGTATATAAATAAAAATGGAGACATATAAATACATAAATTTAAAATTTATAAATATAGTTTTATATTTTTATAAACGTATATTCAGAAATATATATATTTAAAAAAAATTATAAATATACATATTTATCCAAAATCATGAGACTCCCTCATGATTTTGTAACCACTTCCAATAAATAATAAACCCTAAACCCATATAAATATTTTTTTTTAAAAATAAATTTATTTAAAATAATCCCACCAGTGGATGTGCTTCATGTGAAATGGGATCCCATTGCCTTGCAAGGTGGCGGTTAACTTTTCATTTTGAAAACATGGAGGATATGGGGGCACCTGATGGTGATTGGTATAGAGATAGTGGTGCGTTGTGGAACAAAAAAGATAGGGGGAAGTTTGTGTGTGTGTGTGTATGTGTGGCAATGCATGTGTATGTGGGTGTGAACGCTCGCATGCATGCATTCATATGTGAGTGAGTGCATTAGTGCATGTGTGAATGTGTGTCTATGTGAATGTGTGTGTGCCTGTATATGTATGTGTCTGTGTTGTGTGTGTGTGTGTGTCATTACATATTTTTATGAAGGTATGGTGATATAAATACTGATAACATGAGATGAAGAAGACTCCTACATTGGGCCTTTTGGCCACATGTCGTCCTTTTTAGTCTATGGGCCTTTAGGCTATTTAATATCCCTTGAGTTTTCATAAATAATAATAGAGTTCTGCCATGTACATATTATTTCATGTGGGGATTGATGAGGCTAGACCAACTAGGATGTCTGGGTGTGTGTGTTGTCTGGTTTCTTTTAATCCCATTTATATATAATAATATTAAAAATAGTATTACTATATATTATTGTGTTTGTATGTGTGTACATTTGTATAGATATAAAATCAATAGAAATTGGATGAAATATCTAACATCATTTTATTCATATTAGGTTTTTTTAGATTAAGTGTAGTGGAAGTTCTAATAAAAATTAAGGAAATTATTAACCCATATCAAAAGGTAAAGCGCCAAAAAATTTATAAAAAATGGAAATAGGGGGTTTCAAAAATATGAGGGACAAGTCTGACTCAATATCCTCAAGAAAATAAAAAGTCCAAAAATAGGCATCATATTTTACTCTAAATTTCACAAAAAAAACATCAATTCTATTATTTTTTCTGATGGTATTTGATATTTTAAAAAATAAAATTATAATAAAAGTAATATTATAATTACTACTACTACAAGTTTGTTTACCCATATGGTTTTGGGGTAAGGTCTTGAGTTCAAGTATCTCCATGTGAATTTGTGGTTTTCCTTTGTTTTTGACATATCCATGGATATTTATAACAATATTATATATATATATATAAACAAATATTTACCATTTCTATTCAGTTCACAAATTTGAAAATGGAATCCTATATCAATTTTTTTCTCCACAAATAGTGTGATGATCAATTTTTTTAGGTTAATAGAGTTCGTTTAAGGAGCATATTTTTGAAAATATTGAATAATGAGAATGATAAAGCATAAAAAATTTAAAAAATACATATTCTACATATTTAATGAGAAAATATAAATAGTGTCCTCCATTTTTATATTTGATTCTCCTATGATAAGTAAGTTGTTAGAAGATGTTTTGGAAATAGGTTTGTGCATTGGATGCCTAAACGCCCAAAGGCTTATAATTTTTTATTAATTTGGATAGTCCCCTTTTACAGGTTTAGGGGTCACCTTTACATAGCCCGTAGACCAAAGAGGTACAAACCCTTTGTAAATTTACGGTCCTTTTAGGCCCAAAGACAAAATACACAATAGAAATCCCACTCAACTGATAAAAATTTTCATCCATAGCAACCCACATGAAAATATTATCAGCAAGCATCCCATTTCATAACTTCATGGGTTTGGTACTGATGGAAAAGACATACCCTCTCAAATATCCAAATATTATAGCACTACTAGTGGATTATCCTTGATCTTGCCTTGTCTAGAATGCACCTTGGTATGATACCCTCAATTAATGTTGTAAATCAGTTCATCGAATCCCTCCACCATACTTCTTCATCATTACCGTTGTTCTCACTCAACTAGATATTTCATAACTCCAACAACTATATCGACAGCACTCTGTAGTGGCTAATAAAAATTTAAAAATTAAATTATACCATAGATATTTTATTAAGAATAAAAAAAGTCTATATTTATATTTCCTAATCATTCCAATAAAAATATTAAATTAAATAATCTGACTGAAATATAATTACATTAATATAGAATTCAATTTCCCAAAAAAAATACTCAAGTAGATATGAAAACAAAACACCCATAGCCACCATTATCCTATGATTAACCAAATTTCATACAAAAAAAGTACATGTGTATAATAAAAAATGTTTATTTTAGTAATAGTACAAAAAAATAAAAAAAATAGAATTGAAATGTTATATAATATATTATAAATTTTAATTTGAATGATATGAAGTCTATTACTACAAGTCAAAAATGAAAAACCAATTGTTTTTAATAATTTATCATGACAATCATAGTGTGTTCTATCTATTTTTGTATGTGATGATCATTTGGAACAAAAATGTCACTTATAAATGAAAACATAAAATTACAGTCATATTTTTTATACAATGTGTTAGATTAGAATGTGGTTAATTCCTACGATTCACAACTGAATTTGAGATCTTTTTCCTAATGTTTCAATATAGTCCTATCATATTTACTTAGATTTGTGTATATGATTCTTATTTTAAACTATATTTTCATTTTTAAATGAAAACATGCATTTTTGGTCATACTGGAAACACCATGTGTAACATTAACATAATTTTAATTCATAAATGTCACAAATGTCACAAATTAATCACATATTATTTTCTTAAAGTATCAGGACATTTTTTTAGTATTGAGTATATGATGTGAATTTTAGACTGAAATGAAACTTTTAAATTGAAAACTTTCCCTTTCAATCAATCTGGCCCCATCATGTGCCATATTGACATGAGGTTGATTCCAACACATCATAAATGAATCATATATTATTTTTTTAATGTATCAGGATAATTCAAGCATGTTTGATTAGTTTTGTCTATGTGATGCACATTTTGAGTTTAAATGTTACTTTTATTCTTAAAACATGGATGTTGAGTCTTATCATCCACACTATGTGTCATATTTACATGTGTTTGATTACAATATTTCATAAATTAATCCTATATAGTTGTCCAAAATTATTAATAAAATTATAGTTTTTCCTTTTTTGAGTATGTGATGCGTGTTTCGAACAAAAATATCACTTTTAAATGAAAACAATAACTTTTAGTCATACAAGCCACACCCTGTGATAGATAGATGTGACTCTATTTCCAATACTTCATAAATTAATTACTGATATTTTTTCATAAAGTATCATTAAAATTGCCTCATGTTTTTTTAGTATATAATGCATGTTTCAAACTAAAATGTCAATTTTAAATGAAAACATGCACTTTAAGATATATCATCTAAACTGTGTATTAGATTTATGTTCAACTGATTCTTACACATCATAAAATAATTATGGATCTTTTTTATAAAGTATCATTATAAGAAGATTATTTTTTTCTTATATTTGAGTACGTGGCACACAATATGAAATAAAATCCCACTCTTAGATAAAAAAAACACTTTTATTCATACCATCTAAACTTTGTGTTAGATTGATGTGTGGTTAATTCCTATATGTTATAAATGAATTATAGATTTTTTAAATTAAATATCAAAAAAATACAAGTTTTTTTCTCTATTTTGAATATGTAAATAATTTTTTGAACTAAAATGTCATTTTTAAATTGAAACATGCATTTTGTTCATATTATCCACATAGCGTATCTAATTGATGTGCAGTTGATTATTATATTTCAACAATTAAGTATGGAATAATAATATAATGTATCAAGATAAAAAAAATCCTATTTTCTAGGTTTTTAGTATGTAAAATATGTTTTTACCTAAAATTTCACTTCTAAGTAAAAAACTACATGTACAATTATACCAGCAACATTGTATATCAAATCGATGAGCAGTTAATTAATACATGATAGAATAAATTATCTATATTTTTTATCAAATATCATGAAAAATAAAGAATTTTTTTTCATATTTTTTAGTATGAAATGAATGTTTTGATTTAAATTCCATTTTAAATATATAGTTATTTTTTGTTATACCAGCCACACAATGTCATGGATCGATGTGTAGTTGATTCCTGTATATGAAAAATGAATTATGGATCATTTTTATAATATACCAAGATAATATTGATTTATTTTGTTAGTTTTGATTATGCAACAGATGTTTTGAACTAAAATTTCACTTTTAAACAAAAATAAAGACTTTTAGTCATGCCAACCGCATTATGTTCCATATTGACATGTGATTAGCTATTACATGTTAAAAATAAATTATCAATATTTTTAATTAAATATCAATAAAATACAAGTGTTTTTTCCTAGTTTTGAGTATGTGAAGTATTTTTAAATTAAATTTTCATTTTTAAATAGGACAATACACTTTCAGTCATACTAGCCACACAATGTATCAAATTTATGTGAGGTTGATTTTTACACTTCAAAAATGAATATTGAGCCATTTTTATATAGTATAAAAATAATCTAAACACATTTTATTGGTTTTGATTATGTGATGTGTATTTTAGACTAAAATGAAACTTTTAATCAAAAAAATGCACTTCCAATAAACCCAACCACACTGTGTCTTGTAATTATGTATAGTTAAATCTTACATTTCATAAACCTGTCATGGATTACATTTCTAGTGAAAAAATAAAATATTAGTTTTCTTTCTTTCTTTTTACTATTTAGCATGTGTTGTGAAAAAAATGTTACTTTATACAAAAAATGTGCACTTTGAGTCATAGAAGGCGCATTGTATTTCAAATTGATATTTGGATGATTCCTACATTCCAAAAATAAATCAAAATTCATTTTCTTAAATTATTAAGACAATTTGTCCATGTATTATCAATTTTGACTATATGATGTGAATTTTGAGATAAATTTATATGTTTATATCGAACACATTAACATTGAGTCATATCATCCACATCAAGAGTCAAATTAATGTATAGTTTATTCTTATTTTAGAAAAATTAATCCTAAATAATTTTCCAAAAGTATCAAAAAATCCATATTTTTTTCTTTTTTTTGAGTGTGTGACATGTATTTTGAACTAAAATATTAATTTTGATTGAAAACATGAACTTTTCATCAAACCATCCTCAGAATTTATCAAATTAACATATGGTTAATCCATTCATGTAAAAAATGTATCATATATAATTTTATTAATGTTTTAAGTCAATATAAGAATGTTCAATCTATTTTTGAGAATGTGACATGAATTTTGAACTAAAATTTTATATTTAGGTGAATGGATATAATCAAATAAATTCAGAAAATTATGAAGGGGATAGGTATAAATGTATATAATTTCCCCAATAAAAGTAGTAATAAATTTATAAAAGTGATAGTTTCATGTCCAAATCATATACTTTAGTAAATTTAACAACATGTAGTTTGATCTATAAAAAACAATTTGTCTCTCCTTCATGTAATTAAAAGGGAGTGAACCCAAATATGAATGCATTTCATCAAAAAAAACATAAAGAATAAACTAAATAAAAAATAGCATCATTGAAAGAACTTTAAATATTACCTGAGCATGTCATCTCTATAGAAGCCTTTATTGAGAATTGATTTTTCTCCATGATTTTTGGGAAAATTAAGAGCACAAAAATCCTCCTTAAAAATTTGAGGGTCTATCTTAAAGAAATAATTTCCCCATTAGACACCAAATTCATGATTTGACATGAAGTGAGAGTCTTAATTAGAAATGGTTTCTTAAAGAAGGTACTTAGAATCTGTTTGAAAACCTTTTTTATTCTTCATAGGAAAAAAATAACTTATGAAGTGGAATTATAAAGGGGAAATGATTTTATACAACAAATAAAAATTATTATTATTATAGTGTATTTTTCTATATTTAAAAAATAAATAAATGTTTATAATACTAAATAAGGGGTAGATAAACCAATTATTTTCAAACATTGTGGGAATAAAATATTAATGTTATAAGAAATAAAATCTGAATGATTTCTAAAAAATTATGACACCATGTAACATACCAATTCATTTCTAAAAAAATATTCTTCTAATTTTTAATACATGTACTATTGATAATCCTGGTAGTACTGATAAAATATAAATAGAAAAATGATAATAAATATATTAAATGAAATTTTAATTATAATTATAATTTATTCTTTAAGGGAGATACTTTTTTCAAGTAATAATATATTATTCCTAAATTTAAAAATATAATAACCACAATCATCATCATTACTTTGTTTTTGACACTATATATGCATTTAGAAAAATAATTAATCTGTTAATATATGTTTTGATCGGTATTTAGGGAAACTAGTTTGTTGAAGAAATATTATATCATTCAAAAATGTTGAATTTAGTGTATTAGAAATTGATATAAGATATAAAGTGTGGTTGATTTTTTGTATTCATGTATATTTTATACTTGAAATAAATCTCTACGGTATCTAAATTGATTGTAATGAGAAGACAGTGATTCATCAAAAACAAAAGAGAATGAGTAATAAAAACAAATAAAAATATATTATATATTATATGATTATATATTTATACCCATGTATTCTAGGTATTAAGAATAATCTATCATCTTCTAGTTTATTTTAAATCATTGTGTCTGCTTGGTGTATTTTTTTTTAATGTTAGATTCTTCCATTTAAAGTTATAATTTTCAAATAATTTGAGGGCTAATGTGTCCAACATTTTCTTTACAAGGTTTTCCATTCACATACTAATGATATATATATGCCAAAAAAATACAAAAAATTATTTAACTATAATTAACATTATAGATCAACTATTGGATAAAAATATTATGAAAATGTATATCATGCATACATTACTAACTAAGGATCTCGACAATTTATGCATGAGAATCTCATTTAGATTCTCATGACCAATCATGACTGGAATGAAATCTCTATACATTTGATCTTAAAATTCAATTATTATGTATTTTGATATTTAAACATTGTATCTACATAAACATGTAATATTAGTAAATGAGGGAGTTGAATTGGTAGGGTAAAGGTATAATCAATCATATGTTCTTTTCAATTTATTGGTTGATCTTGAATTTTTTTTATCGTACATTTAGTTTCCCCTTATTTTGGTCCATCATAAATAACATTTTTAATTTGAGATATTTTTTGTTAATTGTTAAAGGATTTTTATAAAAAATATATTATAAATGACAAACCTTGTTATCTTTATGTATCATTATAATATTAAAAAACCATACTCTGAATGTCCTAATAGCATGTTCAGCCGTGTGAATATCTAGAACATCAAATATAATATATAACTTGACACATAGATCATAATTTATGTAAATATCTACTCTTACATGATATTTTGTAATTTGTTTGCTGTATAGAATATATCCTTGAATATCATGTTGTATACCCCTTACAATAAGGTGATGGGTGGGTGATTATGGTTATAAATCAAATTAAATTTTACCATGAAAATTTTAGTACATGAAATGTATCAATATTTGTTTGAATAAAATATAGAATAATTTTTCCTAATAATATTGATTAACTAGTGTAAAATATGCCTTTGAGGAGAATGGATAGACTCAATGTTTGGGGTGTATCTTATTTTACTGGTTCCTTGTCTATTTTTTCTTATCATTGATCCTATCGTATAAACTAATATAACAAAAGAGGATTCCAAGTAACTATTTCTATTATAGAATATATATTTACCTTTTATTCCATACATCTTATTATTTATATCATTCTGTACCTTTTCTTTCTCAAAATATGCTTGAGGTGAAACTCTAAAAACTAAACCTATAATATGTAAATATTATTTTGTCTACATCAAATCCAATAAGAGGATATGTTCATTGAGTATAGATGATGATGATGATTCTTATGTCTAAAAAAGATAAAAATAAGTAAAATAAGTATTTATTGTTATATAATAATTATTTAAAGAAGAATAAATCTATATTATGTCATACTTACATATTATCCAAATAATTTTTATGTGTTTTTATATATTATTTATCCATTTTTATTTACATGAGCCTATTTCCATGCCACATGATATAAAATGGATGTGTCTTTAGATTCATATTAATTAGTCTACATAAAAATAAATAAACATAATTATGTTTTTTCATATCACATAATATTTTTATAGTAGATTTAAAATAAATATCATTCATTTTTCAAGTGAAGTGCACCCCATCCATGACTTATAGTAGGGGTATGTTTTTTTTATTCATGTTTCTTATTTTCACCAATCCTTTGATACTTCATAAATTAAAAATTAAAAATTAAATTGATCAATACATGTAATATCAAATGAAATATTATCAGTTAAAATGTACCTAAAGTGATTCATCTTCATGATGGCCAATGAAAGTATTCCATGTTTCTTGGTTTATCGGGTCTATATATATTATTGTTTTATGGGGGTTTACATTCCCCATATTGTTATTGAGATTATGTTTCATAAGAATTGTCTAAACCACTCTATAATCCTTTCCAAAAAATATTAAAACAAACTATATTAAATAATAGTATAAAACAAATTTTCCTTACAAGGTATAATGAAGAGTAAATCATTGTTTTATTATTTAATTTTTTAGTAAAATACAAAAATTATATCATTTTTTTTCCTTAATGTCTTTCTAAACTATTTTCTTCAATACATGATAAGCATTGTTCTATATATCTGTATCAATCGACACATGCATTATAGTTGTGAATCAATTATAACTAATGAAAATTGACTTTTTGGGGTCAACAGGTTGGCTGTTTCCATTCCACCCAACCTCAAATTTTATGCCTTTCCATTTTTTCTTAATAATTTTTATTAATACTATTATTCTATGATGCTCTTATCTTTTTCAAACTACATATTTTTTACCCTCTAATATTTCCTCAATTCAATCACTATGAATATGTTGTTACTTGGGATTACTATCATCATCCTATGTATATTACATTATTTAAAAAAATATTTTAAAATATAATTTATATTACATAAATGCAGTATTGAACACATAATATTATCAAGAAACAAATTATATATTAAAAAATAATAACATGTTAATTGAAAATTATTTTTTTCTCTTTAAGTATTGAAGGAATTTTTCCCCTCTATTGGGTATCTAAATCCCATCCTTGACTACTCTCATATAAATAAAACCTTCAATATAGGGATTTCCATGAAATGATTGTGATTCCCCAATGAAAGGGTCATCCTTCGTTAAATTTTTATTAGATTGTTCATTTTTGTTGGGTCAAAAATAGAACAACTATCCCATTTCTATTTTCATTATAATGAACATAAAATACATTTACTACATATAATGGAATTACAAAAAATTTATCTCTTTACCCTTACTTACTAAAATTATGTTTCACAAATCCTCATTCTTAAATTTTAATTAACACATTTAATCAACCCATTTTAGTCAAAAAAAGAAATTTGAATGTTGTGTTATCTTAATACCCTTTTTATGATTTCAAACTATAACGTATTTGGGTAATTTGGATTTATTTCCTTATTAAAAAATATATGTATAACTCCCAACACAAGTGTAACTCCACTATTGTTCATTATACTGCATTCATCTAGTTATTTTGTATATAATTTATAACTATTAATTGTATAACCATTATAAGATAATACATATATACTTACCATCATTTCATCTATAATTTTTTTATTGAAATTGAGTAATTTTTTACAGATAAATCCTTATAAATTTGATATCAAAACAATCCTATAAACTATTGATTATTTATATTTAATTTCAATATTTTCACCTCTGATGGATTCAAATGCCGAATAATTACATTGTGGGTTACAATATATGGTGAAACCTCTAAAATATTGTGTAAGATGAAATGTTTATTCTGATCTAGATTGGTAATGGTAATTGTTACAACAAAACTTCAAAGGATTCCTTCACCCCCAAGGATCTTCTTATGATGAAATTTTAGGAGACTCGTTCTATCCACACCTTATAGGTAGTCGGTACAAAATATAACATCTTCCTCAAAAATATATCTCTTAACAATGCAACATTCTTGTCAACTTTTACTTTTTTTATACCTTTTAAAAATATTCATATATCATTTAGTTGGATACATCCATTTAGAATATATAGGTGTATATATATATATATATCAAATTAAGTAACCTATCAATTATATCATCATATAAAAATATTATGGTGAGAATAAAATCTAAAATTAAATTAATATGATAAAAAATCTCATTTACATATTTCAAAACATTTTCAGGTCTATTACTTTAATACATAAATCATTGAAAAATAAATTAATCTTGTTAAATGTGTGTCTGACACTTTTTTTGAATAATACAAAATAAATATATAGAAATTTAATAATTGATAAAAACATGAATTAAAATTGATTTTAATTATTTTAATTTTAGTCCTCTTAACATAAAACCATTCATCAATATGATATTCTTGATAATTTATTAATACCACTTCTAAATATTTACACCATTAAAAAGGTTATAAAACACATATCCATATTTCATGGAAAGAGTGTAAGTGGTTGGGGGAATAAAATTCAACCTTCCACCCATCACTTATGGAAACTCTTCCCATATACTGTTTAAATTCACGTCCAAGTTAATCCCAATTTCATCCTTTTTTTACTGGGTTTATTTAGTAATGTTTAAATAACATTATCACATATGTTTTTTCTACACGCATGATATCAAGAAAACAATTTGGGTACAAAAAATTGTAGTATGAATATTTAATAAAAACAAATCAATTTTTTTAATGAGTTTTCATAAGGTTTTTCAAAAAAACGTTTTATAAAAAATGGTGAAAATATCCCTTACTTTCTCAAAATTCTGATCACTAATTAGTGTAAATTATATTTAATCATCTTTTGAATTCCCATTGAATTATTTCATCCATGATTGGTATTTATGATGTTAGGGTAAAAATATATGATTTCCTACAAACACTATCTTTAAGGAATGCTTAAACCTAACTGAGTGTGCGCCATATTTAAAAATTGGACACCCTAAATTCCTTAAATGTTATATTATAAAAAAAAATTCACAAGTAGGAAAGTCATTTATCATCCCACACAGTATTTCTCTCAAAATGAAGTTTTTATTTCAAAAATAACATACAAAATAACACGAAAATCCTATATGAATTCTGTATCTTCAATCAATATATCCAAATAAAAATAGGTATAATTACCCAGTTGTTTTTTTACCTATATATGAAGATATAACATAATGTATTTTATCTTCATTCATAACCATGATTTAATATTGTAATTTAATAACTTAACTGGACATGAATTGTGGGTGTTACGTTTTACATAAATAAGATTCACTCAATCTATAAATAGCTTAAGATGGAGGATTCTCATCTTGTTTTTAAATGGATACGTTGGATAATTTTATTCTACTAAAGATATTCTAATGGGTGATGAACTTTCATATCTTAAATTATTATATTTTGATCCATGAAAATTACCTTTTAGTCACCCCACTTCCATATTTCCATCTAAACCTTGGAATTATAATAATGTACCATACAACATTTTAGGGACTTGATTCATCTTTATTATATAGATTCACACTACATGTAAGGAATTTTTTAAGTGATTCTTGGTCATTGAGAAACAATATACATTCATTTAGGAAAACATGTATACTTTCATAGAACATTCCCACTAAATTTAATTTTTTTAACTTTATATGTATCAAAAGTAAGCTCATTGTCTTATGATATCTTATCATTAAAGAGAGAAAGTATTTTTATAAAAAAAGTGTATATTTATTCATTACTAGAATTCAAATTTTATAGATTCATTATGGCTCAAAATTTTGTATAATTATTATATCTAGAATAAAATTGAATCATTACACAACCCTTTAACATCTATGAAAACTTTATAAAATCATGAAGTTCAACTTTAACCACAATTTTCATTTAATAAAATTATATTTCCATCATTTTTATAAATTTAATCATATTAAATGATCCAAAAACTTCAATTTTATCATAACCATAATTTACACATGTAATCATAGCAAATGAACCATAATCCGTAGTGTTATCCTAGTCTCCCAAAACATTCAGTTATTCCCCATTTTTTTATTCAAACATTTATATCTTCAATCTATTCAATGAAGGTTAAAGTGGTCTTCCAACTCCTAGGGAAAAATTTCTCTTGAATGAAAACAGTTTAATGATGTATAAATGATTTGAGAAGGGTCATATTCATGATTTGTTCCAAACATTATAAACATTTTTACCCCATAGTCAAACACATTTTTTATATGATTAAAATTAGCCTATTTCTTATTCATATATATCCTATTTAGTTCAATAATGTTCATATTTTATAATAAATAAAAAATACTTAGAATGTATTCATATAATATATATATTTTTACATCCATAAACTATATAATTATAACATTAAAAATTATAATTATAATTTATAATATATACATATATAATGTATATAAAATAATAGATATAAATCATATATCATATAATGAAATAAAATATATACATATTATAAAACCCATATTCTAGAAATAATCAAATCTTTTCTCTTAGTGTGAAATGTTTTCTTACTGTGAATATTGAAGCTTCATTCACAATGTGATGGTATAATGAGGAAAATTATAAATTTCTATATATATAAATATAAAAATAGAGAGATAAATACACAGATATACTAAATATGTAAAGTAAATTTTACGATTCAATCCATAAATTAGAGGATATCATATTGGATAAAAGGTCTAATAATAATAACATAAAATGATTATTATATAAGGATATTATACATATTTCTTTTTGAATCCATGATCCTCTATGAATTCTCCTATTGTTGACTACTTTTATCTAAATATCCTTCAAGGTCCATGGTTTTACATTACATATTTCTCTATAAATATATATTAAAATATTATTTTAGGTTAAACTAATAATTTAAAACATTATAATATTTAATTTAATTTTTTAAAAAATCTAAGTAAAATTCACAAAATATCATTTGAAAGGAAACTCCACTAGCTTGAATAAATTAATAATTTTATTTCATATTCTAAAAATCTATTAAATAGGGTATTTTAGATTAATAATCATCAATAAAAAAAATCATTCCCTTTAAACACATGAAATGGATCGTACTTTAACTTCAATAAAGAATCATTTAAAATATATATATATATAATTGAATCTAATAATGATTTAATTTTCATAAAATCATGAGCATATTTAGAATTATCCTCAAAAAAAATTAAATTATTATTATAGAAGTGACTTTCCCTATTATAAATTTACTACCTTTAGTGTAAATGTTAAACCATTAAATATTTAGAAAATAAGAGAATATATCAATTCATATTGAGTTTTTCACCTAATGTAGTATATAAAAAATTGTTTTCTTATCATAAAATGTAGTTACCTATTCGTAGTATTTTTATTTTGTAAAATTTTATTCAACCATAGGAATCACACATTTATAAAAAAAGGTAATTTTATAATATATACTATTATAGAATAGTGAAAATTTCTCTATTAAAAAATTTAAGAATCTATAACACAATGATAAAATTTAAAACTAATTTTATTGGTTTCATAATTCTAGGGAAAAAATATAATATCACCACTTTTTCACTAATTGAGATTTTAATACATAAATTTATATTTAGACACAAACATATATACATACACACACATAAATATATAAATACACATACACAAATAAAAAAATATATATAAATATATATTTTAATATATAAAAATTGAGAAAACACAAATTTATATATATATATATATGTGTGTAAATAAATTCTTATAAAAAAATAAAAATATAGGGGTAAGATTTATCCTATTTTCTATATATATATATATTTATATATTTATATAGTTAAAAAAATTTGTGAAAAAACCCATTAATGGTCAGTAAAGAAAGAACAAAAAAATGGGACAGTGATATAGACTAGGAGAGAATAACCAAAATTCACAAAAAAAATGATGCTTGATCAGTTGATAAATATTTAGAAATATTTTTTAAATACGATCCCTTATGTTATTGAGTTTGATTCAAAAAATATATTCCACTAAATTCGGTAGTATGATTTTAGTTCCATAAGAGCTTGATTAAAGATAATTTCCATTATTTTAAAAATATTAAAATGTTTTTTAATGAAAATTTATCCCATGATTTAGATGCAATATGAGTAATAAAAATAAAATTATATCTTTTTAAAACCATTAATATAAAAGTTTAATATTTTAAATCATGATTTTTAGTGTTTTTATTCATTTATGGGGATTTATTTTGAATCCATTCATTGAATTTAGGTCTTTGGTTTAAACTATTTTAAGGACTCATTAATATGGTTTTCATTTTTTTAAATAATTCTAATTTTAACTTGAATAAGCTTATACTGAATGTTGGCATTTATTTTTCTTGGTTTTATGTGCTAATGGGTGAGTGTATGACTACATTATCCCCCATCATATGACATTAGGTAACATCATTTGACTTCCCCAGTAGAAAATGATATCCCCTAGATTGTAAGATTTTGTCAATCGAGTGTGTGACTTCATTGCACAATTCCACAAAAATACATAACCAAAAAGTTTGTGTCATTGGTTGTTAGTTAGACTCTACTACAAAGAATATAAATTTAATGATTTTTTTGACCAATTCATTGTATGATTTTATCATACAACTCCATCATAAGACATTAGTGACTCATGTTTGTATGACTTTTTCAGCATACAACTTCACCACCAATCATATAACTTTCCCATCATATGACTCCATCATTGGGGTAATCTACCATTTCGTCAAGGTATCAGGAGAAACATAAAGGTTTCATCCATGGTCCCTCAGCTGCATAAAAGTACTATATAGGCGATTTAAAGGTCATACAAATAGAAAAATGTGTATTTATCATGGAAACATCCATAGGATAGAACTATGTAAGGGTACCTTTTCATACTTCATAGGATATGATATAGTAATATGGAATATATGTCAAGTCCATTTAAATAGAGAAAAGGTAATACATGGATAATAATAACCACATCAAGGAAACCAAAACTACTGTATAATGGTATAATTCATAGTTTATAAACTATCTCAATGAGATATGTAAAGGTATCTATATGCCTAATGTTGAATCTACTTAAGGGAATATGTGTGTATTTAAAACTTATAATTCCAAAAAATGGAAATACTCTACCTAAAATCACAATATCATCCATCTAAACTTCCCAAATCAATCGTGTAAATTCCCAAGATTCCAAATGGAATTTTTATAACATATAAAGTATGAAAAATATTATTGGAGGTAATTATAATAAAGAAGAATATTTGAGACGATATGGATGAATAATCTCAACCCCCAACTTGTACAAATAGAAAAAATAAAATAGAAGGTTGTTGGGAACTAAATTTTAGGAATATTTCAAAGGTACTAAAAAATTTGGACAATGAAGATGATTCTCATGATTCACATGTGGGAGTTAAAGATATTGATCCTCATAATGAACCTTAGACTACATTATAAGAACATGACTACTCTAGAAAGAGGGGTGATGTCATTGATCAATCGACTGGGATGGGGATATTTTTTTCTTTTAATTTCATTAATTTTCTATAATCTCTCTAATGATGTAATAGTAGTCCAATAGTGGTTATTATAAGGATATTCTACACATTCCTTATTATTTAACACTATTCATTAATGATAAATCGATTTCTTCTTGATTTATCTGGAAGTTATTTTGATTGTTTTAGATAATATGAGGTTTTCATTATCATTGTATTTAAACTCTTTTTCTCTTATTCAATAGTTTTCATACGCATGACACATTGGAAGTCTTCACTACCAATGATAGTGTGAAATGGGATGATCCATTGGTGATTAAGTTATGAGAAAACTAGGTAATATAGTATTATGGGATAAAATGATCATTATATTACCTTATTCAAGTAGAAGCAACTATATGAGGGTGATCAGTGAGGTTTCATTTGATTTTATGGAAGGATAATGGGAACTAATTTCATTAATGGCTCAATGGGTGAGAGATAAGATTCTATGTAGTTAGACCACTATCTTTAAATTCGGATTTTAAAACCAACCCAATTACCTTGTCTAGTAAATCCAGTCATTAATTCTTCCATAAGGCACGTAACTAAAATCACAAAGAAAAAAATAAATATTTAAAACTCCTCTCTCTAGATATAATATTTGACCCTCTTTTAATACATTTTAACTTGGGTTCAAATATTTTTTGATGGGATCTCCATAAAAGGAACCTCATCAACTTGGAATTATTAAGTGGAGACAGTCCATTGTCATATTTTTGTTTTGTTTTGTTTTATTTTAGATTATTTAGATATAGGACCAAATATATTTTAGACCACCTCATTGGTTTTCATCTAAAGTATGAGATAACATTATTGGAAACACTCTAGACTCTAAGAATTATTAAAAAATAAGAAACTAATTTTATCATGGTCCCATTAAAGAACTAACTGTCCCTAATTCATCTTTTACAAGAGTAACTATAGGTAGTGAAAATGTTGATGTTTATAAATATCAGATAAATTGTGAATTTAGATAAATATATAATCCAAATTTAAATAATTGATAACATATCCAAAAATCGAATAATAAAATATATTTTTAATTAAAACTAGAATGATCATGATCCTGGTTAAGTTTCCTAACATGGAAGGAGAGGATCCAAACTGACATGTGATAGAGATTTCTAGTGTTTGTACTAATTTCAAACCTAGAGGAGTATAAAGATATTAGATAAACTATAATAGTGTTTCATTTTCCATCAAAGTATTAGGCACAAAATTTCTACAGGGTCTTCTTCTTAGATAATTCTCTACTGAGGATGAACTCTATAGGGTATTTATCCAGATGGTTTCCCTTCCTTGAGGAGTAACCAACTTTTAAAGGAGATAAATGGAATCAAATAATAATGTTTATAAATTCTATATGAATTTTTTTAAAGATTCAAGTGGTTCAAATAAACCATTAAACATAATCCTTTTGTTGATAATAAATTCATGGTATTCTATTTCCATGGATTGATAAAAAATGACATGAACCTAATTGATGATTCATTTGGAGGAGAACTAATTGACAAGTCACCTGCTAAATTATGAGAGTTTATATATATTATTTCTGCCAATTCCCAACAATTAATCATTATATCCACAACTAGGGGAGTAAATAAGGTAACTATTAATAAATCTCCGTTACATTAAATGAAAATTGAAGACTAACCATTCTAATGAGACAATTAGAATTGAATAATGTCTTGTAAGTATCACCTATCACACCCCTTGAGAGTGTTATATATTTTAAACTCCCTATAATACTATAAATAAGGACTATGTCATGTTCAATACACTGAAAAATATGAATTTTTGGACTAAATTTAGCACTATAAACAACCAATCAGTGACCAATGATTCAAGGAATACCCTACTAACCAATATGGAGTTATAAACCAACAACCTCAGTGCACAATTTTTTAATAGGATTCTCAACAACATTTCTATCCACCACTATTTTAGAGACACACTTCTCATCCTTGAAAAAAATTTCATCAAGGATAGAATTATGAACTCTTCTTTAAGGACCTACTAAAATACCTTTTGTGGTCTTAGAAAAAAGAAAAATCTACCCCCACTACTCATGGAATAGTTATCAAGTAGATGAAATGATATATTTTCTAGATCAATTACACCATAAATAACTTATTAAATCAAATATTAGGTAAATTACTTTCTTAATAATTTTATTAACCGAAATAAAATTTTAGTTCTATTTATTAAATGAGTGGAAATGATGTGAAATTTAGTCAAGAATCTCAACTAAAAGTCAAATATGGAAGAGGAAAACCCATGAAACATGAATAATTTTCCTTTGAGAAATAACTATAATATGATGTACCTATGGAGACACCACCAGAGAAAAAATTAAAGTTAAAATATAATATAGAGGACCAATATGAGTCCCAATATCCATTTCTAACAGGAATTAAACCACAAAAGAAAACTAATAAAGAATAATTTCAATAATAATTCTTGGAGACATTAAAGAGTATGTATATCAACCTCCCTTTATTTTAGGTTATTTAAAAAATCACAATTTATTAAAAAATATCAAATACATGTTCTCTATTAATAGGAAACATCAATTACATCATAAGGTAAGTTTAGGTAGAAACTTTACTACTTTCATAACCCCATAATTATCTAGGAAATTTCAAGATATAGATAAATTCACTATCCCTTTCACCATAAGAGATATCAATTTTAAAAAGGAATTATATTTTTGGGAGTATCAATTAATGTGATTCCATACTCGTTTTATTAATCCTTATACATGGGAGAACTCAAACCAACTAGAGTGGTTTTTTATCTTGGTAACAGAACCACTACCTACCCAGTGGAAGTCTTGAAATATGTATTGGTTTGAGTGAAAGTATTGTTATTACCAGTTGATATTAACATCTTAAACATGAATAAAGTAAGTGGTAATACTCATTCCCCTATAATTGTAGGTATTCCATTTATCAAAAATTAAAAAACTATAATAAATGTTAATGATAGAACACTATTAATGGATTTTGGATAAGAGATAATAAACATTAAAATTTTTTATTCATTGAAATATACCCTAAGATCAATCTATTTTTATTATTAATTGTTTATAAACTACTTATTCTTCTGAGGAAGATATTAAAATTTTTGATAAAAAAATTGAATAGTGGAATACCTAGAGTCATATGATTTTTTAGGTGAACCTATTTTCGAAAAATATTTAAATATAGAAATGATATAGGGTATTGAATATTTTATGTGACTAGATGAAGACTATTTTTATAATTTTCTCAAATATTAAGTATCATTAATTATTTACATGTGTAGGTTTTAAACATGGAAAATTTTGAGTCAAATCCATCTTTATAACATCCTCTAAACTAGAATAGAATTCGCTTCCCTCTAATATTAAATATTATTTTATAAATGAAAATTAAAAAAAAAGCTATAATAATTTTAAAAAAACAAGAATCCAATCAAGATATTTAATTTATGGAAATATTGAAACAAAATTCTAGGTCCATAAGATTGTTTTAGGATCTATCCCTATGATTATCCCTATAACCAGTTTGAGCCAAATTTTTTTAAACCATGAATCTAAACCTATGAGATAGCCTCAAATAAGGCTCAACAAAAACCATATTAAAGTTATAAAAAAAAAATTTGAGATACTATTTTGAGATGTAATCATATACCATATCTCAAAATCTTAATGGTTGTATCACATTATTGTTATAACTTAGAAAACTAGTTTCTCCATTGTGAAATATAAGAATAATGAGTTAGTTACAAAAAGGATTTAGAATAGTTGGAGGGTATTTATTAACTATAGGATATTAAATTATATGACCCAAAAGGAATATTTCTAAATCACATTTATCGGAAAAAAATTTATAGAGACTTATTGGGAAAGGTCATTACTATTTTCTTAATGGATTCTCTTAGTATTTTTAGGTTTTCATTTACCCAAAGGGCTTAGAAAAAATAAAATTCTCATGTCCCTTTGTTACGTTTGACTACATAAGGATGCCCTTTTTGTTATTCAATGACAAATGTACTTTTCAATATTTAATGGTAAGTATATTTTCTGACCTGATAGAGATGACTACCTGATAGGCATCATTAATTCTATTTTTGGAAACCGATTTTAACATAATTTACTCTAACTAAAAATAAATTATTTATAATTTTTTAAAGTGCAAGTATATGTTAATTCAATATAGAATGTTGTATAAATAACATAGAAAATTTAAAAAATGGTATAAAATGTTTTTTTTGAAGTTTGGGGCCGAAGCCTCAATTTATTATTAAATCAAAGACCTCTTTAGACTGGGTAGAGGGTGACCCATTACATATCCCAAAGGCCCAAGGCCAAGTGTCCTGCATATAGGGCTAGAAAGCCCATTTTTAGGCCCAAAGGACCCCTCGGTGAACAGTACTTCTACAATACCTACGCTACTATACATGCTACAATACTACCACCACTACAATACCTGCAACAGTCCCTCTACCGCTACAGTGTTGTCGCTGCTACAGTATTGCTACAGTGACCTGCTATAGTGCTGCTACAATGCCCTGCTATAGAAACTCGAGAACTCTCCCCTTCCCGGATTTGATCCTGGGTCTTTTGGATGCCAAGCAGGAGCCTGAACCACTAGGGTATAGGCTCGTTGGCAAAAAATGGAATAAAATGTGATTATTAATAGTTTTGTATAAAGATCAATCATAAGAATTTATCACTGTTTCGTAAATATGAATTCATGCTCGTGGTGAAGGAGATGTGATAATGGTTCAATTGAGATGTTTTTTGAATTTAACTCTAATGAGCCTACTCTCAAAGTACTCACCCTCTATTTGATAGACACCATTTTCCCCTCTCTATTACTTAATTTAATATATATATTTATATATGGGTATTCAAAACCATATTTAAATATAACTAACCAAAACTCATGCATTGTTTGTTCAATGATAAGGTATTTCTATTTGATGAATTGATAAATTATAACCTACACTAACAGAAATAGTTATGTATGGATGAAATGAATAAGATTTAGAATTTATTTTTTAATCAATAACCCCAACATGAATTGATAAAAATCAACTCACTTCACTAAGAAAAATATTCACTAATTACATATCTTGTAACTATAAATTAACCCATCATTATAATCATAAGGGAGTGTGAAAATAAAATAATAGAATTCCTAGGTTGATACACTCCAAGCTCTCAATAGTAGTAGCTCCTGAACATTTCTCTATAATTTACCTAGTTAAAGGATCGTGAATCCACCCCCCTATCAAATCATCCCTCTACCTCTATTTAAAGATTGAATTTCCTCTTGATGTATCTATTTTTAATCTTCTCATCTATTAATATCATTTCTCATTTTAAATTCACCATATTATCTTTTAGATATATAAAATATTTATTGTGAATGGACCCTTTAAATCCATTAAAAATGTATTTTGAATTATCTAGGAGATAGAGGTTTCCAAAGTTTTGTGCTTAATATCTGTTAAAATTTATAGTTTATATTCCTTTTAAATATCGTACCTTAACTCTCTGAGATCTTGTCTAGCTTGGTTGAACTAAAAACCCTATCATATACAATGGATATCACATTCATTAACTATTTCAAACTCATATAAAAAATATTCATCATTAGGTTTTTTGTTATCATTTTTTTCATAGTAACAATTTAAAATATATTAAGTAAATATTTTTTGATCTAGGAGTTGAAACAGTGTGAGATTCTGAGCCCAGGTGAGACCAAAATTGATATAATAAAAACATTAAATATATTAACATAAAAATCATGAATTTTTCCTAAAAAAAGTTAATAACTCCCAAATAGAGCCTCAAATTAGAAATCTAATACCATGGTTGAATACATAACATGGGTTTTACCCTAATTACAACCTAAAGTAGGCTGGTGTTAGAAATTAGGATGAGTCAACCATTAGTAGGTATGTTAAGGGGATTAATTAATTAAATTATTTGATTAATTCATTTAATACCTTTAAACTAATTTATTTGACACAATTTCTTCTATAAAAATTATCGATGGTTATCTACATTACCTTTGGAGCCTTGAGAGAATAATTTGGTTTTCTTCATTCTCAAATTGGAATCGGATGATGAACAATGATCGGATCGAGGGGGTTCAAAAGGAAACGAATGTAGCGGGTCTTCTCCATCACTTGAGAATTAATTATTCCCCAATGATCAATCCAAAATAGAATTAGGTCTTTTAAATTGTGGTTTTTTCTGATTATTAAAATTTTGAGAATTTAATTTTATATATTATTCTTATTATGCAATTTATTTGTTCTTTCACATAAGCCTTGTTTCCTATTATATTTTTAATTAAACATTCATCTATTTTTTACATGTTATCACCCATATAAATCCTTTATCTATGATATTTGTCCAATAATAATTGGATAATGGTAGATTCAAATTGTTCTTGTGGCTTTCCACTCTTTTTTCATTATGTTCTTCATTATTGACCTATGGGGTTGTGATTCAGCTTCATCAAGGAGAGTTCAAGCATGATCCAACCCCTAGATTCAAGGAAGTTTCATATATGAAGAATTTATTGCAAAAATATGGATGGGATAGGATAGATAATAGTTTTATTTTGATGATACATGGATCTAGGATCCAAAGTAGTGACGAGGTAAAGTGGTAAATGGTGAGAGGAATGTCAGGTAGCTTACAGGATTTTTTGCGAATGAATGGAATCTGTTTTATGGACACCAGAGGCTAGAAAATGATGAGTAAAGACATACACCACTTTTATTAGGTATTCAAATGGTGTAAATCATGGAGGAATTTGTGGATTTAGGATCCATGTTAAGGTATTGAATTTCTATAGAAAAGTTGACTACATTGTGTGTAGTTAAATAACAAACATAGTGTATCCCCACCCACTTATGGTGTCTAGGGTTTCATGGAAGATAAGGATCACATGATATGTGGTTGGGTCCACATTCTATGTTACTATCCTCATGTGGATATGTCATGTGCCAATTGAAAATGTCCAGGACCCCATGGGAGAGGACACACCTTGTACTCTGAGAGTACATGGGCATGGGTTTGTACCCAATTATTATCAAGTACATAGTCATAGCCCAACAAACATGGGCATGACTAGGGACACATGGGAAGGCCTTGTGTGGCTAAGACACATTTTTTGGTACCCCTTACAGTCCATGTATAGTGATATAGCCTTTGAGCTCTGTCAATAGGAGAAAAAATTCATGCAGTTGAGCAGGACCAGACACCATGTAGACCCCTTACATGATGTGTATCCCTACAAGAAACTTCCACCATGTATGTATCCTTTGTAAATAAATATATTTTAGACCATTATTATACTATCCTTAGTATTTTTATGAGCATAACATGATGGTATCCTTCATAGGATTTGTAATTTTCTAATAATGATGCATCTTTAGGGAATGTTTGACAATGGTAGTGATCATCTGATATCATCAAAGAGAGTTCAAGGTTGGAAAATCCATGATGCACCAAGGTGTGGGTCACTCATACTCCATAAACTAGTTTAGTGGAACCCCCTTTGGTATTAGGGTATAGGTCCTCAACCCACTTAGTGGAACCCACCTAAAACATTAATGTGTGGGTCCTCTGTCGACATCTACTAAGTGGAACCCGCTTGACACACAAGGGTGTTCCTCCTCCATACTTTGAGTGTCACCATACTAACACACTAGGTTGTGGGTCCTCTATTGATATATTCCATGTGGAACACCCTGACACACTATGGTTTGGGTCCTTTATACTTTTATTGGCATCCCCCTATCACACTAGGGCATGAATCCTTGAATTATATACTCAATAGCATCCCTTTGTCACATCAGGGTGTAGGTGCTCTATTTATCTACTGAGTATAACCCAAAATTATACTAGGGTTTAGGTCCTATGTTAAAGATTGTGCCCCCTAAGGATATGGAGTAGTGGTGATGTGCAGGTCCTCCTCATTAATTCCTCAAACAGACATGTGATATATGGGGAATCAATGATAAGACCTTGGAGCTACAGGCGGACTCATCATCATGGGATGGGCTATGAGATGGATATCCCTTTTCTATCCCATCTGGATTTCTGTATTATCATATATATATATAGATTTTTTGGGTTTTTTTCTCCCTTAATTTAAGTTGAGTTGACTACTTCTCTCATATCATCTATTACTGTCCCTTTAGTTTTCGGAGCATCCTAATGGGTATGCATACACTCACAACAACATGGGAATTATCTGCATGTCTCTTTTCTCATAATGATTATGGATAGATCAATGGTGATTTCTATGGATTATAGGGATACTGGGTTCATAAACCGCATATGGTAGTCGGTCATGAAGATCAAGAGTTGGAATCTATCATATTTCACTTATACCAATTTTTGTTAGGTGGGGACATCATTTCTTTTTGGGTGTGTATTTTTTCCCTTTTACACAATGGTTTTATTCTATAACACTATAATGTATTCTCTATAAGTTGTTTCATGCATTGTTTCACTCTAAATGTTGTATCCCTTTTTAATATTCCTCTTCACTATTTCATAGAGATGGTTGTGTGTGTTCATACAGGTCCACCGGGAAAAGGAATCCAATTTATATTATTCCCTCTTGGTGAATGACACCAGCCCTAAGGTTATTAGAGGTGGGATTAGGGTTGTGTTAGCCTGACCATTCATTATCTAGGTGGGTCCCAATTGTTCAGGTGTTTACATAGTGTTATTATATGTGTTTCATCCTTGGTTCATAATTTGAGTATGAAAAATGGTGGGGATTTGGTAGGGATTTAGAGAAATAGTGTAAATGTGTCTCAAGTACAACTTTTAGTCTAGAAAAACTAGTATTAGTGTGGAAGTTGATGTATCTATTACACAGGACTCCGACTACCATCTTGTAGACTGGTAATTTGAAGACATTGGTTTTTTAGAACAATAGTGCATGCATCATATAGGTTTGAGTCCTCTTACTATCCTTCTTGATTCATATACCCATATATATATTCTTATCTAAATATGGTATGTCTTGATCTCTTTTAGGATTCCCCTATGAACATATCCAACCAAGTAAGTGATTTGGGATCATGGAGATAATCCAATGAATGATGAAGCCTCAGTTTAGGGGTCATCTATGAGGTATTCCCTCTAAGAGGGAAGGTAACAGCACCCCTGCCTATTGAGAAACATATGGTACCATAATGGTAGAATGAGGATGTGTGAAGACATAGTGAACTTAATGAATTATAGTGAAAAATGTTTGTTAGATTCTACAATGAGATTGAACCCCATGGAGAAAAGGATTTCATTGATTTGGTGATCCAAGTCTTCAGCCTCATGTGTACCCTAACTGGTTATATGGTTTCACTGGAAGTTTGTATTTTCCATGGAGAAGTTGGGCACTGGTGGTGTAGAGTCATTGAAAATCATGCTGAGATAATGATATCATGGTCCACCTTCCAAAAATTGTTTCATGAGGAGTATTACCCACCACGTTTTTACTATGTTTTGATTTTAGAGTTTTTTAGCAACAGTAGGGTAGTAAAACAATTTCTGAGAATTCCATTAGGTTCACTAACATTACACAGTACTCCATTGACATGGTTTGGGATGTTTAATTTCGAGTTTATAAATTCAAGTAGGTTCTCTGTAGAGACCTTTTCACCGGTGTGGTTCCCCTTTGCATTCTCACCTATGTTTGCATGCTGTAGTGGGTAGTATTGATGGATATATTACTCTATACAGTACTCCATGTAGCTAAAGATATAATCAATCATCGTAGGGATGAGTTTTTTGTAATGGATATTAGGCTTCAGTCAATAGGATCTCATAATAGGAGACCACCTCATGACCAGTCTCAATTACATAGACATCTATCACAAGGTTCGAGAAAAGGACTAGATCAACCTTGATAAGGGTAATGAAATGAATGTGACAGGCATGGAAACATGGCACATGATTTCCCAAACCAACGTGAATAGGAGGGATGGAAGGTTGTGGATGGACCACCATGGAAAAATAAGTATTGTTATCAGGGTTCTCTTAGGCATGGCCAAGGGGGCCCTTAGGGAGGTGGTGCTGGCATAGGTATGGGTGGAGCTCCAAGAGGAGGAGATTCTGGTGGAGGGAAATGCTATGAGCTACTTACACCACTACCAATATGTAGACCATTCCAAGTTTAGGGATCTTGCAGATGGGGTCAAAGGAAGCTGCATTCCATTGAGGCTTGGGACCTAGCAGCTCATGATATAAAATGAGGTATGATCTATGTTAATTCTTCACTTTCTCTATTACTTATAGATACATGTGTGAGTCACCCCTTTGTTTATATATCCTTTATGTGAGATCTAGAGCTCTCTATTGAAACCTTAGTACAAAATATTTTTCTAGAGGTTTCAACTAGGTGTGATTCTTTGATATCGCTTATATACTGGTATTGTGAGCTATCATTTGGTTGAGAGATTCACATGGGACCTTTTGGACATTATGGTGAAACCTTATGGTGTCATCTTGGGTACAGAATTGTTTTCCAAAATTTGATCACAGATCAACTATCATTGTAAGTGGGTAAGATTCCTTTAGAAATATGGGACAATATTATCCTTTTTAGGTCAAAGATATCTCATGGATGAGTGAGTGGGGCTTGGAAGTAGAAGGTAGAATCTCATCACTCATCACTTAGAGATATTATTCAATATCATAGTGGGATCTTTAGGAATCTGCATTCCATTAGTTGTAGAGGAATTTATAGATGTATTCCTAGAGTATGTTTTCAGACTAACTCTAAGGTGGGATATAGGCTTATGTATTTACTTTCACCCCAAGACCATACTAATATATTCTATGGCACATCGGATGGCCCCTACCAAGATCTGAGAGATAATGGTGTAGTTGGAAGATCTTTGAGAGAAGGATTTTATCATACCTAGTGTGTCCCCTTATGCAGCTCTTATTTTTTCATGAAAAATAGGGATTGGAGCTTGTAGATTTATTTTTATTATTAACTCCCCAACTAGGAAAATATCAAGAACATGCACTCCTTACTCGGTATTGATGAAATCTTTGATCAATTTTAAGTTGTGAGTTAGTTCTCGAAGATCGATCTCATATCCAGCTACCACCAATTGAGTGTTTGTGAATCTGTATTCTAAATATAGAATTTTGATGTTTCTATGGACACTATGAGTTCTTTATGATGAATTTAAGCATGGAATATTCCTCTACTATGTTTATTGATTTGATGAACTGGAACATTAATCTATACATGGACTAATTTTTGTTTGTCTTCATTGATGACAAACTTATTTACTTTGTGAGAGAGGAGGATCATTCAAAGCATGTAAGGATTATCCTAGACTTAATTCAGGAGCACCATCTTTATGGTAATCTCTCAAAGTGTTTTTGTTATCCATGAGGTTTTCCTCTTTGGGAATTTCATTTCTGATAATGGTTTAGCTAAGGGCTTGATGAAGATTAATATAGTGATTTCTTGGGATCCTCCCAACATAATTTCATAAGTGTGTAGTTTTCTTATCTTGGTAGGGTATTATAGGAGGTTCATGGTGGAATTATCCAAGATTTCATCCCCTATGACAGCCCTGACATAGAAAGGGAATTTGTTTACCTAGACTGAGTATTATCAAAGTTTCATCGAGCCTTTGAGGTTGACATTGACCAGTGAACCTATATTAATACTACCAAAGTAGGTTTTGGAGTACGTAGTGTATTGTGATACCTCTATAGCATGGTTTGATTGTGTCTTAATGTAGATGCATGAAGTGATCACATATAAGTCAAGGTATTTGAGACCCTATGATAAGAACTACATGACTCATGATTTGGATTTGGTAGTAGCAGTCTTCACTCTAAATATGCAGATGCATCATCTTCTAAGAGAGTGATTTTTGTTTACTAAAACCATCAGAGACCTTGGTATATTTTCATGTAGATAGATATGAACCTAAGATAGAGGAACTAGTTGGATTTACTATAATATTATGACATCGATATAGTCTCTACTTCTAGGAAGGGAAACGTGGTGGAAGATTTCCTTTAAAGGAAGTCATGTTCTAATTTTGTGGAGGAGGATTTTAAGAAGTTGTCTTCATTTTAACTGACCCTGGTGAATGAGATGGGTGTATCTTATCTTCTTTCAATGGTTTTGACTCATCAACTTCTCTATTATGTGAGGGAGGCTCATTTGGGAGATATTTAATATGTGTTTCTATGTGATAAGATATCTTTAGTAGATTCATCGAATAGATTTTATGAAAGAGTGGAATGATTCATCCTTTTATATTTATGGGTGTTGATTTTATTTTAGATTTGATAAGAGGTTATTAGGGAGTTTCACACTTCCCCTTTTTTATACATCCCAGAGTGTCCAAGATGTAAATGAAACTTTAGTGGTAATTTGTTTTGGGTTGGAATAAGGTGAAGCATGACCTAGTTCATCTCTCGGTGCTTCACATGTCAATAGGTGAAGGCTAAGCACCTTGTTTTAGTAGGTTTGATATTATTCTTGAGTTCCCAGAGTATAAAATGGATATAATATCTATGGAATTTATAGTGGGGAATTTGAAGATATTGAGATTCCATTATGATATCTGTGCGGTTGTTGATGGACTCACGAAGTCGGAAGGCTTCTTTTTTATCAAGGAGAATAGTTAGGTGGAGATTCTAGCACTATTGTGTGTTGAGGATATCAACCTAATCCATGGGGTACCATTGATTATTATCTCTAACCATAATTATCATTCTACATTATGTTTTTTGAGATTATTTCAAGTGGAAGTTTGGACCTAGTTATAGAAGAGTATGGTGTTTCACCCCCAAACTGATGGGAAGAACTAGTACACAATCCATGTGTCAGTGGATATGTTGAGAGAATGTGTTTTGGACTTTTTATGAATCTAGTAGTATCACTTCCCATTTGTATAGATTATTTATAATAGAATTTATCACTTTATGATCGGTATATAACCTTTTGAGGCCCGATACGAGAGACCATGCAGGTCTCCCTTATGCTGGACTGAGATTGGAAAGACATCACTTGTTGGTAAAGATATGGTGTTATAGATGATGGAGAAGATCCAGGTGAACTGTGGAAAGATAGGTATAGCCTATAGATAATATAAATTTTACACATATTGATGCAGTAGCCCTTAGAGTTTGATCTTAAAGACCATGTTTTCCTAATATTCTCCCCATGATGAGGATTGTAGTAGTTTTTTCAGGGAGGCAAGATATCTGCAAGGTTAATAAGGCCATTGGAGATCTTATGAAGGTTTTGTGGCGATTCATACTACCAATAATCATCCCTAAAATTAGATCAGGTTCATGAAATCTCCCATATGTCATAGCTAAAGAGATGTGAGCATGATCCTATGAACATCATTGACTAGTGAGAACTGGACATTGAGGCTCGATCCACCTTCGCAGAGTACCCAGTGTTATTTAAGGGTAAAAAAAAGATCATCTTGTGAGGATGGAACACTCCCTTGTTTCATGTGTTGTGGAAGCGTAGGATCATGCAAGATAGAACCATGGAGTGGGAGAGCTAGATGTAGGTTTATTATCCCCGCCTTTTTATTTATATTTTTCATTTCAGGGATAAAAATCCTTAAAGGGGGGAAAATGTATTGAAATTTGTTTTTCCTTGTAATATAATAATATATATTAAGGAAATATTTTTTAGTCCTTGGTATTGATACTGTGAAATATTCAGTGACCCTATGATCTAGGAATTATTAATATAAAAAAATTAAATATATTAATATCACACACGTTCAATTTTCATGAAAAAGTTGAACAACTCCCAAATGAGGCTTCAAATAAGTAATCCAAGACCAAGTTTGAATATAAAATATTGGGTTTACCCTATGTGTGGCCTAGTATTGGTTAGTTCTAGGCATTTTAATAAGGTTGTCATTGGTGGGTACGTTAAGTGTATTAATTAATTAAATTCTTTAACTAATTAATTTAATACCCTTAACCAAATTTATTCTATATAATTACTATTATATAAATTCAATAGATTTATCTATAGAACCATGGGATCCTTGAGTGGGTAATTGGTTGTCAATCATTGGTGAATTAGAATTATATGATGAACAATGATTGGGTCGAGGTGGATTGAGGGGTAGTGAACATAGTGGGTATTCTCCATCACTGGAGAATGAATTCTTCAAAAACTATAAATCTATAATCTAAGTAAGGATCATAAATTTTGGTTTCTATATCTGATTAAATGATTTATTATGTATTTTTATATACTATTTCTATTATGTGATTTATCTATTCTTTTGGACGAGCCTTGTTGCCTATTATATATTTAATTCAATATTTCTCACCTTTTTATACATGTTATCACCCCAAAAAATGTCAAGTATATTATATTTGGCCATAAATACTTTTCCAATGATTTATTAACTATTTTATTGTGATTTTACTATATATTTTTATTGTGTTCTTTAGTGTTAGCCTTTATGGTAAAAGTTCAACTTTTCTGGGGAAGGTTTGTGCTTGACTGAACACCCAGATTCATGGAGCTTCTTGTACGATGAATGGATTGGAAAATTTAGGATGGATTAGGACAAATAATTGGTTGTGGGGGATTCCCCATGGATCAAAAATCCAAATTTATGATATGATTGAGCTCCAAATAATGATAGGCACATCAAGCAATGTGTGGGCTAAATGAGAACAAATTAAATCCATTTTCCAACCACCCAAGGCTTGAAAATGATGACTAAAGGTGACTCCAAATGATTTTAGATGCATAAATAGTGAAAATAATGGATGAATTAGTAGATCTAGGATATTTTTGAAGATACATACTTTCTAAATTAATATTGACTACATGGTGTGTAGTCAAATAACACATGTCGGGTATCCCCACCAAACTACAATGGTTATGGTTTTATATAAGATAATGATCACACACCTTGTGCAAGGTCCCACACACCATGTAACCCTCCTCAGGTTTCTAATATGTGTGATGGATACACATGGAAAATACCCAATATGGGAGGATTCATCATGTACACTGGGAGTACACAAGCACAATCTGATACCTAAGAACAGCTATTTACACATCTAGGTACACAATCATGACCTAATGAACATGGGAATGATTAATAGAACATGAGAAGACCTAGGGTGGCTAATACATTCTTTGTGGCCCCCTTTACACTCGATTTATGGTGACATGTCCTTTGAGTCATGTCCATAGGAGGGCATGTCCTGGCAGTAGAGAAAGCCACATGTTGTGTGGTCCCCATACACATCATGTACCCATACAAGAAACTTTCACCTTGCATATATCCTTCACTTGGACTCATATTTTGGACCATGAGTAGACTATCCAAAGCATGTTTCTACGTGGAATGCAATGGTATCATTTATAGTGGATTATGAGATACTATGTGGAAGTTTCAAACCATGATGCGTATTTATAAAATGCATGATGATGGCATTGATCAAGTGGGGTCATCAAAGAGAGGTCGAGGTTAGAAACCCCCTGGTGCCCCAGGTCAGGATTCATCTATACTCCTTACATGTTTAGTGGAACCCCCTATGGTACTAATGTGTGATTCATATACCCACTGATTTTCACCCACTAATGCACTAGGTTTTGAGTCCTCTATCGATATCTACCAAATGACACCCTCCTAATGCACTAGGGACTGGGTCCTCTATACATTGAGTAGAACCCCTTGACTCACTAGGGAATGGGTCCTCTACCAAAATCTTTCAAGTGGAACCCTCATGATGCACTTGGAAATTGGTCAACCATAAATTGAGTGAAATCCCCCTATCAACCCAGGGTGTGGGTCCACAAACTATCTACTCAGTATCATACCACTTTAGTATCATATTGAGGGTCATATGCCTATCTACAGAGTGGACCAACTAACCTTACTTGGTATTCAGCCCTATATTGGATATCCCCCCCTTATTATATGGAGTTGTGGTGAGGTGAAGGTCCTCCTCATTACTTCTTAAAAACGGACATAGAAGATATTGGAATCAATGATAGACCCTTGGAGCTACAGGCAGACTCATTATCTTGGGCTGGGCTATGAGATAAAGATCCCATTTTTCTCTCATTTAGGTTTCATTATGAGAATATATATATATATATATATATATATATATATATATATGTTTGTGTGTGTGTGTGTGTGGGTTACATTTCCATATTTCTTTGGGTTGAGCTGGCTACTTCTATCGTATCTTTTATTTATCCACCTTTGGATTTTAGGGTGCCCTACAGGGTATGTATATACTCTCCCCAGCATTGTATTTTCTCACACATGTTAAGTATTATGTATATTATGGATAGATTGGTGGTAATTTCAGTGGAGCAAATGTATAATCGGGTGTATAGAAAATGTATGGGGATTGTGCTTGGAGATCAGGTGTCAAGCTCTCTCAAAATTACTTTATTCCAGTTATCATCAGGTTGGGACATAATGTCTATTTGGGAATCTATTTTCTCCCTTTTACACATTGTTTTTAATCTATAATACTATGATGGAGTCCCAAAATGTTTTTTTATTCATGGTTTCAATCTAGATTTTACAACCCTTATTACTACTCCTCTACACTATTTCATGGATATGGTTGGGTGTGTGCATATAGGTACACTAGGTAAAGGCCTCCCATTTATATTATTCCTTCTTGGAACTTTTCACAAACCCCTAGACTATTTGAGGCAAGCTAAGGGTTGTGGCATCCTGGCCTTTCACCGTCCAGAGGGTTCTAGTGGGTTGGGTTGTTACGTGGTGTATAGAGAGAAATTGTTGATTCATAAAATCTTTGAAAATATAGAAAATACTCTTTTAATGTGTATATTATAGTGCATCATATCTTAAATTATCCATCATTACGATGAAAGGTAAGAATGAAATAGTGTGAGTCCTTGATACATCACCTTACTCACTACCATTGTCAACCTCTCAAAGGCTTCACAAATACTCTACGATGAAACTTCAATCTTATCCCTCCCTTTTCCCTTCCATATTTGGGTATACCATCCTACATGAAGTATACTGCAACACTATAATTTTCATTCAATTTCCTTTATTTCCAGTCCCTAAATAGTTCTTTCATCATGTTGTAGTAACATCTTCTCTTTTCTTGGTCTACATGGGACCACTGATTAAACAAGTCAGATTTGTCACCATGCTAAAATTTATCTTCATAGGTCTTGATCAAACATGATATAATATATAGATATGGTGTAGGAATGTATTTATTTTTAATTTCATACTCGATCTTTGGTTCCTTCATCTTGTAAAACTATGGCACAGTAACGATGAACATGATGCAGCGGGTGTGTACATGGAATACAATGTGGTGCTAGAACTAGATGACATTATTTTGTTAAATCTATAGTACCTCACTAAAGACTACATCCCACATAAAAAACCAGATTTAGTGGGTTCACTTAATAACATGGGAACTAGTTTGAACATTCCATAATATAGACAAGGGACTCTAATCTACAACTTGTGCTTCTCTATGCCATTGAAGCAATCCCCTCACCACTACACGGATTCTCCTCTCGTGTATCGGTGCACCTTTGCAGACTATTATCTTAAATCATGCATACTACATGTTCATGATCCTACCACCCTAGCTAGAACTACCTATGGATGAGCTTGATCATTTTTCCCCCATGGAGTGTCCATATGGATTTATCCCATAGGTCTATCTAGGGTTGGACTGTTTTTAGTAACTTAAGACAAAAAACAATTAATAAAATATGATAACTTTTAAATCTCATATTTTTATTTCTCCTTCTATGAATGTAATTATATATTGTAATTTACCAAAAATAATAATTAACAATTTTAAAAAATGATATTCATTAGAAAATATTTAAAAAATTATTCATAATAATTGTACTTATTAAATCCCTGACATTTAAATAATGCTTTCCCTCAAGAATAGATATCAACTATGAATTAAAAAGGACACCCCCACCCCATGTAACCAATTTTGAAAAATAACAAAAATAACAAAAAATAAATAGGTAAAATTATAACTTTCAAATTAAAAATATGAATACTTCATCAAAACATCACTACTAAATAATTTATTTGATCATTCACTTTCATTCAAGTGTCAAAATTCATTATTACTTAGACATTACACTTGAAATCTACCTCACCATGAATTATTTTCCATATTATCACTCAAGTAATTAAATATATATGTATTCATTCTTATATATTAAGTACATACACCAAACTTTTAATAAGAAAAAGATCTGCATTCAACACATTATTGAGATAAACATCACAAGTAATCATATGGATGTTGAATTGGGATCATATGACTATATGGAAAATAGCTAGGAATGTATTGATATAAAAAACATATTAGGATTAAAGGTAGGATTAACTCTTAAGTATAATTCAAGTTAATAAAAGGTTAAGTGCAATGAAAATTATATTCTCTAAAGTGACATCTTTCAACATTCCAAAACTTAATGTAATGATCATGAATACATGAAATAAAAATAAAAGAATACACTCTTTGATATATTTTAATACATTTTCACTTTTATTATTTTTTATTTTTGGAAAGTTGAATCATGATATGTCTCACATCTAACACCCAAACCCAAATGATCGAAATCATTGGTCAATAAATGGTGATTTTTTACCCTCTAAAATTAAACTTTGTTTTTCCCTAATTTTTTCACTGTAGAGGTATAAGTGGAAGTAATGAATGATAAAATTAAAATATTCCTAAAATACAATAAAAACATAACTGAACATTTTATCTAACTAATAATGTGAATCCCTTAAACTATGGACAACCTATCCCCCATAATAGAACATTTGATAATCATGAAAAAATGATTTATATAGGTATTTATAAAATTTTATTATATTTTTTCTCATTATTATTAAAGTTCATTCATGATCTATAATGGATAAATAATTATAAATGTAAAAAAAATGGTTTCAATAATAATGGAAAAATTAGTAAAAATTCCACAATAATATTAAAAATTAATTTTTATAAACATAGATTTGACAATATAAAATGTATGTAAAATTAGTTAACATGCCCCAAGATTTATTTAAAAATAAACTTCAAAAATATACGAAATATTTTATCTAGAATCATCTTATTAATTAGAAATATATAATTTTATATAAAATAACTCATGGGTTATTAATAATTATAAACTAATCAACATGAACTTCTAAAATTAAATGCATTAAAAAATAGTAATGAATTTTCATATAGATGTGATGAAAAGAAAATCATGATTCACTAAATCTTAATTCCTATTCTTAACTCTAATAATTTAATCCCCAATCATACTCATTTAATTAAATTAACATGAAAATTAAAACATTGTATCATATTGTTTTTAATAAATCTAGTATCACAGACAAAAAAATAAAAAACCTATTTCTAGGGTATGTAAATTATCATCTAAGCTCAAAATGGATTTTTAAAATAGGGGAGTATAAATGAATACTAAAATTTAAAGATTAATCCCATTTTACATTAATATATTACCTTTGACACACTTTATTTCTTCCTTATGTCGTTATGCCTTGAATCCTCATGGATCTGAAAATAAAAAACAAATAGTAAAAGTGGAGGCCAATTTTTATGAATGTTTAAAAACATAATGGGATTATACTCTCAAATCCTAAATTAGTTCCTAAAATAATAATTCTAAAAGAAAATATATTATAATGTTCTAGAAAGCATAAAAATTTGATTAAATTTTCAAAAGTTTTATGGATATGGTTATTAACCTCAATCATACGTCTACAGGTTATATAATTGAGGCTAATAAAGAGGTTACCCAGTCTTATTCCACAAATAGTCAAATTTTTGACCCTGAATATAAATGTTTAATATGAGTAGGATATTTGGACACTGGTGATATGTTGAGATAATTATCTATGGACTTCAAAAGAGGATGGTATCAACATAATCCACTTGTCAAGTTCTCATATATTAATATTTTATACTCAAGAATCCAAATGGATACATATGAAGCATGTGATGAGAAGAGATGTAGAAAACATGTGTGATGGGATGAAGCTGGAGAAAACATAATTCCGTGATCGTAAATGTTCTAGGAAGTAGTTTAGAAGGCCAAAAACATTCATCAGAAAATGAGGTCTTCTCAGAGTTGACAGAAGAGATATGTTGGCAGTGTTCAATGAGGCATCGAGTTTGAGTTTGGAGACAAATTATTCCTCTGCATATCTCAGGGAAGAGATTCATGAGATTTGGGAAGAATAAAAATATAAGTATCGAATACATCATCCCATTTTAGATTCTCTATCACATCATAGGTGTTTCATATCGACTAGTACTCCTACTAACCCTTTATTAAGTAATTAACATATTCAGCATATCCCTCCTAAGAAAGTACATACCAGATCCCTCACATGTACTAAATTCAAAGGTGGTATAGCTTGAAAATTATCTCACTTATAAGGCGCAGTCACTGGAGATTATGGACTAGAGAGATAAAGTTATACACAATAAGAAAACTTTCCTAGTAAAAGTATTGTGGTGAAACCATATGTATAAGGAGGTGACATGGGAATAAGAGTAATCTGTGAATCATATGTACCCTCACCTATTTTCACCTTAGTATATAAAATGAAATTTTTAGGGTAAAATTTCTTATGGGGGAAGAATGATGTAACCCATAATTTTATTAATTGAATTTCCATTTTGAATATATAGTCTTGTCTTATTTAGTAATATTATACACAGGCTCCACAAAATAAAACCAACTAAATTTTATTAAATTAATTTAAAATTTTCATTTAATGAATTAATATATCCAAAAAAATTTAAAGTATTATTATGGTAAAAACATTTAAAATAAGATGATAACAATCAGAACATTTAGATCTTCTTGATCTCCTAGAATAATAGCACTCAAAAATAATAATGTAGAAATGAACCAGAAATTTGTAATGAAATCTGAATTTTGAAAATAAAAAATTATAACCATCAGAGAAAATATAAGTTTCTGAATAATGAATGATATATGAGGTATTTATAATAAGTATAAAACCAATATGACCATTACAAATCTAACCATTGTAATAGTAATCTGACCATTGGAATATTAACCAGAACATTGGAATAGTAATCTAACCATTATCAATAGTAAGAGTACATTTAGAATTTTATCATCAACAATGTAAGTGTAAAATAATATTTAGGTAACCTTTAAAATTAAAATATTATATTTTTATACTATGTTACAAGTAAATAAATTTTTTTAAAATGATAAATTAAGTGTTTGTTTTTAAAAAAACATAAATGTTTTAATTACACTATTATAAAAAATTTAATGATCTAAAAGAAATTTTATTTAAATAAAATTTACTTATAATTTAATATTTTGTTTTATTTATTGATAGTATGATTTTATGAGACCATAAGTAATTTTTAAAAGGGTCTAAAAATTGATCATAATATTAAAATTGGAATTTTTCAAATAAATAATGGTTTTAGTTAAAAATTAAATTTTTCATACATAGAAAATTATTTTAAAAAAATGGATTTTATTACTTGAATATAAACATAAATTAATTTCTTGAATTAATTTTTTCTATTTTTCTAAAATAGTTGAATTTTTTTATGAGAAGTGAAATACAACAAAATATGATAGTTAACATTATAAATCAATACATGAATTTTTGAGTCATGTATGATGTAAGAACCCAATAGATGGAAATAAAATTTACCATTTAATTTATATAGTCAAGATAATCAATGTTATTGGTAGTCTTGATCTAAAATAATAGAATAATGAATCTAATATTCAAAAACACCCCTCTCCTACCCTTATAAATACTACCCATTCTATTAAAAATTTATAATTATTATATCTTCACAAATTTCTACCCAATTATATTCCTATTACTCTTAACCATGTCTTAATTATACTTGTCTCATCCAATGACCATTTAAAGGACCCTTTTGTGGTATCCTAAGATGAGGCATCCAAAGGAAGAGGTAAAATTTCCAACTAACCTATTTCAATTTTATTATTCTTCTACCAACCCCATATGTTTTTCATAATCCTAAAAATAATAATATTTGTATCCTAAATATTCTAATATGTCATTATTATGGTTTAATATCAATCCTCTACCCTCACCTAAATTTTATTTTCAAATGAATATGTTGTTCACAAAATGGTCAGTTCACTGCCACCAAGAACAATGCATTTCCTTTTTCCCCACTACCTTCAAGGGTAGTCATAAAATTATAATTATAGTTAAATAATATGATATAAATTATATTATTAATTATTAAAAAAATAAATTAATTTATACACACAATTTTAAACATAACAAACTGATATGATGATGGTTGGTAAAATAGCCTAAATGAACTAACCTTATGACATTAATGTTTTTACCAAATGAATTGGCCTAATTTCATAAAACAAAAGTATATTTTGGATCATTTAAATTTCAATAATTAAATGAATAAAATTTCATTTCACTTCTATATTTTTAACCCCATTTGATAAGAACATCAAAAATTATCCACAAGTGATTTGACCATGAAATTGTGATACGAACACCCTCATAACAATGAAATTGATCTTTATATATCAATGAAATAGTTGTAACTGAACATAATATAATAATAATAAAAACAATATAGATTTAGAATTATCTAAATTATTTAATTAATTAATTTTATATGATTATTCTGGATATTAAGTGTAAATGCAGAACTATTTTGGAATATAAGGTTATTGATCTCTCTGTATAACACTTTATCTTTGGGTTATGACCATTCTATCTGTAACCCACTTTCACTCTATATTTTATGTTATATAATTCTTATAAATTTTGAACATATGTCACTTAAATATATACCTAGCTTATTCTCCCTTCTTTTTCTGGGGTAATAGACACCCTAAGTTCATTTCTCAAATACATTTTTAAAATCAATCCTGATTAACTGGAACTTTTCTATCCCTTAATCCTTTTAGGTAACTCTCATTAAATTATTTATTACAATTAATTATTTTTTTAAATAAATTAATATTTTATGTATAACCATTATGGTTTAACTCTAATTTTCAAATAAAATTCCATATATATTATTTATCTAGAATTTATTAATTGATTTCTTAAAACACTGTTTTGAAACATAATTTCTATACCCAAATACATACCCTTTATCATGAAATCTTTTCCAAATGAACACCATATTTTGAGACCTATGATTATTTATTCAAATAATAATGTTGAAAATATATATTTTATTCTTCTCTTTGTAAATTTTTTTAAATATTCTATGATTATGATATGAGGAAAGACTTTGGAATCAATTTATTTCCATGGGTATTTTTTATATGTTTAAGACATATGATTTATTACCTATTTTGGTACACATAAGAATATACATGTTATGATGGGTTCATTCAGATATATTTTCAACTCATTGATTTTTTTTTCTCATGAGACAGAATAAATGGGATTATAGAGTAAACCTAATTTAAGATATGACTATGTCCACCATGTGATGTTTTCTTTGAAGTTATCCTTCATTTTTTATTACGTAATGTTTTATATTGGTTCCACTTTACTATGTTTTCATGATCTTATGATACCATGTTAATTATGTTATTATCCCATGAGATTATTCATTTTCCTTCTCTTTTATGATATCATGTTATATTTTTTGACAAAAATGTTATGCTTTGTTATCATGTTTATTCCCTTAATAAGATTTATATTTCACCACTTTCCTTTATGTATTCCATAATTTATCCTATATTTTTTTTAGGAGATCAAAGATATTTAAGAGAAAATTAAGGAGAATAAAATAAATGTTTTTTATTTTATTTTATTTTTATATTATTAAACTATTATTCCAAATTCATTATCCCTCATGATATTTTTGATGTGTTTACTATATGTTTATGTTAAAAATGATGTCATAATATGCATAAAATACTTGGGTTTCTATATATTAACTTTATCTACCAGATATCAATCCAAAAATCCATGGAATTAAAACACTAAAGAGAGGAGGGTAGAGGATGGTGAGAGGGCTATAAGTTGGATAGGGTTCAAAGGAAAAATGTAAAATTCATCTAAGTGGTATCTAACCCTCTATTTATATAATAGGTTAAAATAGCCTCCTCTACTCTATATTTGATTTCATTACACCAAAATTTCATCCTATTAAATCATACATAAGAAATTCATGTATTTAAACCCCTAAATTCAATATGTTTTTGAAATAAATTATAAACTTTTTGACAGAAACCAAACCTTTCACTATAGCATAGTATAAGGAATTTAAAATGCCTAGAACGTCCCCTTGACCCTCACCACAACATAGAGAAATATCCATCACCATTTTCACTATTTAAGCTCAATACCATTATAAAGAGGGAACTATATTTTCATTTCCTCATCCCATAATTATGTTCTCAATATCTCCTCAACCTCTAACACCACCACATTTAACTCTATGATGTGGTGGTCTCTATATTTTACATAAAAAGTCCTAATAAGAACCACACCCATCACTTCCTCATTTGTGTGCCTCTACGCCCCTCAAGATGGTCCCTTGGACATTCTCAACAACATATTTTACAAAGGGGATCTTCTGAGGTGAAAAAATAGTGAAATAACCACCTTTTCTATTTCAATCATTTTAGTTCTCCCCATTACAAGACAACCCACTCAAAAACAACATGCCCCAGACTCAACCCACCCTAATACATATACCCTGATTCAAGGACCATCAAGTGATATCAGATTACCTTTACATAGATGATATTCCCTCACACTGTTTCGATCAACCCTTACGTAAATACCCTCATATGAAGACCCTTGCACAATTTTAGAATTATACTTATATAGAATTCAACCATCTTATCCTACTATGATATAGAATTTCTAGCATAATATTAAAGACAAATTTAAATAAATTAAGTTTTAAATCAATAGAACACTTATCTATACTTTGAAATACCTCTAAACTTCTTCTTGGAACCTTAAAGCTCCAAGGAAACATAAATGGAGGGGTCTAGAGTTATAGTACCTTATATGATCTCCCACTCCACAATGTAGTATGGATTATAAGGTTACTATTTCTTTTGTGGTTCTATGATTTTATGGATGTGGATCATTCATGATTATGATAGTGGGTGTGTGAAAATATGTTTATCATTTGAGATATGGTTACTTAGTGGTGGGATTTGGCTTATAGGTTCCCTTAAAAAAATTGATAGTCTATTTTATATTATACATACATTGATATTTTTTGAGTAATTTTAATGGTGAGTTTGATAATGAAATACTTCAACAAATTAGATGTATGGGTGAGTATGTATAAAGATTTTAAAGGTCTAGAAAAAATTTTATTATCTTATGAAATTTTTTAAGTTGAGAAATTCTGCTAGCATACATTTGACCAAGATCAACCTGAGTGGTTTGGTTAGTGATATATTGACTATGTATAATAATTTTTATATTTTTATTTTTATCAATGGATGATATTAAATTTATTTATTATGATTGGGTTATGTCCTAAAGAGTATGAAGATATACTAGACCTTACTTATATATAATGGTTTTTAGAATTATGTTTGTGGAATTTTATAGTGGTGTTTGCATAGTGATTGAGATATAATACAAGATAATTTATTTCGTATTGTTTTATATACTGTTGATATATATAGGTAAATTGGGTTTTATTTCATGGTATTTTCTAATTGTCATGTTGTAGTTATAGTTATATTTCATTTTAGTGATGTTGTATAAAATTCATGTAATGTTTATTGTTTTTTATATTAATTGATGATGGATTACTTATTGTTCATTGTTTCAGGGGTTGTATTTGATTCAACAGTCACTCTCTAAGTTCTATAGAGGGTACACCACTCATTTTATGATTTACACTCTCAATAAAATTGGGTAACCCATGGCCTATTTTTCATTAACTTCAGGGGTCGCATTTAGTTTCAATTCCATTCCAGGTGTGATTCAAGAGGAATTTTTTATAATAAAAGGAGTTATGAATCTATTTGCTGACATATTTCTAGAGTAAAATTGATTTTGGTACATTCATGGATTTTTTAATGAAATATTGGGATTATTTCGTTATAATACACCCACATGATTATATTTTTTTTATTAATAGAATTAAATGAAACAAAAATCATGTATTAATTATGATGAATGGTTTTATTTCATTTTGTTACTTCAATCATGAATAATACCAAAAACAATTATCAGGATAAAAATGAAATCACTATTTAGATAATGAGAATAACTTTTATGTGGAAAAATTATCATGAATGATCTTGAGGTAAGATCAACATGTCAAATTTAATAAAAAATATTAAAAAAGTATTAATATAAATTCTTAATCATAATTTATATTTATACTATTATAAATTATTTTAAACATAGTCATGGTTATACTTAAAATAAAATTCATATTAAATTTTAATGAAATATTTTAAAATTATTAGTAATGACATTCACGACATTAAGAAAAAAGTTTAATATAAACATATAAATCCAAAGATCATTTTCTATTTTCAATTAAAAAATATAATAACATAAATGAAAAAATAATCTCAAAGAATGTTGGGCACCATGGCATAAATTAAAATCATGGAAAAAACTATTTGATGCAATATTATATGATTTTAATTGTTTCTTGGTTTTTTAATTTTAAACCAATTTCCTAATTGTATATTCTATCTTTTCCAAAACATAATGGATTAAAACAAATTTCTGATAAGTACACTAAAAAATAAGACACATCAATTGATATCAAAATAATGTATGTAAACTATTTTTTTCTTTCCTTTAGCTAATACTTGAAAATAATTTATTTCTTCGAATTAAAAAAAATTGATATATATAAACCAATTATTCACTTAAATTAATATATAAAAATTGTTTTTAGACTCTATTTAATTAATTTATATTCATTTACCCATTTCATTTATATATTTATCTTTTTTATATTTAGCTATTTGATATTATTAAAGTAAATGTTTTATTTAATTTCATTACTTTCATTGTAGGGTAACCAATAGAGTAACCAATATGTCCAAACTCCAACTCTATATTACCCAATTCATTGAAGTTTATAACATAACCACACATCATAGATTTATAACGGAACTACCCATCATCATAAAAAATTCTAAAGATACATAACATAAACATAAATCATTGAAGCTTGCATCATAAAACACTCTTTAAATAAATTAAACTTTCTATTTTTAAATCACTCATTTTGTAAAACTACGCACATATAATGGAAAATGGTTTCTTTGAATGTAACCATACAAACTTGAAAATTAAACTTTAAAATATTAAGGAAATATAAAGGTGGTAAATTTTGTTCATTTCGTATATTTAAATAACATTCATTTTGAATTTTGTAAAAAGAATCATTAAAATAATATTTTTTTTATTTAAACAAAGTCTCTTATGTAAAATATTAAAAAGGTCCCTTTGGAGAACATTTCTGAGAAATTATAAAATTAACTTTTTTTAAACATTCATGATCATATAAATACATTAAAATTCTCATTTTAAAAACAATTAAATGAATGATAAATATTTATAAAAAACATTCTAACATTTAAAATGAGTTTTTTTAGTTAAAGAGTCCCTTACAAATATCATATCATTGAAGTGAGCATTAATAAAATGAATCAATTGGGTGCATCTAACTTAAATCCAAAAAAATACATCTTTAGATAATACAAATTCATTTCACACATAATCTTATCATGAAATAATCTATCAAGTAGAAGGTTAACCCAAAGAATGGAAATTGGGTTAAGAATTCTCTTACCTTTGGTTCAATTTCCTTCAATAATGTTAAAACCACATGTATAATGGTATAAATAATGTTATTAATTTATTAAAGAACTATATTAATATTTATAATATCTTATATAATCCTTTTATAACATTTTACCACCCATTCATTAATAATATTTCATTGTTTTCATTTTTTTGGGTGTGTTCATTTCTTGGTTTCATGGTCGATACATTTGTGTATAGTTATGGATTTTCTTTTAAAATGGAAATAATACTATATAAGTGGAATTAATTGGTAATTAAAATAAGTTGTAATATATGATTCCATATGTCATTTAATTTTATAACATGAGGATGAATCATTTGATAAAATGTTAATTATAATTGTTCAGTTTATTTTGTCTGTTTTCCGACCATAACAGAGTAGTTTCCTTTTATTTAATATTATATCTATATATTAGTTACAAAACATTAAATAAGTCATAATATACTTATTAAAATATGATTTAACCATAATAATAGTTTTTGACTAGCCTTGAAGGCAATAATTGAAAACGAATAATCATCATCCCTAAATATGGTTAACCATAATAATTTGTACAATGGTTTTGTTTCTTTGAATAAGTGGAGATGAGAAAACGAATGGATAGAAGATATTCCTTTTTAAATATAAAATTAAAGTATATATATGATACTTTAATTATTATTTTTTATGGTTAAAAAGGTGGGGAAAAGTTTTTAGAATAAAATAAATTAAGAGATGTGGTTTCAGAAAGTTACCTCTTGAATATTACATCCTTTAAGGATCCATTATAGAACATTGAATTGGTATTTGGGTGAATATAGAAGAAATTTTAATTATTGAGAGTGTTGAGGAGAGGTTTTTTAGATATTTTAATATTTTAATGGATTTTTAATAGAATGTTGGTGGTTAAGAGTTGTATTTATACTTGAGAAGGGGTTGTTTTAAGTGATTAAACAATGATTATTTTATATTTAAATCCAACCACATTTGGGTGGAATTAATTATAATTAATTATATTGATAATTAATGTTCAAAAATATGGATAAGTTCTAAAAACACATAAAACCCTATTTAAAGTTCTAGTTTTTATTTATTTTAAGATTTTACCTTTTAACTTTAACATGTTTCATTATTTTATCTATACAGCGATAAATCTTTATTGGCACCATAATAACATTTTTTGAATAAAATAGAAAATGAAATTCTTACCAAATTTTTACCTTATTATTATTCCAAATATTAAATCCATTTTATTAAATTCAATTCATATGATTGGAAAAATTAAATTTAAGACAAAACTCGTAGATGCGGCGAAAAAGAGGGTTTTAAAGAAGTGTATTTTTCAATCAAAAAATGATTTTATATTAACTGTATGAATAATTATAATAAAAGTATGATAATAAATTAAAATTTAATAATATATAAAATATAAATTTCAAATAAATCATTCCCCATAATGTATTATTTTAATTAATTAAAAAGGGAAAAATTATATGTTTTAAAATAGTTTTCCGAAAAAAATCCCTTTTTTAAACCCAAAAATAAATTTTATAAAATACAATATAAATTATATTAAAAATAACATAAATTGATTAAATATAAATAAATAATACTTATTTTACTTTAATTAAATTCAAAACATGATGGTAAATTAAAATTTCTTAATTTATGGAAAAAATGTTATTTTTACAAAAAATTGTATTTTTTCACTATTCACTAAAAACCCAATATTTTATGAAAAAACCCAAATTTCACCCAAATTAAAAAATTTAATTATTATTTAAATATTTTATTTTATTTTATGAAATTAATTTTCCAAAACTTCCAGAAATTAATTATAATATTCACTCATAAAATGTAATAAAACCAATATTTGAAAAAAATGTATTTTTTGAAAAATAAAATGATTTTGATAAAATTTTGATTGTTTATTTAAAAAATTAATTAATAAATAAATTATTAATGATAATTAACATTATATATTTCATAATTCTATTCATAATATTCATTCTCTCCAATTTAATGGCTAGGTTATAATGGTCACATTTAAATAGTAAGATTTTGTTGTTTGTTTTAGCTCAGAGTTAAATATCTTGTATGTTATCGAACATATTATTTTATTTTAAGAATATTGGGTTTTTAAATTCTCACCCACCTCCTTAAATTGATTTTTTTCCTTGAAATTTTAAATTAGGATCGAAAACTAGGGTTTTAACTTTTCAAGATATCTTTGTTGAAATCCCACATCATAAAAAAGGATTGATAAGATTTCCACTTGAAAAGTGAGAAAAGAAAGTATTAAGGTAACTTGAGATAACTCATACTAGGTTTAAATTTTTGAAATCATGTAAATAAAAGATAAAAGATAATATTAATGGACTAATAGAGAGTGATAGAGAACATTGTCATGATAAATTTGACCAGCATAAACCTGTGATAGTTTAAAAGGCCATTGATTTCTCAGTAATAAAAGTGAACGAATAATTTTTTTTTCAAAAATATTCCTTATATATTTTATGAATAATTTTAATACCTATAATAAGAGCATAAATAATTATACTTAATTGAAAATTATAATTTCATACTTATATGTTATCCAAATGATGAGTATTCAAAATGAATTCCTTATACCTGAAGCATCATAATCAACTTCTACGGATCACAAATTACACCAAAGTATTATATTTAGTACCCTTATCCTTATTAATTAACCAAAACCAAAATGGATAGTACAAGATTGTTTAATTATATAAAAAAATTAACCTTTATATGATGAAAAAAAAACTTTAATCTCCAAAATTCAATAGCAATACCCAAAGTTCAACATATATTATTCAACGGATAACTATCCTTAAAATTACTCCCAAATATTCTATAATAAAATTGATTCCAAAAAATAATTATTATTTGATCACATGGTCTTCCAAGGTAAATTTAATATTTATATTCAAATAATATCAACTACTCTTAAATTCACATTCATAAATGTAGTTTTCATAATCACATAAACTTCAATATAATAATAATTTCCACAAATAACTTGAATCACCATAAATTATATATGTTTATGAAATATAATTCATCTATTATTTATCAATAAAAATCTCATAGTATTCTATTTACCTTAATCATATAAGGTTCCCAAAATATTTAATGCCTTCCAAAATAACATTAATCACTTTATCACAAAATAATTTTTCCAATTACATGGTTATCTATATAATAAAATATATATTCTAAAAAATAAACTTATTTTTCATATATCAAATAATGTAACTAAAATTTAAAAATATCATATTAACTAGTGCATAACAAATTCCAGTGGTAGGTGATGCACCCTTGTCAACCTTTGGTTGTGGGTTTGATCCTCACAGCCTTATTGAACACAATGGGTTGTCATAAGGCCTGTGGTATTTTCTTTTCTAAAACTAAATTAATATATTCCTTATAAAATTATAGAAACAAAAAACACAGACTAAAAAATAAAATAATATATTTAACCTCAATGGTTACCTTGTACCTTTAATTTTTCATCCCAAAAAGTAAGAACCCATAATTACCTCAAATTTGGAGATCATATAAACCAAAAAGACTTCAATGCATTTAAAATTATATTCACCAAAATTAAATGAAAAGTTCCTCAAACAACCTTTTTTATATCATAAAATTAAGGGTTATATGCACCTTAAAAAATGCCACCTTTTTACCACTTTTTAAATGTTTTGGTTCCATCTAACATATATTTCCAAATTTTTGAAAACAAAATATACTATAGAAAAATCCTTAGGTGTTCCATGATTCCTATAATATTTATAAAATAAAACTATTTCATAAATTCGAAAACTCAATACCTAAAAACATCCTTAATTCAACTTCCTTCTTCAACTATTAACCATGATTCATCATATAATCTTTAATACATTATTCCTACATTCATAAATGTGAATTATATCCTTATTATTCATCAATATCAGCCCAAAAATGCTATGTACTTTGAACATAATAAAACAATACAAACCTTAAATATAGACATCAATATTTATTTGATATCCTCTTTATCTTCTAATATGATGCCCAACTTCAAGAAAGTAAACGGTCCTGCCCTTTATAGAATTCCCTTTTTTGAGAGAGTTTTGAAAGTTGATATTTTGAAATCAAAGGAAAAAAGATACCAAGACCATAAAATTTTTTATGAAAAGAAAAGTTCTTAGATAAGTAAAGTAGTTTCTTCCATGATATTTTAATAATCATAAATCTATCAAAATCAATTAAACAATCTTTTTCTATAATTTTATAATAAAATCATCTGAAAGGTAGATAAAGGTTATGAAATATATTTTTCCTTCCATATTGATAAATAGTCTTCAATCTATAAAAAAAGAAAATTATTAAAACATGAAATGAATTATTACATGTTAAAATGAAAATGTTCTATTTAAAGATAATACCCTTAGAAAATCTATAATATTGTAACCATTAAATCCTTTATACTTATATAAATTACCTTTCTAAATATAATCTCCAAAAAATTTCATTAACATCCTAGGAATCCATCACTTTAAATGAAAAATGGGTGCCTAAAACTTTTAATTTATAATGATGGTATCAGTAACTATTAAGAAACCATTTTAATCTCTAAAGTTATCTAAACCATGATCTGATACCAACTGTAAGTAACCAGCCTTAAATGTAAAATATTCTAATGATTCTAAACTATAATTAACATTATTAAAATATCGAGGATCTTTTTAGATTATATTTATATAGACTTCGAAAAAAAATCTTACATTATAAAATCATACATTAAAAGTAGAAACTTATGCTTAATATTAATTTTTTTCTACTAAATATATCTTTTTAATTGAAACATGGTTTCTCTTTATGAAAAATCATCGCAATTTTCTCATTGATCTCATCCTTGTCTTTAATCTATTTTAAACCCTATGAAAACCATTTTAAAACTTGGGATGAGGAAAAAAGTTCATTAAGGGACATAAAATAAACGAAACCATTTGTCCACTAAAAACCCATAAAAATATTTTCATGAAAAAATACCATTTCACCCTAAAAATGGAATCATCTTTTTATAGTGATCATTATATTACCTTTGGAAAATTAATCGATTTCCATGAAAACTCACTAGCAGGAATATAAAATATAAGTAGGTAACTAGGGACATAATTTTACATATAACTCCTAAAAATGGAGTAAAAAATATGTCTTAACTTTAACTCCAAAGTACCCAATGTATTTGAGGTTATAATATAACCATGCATCCTTGGTTTATCATGGAACCACCCTTTAATCGTATATAATATAACCACCCATACTTTGTTTATCATGGAACCACCCTTCATTTTTTTTATAAAAGAACCAATATTCATCTTAAACAATTCCCATGAACTATAAAATAAACATAAATCATGAATTCTTTCATACTAAAACACTCTTTTAAGAAATTAAGATTTCCATTTTAAAATAACTCATTTTGAAAAACTGTGTAGGTTGAATAAAAAACATTTTCATTGAATGTAAACATATAAAATTGAAAAATAATCTTCAAAATATTATTTCTACATGAAGGTGGGAAATTAAATTCATTATATATATGAAAAAACATTCCTTTTGACTTTTTTAAAAAGAAACTATAAAATAAGGTTTTTTTAAAGAATGTCTCTTACATAAAACATTAAAAAAATCCCATTTTAAAAATATTTAATAGAAATTATACAATTATATTTTTTAAAGAAATTCATGTAAATATTAAAAAATTAAAAAAATAAAAAACATTTAAATGAAATAAAAAAATTTAAAAAATAAATCATTACAATATTTGAAATGGGGTTTTCTAGAAAAAGACTCACTTACAAATATCATATCATTGAAGTAAACATTAATCAAATGAATTTTTTATGTTTATATAATGTAAATCATCATAAAACAAGTGAAAATAAAACATTAGATAATAAAAAGTAATTTGACACATAATACTATAATGAAATAATCAAATAAGCATAAGGATAACCCAAAGACCGAAAATTAGGTAAATAATTATCTTACCTCCAGATCAACCTCCTTCAAACATGTTCAAAAATTAGGTATAATGGTTTAAATAATGTTATTAATTTATTTCATAACTATATTCTTATTTATAATACATTATATGATCCTTTTCTAACATATTACCACCCATTCGTTAATAATATTTCATTATTTTAATTATTTTGGGTGTGTTCATTTCATGGTTTCACGGTCAGTTCATTTGTGTATAATTATAAATTTTCTTTTCAAATTAAATAATACTTAAGAATTAGAATTAAATGGTATTAATGAACCTCAATAACTATAAATGTCACCATATATCATTTTTCTAACATGTGGATGATTCATTTTAAAAAATGTTAATGATAAATGTTTAGTTTATTTTGGCAGTTTTTTCAACCATCACGAACTAGTTTTTTTATTTAATACTACATATATATATTAGTTCCAGAACATTAAATAAGTTATAATATAATTATTAAAATTTTATTTTACTATAATAATATTTTTATGACCATAATTGAAGGGGATAATGGAAAACTAATAATCATTATCCACAGATATGGTTAACCTCCATATTTTGGATAATGTTTTTGTTTCTTTGAATAAGAGGAGATGAGAAAAGGAATGGATATAATATATTAATTTAAAAACATAACATTATAGTATATAAATGATACTAGATTTATCATTCTTTGATGTATTAATAATGTGAGGAAAAGGTAGAAGAAGAAAATAAATTAATAGAGGGTTTTTGAGAAAGTTACCTTTTGAATACCGCCTCCTTTAAAGATCCCTTAAAGAATATGAAATTTTTATTTGAGAAAGACCATCAGCACTTCGATGTTGGTATATTTTTTAGGAGATATTTTTTAATATATTTTAAGATATTAAATTATTTCTATGAGAAACTAGGTGGTGAAGAGTGGTATTTATACTTGAGGAGGGGTGGTTTTAAGTGATTAAATAATGATTATTTTATATTGAAAGCCAACCACATTTCTATGGAATTAATTCCAAGTAATTATATTGATAGTTTGTATGGAAAATTATTTTTAATATTGATTAAAAATTCAACCACACATTTAATTTTTTATTTTTTATGTATTTTAGGCTTTTACATTTTAACTTTAACTCGTTTCATTATTTTACATATAACGCGATAAATATTTTTTTTAACCACGGTAACTTTTATGAATAAAAAATAAAATGAAATTATTTCTAAATAGGAACCTTATTAATAAAAATATGTAATCCCATTCATCAAATTCAAATCATATAATTGGAAAAATTAAATTTAAAAATAACACATAGATGTGCTGAAAAATCGTGTTTTCTAGAAATCTATTTTCATACAAAAAATGATTTTATATTGACTCTATGACTAATAATAATAATTGAGTGAAAATAAATTAATATTTAATGATATATAATATATAAATTTAACTTAAAATATTCAAAATTATAGATTATTTTAATTAATTAAAAATGATAACCATTATGTACTTTGAAATAGTTTTCAGAAGAAAAAAAACCTGTTTTTAAACCCAAACATAAACTTATTCAAAAATTTATTATTAATTTGATTAAAGATAATTTAATTGGTTGAAATATAAATAAATTATTATTATTTTACTTTAAATCTAATTCATAACATACTGGTACTTATAAATTGATTAATTTATTAAAAAATGATATTTTTATAAAGATCATTATTTTACACTATTCACTAAGAACCCAATATTTTATGAAAAATACCAAAATTTTACCCAAAGTAAAATATGATATTTTTATTTAAAAAATTAATTTTATCTTATGAAATTACGTTTCTAAAATTTATAAAAAATAATTATAATATTCACTCATAAAATGAAATAAAACCCATTTTTGAAGAAAATATATTTTTTGAAAAATAAAATGACTTTACTAAAAATTTGATTGATTATTTACAATGTATTAATTAATAAATTATATATGATCATGGAAATTATATATTTCATAATTAAATTAATAATATTAATTGGAAATAATTTAATGGCTACGTTATAATTATCACATTTAAATAATCTATCATCATAAAACACTCTTTGATGAAAACAAATTTCTATTTTGAAATCATTCATTTTGAAAATTTGCGCACATACAATGGAAAAAAATATTTTAATGTAACGAAATAAACTAGTAAATTAAGATTAAAAATATTAATGTGACATGATTTTGGAAATTCTATTCATTCCATATATGAACAAAATTTTCATTTTGACTTTAGTAAAAAATCGTTAAAAGAATATATTTTTTAAACAAAGTCCATTACATGAAACCTTAAAAAGATCCCTTTTTGAAAACATTTGTGAGAAATTAGAAAATTATATTTCTTATAAACATTGGTTTCTATATAAATACATTTACAAAATTTATTTTAAAAATATGTAAATGAATGATAAATATTTATAAAATAAATGTTTGTAACATTTAAAATGAGGTGTTTTAGTTAGAGTCCCTTACAAATATCATATCATTGAAGCGATCGTTAATCAAATGAATCGATTATGTATTTCTGAGTTAAATCCAAGTAAATAAATTGTAGATACAACATAATGAAATAAATATTTACTTCAAACATAATATTATCATGGCATACTTAAATATGTAGAACGTTAACCCATAGAATGAAAAGTATGTTAAGAATTCCCTTTCCTTAGGTTCGAATTCCTTCAAACGTGTTCAAACCTCATGTATAGTATTTTAAATAATGTTATTAATTTATAAAAAACTATATTTAAATTTCAAATACCTTTTATTATACTTTTATAAAATAAAACTACCCATTCGTTAATAATAAATTATTATTTTCATTGTTTCGGGTGCGTTTGTTTCATGGTTTTATGGTCAGTTTATTTGGGCATAATTATGGATTTTCTTATAATATGTAATTAATAATACATAATATGAATTAAATGGTTTTAATTTAATAATTATAAATTTCATCATATATCATTTTTTCAAATATTAGTATGATTGATTTGATAAAATTTTAAGGATAAAGGTTTAGTTTATTTTGGCGGTTTTTTCAACCATCACGAACTCATTTTGTTTTATTTAATATTATGATTATATATTAGTTTCAGAACATTAATTAAGTTATAATATACTTATTAAAATATTATTCAACTATAATAATATTTTTATGACAATAAATTAAGGTGTTAATGGAAAATGAATAATCATTATCCACAGAGACGGTTAACCATCATAATTTGGACAATGGTTTTGTTTCTTTGAATAAGAGAAGATGAGAAAATGAATGTATATAATATAATCTTTTAGAAACATAAAATTATATTATACATATTATACATAAGTTATTATTATTTTTTGTCTTAATTATGTGAGGATAAGGTATAGGAGGAGGAACAATTAAGAGAGGTGGTTTGAGAAAGTTACCTCTTGAATATCACCTCCTGGAATGATCCCTTAAAGAACATGGAATTGGTATTTGGGTGAGACCAGTAGAAATTGTATGTGGGTAGAGTTTTTATTATAGTTTTTGGAATATATTTAAATATCTTCAAGGATTTCTTGGACAAAGGGGGTGGTGAGGGGTGGTATTTATACTTTAGGAGGTGTGGTTTTAGTGATTAAATAATGATTATTTTATATCTAAATCTAACTAAATTTGGGTGGAATTAATTCCAACGAATTAGATTGATAATCAATCTTTTAAATACTATTTAATTTATATCAACACATTAACAACCCATTTAAGTTTTAGTTTTTAGTTATTTTAAGAATTTACCTTTTAACTTTAACTGGTTTCATTATTTTACCTATACTACAGTGAATTATTATTTTTACCATGGTATATTTTTTTCTACAAAGGAAAATAAACTTTTTAACTAATTTGGGATTTTTGTTTTCAAATATGGAATCCATTTTAATTAATTAAATTCACAAAATTGGAAAAATTAAATTTAAAACAAATCTCGTAGACATGACAAAAAAGTTGGTTTTCAAGAAGTATATTTTTAAGAAAAATATGATTCTATATTAACTATATGACTAGTAAAAATAATTTTATGAAACTAAATTATTATTTACTGATATATAATCTATATTATTAATTTAAAACATTCTCTGTTATGTATTATTTTAATTAATTAAAATGAGTAACATTGTGTATATTAAAACAGTTTTCAGAAAAATCCCATTTCTTTATTGAAAAAATAAACATATTATCAAATACAATATAAAGTTGATTAAAATTAATTTAATTGGATGAAATATAACTAAATAATACTTATTTTACTTTAAATAAAATTAAAAACATAATTTTACTTTTAAATTATTCAATTTATGGAAATGAAATTGTATTTTTACAAAAATTGATATTTTTCACTATTCACCAAAAACCTAATATTTTCCAAAAAATACCAATATTTCACCCAAATAAAAACATGATATTATGATTTCATAGTTTATATTTTTTTTATTAAAGTAATTTTCAATAATTTCCAAAAAAAAATTGTAATATTCCCTCATAAAATACAGTAAATTTTTTTTTGATGAAAATGTATTTTGTGGAAAATAAAATGACTTTACTAAAAATTTGAGTGATGATTTAAAAATAATTAATTAATACACAATAAATTATAATTACCATTATATATTTCATAATTATTTTAATATTATTCTGAATTAGTTGAAGATGTAAAAAATAACTATATGAGGGGTATAAAAAGTATTCAATGTTTTCTTTTTTACTTATCTTGAATCATATAAAGTGTCTCAGTGGAATTACTGAAAAATAAACATCAATGGTTTTAGAGTTTCTTCATGAAGAATTTATTGAATCTAAGATCCCTAAATTATTCTATAAGATTAATATAATCATTAACAAACTTGTACGAGATTATACGAAGATATCTTTATGCCCTAATTATTGCATGTTTTATTTGGGAGAAGATTAATACAGAATAATGCATAAGATGTCGTAAATATTGATGAATTTTAATGAGAAAAAATGATAGTATAATTTAATAAAAAACTAGGAAGAAATAAAAAAATAAAACTCCTAAATATTTATTGTGCTACATTACTTTGAAACCACGCTTCTAAATATTATTCATGTCATATAAGACTGTATGTGTCATGAAGTGGAATGATCATTATAGTCGCAATATTGGACTAATGAGACTGTTATGTCCCAAGTATTTATAGAATAATACTTTTTCTTGTATATTAATATTTATGAATAATATATTAATTTTATGATAAAGGGGATGCTTTTTTATAGTATACTTGACACGTATTAACGGGTTTCTCTGAAGTCTTATGTTGCACACAAAAATAATACAATAATATTATTATTATTTTAAAAGGTGGTTAATGCCTAGCCGTTGGAATTTTGGGAATGAATAATATCAATTGAATTTTTAAATATGGTTTACACATGTTAAAATAATGATTCATTGGTTACCAAATTTCTTATAATTTAAAATAAAAACCTATTGAATATAAAGGATGTGTTTTTATGAAAACCTCTCTAGAAAGAGAATAATTGTGTTTATAAAATCATATCACTCTTTATGGATTTTTATTTAATGGAAAATATATTTTATATATTTAATTAAACTTTTTAAATTCATCTTATATGTTTTCATATATGATATAAGAACAAATTCAATTTTTTGGATAAACGAAGTATTTTTCTACAGATACAGTTCTATCACCTTTTGATGGCGAACCCTTTTTAAATTCAGTTTTTGACACATTTATATGTTCTATTTGAAAAAATTAGACTTCTTCTTTAGAATTGGGACATAATAATTTACTTTGGATTATTTTTTGTTATTTTTCTGAAAACTATCATGTTTTGATGAATAGTAAAAATACGCTAATTTTTAATTGAAAATGACTTTTTCCACTGAGATAATTTATATGGTTAAATAATATTATTTAATGGTTTTAAAATATAAATGGAATATATTTTTATCATTTAATACAATTTTGGTCAATGAAATTAATTTTCTATTGAAATTTGACATAAACACATGTGAATATTTTGATAGTTATTACTTCTTAAACCTCGCATTTTGGTTTGGACAATAAGAATTGATTTTAAATTAATTATTTAAACTTCTATGTTATGAATTTGGAGAAAATATATTCTATATTTCGAATCAAAATTTCAAAAAAATTTGAATAGGTAACTTTTATTTTTTGGAAATTATAAATAGTAACTTCAGAAATTATTTTATTTACCATGGTTAAAGGGTAAATCTGGTAAATAAGGGTAAATAATAATATTATAATAATATTAAATAACCCTGACACATGTCCTAATCCAATTGGAAAAGATATATCTAACCATGGGAATCCTTGGGTCGATTTGGGGACCCCATGGAGCCACTTGGATGTTAAAATGACATTTTATAAGAATTAATTTAAAGTAAAGACAAATATAACAAAAACAAGTATCTTTTAATAAAAAAAATTATATGGGGTTATATAAGTTATCTCTTAAACTATATATATTCATTATAAAAATAAAAATATTTAGTAAATCATGATATTTTATTTATAATTTTTAGATATTAAATAAATAAATTTAATTATGACACAATGATGGTGCACTAATTGCTTCATTAATAAAGGATTCAAATAAATGATATTATAAACATTAAAATAAATGTAATTTTATTATTTTGATTCCATTAACGAATTTTATGGAAGATATTGACATATTATATTTTATTTAATGCCTTTTTCTAAATAATAATGTTTTTGTGACTTTAACAAAAATCAATTACTTTATATTGTCAAAATTGACAAAAATGAGTTTTTAAAACAAATAATATTTTATTAAATGATATAATAGTCCTAAAAATATAAGAATCATACAACTGACATATATAATCTTAAAAATGGCATTAATTATCCACTTATGGTTTTCTTGGCATTTTATAGTAAATATAGTTACCATATATTATGAAAATGCAAGAAGAAGTGGTAAGAGTTAATGTTTTTAACTAAGGGTTAAAGCTAGAAGATAAGGTTAATTTAGTGATCTAAACTTCTCTAAAACATATTAGTTGAGAGTTTTTTGACTCAGAATCATCTTATACTTGAAATAAATGAGTTTAGGACCATTTTAAACTAAATGTAAATTTATAATAAAATAATATTTCAATACCTTCCTAAAGTGCCCCTCCTCCCACTTATAAAAGGTAAACACCTATACCCACTTACTCACACCTATCAAACCCCTTGTCTTTAAAAATTCTGCCCAAATAAGCTCCCAACATCCATACCTTCCTCTTATAAACCATACCTTTGGCATAAGGTAATTTAAGAAAGTCTTTTTCCTCTAATCAAAAGAAGTTACCCGATTTAGAGGTAACGTCTTCTCTCAAGTTATTTTATTTTATTTTCCTTCTCCACTCCCTATGCTCTTTTTATTATTTGAGTACATAACAACACAAAAATCCTCAATATACTATTATTTTTTTATGATAATTATTCAAACTACACTTACGCACACCTCCATCTAATGGATACGAACATATTGTTTCTGTGTACGGTGAACTACTGGATCATGAAATGATGATTGTTCAATTTTCGCCCCCCACGTCTCCCGGTGGCCATTGTGATGAAACTGTACTTATATATGATATATATTATATTTATATTTTCTCTTTGGTTCTTTATTTTTATTTACATCATGACTTTATGATTTCCACAATGTGTAAATACGATAATTTCATTTGAGGAAGTGCGGACTACCTCCCCCTCAAAGTGATATGGATCATTCATGCCATACATGGAACGTATAAAGTATGCAGTTGATGAAATTATGTAACATATATAAAATATTATATTATACTAGAATTATAATATACCTATGTATCATTTATTTTTCAATCCATTCAATATGAGAAATAAATGAAATTATAATTCATGTGTATGTACGGCTTACCATCTCAAGGAACAGTGCATTTCATTTCTTATATCCAAATGTTATGTACTATTATAAATACATACTTAATAGATATATATGATATATATTATATCTAAGTCATGAATAATATTTTAGATATTATGTAATTTTTACCACATAAACAATTTACATCAAACAAGTTCATTTTCAACTCAAGTATAGAATATCGACAGAACAACTAATATAAACTAAAATAATTATATAATTTGTATAAAATGATTTTAAGTATTATAAAATGAATAATAAACATGAAAATTTTTCTGATGAAAGTATAAATTAACCTATGTTTATTTTTCAGGATTATAAAGAACGAACAAGACAAGTCGGACTCAAGGTAAGGGACTTTATCTTAATCTCCTTTCATTGAGGCATTTCATGATAATATACACCTCTATTCTTTTATAAGATGTATATACTGACACTATGAAATTTCATATCCATATTTTATCTATACTAATGTTATTTATTAATTCATAAAGATTAAGTCTTAGATGTTCAATGTGGTATGGGACACCTTGAACGTTTAAATATTTAATTATAAAATCTTTGTCTTTATGATATTTATTTAGATATTTATTTATATGGATATAAAAGGATTATAAAAGAAATTTTATGTCTTTAAATAATTTCATTCAATGTTTTCAAAAGGAATATTTTTATACAAATAATTTTACTTTCTTTACAAAACAACAAAGGTAATGTTATTTATTTTAACGTATATAGAGATAATGACTTCTCTACAATCATAACTGTTATTTGATATTTCGATTTCTCTATAAGCCTTAATGTATTTTAAAAAAACCCTTATTCCTTTATTTTGGTATATTGGTATTCAAAATGGGCTCTTAAATAAAAATTGTATTTTTATATGGAAATTTTTTTCATATGGTTTTAAATGATTTTTTCAAAAGGGTTTTGTGATGAACGTGTTTTGAAATGGTACTTGAGCATTATATGAAACAAGTGATCCCAATACAGCTTATACGAAGGCTTGAGCCCCATTATAGCTCACTAGTGAGCTTGACATAGGTTATATAAAGGTTTGAGCCCCATTATAACTCACAGGTGAACCCATTATAGCTTATATGATGGTATGAACCCCATTATATCTCACGGGTGAGACCGATATAGCTTATACGAATGGTGATACCCATTAAAGATCTTTAATTTTGAATTTGATCTTATGGTTATTCCAATTGAATGCGATTGAAAGGTTTTTATGTATAATATTCTCTAAGTCACCTAAATGATTTTTTGATTTCTTTCTATTAGTTTATGGTTTTTATTTGAGAAAAAAGTGTGAGTGTTATAAATGTTAAAATGTTTTTGTTTAGTTCTCTCAAAAAAACATTAAATGAGTTACCATTTTTTAACTAAACTATTGGTTTTAATTCTTTTTATGTCCCCTACTGAGGTTCTTATGCTCATCCAAAGTTTTTGAAATGTTTTCTATAGGGTATAATGATGTAGAATAGAAAGGAAGAAATCAAGAATATTTTTATCAAAAAAAAAAGAAATCATGTTTTGTTTAAAGGGTTTCCTTTGGTGGAAAAGTGGACACTGAGTGTAACTATCCACATGTAATGTATGGGTATATTATGTAATAGTTATGGCCTAATTATATAAAACTCTAAACTTGAAAAGATCCTCAATGTGAATTCTTTAATTAACTCAAGATTAAGTAATGATTAAGGCTGGGACCTTATAGAGACATCTAAAAAATTCAACATCATGGAAGATGTTTGATTCATTACATCCATATTTTTATTTAGTTCTTAGTAATTTATTCTTTGGATTTTCTTCTGGAGGTTGTAACCCTTATCATAGTTTAAGTAGTAATTATAACATATAGAAATTAGTTTTTATCCCCTATAATGTATCTCAATAGATGTGTATAAAGAATAATTATTTCATTATTTTGATGAGTATATCAGGAAATAAAATTCATGGAAATTACATTGATGTATAACATCAACCTCTAATCAAATAATTTCTAGAATTATGGGATGATGAAGTGGAAACATGTAATGATTCAATGAGAAAACTATTCAAAAATTCATATTTCAATAATGATTACAATTAGTGACTTTCCTCGACTTAGAAACTTATTTGTTTGGAACACTCATACTAGTTTGTCTTTTCAAGTTTTTTATTTTGATTTTTAACCACAATGATTTCCTCATAGTAGAAAATGGTGTTTTATGTGGAATCGTTTATTTCTTGATGCTTATCACAAATTTAGGTTTAACAAGACACGATTTAGTGGAGATATTGAATTAATAAAGTCATTGAAGGTGTTTTTTGGTTAATAAATCTTCGAAAAACTAATGAATGTATCTATGTTATTTAGAAAATGTAATCTATTTAAAGAAGGGGGAAATAGGTATGAGGTACAATATTCAAAGAACTTTGAAAATATCAATAGAAAAAATGATTATATTTTTAAAACATATTTATTTGGAGTTTAATTTGATACATCATCTTTATGACATGATTTATATTGAGAATAACATATTTGAAAATTAAATTTTAATACTTATTAATGATCTTGGTAAATTGAAGGATTTCTTTAATTATCATAAGTATTTTGAATCAATGAATATAATTTTTTGTTTTCAAGAAAATGAAAATGGAAAGTATCCTTTAGCTATTTTTATATTAATAAATTCATGATAAATACATATTATTTAAAATATTAGAAAATATAAGTTCCATATGGATATTAAAGTAACATTTCATGGTGTTTTGACTAAGAACGTTGAATGTTACATTTATTGAAAATTAATAAATCTCATATTCTAATGGATCTATTGTTACGATTGGAATTTCATGATACATTACCTGAAAAAGTAACTATAGTTTTGGTTATGTTGTGTCCCTTATTCATAGTGCTTGGATGAATAACTCTAAATCCAGCTGATCTTGATAAAATTCAAGAAAAAAATGTTTTCGAACTTTTTAATTTGGGGATATTATTTCCCCTTTAATTTTTCACTATAATGATTCATTTTACTGTTCATTTAGTTGATGAATCTAAACTTAGTGAACCGGTACACTATCAATGGATGTATCTGATTGAGAGGTAAATTAATATTATTTTCATTTTCATTAATTTATTCAATTTTATTAAATCATTGTTTAAATAATTTTAACGTGTTTCTTATTTTTTTCATTAGGTAAATAAGTCATTTGAAATAAAATGTGAGGAATAAAGCTCAACCAGGAGGCTCTATTACTAATATTGACATTACTGAAGAGTGATTTAACTTATTTTCTAGATATTTGGATATTATTGAGACTATATTCAATCATATTATAAGTGTTGATGAAATCTCTAATAATTATCATTTGGAAAACCAATCATTAGTATTTCCAACTATTGGATGGCCCATTAGAAATGGGGTCAATTATTACACAATCTGAATTAGAGTTACTATAACTTCATAGATATCTACTAATAAATAATATTATTAAAGATCTATTTATTGAATAATTAATATTGAAAATAATGACATGAAAAAGGGGTCGAGCTCAAAAAGAGTTGGAATTATCAAAAGTTTTAAATAGGGATATTATTGAATAGCTCACCTATCGTGGAAGTATATAATCATATTCATATTATTAATGTGTAGTAATTTTTTATATATTAAAATTATCACATTATATCTTATTATACCGAAAATAAATTGTGAAAATCAACATGAAATATCAAATGAGTTTAATTGTTCACCTCAATGTTCTCTAAGGTATGCTAAAAGATTCGGTTCCTATAATATTCATGGATTTAGGTTTCATAAAAGTTATCATGAAAAAGGATTGAAATATATAAATGGTGGTGTATTTACAATTATATAGGTGGGATGATATGAAAAAATTATTGAAATGATCAAATTAAACTTTCATGGTAAATTTTAAGTTAGATTATTCAAATGTAATTGGGTCAACGTTGAAAAGGGTATAACGAAAGATTCATAAAATTTTACTTTGGTAAAATTCCCTCACTTGATCCATACTAATGATCATTTAGATATTGATCTATTTATATTTGGGTAACAAGAATAGATGGTTTGTTTTTTGGATAATGAAATACATGAAGGATGGAGTGTTGTTGTATACTTAAAACACAGAGACTTTTATAACATAGGTGATGAATTTTAATTGGTACTTTGTGAAAGTGAAACTCATTGACCACAAAATATTAAGTAGTTTTTTCATGAAAATATTTAAATAATAAAACATTTGAGAGAGGGTGGAAATGAAGTTCTTGTCATGATAGAGGTTGATAATAATGAAGAAAATGAAGATGGTGGCAATTAAATGTATAAATTTCTAATTAAACTATATTACAAATTTTCATTTATAAGTGTTTCATGCATACATACATTATTCCATTTTTTCATTTTTGTAAAAATATGTTGCTTCTTTTTTCATACATTTAATATATTATAAACCATTTGAATTGTAGGAATGCTGAGAAAAAAAATCCAAGATCCTAGCTAATAAACATCTCAGATAAAACCACCACTATCAAAATTCTATGTGGATCTGAGTGATTATATTGTAATAGAGACTTTTAGTGAGCCTATAACATCCCCATATTTTTTTGGTATCCCACAATTTGATAAACCACTAATGATCGATCAGTTGTTCATCCCTCTATCTTGGGGATAATAGTGACTTACCATTTCCAGTATGTATATCATTGTACAAAAAAATATGTATTTTATTAATTTTTAATGTATTTTTTGAAAAAGATAAAGATAAAATATATATATATATATATATATATATATATATGAACACATCAGATGTATAATACCATAAATAATAAAAATTATTGTTATATTGGATGAGTTCGGGGTTCCTACTAGTGATGCTTACATAATCAATGTATAGATTCTTCAGTATCTTTCTTGCGAGATAGTGATTTTTCTCAATAATTATAAATATTGGAGGATTATTCCTAAATCTTGAGAAAATTAGGAGTTTCATAACCATTTAAAAGTGATATTAATTTAATATTCATTGTTAAGTAATATAAAAGATATGACTAATATTATTAATATACTTATAAAGTGCTATGTTTATTTCAAGATGTTTTTTCATTTTGATGTCCCTGACTCTATTTCACACCCATGGACCATGAAATTTTTTGATAGGGAATATAGAAACATTAATTGGATATTATAGATTAATTTTAATGACATGTCTCTGATATCTCAATAGATTTATGATAATGTTCTTGAAGGTGTCTCTTGTGGGTAGTATAAGATGATTTTTCTATACTAATAGTGATTCGTCACAAGTGGTAATTGTATATTTTAAAATATCTTGATAACATAAACATGATAAAATTAAAATTTTATTAATGTTTCTATTTTTTGAAATAACTGTCTAAAAAATCAATGAATTGTGCAAAACAAGGCATTCCTCTTATTATTTGGACGCATGGTTTTTCTAGAAAAATACTAATTTTGGTTGTATTTTATCAAATATTATTTATATTATTTTATTATAACTAAAAGTTTACTACAACTTGTATATATATTTTTATAAATAAAAATGAATTATGTCAATCGGTTGGTCAGACCAATATGTGGACTCAAAAACCTAATGGATTTTTTGTAAATAAACCTACTAGATATATTGAGGTGAGGGTTGTTCATTACCATTTAATGTAATTTAATTGCTAAAACAACATAATAATGAAAAAAATTACAACAACCAACAAGACTTAAACTTAATAAAATGGAGTTGGTTATATGGACCAAATGGAACCAATTAGCACTATTGGCACCATTTTATCCATGTTGTCAGTCCCAATTAATTGGTTTTAAGTCTTGTTTGTTGTTATAATTAATTTTTCATTATTATGTTTTTATAGTAATGAAATAAAATTAAATAGTAATGAAAAAATATTAATTATAAAATAATTTGAAGTTTATATAGTTTCAAAAATCATTTTTAGTATTATTGTATTAACTGGTTAAAATACAAGAAGCCTTGGATGTTAACCCTTTACAATCACCATCGGTTTCGAAAAACGATGCAGTTGTAATCATTTTATGGAAAGAGAATTCCAGTCATGTATGGGGTATTGGTTTTGATCCTAGTCCATCTATTTCCTTTGGTATGGAATCATCATAAATTATAGCTACACTTAGTGGGGCTTCAAATAGTGCTATTGATCGGGAAGTATAGATAGAAATTTCAAGGGTGAAAGGAAAGTGTAAAAACATGACTATTGTAAGAAAAAACAAGATCATTGGTGGTCAAAAATGAAAAAGTCATTAATTTATATATTTTAGTGAATGATGGGAATTAACCCAGTGAAAATTTATAGTCATATAGCTCATCATATCGAGGTAAATTATAAATACGATCAATGGCTTAATAACTATTTTTAAAAGATATTAATGTTTTTGAAAACATGTGTATATATTGTCAGAACAAATAAAACAATGTATAATGGTTTTGAAATAATACTAAAATAAATGTTGATTTATTTTTGATATATATAAAATTACTCTACATCAATCTGAGTTATAGTTTTCCCAAGATTCCCATAAATGATTTTTTGGTGTTTTGAAACTCTAAAACATGCATGTGAGGGTCAAAACCGAAGGAAAAGACAATGTATTGATGTGAAATCATTGAAAATATTTGGTTAAATTATTTTTTTTGTATCATTAGAAAAAACGTATATCGAACATGCAGTGTTCTCGAAAAGAATAAATAGCTAGTTATAAAATATATCAAAGTCATTAAAACAAGTGTTACATGGTAAAAAACAAGAAAATAGTTTCATTGAACCATGAAATAATGTAAAAATAATTTTATATTGATTTATTAAATTTATGAACTCATGCAATGTTAGTACGAGTCACAGTTTGTCTAGGATCCTCAAAAATATGTTTTTAGTGTTTTAAAACACTAAAACATGTGTGTCATGGCCAAAACTATAGAAAAAACCTCGGATTGATATGAACTAATGTGAAAACTATGTATGACTTATATTTTATGCATATGTTCCAAAAAATAATCCATATAACAAGCTATGTTCTCAGAATAACTCAGTAAGAAGTTTTAAAATATATCAAAGTATTTAAAAACCTATGTTAGGGCATCAATACTAAAAAAATTACATTAAATGGATTTGAAATATTATGAAAACAACAATATATTGATTTTTGAAATTTAGAAATAAATTCCATCTCAATTCAAGTTAATGTTTTTTCGAGATTCCCACGAACCTGGTTTTAGTTTTTGAAAACACTAAAATGTTCATATAATAGTCAAAACCACCTAAAAGACATCATATTGATGTTAAATCATGAGGAAAATGTGGTCAAATTATTTTTTACATGTACAAGAAATAAACACATCCATATAAAGTGAAGTGTTCTTGGAAAGAAATAATAAACAGTTTTAAAAGATATTAAAGTCTTTAAAAACATGTTTAAGGGGGTCAAAACTAAGAAAACAACATCAGTGGGCCATAAAATCATAATAAAATGATATTATATTGATTTTTGAAATATTATAATTGGGTCCATGTCAATTCGAGTTATTTTTTTCTGGGATACTCATATAGAATGTTTTTAGTATTTTAAAACACTAAAATGTTCATGTAATAGTCAAAAATAAAGGAAACGACATTGAATTGATGGTAAGTAATGAGAAAATAATGTTTGAATTATTTATGGAATGTATGATGAGAAAACATGTCCATCCGACCTGTCGTGTGCTTGGAATGACACAATATGATGTTTTATAAGATATCAAAGTCTTTAAAAATGTGAATCATAGGGTAAAAACCAATAAGACTATGTTAGAGTGATGTTCAATCATATAAAAAATTGTAATAGATTTATTTTAGAAATTTATGAACTGATTCAACATAAATAGAAGTTATGAATTTCATAGGATTCCCATAAACACATTTTTAGTGTTTTAAAATGCTAAAATATGCATATAATGGTCAAAACCAAAATAAATAACCTAATATTAACATGAAATAATGATAAAACTATGGTTTAATTATTTTTCAAATTTATAATTAGAAAGAGTGTTCATCTGGTCGGTAGTGTTCTTGGAATTACCCAATAAGAAGTTTTAAAAGATATCAAAGTATTTAAAAACATACTTCATGGGGTTAAAACCAAACAAATGGTATCAGAGTGTCATCAATTCATAGGATAATGACCATAGATTGATTTCTAAAATGTAGGAACCAACACCACATCAATCTAAGTTACGGTTTTCTCGTGATACCCATAAGCATGTTTTAAGTTTTTTAAAACACTAAACTATTCATGTAATGGTCAAAACCATAGAAAAACCTCAGGTTGATGTGAAATTATGGAAAACTATGGTTTGGATATTTTTGACATGTTCAAGTAAATAACACATCCATTCAGTGTGAGGTGTACTCAAAATGACTCAATAAGTGATTTTAAAAGATACAAAGTCTTTAAAAACATGCATCAGGCAGTTAAAACCAAAAAATAATGTCGGAGGGAAATTAAATCATAGGAAAAAAACATATATTTATTTTTGAAATATACAAACCAATTTCATGTCAATAAAATATATGGTTTTCTTTGGATTCTTTAAAATTCGTTTTTAGTGTTTTAAACACTAAAATGTGTGTGTAATTTTTAAAAACAAAGTAAATGAACTACTATTGATATTAAATTGTATGAATCCTATGGTTGAATTTTTTTTATATTTAAGAGTATACAATACATCCATCTCATGTGTTGTGTTCTCAGAATGACCCAACAAGCTGTTTTAAAAGATATTAAAGTCTTTAAAAATGTGTGTTAGGGGGATAAAAACCAAAAAAACAATATCAGGGAGCCATAAAATCATAGAAAAATTATTTTAGATTAATTTGGAAAATTTATAAACCAAATCCAAATAAATATAGTTTTGGGTTTTTCTGAGATGCCCGTAAATGGATTTTTTTTAGTGTTTTAAAACACTAAACTCTGTGTGTAATTGTCAAAACCATATAAAACATACATAGATTGAAGTGAAATAATGGGAAAATTGTAGTTCAATTAATTATGTCATGTAAGAGAACACAACATGTTCATCCAACATGTGGTGTTATCAAAATCTCTTGATAATAAGTTTTAGAAGATACCGAAGTATTTCAAAACATGTGTCAAGGATTCAAAACCAAGAAAATATAATTGGGGGGTTGTGAAATCATATGAAAGAAAAAGTAGATTTATTTATTAAAATTCATAATTTGTGTCACATCAATCAGAGTTACGGTTTTCCTGGGATTCTAGTATATGGATTTTTAGTGTTTTAAAACACTAAAATTTGTGTGTAATGATCCAAATCATAGGAAATGACCTCATATTTATGTAAAATTATGGTACAACTATAAATTAATTATTTTTTATGTGTTTGAGAATACAACACATCTATATGATGTGTGTTTTGGTCGAAATAAATCAATAAATAGTTTTAAAAGATATCACGGTCTTTAAAAACATCAAAAAAATGATTTTTGAAGGATGTGAAATAAAAATAAAATAACCATAGATTTATTTTTGAAATGTATGAACTCATTCTACATTAATGTGAGTTTCAGTTTTTTTGAGATGCCTATAAGAGCCTTTTTAGTGTTTTAAATATAAGGACCTGGCTTTAAAACATTACATAATCATGAATTAAATGAATAATTCACATTGAGGATCTTTTCAAGTTTAGAGTTTTAGAGAATTAATACATAACTATTATATCTCAATGATTACAAAGTAGAAACATCTACTCAGTTTCCATTTTTTTCACAAAATAAAAACTCTTGAACAAAAGATTCATGTCTAGTTCCATGTTTTAGACAGCATGACATTTCCTCGATCCCATCATTGACCCTATTCCACTTTATGTCCTGTGAAAAACATTTCAAAAACTTGGGATGAGCATAAAAAGCTCAGTAAGGGATATAAAAATACAGAAATAAAACATTAGTCCATGTATACATAAGAATAAATGAAATCATACTTTACTCATAAAACATAATCACTTTAACATACCTCATGAAATCATAAGATTTATGAATAAATCATAGAAATCATAAGACATAAAGGTAACTTGAGGCATTCATAACATTCTTACGTAGGGAGTAACCCTCATGGTTACATTTGGAATACCCATAGTAGTATATTCCCTAAGTCTCTTCGGAGAAACCTTAGAGTTTAACTCCTCTTCATTAACCATTTCATTGGAGAGCTATCTCAGGCTCACCTGCCCTTAGTTTATCACGGAACCATCCGACTTCAAAAATAATGCCCAAGAACCATAACATAATCGTATCACATAAAACCTGCATAAAGGAAACAAAATATTTCCACATTTCAATCACAAGATATCAATACAACACATTGATATAATCAAAACATTATTAGAACCATTTTCAATACCAAAATAAAAGAAAATTAAAACATGGTATTTATTTTTCATTTAAAAAAGTTATGTCTTGTAGAGGGAGATGAAACTCAAATAATGTTCATGGTGGTGGAGAAGGCGTTATCGCCGCATACGTAATACAAAAACATTCCATTTTTAGTTTAGTAAAACAATTCATGTAAAAAGATTCCTTTTAAATGAAATTAAAAGAAAAAAGGGTTTTATACACCGTATAAAATAAAGTCATGTAGAAATCAAAATATTCCTCAATGAAAGGAGATTGAGACGAAGTCCTGTACAAAGACGGTATCCTTAGATTAAGGATAAATAAATTACATAATTATGTGTGACAAATGTAAATACACTCAATATAAGTTTATATTAAGTGTAAAACAATCAAAGTTCATCTACACATATTCATAGCACGACATAATCAAGAAGTAGAGGTTTAACCCAAAGAATAGAAATTGGGTTAAGAAGTTCCCTTACAGAAATTCGACAGCCTAACGGCGTCACTTTAAAATTCAGAAAATGAGTTGATGAGAGATAAAAAGGGTATCTCATCACTTGGACATAAAATTTATACTAATAAGGATATATAAGAACATATCCCAATATAAGAATATCTAAATTAAAATACCTAACAAAATTAAGTCTTTTAAAAAGAGGAGGGTGAAAGGTTCCCTTACCGATTTGGGTAACTTTCGAAATGTACATCCCATAGAAGAAGGACTATACAATTTTGATGTAAATACCCATAAACGAAAGTATATTACACAAATATTAGAATAATGGTCAGTACATACACCACTCAAAGGAGATAGTAAAAAATATAGCATGAATCTCATGGGAATAAATAGTGAGATAAAAACCCCTTACCTAGTTGTAATAAAACCTGTCATATGACCAAAAGATAATAAGAACGAAATTAATCACATAATACCATGAAAATAATAAGAATCATGATAATATAGATCAAATGGAACTACAAAATACACTACATGAAATAAATAATTTCTGAACAATGGAAATCTCACGAAATTAAAAGTGAGATAAGAAATACCCTTACCTCAAGCCCAACTTGTCTTTTTTGTTTCTTTATATTCCTGAATAATAAACTTTGGTCAATTTATAATTTCTTAAGGACTTAATTTAAAGCTTATTATTCAATTAATATCACATATTATCATGTTATAATAATTATTTAATTATGTGAGTTTATATCATACGTTTTGTCGATGTTCGGTACATGAGTCAACAATGAACTTGTTTGAAAAGAATTTTCCATGTACTTATAAGTATATCATCTCCAAAATGGTGTTCATGATTTAAATATTATATATATATATATAGTATATATGTATTTAATAATATTCCATAATGTTCGGAGATAATAAATGAAATGAACCGTTCATGGAGACGGTAAGTCGTACGTACGCATGAACGCTACTTTCATTTTTTTGTCATATTAATGGACTTTAAAAATTAATTTGACATAGATATATTATAATTCCAGTATAATATATATGTTATATAGGTAACATAATTTCATTAATTACATTCTTTATAAATTCTATATTTGGCATGAACGAGTCACATCACTTGAGGGGGCGGTAGTCCACACTTCCTGATATGAAATTATCTCATTTACACAAAATGCAAAGCATAAAGGTATATTTTTAATATAAAATAAATAATAATTGAGAGGAAATAAATATAATATATATCATATAAAAATATAGTTCCATCATAATGTCCACCATGAGAGGTGTTAAAAGAAGATTGAACAATCATCGTTTCGTGAGGCAGTAATTCGCAACCCACAGAAACAGTATATTCTTTAACCATTAGACGGAGGTGTGTATAAGTGTAGGTAGAATCCTTATCATAAAAACATCTTAGGATATTGAGTATATAGGTGTTATTATGGGATCAAATAATAAGAAGATAGTGGTGAGTGAAGAAGGAAAATAAAAGAAAGAAACTCAAGAGAAGACATTATCTCCAAATCGGGTTACTCTTTTTGATTTGAGCCAAAGGATTCCTTGGAAAGCCTTATACCCAAAGTGATGCTTCTAGGAGTAATATTGGGATTTGGGGAGATAATATGAGCAGATTTTGGACGATCCAAAGGATTGAGAGGTGTGGGTAAGGGGGTAGAGGTGGGGGCCTTTTATAAGATGGATGAGGGTCACTTTTGGAAAGTCTTGAAATGTTACTTTATTATAAAATGATTTTCGGATTTCAAAGGTCCCAAAATGATATATTTTGAGGATAAGGTGATAAGGGTTATAAATCCACCCATACAATAGGTTTCTGACAAGTTTAAGTTTTATATGTTACCTTATCTTTTCATTTTATTTAAATCGTTCATTAATGAGGTAATCGCTGCATCATCATGGTGTCATAAATAAATTTATTTATTTAATGTCTAAAAATTAAAAAACAAATACCATGATGTAGGAAAGATTTTTAGATTTACAATGACTATTTATAGTCTAATAGTTCATTTATGTAAACAAAATTAAAAAAATTACATAGTTTAGTTATATTTTCTTTTCTTTAAAAATAATATGATAAAAGGTCACTATCACACAAAAGTGATTCCATGGGGTCCCTAAGTTGGCACAAGGAATATCATGGTCGTACATGACACAACCAAGAGAATTTGGACACATGTAGGGGTCATTTTATATTATTATGATATTATTTTATTACCCTTAACTACTCGATTACTAATTAATCATAATAATTAAAGATAATTGTCGTCGTTACTATTCATAATGTCCAAAAACAAAAGAGTCTTAATTACATAATTTGGACCTTATGATTCCAAATATGGAATCCATGTTACCAAATTTCAAACACAGAAATTGCAGTAAATAATTTAAAAATAATTCTCATTGTCAAAACCAAAGACGGGTTTTTAAGAAGTAAAATTTATCAAAATATTGACTTGTTTTTACATCCAATTGAAAAGTGAAATTACTTTCAATGAAAAAAATTGTATTAAGTGATTTAAACATAATACAATGAAACTTTAAAACCAATTAAAATAAAAATCTAACTATATAATTAAATTAGATGAAAATGCAGTTTTGAAGTAAAATGTAGTATTTTTCACTATTCATTAAAACTGAACATTTGTCAGAAAAATACCAAAAATTTATCCAACGTAAATTTGATATTCCAAATTCAAAAATGATTTCCATTTTACCAAATTCAAAACATAGAAGTTTCATTAATAAATTTTATAATCAATTCCCGATGTCAAAACAAATAGCCTGTTTTTAAGAAACAATATCTATCAAAATATTGACACTTGTTTATGTCCAATTTCAAAATGAAATTAATTACAATGACCACCATTGAATTAAATAGTAAAAATATATTCTAATTACACTTTAAAACCAATTAAAAATATAACATAACCATATAAATAAATTATTTTAAAAGAAGGTTTTGAATTAAAATACAATATTTTCACTATTCATTAAAAAATGAACTTTATCTGAAAAATAACAAAAATTTACACAAATTAAATTTTGATGTCCCAATTTTAAAGAAGAATTTTATTTTTTCAAATATAACATATAAAATTTACAAAAAGTAGTTTTAAAAAAGGTTCTCCATCAAAAGGCGGTTAATCGACCTTTAAAAGAATATTATAATATTTATGCTTAAAATTGGATTCATTCGCATTTTAAGCCTATATCATTTATTGGGTAATTGTTAAAATATTTAGCAAACATATATAATCATTTTTTATTTAGTTCTGTTCATTTCTGCCATTACAATGGCTAGGCATTATCTACCATTTAAAATAATATTATTATATTATTAGTGTGTAATGTAAGATTTCAAAAAAACTCATTGTTGCGTATTGAGTACACCCTCGAACATAGCATTCCATTTAAATTAATATTAAAATTTTATTCACAAATATTAATAAATATGAAAAGTTCATATTTTTTATTTACCTGATATGTTACATCCTTCCCCCCTTTTGGGAATTGTGTCCTCGCAATTTTAAAATTTGGATCGGAAACATCATTGAAAGCCCCAAATCGGAAAAGGAGTCAATAAAACTATCACTTTAAAAGAAATAAAGAGATGTAAAATGGTCAACTGAGATAACCCACACATAGACTCTATTAAAACATGGATATGGAGGAGAAACTAAGTGTCAAGTTCTGATAGAGAGTGATAGAAAACATGATTAGGAGGAAGTTAACAACAAGAAAACCACAAAATTGTGATGGGTTAAACGGTCATTGGTTTCCCTGTAGGAAAAGTAAACGGAAAAAAAAATTTATTAAGGTTCTTTTCATAATTTTGGAGAATTTATTTATGATATTGTAAAAGAAGATAAAGAAACTTACTTACTTTTCATGTAGACTTTCATCTTTTACTAGATTTCTTACACAAAATCATATTTTCTCCAAAGGATGAGTATTTAGGATGACTTGTTCACATTAAGAGCGCTATAATCAACTTATTGAGAATAACCTAATCCAAAAAAGATGAACTATATATTTCCCATGTCTTTAGACCTTAACCAAAACCAAAATTGTTAGTACAAGATCAGATAATCCCCAAAAGGATAATCCTTTATAAAAATAAATACTACTCCTAATCTCCAAAATTCAACAAAAATAACCCAAGGTTCAAGAAAGACCATTAAATAAACATTTATCCATAAAAATATTCAAATTAATATAAACTAAGATTGAAACCCAAATCTCTGAAGGATTTAATCACATAGTCTTCCAAGGTAAATCTTAACATTTATCTCCAAATAACATCAGTTACTCTTAAAGTCTCATACTGAAAAGTAATTAACCTAATCACATATCCTCCATGATAGGTTATTCATTTCCCTAGATAACCCAAAATCAACTTATTCCTTATTCATCATATCATCTAAAAAGAATTAGTCATACTAACCAGGGACCTCATGTTGTCCAGTGGTAGGCGATAAATACCAGTCGCACTTTGGTTGTGGGTTCGATTCCCGCAGCTTCGTCTGAAGTGACGGGTTGTCACACAGTTTGCGTGTTGTCCCTTTTAAATAACTACATAATTTTATAACATTCCCAAAAATATATAAATTCATCAAAATTAACCATAACGTATTTTAACCACAAGGGTTATCTAATAACTTTCGTTTTGCATCCCAAAATGTATTAACTGGTAATTACCTCAAATTCAAGGATTATATAAACCAAAATGGTTCTTTATAACTATATCCACAAAAGAAAAGATAATTATTCCTTGAATAAAATTTTCATATATCAAACATTAGGGTTACAGATACTATAAAAAGTCTTCTAATGTAATCTAATCATCAAATGAGCCTTAATACTTTTAAGAATTTCGCCATCCTAAAATCTACCATAACTCTTGAATCCCTTATATGCCATCTTCTTAATCATTCAACATTATTCATGATCCATTAACCATTCCTTTCCATATTATTCTAAAATACTTCTTTCCTATATACAAAATCATGAATCATATCCTAAGATTTCAATAATAAGAAAACAAATGTTAAGAAATAATCCATACATTTCATTGGTCATTGTCAGTTTCTTCATCCTCAATCGGAATGGCATTAGGTATTGGTAAATGAATATTTGTACGATACTAGTGATCCCATTCCCAAAACTTCTTCACAGTACATGTGTTTTCATAATGACCATGCACACCAAATTTAAAACATTCAATTGATCCTTCATAAATAACTTCTTTCCCTTTACTAGAGTCAACTAGATGCTTCCATTTTCCATGGAAGGTTCTTGATTTATGACCTTCATTTCCACATCTATAACATCTTTCTGTACCTTTGAAACATTTTCTTGGGTGTTTCTTTCCACATCTTTGACACATAGGTTTTTGAACATACTTACCTTTATGATTATTACCTGAACTTCTATAGGGATTTGTTTCTCGCATATACGATGCCTTAAAAAATCACTAAGGTTTATAAGGTTAATCATGACTCCAGATAGTTGGTTGATAATAACCACAAGAGTTCTCATTTCAACTCCCATATCATTCAGTTTCTCATTCAGAAAATCATCACAGTTTTCATCACATTCATTGTTACATTGGTGCCTGCTAGATCCAGCCATTTACTAAAACCAAAAAGGTCAGTTTGATTATATCAGTAAAATAATCATATAATACTAAGATATAATTATTCATGTTATCTTAAGCTCATTCACTTTATCTAAAAAAACTATGACTCTTTTTGAAATCCTAACCATTATGGTAATTTCACTTAATCTTAAATAATACCCTAACCTCTAATGTTATATAAACCTCTCATTGATACCAACTATAAGGACCCGGCCTTAAAACATTATATAATCATGAATTAAATGAATAATTCACATTTAGGGTCTTTTCAGGTTCATAGTTTTATAGAATTAGGAACTAACTATTACATATCAATGATTACAAAGTAGACACATCTACTCAGTTTCCATTTTTTCACAAAATAAAAACTCTTGAAAAAATGATTCATGTCTAGTTCCATGTTTTAGACAGAATAGAATTTCCTTGATCCCATCCTTGACCCTATTCCACTTTATGTCCTGTGAAAAACATTTCAAAAACTTGGGATGAGCATAAAAATCTCAGTAAGGGATATAAAAATATGGAAATAAAACATTAGTCCATGTATACATAAGAATCAATGATATCATACTTTACTCATAAAACATAAGCACTTTAACATACCTCATGAAATCATAATATTTATGAATAACTCATTGAAATCATAAGACATAAATGTAACTTGAGGCATTCATAACATTCTTACGTAGGGAGTAACCCTCATGGTTACATTTGGAATACCCATCGTAGTATATTCCCTAAATATCTTCGGCGAAACCTTAGAGTTTAACTCCTTCAAGTTACCCAATGCATTGGAGAGCTATCTCGAGGTCACCCTCCTTTAGTTTATCATAGAACCACCCAACTTCATAAACAATTCCCAAGAACCATAACATAATTGTATCACATAAAACGTATATAAAGGAAACATAACATTTCCATATTTCAATCACAAGATATCAATACAACACATTGATATAATCAAAACATTATCAGAACCAGTTTCAATACCAAAATAAAATAAAATTAAAACATGGTATTTATTTTTCATTTAAAAAAGTTGTGGCTTATAGAGGAAGCTGAAACTCAAATAATGGTCACAGCGGTGGAGAAGTCGTTGTCGCCGCATACGTAAGACAAAAACATTCCTTTGTTCGTTTAGTAAAATGCTTCATGAAAAAATATTCCTTTTGAATGAAATTAAAAGTCAAAAGGTTTTTATACACCGTATAAAATAAAGTCATGTAGAAATTAAAAGATTCCTCAATGAAAGGAGATTGAGATGAAGTCTCGTACAAAGACGGTATCCTTAGATTAAGGATAAATCAATTACATAATTCTGTGTGAAAAATATAAATACACCCAATATAAGTGGATATTAACTATAAAAAAATAATAGTTCATCCACAAATATTCATAGCATGACATAATCAAGAAGTACAGTTTTAACCCAAAGAATTGAAATTGGGTTAAGAAGTTCCCTTACAGAAATTCGACAGCCTAACGGCGTCACTTTAAAATTTATAAAATGAGTTGATGAGAGATAAAAAGGGTATCTCATCACTTGGACATAAAATTTATAGTAATAAGGAGATATAATAACATATCCCAACATAATAATATGTAAATTAAAAGAGCTAACAAAAATAAGTCTTTTAAAAAGAGGAGGGTGAAAAGTTCCCTTACCGATTTGGGTAACTTTCGAAACGTACACCCCATGAAAGAAGGACTATACAATGTTGATTTAAATACCCATAAACTAAATTATATTACACAAAGAGTAGAATAATGTGCATTATATACACCACTCAAAGGAGATAGTGACAAATATAGCATGAATCTCACGGGAATAAATACTGAGATAAAAACTCCTTACCTCGTTGTAATAAATCGTGTAATATGACCAAAAGATAATAAGAACCAAATTAATCACATAATAACATGAATATAAATATAATCATGATAATATATATCAAATTTAAGTACACAATACACCACATGCAATAAATAATTGGCCAACAATGCAAATCTCATGGAATTAAAAGTGAGATAAAAAATCCCCTTACCTCAAGTCTGACTTGTCTTGTTCGTTTATTTATATTCATGAATAATAAACTTTGATCAATTTATAATTTCATAAGTACTTCCTTTAAATTTTATTATTCAATTCATATCACATATTATCATGTTATAATAATTAGTTAATTATATGAGTTCATATCATACGTTTTGTCGATGTTCGGTACATGAGTCAACAATGAACTTGTTTGAAAAGAATTAACCATGTAGTTATAAGTACATCATATTAAGAATTTTGTTAATGATTTAAATATCATATATCTCCAGTATATATGTATTTAATAATATTCCATAATGTTTGGAGATAAGAAATTCTATGTACCCCTCATGGAGACGGTAAGCCGTATGTACGTATGAACGCTACTTTCATTTTTTTGTCATATTAATGGACTTTAAAACTAAATTAGAAATAGATATATTATAATTACAGTATAATATATATGTTATATAGGTAAAATAATTTCATTAATTACATTATTTATAAATTCCATGTCTGGCATGAACGATTCACATCACTTGAGGGGGCGGTAGTCCACACTTCCTCATATGAAATTATCGCATTTGCACAACATGCAAAGCATAAAGGTATATTTTAAATATAAAATACAGAAGCATTTAGGGGACGTAAATATAATATATATAATATATAAATGTAGTTCCATCATAATTTCCACCCTGAGAGGTGTTAAAATAATATTGAACAATCATCGTTTCATGAGGCAGTAATTCGCCACCCACAGAAACAGAATGTTCTTTAACCATTAGACGGAGGTGTGTGTAAGTGTAGGTAGAATAATTATAATAAAAATATCCTATTATATTGAGGATACTGGTTTTATTATGGGATCAAATAATAATAAGATAGTGGTGAGTGAAGAATGAAAATAAAAGAAAGAAACTCAAGAGAAGACATTACCTCTAAATCGGGTAACTCTTTTTGATTTGAGCCAAAGGCTTCCTTGGAAAGACTTATGCTCAAAGTGAGTCCTCTAGGAGTAAGAGAGGGATGTGGAGAGATAATATGAGCATATTTTGGACGATCCAATGGCTTGATAGGTGTGGTTAAGGGGGTAGAGGTGGGGGCATTTTATAAGAGGGAGGAGGGTCACTTTTGGAAAGTCTTGAAATGTTACTTTATTATAAAATGCTTTTAAGATTTTAAAGGTCCCAAAATGATATATTTTGAGTATAAGGTGATAAGGCTTCTAAAGTAACCCATCCAATAGGTTTTATACAAGTTTAAGTCTTATATTTTACCTTATCTTTTCATTTTATTTAAATCGTTCATTAATGAGGTAATCATTGTATCATCATGGTGTCATAAATAAATTTATTTATTTAATGTATAAAAATTATTAAAAAAATACCATGATGTAGAAAATATTTTTATCTTTCCATTTAATATTTATAGTCTAAGAGATAATTTATTTAAACAAAATTAAATTTTTTTTACTTAGGTGTTATATAGTTTGGTTATATTTTCCTTTCTTTTAAAATAATATGATAAAAGGTCACTATCACACAAAAGTGATTCCATGGGGTCTTTAAGTTGTCACATGGAATCCCATGGTCGTACATGACACAAAAAAGAGGATTTGGACACATGTTGGGGTCATTTTATATTATTATGATATTATTTTATTACCCTTAACTACCCGATTACTAATTAATCATGATAACTAAAGATAATTATTGTCGTTACTATTCATAATTTCCAAAAACAAAAGAGTATTAATTACATAATTTGGACCTTCTAATTTCAAATATGGAATCCATTTTACCAAATTTCAAACATAGAAATTGCAGTAATTAATTTAAAAATAATTCTCATTGTCAAAACCAAAGACGGGTTTTTAAGATGTAAAATTTATCAAAAGATTGACTTGTTTTTACATCCAATTGAAAATTGAAATTACTTACAATGAACAACATTGTATTAAGTGATAAAAACATAATTCAATTAAACTTTAAAACCAATTAAAAGGAAAATATAACTATATAATTAAATTAGATGAAAAGGCAGTTTTAAAGTAAAATGCAGTATTTTTCACTATTCATTAAAAATGAACATTTGTCAGAAAAATACCAAAAATTTGTCAAAAGTAAATTTGATATTTCAAATTCAAAAATAATGTTCATTTTACCAAATTCAAAACATAGAAGTTGCATTGATGAATTTTATAATTAATCTCCATTGTCAAAACAAATAGCGTGTTTTTAAGAAACAATATCTATCAAAAGATTGACACTTGTTTATGTCCAATTTCAAAGTGAAATTAATTAAAATGACCACCATTGAATTAAATGGTAAACATATATTCTAATTACACTTTAAAACAAATTAAAAAGATAATCTAACCATATAAATAAATTAGATTAAAATGAGGTTTTGAATTAAAATACAGTATTTCTACTATTCATTAAAAATGAACTTTATCGGAAAAATAACAAAAATTTACACAAAGTAAATTTTGATGTCCAAATTCTAAAAAAGGATTTAATTTTTTCAAATATAACATATAAAATTGACAAAAATTAGTTTTAAAAAATGTTCTCCATCAAAAGGTGGTTAATCGACCTTTTAAAGAATATTAGAATATTTATGCTTAAAATTGGATTCATTCACATTTTAAGCCTCTATAATTTATTGGGTAATTGTTAAAATATTTAAAAAAAATATATAATCATTTTTTAGTTAGTTCTTTTCATTCCTTCCATTACAACGAATAGGCGTTAACTACCATTTAAAATAATATTATTATATTATTAGTGTGCAACGTGAGATTTTAAAGAAACTCGTTGTTGCGTATTGGGTACGTCATCGAACATAGAATTCCCTTTAAAGTAATATTAACATTTTATTCACAATTATTAATAAATATGAAAAGGTCATATTCTTTGTTTACCTGGGACGTTACATTAAAACTCTAAAAGTTGCATATAATTGTCAAATTCATAGAAAATGATCTCAGATTGACATGAAATCATGGGTAACCATTGATAAATTATTTTTGAAATATAATTAATTTTTTATATAAAAATTATTGAAAAATTATTTATTGACTAATTTCAAGCACACTACAATATTATTTAAAAATTTATTATATTGTTATAATCTTATCCCTTTTGAGTTTCAAGTGTTGAATCATATCTTAAATTAGTAAGTTTATATTTTCAAAGTTTTCTTCATAATATATTATTTTTTTATGTTAGAATTTCATTTTTTTTGTTAAAAAAATAACAAATGTTATATACAAAAATATGAATGTACTTTTGGCCTATTATGTTTAGTATTTCTTTTCTTACATGTTCTAGTTTGTATTGTTTGTGATAGATATCGGTGGTAGACATGAGGTTGACCATTCTTATCCATGACAATGTTTAGAAGGAAGTCATGATGGATTATATTATTTGTGGTATGTTTAAATATTACAAATGATTATTTTTCAATTCTCATTTATTATGTTCAGTTATAATTTATATCTTATTTTTTTCAAGTTTATGACCTGATGTCATTGGTTATGAGTACGAAGCCTTTATCTTTTGAATTTTTTGGATATAGTGGATGTGGTGAGATGGGAATATTTATTATTGGTTGATGATGCATGTTAAAAATATTTTATTATATATATATGATTATTGAGCTTATAGGTTGACTGGTAGCGGTATTTATATAATTATGGATGTGTGAATGAGTTTATTATATATTTATGGTTGAGTTTATTTTATGAATAGATTCATTGAATGTATATTATTTTTTAATAAATAGTATTTTAAAAAAATAATTTATTTAATTTGTTTTGAGGAGGTTTCTGATAACCTTCACTAAACAACACCACCACAAATATTTTTAGCAAAGTTTCAGGTAGTTTCTATTATTTATTTGCCTCCAAGAAAGTAAACCACCAGTAAATAAATTAACAGAGGTTATGTTAATTTTACCCATTTTAATTTCATTTGTTTTTTGATAAACAAATTATCACCAATTGAATAAAAAATTCTATTAAGCACCAAAAAATAAAACATTTGAAAACCACCATGAAACTATAAAAACATCATTAAGTGATTTCCGAACAAGAAATACACATTGGTTTAAATAACCACTGCTAAACCACATACATTAAAAAAAGATCATGCTTTTAAAAGCACTAAAAATTGGATTTATAAACACTAAAAAAATGATTTTAACCAAAGAACCATTAAAATCCCCAATCATTATCAATGTTAGAAAAAAGAACTGATAAATGCTTCACTTATCAGTATGAAAATAAAATCAATAATAAAGGGGTTGTTTATCAGTGCTTTTTAACAATTTTTGTTAGCATTGATAAAGGGTAATTTTATTAGCGCAGAAAACATTGATTAAATTTGAAAAAAAATATTTTGAACTGTTTCCCCTACCCCACCCTCGATCCACTACCTGGACTTGATTCTAGGACCTCCCTTGTCCAATTTGAACCCCTTTACCATTGCTCCAAACTTGTTGTGTTCTATATTTTATGGTATTTCTATATATTTATATAGATTTAAATTCACTTTTTTTACTTATATATCTAGAAATATCTCTATAATTATTTTTAAATATATTTATAAAATATTTTTTTTTCGTGTGTTATATATATATACACACAATTATATTTATTTAAATATATTATATATTAATATTAATTTAAATATATTAGAATACAAATATAAATATATATCTATTTATTAATACACACACATATGTATATATAAACAATATATATATACATTTATATAAGTATATATATATTCATATATTTTTTATTTAATAAAATAATTAGATATTGTTTCAAATAATATGGATAATAATTACTTCCATATAATTTATATAATTATCTGTAAATAAAATTTTAAAATATGTATATATATTTTATATTTAGATATAAATTTTATACACTACATACATAGTAATATGTCTATAAATTTACATATTTATTTATACATATTTATATATAATAATATATTTATATATAAATTTTTTATAATGTATTTACAAATATTTATTATAAATACATTTATATACTATATTTAACAATAATGATATATTTATAAAATTACATTTATATATAATGTATTTATACAATACTAACAATACGTACACATATTTACACACATGTATACACGTTTATATTACACATGTACATGCACAAATATTTACAAATATTTTTTTATTTGTATACATTAGAATATACACATAAATATATATTTCTTTATTCACACACACATATTTATATATAAAAATTACTTATATAAGAATATATATTAATGCATTTTTATAAATTAAATAAAATGGGTATTTTTTATTTCAAATAAAATAAATAATAAATATTTATTTTCATATGATTTAAATATTTAAAAATAAATTTTTATGTAAATATTTTTAGATATTTTTTCATACAATTGATTTATTATATGTAAAAATAAGAAAATATTTATATACATAATTATAAATAAAATTAAAATATGGAAAATGATAAAATTTCATAACAATGATATTTATATGATTGTAACCCATAGGAATAAATCCATTCTCCACTGATGAAGGACAAGGAGTCCATCTCAAACAAAGATAAAATCTCATTGAATATTAAAACATCAGGGTAACCCAACTAGAAAAATCAGTTTTAGTGGATTTACGGTCCTTTTTTATTGTGAAAAAATAGTGATTATGTTAGGACCAATAGGGGCCTATATACCCTGAGAGGGGGGTGAATCAGGGTATGGATATTCTTTTTCAAAATTCTTCCTGCCCCACTGGATCTTGACCACTTTATTACAAGGGTCACTTTGTTTGCAATTGTGTGTTTATTATGACCACTTATTTTCTTCTTTATCTGATGATGATGCTTTAAATTAAATGCAGGGAAGTAAGCAGGAAGACACATAGATTTTTACTTGGTTCACCCTCACTGGGCTACGTCCAAGGAGCATACAACGGCGATGTGCCGCTGTACTAAATTCACTAAAGCACACTGATGTTTACAAAGTTCGGGCTAGATCACTTCTATGCCAAGGCTCACTGCCTTTACAAGGTTTAGGGTCAGCTCACTGCTTTCCCAAGGGTCACACCCTATTTCTCTCTCTCTGGCTCACTGCCGGGGGAGAGGATCACCTTCTTCCTCTTCCTTTGCTCACTGCTCCGGAAAGGATCCACTAACAGTTTATAGACCTGTAGGTCTCTTCAATTGCATGAAGGAATGCATCTTCCTCTATATGTAGATGCTCTGTTGAAGTTCAACTTTCACCCATAGATGAATTTATCTTTACACTTAAGGTATCGGGAAATATTCCAGCTTTAGAGCAGCCCCGGAAAGACGGGCGTGCTCCAACAACATCGGGCGCTCTTCTCTAAGCCCGGCGCGCAAGTCCCAAGATGGCGTGCAAGTCTTCGGCACGCAAAACAAAACTGGCATGCAATTCCACCTCAACCACTTGCATGACACAACCTTCTTCAACTCCAAACTTGTGCAACGCACATCCTTTTATGCCCAAACTTATTTTGGCGCACAACTAACAAACGGCGTGCAACATACATCAGGCGCGCAACTTATACTTGCGCGACCACACACCACTTGCGCGACCACCACACTTGCACGACGAGAGCTCTGATTTTTCTATGTGTTGAAATCTTAACATAATGAGGAGGGTTTGACCTGTATTTATAGGAATTTAGACACCCTGCGTGACGGCACACAAGTCTCCCCTCGAAGCGCAAGTCTCAGCGTGCAGGTCTCCGCCCATTGTCTCTGCTGCGCTAGTCACTTGCGCAACCTAACCCAATACTTGCGCGAACCTTATCCCTTTGCCATATTTTGGTGTTCTGATCTTGAAAAACATATGGCGCGCAAGTTTCCAAGCCTTCAAGTATACGGCGCACAAGTCCATTTTCCAAAAACTACTTTACTTCATTTTTCGATTTTCAGGCCCAAAAATTTGGCAAACAATGGAAAACGGTTTCACCTTGTATCTATTATTTTTATACCGCCTCCAGATCATTCATTCCTTTGTCAACGTTCTGGAATCAAACATAGATCATTAACCATAGCCCTTGAACTTTACATGCCACCATGAAATCCCCTTTTTCAACAAATTTTTATGTCATGGTTTGCTTTGTCAAAAATTACAACACATATGTCCACTTTGTCAACAAACACAATCACCTCAAAAATGATTCAATGATACCTTGAGGGATTTTTGCCCAACAATCTCCCCTTTTGGGTTTGTTGACAACTCTTCCATAAAAAGATACATCATTATTTTTTTCATCCACCATTCACCTATTGCAATTCCAATAGCGATCAAGGATTTACTCAACATATACTCTAAGCCCACATGAGCAATGCTTGGCATGAGAAACAAGAGTAAATGAAAATTTCATCAATAAATCACTTCAACTCTGACACCCACTGTTGAAACCAAACTGATACCAATTTTTGGAAATGTTCTTACCACATTCCAACATCACCCTTCTTCTTTTATCACGATCCTCATCTATCGTGATATCTATTCTTTGATCGATCACTTCTAGCATCGTCGGATTTAAAATTCTCCCCCTATCTTCTCACAGCTTTAACTCTTGACAGCTGCAAATCCTCTTCATCACATCTTCAACCCCCCCTATCTGGCTGCTCCACCTGTCAGCTTCTCCCCATATCTATCATGATTCTTCAAATAGCCACATTGTCTCCCCCTTGATCAATCACTATTTTCTCCCCCTTTGTCGACAAACCCAAAAGTCACTCCTTTGCAGTCTGTAACAGAGTATAAAACACATATCAACACATTAAGGGAAAAACACATCATACCTCGGGGAGAGGGGGGTGTTCCACATTCACACTCTTTCAGGTGCGGGGAGTCGAATGAACTCCCAGAGCCAGTCTATGCCTCTCAAAAGATTCCTTAGGTAAGGCCTTTGTCAGAATGTCTGCAACTTGTAGCTCTGTAGGCACATACTCCAACTTCACAATTCCCTGCTCAACTTTATCCTTGATAAAATGATACTTTATCTCAATGTGCTTTATCCGTGAGTGATGGATGGTATTTTTGCTAAGATTTATATCACTTGAGTTATCACACTAGATTCTGATCAGAGACTTAACTTCAACTCCCATATCTTCAAGCTGCTGCTTCATCCACAATAACTATGTGCATGCTTGAGTGGCATCAATATACTCAGCTTCCGCGGTTCTCAATGAAATGAAATCTTTCTTCTTTCTTATCCAAGAAATACAAAATCCACCAAGATAGAATTCACCTCCTAATGTTTATTTTTTTTCATCTGCTGATCCATCCCAATCTGCATTTGTGTAACCCAATAACACTGATTGAGATTTGTCATTATACATAAGACCGAAATCCACAGTGCCTTTGATATACCAAAGTATTCTTTTCACTGTGATCAAGTGGCTTTCCTTGGGATTACTCTAATATCTCACTTCTTGGCATATGGTGAAAACTATATCAGGGCTTGTTACGGTCTAGTACAACAGACTTCTAATAATTTTCCTATATTTTGTGATATTAACTACCTTGGCGTCCTCTTCTTTTGATAATTTCATCTAGGTAGCAACCAGAGTCTTCATCTACTTGGAATTATACATACCAAACCTTCTTAAAACCTCCTTGGCATATTTGGATTTAGATATGAATGTTCCATTCCTTCCTTATGTCACCTGTAGACCAAGGAAAAACGTTAGCTCACCAATCATTGACATTTCAAACTCATTTTTCATGAATTCGTAAAATTGTCTGCACTGGGCTTCATCTGATCCGGAAAATATTATGTCATTGACATAAACCAAAACCATCATCCTTTTATTACTATCATTACTAAAATAGATATTGTAATAATCTCCCCCACACTGGAAACCAAGCTTCTTCAAGTACTGATCAATCCTTGAGTACCATGCTCTTGGTGCTTGTTTCAGCCCATAAAACACCTTCTTCATTCTTCACACTTTTTTCTCGTCCTCATGAATGATAAAACCATCTGGCTGCTCAATATATACTTCCTCCTCTAGAACCCCATTCAAGAATTCAGATTTGATGTCCATCTAGAACACTTTGAACTTTCTTTGCACTGTTGTGGCTAAAAACAATCTGATTGTCTCTAGCCTTGCAACTGGTGCAAATTTCTCATAAACATTAATACCCTCTATTTGGGAGTATCCTTTTCACACCAGTCGTTCTTTGTTTGGAATAACTGTGCCATATTCATTCATCTTGTTGCGAAAGACCCATTTAGTCCTGATGAGGTTCTTATCTGCTGGCCTCGAAACAATCTCTCACGTCAGGTTCTTTTCAATCTAATCAAGCTCTTCATTCATATCCTGAACCTAGTTTTCATCTTCAGTTGCATCAGCAAAGAATTTTGGCTCAACCTGAGATAGAAAATATGTTTTCTGCAGTGATTTAATTCTCCTTGTTTGAACTGGAGCTAACTAATCACCAATGATATTCTACCTATCAATTTTAGCTTGACTCTTTGGATTCCTTGCAGACATAGACTTGACAATTTCTTGTTCATCATTAGTGTCTTCTTATGAGTCATCATATTCCACTTCTACTCCCCCTGAGTCTCTTACCACACCCTCACTTTCACCAGAAAACTTGTCACTATGTCATTGTTCCATGACGTCATTTCTTTCAACTGCATTTATGATCTTCTTGTTGAAACATTTTTTATACTCTCTCGCAGATTATTGGTATCCTAAAAACAATTAGTTGATCTCACATTGTTAGAACAAAGTAGATAAGAACGAGATGCATGACTTTTGATGTTTTTCCAGCAATATGTCTTCTCTCTATAGACAACACCTGAGATGGGTCATCCAATTATTTCTTTGATAGATCTTGCATCTGATTATGATATTGAATTATCTCCCAATGTTATGAAACACTTCCCAAGATTAGGCCCACCTTTTATACCCATAAACATTCTTTTTCTCCTGCATCATTTATTCTCATCCTCCACTCAGAATTTATCCATTAACAAAATACCTAAGCCTACTCAGTTGAAACTTGGTGGAGGAAACAAGAGACAATGTTAATAACACAATCTCTTCCTATTGTGCTCTGTTACTTGCTTTCTTCTTCAACTTTGGTACCTAATTTGAGTCAATCAAAACTCTGAAGAATATCACCTTTCCACTTTGCATCATTAGATGCCACTTCCCCTTAGATCGTATCTCCCTAAAACCTGAACCATTTGAATCATCAACTAATAGAATTTATATACATTTGGAGAGGGGTTATTCTGGAATCCTCATGATGAGGATTGTGGTTGATCCAGATGGGTCAACCCATTGATTCTTTCTTTCAGAGCATCACACTCCTTCTTGGCTTCTTCTAGCTGCCTAGACAACTTCAACTGCTCTGTCCATATGACTAAGCATTCATCACCTGCATGCTGAGTCTTTTTCTGATATGATTATTTTTCCGGCCTGGCATTTCTCACCATTTGAGGTTTAAACCCACTAGTATACATTTTCGTCTTTGATGTTCCACCAAAATTCTATTTCCCTTGATTCCTTCTTTCGGTAGAACTATCTCTACTTGTCACCTTTCCTTTCTTCTTCCACCATTGAAGTGGTCTTTCTATTTCCCCCACATCTCGTTTTGAAACTCTACATGCGAATTTTTTAATGCATTCTTTTCTCATCTTTATTTTATCAGATTTCCGAGTCACCACACTATTTTTCTCCGGTGGTGAATCCTCCATTGAATGTTCATTCTTCTTTCTCATATCTGGATTATATTTTCCCTTAATCTTCCATGTTTGTTCGCATTCTCTCCACAATTGTTTTTATGAGTGTGACAGAGAAGGTGATTGATACACCTTTCTTTCAGCACTTTGTGATTTCCATGAGACCGTAAACATATTTTTCATCTTACCATGTTGTCTTCCAGTATAGGATTATTTGTTGTACACTTCCTATGGTGGAGATCTCTTTTCAAGTTCCTTTTCCTTTCCTACTTTCTTCTTGCTGGAATGTCTTTCCAAATGCCCATAACCAGAACATATAAAACATGTTCCATCAAAGGCATACCTCATTTCATAATTTCTCTGTCGAGATGTTGATGCATATTGAGTTCTTCCTATGAAATTGAGATCCTAAGATTTCTGACACATACTCATGGTGTGTCCCATTCTTATACAGTAATAGTATCTAACAAATGCTTTCCTCTAATAGAATCTTCTTTATGATTTCTCAGGACACATCTTCTTCTTATCAGATCTAGTAATGTTTCTATTTTCATAGACTGAGATGTATTCATGTGACTTTGAACAGAAGATTTATGTATGTCCATGAGTCCCACAAAAATATCACATGCTATCATTTCTTCCTGTAAAATCCTTTTTAAGTCTATCTTGATCCCCTACATGGTTTTTCTTATCTATGGAGATTTTCACTGCACTTTTCCTATCACGCATAGGACTAATATCATCATATCCAATTCCAGATTTTCCCAAAAGGTATGGCCTTTGGGATGATACAATCCTTTTATGCTTCTCCTCTAACGTAGCATATTTGGATTTTATTTCATCATTACCTACCTAAGGATAATCAAATAATAGGTATAGTGCATCCTTCATTTTAGGATTTCATTTATCATTGGATTTCTCCACTTCCTTCTTCATTGATTCTAGATCTTCTTCCAACTTTTGAGTCTTCATATCCCTTGATTCAATTTGGGCATTGAGTTCTATTCTGATATTTTTTCCACAACTCATCTCTTCTTCCTATTCTCATGTGAGATTTTCTACCATGTCACCTTTCTTCATTACTTTCAATTTTTCCTCAGAAACAGATTCAGAGACATACTCATTCTCCTGTTGTAGCCTTTGATTCTTATAAACTTCTTCAGACAACTGTGTTGCTAGATCATCATTTCTAGCTTTCAGATTATGAACTTCATCTGAATTTTGATTCTCTTCATAATCACTAGCCTTTTGTTTTCCCTTCATTTTAGCCATATTTTGTAGTTCTTCACCTTGAGAATAATTCTTCTCCCTTAGGTCAGTAGCCACATCCATAAGCTTTTGATTTAATCCTCTTATCTTATTGAACTCAATTTCCATTACTTGAATCCGAATATCTTTAGATTTAACTTCTTCATCCAGTTTTTGATCTAATTGCTTTGTCATGTTGACAACATTTACTGGTGGCCTCCTTCTTAAAACTTCTTCATCATCAGTTGTTTCGGTATCACTTTGATGTTCATGTACTTCACTTATTCCAACATCATGATTGAGTGAATCAATCTTTTCCCTATCAGATTCATCCAGACCTTCCTTCAGTAAGTTGTTTGATTCTTTTAGTTGAATCAAAAATTTTCCATAAACACTTCCACACTGAGGAATACAACTTGACATATGATTCTTCTTTTATTTTTTTCCTTTTTCCATGGCACACCGAGATAAGAGAAAACTGATTTAACCACACAAATATACTACACCAAGTCCAAGAAAACACATATGTCAAAATCAACCTTCCCTCTGATACTAATTGTTAGGACCAATAGGGGCCTATATACCCTGAGAGGGGTGGTGAATCAGGGTATGGATATTCTTTTTCAAAATTCTTCCTGTCCCACTAGATCTTGACCACTTTATTACAATGGTCACTTTTTTTTCTCTTGTGTGTTTATTATGACCACTTATTTTCTTCTTTATCTGATGAAGATGCTTTAAATGCAATGCAGGGAAGTAAGAAGGCAGACACAGAGATTTTTACTTGGTTCTCCCTCACTGGACTACGTCTAAGGAGCATACAATGGTGATGTGCCGCTGTACCAAATCCACTAAAGCACACTTCTGTTTACAAGGTTCGGCCTAGATCACTTCTATGCCTAGGCTCACTGCCTTTACAAGGTTTAGGGTTAGCTCACTGCTTTCACAAGGGTCACTCCCTATTTCTCTCTCTCTGGATCACTGTCGGTGGAGTGGATCACCTTCTTCCTCTTCCTTTCCTCACTGCTCTAGAAAGGATCCACTCACAGTTTATAGACATGTGGGTCTCTTCATTTTCATGAAGGAATGCATCTTCCTCAGTATGTAGATGCTCTATTGAAGTTCAAATTTAAACCATAGATGAATTTCTCTTTACACCAAAGGTATCGGGCAATCTTCCAGCTTTAGCACAGCCCCGAAAAGATGGGCGTGCTCCAACAACACCGGGAGCTCTTCTCCAAGCCTGGCACACAAGTCCCAAGATGGCGCGCAAGTCTTCAGCGCGCAAGAAAAAACCGGCGCGCAATTCCACCTCAACCACTTGCGTGACACAGCCTTCTTCAACTCCAAACTTGAGAGATGCACCTCCTTTGATGCCCAAACTGATTTTGGTGTGCAACTAACAACCGGCGCGCAACTTACATCCGGTGCGCAACTTATACTTGCGTGACCACACACCACTTGCGCGACCACCACACCTGCGCGATGAGAGCTTTGATTTTTCTAAGTGTTGAACTCTTCCCAGAATGAGGAGGGGTCGACCTGTATTTATAGGAATTTGAACACCCTACGTGACAGAGCACAAGTCTCCCCTCAGCGCGCAAGTCTCGGCATGCAGGTCTATGCCCCTTGTCTCTTTCGCTCTAGTCACTTGCGTGACCTAACCCAAAACTTGCATGACCCTTATCCCTTTGCCATATTTTGGTGTTCTAATCTTGAAAAACATATGGCGCGCATGTTTCCAAGCCATCAAGTACATGGCGCGCAAGTCCCTTTTCCAAAAACCACTTTACTTCATTTGTCAATTTTCAGGCCCAAAAATTTGGCAAACACTGGAAAACTACGTCACCTTTTATCTATTCTTTTTATACTGCCTTCAGATCATCCATTCCTTTGTCTAAATTCTTGAATAAAGCATAGATCATTAACCACAGGCCTTGAACTCTACATTCCACCATGAAATCCCCTTTTTCAACAAATTTGTATGTCATGGTTTTCTTTTTCAACAATTACAACACATATGTCCACTTTGTCAACAAACACAATCACCTCAAAAATGATTCAATGATATATTGAGAGATTTTTTCCCAACAGATTAGGGGGGCCCTTTCTAGTATGGTTTATATGTATTTTCAAACTTAAATTTGATATGTGGTAGTGCTCAAACAAACCCCAAGATCAAAAGTTACGACGGTTTGATGTTAAGTCATGTTTTCAACTTATATTAGATCATTCATTCATTTATTGAATTTTTATGTCATCCAATTGTTATTAAATGACTATTACTCATTAATAATTATCATATTATTAATAAATATTATTTTTTAAATTATTTTATGATCCATTTTCACTAAATATCATATATATTAAGTGTAAATTCATATTTAGTAATATATGAATCATATTTGATAAAATATATTATATTTATATTAATATAAATATATTAATATATTAATATATCATTTTTTAATCATATATATTTTTTAGGAAATATACTTATTATTGGTGCTAAAAAAATATTAAAAAATTTGAATTTTATTTGTTGTAAAAAAATCTTTGATAAAGGTGGCCTTTATCAGTATTTTTTGCACAGATAAAAAACACCCTTTATAAGAATTTTTTCAGCACTGATAAAAGGGATCTTTATAAGCACTTTTTTATTATTGGTAAAGCGTTATTTTATCATCATTAAAAGTAGATCTGATAAAGGGGGTATTTTATGAGCACTGATAAAAAAACCATTTATCAGTTCTATTTGCTAGCGCTAATAAATGCACTCCTTTATCTGTGCTTTTGGCTAGCAATGATATAGGGTAGTACTTGATATTTTTTAATATAATATAGTGATAGTAGTGGTCTAAATATCTTCCAATAGTAAAAAAGCAGGCACTAATACCACTTTTTTTAGTGTCTTTCCATTTCCCCTCCCCATCAAGTGGACGATCCCCTCCTTAGATAGGAGGAGGTTGATTTTAAAGATTCTAGTATCATAGGTGTCTTCATGGCACATGGTATTCATAGAATCCAATGATTGACCATTCGTTTCCTCAATGGAGGGTGTTTACAACATCTGAGATAGTATGATAATGAAATAAAAAGTCATTAAAACATTGGCTCCTCTGGTGTCAATCACAACCTAGAGTCCATGCATTGTGCATCTTGGCTCTTCCGTTATCTATTGAACATTAAGGTTGAAACCATCATTATTTATTCCACTAATACCATCCTTATTTATTTTTTATAGGGTTGGTGAGATTGTTGGATATAGTTATCCATCTGACATTATAGCATAATAGATGTTGGGTATGATACCAAATGTTGTAGTAAAAATGTAGCATAGACACACAAACTTGGAAATATGGTAACACCAAGAAAAATTACCATGGGACTTCAATTATACATCACAATTTTGGAATGTTTTCAACTAAAACCTATATAAGTTTTTAACTTGTGGTGGTACACTCAAAAATGTTAGGTCGGTATGAAACACATCACATGGAACCCTTTTGATATGGAACACCACCCTTCCGTACAATCTCTTTCCAAATAGCTACATGTGACCAATGATGGAGAAGAAATTGTGAATATAGAAAAAATAAATCGAAAAATACTAGAAATTACCATGGTTTGGTGAAATCCTACCCCACCGAAAAATCAATAATTTTATTATCAAATAATATTAGAATTCTCGCAAATCACACACTTTAATTGGGGAAACAAAATCTTCTCCACTCGGTGCCCTCTTTCAACTATTGTCCTGATCACAAGCTTCCGCTCTCTTATTCGCAGCCACACTGTGTACAACACAGTACTAATCACTTGTCTACACTGCCTTGTGGAGAATAATAATCCCCCCTTGTTGGTGTATCCAAAATCGTATGTTTTTTTCTCCTCATCCATTAATGCATGATTCTTACACGTAGATTCCCTTATGCAATGTGCCTTGAGGACTTGAAAAAAAATTGTATCACCTCTATAATCCTCATTTCCTTTTATAAGAAAAAAATTGTTTCCCTTTTTTCCAAATTATATACATCCTTGAGACTCAAGAAAATAAAATATCCTATTTCTCTATAAATTCAAATGAAATCCTTCATTCAAAAATATAACTCATATCTTAAATTTCTTAAAAAACACTCCCAATAATCTTTATCATGGTTTGATAATTTTAATACATTACCACATCATTATATATCTTGACCTTCAATGTTATGACCAATATTTACATGACCCACCGCACCCATAATGGGTGTTCAAATTCTCAAATCTAATGAAAAAAATGTTTTGGATCCAATGTGCCATGAACAACTGAAGAAAATGTCACATTATTTTTAAAATAATTGTTTATAGACATGTGTTTTTTAACATCATCAGTAAATGTACTCCACTCCCTTGAATAAGCTTTACCTTTTTTAATCAACTTATACAGATTCCCAATTTTTTTCCCTTTGATCACGATCATTACACATTTTTCACTTTAATAACTCCACCACCATCAATAATATTAAAAAAAAATTGGAATCCAACATACCCATTGAAATAAAGTTCATTCTAAAATTAGGTACATTACTCAAATTAGAAAGTTTTAGACTAAATTCATCAAACATACAAACTCACACCATATCGATGTGAAAAATTCTTCTTTATGACTTGTTATCCATTTTCACAATATCACTGTTGAACTCCTCATAAATATCAAAACATTATTTTGTTTCAAATATATGATATGAATAACTAGAATCTAATATATATTTTGAATCATCCACATCTTCCACAATTGTAAGAAATAAACCACTTTCGTGCCTCTCATATTGAGTCATGGTATTCACCTCAACTGATTCTTCATCTGATTCATCTTCCCTTTAGTCATTCTTGATTTGTTCATTAAAATTCAGACCTTTTCTTCTCATATGAACTTTATTTTCACACTCCTAGAATACAAAATCACCTCTCGATCGTGATAGATTTATATCTCTTTTGGGACCTAATCTATTCCTTCATTCTATCGACCTTCCTTGATAATTATGTCCATTGATCACTATAAAAATCCCATTATAAACTGATGATCCATCATCATTATTCTTTCATCGAGTTTAATTCATTAAAAATGATGAAATAGAAACATCTAATTTAAGAGTATTTTCCAAATAATTGTGGTGTGAAAAAATTGTCCTATGAACCTGGTAAAGAACCCAATAGAAGCAAATCTTTTTCTTATTCTTACATTTCCACTTACACCACCACTACTACATATATTCCCTTTAACAATGCACAAAAAATCTTTTAACATTACTAAAAAAAATTATCCTCAACACTAATAAAGGGGGGTCTCCTTTATCAATGCTAAAAAAAGTGCTGATAAATTCCACCCAATATCTGTGCTAATTATGTAGTGTGTTGTTTGTATAACAACACATTATAGAATCACATACTTTTAACATTTATGAAAAATATATAATTTAATTTAAATAAATTTTCCCTCATAAATACAAAAAAACACTACTATATACATTTCAAAAAATATTTTTTATAATTACATTTACAATTACTATATAAAACATTTAAAAACATTAATGTTTCATCGTCTTTAGAACCCCTGATCCCCTCTGAAAAAAGTTTTCCAATGGCATCTTTTGTCAAACAAATCACCTCTACCCAATAAAAATAACCCTTCTATATAAAAAAATAATTCTAATGTTAGTAATACTATAAATAAATAAATTAAACATTAATATGAAAGAATAAATTAATAAAATTCCAATTTTTAATAAAAATAAATTCATGGAATTATAATGGTCACACCATGAATTGTATTTATGTTTGGTTAATTCCTACACATAAAAAATGATTTCTGGATATTTATCCAAAATTATCAAAAAACAATCCAAAGTTTTTTTATCTATTTTGAGTATGTAACTTCTTATTTTTACTAAAATTAATGTAAATATTAAATAATGACACAATTGGTGTTATACCAGTAATACTGTGCATCAGGTTGAGGTGTGGATGATTCCTACCCTTTAAAAATTACATATTATCATTTTCCTAAAGTATCAAAACAATCTGAAAGTGTTAGATTGGTTTTCATTATGTCACTTTTTTTTAGTGAGTGACACATGTTATGAACTAAAATGTAAATTTTAAACTGATAATGGATACTTTGAGTCATTATGGTCCCATTGTGTGTCATATCGAGTTTTGTTTAATTCTTACACATCAAAAATGACCCATGGATCATTTTTCTAAAGTATCAAAACAATCTGAATAAATTTTATTGGTTTTAATTTTGTCAGTTGTTCTTTTTACAAAAAAATGTAATTTTAAATAGAAAGATGCACTTGGAGTTATATTAGTCGCACCATGTATTATATTAAGTTGAATATGATTCATAATCATCAAAATTAATTATGGATACTTTTCTAAAATTATCAACATAATCTGAATATGTTTTCTTTATTTTCAATGTGTCACTTTTTTTTACTGAAATTAATGTCAATTTTAAATAAAAAGAAACACTTTGAGTTATACTAATCACACCATTATTCTTATTGAGGTTCATTTTATTATTACAAATCAAAAATTACTTATGGATTTTTTTCCTAAATTATAAAAACAATATGAATGTTTCGGATTAGTTTTTTGTTTACTACTTATTCTTTTTACTAAAATGAATATCAATTTTAAATAAAAAGACACACTTAGAGTTTAACCAGCCATACCATGCATTTGGATTGAGGTGTTTTGATTACTAAACATTATAAATGACTTAATAATAATTTTCCTAAAGTATCATAACAATCAAAATGTTTTTATCAGTTTTTAGTATATTGCTTCTTATTTTAACGAAAATTAATATCATTTTTAAATAGATAGACATGCTTGGAATTATACCAGTACCACCATGTGTCAGATTGAGGTGAAACTAATTCATACACATAAAAAATAACAAATGAATCATTTTATTAAAGTACCAAAACAATCTGAATGTGTTTGATTGGTTTCGAGTATGTCGCATTTATTTTTTATGACAATGTCATTTGTAATTGGAAACATGTACTTTGAGTCATGTCAGTCACATAGTGTGTTGGTTTGACTTGAGATTAATTCCTACATGTCGAAAATGAATTATTAATCATTATCCTAAATTATTAATACAATATAAGTGTGTTTTATTTGTTTTCAGTTAGTGTCACTTTTTGAACTAAAATGTCAATTTTAAAATGATAATAAACACTTTTAGTCATACTGGGAACATCATGTATAAAATTAAGGTGTGGATGATTCCTACGTATCAAAAATGAATTATGGATCATTTTCCAAAATTATCAAAACAATTCAAATTCATTTTCTTAGTTTTGAGTATGTTAGTTGTTTTTTTACTAAAATTAATGTCAATTTTAAACAAAAAGAAATATTTGGTGTCATATTGGTCACACCGTTCATTTGATTCAGGTGTAGATGATTTCATCACATCTAAAATGACTTATGGATAAATATCCAAACGTATCAAAAAAATATGAATGTGTTTTCTTAGTTTTGAGTATACCACTTGCCTTTTTTACTAAAATTTCATTTTAAACTGGAAACATGTACTTTGAGTCATATCGATCACATCGGGTGTCGGTTTCATGTGATACTAATTTATACATGTCCAAAATGACTTATTAATTGTTTTTCTAGATTATTAAGAAAATATTTTTTTCTCTATTTTTAGTGAGTGACACTTTTTAAACTAAAATATCAATTTTAAACTAATAACAGACACTTTGAGTCATATCGGTCACATCATGTATCTGATTGAGGTGTGTCTGATTCATACACATCAAAAATGTCTTATGGATAATTTTATTAATGTATCAAAACAATCTGAATGAATTTTCTTAGTTTTCAATATGTCAATTATCTTTTTTACTAAAATTATTTTCAAATTTCAATAAAAAGATGCACTTGGAGCTATACCGGTCACACTATGTATCAGATTGAGGTGTGGATGATTCTTAAATATCACAAATGACTTATGGATCATTTTCCTAAAGTATAATAATAATAAAAAAAAATTTCTTGGTTTTAAGTATGCCACTTATCATTTTTACAAAAAATTAATTTTGAAATGGAAACACACACTTTGATTCACACTGTTCACATCATGTGTCGGTTTGATGTGAAACTAATTCCTACATAAAACAAATGAATTATGAACTATTTTAATAAATTTTCAAGATAATAATAGAACATTTTTTAGTTTTTAGCGATTGATACTTTTAAAATTGATATTTCAATTTTAAACTGATAACGGACACTTTGAGTCATACCGAGAACATCATGTATCAGATTGAGGTGAGGTTATTCATACATATTAAAAATGACTTATGGATAATTTTCCTAAACTATAAAAACAATAATAATGTGTTTTCTTAGTTTTTATTATGTAAATTCTCTTTTTTACTAAAATGAATGTCAACTTTAAATAAAAAGATGCACTTGGAGTTATACTGGTCACACCATGAATCGGATTGAGGTGTGGATAATTTATACACATCCCAAATGAATTATGAATAATTTTACTAAAGTATAAAAAAATATTTTGTTTTCATGGATTTTATTATGTCACTTGTTTTTTACTAAAATGTCTTTGTAAAGTGGAAACATACACTTTAAGTCAGACCAATCACATTATGTATCAGTTTGATGTGAGAGTGATTCCTACACATCAAAAATGACTTATGAATCGTTTTCCTAAATTATCAAGATAATATTATCATGTTTTATTAGTTTTAAGTGAGTGAAACTGTTTGAATTAAAAAGTTAATTTTAAACTAATGGTGGACACTTTGAGTCATACCGGGCACATCGTGTATTAGATTTATGTATGGATGATTCTTACACATGAAAAATAAATTATGGATCATTTTCTTAAAGTATAAAAATAATCCAAAATGTTTTTTTTTATTTTTTATTATGTTATTATTATTTTTTACTAAAATTAATGTCAATTTTAAATAAAAAGAAACAATTGAAGTCATACAGGTCACACTATGTGTCAGATTGAGGTGAGGCTAATTCCTACACATCCAAAAGTCTCAAAAAATACTCTACTAACAATGTTACCACTCTTTCCAATGGATTTAATATTTTAATTTCCAATAATACATATTGAGTCAATGTTTTTAGCTAAAAAAAATTCAACTAATAACATCGAATCAATATGCAGTGTTGTGGTTTAATAGAGAAATCCAATGGAAATAATTGTAATATTGATAGAAAGGAACAAGTTAACTTTCTGTATCTTGTTTCCCATAGTTAAATCAAAATATGAATTCCCAAAAGATCTATAAAAATTAAATAAGTATTATATTAAAATTATAAGGAAATTAACTTACAAATAGTAGATAAAATGATGTAAAAATTAATTAAATAATTATTTTAAACTAATCTTTTCATAATGGTTGTATACATTATTCACCCATTTCCTTGTTGTCATTATATCAGTTCCAATCTCAAATGAGCATGAGCAGCTTCGAACAAACTACCTAAACTGGAATAAAAAATCCACATGAATAAGAAAACAATTATTTTGTTAGTAAGCTAAAAAAATATAAATATGAAATAATAAATTTATTTTATGGAAAATGATTTAACTATGAAAACATAAAGATTAAATTTGTGAATGAGAATATGTAACGTCGTTTCCCTTCCTTCTAAGGCAGTGGAGGGAACATGAAGTGAAATGATAAATTACAATACTACAGGGGAGAAAATATTTTAAGGGTGAAAAATTTTGTGGAAGTTATATTGCATAAAGGCATAAATATGTACAAAAATATTATAAAATAAAATAAAAACTTTTAAGTAATAATGAAAATTAAATCAATGTTTTAGTATGTAATGTTTTGGTAAAATAGATAAATTATACTGTAACATTACCATTACATCTTCCCAAAGGGTTTCCTTCATTATAGTCTATTATTCTGCATGATTGGCAACATTATCATGTCTAGAATACATTGTCAGCATAAGTAGTCAATAATTTAATTTAGTTTATGTTAATATAGTAGAGAACAGATTGTATTATTAATAAAAACATAGTATATTCAAAAACACATTTACCTTATCATTTAACTCTCAGTTATATCCTCGGAGTCCAATCTCTCATGAGCACGAGTAGCTTCAAAAAAACCACACCAACTCAATAAAGGAATCCACCTATATAAGAAAACAATTTTTAAGTGAGTAATACTAAAAATAAATAAATTAAACTTAAATATGAAACAATCCATTGCTTCTATAGAAGTCATATCTTCATGTTATTTGTGTACATTCTTTCATTAGGTATGCTTCCTATTCATTTTTAATAAAATATATATTGTCTTGTGAATATGAGTGTTTTAAATAGTCATAGTAGTACTATAAAAATATAAATACACAAAGGATTAATAAATATTTTAAATAAAATAGTAATTATCTTTTAAATACCTCTTCGAGGATGCTATTTTTTTTATTGAATATGATCTCTCTCATAAATTTACAAGAATAATAGCCATAATATTTTCCATTTGTTTATTTTGTAAACTTTAAAAACATTGAGAAAAACAAGTAATTTGTTTTGATATGCATTATTATAGTGAAAAATTATTATATATACACTGATACTTGTCCACTTTTAGAGATTTTCAATCTCGTTATGCACACTGTCTATCCTTATGCCATATATTTCATGATATTTAAACACCACCCTATCATAATAGAATTCTCATTAAAACATAATATAAAATATATTCCTTGATGTTTACTTCTGAAAAATTATATGTACTATATTACAAATAGACAAACACCATCATGTGTGGTTTATTTTTTTGGGTATCTAGGAAGTGAATATAGGAAATAAATCTTTAGAGTATCCAAATTGACTACAATGATCATCCAATGTTTCCTAAAAACAAAATATGGAATAAGCAATGAATGAAATGAAAATATATTTTAATTGATTAAATTGTATATTTTTACCCCTATATTGTAGGTATTAAAGACATTATATCATCTATAAGTTGGTTTCAAATGTTTTGGTAAGTTCTTTCACTATTTCATTCATTTTTTTTATTCTATTTTTTTTATTTAGATGTTACATGAGGACTAATGAGTTGAAATTTATATTCATAGGGTAATCCCTTGAATTGGTAATCATATATAATCCTACAAAAAATATAAAAAGTATTTAGTCATAATTAAAAAATTCAATCAGTTATTGGAAAAACAAATCATGAAAAAACTTCTCATGTATACATTTACAAATGAGACTCATATCAATTCATACTTGAGGATTTCATTTACATTATCTAGAGAAATGTAGTCTGTAATGGCCTCTATAAACATTTTTTCTTCAAAATCAACAATATTATTTCAATTATTTTTTAACTTTGTATCTCCATGAACCTTCAATAATATTAAATACAGATATTAAAAGGGGGTAAAGGTGCTCTCAGAAGATCTTTTTGATCTGTTGGTTGATCTGTTAGATAGTTTCGATTCGAAATTTCCTTCCACCCCCTTTCCTTTGTCCATCTATAATAAAATTTATTTGTTCAGGACTTTCTCATTAATTGTTTAAGGTTTATCATGAAAAATAAATTGGAAATGAATACCTCATTTCAACATGTTTTTTTACATGATCTGATGTCCATGGTAAAAATATTCCAACATCTTTCTTGACCATATGATTTTTTGCATCATCAAGTGAAATAGGTATATCAGTGCTCAGCTCATGAGATATGGTAATCACCACTCTCACATGACCTATTGAAAGTGGTTTGTTGTGTAGAATGTCTTCTTGGATATTGAGCAAGGTAGCCCTTGCAAAAAGGTGTTGGGTTGGTGTTTATAGATATAAATCACAGTCATTTTTAACCAATAGAATATCAGTACAGGAAAGGTATCATTGTTTGTTTCATTCACATTTCATAGAAAAAAATATTATAATATTTATTACCTCATATAAGACATCTCTTTAAGGGGACTGTCTCACCTCAAAGCTGGTGGGGTGTGGAAGGATCTTCACTCAATGGTTGTTCTTGAGTTTTTTATTCTCTTCGCTCCCCACCCCACCCCCCCCCCCCTATAACATTTTTTAGAAACATGGTCTTCCAATTAATTTTTTTTTCAAGGGATGAGAATATTGCTTTAATCTCTACAATTTCATTATCTTTATCCAGATTTTGTTTTTTTTTTCTCAAAATATATTTGCGGTTTCACCCTAAAACCCACACCTATGATGTGGAAATACTATTCTGGATGCTTCAAGACCACCGATAATAGGTGTTCATCTAGTATAGGTGTTGATGATTATTATGTCTATGTTAGGTAGAAAATATAGAAAAATAATTAATCATTGTAATATAATAGTGATTTAAATAAAAATAAATTTTTATTACATCATACATACACATGTTTCCCACACTTTTGTTGTACTTTCATATGTTATTATCCCATCTTTATTTATACATTCCTCCTTCCTAGCATATGATGTGGGATGAAAGTTTCTTTGGATTTGGACTCATTAATATACATATAAACAAACGAACACAATTATTTTTCTCATTTCATGTCCCATAAAAGTATTATGGTATATTTAAAATATGTAACATTTTTTTTTCAAGTGTAGTATACCCCATCCTTGATTTACGGTAGGGGTACGTTGGTTTTTCATCTCATTCCTTATTTTCAGTACTTAGTTATTGTTTCATAAATAAAAAATACCTAATTATAGTGATGAATAAACATATTGTCAAACAATGTATTACCAGCCACAATGTACTTAAAAATACATCTTGGAACAATGGCTAGTAAACACATCACATGCTTCTTAGATTAACAAGTGTGCATACATAAGTGGTCAGTGAGGGTTTATTTTCCCTTCAGCGTCATTAAGATAAAATATCATTATAATTTTTTGAAAGCCTTTGTGAATCCTTAAAGCGATAATTAATACATGTTTCTTGTCGGATTAATCTACAATAAATTCACTCTGTAAGGAATGATAAAGAGTAAGTCAATGTTTCATTGTTTTATTTTTTAGTAAAATAAAGAAAGGATTTAATAATTTTATGGTAATTTCTTCCCAAATCAGTACCCTAAGCATGGTTACAACATGGTTCCATGAATATATATCAATCGGAATGTGTTTCGAATTGATGAGACCAATATTACTGCTGAACATAGCCTTATTTGAGTTAACAAGATGGTTGTGTTAATTCTATCCGACCTTGAATTGGATTTCTTTTTATTTCTCCTTAATAATTTTTTCTAAAACCATCACACTACGACGCTCCTATTTTTTCTACAATATCAATTCTTCATCATCTACCATTTCATCATATTCAAAATTTTCAATATTTTGTTCCTATGGATTGGTATCATCGCCATATGCATAAGGTCGTTGTTCCTCTACAATAGGAGTAGTATCAGGTTAAGAAACATATTGTTCCTCAGGATTGGCAGCATCAGCACATACAGAAGTCATTATCTACAAAATTGGTTTAACATTTAATTTAGATTACATAAATGTAGTGTTGAATAGATAATAACTTGTTGTAACACAATGTATATTACAAAAAATATATATAACCTGGTTATTAAACTCTCTCTTTTTAAGTATGATAGGATTTGACCCCACTATCGAGTATCTAAATCCTTTTATTATGGTCTCCTATAACATATAAAACGCTTTATACATTGGGACTTCTAAGAAATGATTGTGACATCCCAATGAAAGGTTCAACCTCGGTTAAATTTTCATATGACCCTTCAAACAGTTTTTTCAATAACAGAAAAATTGACAACTTTCAATTTATAGGATATGGAACATAAAATACTTATACTGCCTATGATTCCATTATATATGGTTCATCTTTGTAACCTTCCTTACTAAAATTCACTTTTATGAATCCAAATGCATCTATTTTAACAATGCTCCTGTTATCATCCCACTTCCATTAAAAATAGTCACTTTGAATTTTGTATAATCTAACTTCCATATTTTTTGGATGATGCCAGAGTATGAAATATTCCCATAAATTGGATTTCTATCCTTAGTATAAAAGCCATGCATCACTTCATCCATAACTGTAACTCCACTATTTTTCATAGTACTTCCTTCATCATGGTTATTTTTATAAAATTTCTAACCATTAATTAAATATCCTTTGTAATATAATACATACACACTTGGTCCTCTGGCTATCCATCAAAGTTGTTCTGAAATTGAATCTATATTTTCATCTTATACCTTAAAAATATAGTCTCGAGACCATCATATAAAATATTTATTATGTGTATTTGATATATATCTTTAATCTCTTTATGGATTCAAATTCATAATAATTTATTTTTGGGTTTCAACATATTAGGAAACATCTAAACTATTATGAAAAAAAAAGTTGGGCCTGAACTTAATCTGTAAAATTGATTGTGACAACATCTCATCCAGAAATTCCATCACCCACATGCCACCCAATATGAAAATATTTTGTTAGACCAATTTTTTCAATACCGGACATGTAGTAGGTACAGAATTCAATGGCTACATCAATACTATATCACTCTGTAATAAATCCCTTTGTACAAATTCAATTTTTGACATACCCTTTCAAAATATTCATATACCATTCAATGGTGTACATTTATCTATAATGTATATAACTATGTAGTCAAATATATCTCACCAAATGAACCATCAAGTAAAACGTCATCTCAAAGAATACATGTGGGAAAAAATATCTAATTAACATAATATGACATAAATTTCATTTTCCATAGTTGGCAATTTTTTTGGGTCTATAAAATTTTTCATATAGATTTGAAAAATTAATAGATCTTGGTTAAGGTATGAATGAAATTCATGGGAAAATACAACATAAATTCAAAGGAATTAGATATTTCATCAAAAAATGAAAGTCATGTGACTTTAAACCCTTTAACTTTAAATCAGTCATTGAAATGATATTCTTAATATGCAATGAATATCCCTATAAAACCATTACATCATTCAATAAGCTGAAAATTTTATATCTCTACATTCTAGAAAGAGTGAAAGTTACTGGATGAAGAAATGTTTGTTTTTCACCCTTCATTGGATCCAAATCTTCCTGTATTCCCATGTCAACCAAATCAAACCTATCCTTAATTCCATTTTTTTGTCAGGTGCATTTAGTAACGATCCAGTTACACTATCACATATTTTTTTTCAACATACATAACATCAAGAAAATGTCTAATGTACAGCCAATTCTAGTATAGAAATTCAAAAAAAACTGATCACTTTTTCCAACATTTTTTTGTAAGATTTTTGGAAAATGGTTTACCAAAAGTAGGGCCCATATATTTTACATTCTCAAAAATTTGATCACCTATTAGTGGATATGGTGTTTTATGTTCTTCTGAACTTCCATCGAATGATTTCGTTTAATAGAGGTACTTATTTCATCAGGTTATAAATATTTGATTTCTTGGAAACACAGTCTTGTTGAATGTTTCAACATAATTAACTATGTACCTTGGTCACAAATAGAACACCCTTGAGTTCCTTTAATGATATATCCTAAAGAATTACCATAAACAGAAAATTCATTTATCATCCTGTAAAACATGGATCCCAATATAAAATCTCCATTTCATTAAGCATCATACAATGTAACACCTAAATCCCACAATAATTTCAAATCTTCAATCAATGGATGAAAATAAACATTAATAACATTACCCAGTTATTTTTGTCCTGATATAAGCAAAAATAACATAATGTATTTTAATTTCATGAATAACCATTATTGAATGTAATAATTTACCAACATAATCATTCATGTACTATGAGTGTTTCTTTGAAAACCAAGAGATTCACTCCGTCTGTAGATAACGCAAGATGAAGATTTATCGGCTCATTTCCAAATTCAAAATACTCATGATCAATTCTATCCCATTGGGGAGATTCTTCTAGGTAAAAAAATTTACCATATTTATTTATAGTATATGTGTGTCATGTTAATTCCCTTGCAGTATTTTCACTTCCATATAGGCTCATAAACCTTGTAATGATTGGAAAGTTCCATTCAAATTTCATGGGACCTGATTTAACTTTATTTTATCAAGAAGAACCGCACATTGGTTATTATTTAAGTGATTTTTGGTCTTTATAAAAAATTATACATTCATTTTGTAAGGCATGTATTTTTTCAGAGATCATACCCATCGAATGTAGCATTCTTTTAGTGTCATATGTTTGTCTAAATTTCTTATTATATTCTAGAAGAATATCATTAAAGAGAGTAATTAGTTCAATAAAACAAACATCACTCCATCCATTTCTAGAATTTAAATTATACAGCTTCATTATGGAAGAAAATGTTGTATGTTTAGTGAAACCAATATACAATGTCATCTTTTCACAACTCTTTAACTATAAAATAGTTTTGTACAATCATGAAGTTCATCTTCAACAATCATTGTCATTTTCTCAATATAATATTCATCATCATTCACACATGTAATCACATCCTTGATACAGTATTCTTCATTTTTCATACCTATAATCATATCATATGATCCATAAACTGTAGTGTTATCCCAATCACTAGCTACATTAAAATTTTCCTTGTTTCTATTCCAACATTTATATCTTTGATCAATTTTGTGATAGATCAAGTTTTCTTCCAACTCCTCCAAACTAATTATCCTTGAATAAAAACAGTATAAACACAGACAAAGGATTTAAGAAGGATCATATGCGATATATTTTTCAAACTTGATGAAATATTTCACACCATCTTTATAATATTTTTTCATATGATTGGAATACATCCATTCTCTATTCATATCCATCCTATTTGATTCAATAATTTTAATATTTAAAAAAACACAAAAGATGTTCAATTGAAGATGGATCTTGTGAATTTCTTGAAAGAAAACGAAAAGATTGAAAAATTGTTTTTTATCCCACATGATCAAAAACAAAAACTTATTAAAATAATTCATAAATATAATGCAGGAGATTTCACTTTTAAAAACTATTTTTCACTTCATAATTTAAAGATCAAACACCTTCTTGTAGGAGTATAAATGAATTATAAAATCACATTTACATTATAAAAACCTGATAAAATATGGATATTGTATATAATAATGGAAATATAAAAAAATAAATGCTATATTATTTGAGAAAACATTTTTTAATAGAAAATATGGTTTTTGAATGTAATAATGGTTTCAAAAATAAAAAAATAAATTATTATATTTTTTAAAATATTTTCATCACTGACATTGAATTTATGAAATTATAAAATTATTAAACTATTTAATTATTATATATTCTTCTCAATATGCATTTAGTAAGGTAGAAAATATGGATATTGGATATAATAATGTTTTATTCATTATATACATATTTTTTTAGATCATAAGAATGTATTCTTGGGATTTATTTATGGTAGTTTTAACAATATTGGTAGTTTAAGTACTAATTATAACATATGGATAGTAGTTTTGGTCCCTTATAATCTACCTCTATCGATTTGTATGAAGAATAATTATTTCATTATTTTGATGAGTATTTGTGGAAATAAAATTCATGTAAATTACATTTATGTATACCTTCAATATCTAATTAAAAATTTTCTAGAATTATCAGTTGATGAAGTGGAAAAATATGATGCTTCAATGAGAAAACTATTCAAAATGCATGTTGCTTTAATTTTTAAAATTGGTGACATTCCTCAACTAGGAATCTTATATGATTGGAACACTCATACAGGTTTGTCTTTTCCAGCTTTTAGTTTTTATTTTTAACTTCAATGATTACCTTATAGTAGAAAATGGTGTTTTATTTGAAATTATCAATTTCTTGATGCTTATCACAAATTAAAGTTTAACAAGACACGATCTAATAGAGATGTTGAATCTATAAATTCATTGAATGTGTTTTATAGTTCATAAATCTAAGAATTATTCATGAATTATGCTATATAATTTGGAAAATGTAATATATTTAAATGAGGGGAAATAGATACAAGGTATAATATTCAAAGCAGCTGGAACACAACAATGGAAGAAAATGATTATATTCTTCAAACTTCCTTATTAGAAGTTTAATTTGATACATCATAATCTTAAAATAATTCATATTGAGAAAAATGTCTATGAAAATGAAATTTTAACATTTCTTAATGAGTTGAGTAAATAGAAATATCACTTTAATGCTCATAAGGATTTGGAACTAAGGAATATAAAGTTTGGTTTGTGGATAATGAGAATATAAAGTGTCCTTTTTCTATTTTTATATTGAAAATTCATGATAAATAAATATTCTTTCAAACATTAAATATTTTAAAAGTTCTATATGTATATTCAAGTATAATTTCATAGTGTGATGACTTAGAACATTGAAAGTTACATTGATTAAAAATTCATAACTCACATATTCTAGTGGAGTTGTATTTACTGTTGGAATTTCATACTAAATTACCTAAAAAATTATCTATAGTTCTAGTTGAGTTGTGTACCTTCATCAAAGTTTATTTTTAAAAAATTATAAATCCAAATGATCTTGATAAACGTTAAGAAATAATTGTTTTGATACTTTTCAATTTGGGGATATTATTTCCCCTTTTATTTTTCACTATCATGATTCATTTGACTATTAATTTAGTTAATGAATTTAAACATAGTATACAGGTACACTATCTATGGTTTTATCCAATTTAAAGGTAAGTTAATATTATTTTTAGTTTCATTTATTTATTCAATTTTATCAACTCATTATGTGAAAACATTGAACATGTTTTTTATTTTTTCATTAGGTACTTAGGTCATTTGAATTAAAATGTGAGGAATAAAGATCAACCAGAAGGCTATATTCCTAAAGGTTAAATTACCAATGATTGATTGACCTTATATTATAGATACTTGAATATTATTGAGACTAGATTCAATATTATTGTATTTTTTGATTACATCTCTAATATTTCCCATTTAGAAAACCGATTATCGATATTTCCAAGTATTGGAGGAAAAGTTATAAAAGGGGTCAATTTTTACACTAAATGAGTTGGATTTACTATAAGTTCATATATTTATACTAATAAATAGTCTTATTAAAGACCTATTTATTGAATAATTGATATTTCAAATAATTATATGACTAAGGGGTTAAGCTCAAAATGAGCAGGAATTTTCAAAAGTTGTTAATAGGAAGATTATTGAATAGTTCACCTGTCAAGTAAGTATATAATCATTTTAATATTATTGATGTGTAATAGTTTTATCTATATTAAAAGTAACACATTATATCTTATTGTATAGAGAATAAATTTTTAGAATTTGGATAAAATAAAAAATGATTTAATGTTTTCTCCTTGAGGTCCCCTAAGGAAGTCTAAGAGATTAAATTCCAACAATATCCATGGCTTTAGGTTTCATAAAATTTATCATAAATAAGGATTGAAATATCAAAATACATGTGTATTTACACTTTTAAAGGTGGGATACTATGAAAATATGATTGATATCATTGAATTAAACTATCATGTTTAATTTTCAGTTATCTTATTAAAATATAAGTTGGTCATCATTGATAGGGGTATAATGAAATATCCATTACATTTTACTTCAATCAACTTCCCTCACTTGATCCATACTGGTGAGCATGCAGATCTTGATCCTTTTATCTTAGAATCACAAGAATATATGGTTTATTTTTTGTGTGGTGAAATACATGAAGTCTAGAGTGTTATTGTACACTTAAAATGAAGATAATTGTATGATATGGGTGATTCAGTTCAATCGGTACTTTTTGACTGTTAACCTATCAACATAAAAATATTCAAAAAAATTCATGAAAATATTGAAATGATAGAACATCCGAGAGAGTTTGAAAATGATGTACTTGTCATAATCGAGGTTTATAATAATGATAAAAATGAATATGGTGAAAATTGAATGTATAGATTGGTAATGAAACTATATTAAAATTTCTCATTTATAAGTGTTTTGTACATACATACGTTTTCTATTTTTTTCATTTTTTTAAATTTTCTTTACTTATTTTTTATACATTGAATATATTCCAAACCATTTGAATTATAGAAAATATGAGAAAAAAAATCAAGATTCTAAATAATCAATATCTTAGAGAACACCCCCATTATCACCAGCCTTCATGGATCTAAGTGATTCTGTTATACCAGAGACTTTTAGTGATCTATTAACATCCCCAGATATTGTTGATATCCCACCATTTGATGCTCCTCCAGTGATGGATTAGTTGGTCACCCCTCTATCTAGGGGATATTATTGAGTTACCATTACTGGTATGTATATCATTGTACAAAAAACTATATATTTTATTAATTTTTAATTCATTTTTTAAAAATATAAAGATAGAAACAAAAGATATATAGATATGAACACATCAGGTGTATGGGACCTAAAAGACTTAAAAATTATTACTCCATTTTATGAGTTTGAGGTTTCTACTAGGGATCATTCCATAATCTATGTACTAATTCTTGGGTATCTTTCTTGTGATATGGAGAGTTTTCTCATTATTTATAAATTTAGGAGTTGTGATGTCCCCGACCCAGATGCCACTTAATGGGTGCCTCGAGCCCGATAGGCCACATAGAATCAAGTGCATCTCCCCAAACACCAGAGGATGATGAGTAGTAGCGAGGGCATAAGGTGTTTCCGTGGAGAGACTATTTCCTCATTAAAAAGTGTATAGTAGTAGATGAGAGTAAAAATAGGTAAATAGAGGAAGAGATATAAGTAAACATAAGGCATAGTGGAAAATAGAGACAACAATAACGATAATTGAAACAGTTTGAATATCATTCAAAAACTGATGATATGTCATGTCACTAGAAAACTAGAAAACCTAGATACAAGACAGTAGGCATATTATGTTCCAAAAATTATAAAGGAAATTAAATATTATCCAAAGAATCTCGAACTCAAGATCAATCATCTGCTATCAAGATCCATCCCAAACTACAAGAAATCAAGTGTTTGAAGTCTTATGCTTCCCTTTGTCAACACCTAAAACCATGTAATCTACTTAGGGTACCAAATGATTCCTAGAGAGGGTGTGAGATAAATATCAGTGGGCGACCACCAATAGTTTCTATAAAATCTGGAATTTGTAATGGAAATATAAAAGTGTTCAAGAATTCATGTATAAATGAATGTAGTACATTGTAACTAAATACCCAAGTACCTACTTTATCCCTCATCTAGTGTCTAAAGATGTAACTAATTCATTATTTGATTCTTACCAGTTTATAACATTTTACATGTTAAGAATAGTGATGGTTCCAATTTATAATAAGGAAAGCTGTAATGATATTTAATAATGAAGTTCCAAGGTAATCATCAAGGAAAAATAGACCTCAAGGGTTTCCAAATCAGTAATAATTGTAGCCTGGATAAGGGTAAGAGTGTAATCCAAGGAAAATATTCCAAGGAATTCCACAATAAGGCGCCTACCGAATCCAAGGTGATCATCCAAGGTAAAATGGGGATAAGTTGTAAATACCTCTAAATTTCAACGAATTTTTTTTTCTCTTAAATACTTGGAATTTTATGAGTCTGTGGCTTCTGACGACGCTTGATTCCGAGTCCCGGTGTGCCCGGAATAAATTTCCAAAGTATAGCTCGGGTACATTTAGTAAACGAATGAGCGTGTTTTTCTATCTTTTAAACCAGTGCTCGGAATTAAAATCTGAGGGCACTGATGAACTCACAATTCCGGGAATTTCTTAACGTGATCCTTATCGTGGTTGCGTTCGCACTAGAGGAGAAGTTAATTATTGGGGGTTTATTTAAGAAGTAAATAAAAATTGTCGAAACAATTTTTATTTTATAAAGAGGTTATTCCCTCCCATGGGTAGTTAAGGGGGGTCCCACAGCCACCTAACTACCCAAGTGTGGATGTTAGAAAGGTGGGGCCCACACAATCCCCAACTATTTAATTTCCTCTAAACTCATTAAAAACCCCTCATTAAATTGGCAAACCCCCCATTAAATGCCAATCTCTCCACCTCACTCCATTAATTTTGGTCAAACCATAATTTAATGAGGATCCTTCCTCTTTTTCCCCTTTTTATTTATTTTCCAATGCGTTTAAAAAATGGGGACCTTCCCTTCCTCTTCCTTAATTGATTTTCAACACGTTTTATTTAATGTGGTGATTTAATTTTGGGAGAGTTGCTTTGCGTGTGTAATAAAATAATAGGAGGAGCCTATTATTTTATTAAGAGGGAGAGATTTTGTTGTGCGAGGAAGATCGAGAGAACTCTTGAGGTTTTTGAAGAACTCTGGCCACCGATGAAGAACGACGAAGAACGTCGGTTCCTCAAATAACAACGATGCGCCACCAATCCTCTTCTCTGTGACAAGAGAGGAGATGATGTTTCCTCCTCGGTGCACTCCGATGATGCCTACGAACCCTTTCCCCACGACGCCGTCTACCACGACGCTGACGTTCATCTGACATTTTTGAGGTAGGGGAATTTGTATATATTTCATTATGTGATTTATACCCTCGGCATGGCATGTAATTGTTTGGTGATGTTTTGAACCACTAACGCGGTGGGTACGGACTAACGAACAAGTCTGAACCCACCACTATTTTGTTCCTGATGCACGAAATATTTGGCGACAAAGAAGCGGGGCCGAAATGGAGATTGGAGGCCTTCACAGTGATGTACGGGTCCCGAGACGACTACAGGCATAGACGGGAGCAAAATCGGACCACCGGAATGACTCTGGTGGCCTGCAGAAGCCCCCAGCGGCGCGGGTTGCCGGCGGCCGTCCCCAACCGGCCGCCTGGAGGTTGTGGCGCATCGGCGCGCCGCTGGCAGCAGCCTGCTGCGGCTACGAGGGCGGGATTTTGTGGTCGTGCAGGATCCAGGGGAGCCAGCGGCGCCACCCTGGCACCGTGTCTGTGGAAAGCGAGGGTCGCACCCCCCGCTCGACTACTGGTCGAGCCAGCGGACCCCCCCCCCCCCAGTCGGGCCGGGGCGGGTCACGCGGACCGGGCCGCGCTGGCCGGGCTAGGCCGCGGCCAGCCGGGATGGGCCGCACCCATTCGGGCCAGGCCGCGCCCTACCGGGCCGACCCAGGGGGGTTGGGCCGGGTCGGACCGGGCCCAGACCCCCACTTTGGACCGTTTTCGGTATTTTTTCCATAACTTGATCCATGGACATCCGATCAACACACCGTCAGTTGAGTACGAATACCTAGATCAAGACGGTCGTTTCAGTGTATTACACTTGAGGTTTCGACAAAGTTTGGGTATGGCCAGGTTGGTTCGAACCCAAAACCAATCGGGCCCTTGGAGCAAAAATGCTTATAACTTAAGGACCGGACGTCCGTTTGACATTCCCTCAACTGTGTTGAATTCCTCTTGTTGAGACGGTTCTTTTGGAATACTCCACTTGAGGTTTGGACATAGCTGGAGTATGGTTAGGTTGTTTTTAGCTTAAAAACCAACTGGGCCCCTCGAACGGAAAATCCAGTAACTCTCAGACCGGGTGTCTGATTGACGCACTATCTGTCACGTTGGGTTTCTTTTGATGAGACAGAACTTCGGGATACATCAACTCAGGACTTCATGACAGTTGATGTATCGACCCCCCTTGGATCGAGGAGCGGACCCTCCCAGAATCAAGTGTGTTGTGTGCGGGAACCCTAGAGTTGGCTGCGACTGCGACGATGACAACTGTACTTGGACCCTACATGGGTTCGGCAGCGAGGACGACTGTAATTGGATCCTCTCTGGGTTCGGCAGCGAGCACGACTGTACTTGGATCCTTCGTGGGTTCTGCAGCGAGGACGACTGTACTTGTATCCTCCGTGGGTTCGGCAGCGAGGACGACTGTACTTGGGTTCTTTGTGGGTTCGGCGGCGGCGATGACTGTACTGGGATCCTCTGTGGGTCCGATAGTGATGACTATTTTTCTTGTATCCTATGTGGGTCTGACAGTATGACCTCTGTACTCGTATCCTGAGTTGGTCCAGCAGAGTACTTGGTCTTGTATCCTATGTGGGTCCGACAGCTTAGCTGGTCTTGTATCCTATGTGGGTCCAACAACATAGATGAATCAGTGACTAAATCTGATCATCTATATCGATATACGAAAGATGTATACCTGTGTGAGCTTAGTCTTGAATTCAATCCTTATCAGTGGTGTGGTTGACTTGTTTTCCTGTGTGGACTAGGTTGTGTTCTCTTGTGTGGACTTGGTTGTGTTCTCCTGTGTGGACTGGATTGTGTTCTCCTGCGTGGACTGGGTTTTGCTTGGTCTCGAGAGTTGTAGATGGACTGTAATTGATGACTTAGGTATATGTATGGTAATATATCTAAGTAGATCCAGTTGATACTTCGTGATTGTACATTTCCTTGTGGTTTATCCTTTGTGGATTCTGAGAAACTTTTGGGGGTCTCGGGGTCCCTACTGAGTATCGTATACTCACCCCTGCACAGGCTATGCCCGCACTACGTTGTGTTGGATGCAGATGACAGTTAACACTAATCGAGGTGGAGGCTTTTGGAGTTGGGTAGTACCCAGAGATGAACCACTTGGCAGGACGTACACGGAACGGACGGCCAAACCCGAAGAGCTGAGGAGACTATCTGTACCCACCCTTCAGGTGGGATTTCCAGAGGACGACTCAGTGTTGCTGTTTTACTTATTGTTGTTGTACTTTCCTTTCATTTGTACTGTACTTTCAGTTGGGTTTGTATACTGGCCCATTTACTTTTCAGCACTTTCCTTGTACCCAGTTTTACTTAGTGCTTACTTCACTTGCGTACTATGTTGTTTTTGTATTTACTTTATAAAAGGAAATGTCTTCCCTTTTATTGGGATTTACATCTTTGGTGCTAGTCGCCAGCCCCTGGCCTATGGAAGGTGGGCTTGGGATAGTCATGGCATGGGCCCCGAGGATGGGTCGTGACAAATTGGTATCAAAGGAGTCGGTTCTACCGCAGAACTCAGGACTCTGATCCTTCCCTTATGTGAAGCAATATTGTTAAGAGTATTGTGCGTGGTTTTCAGTCTAGGGAGTCTAGTGTTGGTGCGACAGCTGACGTATACATACACTAGGACCCTGACCTCTGATTTCCGACTCAGTTCATGAAAACACTGATTGCGTGTGTCTGTTTCAAAAGTTTTCTTTGTGATTACTTTGTGTCAGCTCACCAGATATACTGTTTGACCGTGGCGCACCTGTTTCTTCTCAGGATGGCCCCATGAAGTTAGCCATCTAGGGTTCCTAGTTACGTACGAGATGGCATCTCACCGAGCGATGAGGCCTCGGTGTAGGGCCCCATTACAGTGGAGGCACCAGCGGTACCACTACCCGTTGGGCCACCAATACCACCAGCCCCCACAGTGGAGAGTGCACGCCGACTGAGTGCGTTGCATGAGTTTCAGCGTCAGTGGCCGCCCAGGTTCCGCAGAGAGACGGACCCTCAGGCAACCAAGGATTGGATAGAGGCTATCATCAGAGTCTTCAGATTTGTAGGGACACCATCTGACCTCATGGTGATCCTTGACGCGATTCTTCTGCACACAGCAGCAGGTAGATGGTGGAGCCTGATGCTCCAAGTGCACAACGAGGCATCTCTACCTTGGACAGACTTCAATAACCTCTTCCTCTCGAAGTTTGTTCCATCCACCCTCTGTGCGGTATGCATCCAAAAGTTACTACATCTATGGCAAGGCAGCATGACAGTAGCCCAGTACTCGGCGAGGTTTACCGACCTATCGTGCTAATCCACGGACATGGTACGAGACCCATTCTTCCAGGCCTAGACCTTTAAGTAGAGACTCAGAGATGAGATTAGGTATTTGATGATCTCCCTCAACATCCCAACACATGAGGGGGTGATAGAGAGAGCTCTTCTAGTGGAGAGTTTTCTCGCTGATTAGTCACCAGCGGTGAGACACTCTGCAGGACGAAACATAGTGGAGTCTTCTGCAGCCGGCAGTAGACAGCTAACACAGAGGTCCAAGCGGACCAGGCCATAAAATGAGCGATCTCAGGATACAGGTTTGGTTTTGCGGGGCACACGAAACAGAGCCAGCCATACGAGGAGCATGTAGTGCTATGCATGCGGCCGGCAGGGTCACATGGCTCGAGACTGCCCGACCTGCCCTGCAGATGAGCAGTAGGCAGTAGAGGGACCTCCCAGGCAGAGGTTTGACCGTGATGGTCCGTTGGGAGCAGTCAGACATGACAGAAGGTCTGTCCAAGCAGTAGGTGGTGGATGACGTTTCGAGGCCCTACCACCACCACCACCAGAAGGACCACCCCGACCGTAGGGAACGACTGGACAGGGGAGATCTCAGCTTCAGGCAGCTGAGTCCTATGACCATAGAGCTCCGGGAGCGGACGGGCAGGAGTGGGACTAGCTCTAGGCATGGAGACTTTTGTTCATGATGCTTCTAGCTTTTTTAATGTCATTGTTTGTGGATTCTTGTACCTTTGTACTTTGAGCTACAGTAATAAAAGATGCGTGTTCTTGTGACATTTGCTTCCTTGTCATTTTTATGTGGTTGATACTGAGAGGTTCCGGTTAAAACCGTTGACTTGACCCTCACTTTCGATATTCCTACTGGAGGAGACCTAGTGACCACACACTGTTGCCGACAGTGTGACTCGACCCTTAGAGGCGAGAGTAACGATTGGATCTCTTGTTAGTAGCGTTGAGGCCTTACGACGTCGTCCATGGCATGAAATAGGACCGTTAATGTCAGTATTGACTGCATTAGGCAAAGAACGTGTTTCATCCAGTGGATGAGATCAGATTTCTCTTTTCGAAAAAGGAGATATCTTAGCAGCTCTTATAGGACGTAAGTGAAAAGGGGTGTTTTTAGTTCTTTACAACGGCTAGTCACACCCATGGTTCATTGAGCGAACAGTTTACGGTCTACTCTAATCTCAAAAGTCTCATGTGTGTCTTCTCATAGAAGGACCAGGACCTGAGACGGTGTTGTTGTCTTGAGTTCCATGGGGACTATGACTTTGAGATAGTCTATACTTCTGGGAAGGGGAACATTGTAGCAGAGTTCGTTTCACGATGCCTCACTTGTCAGCAAGTGAAGGTGGAGCACCAAGTACCAGCAGACAAGGTTCATCCTTCAGAGGTCCCAGAGTGGAAGTGGGATGGAATATCCATGGATTTCGTGATGGGGCTTCCACGTACATCCAGAGGACACGACTCTATCTGGGTGATCGTAGATCGAGTCACCAAGTCGGCCCACTTCCTACCAATCAGAGAGCAGGGATCAGTAGAGAGCTTGGGACGCCTATATGTTCAGAAGATCGTAGGGATTCATGGCATGACATCGTCTATCGTCTCTGATTGAGACGCTTGTTTTACTTCCTGGCTTTGGTAGGGATTGAATGAGGAATTTGGGATGCAGCTACATCTGAGCACCGCCTTTCATCCCCAGACTGATGGCCAGATGGAGAGAACCTTTTAGACACTCGAGAACATGCTCTGTGCATGTGACCTTGACTTTGGTCACAGCTGGGAGGATTGCCTACCCTTGGTGGAGTTTGAGTACAACAATAGCTACCACTCCACCATCAGGATGGCACCATACGAGGCACTGGACGGCCGAACTTGCAGATCACCTCTGTGCTGGAATGACCCTGGAGATTCAGCACTCGTAGGACCAAATATGGTTCTGGCTACGACGGAGAAGATGCAGATCATCCAAGAGAGGATGAGGACTGCACAGATTAGACAGAAGTCCTATGCCGATAGGAGGAGGAGACCACTGGAATTCGAGGATGGTGACCACATTTTCTTACGAGTCTCACCTCGACGTGGATTGCAGAGATTTGGCCAGGGCGGCAAGTTATCTTCGTGCTTCATCAGACCATTCCAAGTCATCAACAGAGTAGGCGAGGTGGCTTACTGCCTAGCCCTTCCACCTTAGTTGCATCAGGTGTAGTATGTTTTCCACGTATCTCATCTAAGGAGATACGTGCACGACCCGAAGCATATCATCGACCACGGGGAGATGGACATCGATGATGGGGAGACTTTTGCGGAGGTCCCAGTGGAGATCGAGGATCGACAAGATCGGGTCGTACATGGATGGTCGATTCCTATGGTGCACATTAGTTGGTAGCACGGGAACCTCCAGGAGAGCACATGGGATCGATAGGCTCAGATGCGTGCTTAGTACCCTCATTTGTTTCCCTAGTTTATGATGTAGCTTTAAGGGGACGTAAATCCCTGAGGTGGGAGTAATGTAAAGACCTTGAAATTTCAATGAATTTTTTTTCTCTTAAATTCTTGGAATTTTACGAGTCTGTGGCTTCTGACGGTGCTTGATTCCGAGTCCCGGTGTGCCCGGAATCAATTTCTGAAGTTTAGCTCAGGTACGTTCATTAAGCGAACGAGCGGGTTTTTCTATCTTTTAAACTGGTGCACGGAATTAAAATCTAAGGGCACTGATGAACTCGCAACCCCAGTAATTGCTTAAAGTGATCCTAACTGTGGTTGCATTTTCACTGGAGGAGAATTTAATTATTGGGGGTTTATTTAAGAAATAAATAAAAAATTTCGGAACATTTTTTATTTTATAAAGAGGTTATTCCCTCCCATGGGTAGTTAAGGGTGGGTCCCACAGCCACCTAATTACCCAAGTGTGGATGTTATAAAGGTAAGCCCCACATGATCCCCAACTATTTAATTTCCTTTAAACTCGTTAAAAACCCCTCATTAAATTGGAAACCCCCCCCCCCATTAAATGTCGATCTCTCCACCTCACTCCATTAATTCAGGTCAACCCATAATTTAATGAGGATCCTTTCTCTTTTTCCCATTTTTATTTATTTTCCAACACATTTAATAAATAGGGACCTTCCCTCTCCCTTCCTTAATTGATTGTCAACACGTTTTATTTAATGTGGTGATTTAATTTTTGGAGTGTTTATTTGCGTGTGTAATAAAATAATAGGAGGAGCCAATTATTTTATTAAGAGGGAGAGCTTTCGTTGTGTGAGGAAGATCGAGAGAACTCTTGAGGTTTTTGAAGAACGGAGACCTCTAATGAAGAACGACGAAGAACGCTGGTTCCTCAAAGAACAATGAAGAGCCACCAATCCTCTTCTATGTGACAAGAGAGGAGACTCCGCTTCCTCCTCGGCGCACTCCGACGACGCCTACAAACCCTTTCCCTGCGAAGTCATCTACCACGACGTCGTCTACCACGATTTCGTCTACCGCAACGCTGAAGTTCATCTTCAATTGTTGAGTTAGGGGAATTTGTATATATTTCATTATGTGATTTATACCCTCGGCATGGTGTGTAATTGTTTGGTGATGTTTTGAACCACTAATGCGGTGGGTACGGACTAACGAATAAGTCTGAACCCACATCTATTTTGTTCTTGATGCGTGGAATATTTGGCGATGATGAAGTGGGGCCTCAATGACGATTGGAGGCCTTCACAATGATGTACGGGTCCCGAGATGACCGCAGGCATAGACGGGAGCAAAATCGGACCACCAGAATGACTCCGGGGGCCCACAAAAGCCACCGGCGGCGCGGGTCGCCGGCGCGGCGGCGCCGGAGGCACCGGATATCACCGGTCGGCCGCCTGGTGGCAGCGGCGCCCTGGTGCGCCACCGAAATAAGCCCGCTGTGGCTTCAGCCGTGGTGGCCAGGGCGGGATCCCCCGGCCATGCGGGATCCAGGGGAGCCAGCGGCACCACCCTGGCGCCGCGTTTGTGGAAAGCGGGGGTTGCGCCCCCCGCTCGGCTTGCTGGACGAGCCAGCACACCCCCCCCCCCGGCTGGGTCGGGGCGGGTCAGGCGGACTAGGCCGCACCCAACCGTGCCGGACCTGGACCCGGGTCGGTTCGACCCGGTTCGGGCCGAACCAGGGGGTTGGGCCGGGTCGGACCGGGCCCAGACCCCCACTTTGGACTGTTTTTCGGTCTTTTTCCCATAACTTGAGCTAAGAACCTCCAATCGATTCACCGTCAGTTTCGTATGAATCTGTGGATCAATACGGTCGTTTTGGTATATTACACTCGAGGTTATGGAAAATTTTGGGTATGGCAGGGTTGGTTCGAACACGAAACCAACCGGGCCCTTAGAACAGAAACACTTATAACTTAAGGACCGGACGTCCGTTTGACGTGCCATCAACTGCTTTGAATTCATCTTGTTTATATCGTCCTTTTGGCATTCTCCACTTGAGGTTTGGATGCAGTTGGAGTATGGTTGGGTTGGTTTTAGCTTAAAAATCAACTGGGCCCCTGGAACGGAAAATCCAGTAACTCTCAGACCGGGCGTCTGATTGACGCACCGTCTGTCGCATTGGGTTTCTATTAATGAGGCGTAACTTCAGGATATATCAACTATGGACTTCATGACAGTTGATGTATCGAACCCCCTTGGATCGAGGAGCGGACCCTTCCGGAATCGAGTGTGCTGTGTGCGGGAATCATAGAGCTGGTTGCGACTACGACGATGACGACTGTACTTGGATCCTCCATGGGTTCGGCAGCGAGGATGACTGTACTTGGATCCTCCGTGGGTTCGGCACTGAGGAAGACTGTACTTGGATCCTCCATGAGTTCGGCAGCGTGGACTACTGTACTTGGATTCTCCGTGGGTTCGGTGGCGATGACGACTGTACTGGGATCCTCTGTGGGTCTGACAGCGATGACTACTGTTCTTGTATCCTACGTGGGTCCGACAGTATGACCTCTATACTCGTATCCTGAGTGGGTCCGGCAGATTAGCTAGTCTTGTATCCTATGTGGGTCCGACAGCTTAACTGGTCTTGTATCCTATGTGGGTCCGACAACTTAGATGAATCAGTGACTACATCTAATCATCTCTATCGCTATACGAAAGATGTATACATGTGTGAGTTGAGTCTTGACTTCAATCCTTATCAGTGGTGTGGTTGACTTGTTTTCCTATGTGGAATGGGTTGTGTTATCTTGTGTGGACTCGGTTGTGTTCTCCTGTGTGGACTGGGTTGTGTTCTCCTGCGTGGACTGGGATGTGTTTGGGCTCGAGAGTTGGAGACGGACTGTAATTGATGGCTTAGGTATATGTATGGGAATATACCTAAGTATAGTCGGTTGATACTTCTTTATTGTACCTTTCCTTGTGGTTTATCCTTTGTGTATTCTGAGAGACCTTCAGGGGTCTCGGGTTCCCTACAGAGTATCGTATACTCACCCCTTCACGGGATATGCCCGCACTACATTGTGTTGGATGCAGACGACGGTCAGCACTGATCGAGGTGGAGGCTTGTGGATCTAGGCACTACCCAGAGGTGGACTACTTGTAGGTACATACACGGAATGGATGGCCGAACCCGAGGAGCTGAGGAGACTATATGTACCCACCCTTCAGGTGGTATTTCCGGAGGATGACTCGGTGTTGCTGTTTTACTTACTGTTGTTGTACTTTCCTTTCAGTTGTGATGTACTTTCAGTTGGGTTTGTATACTGGATCATTTACTTTTCATCACTTTCCTTGTACCCAGTTTTACTTAGTGCTTACTTCACTTGCGTACTCTGTTTTGTTTTTGTTTACTTTATAAAAGGCAATGCCTTCCCTTTTATCGGGATTTACGTCTTTGGTGCTAGTCGCCAGCCCCTGGCCTGTGGAAGGCGGGATTGGGGTAGTCACGGCATGGGCCCCGAGGACATGTCGTGACATAAGTAGAGACAGGGCCCTATGGGTTGTAAGCATGGTACCTACTTTTCAATGCTGGATCCAAGGAGTGTATCTAATGAATCTTATAAAGATATGTAAGGGATCCTATGGTGTCATACCGGGCATCCAAAGAATATACTAGGATTTGGATCTATGGGTTATCAACCTAAGATAGTTGTATCCTTAAATCAGAATGGGATTCATGAGTGCTCATGGCATTCTCCGAACAGAATCCAAGGAGACCTTGAGTAAGGCCACTCCTATTTAATTATGAAGTCATTTAAAATTACATTTTTTTCTACCCTTTCCTTTCATTAGTGTGATAATTTCAAGTGGAATGAAACCTTTTAATCAGTTCATTTACTTCAATATTTTCCTTTCATTAGTGTGACAAGGCCACGAAGCATGAAACCATTCATTTAATCCATTTAAAGAATATTACATATTCAAGGTTCATTCCTCTACCTTCCATTAATTTGGTAAGGGGTGCTAAGAATATGAAACCTACCATTTATTCACATTTAATGCCAAGTCATATACTTAGTATACTTGCCAATTCACATTTCACATTTTATTGTCAAATTGAAACACTTACCTTAGGAGGGTCAAGTGGTGAGAATACATGTTAATTTCCATTATTCCAATCACAATAGAAATCAATCCAATTAATATAGAAAATATTACCCTTATAATGGTCAATAAAAGGCACACCCGGACTGTGGTGAAAACATGCCAAAACAATAAACAACAATTATTGCATAAACTTCTACATGGAAAGGATTGAGTTGTGGGTGAAACCACTAACAACTAATCACATATTTGGAAAGATAATAACCATACGATTTTAATGATTATAAACATGGAATATAAATTCTATAAGCATCACATGAAGAAATAAGTGGGGCCCACACAACAATTCCAAAATCAAAAAACTCTAGGGATGGGTTATAGACCACCCAAATTAGGCTTGTACGACTCTCCTCCTCTGGTATTGGACCTTGATTTGGCTCAGACTAGATTATATCTAAGAAAAAGATAAAAATGTCCATACCCTGATAACTCGGTCGAGAGAGAGAGAGGAGGATAATGGATCAAGAGGACTTGATTACTTACCATTGCACATCCAATGTGATGAACATAAGCTCAATCAGATCCCAAAGGAATGAGATATCTTGATTCCTACCATAGATATACAAAGGGATATAAAAAGGGATAAATTTAGGTTAATCCCATTAAAATATGGATTAGGGAGGAAGAGGGTTTCTAATTAGATCATTAAGGTAAAATTTTCAAATTTCCCATAAAAATGGATTTTGCACAGTTTTTCTGCACGGTTTGACAAACTGTGCGCAAACCATGCATAGTTTTCTAGGTAGAAGGGGAACATTGCAGGGTTAGGCTTCATGGACATGGACAAACCATGTAAAGTGGTTCTGTTAAGAAATTTAAATATGCATGGTTATCCAAACTTTGCGCCAATCGTGCATAAACTGTGTGACCTATCTAGTTTTACCAAAAATATTAGTTTTGGGCTCCAATATTTCACCAGACATCCCTGAGACCTTTACTAACTCAAAAGGAATCCATATTAGATCTAATGTAAATATTTATAAAGAATTTAAAGGACCCATAACTGAGTAAAAAACTAGTTTCTTACAGTCTCCCCCCCCCAATAAAATAACCTATCCCTGAGTTCTCCTACCAAGGGTGGTGAAACACTATCTGAGAAAAATATGGACAATGGGCACATATGTCATCTTTCTTCTCCCAAGTCTCATCCTACATGCGGTTATGCCACCATAGCACTCATACTAGAGGGACATACAATCCTTGAAGATCCTTAATGCTCGGGTCAATGATGCACAATGGATACTCCTCAAAGGTAGCATCAGCATCAAACTCAACTTCCTCAAGATCAAAGTTATGAGATGGTTCGGCATTTTACTGGTGAAGCTGTTAAACATGGAAAATTTCATGCATGGAATGGTACCTCTGAGGTGGTAGCAACTGATAGGCTACCGGCCTAAGTCTCTTTAGAATTTCAAAAGGCCATACATAATAAGGAGACATCTTTCCCTTCTTTTGTAACCATATATTCGTTATACTGGGCGATACCTAAAGAAAAACACGATCACATACCTCTAAATCAGGAGTTCATTTATAAGGCCCCAGCCATAAAAATTACTTAATCTTGAGTTATTTCAATAATACACATTGAAGATCTTTTCAGGTTTAGAGTTTTAGAAAATTAGATCATAAATCATGCATTACATTCCATATTTAAACAAGGTGGTTACATAAAAGATAGTATTCATTTTTCTCATAAAAAGATACATATTTAAAATAAAACATGGATTCTTTCTTGACACTTCCTCGACACTATCATCACATCATGTACTTTTCCCTTGACCTGTGAAAAATATTTCAAAAAAACTTGGGATGAGCATAAAAAGCTCAGTAAGGGATATAAAAATACAGAATGAAAACATTAGTCCATGTATACATAAGAATCAATGAAATCATACTTTACTCATAAAACATAAGCACTTTAACATACCTCATGAAATCATAAGACATAAACGTAACTTGAGGCATTCATAACATTCTTACACAGGGAGTAACCCTCATGGTTACGTTTGGAATACCCATCACAGTATATTCCCTAAATCTCTTCGGAGAAACCTTAGAATTTAAACCCTTCGTATTACCCAATGCATTGGAGAGATATATCGGGCTCACACGCCCTTAGTTTATCATGGAACCACCCGTCTTCATAAACAATGCCTAAGAACCATAACATAATTGAATCACATAAAACATCCATAAAGGAAACATAACATTTCCACATTTCAATCACAAGATATCAATACAACACATTGATATAATAAAAAAATTATCAAAACCATTTTCAATACCAAAATAAAATAAAATTAAAACATGGTATTTATTTTTTTTATTTAAAAAAAAAGATATGGCTTGTAAAGGAAGTCGAAACTCAAATAATGGTCACGGCGACAGAGAAGTTGTTATCGCCGCATATGTAAGACAAAAACATTCTCTTTTTTCATTTAGTAAATTGCTTCGTATAAAAATATTCCTTTTGAATAAAAGTAAAATTCAAATGGGTTTATACACCGTATAAAAGAAAGTTGTGTATAAAACAAAATATTCCTCAATGAAAGGAGATTGAGACAAAGTCCCTTACCTCGTGTCCGACTTGACTCGATCGTTCTTTAATCTCCTGAATAATAAACTAGAGTTAATTTCTACTATCTTAAGAACATTTTTCAATTTCATTGTTCCTTTTATATCACTTATTACCATGTTATGAACATTATGTAATTATTTAAGTCAATAACAGTCGTTTTGTCGATCTTTGGTACTTGAGTCAAAAATAAACTTCTTATAATTACAAGTTGTTCATGTGGTAAAATATACATTATATCCAGAATTATATTCATGATGTAGATATCATATATATCATATATATCCATTATATACATGAATTTATAATATTACATAACATTTAGTGATAAGAAATGAAATGCACCATTCATGGAGATGGTAAGTCCTACGTACGCATGAACGCTACTTTCATTTCTATTTTGTATTTAATGGAATGAAATCACAATGACATAAAGGTAAATTATAATTCCAGTATAATATCATATATAATATCATAAAATCCATCCTTTATACATCCCACATATGGCATTAATGATTCAAATCACTTTGAGGGGGCGGTAGTCCGCACTTCCTAAAATGAAATTATCGCGTTTACCCATAATGGAAACCATAAAGGTATTCCATAAATGAAAAATAAAGAATAATAAGGAAAAAATAAACATAATATATATCATATATAAATATAGTGACATCTTAATGGCCACCACGAAAGGTTTTAAAAGAAGATTGAACAATCATCATTTCGTGAGGCACAAATTCTCCATCCACAGAAACAGTATGTTCTTTAACCATTAGACGAAGGTGTGTGTAAGAGTAAATCAAATACTTCTCATAAAAACATCTTAGTATATTGAAGATACTGGTGTTGTTACAAAATAAAGTAATAAAAAGAGTTTAGGGGGTTGTAGAAGCAAAATAAAACAAAATGAAATAAGAAAAGACATTACCTTTAAATCGGGTAAATCCCCTTGGATTGAACCAAAAGGGTTTCTTGAAGAGATTTATGCATAAGGTAAGGCTTCTATGATGAAGATAGGGATGTGGAGAGATAAAATGAGCAGAGTTTGGCCGATCCAATGTCTTGAGAGGTTTGGGTAAGGTGGTAGAGGTGGGGGCCTTTTATAAGAGGGAGGAGGGGCACTCTTGGAAATTCATGAAATGTTACTTTATTTTAAAATGAGTTTCGATTTTAAAGGTCCCACAAAGATATATTTCTAGGATAAGGTGATATGGGTTCGAAATCCACCCATCCAATAGGTTTTTGACAAGTTTAATTCTTAGATTTTACATTATTATTTCATTTTATTTAAATTGATCATTAATTAGGTAATCACTACATCATAATGGTGTCATAAATAAATTTATTTATTTAATGTTTAAAAATTATAAAAAAAATACTGTTATGTAGGAAATATTTTTATCTTTCCAATGAATATTTATAGTCTAGTATATCATTTACACAGACAAAACTAAAATTCTTTTACTTGGGTGATACATACATTGGTTATACTTTCCTTTTAAAAACAAAAAATGATAAAGTGTCACTATCACCCAAAATTGATTCCAGGGGGTCCTTAAGTTGGTACAAGTAATCCCATGGTTGGCCATGACGCAACCAGTAGAATTAGGACACATGTTGGGGTCATTTTATATTATTATGATATTATTTTATTACCCTTAACTACCCGATTACTAATTAATCACGATAATTAAAGATAATTACCATCGTTACTATTCATAATGTCCAAAAACAAAAGAGTCTTAATTACATAATTTGGACCTTATAATTCCAAATATGGAATCCATTTTACCAAATTCCAAACACAAAAATTTCAGTAATTAATTTAAAAATAATTCTCATTGTCAAAACAAATAGCGGGTTTTTTAGAAACAATATCTATCAAAAGTTTGACACTAGTTTATGCCCAATTACAAAGTGAAATTAATTGAAATGACCAAAATTGGATTTGTTCTCATTTTAGGCCTCTAAAACACTATCTAGTTCATCAATAGAAATAGATATGAAAATCCATAATTATTTACTTACATGGGATGTTACATCCTTCCCCCCTTTAGAAAATTGTGTCCCCGTAATTTATTTACTTATCGAATAAGTGGGGGTATTTATACCTCATTGCATTTTCAGATTCCCATGTTTCCTCTTCAATCATGTGGTTTTTACACAAAACCTTTACTTGATTAATCACCTTATTCTGCAATACTTTCCCCCTGTGTTCAAGAATCTGGACTGGTTGTTCCTCATAAGATAGATTCTCTTACTGCTGAACTACCTCTGGACTCAAAACATGAGATGGATCTGGCATGTACTTCCTTAACATTGAAAAATGAAAAACATTGTGTACCTGAGAAAAATTTAGAGGTAAAGCCACTGGGTATGCAACTGATCCAACTCTTTCTAGAATTTCATATGGTCTAATGAACCTTGGAATCATCTTTCCTTTCTTACCAAATCACATTACACTCTTCCATGGTGAAACTTTGAGGAAGACATGGTCACCTACCTCAAAAGAGAGATCCTTCCTCCTGTTGTCCGCATAACTTTTCTGCCTGCTCTGAGCTGTTCTCATGTGTTTTTGTATCAGCTGAACTTTTTCTGCCAACTCTTCTACCAATTCTGGTCCCATCAACTTCCTTTCACCTACTTCATCCCAAAAATATGGATTTCGACACCGCTTCCCATATAATTCCTCAAATGGTTCCATCTGTATACTAGAATGAAAACTGTTATTATAAGAAAACTCAACCAAAGAAAGATGTTGGTCCCAACTTCCATGATAATCCATCTAACAAGCACGTATCATATCCTCCAATGTATATATTGTTCATTCTGACTACCCATCTGATTGAGGATGAAAAGTTGTACTAAAATTTAATTCAGTACCCAACGACTTCTGATTGAATTTCCAAAAGTTAGAAGTAAACCTGGGATCATGATCCGATACAATGGAGAGGGGAACTCCATGTAACCTGACTATCTCATTAATATACAAACAAGAAAGTTTATCTACGGTAAAAGTATCTCGTATATCAAGGAAATGATAAGATTTATTCAAGCAATCAACAATAACCCAGATTGAATTATTACTTCGAGGTGTCTTCGGCAATCCCACAACGAAGTCCATGGATATATTCTCCCATTTACACTCTGGTACTGGTAAAGGCCGAAGCATCCATTTCAGTAACTATCGCTCTGCTTTAACCTATTGATAAGTTAAACATTTCATAGTAAAATCAGAAATATCTCTTTTCATTGCATCCCACCAGTAATACTCTTGAAGATCTCTATACATATTTGTACTACCAGGATGAACTGCAAAATGGAGAACTATGAGCTACACATAACAACTCTCTCTTCAACTGTGAATCACAAGGCATGCACAATCTCTTCTCAAATCTCAAAACACAATCATTATCAATGTTGAATTCAGGTAACATACCCTTCTGAACCAGCTCTACCTTTTTCTGCTACTCACTGTCTTGCTTCTCTGCTTGCTTAATTCTGTCTGATAGAGAAGATTTTACTGATACCTGAAACAAAACAGAAGAACATCCTACACCAACAACTTATATGAAAGCGTTCATCAAATCCTTAACCAAAGGATCCCGTTCCAAACGTAACATGGTTAATGAATCATTACTTTTTCGACTCAATGCATCAGCCACTTTATTTTCTTTTCCCGGATGGTAATGAATTGTACAATCATAATCCTTGATTAATTCTAGCCATCTCCTATATCTCATGTTCAATTATTTTTGAGTGAATATATACTTTAAACTTTTTTGATCAGTATATATTTCACACTTTACTCCATACAAATGATGCCTCCAAATATTTAAAGCGAAAACAACAACAGCTAATTCCAAATCATGTGTAGGGTAATTTACCTCATGAGTTTTCAACTGACGTGAAGCATAAGCAATTACCTAATCATTCTGAATTAGGATGCAACCAAGTACTTTTAATGAAGCATCACTTTAGATGAAAAACTCACCATTCCTGGAAGGTAGTTCCAAAACTAGAGCATTCACCAATCTTCTTTTCAATTCCTGAAAAAAATCATCACATTATTTTTTCCAGATGAACTTAACACACTTCCGAGTTAGCTTAGTCATTGGACTAGATAACTATGAAAAACATTTAACAAACCTTCGGTAATAGCTTACCAAACTAAGAAAACTACGAATCTTGGTTACATTTGTGGGTCTTGTCCATTCTTCAACAACCCTTGTTTTTGCAGGATCAACAGTTATTTCATCTTTAGAAACAATGTGACCGAGGAAAGAAATTTTTTGCAACCAAAACTCACACTTGCTGAATTTTCCATAAAATTTATTTTCTTTTAAGGTTTGCAAAATAACCCCTAAATTACTTTCATGCTCCTCCTTACTTTTAGAAAACACAAAAATATCATCAATGAAAACAACCACAAACTTATCCAAGAACTCATGTAAAATTCTATTCATAAGGTCCATGAATACAACAGGTGTATTGGTTAACCCAAAAGGAATTACTAAAAATTCATAATGGTCATATCTTGTACGAAACACAGTCTGCGGAACATCTTCTTCCTTTACCTTCAACTGATGGTACCCCGATCTCAAGTCAATATTTGAAAAATACTGAGCTCCCTGGAGCTGATCAAACAAATCATCGATATGAGGAAAATGATATTTTATCTTAACAGTGATGTTATTCAAGGCTCTATAATCAATAAAAAGTCTCATTGAACCATCTTTCTTTTTAACAAACAAGACAGGATCACCCCATGGTGATGTGCTAGGTCAAATGAAACCTTTATCAAATAAATATTTCAATTTCTCCTTCAACTCTAAAAGTTCAATTTGATCCATTCGATAAGGGGGTATTGAAATTGGATTAGCATCAGGAACTAAGTCAATAGTAAATTCAACTTCCCGATCTGGTATTATTCTAGGCAACTCATCAAGAAAAACATCTGGATACTCATTTACCACTGGCACATCATTAATCTGAACGGTTCCTTTGTTTTCAACAATATGTGCAAGGTAACATTCATTTCCATCTTTTACATGTTTCTCAGCATCTTGATATGTTATCAACAGTAAGGGTTCATTCTTGTAAACAAACTGAAAGTATTTCTGAAAAGAAACTTCTTTAGCTTTACAGTCAATCTTATCATGGTAAACAGAGAGCCAATCCATACCCAGGATAAAATCAAACTCTACTAGAGGTAAAACAATAAGGTTTTAAAGTAGGTTCTTTCCACTGATAAGGATAAGAAGATTCTTATAAATTATTTTTTCCTCAACATTTCCCCCAGGTGTTTTTACAAAAAGTTCAGGAGTCATTTCTTGAGATGGTATTCCCAATTTACTAGAAAATTTTTCAGAGATGAAAGAATGTGTAGACCCTGAATCAAACAACACACTGGAATAATCTGAAAAAACAAAGTACTTGATAGCACTTCATTTTATGTCCCAATATCTGCTGAAGTAGTTGCAAAGGATTTCACCACACCTTTCTGCTTGTAGTCTGACTGCTTCCCATCATTTGAGCTCTTTGTTGAACATTCATTTGCATAATGACCCATCTCATTGCACTTGAAACATTTCACTAACTATAAATAAAATTTGGTCTTTCCATAACCCTGATCTTTTCCAGTGCAATCATGAGCCTTATGTCCCATCTTACCACATCGGTAGCACTTTCCAGAATTTATAAGACATTCCCCAGAATGCTTTTTACCACATTTATCACTAACTGAAAGCTTAGTTTTCTTACCATTAGACCTTTTTGAAGGATTCTTCCCCTTCTCCTGCCACCTCGGTCTCTTCTTCTGTTGTTTTTCATAAAACACTTGATCATCGGCAAACTCCATTTCCACCTTCTTAGCACATCGAACAAGCTTTTCATAACTTTTGAACTCACGAGAAGCTAATTCCATTCGATATTTTGGATTTAATCCTGAGTAAAAACGATTGATTTTATTATCAAGGTCTCGGATAAAATTTGGAGCATAACTTTCCAATCGAGTGAACCTTTCTTCATAATCAGCCACTGATTCATCCTCTTGCCTCAATTCCAAGAATTTTTTTTCAATCCTAAGTCAAATAGACTTAGGAAATTATTTCTCAAGAAACATACCTTTGAATTCATCCCATTTAAGAGCATCAGTATCATCAGCGTCTCTGATATTTTTAACCATTGACCACCACTGATCTGCTTCACCCTCCAAACGGTAAACAGCAAGACTAACCTTTTAATTGTCTGAACACCCCATGACATCGAAAATATTCTCCAATGCTTTAATCCACCCTTCAGCTAGCATAGGGTCAGATGATCCTCTGAATGATGGGGGATGTTGCCTCATGAAATGCTCCACCACTAACATGTTCCTCTGTGGTTGATCTGGATGATCTCATGCATGGATACCACCACCATTTATCGCTTGAGTCAATTGCACCATTACTGCAACAAGTTGTTTAGTTCCAATTCTGACCATCTCAGGATGCTGATTTGGAAGGTCATTTCCTTCTATATGCCTTCCTAGAACTGCTTCCCTGTTTCCTCTATAGAAAACCATTCTAAACAAACATGTATTAGATGAAGCAACATGGTAATCTTCAAATTCTATATCATTTTCAATTTGACCATAAAAAAATATTTTTGGATAATCATTTAATAGAATTCTAACTCCTAAAGTTATCTAAACTGACCTATGATACCAACTATAATGCCCCGACCTTAAACATTACTTAATCTTTATTTATTTCAATAATACACATTAAGGATCTTTTCAGGTTTAGATTTTTAGATAATTAGATCATAAATCATGCATTACATTCCACATTTAAACAAGGTGGTTACATAAAAGACAGTATTCATTTTTCCCATCAAAGGAGACATATTTAAAATAAAACATACATTATTTCTTGACACTTCCTCGACACTATGATCACATCATGTACTTTTCCCTTGACCTGTGAAAAACATTTCAAAAAAACTTGGGATGAGCATAAAAATCTCAGTAAGGGATATAAAAATACGGAATGAAAACATTAGTCCATGTATACATAAGAATCAATGTGATCATACTTTACTCATAAAACATAAGAACTTTAACATACCTCATGAAATCATAATATCTAGAAATAACTCATAGAAATCATAATACATAAAGGTAACTTGAGGCATTCATAACATTCTTCAACAGGGAGTAACCCTCATGGTTACGTTTGGAATACCCATCACAGTATATTTCCTAAATCTCTTCTGAGAAACCTTAGCATTTAACACCTTCGCATTACCCAAAGCATTGGAGAGCTATATCAGGATCACCTGTCCTTAGTTTATCATAGAACCACCCGTCTTCATAAACAATTCCCAAGAACCATAACATAATCAAATCACATGAAACATGCATAAAGGAAGCATAACATTTCCACATCTCAATCACAAGATGTCAATACAACACATTGATATAATAAAAACATTATCAAAACCATTTTCAATACCAAAATAAAAGAAAAGTAAAACATGGTATTTATTTTTTATTTAAAAAAAGTTATGGCTTGTATAGGAAGCCGAAACTCAAATAATGGTCAGGGCGGTAGAGAAGTCATTGTCGCCGCATACATAAGACAAAAACATTCCCTTTTGTCATTTAGTAAATCGATTTTTGTAAAAATATTCCTTTTGAATAAAAGTAAAATTCAAAGGGGTTTATACACCGTATAAAAGAAAGTTGTGTACAAAACAAAATATGCCTCAATGAAAGGAGATTGAGACGAAGTCCCTTACCTCATGTCTGACTTGACTCGATCGTTCTTTAATCATCTGAATAATAAAATGGAGTTAATTTATAATTGTTTAAGAACATTTTTAAAGTTCATTATTCCTTTTATATCACTTATTACCATGTTATGAACATTATTTAATTATTTAATTCAATAACGGTCGTTTTTTCGATCTTTGGTACTTGAGTCAAAAATAAAATTCTTATAATTACAAGTTGTTCATGTGGTAAAATATCCATTATATCCAGAATTATATTCATTATTTAGATATCATATATATCATATATATCTAGTATATACATGCATTTATAATATTATATAATATTTAGAGGTAAGAAATGAAATGCATCGTTCATGGAGACGGTAAGCCGTACGTACGCATGAACGCTACTTTCATTTATATTTTGTATTTAATGGAATGAAATCACAATGATATAAAGGTACATTATAATTCCAGTATAATATAATATATAATATCATAAACTCCATCCTTTATACATCCCACATATGTCATTAACGATTCAAATCACTTTGAGGGGGTGGTAGTCTGGACTTCCTAAAATGAAATTATCGCGTTTACCCATAATGGAAACCATAAAGGTATTCAATAAATGAAAAATAAATAATCATAATGAAAACATAAACATAATATATATCATATATATATATAGTGACATCTTAATGGCCACCATTAAAGGTATTAAAAGAATATTGAACAATCATCGTTTCGTGAGGCAGAAATCCGCCATCCACAGAAACAGTATGTTATTTAACCATTATACGGAGGTGTGTGTAAGTGTAAATCAAATAAATCTCCTAAAAACATCTTAGTATATTTAAGATACTGTTTTTTTTACAAAATAAAGTAAAAAAAATATTTTATGGGGTTGGAGAAGAAAAATAAAACAAAAGGACATAAGAGAAGACATTACCTTTAAATCAGGTAACTCCCCTTGGTTTCAACCAAAAGGGTTACTTGAAGAGCTTTCTGCCTAAGGAAAGGCTTCTATGATTAACAGAGGGATGTGGAGAGATAAAATTATCAGAGTTTGTCCAATCAAATGGCCTGAGAGGTGTGGGTAAGGTGGTATAGGTGGGGGCCTTTTATAAGAGGGATGAGGGGCGCTCTTGGAAAGTCATGGAATGTTACTTTATTTTAAAATGAGTTTCGGATTTTAAAGGTCCCACAAAGATATATTTAGAGGATAAGGTGATAAGGGTTCTAAATCCACCCATCAAATAGGTTGTTGACAAGTTTAAGTTTTATATTTTACATTATCTTTTCATTTTATTTAAATCGTTCATTAATGAGGTAATCACGAGATCATCATGGTGTCATAAATAAATTTATTTATTTAATGTCTAAAAATTATAAAAAAAATAATATGATGTAGGAAATATATTTATACTTCCAATTAATATTTATAGTCTAAGATATCATTTACACAAACAAAACTAAAATTGTTTTACTTGGGTGATACATACTTTAGTTATACTTTCCTTTTAAAAAAATAAAATGATAAAGTGTCATTATCACCCAAAATTGATTCCATGGGGTCCCTAAGTTGTAAAAAGGCATCCCATGGTCAGAAATGACACAACCAGTAGCATTAGGACACATGTTGGGGTCATTTTATATTATTATGATATTATTTTATTACCCTTAACTACCTGATTACTAATTAATCACAATAATTAAAGATAATTACCGTTGTTACTATTCATAATGTCCAAAAACAAAAGAGTCTTGATTACATAATTTGGACCTTATTATTCTAAATATGGAATCCATTTTACCAAATTCCAAACATATAAATTTCATTAATTAATTTAAAAATAATTCTCGTTGTCAAAACAAATAGCGGGTTTTTTAGAAACAATATCTATCAAAAGTTTGACACTTGTTTATGCCCAATTCCAAAGTGAAATTAATTGAAATGACCAACATTGGATTTATTCTCATTTTAATCCTCTAAAGCACTATCTAATTCATAAATAGACATAGATATGAAAATCCATAATTATTTACTTACAAGGGATGTTACATCATTGATGGAGATCAACATAAGATTTCTGTCTAGACTAAGTAGTAGTCATAAACATCCTGATCAGTTGAACCTACTCTGAAGTATATTGAATGAGACGAGGACCTAGTAGGGTTGCCTCACCTACCTCTATCTATATTATGGGTGAATGAAATAGCCTACTATATAAGGCCTCCAAAGTAACCACCTTAATTGTCACCTGAAAGATGTTATTATAGGATAACTTGATGAGATGGATATGTTTATCCCATGAACTGTTGAAATCATGGACACGTGCTCAGAGAATATCCTCTAGAACTTTTATTGTCTATTCTAAATGTTCATTGGTCTAAGGGTGAAATTTTTTTATTAGAAGCACCTATGTTCCCATAGACTTATACAATTCCTACAAGAACCGTGACGTGAAATGAGAAACCCTATATGAAACAATAGTATGTGGAACCCCATGTAGTTGTATGATCTCATGCACATATAGTCTTCCCAAATCATAAAATGAGAAAGTCTCCTGAATAGGAATGAAGTGGGGTGGTTTTTTTAGTCAGTAAATAACTACCCATATAGCATTGCTACCCTTTTGCAACCTTGGTAAGACGAATACGAAATCTATAGAAAGTCTTCCCATTTCCATTTTGGGACTAGAAGAGGCTGTATCAATCCTACGGGTCTCTAGTGCTCCACCTTCACATATTGATAGGTGAAGAACCTAGTGATAAAGCCTGATATCTGACGTTTCATCCTAGGCCATCAACACTGGTGTCACATATCGCGATACATCTTGGATATTCGTGGATGAACTGCCCACTAAGAATCGTGGGACTCTTTCATAAACTCCTCTATGATGTCTGTGGGAACCCAGATACATCCACTTATATGATAAATATTGTCTCTATCCATATACCAGTCCATAGGTGGGTTATCTATTGACATAATCTCACGGAGTACCAAGCCTTTAGAATAGGAAAACTATCTACCCTTCACCTTCTCAAGGATGGAAGAGTTAATTGTCAAGGATGAGAGATAAGACTACTCTTGGATGTCATGAAACTCTAGATGCATCTTATAAAATAGGGCCATTAGCATCACTCATCACTAGCTTCTCATACTGCATGTGTTTGAGTTTTCTGACTCAATGTATATGCAAATACATTGCCCTTTATATGAGTATAGGAATGATAATAAAAGTAAAAGGATTGTAGATATTCAACCAATCTCTGATGTTTGAGTTTCAAGTAACACTGAGAAAAGATATATTTGAGGATATTGTGGTATGTGTACACCATAAAGTGCTCACCCGATAGATAATGTCTCCAGCAATGTAAGGCATGGACAACTGCTTCTAGATCAAGGTTGTACATCAGGTAATTTCTCTCATCAGGCCTCAACTATTGAGATTCATATGCAAAAAATTTGTCCTCCTATATCAGCACTTCTCCTAGGTTGATGGATAATGCATCACAAAATATTGCATAACCTATTCCTAGCTCTGGAAGAGTCGGAATATGTGTCAATACAAGCCCCCCTTTTAGCTTCTGAAAGGCTTTCTCAGTTTCTTCTAACCATATGAATTTGACAACCTTCTTTGTAAGTCTAGTAATAGGTGAAGAAATATTTGATAAGTATTGTATAAAATGAATTTAGAATCCATCCAGCCCTAAGAAACATTGTATGTCAAACAAATTCTTGGTCTTCTCCCAGGAAACCATAGCACTAACCTTTTCAGGGTCAAAAGTTACTTCTCATTCTGATATTATATATCCTATGAAGTGAACTTTGTCGATCCAAAAGTGTCACTTAAAAATCTTGGAATAAATATGATGCTCTCTCAGTGTACTTAGTAAGATCTCAAGATATTTGGCATGGACGTTATGAGTGTGATAATACAATAATAATTTTTCCAAAGAGACCATGACAAAAGAATCCAAATAGGGTTGGAAAACCCTATTCATAAAATACATGAAAATGGTGGGTGTGTTTGTAAGAACAAATGTCCTAACAAGGTAATCATACAGACCATACCTGCTACGAAAAGCTATACAAGGTATATCTGATGGTCTGACTCATACCTAATGATAACCTAATCTTAGGTTGATTATAGAGAAGAACTTTTCTCCTTAGAGTTGGTCAAATAGATCATCTATTCGAGGAAGTGGGTATTGGTTCTTGACCGAAAGTTGGTTCAACCTTCTATAATCCACACATAGATATAAGGTTTCATACGCCTTTTTGGAAAAAATAATAGGTGAACCCCAAGAGGATGTATCGGGCCATATAAAACCTTTGTCCTCTAAATCCTCTAACTACAACTTGAGATTTATGAATCCCTATTGGTTCCATCCAATGCAGAGGAATGGACACTAGATCCAATCCTAGAAAAACTCTCAATTGTAATCTATACCTCTCTCTCGAGATGTAATCTAAAAAAATCATTAGGAAAGACATCCCAGAAATGATCCAATACTGGAGGTAAATTAGCTTGTCTTAAACCCTGATCCTATATGAAGATATTTTCAATCTGGGTGGTCACTCCACCTATCCCATGATGCTCCAGTCCCACTCTACCAGCCTGGACATCCCACTCACACTTATGTAGATAACTTCTACCCTCTGGTGATGTAAACAATACCCTATGGTGATAGCAGTCTACAGAATCATGATAGTGAACTAACCAATTTATCCCAATAATGGAATCGAAGCTTGTAATCTTGAGAGTGAAGGGGTTCCATAATAAAGGGTAACTACCTAACTCAAGGGAACAGTCCCTACACTGGCGTATACCCTCTGCCAGTACCCCTAATAGCATATTTAGGTTAATTACACCACATTGATACTGTATCTCCAGTTAGATATTTTCCATGATAGATATAGAGATAAAAGTGTGAGAAGCACCTATATCAAATAAATAAGATACTATAGTTGTTGTCACAAGAATAATACCTCATAATTTATATGTTCATATAGCCTGATCCTAGGGTATCGGCTATAGTGCATGCAACTGACCTGATCCACTTCTCTATGAAGCATATGGACTACCACAAACATAATTTCTCTACTGAAACTACGGGTGATTAGGGGTCTGGCTACCAAGGCCACGACCACCTCCTTGTCCAGACCTACTGGTTCTATTCCAACTTCCAACCTAAAGAGGTATAAAATAACTCATTCCTGAAGGTAGAGTTAGTGCGGATCCTTTTCCACTCAAATCTGGTGGAAAGGTCATGCAGAAATTCTAGAGATGCCCTATACGATGGAAAGCCCGGCACTCCGGTGGGTATCTATCGCACTGAGGCTTCGAATTCCCCCATCATTCACACTGATGAAACACTTTTAGATCTATCTAAATGGGAACTCTGGTTGTCACTGCCCTAATAAGAAACCTCAAGGGAACATTTCCTACCATCGGAAGAACTACTGGCCTAAAACAGCACTGATCCTCTATACCAGGTAATATTTTCTCAGTTTACACTCAATGATAAGAGCCTGATTGACTATCTCAAAAAAAGTAGGCAGGAGAAATACATTAGCTTATATATAGATGTAATACTGGAGCCCATCCTCAAAACGTCTAGCACATGAAAAATCATAACCATCTAGGAGTGGTGCAAAGCACTAAAACTCTGGGAAAGGTGCTGGATATTCTATAACTGACATAAAACCCTACTTGAGATTCATGAAATCACAAGTTCTATCAGATCTCAGCATCTTAGGAAAGAACTTATCATAGAAGGCAGTCAATAAATCAACCCATAACATGCCCTGGTGACGACTAACCTGGGTAATCACATCCCACCAATGCATGGACGAATCTTGAAGCATATAAGTAGAAAGTTTTACTCTCTTATCTAGAGGTATTTCCAGATGCTCAAATATAGAAATTGTGGATTCTAGCTAAGACTCAATAGCCTACACACCTCCATCCCCTAAAAAGGTAGAAGGATTCTACTACTGGAACTCATGAGTCAGATCAGCCATTGTAGGTGCAAGTTGTGGAGCACCATACATGGACTACATCAGACATAGGAAATTATCATGAACTTGGGCAGCAATTCCCAGATCAGGTGTAATGACCTGAAATTTTGAATAATATTTGTTTCCTAAATTTGTGTCTTATTTCATTTTATACTCCACAAACTATATCCTTTAATTAATGAAGTGATATCGTTGGGTTTCGACTGTTATATAACCGTTGGTCAATATGACCATTGGAAACTAAACTCTTAACATTACAATTATTGTTTATAAATACAAGTGATCTTGGTTAATTAATAAAGAAAAAATAGTCGATGGCCTCATCCAGTAGACTCAGGTCATACGAAGCCCATCTGTCCGAGCTTGGGAAAGAGGTGGCCTCACTGGGCTTTGCTCTAGACCAACCCCAAGCCAAACTCCAACATGTGAATCTTGAACGAAATCACCTATGGGATAAGTTCAAGCTAATATAAATCACCACTCGGGAAATGTTGTCTGATCCCCCCCAATATTTTATCACCATAGCACACCTTACACTTACATCCTATGCAGATGTTATAAGGGGCTATGTAACACGACCTTAGTTTCTTGTGTAAACCTTTTGTATAAATAAAATTGTTATTTCTTATTATGGAAAAGTTGGTGAATTTCAAAATATCCGGATAAATGTAGGATGAATTTGTAGTTCTATATTACCTTTGAATTTTGGAAAAATGTTATTTTAAAATATTTATGTAAACTTTAAATAATTAATAAAGTAAAATGATTTTCATAAAATGGTCTTCTATAGTTGTGAACAATAAGAAATTTAGAGTCTAATAAGATCAAATTGATTTTTAGTGAATAGTAAAGTATGAATAGTAACATACCCTTATGAATACTAATGAATAGTAAATCGGCCAAAAAAATAGAAACTTCACCCATGAATGTATAAATAAAATTTAGGCAACTTAAAAGTGAAAAAATGATCATACTATAAGTTTTGGTATTTTTGTATGTCATAAATACTTTTTTTACAATTTTATAATTAATTTAATAATTTAAAATGGAAATTTATTTTCCTAAAATTTAATCATAAATTTTTACTTTATTATCTTATGGTTATACAATAATTTTATGGGACCTTGATTACTTTTTCAAGGTGTTACAAAATGAGTTATAGATTTAAAGTTGTTTATTTGGAATAAATATGATTTTATTTAAAAATTAAATTTAAAATATTTAGAAAATTATTTTCATAAAATGGATTTAATTTTAAAATTACAAGAATTTATATTAGGTTAGGGTGAATTTCTGGGATTTTTCTGAAATAGTTGAATTTTCGGTGAATAGTAAAAAAACAGATTTGAGTTTTGAGTGTTTAATGACATCATTGATGATGTAATCATGATGTGATAAATCTGGTAAACTTGTGAATAGTAATATATGTTATGAGGTGTCCCAAGTGGACAATACCATGAGAAAATACCATTGGAAAGCCCATGGTTTTGCAAATACCACCGATGAGGTGTCCCTTGGAAATTAATTAAATATTCCCTCACTTTTGCTATAAATACCAAGCCATTCCCTCATTCATTTCATTCCAAAATCCCCATCAACAAATATATGGTCTTTTTACCTCCCTATTATTCCTTCCAAGGTTCCTTCAAGCCGCCAAGGTCCCAACCTTCAAGCTTTCTAAGTTACTCTTCAAGGTAAGGGAACCTTTCACCCTCCTCTTTTAAGTCATGACTTCCTTTTTGTTATGTCATCTATTTTCCATTTTATTATGTGGGGGTATGTTATTATATATCATTTTTACTTTCCATTTCATTTCAAAATTATTTGGGACCCTTTTTTCTCTCATCAATTTATTTTCTGAATTTTTAAGTGATGTCATTAGGCTCCAGAATTTTCGTAAAAGAAATCACATCATCACTTTTCCTTCGAGTTTCATTTTCATATGGTATTTAATTAAAATATACATACTATGATCTTATTTATTATTATTATATACCCATACTTTATTATGAGTTATTTATGAGGGGGTGACTCTTTTCCCCTCTCTTTTCAATTTTTTCTAAAACCTTGTTATATAGTCGTTATGCTGCAGAATTTTCGTCTCAAAATCTCTCTCTTTTTCTCAAGAAATTATCTTGTATTATTTATGTGAATACCAAAATATATTTTAATTTCTAGGGGAATTCATCAATACATAAAATTTATCTATTTTATTCTAGAATTGATATACATATAACCCTCACTCCCTTTCCATGGGTTATAAATGACATAATGATCTTATTTTTAAGCACTTTTAAAATGTCACGATTTTTAAATGAAACCCATTTCTTTTATTCTCTTTGAGTTATTTATTAAATTTTTTATTATGATCTATGTGGATCACATTAAAATAAATATATATTAAGGGTTACCCTTGATATTTCTCTAATTAATTAGGTAAATAATTTAATCTCTAGAGATGACAAGTTTCACGATACCTTGGTGAATAACCTTGGTAATTTTTATAACACCTTGGGGATGAACCTTGGTGATATGTTCGTGAATGTATAAATTAAATGTTGAATCCACACATTCATTTTATGTTTCAAGTTATTTTCATTATGAAATTCCTCTACTTCCATTTCTCATGTCTTTATATTTTTTCATCAAGCTCTTATCGATATCACAAGTAAACTGATTCCTCTTTGTTTGCCCTTACTAGGCCTTCAGATCACCCTTTTCATTGATGTATGTCTCCAAGTTATGAGATTCAGTAATTTTACATAGTATTAACCTTTCAGGAATCTTTTCAAGGGGATTTAAAAGAGTGTTTTTTTCATGTTTTATGTTCCTGATTTCCAAGACACTAGACTTTAGAGATTCTATGTTTGTAAATTGAAATGAAAAGTTATGTAATAAAAAGGAGGGATTCCATAGTTGGTATCAAATGATCGTTTAGTTATTTATGGAAATTAGTCTGTGAAAACTTTAGGAAGAACCCTATATAAAATTTTAAATATAGGAATACTTCATGGTATTTTGGTGAGTATTGAGTATGTGGTTTATCAAGAAAATACATCTCTGTCGGGATACGAGCAGGTAGAGGTGGCTCTGGCGTAGATGTACCTAGGAGTGAAAACATTGACAAGGAGTTTTGGGATTGACCCGGGGTATCCTGGTACATGACAATGGGCTTTTCTGCACTCTTGGTTACGACACTCCTGGGGGACACGTTTGGTTAATCGTATGCTTTTTATGAATCATTATGAATGATTTATAGAGAAATGTAATTGTTTAAATAAGTTTTAAGACATAAAATCCATTATAGTTAAAATATTTGTAAATTAAATAAGTTTCTAACTAAGGTTTTATTCTTTTATAAAATTGTGGGAAATAGGAGGAACCATGAAAATAGTGACCGCAATGGACCATGCGCTGACGGCCCTCTGATGTAATCCAGAATGGAAACTTTCATTCGAATGATGAACCAACTGACTCAAGTTATGGGAAATAACTTGAATCATGCTAAGAGACCGATCTCACCACGAAGGGAACAACTTTATGTTAAATCCTTTATGTTTTAATGACCACCAACCTTCAGTGGATCTACCAACCCATTGATTTCTGAATAGTGGATTCGCTCTATCGAGAAGATTTTTTTTGTGCTCCGATGGTCTGAACAAGAGAAGGTTACCTTGGATGTTTATCGCTTAGAGGGAGAAGCCGATCAGTGGTGGGAACTGATTAAAAACACAAGGCCAATAGTGGAAGTTGGAGATATAGAGTGGTAAGAGTTCATAGGGATATTCTTCAACAAGTATTACCCTCGATCGATGATAACAATAATGGAGAAAGAGTTTCCCGAGCTGAAGCAAAAGGAGAATGAATCCGTGGGATGCTACGAGATGAACATCACAAGGATTTCACGTTACACCTCTAGCTTTTTCATGGATCTAAATGGTAAGGTTGATAGATTATTTCGTGGACTGAGACCTCATCTGTGGAAGAATCTATCCAACCAAGATTATGATAGTTATGAGGAGATCGTGCGATGTGTGATGAAAGTCGAACTAGAGTTTGGTGAGACACAATGGTCTCACAAATCCAATGACAAGAAGAGATCGACAGATCTAAGAAGAGGGAGGAGCTTCGATCAGGGAAGAGGAGGAAAGTAAGTGCAACGTCCCACATGTAATAAATGTGGGAAGAAGCATTTGGGGAACTTCCTGCTCGGGAGCAGGAAGTGCTAAAAGTATGGTAGAGATGGCCACATTGCGCGGAATTTTCATAGTAAGGTGAATCCACAACTTCCCAACACTAACGAAAAGGGGAAGATGGTGAAGGCCCTACTTGATATCCAATTATATAAGGGTGGACAACTTGGGAACTTTTACAATCACTGTCTAAATCTGAGTGCAGTGGAGGGGAATCATCAACAGCCTCAGCAGCGGCCAAGGGAATAAGGTCATACTTTTCCAATCACTACAGCTGAAGTTGAAGTGTCAAATGATGTGGTGGAAGGTACTCTTGTTGTTCTCTCAAAGTTATCAAGTACTTTGTTTTATTTTGGTTCTATGCATTCTTTTATTTCCTCTATTTTTGCAAAGAATTTAGAATCAACCCCTAATTTTCTAAAAGTAGGGTTATCAGTCAAGACTCCTGGTGGGATTATCCAAGCATCGTCAGTTTTTAGAAACTCTATTATTTACTTTAGATAGCACAATATTATCATAAATCTAGTAGTCATTCCCATGATATAATTCGACATTATATAAGGTATGGACTGACTCTCAAAGAATAATGCTAAGATCAAATGAAAAAGCAAGGAAATATCAGTAGTCTTGAATGGAAAACCTACATTTATCTTCCAAGGAGAGATATCTCAACCTGACCATTGTCTAGAAGAACCTCCTATATCCTTTTTTATGGAGTTTATCGGTGAAGAAGAAGAAGTAAATGAGAGTTTAAGGATAGAAAATGTCCCCATCGTCTATAAATATTTTGATGACTTTCTTGAGGAGTTACCCGAACCTCCCCCAGAAAGAGAGGTAGAGTTCTCCATTGAACTCATACTTGTATCTCATCTGATATCTAAGACCCCCTATGGGATGGAAAATGTGGAGCTAGAAGAATTAAAGAAACAACTCCAAGATCTTTTGGAGGAGGGGTTTATCCGAACGAGTGTGTCTCCTTGGGGATAACCAGTTCTCTTTGTGAAGAAGAGGGATGGATCGATGCAGATATGCATTGATTATAGAGAACTGAATGGGATCACACTGAAGAACAAATACCCTCTTCCAAGAATTGATGACTTATTTGACCAACATTGTGGGGCTCAATTCTTCTCTAATATTGATCTTAGATCTAGTTATCTTCAATTGAGGGTGAATAAAGAAGATATTTCCAAATTTGTCTTCCAATCAAGATATGGGCATTATGAGTTTTTTGTTATTCTCTTCAAATTGACTAATGCACCTACTATTTATATGGATTTGATGAATTGAGTTTTTAAGGACTACCTTGATAACTTTTTGGTAGTTTTTATTGATGATATTTTGATATGTTCCAAAAGTCAAGAGGAGAATGTGGATCATCTAAGGGTTATTTTGCAAACTCTACAGAAGGAGAGCCTTTTTGGAAAGTTTAGTAAATGTGAATTCTGGTTACAATAAGTTGCTTTCTTGGGGCACATTGTAACCAATGAAGGAATCACAGTTGACCCTATAAAGAAAAAAGTTGTAGAAGAGTGGCCTCATCCTACAACAATAACTGAGATTCGAATTTTCCTTGGATTAGTAGGATATAATAGGAGGTTTGTGAAAAAACTTTTCATGACTTTCTAATCCATTAACCAAGTTAACTTCAAATAGGGTCAAGTTCATATGGACAAAGGAGTGTGAGGAAAGTTTCTAAGAGCTGAAGAAGAGGTTGGTTACTGCACCCGTGTTAACTTATTCCTCAAGTGAATAAGGATTCATTATTTTTAGTGATTCATCTATCAAAGGGATTGGGAGCGTCCTCATGCAAAATGAAAAAGTCATTGCTTATGCATCTCAATAGCTGAAGACTAATGAGTAGAACTATCCTACGCATGATCTAGAGCTGGCTGTGGTCATTTTTTCTCTGAAGATATGGAGGCACTATCTTTATGGGGAGAAATGTGATATATACACAGACCACCAAAGTTTGAAGCATATTTTCCCAAAAAAGTAATTGAACATGAGACATAGGATATGGTTGGAACTTCTTAAAAACTATGATTGTTCAATTCATTATCATCCTGAAAGAGCAAACAATGCCATTGATGCATTAAGAAGGAAAGACCCAGTTGTTCTTTCCATGATGAGGATTCAAAGATATCCTTTGATCAATTTCCTAGTAAAGTTGGACATGGGGATTATAAGGGAAGGGACATTATCAACCCTAACCCAAATGATTTATCAACTTTCATTACTAGAGAAGATCAAGAAATCTTAGAAAGAAGATCCTTTGTTACAGAAGAAGTTTGATGATGGGAAGGATGGGAAGTTTCCTGAGTTCAATATTGATCAAGAAGGTGTACTTAAATTTCATACAAGACTATGTGTTCCATATATTACAGAAATAAATAAGGGTCTGGTGGATAAAGTTCATAGATTTACCTTCTCTATACATCCTGCAAGCACAAAAATTTATAGGGACCTTCGTGATCATTATTTGTGGGATAATATGAAAAGGGAGATTGCTGACTACAGTTCAAGGTGCCTGGTGTGTCAGCAAATGAAGGCAAAGCAACAACTTCCTAAAGTTGTATTGCAACCACTACTCATACCAGCATGGAAGTGGGACAATATCATTATGGACTTCGTCACTGGTCTCTCGAGAACTTCTCAAAGAAACAATGCGATATGGGTTATTGTGGACCATCTCACCAAGAATGCCCATTTTATCTCCATTCGGGAAGATTTCTCTCTTGATCAACTTGCCAGGATTTACGTGAAGGAAGTGGTAAGGCTGAATGGAGTTCTGGTTTCTATCATATATGATCATGACCCATGGTTCACATCAAAATTTTAGAGAATTCTTCAACATTCTCTAAGCACTAAATTGAATTTCAGTGCAGCCTATCACCCCCAAACTGATGGCCAATCTGAAAGGACTATTCAAACACTCGAGGACATGCTGAGAACTTTATCAATAGAATTTAAAGGTGGATGGGATCAACATCTCCCATTAGTTGAGTTCTCTTACAACAACATCTTCCACACGAGCATTCAAATGGAACCCTATGAAGCTATATATGTGAAGCAATGTAGAACCCCTACTTGTTGGGATGAAGCTGGTGAGAGAAATCTTCTTCATCCTGATCTTGTACAAGAGGTGACAAAAAAAGTCAATGCCATCAAACAACACATTAAGGCTGCTCAGAGTTGGAAAAAGAGCTATGCTAACAACCGTTGAGGGACTTGGAGTTTGATGTTGGTGAAAAATTATTTCTTCAGATTTCACCTTGGAAGAGAGTCATGAGGTTTGGGAAGAAAGGGAAGCTCCGACCTAGGTACATTGGCCCCTATGAAATCCTTGATCGCGTAGGAGTATTGGACTATCGGCTTTCACATCCTTGAAATCTAGCACAAGTTCATGATGTTTTCCATGTATCCCTCCTGAGAATGTATATACCTAAACCTTCACATGTACTAAATCTAGAGGTGGTACAACTGGAACATGACCTCTCTTATGAGGAGCATTCGGTGGAGATCTTGGATCATAGAGACAAGGTTCTACACAATAATAAGACCCACCTTGTTAAGGTGTTGTGGAGGAACCATAAATGTAAAGAAGCCATGTGGGAACCAGAGGAGTTTATGAGGCAGAAGTACCCACATATTTTATCTTCTTAGGGTACGAGTTAAAATTTCAGGGACACAATTTCTTAAGGGGGGAGAATTTAATGAACCAAACTTTTGAATAATATTTGTTTCCTAAATTTTTGTGTTATTTCATTTTATACTCCAAAAATTATATCCTTTAATTAATGAAGTGATATCATTGGGTTTCAACTAAAATACGACCATTTTTCAATATGAACTTTGGAAACTAAACTCTTAATGTTACAATTATTGTTTATAAATATAAGTGATCTTGGTTAATTAATACAAAAAGAAGATTCTATGGCATCATTCAATAGACTCGAGTTGTACGAAGCCCATCTATCAAAGATTGGGAAGGAGGTGGCCTCACTAGGCTTTGCTCTGGACTAAGCCCAAGCCGAACAAAAACAGGTGAAACATGAATGAAATCGCATACGGGGTAAGTTCAAGAAGATAGAAATAACTACTCGACCAATGTTGTCTGAGCCACCCTAAGATTCTATCACTATTGCACACCTTACACTTAGGTCCTATGCAGGTGTTATAAGGGGCTATGTATCACGACTTTAGTTGCTTTTGTAAACCTTTTGTATAAATAAAAGTGTTATTTCTTATTATGGAAAAGTTGGTGAATTTCAAATATCTTGATAAATGTAGGATGAATTTTTAGTTCCATATTACCTATGAATTTTGGAAAAAAGGGTATTTCAAAATATTTATGTAAACTTTAAATAATTAATAATGTAAAATTATTTTCAAAAAATGGTATTCTATAGTTATGACCAGTAATAGATTTAGAGTCTAATAAGATCAACTTGATTTTTAGTGAATATTAACATATGCATAATAACATACCCTTATGAATAGTAATGAAATAGTAAATCGGCCAAAAAAATAAAAACTTCACCCATGAATGTATAAATATAATTTAGACATCTTAAAAGTGAAAAAACGATCATAGTATAAGTTTTGGTATTTTTGTTTGTCATAAATACTATATTTACAATTTTATAATTAATTTAATAATTTAAAATGGAAATGTATTTTCATAAAATGTAATAATAAATTGTTACTTTATTTTCTTATGGTTATACAATAATTTTATGGGACCTTGATTACTTTTTCAAGGTGTTACAAAACGAGTTATAGATTTAAAGTTGTTTATTTGGAATAAATATTATTTTATTTAAAAATTAAAGTAAAATTATTTAAAAAATTATTTTCATAAAATGGAATTCATTTTTGAATTTAGAGCATCGATATTAGTTTAGGGTGAATTTTTGGGATTTTTCTGAAACAGTTGAATTTTTCATTGAATAGTAAAAATACAGTTTTGAGTTTCAGGTGTTTAATGACATCATTGATGATGTAATCATGATGTAATAAATCTGGTAGACTTTTGAATAGTAAGATATTTTATGAGGTTTCCTAAGTGTACAATACCATGGGAAAATACCATGTTCAAGCCCATGGTTTTGCAAATACCACTGATGAGGTGTCCCTTGGAAATTAATTAAATATTCCCTCAGTTTTTCTATAAATACCAATACATTCCCTCATTCATTTCATTCCAAAATCCTCATTAATGAATCTCTAGTATTTTTACATCCCAAGAAGTCCTCCCAAAGTTCCCTCAATCCCTCCAAGGTCACAACCTTCAAGCTTTCAAAGTTACTCTTCAAGGTAAGGGAACATTTCACCCTCCTCTTTTAAGTCGTGACTTACTTTATGTTATGTATTCTAGTTTCCATTTTATTATTTGGGGGTATGTTATTATATATAATTATTACTGTCAATTTCATTTCCAAATGATGAGATACTCTTTCTTCTCTCATCAACTTATTTTATGAATTTTTAAGTGAGGCCATTAGGCTGCTGAATTTTTGTAAAAGAAATCACATGTTCTCTTTTCCTTTGAGTTTCATTTTCATATGGTATTTACTTAAAATATCCATACCATGATCTTATTTATTTTTAGTATATACTCATAATTTATTATGAGTTATTTATTAGTGGGTTACTCTTCTCCCCTATCTTTTCAATGTTTTCTAAAACCATGTTATATAGTTGTTATGCTGCAGAATTTTCGTCTCAAAATATCTCTCTTTTTCTAAAAAAATTATCTTGTATTATTTATGTTAATATCCAAATCTATTTTAATTTATATTTTAATTCATCAATACATAAAATTTATCTATTTTATTTTGGAATTTACATATATATAACCCTCACTCCCTTTCCATGGGTTATAAATGACATAATGATCTTATTTTTAAGCACTTTTAAAACATCACGATTTTGAAATAAAACCCATTTCTTTTATTCTCTTTGGATTATTTATGAAATGTTTGATTGTGATATATTTGGATCACATGAAAATAAATACATATTAAGGTTTCACCCCGATAGCGCTTCAATGCATTGGGTAAAGAATTTAATCTCTAGAGATGACAAGTTTCACGATACCTTGGTGAATAACCTTGGTAATTTTTTTGACACCTTGGGGATGAACCTTGGTGAAATGTTCATAAATGTCTAAATTAAATGTTGAAGACACATATTCATGTTATGTTTCAAGTTATTTTCATTATGAAATTCCTCTACTTCCATTTCTCATGTCTTTATGATTTTCATCAAGTTCTTATTGATATCACAAGTAAATTGATTCCCTTGTTTACCCTTATTGGGACTTCAGCTCACCCTTTCCTTTGATGTATTTATCCAGGTTACAAGATGTAGTAATTGTACATAGGATGAACTTTTCAAGAATCTCTTCATGGGGATTTAAAATAGTGTTTTATTTTTTCATGTTTTATAATCCTAATTTCCAAGACACTAGACTTTAAAGATCCTCTATTTGTAAAATGAAATGAAAAGTTATATAATAAAAAGGTGGGATACCATATCAGGTATAGCAGGCAATACCTCAAGGGGAACTCTGAGAGTAAAGACTAGAGGCTCCGGTACCACCACATCTGGATCATAGCCATCGCCACTCTCCTGGCATATGATACAAGGACGTCATGGCGGAATTTTTCTAAAAATACCTATCACACACCTAAAAACAAACTTTAGAAGAGATAAAGCATTGCTAATAGGATCTAAATGTAAGAAAACTCACTACCCAAAGAATACTACCCCAACTACCAGCTTAGATATCCAGATATCGATAAGTGATCAATTATAAGTTTCATTTCATTTTACAGTTAATTTCTAGGTTTACTCCTTTACCTTTCATAAACATGACAAGGCGGTATAAGGATGTGCAACCAATTCATTTTAGATGTCATGATTCACTTTATAATGGATAGTCATTTTAGGTGAATCGGTTCCCATACACTTATAACTAGAAATGACACCCATTTATTTATAGCATAATGTATTGACTCGGTAAATTACTCATCCCAGCCCATGAGGGCCCATACACCTCATGAATTGAGATAAGAAATCACTCAATCACAAAAAACAATAATGTAAGCATAAGCTAACTATCACAACATCACTCAATAATCACAAGCATATCAAGCAATGAAACGTCGTGAAATTCACCTATACGGTATGGAAATATATATGACATGAAAATTCAAGGTGCCTATAATGATGCATATAACAATGATCTATGCCCTCATATCATCAAGACAAGGATGAAAGAAAGTCCTTAAACATAATAATAATAAACAATATCACACATCATGTTCATCATCCAATGGTTAAATAATATCAATTGTAATAAGAAAAAGCAGAACAACAATTATATTTTGGGTAACTTGGATTTTACCCTGAACTTGGGTTCTCGACACCCAAGCACGGCTTATGAACAAGTCCTAATAATTCATAATATCTTGACTATTGTCTTCAAATAGTAAATTAAGAAAGGAAACCACCTCTAATACCACTTTGTGATATCCCAGACCTGGATGCCACTTAACAGGTGACCCAAGCCTGGTGGGCCACATGGCCTCAAGCGCATCTCCCCAAACACCAGAGGCTGCCAACAAACAGCAAGGGCCTAGGGTGTGTCTATGGGAATACTATGCCCTCATTACCCAAGTGTAGCACAGTATATAAAAATAAAAATAGGTAAATATAAGAAGAGATATAATTAAAAAGAAGGCACATTGGAAAATAGAGAAAACAGTAACAATAACTGAAACAACTAGAATATAATTCAACAACTAATGATATGTCATGTCACTAGAAAACAATAATACATGGATACAAGACAATATGAATAAAAATTTTCACAAAGTATAAAGTAAATAAAAGACTATCCCAAGAATCTCGTTCTCCAGATCAATCATCTGCTATCAAGATCCATCCTAAATAGCAAGCAATCAAGTGTTTGAAGTCATATGATTCCCTTTGTCAACACCTGCAACAATGTAATCTAATCTGAGTACCCAACAGCGCCCATAGAGGGTGTGAGATAAATCATAGTGGGCCACCAACAATGGTTTCTATAACATCTAGCCCGTGTCATGGAAATGTAGCAGTGTGCAAGCATGCATGTATAATGTAAAGTAGTACAATGTAACTAAATACCCAAGTACCTGCATCAACCCTCAACTGGTGTTTGAACATGTAAGCAATTCATTATTTGATTTTTACCAGTTTATAACATATAACATGTTAATAATAGTGAAGGTTCCAAGTTATAATAATGCAACCTAGAATGATATTTAATAATGAAGTTCCAAGGAAATCACCAAGGCAATGTAGACCTCAAGGGTTTCCAACTTAGTAATAGTTGTATCCTAGATAAGGGTAAAAGTGTAATCCAAGGATCATATTCCAAGGCATTCCATTTTAGGGTGTCTTTTGAATCCAATGTGGTCGTCCAAGTTAAAATGAGGCTAAGCATATACAGGGCCCTAGAGGCTACAACCATGGAACCTACTTGTCAATGTTGGATCCAAGGAGTGTATTCGAGGCATCCTATGATGATATGTAAGGGATGATATAGTGTCATACCAAGAATCCAAAGAATATAAAAGGATCAGGATCTAGGTAGTTCTCAACCTAAGAAAGTTTTATCTTTGAATCAGAATCGGGTTCATGAGCGCTCATGGCATTATCAAAATAGAATCCAAGGTGAGATCGAGTCAGGAAACTCCTATTTAATTATGAGTTCATATAATATTTGATTTGGTTCAATTATTCCCTTTCATTAGTGTGATATGTTGAAGTAGCATGAAACCTTTTAATCAAGTCATTTGGTTCAAGAATTATCTTTCATTAGTATGAAAAGTCCAAGAAGCATTCAACCATTCATTTAATCCATTTAAAGTATATTCCATATTCATGGTTCATTGTTCTACCTTCCATTAATGTGGTAAGGGGTGATATGGATATGAAATTTTCCATTCATTTACATTTAAGGCCAAGTCATATACTTAAAATAATTTCCAATTCACATTTCACATTTTATTGTCAAAATGAAACACTTAACTGAGGTGGGTCAAGTGGTGAGTATACATGGTACTTTTTATTATTCTAATCATGATATAAATCAAGCTAGATAATATATAAAAACTTACCATTAGAATGTTCAATCCAAGGCACACCTGAATGGTGTCACAAACATGCCAAAACACTAAACAATAATTATGGAATAACATTAGAAATGGAAAGGATTGAGTTGTGGGTGTAACCACTAACAAATAATCACATATTTTGAAAGATAATAACCATATGGTTCTAATGATTATAAACATGGCATATATATTCTATAAATGGAACCTAATGAAATCAGTGGGGCCCACACGACAATTCCAAAAGCAAATAACTTTAGGGATGAGTTATATAACACCCACAGTATGATTGTATGACTCTACTCGTCTAGTATTGGCCCTTGATGTGGCTTGGATCGGAATTTATCTAAGAAAAATAGAAAAAATTTCATACCCTGATAACTCGGTTGAGAGTAAGAGAGAAGGAGAATGGCTCAAGAGGACCCCAAGCACTTACTGTTGCACATCCAACATGATGAACAAAAGCTCAATAAGATCCTGGATGAAGGATATCTCTTTATTACTACCTTATATCTTTAAAGGTCTCAAAAAAATAGAGCAATTTAGGTTAATCCTGTTGAAATAGGGATTAGGGAGGAAGAGGGGTTCTAATTAGATCATTAAGAGAAAATTTGTCAAATTTCCCAGAAAAATGGAATGTGCATGGTTTTTCTACTTGGTTTGAAAAACTATGCACAAACCATACATGGGTTTCTAGGTAGAATGGGAAAATTGCACGGTTAGGCTACACGGTCATGCACAAACCATGTGAAGTGATTCTTTCTGGAAATTTAAATCTCTATGGTTAACCAAACTGTATGCCTACCAGACACTAACCGTGTGACATGTCCAGTATTCCCAAAAAAATGGGTTTTGGGATCCAAACTTTCCCCAAACACCCCTTAGACCTTTACTAACTCAAAAGTCACCCATATTAGATCCAAAGTAATGATTTAGATTGAAATTTAAAGGACTCATACCTATGTGAAAAAATGGGTTCTTACAGGATCCACATTCCCCAATCATGGTAAAATGAGGTGTTTCATAATCAAGTGAAGGTTATATTTATTTAATATTCATTGATAAGTAATTTAAAAGGTACGAATAAAATTATTAATATACTTATAAAGTGTTATGTTTTTTTCTAGATGCTTTTTTTCATTTTGATGTCCCTAGATTCATTTCATGCTCATGGACCATTAAATATTTCAGCAAGAAAGAAAGAAACTTTAAATATAGATTATTAAATGAGTTTAATGTCACATCAATGAGATCTTAATAGATGTATGAGAAAGGGTATGAATTTGTGTCTCGTGGGTAGTGGAAGATGATTTTTTTATATTAATATTGATTCATCTCATGATGTAATTTCATATTTTTGAGTACCTTGATTACATAAACATGATAAAATTATAATTTTTATTAATTTTTCTATTTTTGAAAGAATTATCTTAAAAAATCAATAAATCCTGAATAAAAATTCATTCATCTTGTCATTGGATCACAAAGTTTTTCTAGAAAAATAAAAATCTTGGTTGTATTTTATCCAATATTATTTATATTATTTTATTATAAATGAAGGTTTTCTCAAAATTTTATATATATTTTTATAAATTCACATGAATTGGGTCACATGGTTGCTCAGATAGATATGCGGCTTAAAGTTCATCAGAAACATGATGGAATTTTTTGTAAATAAACCTACCAAAGATATTAGAGAGGAGAATTTTTGTTACCATTTAATGTAATTTCATTACTATAATAGCATAAAAATGAAAAAACTACAAAAATAAATAATCCTTAAACCTAATAAAATGGATTTTTCAATATGTATCAAATGGAACTAATTTTCTCTATTAGCACTTCTTGATCTATGTAACCTATCCCAATTAATTTCTTTTAAGGCTTGTTTGTTGTTATAATTTACTTTTCATTATAAAGTTTTTATAGTAATGAAATAACATTAAATTTTAATGAAAAAATTTATTAATTAGATAATATTATGAATTTTAGATAATTTTAAAAAATCATCATTAGTATTGTTGTATTAACTAGTTAAAATTGAAGAAAACTGGGATGTTATCCCTTTATAATCACCGTTGGTTTCCCAGAATGATGCAATTTTAATCCTTTTATAGAAAGATAATCTTAGGAATGTATAGGGTATGGGTTATGGGCCTAGTATGTCTACTGTATCAAGTATTTCATCATCATCAATTACTACTACACCCAGTGGGGGTTAAAGTAGTGTAATTGATCATGAAGCAGGGAGAGAAATTTTAAGGCAGGAAGAAAACATGAAATACCATGAATATTATAAGAAAAAACAAGATCAATGGTGGTAGAAAATGAAAAATTCATTAGTTTATATATTTTAGAGGATAATGGGAATGCACCTAGTAGAAATTTATAATAATATAGATCATTATATTGAGGTAAATTATAAACTCAATCAATGAATCAATAAGTAGTTTTAAAATATATCAATGTTTTTAAAAACTTAGTTCTGTGGGTTCAAAACCTATCAAACATTGTTTAATGGTTTTGAAATAATACAAAAAATAATTTAGATTTAGTTTTGAAATGTAGAAACTAATTCCACCTCAATCTGAGTTACGGTTTTCCTGGGATTCCCATAAAAGCATTTTTAGTATTTTAAAACACTAAAACAATAATGTAACAGTCAAAACCATATGAAATCACATTCGATTTATGTAAAATTATGGGAAAACTTTGATTAAATTTTTTTATGTGTATGAGAAAACAACACATCCATCAAGTGTGCGGTGTTATTAGAATGACTAAATATCTAGTTTTAAAAGATATCAAATTCAATAAAACAAGTTTTATGTAGTAAAAACCAAGAAATTAGTTTCATATAGTCATTAAATCATAGTAAATGAGAGTATATTTGTTTTTTAAATTTATGAACCGATGTAATTCCATCCCGAGTTACAATTTTTCTGGGATTCCCATAAATATTTTTAGTGTTTTAAAACACTAAAACATACGTATAATGACCAAAACCATATGAAACAACCTTGAATTGACATGAAATGATGGTAAAATTATGGATGAATTATTTTTTTAGGGGTATGAGTAGAAAAATCATCCATATGACAAACAGTGTGCTTGAAATAACTCAATAAGCAGTTTTAAAATATATTAAAGTCATTAAAAATATGTGTTAGGGGGAAAACTAGAAAAATGACATTAAATGGTGATGAAGTATTAGTAAAATGAATATAGATTGATTTTTAAAATGTAGTAATATATTCCATCTCAATTCAAGTTATAGTTTTTCTAGGATGCCCCCAAGCATGTTTTTATGTTTTTTGAAACACTAAAATGTGCATGTAATAGTAAAAAACCACCTAAAATGACCTCAAATTTATGTAAAATAACGAGTAAACTATGGTTGAATTATTTATGACATGTACGAGCAGAAAACACATTCATCTGATGTGTGTTGTGCTCTGAATGAAAAATTAAATAGTTTTAAAATATATTAAAGTCTTTGAAAACATGTTTCAGGTGGTCAAAACTAAGAAAACTACATTAGTGATCCACTAAATCATAGTAATGTGATTGTATATTGATTTTTGAAATGTATGAAATTGTGCCATGTCAATCCTAATTATGGTTTTTCTAGGATTCTTTCAAACACTTTTTTAGTATTTTAAAATACTAAAGCGTGCATGTAATAGTGAAAACTAGAGAAAAAACCTCAGATTAATAATAAATCATGATAAAACTATGGATGAATTATTTATGGCATGTACGACTAGAAAAAAATGTCTATCTGACGTGTGGTGTGCTCGGAATGACTCAATAATCAGTTTTAAAAGATATCAAAGTCTTTAAAAATGCTTTTCATAGGGTTAAAACAAAAAAAAATAGTGTAAAAGGGATGTGAAATCCTATAAAAATGACCATAGATTGATTTTAGGAATATAAAAATCAATTCCACATAAATCAAATTTACAAATTTCTCGGGATACCCGTAAACAAGTTTTTAGTGTTTAAAAACACTAAAATGTTCCTATAATGGTAAAAACCAAAGGAAAAAACCTCATATTAACATGAAAACTTGAGAAAAATATGTTTTAATTCTTGGTGATGTGTAATATTAGACAATACATTCATCTGAAATGTGGTGTTCTCGGAATTACCCAATAAGCGGTTTTAAAAGATATCAAAGTTTTTCAAAACATACATCAGGGGGTAAAAACCAAAAAAATGGTGTCATAAAGTTATGAAATCATATAAAAATGGACATATATTGATTTTGAAAATGTAGGAACTGATGCCACATCAATCAGAGTTAGGGTTTTCTCGGGATACTTGTAAATGCATTTTTAGTGTTTTAAAACACTAAATTGTTCATGTAACGGTCAAAAACATAGAAAACAACCTAATATTGATGTGAAATCATGGGGAAATTGTGGTTCTAATATATTTTACATGTTAGAGTAAAAAACACATCCATTCGTTATGTGGTGTGCTCATAATGACTTAGTAAAAAAAATTAAAAGATATCAATGTCTTTAAAAATGTGCATCGGGGGGTTAAAACCAAAAAAAATGATCTTGATGAGACATTAAATTATAGGAGATAAGACATAGATTTATTTTTTAAATATAGGAACTGATTTCATTTCAATTGGATTTATGGTTTTCCCTATATACTCATAAACGTGTTTTTAGTGTTTTAAAACACTAAAATGTGCATGTAACAGTCAAAAACATAGTAAACAACATGGTATTGACATGAAATTGTAGGTATTATATGGTTTAATTATTTTTTATATTTATGAGAAAATAATATACACATCTGATGTGTGGTGTTCTCAGAATGACCCAATAAGCAGTTTTAAAAGATAACAATGTCTTTAAAACATGCATCGAGGGGGTCAAAACCCAAAAAATAATATCATAGATCTATAAAATTGTAGGAAAATTACTTTAGATTATTTTTGGAAATTTATGAACCAAATCCACATCAATATGATTTTGGGTTTTCCCAAGATGCCCATAGATGCATTTTTAGTCTTTTAAAACACTAACTATGTGTGTAATTGTCAAAATAGTAGAAAAAGTCCATGGATTGATGTGAAATAAAGGTAAAATGTGTTTGAATTATTTCTAACATGTATGAGTAGACAACATGTTCATCTGACTTGTGGTGTACTCAAAATGTCTTAATAAGAAGTTTTAGAATATGTTAAATTATTTAAAAACATGTATTAGGAGTCAAAACAAAGAAAATGGCATCGGTGGGCCCTGAAATCCTAGGAAAGAAACTATAGATTGATTTATAAAATGTAGTAATTTGTTTCATTTCAATCGGAGTTAAGTTTTTCCCAGAATGCTGGTAAATACATTTTTAGTGTTTTAGAACACAAAAATAGTTCTATGATGGTCAAAATCATAGTAAATGACCACAAATTAATGTTACATTATGGGAAAACTATAGATGAATTATTTTTATGTGTATGAGTAGAAAAAACATTCATCTGATGTGTGGTGTGGTTGAAATGACTCAATAAATAGTTTTAAAATATATCAAATCATTTAAAAATGTATGTCAGTTGGTCAAAACCAAACGAACGATGTTGGAGGGCTATGAAATCATAGGAAAATTACCATAGATTTATTTTCAAAATATAGGAACTCATGCTACATCAATCTGAGTTTTAGTTTTCTGAGATGCTTGTAGGCTCCTTTTTAGTGTTTTATAACTCTAAATCGTGCATGTAACGGTCAAATTCATAGAAAACTACCTCATATTGACAAGAAATCATCGGTAACCATTGTTGAATAATATTTGAAATATAAGAAATATGATTATATGAAATTATTGAAAATTTATTTATTGAGTAATTTCAAGCATGTCGCAAGTTGGTTTAAAAAATTATTATATTGTTATATACTTATCTCAGTTGAGTTTCAAGTGTTTAATCATATCTTAAATCAGTATGTTTCTATTTTCAAAGTGTTTTTCATGATATATTATTTGTTTTATGTTAAGATTTCATTTTTTTGATCAAAAAAATAACAAATTTTATATACCAAAATATGAATATATTTTGTGCCTATTATGTTTTGTATTTACTTTCTTACATGTTCTAGTTTGTATTGTATGTGAAAGATGTCAGTGGTAGGAATGAGGTTGACCATTTTCATCAATGTCACTCTTCATAAGACAGTTTTCATGGCTTATATTTTTTATGGTATTGTTAAATATTATTAATGGTTCTACTACAATTCTCATTTATTATTTTTATTTACAATTTCTATCTTATTTCACGATAGGAAAATGACCATTTTTGGTAGTTTTTTTGGAAATAGCAGTGGTTTAAACCGCGGCTATATGATTCTGTAGCGGTTTTAAAAAACCGATGCTAAAGTGTGTGTCGACATACAATACGTGGTAGTTTCCTCGATTTAGCAGCGGGTTATGGTAACCATCGTAGTGGGTTCATTTAGCAACGGTTTTTATGGTTTTAGCAGTGGTTTCACTGGGAAAAACCACCACTAAAACTAAGTTAACTACCACTAAATAATAAAATAATATGAAAACTGTGTAGCTGCGGTTCCGTAGCGGTGGTTTTAACCGCCGCGAATAGAAAAATACCATAATTTTAGCGGTGGTTAAAGCTTCTACTAAATATATTATATTTATTTTGTGGCGGTTAAAACCACCGCTAAAGACAGATTTACAAAAAAATACAACTAATACTGTAGTCCCATTACCAATTCCCTAAAAAAACCATTCCAATTGATATAACATATAACATGAAGATGATACTGCGATATTTGAGATGAGAGGATCTATATATGAATGTGAAATGATGTGGATAATGATACCTGATGATTTATAAATATGGTATTGTGAGATTTGAGTCAAGGGAATAGAAAAAATGAGAGTTATAGGGTTTCATAGAAATAACACTAACATACCTCACCACATCACCAAAAGGTTTCATAATTTCCTCCACTATCATTTCCACCTATAAATTCACTACACCGCATAAACAAGACACACCCACAAGCCACATTTCATCTTTCTTTTCAATAAAACCAATTTACAGATTTCATAATTACCAACCATATTCATTCAATAAGAAAGTTCATTTCATGTTTAAAGATGATCACTTTAACTACACTTATTACTTTAATTATATGAGTTCATTAATCATTCCATCCCATTATATTTCATTACCCATGTTAACATTACGAGATTTTTCTATAGTTATTGAGAAACTGCACAAAAAAACAAGAGGAGGATCCACTGATATGTTTCAATCTTCATCTGGTTTTCCTAAAGTCTCAAATACATCACTTGTCATGTGTCTATTTGTAGCACCCTCATCTGGTTGTTATGATATGTTTTGATGTTTATGGTGGTTTCTTGTAGTGCCAAATGCATCATTTATAAGATTTTTCATTTCATTTACCATTGTTGACGAAGTTGGGAGCTCATTATGTGGATTGACATCAGTGCTCAACCTTTCTGTAACGTTCGATTATTCGTGCCAAATCCAACAAAAATATTGACCAAGGAATTTCTTCGGTATTAAATCTTCATAAACTTCATCTCTCTTAAACCATCTTCTAAATTTACATTTAAGACATGGTATTCTTATTCTCTCTTCAACAGATCGATTAGAAATTACAAAATCTAAAAAATCCTTCAAACCCTTAACATATTAAGGTGTGTTCCTCAGTAATGTGATCCAACTTTTATCCATGTATATCACAATATGCCTAAAAATATTAAAAAAATCAAAACCCATAACTATTAATAAATAGGTAAATAGATTCATATATACTAGTTGAAAAAATATATAAATATGTTAAAGATTTGGAAAAATTATAGGATTATATCAAAAACAATCCTCAAAGACACTTTTTCCCAATAACCCATGGTAAATTAAGGCACTTTAAGATGATATCTGGCCAAGAAATTTCTCATAATATACCTATTATATCTTAAAAATACTTTCTCATGTCTACCAAGACATCCCAAACTATACAAAAATTTCAAAGAAGAGGCATGAATGCCTTTAATACCAATTTGTCACAAACCAACCTAGATAACCTGCCTAAGCGGAACATAATCTAGTTTTGACATATCCCAGTGGGTATTCCCAATCCCCAAATTCTGGTGACTAGTGTCTAAGAATAGAAACAATCCAGAGGGAATGATTTCACCATAATTAAAACTAATAAAGAAAAATTATAGAATATAAAATGAAAAATAGTTGGTATTATAAACACTTCCTGAGGGATAAAAGCACAAGTAAATAGATACAAGTATAAAAAATGGTATCTTTCATCAATTCAACCATTAATATCACAACCTAGAAACTCCATGTAACAAGTGTATTGCACATTCCACCAGTCACCACTAACTCCCCAGGTCACTCTAATTAAGAACATGCACCACCTATGAGTGGCTCTTTCCATATTCTTGGACCATGAATAATAAAATCTATAAATTACTAAAGGAAAAGTTATGGGGTGATAAAAAGGATCAGTAGGATATCAGCAAGCACTTCATAATCAATCTATAATAATTAAACCAAATTTTATCATTTTTAAATAAAATTTAGCATGGAAATATTTTTTCAATTTTAATAAAAATATGCTTGATAAAACATTTTAATGTGTATTTTAAAACATGTTTCAAAGTTAATTTCCATAAAATTATGGAGACATAAGCATCTACGTAAAAATAATAATGAATAAGCATTTTTATCAAAACATAAATTATTAAATCATTTCAATAAATAATTGTCATGTATAAATCATTTTACATCATGTTCAATAATAGAACCATGGTGAAACATATAGGGTTAATACCAATCACAAGGCTTCACAAAATCTCAATGAAATATGCCTTGAGGTGTACACACACTCCATAGATCCACAAGCTTAGGGGAATATGATAACACCCCAAAGAATGAACTACCTTCCCTCAAGTAGTTTTGTTTCATTTTCATCATCAAGTCGATGTAAGATATCAATTTACCTAGTATGAATATTATTTCTCCTAACTACCTTTAATCCCATGTGCTTCAAAGAAATTAGTCATAATTTGGGATATTATTCAATACAATAAATAATTCAATCAATCAAATAAATAGCCCCCATGTTAAAGTTTCAAAACACGCCTTTAATTTCCAAAACCAATATAAAACAGTTTTTTTCAAAAAAACATGACTTTACTTTAAAATCATTTAATTTCAAAACATGAAACATTTTATGAATTTATATCTCATTAAATCATGCTTCAAATAATTCATTTCAAATCAAGATCATATTTTCAGAAATTTACACTTTATTTCATTCCATTTCTAATCTTTTTTCAATATCCTTAACTCAAGATTTATAAATCAATTGGAAAACCAATTTGAATTAAAAAATATTAATGGTTTATATTGATAGAGATTACCTTACAAAACCACCTACTGCAATCAAGATCTATAACCACCCATACGAGATCCACTAATGAAGAGTCAATGGATAGAAAACTTGATAAAACACTATTTTATTGAATATTTTGTTGATAATAAATGATATAATTTCCTCACGTTGTGTTAAATATGTTCAATTAGAAAGTATTTGGGATTAGATCATTCATTTGAATATTTGATGAAAATTCCAGTTTTACCCTTTCAAAATTACTGTAGTATTTCAATAATAAATATTTTTATTTAAATTATTTGAACTTAATATTTTTTAACTGTGTTCCTTACTTCATTGGATAAAACTTTTATTCATGACACTTAATAAAAAGAATGCATTTGGATAGAGTAATTGTGCCATAAAGTCAAAGGTGGGCTGGACACGCCATAATGGAGAAGATTCTGTATTTAGGCCATAACTCATTCATCTGGGCTTGGATTGAGACCAAATTTGGAGAGGAAATAGAGGACCCATATCCTCAAATTTTATTCTTATATAAGTCTGGACAAGTCACGCGTTTTGGGGGTAAAATTGGCGGTGCAAGTTGGCATAAAATATTTGGCCGAGATTCCCCATTCACACTTGAAACCACTTTGAACCTAGCCTCCCCACCACTCTATAAATTGGTTTTTTTCTTATGTGGTGAGGTTGGGATGTGAATTATGAGATTTTAGGCAGAGGATAAATGGTTTCATCCAAATTCTCCAACCATTTTAAGTGGGGTAGCTCTTGAAGCAAGGATCCCCTCATCGAAGCCTCATTCTCTTCTTCATGTTGTAATATTTTCATTTGTGTTTTAAACTTCTTTGTTCTTATTTTATTTATTCTCTTTTCTTCTGTTTTGTTTAAATTTATTCTTCTCTTAATATTCCTCTTTGTTCTGTAATTCTTTATTAGAATCTTTATTGGGTTATACCCATTATAAACCTTTGCAAATGCAATTCGCTTCTATGATGATTACGCCACCCATGGAAGAGTAGTTATTTTTAGTAATCGATCAACCTCTATCCTTCTTCATTAATTTATTTTGAATAAATGAGATACTGTAATTCACATATTATGATCTATTAATTGATTTTTTTAATTTAAATTAAACTAAGCAAGCAATTTAATAGTTAACACAAAACACGCGAGGTCGGGAATTGTGTGAACTGTGAGAGCGCAACCTTAACCGATAATTCAAAACCACATGGGATTAATTTGTAGAGTTAAAACATAATCCATAAAATAAATTTGTACTCATTTACAGAATTGATATGTGCCTTAATGTACCACTAACCATAATCTAATCTTAGAACATCAATCAAAGCAGGGTGTTGCGATTGTATGTTCTGAAGTTAGCCTAGGTTTAAATTCACTTCATCTTCGTGGTAAAGTTAATTCTCGTAGGGTTCGGGATTTAAAAAATTAAGGGATCATAATTAAGTGAATGTTAATTTAAATGATAATGATTAATAATAGAGTGAAGAGGTAGAGTTAGATCTATTACTCCTTTTAAAATATTTTCTAAAAAAACAAATTTGTGTTGTGTCTTTTTAATCAAACTTCTTTTCAAAATTAAAAACAAAAAAAATGAAATCTTGTTCCAGAAAACATATTCAATTTTTATAAATGATAAAAAACCACCCCCTATCCTTCCAAGTAGTGTTTTAATTCTATTATATTTAATTTTTTAATACCTCTAGAAAGTTGTTTTAATTCACTTACTCCTTTGAGAGACGAACTTGGTCAGCAACTCTGCTACACCTAAGTACCCCAAAATCACACTAATAATTTGAGGGTTCCCATGACAGCGCTCTTTAAACACTCAAAAAAGAATATTAAACTGCACCTACAACCTACTAAAATGTCGGTGAGGCGGCGAGGGGCTAGGGATTCGGGGGTCGTCGGGGGGGGGGGGGGGGTCTCGTGGGGGTCGAGGGAGAAGGGGGTCTCGTGTGGGTTTGGGGGGAGAAGTGTCGGGATTGAAAAAAAATTAGTGGCGATTTATTAAAAACCACTGCTAAATCATTTATAAAAAAATTAGTTGCGGTTTAGTAAACTACTGCTAAAAAACTGCCGCAAATGGCTATTAATGTTGTTGTGTTTTTGTTACATTTTATGACATGATGTGGTCGATTATGAGTATGACGGATTTAGCTATAGAGTTTGTTGGATGTAATGGAGGTGGTGAGATGGGCATATTTTTTATAGGTTGATTATGCATGTTATACATATTTTATTGTATATATATGATTACTGAGCTTATAGGATGACCAATGGATGTGTATACATGACTATGGATATATTACTGTAGATGTGTGATTGAGTTTATTTTATATTTATTATTGAGTTTATTTTATAACTACATTCATTGCACATGTATTATTTTTTAATAAATATTATTTTTTTTAAATAATTTGTTTTGAGGTGGTTTCTAATAACCTTCACTAACCACACCACTGCTAATTTTTTTAGTGGGGGTTCAGGTAGTTTCGATTATTTTTTTCCTCCAGTAAAGTAAAACACCAATAAATAAATTAACAGAGGTTATTTTAATTTCACCCATTTTATTTTCATTTGTTTTTTTTAAATATCACCAACTGAATAAAAAATCATTAAGTGCCCAAAAATGACACATATTAAAACTGTATCGCTCAAGATAATTCCTACTTCTCTCACCACTACCGAAGTCATTCCCTAGGAGGTGATGAGCCTCACTTCGGCCCCTCCCCCTTGGAGGGGGAGGGTCCTCTTACAAATCTCCTTGGGGACCACCCTTTCATCCCCTTCTCAAACCCTGACTACCTTCCTCTCTTTCCTCAAATTTTGGTAAGATCGAAAGTTCCCGAATGCTACGCGGGCCTTCCGCTCCTACTGATTTCAGCCTTGTAATTTACAGAGGCATCCTCCTTACTGGACTTGACCTTGATAGCACGATTCAAGCGACGCCGTCCATCGGTGGACTTCTTTGACCGCTGGATTTTAGAATCATGGGGTTTACAGGAGCGAGTCACGGTAGGTCTTCTCGACTCCAGAAATATTATGATTCGCTTCACCTTCAAGGAGGATCTGATCCACTCTTGGTCGAGCGCGCCTCGCTCCTGTGATGGCTCTTGCTTATTTCACTTCAAATGGTCATAAGAATTTTACATGAAGCGAGACCCTTCCAAGCTGGTGATTTGGGTAAGTTTCCCTGAACTCCCACTTCCTTTTCAAAATCCCTCCATCCTTCAGTTGCTTGGAAATTTGGTTGGGTGTTTCTTATGTTCAGACAGTCGGACCCGAGCAGTGAGCCACCCTATCTCTATAAGGTTTTGTATCAAAGTGTATGTATCAAAGGCACCTATTGAATCTTTTTGGATTGCCATGGGGGAAGAATTCTGATACAAGAAGTCTATCATATTTGAATCATGGAGTGATTATTGTTATTCGTGTAAGAGGTTGGGACATAACCTGAAGATCTATAGGTGAAGGGTGAGGCAACAAGGAACTATTCTGGAGGTCCAGGAGGTCCAGGTCCATTCTCTTACTATTGTGACTGGTGTAGGGTCTTCTGGTTGCGGTCAAGAGAATATGGAGACAGAGGATATCAGGTGCTTGGGTGGAGACAGGATACATAAACGTGTTATGGCCTCCCCTCTGGGGCCTAAGGTTGTGGATGTTTTAAGAAGGTTTCAGAGTGATCTGGCTAGCCCTTCTAGCAGTATGGCAGGGGGAACTCGGGCCTGTGGAAAGGCTGAAGCATTTCTGGTGTCTACCAATGCTCTTACTCAGGCTCTGGGGGAGTCTTTTGGAGCTGCTGATGCTTTTGGTCCATCTTCTAGGGCAGTGGATCCATGCACGTATGCTATGGCGGTGCACACAGGCAGTAGCATGAATTCTGTCAGGGTGTCTCCTGGTGAGATCAAGTTGAAGGTAGGCCATGAGTGGGAGTAATCTTCACATGGGGTTCCCAGGAAACTGGATACTAAGAAGGACTCTAACTCGAGAGAACTCTATCCTATATTGACCTCAGCAACCGATTTAAAAGATTGAGCAATGAGGGTGAGTCTGAGGGAAGTTCTAAGGGCCCATTTGAGGTGGAGTCCGAGGGAGATGATCAGTTTTTTAAAGATAATGTCTTGGGAGGAGTGGGTAAAGATCTGCACATCCAAACAAGGGAGAAAGGGAACAAGGAGAACAGGGACCCGGGGTACTATATTGTTTCTAGAAAGCCAAATCCGAAGGGGCGCAAAGACTACTCCTACCTTCCAAGACCGATGGAGAATCGGTCGGCCAAAAAAGGGGGGACACACAAGGAGATCGAGATTCAGTTAGTAGAGGGAGTGGAAATCCAAATGGATTTGGTCTCCAAATATCCAAAGCAAGAGAATGCCCCCCGTAATGAAGGAGATCAACAAGAGGAGATGCAACTGCACATAGATGAGATGACTCTGGTGGTCACCCTTGGTCCATGGTGTGAGGCAGGAACTTGTATGGTTGGTGCAAGGGGAGTAGAGTTGCAAGAGAGGGAACTAGTCTCAACTGCTAATGTAGGAGTGTGAGGAATGCATGTGGAGCCGGAAGGAGAGGTTGTGATCAGGGAAGATCCTTGGGAGTTGCTGTTACAATCTGAGGAAGAAATGGTAGAAAAGGAGATACCCATATGTGCTTCTGCAGAGGTTGAAGAAAGGATGAAAGCAAGATTCATTCAAGCAGACATGAACAAGGATCAAAGCGGGTGGATTGAAAAAACAACACTTAATTCTAGTTAAAGGTTTCAACAATAAGAAAATTGTTGAGGAGGAGTTCTTGCGAGCATGGAGTAAGCTAGCTTCTCATTTCGAGAATATTATCAGGGATGATCCCAGAAAAAAGGTAACAACTCTTTCCTAGAAATTTTTTATGGAATTTAAGTCAAGTGGTTTCAAACTAGTCTTTAATAATTTTTTTATGTGTTATAGTGTATAATGGATGGGTTTTACTATATGGTTTTCTACACTTTATCCATAAAAGTGTCTTTAATATAAATATATATTAGGTGACACATATTAAAACCGCTTCTAAATAATAAAAAACACCACTAAGTGATTCTCAACCATGAAATACATGGTGGTTTAAATAATTTCCACAAAACAATATGCTCTACAACAAATCTTACTTTTAAAAGCACTAAAAATTGGATTTATCAATGCTAAAAAGATATTTTAACCTAAAAAATTTTAAAATCCTCGACCATTATTAGTACTAGCAAAAAACATTGATAAATAGTGTATTTATCATCACTAAAATAAAATCAATAATAAAGGGGCCTTTATTAGTACTTTTTTAGTGCTTTTTTAATGATGATAAAGGGTTCTTTTATCAGTGCTAAAAAATATTGATTAAATTTAAAAAAAATATTATTTTGAGCAATTACCCCCACCCCACCCTCGATCCACTACCTAGACTCAATCTTGTTTGGGTGTATGATATGTATATATATACAAACACTTATATTTATTTAAAATATTATATATTAATATTTATTTATTGTAACACCCCAAGGTTTTAAAAAAATAAATTGAAATTCATGAAACTTTATTTTAAGAAAATATTTATAACTAGACTTTCAACATAATTTTTCCACTTCTATATTTTGAGTATCAAAAAATGGTCGTCTACAATTATGATCAGTTAGTTATTTGGAGTCTGATGGAACCAACTTGATTTTTAGTGAATAGTAACATACCCTTATGAATAGTAATATGAATAGTAATATGGCCCTAATGAATAGTAAATTATATTATTATTTTATTTTCTTAATGCTTTAAGATAATGACATCTTGATTAATTTTTCAAAGTGATATAAATTGAGTTATAGTTTTAAAATTGTTAATTTTTGAATAAAGTGTGATTTTATTTAAAAATTAAATTAGTAGTATTTAGAAAATTATTTTCAAAAAATGGAGTTCATTTTTGTATTTTACATGTAGAAAAATAGTTAGGGAGAATTTTTGGTATTTTTATGAAATTCTTAAATTTTTTATGAATACTGAAATACGATAAAATACCGTATATTCAAATTATTAGTAAAATACACTATTTATGACATCATAAATCATGTAATTCCACTTAGTTCAAAATCACATGCCATTATTACTATTTGGGGTCACATTAAGCAAGACTATTCATAGTCTTGAGAAAAAAAAATTATAATAATGATTAAAATAATGTAAAATCCCTCCTCCCCTCCACTATAAGTACCACCCTCATTCCCCTCTTCCTCTCACACCTCTCAAGCCTTTATGATTTTATAATTTCTACAAAATTGAATCCCCAAGGATCTTCCCCATGTCCTAGATCTTATAATCTCACCAAAAGGCCAAAACCAAAGGCTTTAAGGAGGATCTCAATGAGAAGAGATCAAGAGGTAAACATCCTCTTTTGAGTTCTTTCTTTTCTTTTCTTTTTCTTTTCAATTTTTCTTCTTTCCTCACCTCCCCTTATCCAAGAGGAATGAATGATCTAGTATCTTAAATATTCTATATGTCATAATGTTAATGAAATATTCATCACTATACTTCTTCTCCTCTCCCACTTATTCGATAAATTAATACACCGTTCGTGATGTGTCATTTACTGACATCGTGGAAAATGTGATTTCAATTTCTTTTACATCCTTTAATACTGGTCATGAAACCATTTTTATGGTTATAACAGAATATAATTTATGTATTATATCTTATATAAGGTTATAGAATCATTTTTTACACATGTTATTAATTTATGAAACAAAATGTGTTCATTATGATTGAAGAATCACCAAAATGACCTAAATAAATATCAATAATGTTTTAACTTATGAATCATCCTCATATAAGAATTAAAAATTACCAATGGTATAATTTATGGTAATTTAAATATTTATATATCATTCCATTACAATTCCAGAGTTTCACTTCCAATCAACAAGAATATCCATCATGAAACGGTCATGGAAATCATGTAAATAACGCACCCAAAACAATGGAAGGGACAAATACTAACAATTAAAGGGTAAAATTATGTAATTAAATGATCATATAAAATATTATAAAGATGAATATTTTCATATAATATATTAATAACACTCTTTTAACAATTATACAGTAGATTTAAATAAGTTTTAAGTAAGAAAAACCCAAGGTAATGGAATTCTTAACCCAATTTATATTCTTTGGGTTAACGTTCTACTTCATTATTTATGTGGTATTTAAATTTTTTGTGTGATGGGTTTTTTTTATATTAGGTTTAATTATGTTTATTTCAGTGTATATACATATTCTATTTTCTCTATTAAGTCTCACTTGAATCATATGATATTTATAAGGGGCTTTTCTTTTGAAATCCACTTTTAAAATTCTGTTTTACAAAATTCAAACGAAATATTATTATGAAATTATTAATGTTGTATGATTATTTTATGGTTCATTGGAATTTTTTATGATGAATGGTGAGACATTTATCTCCCTCCAATCCATTAGGTATGTGTATGTTGGAGGTAACCCGTATGGTTACTCCATGTGTAACTGTGATGGTTACACAAATTGTAAGGTAGCCATGAGGGTTACCAATTATAAGGTAGCTGAGAGGGTTACTAGATTATGTAAGTAATTAACTAAGATACCTTTATGGTATTATTTATGTTCTATATGTTTTGTGGAAATCTCACGGAAATCTCAAGTTTCACAAAGTAATTTTATATGGGTAACAAGTATGTTTTTTTAAATAATTTCATATGTTACATGTATTCATTGACTAATATTTTCTTTACTTATTTTTATATCCCTTGATGAGATTTTTGTGCTCATCCCAAGTTTTTTAAAAGATTTTCATAGGTTATAAGGATGTGTAAGAAAAAGAATGAATCCATGTTAAATGTTATGAATATTTGTCAATGAAAACATGTTTTATTTAAAAAGTCTTATATTTTGGAAGAAATGGATACTATTTTTGTGGTATCTACTCTATATGAATGTGGAATGTTATATATGTATTATATCCCAATTATTAAAAAATATAAACTTGAAAAGACCCTCAATATGAAAGGAATTGTGTTCTTGACTAAAATTCAAGATTATGTAATGTAATAAGGATGGGTCCTTATAGTTGGTATCAGAGGATGGTTTAGATATATTTTGGGGTTAGGATGATGTTAATAGAATAACTATAATGATTTTTATTTTATGGTTAATTTTAAATGATATATAATTTAAAGATTACCATATTGCTTCAACTAAGATATGTCTGTTTAGAATTGTTTTTTGCAGAAGAAATATGGAAGCTGAAGAGGAGAGGCACCAACAGAACGATATCCTTCCAAATCTACAGCCTAGAATGGTAGGAATCAGAACCGAATAGTTTGTGACAGTAATGGATCAACTAACATAGGTAATAAATGGTGGTGGCATCCATGTAAGAGAACATCCAGAGGTACCACAACGGAACATGACGATAGTGGAACATTTTATGAGACAACACCCTCCTGCTTTCAATGGATCTTCTGACCCATTAGTGACAGAAGGATGGATTAAAGACCTTGAAAAGATATTTGATGTTATGGGATGTTTAGATAATCAAAAGGTAAATATTTCCATTTATCTTTTAGAAGGTGGATCTGATCAGTGTTAGTCAATGGTCATGAATATCAGGGATAGAGAGGATGTTGATGCCTTAGAGTGGGATGAATTTAAAAGTATATTCCTTGAAAAATATTTTCCTAAGGTGGTGCAAATTAGGATGGAGAAGCAATTCCTTGAATTGAAGAAGAATAAGGAATATTCAGTGGTCATTTATGAAGAAAAATTCACTCGACTGGTGAGGAATGTTGCAAATCTTATTCTGGATATTGATATCAAAATCAACCGCTTTTACTCAGGATTGAATCCAAGGTATCGAAGAGCATTGGCCTCTCGTGAATTAAAAATTTATGAGAAACTTGTCTAATGTACTGAGAGGGTAAAGATGAAGTTTTTTGATGATCACGTGCTCTTTTACAACAAGTATAAGAAGAGTTCTAGATGGAAAGTTAAGGGTAAGAGTCAACCAAATAAATCTGATGGTAAGAAATTCTAGTTTCCAGTTTGTGAAAAGTGTGGAAAAAAGAACTCTGGAGAATTCCTTACCAAAATTGGGAAGTGTTTTTGATGTGGTAATTTTGGACATATGTCATGAGATTGTAAAGAAAATGATCCTAAGACTAATCCTGATAAGAAAACTATTAATTGTTTTAAATGTAGAGAGATGGTTAATTATGCAAATGCCTTCCCAAAGAGATATCTGAATGATTCCAAGAATCCAAAATATAAGAAGAAAGGTGTATTGAGATCCTTTGTGACTACTTCAGTAGACTTTGGGCTATCCAATGAAGTTGTATCAGTTACTTTGTTTGTTTACTCAAATTTTGCTAAAGTTTTGTTCGATACGGGGTCTACACATTCCTTTATTTCTGAGGAATTTTTTGGTAAATTATAAATATCACCTCAACAAGTGAGACCAAAACTTATTATTAAAATACTAGGAGAAGATATTATAAAAAAAGAGGAATTATAAGAATATTTATATTATGGTCTGTGGAAATAATTTACCTACAAACCTTGTTGTATTTCCCTTAGTAGAGTTTGATTTCATTTTAGAAATGGATTGGATTTCCATTTATCATGCTAAGATTGATAGTAGAGGTAAAGAAGTTGTTTTATAGAAATATTTTCAGTTTTTATACAAGAATGAACCCATAAAATTGATAACATATCAAGAAGAATAGAAACTGTTGAAATATAGAAATGAAATTTATCTTGCTCATATTTTTGAAAACAAGGTAACTATTTAGATTAATTATATGATAGTGGTAAATAAATACCTTGATGTTTTTTATAAGGAGTTACTCAGTGACATACCTGATCGGGAAGTCAAATTCACAATTGACTTAGTTCCTGATTCTAAGACAATTTCAAAACCCACATATCGAATGGCTCAAATAGAACTTATTGAATTGAAAAATCAGTTGCAGGAGTTTCTTGATAAAGGCTTTATTCGTCCTAAAACTTCACCATGGGGTGATCTTGTTTTCTTATTTAAAAATAAATATGCTTCCATGAGACTTTTCATTGATTATAGATCCTTGAATAAAATCACTATTAGAAAAACATATCATTTTCCTCATATTGATGACTTGTTTGATCAACTCCATGGAGCTCAATACTTTTCCAAGATTGACTTGAGATTCGGATACCATCAACTAAAGGTAAAAGAGGATGACATCCTGAGAACAACTTTTCGTACTAGATATAGGCATTATGAATTTGTTGTTATGTCGTTTGGGTTAACTAATAAACCTTCTATATTCATGAATATTATGAATAGAATATTTCTTGATTTCTTGGATAAATTTTTGTTTATGTTTATTGATGGCATTATTGTGTTTTCTAAGAGTAAATAGGAGCCTGAAAAACATCTAAGGGATGTTTTGAAAACCTTAAAGGAAAAGAAACTGTATGGAAAATTCAACAAGTTTGATTTTTTTTTGAAAGAGATTTATTTTTTTGGGAATATTATAAATAAGGAAGTAATAAAAGTTGATCCTTCCAAGAAAAAGTGGTTGATGAATGGCCAAGACACACAAATGTTACAAAGATTCGTAGTTTTATTGGATTAGAAAGTTATTACCGATGGTTTGTTAAAAAAATTTCATGTTTATCTATCTTGCTAACTAAGTTAATGCAAAAAGGAATTAAATTTATTTGGATATAAGAATGTGATGTTTGTTTTGAAGAACTGAAGAAGTGATTAGTGAATGCCCCAGTTTTAGCCTTGCCTTCCTGAAATGGTGAGCTTGTTATCTACAATGATGCTTCATTGAAGGGACTTGGTTGTGTTTTTATGTATAATGATTAGTTAGTTTCTTATGCCTCAAGAAAACTAAAACTTCGTGAGTTAAATTATCCCACACATGATTTGGAATTGGAAGTTGTGGTTTTTTCTTTGAAAATTTGGAAGCATATGGAGCCAAATGTCAACTATATACTAACCATAAAAGTCTGAAGTATATATTCACTTAGAATGAATTAAACATGAGGCAGTGAATATGGCTTGAATTGATAAAGTATTATGATTACATGATCAATTACCATTCGGGAAAAGAAAACAAAGTGGAATAGGACTTGAGTCAAAAAAATCATGCATCATTAACTATGTTACGTTTGGAACATAATCCCTTGATTAATAATTTGATGGATTTTTTCTTAGAATTTTTTGGTGTTGAAAATAATTCTATTTTTTTTTAAGGTTTCAGTGCAGTCATTGTTATCAAATAGAATTAAGCAAGCGCAGAAGGAAGACTGTGATCTATAGAAAAAGGTATAATTGGTTAAAATGAGTATGATTCCCGAATTTAACCTTGATGAAGATTTTGTTTTAAGATTTGGTAAAAGTTTGTGTGTGACTTGTGATTCCTAGTTGAAGAAATAATTGTTGTGCGAAGCTCATAGTTATCCATTTTCAGTTCATCCTAGCAGTACTGAGCTGTATAGAGACCTTCAAGAGTATTACTGGTGGAATAGAATGAAAAGGTATATTACTGATTTTACCTTGAAATATTTGACATTTCAATAGGTTAAATCAGAGTGGCAGTTACCGAAGGGGATTCTTCATTATTTTCCCATGTTAGAGTGGAAATAGGAGAATATATCCATGGACTTTGTGGTGGGACTACCTAAGACTTCTTGAGGTAACAACGTGATTTGTGTTGTTGTTGATTGGCTGACTAAATCTTCACATTTTTTTTATATTCGAGATACAATGACTTTGGATAATATTTCTCAACTATAACTCAATGATATTGTCAGGTTACATGGATTTCCTCTTTCCATTGTATCTAATAGGGATCCCATGTTCACTTCTAACATTTGAAAGGGGCTTTAAAAGTCGCTGGGAACAGAATTAAATTTTAGTACAGCTTTTCATCCTCAATCAGATGGGCAGTTAGAACAAATGATTTAGAATTTGGAGGATATTCTTGGAGCTTGTTCAATAGACTACCAAGGAAGTTGGGATCATCATCTTTCTTTAGTTGTGTTCTCTTACAATGACAGTTTTCATTCCAGTATATAGATGGAACCTTTTGAGGCATTGTATGGGAAGTGGTTTTGAACACCAGATTTTTGGGATAAATTCAGGGAAAGGAAGTTGATGGGACCAGAATTAGTATATGAAGTGGCTGATAAAGTGAAGATGATCCAGCAACACGTGGGGATATCTCAGAGCAAGCAGAAAAGTTATGCAGACAACAGGAGGAAAGACTTTTCTTTTGAGGTTGGTGATCATGTTTTTCTTATAATCTCCTAATAGAAAAGTGTTATGCGTTTTGCTAAGAAAGGAAAGCTAAGTCAACGGTTTATTGGACCTTATGAAATCCTGGATAAGTTTGGACTAATCACCTACCAAGTAGCTTTTCCTCTGATTTTATCTCAAGTGCACATTGTTTTTCATGTTTTGATGTTGAGAATGTATGTGGCAGATTCATCTCATGTCTTGATCCCAAAAGCAGTTTAGTGGGAAGAGAACCTTTATGATGAAGAGAAACCTGTTAAGATCCTTGATCAAAGAGAAAAAGTATTGCGGAATGATGTAATCCACCAAGTAAAGGTTTTTTGGAGAAACCACATGGTTGAAGAAGCAACTTGGAAATCTAAAAATTCTATGAGGGAAAGTTACCATGAATTGTTTAATAAGTAAATAAAATTGTGAGGGAGCAATTTCTAGAAGTTGGGGATAATGCAACACCCAAAGGTTTTAAAAATGAATTGAAATGCATGAAACTTTATTTTAAGAAGATATTTATAACTGTCCTTTAAATATAATTTTTTCACTTCTATGTTTTGAATTTCGAAAAATGGTCATCTACAATTATGATCTGTATGTTATTTGGAGTCTGATGGAACCAACTTGATTTTTGGTGAATAGTAACATATCCTTATGAATAGTAATATGAATATTAATATGATCCTAATGGATAGTAAATTATATTATTATTTTATGTTCTTAAGGATTTAAGATAATGGCATCATGATTAATTTTTCAAGGTGATATAAATTGAGTTATAGTTTTAAAATTGTTAATTTTTTAATAAAGTATGATTTTATTTAAAAATTAAATTACTAATATTTAGAAAATTATTTTCAAAAAATGGAGTTCATTTTTTAATTCTACGTGTCAAGAAATTGTTACGGTGAATTTTTGGGATTTTTCAGAAATTTTTGAATTTTTGTTGAATAGTGAAATACAGTAAAATATCGTATATTCAAATTATCAGTTAAATACACTATTTATGACATCATAAGTAATGTAATCCCACTAGGTTCGAACTTAAATTCCATTATTACTATTTGGGTCACATGAAGTAATACTGTTCATAGTCTTGAGGAAAAATATTATAATAATGATTAAAATAATGTAAAATCCCTCCTCCCCTCCACTATAAATATCACCCGCATTCCCCTATTCCTCTCACACCTATCAAGCCTTGAGAATTGTCTAAGTTCTAAAAAAAATACATCCCCAAGGCTCTTCCTCATGTCCTAGAGCTTCTGGTCTCAGCAAAAGGTCAAAACCAAAAGCCTTAAGGAGGATCTCAAGGAGAAGAGATCAAGAGGTAAACATCCTCTTTTATGTTCTTTCTTTTCTTTTTTGTTTTCTTTTCTACTCTTCTTCTTTTCTCACCTCCCCTTATCCAAGAATAATTAATGATCTAGTATCTTATATATTCTATATGTAATCATTTTTATGGAAGATTCACCATTATACTTCTTCTCCTCTCCCACTTATTCAAGAAATTAAAACACCATCTGTGATGTGTCAATTTACCGACATCGTGGACGATGTGATTTCAATTTCTTTTACTTCCTTCAAGACTGGTCATGAAATCATTTTTATGGTTGAAAAATATTATAATTTATTTATTATAACTTATATAAGGTTATTTAAACATTTTTTACACATTTTATTAATTTATGAAACAAAATGAGTTCATTATGATTGAAGAATCGCCAAAATGACCTAAACAAATATCAATAATGTTTTAACTTATGAATCATTCACATGTCAGAATTCGAAATAATAAATGGTATAATTTATGGTACTGGAAATATTTAAATATCATTACATTCCAATTTTGGAGTTTCACTTCAATTGAAAAGAATATCCATCATGAACTAATCATGGAAATCATGTAAAGAACGCACCCAAAACAATGGAAGGAACAAATACTAACAACTAAAGGGTGAAATGATGTAATGAAATGATAATATAATATATTATAAATATTAATGTGTTTTTTAAGATATTAATAACACTATTTTAACTATTATATAGGAGGTTTAAATAAGTTTTAAGTAAGGAAACCCCGTGGTAAGGGAATTCTTAACACAATTTCCATTATTTGGGTTAACCATCTACTTCATTATTTATGTAGTATTAAAAGTGTTTGTGTGATGGTATTTTTTTATATTATGTTTAATTATGTATATTTATAGTGTATATAAATATTCTATCCACTCTATTAAGTCTCACTTGAATTATATGATATTTATAAGAGTATTTTCTTTTAAAATCCTCTTTTAAAATTTTGGTTTACAAAATTCAAAAGCAATGTTTTTATACAATTATTCATATTGTGTGATTATGTTCTAGTCTTGGGAATTTTTTATGATGAAGGGTGGGACCTATATCTCCCTCCAATGCATTGGGTATGTGTATGTTGTAGGTCGGTTGTATGGTTACTCCAAGTGTAACTGCGATAGTTACACAAATTGTAAGGTAAATCTGAGGGTAATAAATTATAAGGTAGCTGAGAGGGTTACAGGATTATGTATGTAATTCCCTAGGATACCTTTATAGTTATATTTATGTTCTATATGTTTTTTGGAAAAATAATTTAAATCTCAATTTTTAAAAAGTATGTTTATATGGGTAACAAGTATGTTTTTTTTAAATGATTTCATACGTTACAGTTATTCATGGACTAATGTTTTTTCCCCTTCTTTTTATATACCTTACTGAGCTTTTTGTTCTCATCCCAAGTTTTTTAAGTGATTTTCATAGGTTATAAGGATGTTTAAGACAAAGAAGGAATCCAAGTTAAATGTTATCAAGATTTTTCAAAGAAAATGTGTTTTATTTAAAAAGTCTTATATTTCGGAAGAAATGGATACTGTTTTTATAGTATCATCTCTATATGAATGTGGAATGTTATGTATGTATTATATCCCAACTCTGTAAAGCTCTAAAATTTAAAATATCCTCAATATGAAAGTAAGTGAGTTCTTGACTAAAATTCAATATTATGTAATGTAATAAGGTCGGTTCCTTATATTTATATACATTAGAATATAAATATAAATATATATCTATTTATTAATACACACATATGTATATATATAAATTATATATACATTTTTATAAGTATATATATATATATATATTCATGCATTTTTTAATTAAATAAATGGTTATAATTTTTTTTAAATAATAAGGAAAATAATTATTTCCATAAAATTTATATAATTATTTTTAAAAACATTTTGAAAATATTTATATAGACTGCAATGGATGAGCCAGTAAAGGGATTTTCATTTCTAAGTCTTCCCCCAACGTTGCCTTCCTCCCCAGTATCTCGGGTCATCTGAATCTCTCCTTGGTTCTTTGATCAGTGCGTTCATGGTGTGGTGTCGTCCAATGGAAGCATCGTGTGGGCTCGTCATCTTTAGAGAACCACTTCGTGACCTGGCCATCTCCTCCCCCTAACCTTCAATCTGGTTAGGGTTTCTATCAATGTCATGATGTTGGTCCAGGATGTGGGTTCAAATGCTACGATCTGGGGATGTCGTTGTGTTCTATGTCATCTGTAGGGGACTAGGAGGATCTAACTCTCGGGTGTGGTTATGGAGGTGGCGACATGATATTCTCCTTTGGCTTGCAGAGGGGTGATTTTTCGGCGAATATGATGTTCGGGAGGTCCCCAGTTCTGGTTTTGATTTCTCCTTTTGATTCAATTTCATTTTTTGGTTCTCGTTATGCGATGTTCTTGGGGGTGCGCGGTGGCGTCGCTGCGGAGGTCTCACTTCAGTTCCGACGATCGGTCGGGGTGAAATCATGATGGCTTCATGATAGTGGATCTTGCTTTGATTATTTTGAATTGTTGTTTTTTGGAATGTAGTGGATTGATTCTTGTTTTGGTTGAATGTATGAATCGGTGGAATGGTTATTATGATCGTCTTTGTATTATGATCCTACAGTTTTTAGTCTATGGGACAATTTATCCAGTTCACTGCAATGGACGGTCTCAGAAGAGGTGTATAGCAGGGATCTTTCACCAATCATGGCTTACAAATTTGAATATTTGAGAGGGTATGGCGTTTTCCATCGGTTTTGTGCCCGTGCATCCTTGCATGGGACTTCTTGTCGAGCTGCGATGAGAAGGTGGAAGACTGTATTTATGATTTTGATGCTAGGGAGGGTATCTTCTTTGCAACTTTGAATTGGTTTGTTTTTTTCCTTTGATATTGGACTATGGGGATTTATTGTTTTTATGTCTTTGAAGTCTGTTGGGCTACCCCTTACCCATTAAAATGGAATTTATCTTAATAAAAATAATAAATTCTAGCAGTATATTTAGATATAAATTTTATACATTACATACATAGTTATATGTCTATATATTTATATATTTATTTATAAAAATTTACAAATAATTGTATATTTAGATACAATTTTGTATAATATATTTATAAATATTTATTGTAATTGCACTTATATACTATACATAAATATAATGATATATTTATATATATACATTTACATAGGATATATTTAGACAATATTGACAATACAATCACATATTTACTCACACAGGTACGCATTTATATTTCACATGTACATGCACAAATATTTACATTTGTGTATTTATTTTCAGATATTATAATATACACATAAATATATATTTTTTTATTTATACACACATATTTATATATTAACATTACTTCCATAAGTATGTATATTAATGCATTTTTATAAATTAAATAAAACAGATAATTATTTAACTTAAATAAAATGAATAATAAATATTTATTTCCATATTGTTTATATATTTAAATATATATTTTTATGTAAATGTGGTAAATATTTATTTTCAAAATTGATTTATTTTATGAAAATATAAAAAATATTCATATGATTAATTATAAATAAAAGTGCAATATGAAAAATGATAAAATTTCATTACCACAACATTTATATGATTGTAACCCCCTGAGAATTTATTCAGTATCCACTAAAGAAGGATAATAAGTCCCTTTTAAACGATGCTAAAATCCCATCAACTATTAAAAAATTAGGGTATCCCAACTAAAAACTCAGTTTTGGTGGCCTTTCAAACCTTTTGACTAAAAAAAATAGTAATTAGGGCCCCCTAGTCAACAAGGTTTATATCTCTTTTCATGCTTCAATTTGATATGTGTAGCGTTCAAACAGACATCTGGATCAAAAGTTGTGTTCATTTGAAGTTATGTCATGTTTCCAAATTATCCTAAATAATTATTTTATTTGTTAAATTTTAATTTCATTAATTTTTATTAAATGATTATAACTTGTTAATAATTCACAAATTATTAATTAATACTATTTTCTAATTGTTTTATTATCCATTTTCACCAAATATTTCTTATATTAAGTGTAAATGCATATTTAATCTTATATAAATCATATTTGATAAAATATATTATATTTATATCAATATAAATATATTATTATATTATTATATGTTTTTTGATGATATATAATTTTTTTAAAGAAATATACATTTTTTCAGCACAAAAAAAGTTTATAAATGGTTTATTTTATCTGCAGTAAAACAAAAGAGTTGATAAAGGTGGCATTTATCAGCCCTAGTAAAAAACACTCTTTAGAAGTATTTTTTTAGCAGTTATAAAAGGAGTATTTATTAGTGTTATTTTAGCATTGATAAAGTATTATTTTATTAGCATTAAAAATATCACTAATATATTGGGTTCTTTATCAGCACTGATAAAAGCATAATTTATCAGTGCTTTTAGCTACCGCAGATAAAGGGTATCACTTGAGATTATGCAATCTATAATAGTGATAGTGGTAGTTTAAACCACTGAAAATAGTAAAAAATCTGTCCCTGATACCACATTTTTTTGTACTGTTTTGACATGTCCCCTCCCTGTCAGGTTGGTGATCCACTCCTTAGTTAGGAGCAGGTTGCTTTCCAAGCTGCTAGTATCGTCGCTGTCCTCGTAACACATGGTCTTCTTAGCATTCCATGCTAGATTATCCATTCCCTCAATGGAGGGTGTTTCCATCATCTAAGATGGTACGAGAATGAAATACAATTCCATTAAAACAATGGTTCCTATGTTGTCGATCACATCCTAGAGTCCCTATATTGTGCCTCCTCACTACACTATTTCCCATTGAACATTGAAGTTTCATCCATCATTGTTGCTTCCACTACTGCCATCATTATGGATTTTTTGTGGGGTCGGGAAGATCATTGGAGATAGTGATTTGTCTGATATTGTAGCGGAATTGATGTTGGGTCAGATACCAAATGTTGCAGTTGAAATAGAGAAAACATACACAAACTTGGAAAAAATGTAACACAATGGAGAAATATTGTGGTACATCAATTACACACCACAATTGTGGATTTTTTTCTACTACAAAACCCACATAAGTGTTCAACTTAGGGCGGTATACTCGATAAAGTTAGGGTGGTACCCAACACACCACATTGAAACCTTTTTATGTAGAACACCCCCTTGAACACACACATTTTCCATATGGCTACATGCTGCCAATTTTCTAGAAGTAATTGCAGATGAAGCAAAAATAAATTGAAAACGCCAAAAATTATCGTGGTTCGGTGAAAGCCTACTCCACCCAAGAATCATTAATGTTATTATCAAATAATATTAAAAGTCTCAAAAATCACATACTTTAATTGGGGAAACAATATATGCTTCGCATTGTGCTCTCTTTCAACCACTTTCATGATCTTAGGATTCCCTTATCTTATTCATAGCCACAACATACACCGCACAACACTAATCACCAACCTGCACTACCTTATGAAGAAGAAGAAACCCCCCTTGTTGGTACAGCCACAATAGAAAGTTTCCTTCTCTCTGTTTTTTAAAACTTGATGCATGTGTGCACACTCCCTTATATAGTGCACATTGCAGACTTGAAAAATAAAAACTTGTATCGCATCTATAATTATTCTTTCCTTTTATAAGAAAAAAATTGATTCCCTTTTTTTCAAATGCTCTACATCATTGAGATTCAAGTAAATAAAATCTCATATTTCTCCGAAGATTCAAACCAAATCCTATGTTCAAAAATATGTCTCATATCTTCAAATTTTTAAAACCAATCCCAACAATAGCCACCGTGATTTAGAAATTTGAATACGTCACCACATCATTATCCATCTTGACCTTCAATGTCATGCCTAATATTGACATGACCCAACACACCCATAACAGGTGTTCAAATGCTCAAATCTAATGAATAAACACTACCACAAAAGCAGGTTTTCATAGCGCCACCCCTTAAAAGCGCTAAAAAACGTTGATAAAGGGGGGCACCTTTATCAGTACTTTTTTTATTAGCACTAATAAAGGGGGTTCTTTATCAGCACTTTTTTTACTAGAGCTATTAAAGGGTATATTTCAAAAAAACATTAAAAATAATATATTATTATATTATTATATTAATATATTTATATTGATGTAAATATAATATATATATTTTAAATATGTTTTATATAAGTATAAATAGACATTTACATTTAATATATAAGAAATTGAGTGAAAATTGCTTTAAAATATTTTTAAAAATATTATTAATTAATAATTTGCTAATTATCATTGACTAATAATCATTTAATAACAATTTGAAGACACAAAAAATCAAAAAATCAATAAAAGATCTAAAATAAGTTGAAAACGTAACTCAAACTTCGAATGACCATAACTTTTGATCCAGGTGTCCGTTTGAGCTCTACTACATATCAAATCGAAGTCTGCAGTGAGATTTACATGGTAATAAAATAAGGGACCCTTATATAACATTTTTTGAGGCCAAAAAGGCCTAGAAGGGCTCCAAAACTGAGTTTTTAGTCGGGATATCCAAATTTTTTAACGTTCGATGGAATTTCACCCACGTTTGAAGGGGGTCCTTTTTCCTTTTTTTCAGTGAGGACTGAATTTATTCAGAGGGATTATATTCATATTGATATTATGGATTTAAAATTTTATCATTTTTCACAATGTAATGTTATTTATAATCAAATATATAACAATATATACATATTTTTTATATATTCACACATAAAAAATTAATTTTATAAATGAATAATTAAACATATTTACATATAAAGTATATTTCTCAATATATAAGCTTTATGATATCCATTTTATTTAAAATAAAAATATATGTATATTTATATACCTATATAATGTGTGTGTGTGTGTGTATTAACAAACATATATATTTTATTTATATATTCTTACGTATGAATATACATATTAATATATAATATATGTAAATATATATAAATATGTATAATTATACTTACAGATACACACACACACACATATATAATATATACAAGTGTGTGTATGTTGTATATATGTATGCATGTATTTATTTATAAACACACACAAAAAATATTTTATAAATGTATTTAACTAATCTTATAAATATATATTAATATACGAATAAATCTATATATATTAATATAACTATATATATATTAATATAAATCTATATTAATATACGAATAAATATAAATAAATATATATAAAAATAAATAGATATATTATTAAATGGAGAATATAACAACATGGGGGAGTGGTAAAGGGTCCAGGTGTGTAGGGGAGAGGTCTCGAGTTCAAATCTTGGGGGAGGAAGAGACGTGTGGGCGGGTGTAGGGTGTGGGGGGCTAGCGTTGTTAAAAGGGGGTGGCGGGAGTGTGGGGTGAGTGCAGGTAGGGGCTAGGGCTGTTAAAGGGGGGGTCAAACACTGTTAAAAAAGGGCTCCAATTTAATAATTTTTTTCATTTTTTTGACTTATATCAGCGCTTTTAAAAAAACACTCATAAAAGGGGTCTTTTATTAGCGCTAAAAAATGCTGATAAATAACCCTTTTATCAGCGCTTTTTTAGCACTGATAAAAGGGACTGCCTATCTTCGATGTTAAAAGAGGTTTCTAGCACTTTTAAAAGCACTATCTATAGTAGTGAAAATGTGGTGGTTCCACCATGCAATCAACAACTAAAGAAAATTTCATATTCTTTTTCAAATAACAATTTGCAGACATGTCTTTTTGAACATCACATGTAACAGTACTCTGGGGCCTCAAAAAAGCTTCATCTGCTCGAATCAACTTGCATAGATTCCCAATTTTTTTCCTTTTGATCATGATCTTTGATCCTCTTGTCACTTTGAGAACTCCTCTTCCAGAAGAAATCATAAAACCTTGGGAATCCAACATTCCCAATGAAATCAAGTTCATTCTCAAATCAGGTGCATACCTCATGTTGGAAAGTCACAACTACAGATAGTACTTTTAAAAGCGCTAGAAACTGCTTTTAACAGCGCTAGAAAAGCATTGTTATTCTCATCGAAGATAAAAGGGGTCTCTTTTATCATTACTTAAAAAAGGGATGATAAATGCCCCTTTTATCAGCGCTAAAAAAAGCGCTGATAAAAGGGGTATTTTATCAGTGCTGTTAAAAGGGTCATTTATTAGCGTGGATGAAAGTCAAAAAAAATTAAAAAATCTTTAAATTGGAGCTCCTTTTTAACAGCGCTTGACCCCCCCCCCCCCAAAACGCTAGCCCCCACTTGCACCCGCCGGCACCCCCGCCACCCCCCTTTAACTGTGCTAGCCCCCCACCCTACACCCGCGTGCGTACTAGCCCCCCTGCACCCGCCCGCGCGCCTCTGCCTCTCCTAATATTCGAACTCGAGACCTCTCTACTGCGCGCCTGGACCCTTTACCACTCCCCCATGTTGATTTGTTCCCATTTAATGATATATCTATATATATATATATATATATTTATTTATTTATTTATTTGTATATTAATATAGATTTATATATATATAGTTATATTAATATATATTGATTTATTCGTATATTAATATATATTTATATCTATTTATTTATATATATCTATTTATTTAGTTATATTTTTGTATCTGTATATTTATTCATATATTTATAAGATTAGTTAAATACATTTATAAAATACATTTTTTTGTGTTTATAAATAAATACATACATACATATATACAACATACATACACTTGTATATTATATATGTGTGTGTGTGTGCGCGCGCACGTGTATCTGTAAGTATAATTATACATATTTATATATATTTACATATATTATATATTCATATGTATATTCATATGTATATTTATATGTATATTCATATGTATATTTATATGTATATTTATATGTATATATATGTTAGAATATATAGATAATATATATCAGTTTGTTAATACAGACACACACTAATACACACACACACTATATAGGTATTTAAATATACATATGTTTGTATTTTAAATAAAATGGATATTATAAGGCTTATATGTTGAGAAATATACTTTATATGTAAATATATTTAAATATTTATTTATAAAATTAAATTTTTATATGTGAATATATAAAAAACATGTATATATTGTTATATATTTGATTATAAATAACATTATATTATGAAAAACTATAAAATTTCTAAGCCATAACATCAATATGAATGTAATTCTTCAGAATAAACTCAGTCCCCCCTAAAAAAGGGCAAAATACCCCCTAAAAATGAGGCTGAAATTCCATCGAATGTTAAAAAAAAATTGTTTCCAGACTAAAAACTCAGTTTTGAAGGATTTCTGTACCATTCTTGACCTCAAAAAATGTGACAAAAAGTTCTCTTGTGTCGTGCATACGTAGAGATCGCTGCGGGATTTGATTTGATCTGTGATAGAGTTCAAACGGACACTCTGATCAAAAGATATGGTTGTTTGAACTTTGAGTTACGTTTTCAACTTATTTTAAATCTTTTATTAATTTTTTTGATTTTTTGTGTCTTCAAATTGATATTAAATGATTATTATTCGATGATAATTAGAAAATTATTAATTAATTATATTTTTTAAAATATTTTAAAGTCATTTCACTCAATTTCTTATATATTAAATATAAATATCTATTTATACTTTTCTAAAACAAATTTAAAATATATATATTATATTTATATTAATATAAATATATTTATATATTTATATATTTCTATCAAGATAAATATATTTGTATATTAATATATTATTTTTAATAATTTTTTTAGAAATATACTCTTTAATAGCGCTAGTAAAAAAACGCTGATAAAGAACCCTCTTTATTAGCGCTAACAAAAAAGAGTTGATAAAGAGGGTCCCTTTAACAGTGCTAAACAAAGTATTGATAAAGGGGACATATTCAACAACGCTAAAAAAGTGTTGATAAATGGGTACTTTTAACAACGTTTTTTTAACGCTGTTAAAGGGTGACGTTGTGAAAACCCACTTTTGTGGTAGTGAGTGTGAGAACAAATCCATCAAACATACAAACTTGCACCGTATTGATGCCAATAATTCTGCTTTCCAGCTTGTTATCCATTTTAACAATATCACCATTACACTCCTCAAAACTATCAAAACATTATTTTGTTTCGCATGTAAGATAAGAGCACCCATAATCTAAAATTCAGTCTTAATGATCCACATCATCCACAATTGTAAGTATTAAATCACTTGCATACCTCTCATCTTGAGTCACGGTATTCATCTCAATTGATTCTTCTTTTCTTTGCGCTTCTTTTTCTTTTTTCTTCATTCGCACTAAAAACTTCAGAGAGTTTCTTCTTCTATGACCATTTTTTGAACACTCATAGCATACAAAATCACATCTTGGTCTTGATTGACTTCCATCTCTCCTAGGTCTTGAGTCATTTCTTTGTTTTGTCGACTTTCCTTGATAGTTACGTTCACCGATCACTGTAAAAAGCCAACTACTACCTGATGATCCATCGTTGTTGGTTTTTCGTCGAGTCTTGTTCATTATTAACGATGAAATAGCATCATCCAATTTAAGAGTGTCTTTTCCAAATAATAGTGTGATAACAATATTGTCATATGAATTTATATAAAGAAGTCAATAGAAGCCATGTTTTGCCTTCTTCTTCCATTTCCACTGGCAACACGTCGCCTTTATCATCCGTCTTGATCACCACCGAAGGCAATTTCATCAAAAGTCTGGTGAACTCGTCCAAATGGTTTTCCAAATCTCCACTTTCAGACATTCGAAGGTGATACAATTGTTTTTTCAGATATAAACGATTTTTGAGAGACTTAGATTTATATTTGATTTCCTGCTCCATCCAGATCTCCTTCGAATCTGTTAGATTTATCACCTCTCGCAATGTATTGTCCGCCAAAGACAATCGAATAGTGATCATCATGAGTCAAAATATTCTTTACCCGTTGTTGTTGTAGTGTGAAATCATTTTACCCATTAAACGTATCAATATGGACAGAAATTATTGGATGCAAATCACCGATATTTAATCGGCATGAAAAGATGGATAACCTCCTCTGATACTAGATGGTGGGGAAGCAACCGAAATAAATCGAAAAACCCTAAAAATGATCGTGGTTTGGTGAAATCCTATTGCACCTCAGAATCGGTAATTTTATTATCAAATAAAATTAAAAGTCTCACAAATCACGCACTTCAATTTAAACAACAATCTTTGCTTTGCCCAGAGCTCTATTGCAACTATTACAACTGGTGTTGTGATCTCAAGCTTCCCCTCTTTTGTTTGCGGGCACACCGTGCACCCGCACAACACTAATCATGGGCACACTCCCTTATGTTGTTGACTTGAAAAAGAAAAACATGTATAGCCTCTATAATCCTCCATCAAAAATATGTTTTCCTTTTTTTTTTCAAAGGCTCCCTGTCGTTGAGATAAGCAAATAAAATCTCGTATTTCTCGGTTCAAAAATATATAGGAAACAAAACAGAACACCTAAAAAACAACTGCTCGATGTGGGGAAGGAGGTGGATCATTGGTGACCATGATTAACTCTAACAGAGAGGAGAACGACGGCAGGGAAGACAGGTGGAGGCCGGCGAGGGAGCCTTCAGAAACCAGTCAAAAACTCATTAATGAATACAATCATAGAGGAAAGGAAGATTCTATATCCAAAGTCAACATGTCAATAAAAGGTGATCCTGATATCGTATCAGTACGTAGGGTTGGGCTGTCCTGCATCTTCCCTTCTATTTGTGAGGATATATAAACTGCAAGTCAGGCAAGACTGCCATCTGAAGTCACTGCACACACAGCCAAAAACCCTCAACAGATCGCTGTCAGGGGTACCCTCTAAGCCCCCCACCCTACGCCCATCACCCCGTCACTCTACTCCCATTTTTGGAAACTCGATAACAAAAAAGTGTGCCCTAAAAACAGTTACCCCTCTCCATGGTGCATGTGGCTTCTGGAGTTGCAGAAGAGCCTTGGATCCCAAAATGTGATTAACCTTTTGATATGAGGAGTAAAGGTGGCGGTGTGTGTGTGTGAGGAGTAAAAGCATTTAATCTATTGTCTCTATCAACATATTCCCATGAAATTGCTTATTTACGCGCCATATAGTTTTAACGAATCACCCTACAGATTTACCTTATTAGCAAACTATGTCCACCCGTAGATGTCCAGTACTCCTCACACTTGATCTTGGCCATGAAACATAGAGGATGGAGATGAGCATGATGACAGAAACGGCATCTGCATGGTGCTACCCATACCCTCGCCTCCATCAATCGCCCCATGCAAGTGTTGCAGGTAACTATAATTGTAGGAACCCATGGAAGGGGTCATCACCTTGCTTTGATCACCGCCCACTTCGCAAAGCTTCGGCATTTCGGAGGCCGCCATGGCGGCATCATCATACGGAAGCTCGAACCCACCGGGCGGGGCCGCCTCAAGGGTTTGGAGCCATTGCCAGTGGTGCTCCTCTGATGTCTGGGGCTCGTGATACCCCGCCACGGGCCAAGTGGGATTTTGGTCGTACGAATTCGACTGCAGCTCAGGGTGGATCAGACACAGATCGTCCGTGTTTCCGTCGAACATCATCTCTTGATGATCGGATAAGTTGAGGTGATCGCCAGCATTGGATTGAAAGACTTGATCTTGGAGCGGGATTGGGAGGGACATGAAATGTCCGGAAGCTAGGGTGGTTAGATTATTAGGGTTTGCATGGAGACAAGGGTTGGGATTGATGGGAAAGGGGATGGGGAAGCTGTAATCATGGCCGGTGGACGCGGCACCACTGTTGGCTTGGTGAGACATTAACAACTTCTTCTTGATGCTGGAATTCCAGAAGTTCTTCACCTCATTATCTGTTCTTCCGGGCAAGTACTTGGCGATCTGAGCCCACCTGCTTCACAGTTTCATCATATCTATATCTATGGAGATTACAATTTCTGGGAAGTTTGGGTAATAACAATCCGTACATACCTGTTGCCAAGAATTGAATGGAGCTCGATGATGAGGGCGGCTTCTTGGGGGGAGAAGCTGCCACGCTTTAAGTCTGGTCGGAGGTAATTTATCCATCTCAGCCTGCAGCTCTTCCCACATCTCTGCAACCCTATTTTCAAAGACTTTGAACGAAGAACGAAGAACGAAGAACGAAGAACGAAGAACGAAGTAAAGAGATGGGATACCTGCAAGTCTTGGGACCGAACTCCAACAGCCATGGCCGTACGTGGAAATATAGTGGATGAGTTTCTCGTCTTCCTCAGGTGACCATAGACCCCTCTTGACCTTCTGCTTGTTGCAGCATGAATGTTGCCCCATTCTCTCTCTACCCCACCCACTCTCTCTCTTGCAGTTGCAGCGCAGCCAATGGCGTACTAGAGGACGCGCAATCAGTATTTGGTGTGATTTAAAAAGGGTGATAAAGTTTTCTTTTTAAAAAAAAAATAGAAGGAATAAAAGATGATCAAAGGGAGCGACAAGAAGTCCACAAAAAAATTAAAGTAGGGTTATTTTTCGACATGTGAAGAAGAAGAACAGTAGAAATAGAAGGGGGCGAAACTGAAGCCGGTGGGTCTGGGGAATTTAATGTGGAGGGGATTTGCACTGTACCCCATTGGAGATGGTCCACCAGAAATCCCAGTTGTTGGAGATGGAAACAAAATTAAAATGGAAGTGCCAAAACCTCCATACGCACCATGCACTCGTCTTCCCCCTGGCGTTTAGCTCATTCTGAAAGGACTGCGTCGCAGATGCCCCTACGGTCATCCCACAGAGACGGCCCCAGACTAATTCGTTAGTGAAAAGTGACCGAATTTGAAATAAATAAAATAATTATTTAATTAATCTGCGGAAAAGGGAAAATAAATTAATAACATCTTCAAAGCATGAAAGATAAATAATGGGTCTTTCTATTTGCAGCATTTATTTTACTACATGTATCGTGTTTTGGATAAGGATATACACCACATTTTCTTTACTTATTTTGTTCTTTGGCAGCCCCTCTTTATGTTCACACATAGACAAATATAATAATATAAGACCCTCTTTTAAATATACCTTGGCACGCGCATGAGGGTGGATTTGGGGGGCTAGCGCTGATAAGGGTGGAGGGGGTGCGGACGGGCACTGGAGGGGCTGGAAAAGCGATGTTAAAAGGGGGCTCAAGCGCTATAAAAGCTTTTCTGATTTGCAGGATTTTTTTAAATTTTTTTAAATTTTTTTAAATTTTGTTTTAAAAAAAATTGAATTTTTTTTACTTTTATCAGCGCTAAAAAAAGCACTGATAAAAGGGATCTTTTATCACCGTTAAAAAGAAAGCGCTGATAATTATCAGCGCTTCTTTTTAGCGCTGATAAAAGACCCCTTTTATCAGCGCTTTTTTTTAGCTCTGATAAAAGGGGTCTTTATCAGCGTTTTTTGGAGCGCTGATAAAGGGGACCCCCTTTATTTTTGCCGGCTTTAACAGCGCTTTTCTAGCGCTGTTAAAGGCCATTTTTAGCACTGATAAAAGACATATTTGTAGTAATGCTTACCGTTGGTGGTGGGATGGTAATGATTGGGGGGGGAGTGGGTGAGGGTAGGTAGCAATGTCAAGTCCCCGGGTCTGCGTTTTTTCTGCAATTTCTTTCCTTAACATTGTGTTCTGTGGTGGAAGATGTGATCGAACTTATATGTAAACATATATATACATTTGTGTATATATATATATATATAATTTTTAAAAAGGTGAGATATTGTTTTATAACAAATGGATAATAATTAATTCCATACAAGTTGTAGAATTTTTTTAAAATACATTTTTAAAATATTTTTATATATTGTATATTTAGATGTAAATTTTATACATTGCATATATATTTATGTCTATATATTTACATATATATTTATACATATTTACATATAATTGTATATTTTGATATAAATTTGTTAAATGTATTTATAAATATTTATAGTAAATACATCAATACAATATTTTTAATGATAATGATATATTTATAAGAATACATTTATATACGACGTATTCACATAATAATAACACACACACACATACACACATATCTACACGCACACATACACATTTATATTTCACAGGTACATGCAAAAATATTTACCTACATGTATTTTTTTCATATATTAGAATATACACACAAATCTATATTTTTATTGGCACAAACATATTTATATATAAACATTACTTGTATAGGTATATATATATATTGAATATACTTTTACAAAGTGATTATAATGAATAATTTTTTTATTTTAAATAAAATGAATAATAAATATTTATTTTCAAATGGTTTATATATTTAAAAACACATTTTTATATAAATATGTTTAAATATTTATTTATAAAATTGATTTATGTAAATATAAGAAAACATGAATATATTTAATTATAAATAAAACTAAATTATAAAAAATGATAAAATTTTGAAAACATATAATATCAATATGAGTGTAAGTCCTGAGAATAAATTTAGTCTCTACATAAAAGGTTAAGAAGACCCACTTAAACGAAGCTGAAATCCCATCTAATATTAAAAAATTAGGATATTCCAACTAAAAACTCAATTTTGGAGGTCTTTCAGACCTTTTTGACCTTGAAAAAATAGTGAATGATGTCCCCCCATGTCAACGTGTCATATATCTCTTTGCAGACTTTGATTTCAAATGCGGTAAAGCCCAAACAGATATGAGGATAAAAAATTGTGGTTGTTTGAAGTTCAAATCATGTTTTCAACTTATATTAGATCATTCAATAGTTTATTTGATTTTTATTTTATCTAATTGTTATTAAATGACTATTATTTGATAATAACTAGAAAATTATTAATTAATATTTTTTTCTATTTATTTTATAAGCCATTTTCACTAAATAACTTATATATTAAGTGTAAATGAATATTTATCCTTCTATAAATCATATTTGACAAAATATATTATATTTATATCAATGTAAATATATTTATATATTAATATATTATTTTTAATGATATTTATTTTTTATGAATATACCTTTTATCAGTGATAATAAAAAATGCTGATAAAGGACACCCTATATCAGCACTAAAATAAAAGCACTAATAAGGAGTACCTTTTATCAGTGCAGAAATAAAAGAGTAGATAAAAGCCACCTTTATCAGCGCTTTTTTTATTAGCGCTGATAAAGTGTACCTTTTATCAGTACTAGAAAAAAGTTCTTATAAAACATACCCTTTATCAGCGCTTTTTTGTAGCGTCGATAAAAGATTCCCATTATCATCACTTTTTCTAACACTGATAAAGGATGCCTTTATCAGTGCTGATAAATGCTAACACTGGATAAACTCAAATATATAGCAGTGAAAATATAAAAATATACTTTAGGTCATTCCAACTACACCGCACATCTGAACGATGTGTGGTTCCTTCATATGGTTTAAAAATGAATCAAAGATCATTATCAAATAATACCATGATAATCAGAGACCTTTTTCAGGGTTTTGAGTACGCAATGCACATTTTGAACTAAAATATCATTTTTAATATTGTAGACATGCACTTTTAGTCACACATTCCACCTTGCACATTGGAATGACATGTGGTTAATTCATACATGTTACAAATGAATCAAGGATTCTTCTCTTGGAGTTTTAGGACATGTTGAGTGGGTTTCTTAGTTTTGAGTATGTAACATATGATTTGAACCAAAATATCATTTTTATATTCAAAACATGCACATTTAGTACACCATCCACCCCACACATTAGAATGATGTGCAATTAATTTCTACATGTTACAAATGAATCAAAAACCATTTTCATAATTTTTGACAAAAATCGAAGCACATTTGATCAGATTTGAGTACGTGACATGCATTTTGAACTTTTTTATCCCTTAAAATGAAGAAATACACTTCAAGTCATTTTAATTACAATGCTTGTCACAATGATATGCAGTTCAATCCTACAGGTCAAAAATAAATTGAAGATCACTATCCTAGAGTTTCATGATAATATGAGATAATTTGCCCAGTTTTTTTATACGAGACACGTTTTGAACCAAAATATCAATTTTATATTCAAAACATACACTTTTAGTCACACTATCCACCTCACACGTTCGAATGACATGCAATTAATTCTTACATGTCTCAAATGAGTCAACAATCATCTTCACAGAGTTTGACAACAATCCGAGCGTGTTTGATCAGTTTTGAGTGTGTAACATTTGTTTTGAACTTATTTAACACTACAAATAGAAAAACACACTTTAGTTCATTTCTTTCTATAATGTGAGTCGTAATGATGTTTGGTTCATTCCCACAATACACAATTTAATCGACGATCTCTATCATAGAGTTTTATGATAGTCTGATATTATTTGATTGATTTTAAGTACGTGACACATCTTCTGAACCAAAATATTATTTTTATATTGAAATCATGTATTTTAAGTCACACCATTCACCCATTATGTCATAATGATGTGCGGTTAATCCCTACATGTCGCAAATGAATCAAAGATCATTATTGTAGAGTTTTGCGATAATCTTAGTGTGTTTGATTACTTCTGAGTATGTTATGTGCATTTTTAACTTTTTGACATTTAAAAAGAATAAAATACATTTAAGGTCATTCCGACTACGCCACACATCAAAATTATGTCTGGTAAATTTCTAAATGCCACAAATGAAATGATGATCATTATCCTATAGTTTCATGAAAATATGATACGGTTTGGTTGGTTTTGAGTATGCAACCCATGTTTTGACACAAAATATCTTTTTTATATTGAAAACATGGCCATTACACACATGAAACTAAAATAATAAAAATAAGATGTAGATAAATTTATTTTTAAGAATGAAGATGAAGACATACCTGAATGTCCTGAAGACCTTCTTTTTATTTTATTATGGATAATCTCCCTTTTTAAGGGATGAAGGGGAACCCGTACATGACCCGTAGGCCTAGGGCACAAGGCCCGACACGACCCACAATACATGACCCGAAGGCCCAGAAGCATACCATGCCTAATACATGACCGGTAGGCCCAACCCATTAGAACTGCCCTTCCCCAGCTTCTGCATCATTGATCTCATAGCTCCCCACCTTGCATTGCTGACCGGTTAGCATTGACTCATACAAAGCTGCACTGTGTCTAGTCCCAATGGCGGTAGTCATACCCTCTCATTCGTCCAATCCGATTAGCTCTGCTTCTGGTGACTGCTATTCTTGTTTCTATGATCCTCTTATGTGGCCTGCTCTATGTGAACTGGGCTACTCCATGGTCTTTGTGGCCAGAATGCCCTGAGGCCCGAAGGCCTTTGATGACCCCAAGGCCCTTGAGACCCGTAGACCCAAACCGGAGGCCCGAAGGCCCAAATTGGATGAATAGTTCAAAATACTACAATACCGAACAATACCTACAACAGTACTGCTAAAGTACCACAAAAAATTCACCTCCACCCGGTTTTGAACTTGGGTCTCTTGGATGATAAGCATGAGCCCTTACCACTCGGGTACGGGCTCATTGGAAAAAAGATGCAGACATACAAGTCCCAAAAATATTAGCAAAACTTCCAGTTACAGAATAATTTTCATCTAAATATCCACAATAAAAAATTGATAAAATTATAATAGAAATAGTATATCAATAATTAAAAACAAAAAAAAATCAACATAAATGATGTACACATTTACAACAGATTGTCCTGAATAATTTTACTTGTATCATGTTGTCAATAACTAGTTTGTAGTTATTGTCAAATCAAACGAACACACTATGCACCTCAAGTTTGTTTTTGTATGAAATAAATCTTTATTTGTTCATATAATAAAAATTCTTGTTGCTTAGTATGGTGGTTAGATTTAACAATAAGTACCATCTAGTTATTGAAAATATGATACCTACATGATTACAAATACCCTTTGTGCATTTGATTTATTTTATCTCATTTATTCATGAATTTGGTTTGTTTCAATTCATATTCATCTTCCAATCCATTTATTTTTCTTCTATCATGACCATTGATAATTGAATGAAAAAGGAACATTAAAATTTTGCAACTCACAACCCTAAAGAAGGCATCACAATTGTTAACTTTAGGGGAAATCAGGTTTAAAAATGGTATCTAGACAAACATAATTCGACAAAATGCTAAATTACTGAACCAAGGGAAATAGGGTATTTCCATATTGAGGAGGGTATACCATGACCATTGGGTCTTCCTCTTCTCAAATCCAAAAACAATCATGAATTAATCAACATATTTTCTAAAATCCAACTACACCTGAACCCTGAAATTACAAAACCCTAAAACACTTTCCAAATCTAATTACAAACTAATTAATCTATTTTTATTCCATCTTTTAATTTTTCAAAATTGAATCAAACCAATTTTCTTTCATCGCTTTCTTAAAATTAATAAATTAAATATTTTAAAAACCCAATCAAGATAAATTGACCGTCTTTGTGGGTTCGACCTTGAAATTTCCTAATACTACGCTTTAATTAATTAAGTATCATAGTTTGTGTTTTTTTATATTTTTTTCATAGACCTATAGGGAACTAATGATGTCTTTTGTGCCTATAAAATTGGTGTTGTTTTTAGGGACAATTGGTTTTTAGTTTTTTAAGATTTTAATTTTAATTTTGTTGGTTTATTTAAATTTATCTTTTTTACGTTGGGTATTTTTCGCTTCAATTCTCAGATTTAAACCATTAATGCACACACTATTGGAATTTGTGCTATTTGTAAGGGGCTATTTGCGACGGGATCCCGTCGCAAATAGCCGGTTGCAGAAAACGGCGTCGCAAAAATGTTTTTTGCGATGGGAAACTTCCCCATCATAAATAACTCTCTGATTATATACATTATATATAAATGAACTTATTGCGACAGACCCGTCGTAAATAGTATTTGCGACGGTACCAAGGGCCTGTCACAAATACTATTTAAAATTACATTTTAAAACTATTTGCGACGGGATCCCGTCACAAATAATAACCAAAATAAAATAAATATATATTTATTTAAATTATAATTAATGAAAAATAATATTAATATTATTAAAAATAATAATAAAAAATATTAAAATTCTTAATATTCTCAAAAAAAATATAAAAAATTCATAAAATATTATTATTATTATTATTTGTAAAATAAAAAAACATTAAAAAATATAATACTAAAAAAATATATTTAATAAAATTATGATAAATGAAAAAATAATATTAATATTATTAAAATAATAAAAAATATTAAAATTCTCAATATTCACAAAAAATATAAAAAAACTCATAAAATATTATTATTATTAGTAAAATAAACAAACATTAAAAAATATAATAGTAATAATAAATAATAAAACACTAAAAATAAAAAAAATTATACAATATTCGCATCAATATAAAAGACAGAAACTGAAAATAGTTCATATTACAACAAATCGTTAATTCAAGTGTTTTTAACATAAAAAAATCACTAGGGGGGGTCATCTTATGGAGGGGGTGGAGGAGCTGTAGGAGATGGTTGAGGAAACTCCATCCCTAAACTACGAGTCAGACAACACATATACTCCATCTGCTCGTGATTCTGCTACTACTGCTGCTGTCATCGACACATCTCCTCCTCGTGCTGCTGCTGCTGCTACTGCCGACGCATCTCTTCACGCTGCTTCTACAAACTCTCTATAAGCTCAGCCTGAGTTCGCAACTACTCCTGATACTGTGAGGCAGAAGATGATGTCTCTTTACGAGCTCCTCTCGAGTTGAACGACGACATCATAGCAGTACCATAATAAGTACTAGGAGTCACATGAGAGCTGATACCAACTACTCGGCCCTTCTCAAAGCCATACTGAGTCGCCTGCATCTATGCCACCTCATTGAAATGGTGGGCACTGGTCTGATCAGTCGCCTTGTCCTGACTCCTAGCCTGTGTCTGAGAGGTCACAACCTCATATGACTACTTCAATTCCAATTTTAAATTAAAATTGTGAAAATACCAGGAAAGTTCAGTCAGAGGAAAAACCTCTGACCATTTATTAAAAGAAATAAAAAGTGCAGTAAACAAGGAAAAGGACAAGGGAGAACATCATGCCCAAACCCACTCAAGAATTCCCACCGAAGAAATACAATTACATACCCAACCATCACTCACAAACCAAAAATCCATTCCATTGAGCAAACACATTCAACCAACAGCTCATCTGCAATATCAAAAAATCACCACTGTATTCAGCTTTCAGCAAGACACCTTTGAGAAGCCGACAAACACCAATCACAGCGAGAAGAACCACCCAGACAAAGATCCACCATCATTTTCAGCACAATCAGCGCAACCATCATAGCGCGGAGAAGACACCACCAAGAAATGAACAAAATCCGCCACAATTTCACTGCTATCAAGTGATAAAAAACCAAAGCAAGACCTTCAAGGAGAGCCATACGTAACTGGAATCCCGAAACAGGAGACCCTCCCCCCTCCGCGCAGTACTGGGACCAGCACCAAGCCAAGCCCGTAATGAATCCAGTCCAGCCAAAGCCAACGCCCGCCGACACGCAACCGAGGTCCAAGGAAAACGCCTGAAACTCGCCTAGAAGGAGAGGCACGTCCAGATCCAAACCGCCAGACCCTTCGCAAGGCCAGATCCATGCCACCAGACCCTTCGCAAGGCCAGATCCACGCTGCTAGTGGCTGGATCACTGTACATCCTCCGATAAATGTCGTACTCCGTAATATCGGGATGCTCGACACCCTTAAAAATATAAAATAAAATGTTTATATTTAAAGTTATATAAAATATTTAAAAAAGATACTTAACCAATGCTCTCTATACATATTGAATTTTCTGCTACCAGCTTGATGTGTCATCTTCTGTCTCCCCCGGTTCTGCCGACCCACCGAAGACCTCATCTGAAATCCACCACTCAACCAGTGTATACATAATCCATCTCAAACGTGATATGAAATGTACTCTGGTTGATGGGATCTATACAACTCATCAAAATCTATCACTCCTGCTTTCTTAATGGCCGTCCTTCTCAAATTGTGCAAAAACTGACGGAAACAGTCACACATAGATGCCTCCCATGTCACGTGGATAGCGTCACGCATGATATCATTGATGTGATACCATAAAACCTATAAATAATTTATAATATCAAGTTATTAATAAAATAAATTTCAAAATAAATATTATTTATTTACGTACCAGCCAATGATTGAACATGTCGAGCTGCACATCAATGAGAATCTGTTCTCATGTGATCCATGGTTGAGAAAAATAATTGCGCAAGATAGCGCTCCCCTATCCAACAGCTACATGCACAAAACTATGAAAAAAGAATAAATAATCAAACAATTAGTATATATATAAATAAATTAATGAAAGATAACTAAAATATACAGGTTTCCATACCTCCCGTGTGCATGGATTGAAGCCAAGATGTGGACGTCTCTCGGGGATCGGGTCAGGAATCATCAGTCATGCAAGACCGTGCCCCCTCCACATGCCCCCTGAACTGCCAGTAGGCTAAGGGTCCTATAATCCCAAATCCCCCTCATCCAAAGGTAGCTCAGCCTCCTGTAACTCACAAAATAGATCATGGTCCATCTGAAACACAAAATGATTGTTGTTAACAGATAGTTGAAAATAACTATTATATATATATATATTAGTTATGATTATAACCAGCATTTAATTATGTCAATGTTCACCTTCATCATCATCTTCATATCTGACGATGTCAATGTCTTCATATTCCTCCTCAGCATCATCAATATCCATATGAGTTTCAGTTTCATTATCTATTGTCATTTCAAATGTATTTGTAACATCATTAACATCATCACCATCAACCCTTAATTGTGGGGTGTCATCATTGATATTCACATCTCTTTGTGAGAAATATTTTTATTAGTCTCTTGAAAAATTTCAATTCCTTCCACTTCAGTGGAACCACATTCAGTTGGAGTAAACTGATTTTCCCGAGATTTCATTTTTATTATGCTCTTCAAATCACTCAGGTCTCTTGAAGTAGAACAATACTTTGCATAATAAATTTGATGTGCCTGTTGAGCCAGTAAAAATGATTCATTTACTGCAAGAAGACTTTTATATTTAATATCGACGATTCTATGAGTCGGATGAACACACAAGCCTCTCTCAGTATCCAACCACTGACATTTAAACATTGTTATGTAATTCTATCCTAGAAAACACAGCTCAATAATTTCATCCAAAATGCTGTAAAAGTCAACTTCAGTTTCTCTATAATGCGATTCTCCTAAACAAACTCCATTGTTCGTTGTTTTTTATTCCCCATATGCACGTGTATGAAATCAAAAACCATTCACCACATATGCATTATAAGATTTAACCATTTTGGATGGTGGTTTACTTAATATACATAGTTGCTTATCAATTTTATCAGCATGTTGAGACACCTGAAAATTTGTAAAAAAATTATCAATATAATAAAAAGTAAACTGAATTGATAACAAACCATCAATAATTTATGTTACAAGTTTTTGAAACCATTGAGAATTTTTTTTTGTCTGCATTCTTCAAGAGCAGCTGCTGTAATTTTTTGAAGTTGTTTCTTGATATGGTTATCATATAACCTACAAATAAAATAAGTTTACATACTGTAACATAAATTATAGAATAATTCATAGAAGCACTCAGAGTACAAATGATGTCATTTCTTCACAGTTGAGCAGAACATATATATGAGCTCTGTGATGTTCATCGTATGAAAGCCATCATTCTAGAACTCCACCGAAGCCAAGATTTGGATGATTAAAAACTGATAATTTATTGTTCATTTTGTCATTAACATTTCCCTCATTCCATCCCATGCAGTTGTGTTTTTAGGGATATTCAGATTCAAAATAGTGAGAGCAGAAAAAAGAAATTTCCTCTTGCAAATAAGCTTCAATAATTGAGCATTCAACTGCTGCTTTTTTGCGTACTTTTTCTTCAATTTCTGCATGCATCTCTCGAATGAGTACATACATCGAAACTGTACTCGACCCCCACATTTAGCTTCATGTGGAAAATTTAATATCATATGTTCCATTGATTCAAAGAAAGATGGTGGAAAGATTTTTTCCAGTTTACATATAATTATAGCAACATCTTATTCCAGTTTTCTTAGCGCATCATAGCCTATTATCGCTGCACAAATGTCTCAAAAAAAATATGATATATCTGTTATCAAATCCCAAATCATAGAATTCAACAAACATTTGAATCCAATCAGCATAAGTCTTTCCATTATAACATGACGATCATGAATTTTTAATCCTGTAATATGAATATTCTCAACACATCTTCCCAAATTAGAAGTATATCCACAGATAAGTCTCAAATCTATAATCCACTAACAAAATAATAAGTGACTCTCTTTGGATAGTGTATAAGCTGCTTTTGGCTTTATTAATCTCTGTGATCTGACATTTTCAAACAGTTTAAGTTCTGGTCGCCTGCAAATTTGGCTAAGATCTAATCATGCTTTTACAGTATCTTTGGTCACACCTAGTGTATCCAAAATTGTATGAAATAAATTATCAAAACAATTCTTCTCAATATGAATGACATCCAACATGTGGCGGACCAACAAATCAAACCAATATGGAAGATCCCAAAAAATGCTCCGTTTTATCCAATTATGTTCTTTTCTAAAGGCATGAATTTTCTGTTGGTTTACTATTGACCCAAATGTGATGTGAGGTAATGAAAATACAACTGATTTTAACTCTGTACCTGAGATCATTTTTTGAGGTTCATCCCTTTCAATTGTGCCTTTTATGAAATGATATTTGTTCCTTCTAAAAGAATGTTTGGTTGGAAGAAATATGTGATGACAATCAAAATCGAACGTTTTTTTCCATTGACGAGCATAAAGGATTTTTTGTCTTTCATACAGTAAGGACATGATTTCAGACCATGTGTAATCCATCCATATAACATGCCATATGCCAGAAATTCACTAATCGTCTACATCAATGCATCTTTTAATATGAAATTTTGTTTTGCAGTAACATCATATGTACTAACACCATTACTCCACAATGCATTTAACTCATCAATCAATGGTTTAAAATAAACATCAATATTCTTTTTCAGATGTCCTGGCATTAATAAGGTCAAAAATATATAGGGATCCTTCATCAACATCCATAGACATAAATTTTACGGAGTTATAAAGACATGAAAACATGAATACAGACTACCAAAGAACCAAACAGATAGAAACTGTCAGTAGAAATACCCAATCGCACGTTTCGGACTTCTAAAGCCAAAGAGAGATGCACACGGTCAAAATGTTTCTATGTATCACTATCAGATGGATGATTCAAGATTTTATTGGTTGAAATATTAGTTTTGTGCCATGACATCATTGACGCTGTGTTCTAAGACATAATTAAATGTTGTATCCTAGGTGTAAGGGGAACATATCTCAACTGTATTACAGGAATCGATCTAGACTTCCCTAGTTGAGCTTCTTTATACCTCAATTTTCCACATGTGGGACAACTATCCAATAACTCATTTTAACTAGAATATAAGATGCAATCATTTTCACATGCATGAATCTTTTGATAACTAAGGCCTAGATTACAAACCAACCTCTTGCTCTCATAGTAATTTGCAGGAAACACATTTCCTTCAGGTAACATTGTTTTAACAAAAGAAAACATCTGATCAAAACAGTTGTCTGAAATTTCATTATCTGATTTAATAGCCATAAATTTTGTAACCACTTCTAATTTTCTTATCTTGCAACCAGGATATAATGCATCCTCAACAGACCTCAAAAACTCATAAAATTCAAATGGTGCCAACTCAGGAGTTAAATCGATATCATCTTGAATTTCAGTTTGTTGAACAGATGGACCTGCAACATCATGTACTAAATTTTGAAACTATGATGGATCTAGAATCAAGTTATTAGTATCTTCTCTGGAACTGCGTTCACCATGTTGATACTAGAAAACATAATCTGGTTGAAAACCAAACCGCAAGAGATGTCCCCCAACCTTTTCAAATGTGTCAAACGTTCTTAGAGAACATTTTTTACAAGGAAACTTAATTGCATCTTCTGAAACATATTTTGGTTTTGATGATGCAAATGATAAGAAAGCTTCAACACCCTCAATATATACAGGATTTAAACCAGAACCGTTTGGATTTTTGCACTGATTTATCCAAGCGTGATCATCTAATAATGAATGATGTCGATTTCCTTGTTCCATATTTTTCTATAAAATATAAAATCATCACCGTTTTTGACTAATTTGAAATTATAAAAACACTATATGAAAAAATAAGATAAATAATTACAACTAATTCTTAATAATTACCATTAATTTTGGGTGACATAACTTCCAATGGATTGACGACTACTCTTTTGTCCGACAGCTCATTTACTTACAAAATTCCCTCATTGAAAAAACAATGAAGAATCTGCTCGGAGGTACACATATTCATTCTCGTGCATAAGAGAATGTATAAGAATAGATCCGAGTAGATTCTTTATTGTGATTTTAGTGTGAAAAAGATGCAAGTAAATGAACTGTCGGACAAAAGAGCCCCCTTTTCGTCGATGATTCATCTTCTTGCAACTATCACTGCCTAAAAACATTATGAAAAATGTGGTCCTATGAATGCATATTCGAAATCGTGCATACAAGATTGGATATGCATACATAGAAGCATACTTTTCATAATGTTTTGAGTCGGTGAAAGTTAAAAGAAGAAGAGTCATCAAGTAAAAGGAGCGTCGTCAATCCATTGGAAATTGTGCCAAGTTATTACAAGTTATTACAATTTATTACAATTGATATTATTGCTCATTATTCCTAATTATTACTAATTATTACTAATTATTACTAACTATTCCTAATTATTACTAATTATTACTAATTATTCCTATTTATTCCAATTTATTCATATTTATTCCTATTTATTGCTAATTATTCCTAATTATTCCTAAGTTTGGCTAATTATTGCTAATTATTAAAAATTATTCGTATTTATTCGTATTTATTCCTATTTATACTTATTTATTCCTATTTATTCCCAATTATTTCTATTTATTCTTATTTAGTTCTATTTATTTCTATTTATTTCAAATTATTTCTAATTATTCCTAATTACTGCTAATTATTATTAGTTATTCATATTTATTCCAATTTATTCCTATTTGTTCTTATTTATTTGTATTTATTCGTATTTATTGCTAATTATTAATAATTATTTCTAATTGTTACTAATTATTTCTATTTATTTTTAATTATTGCTATTTATTACTATTTATTACTAATTATTCTTAATTATTCCTATTTATTTATAATTATTGCTATTTATTACTAATTATTCCTAATTATTCTTATTTATTCCTATTTATTACTAATTATTCCAAATTATTCCTATTTATTGCTAATTATTACTATTTATTGCTAACTATTACTATTTATTGCTAACTGTTACTATTTATTGATAATTATTACTATTTATTGCTAATTATTACTATTTATTACTAATTATTACTATTTATTGGTAATTATTACTATTTATTGCTAATTATTACTATTTATTGCTATTTATTACTATTTAATACTATTTAATACTATTTATTTTTATTTATTCCTATTTATTACTAATTATTTCTATTTATAACTAATTATTCCTATTTATTACTAATTATTCCTAATTATTACTAATTATTCCTAATTATAACTATTTATTTCTAACTATTTCTAATTATTTCTAACAATTTCTATTTATTTCTAACTATTCTTATTTATTCCTAATTATTGATATTTATTTATAATTATTGCTATTTATTTCTAATTATTGCTAATTATTCCTAATTATTGATAACTATTCCTATTTATTTCTAATTATTCCTATTTATTGCTGATTATTTCTAATTATTCCTATTTATTTCTAATTATTCCAATTTATTCCCAATTATTGCTAATTATTCCAATTTATTGCGAATTATTCTTATTTATTGCGAACTATTCCTATTTATTACAAATTATTCCTATTTATAACGAATTATTACTATTTATTCCCATTTATTAGGAATTATTCCTATTTATTACTAATTATTGCTATCTATTAGGAATTAATCCTATTTATTACTAATTATTGCTATTTATTAATAATTATTGCTAATTATTACTAATTATTTCTATTTATTACTAATTATGACTATTTATTACTAATTCTACCTAATTATTCTATATTATTTCTAATTATTCCAAATTATTACTATTTATTAGTAATTGTTGCTATTTATTCATATTTATTACTAATTATTCCTATTTATTACTTATTATTTCTATTTATTACTATTTATTCCTATTTATTACTATTTATTCCTATTTATTACTATTTATTCATATTTATTACTATTTATTCCTATTTATTACTATTTGTTCCTATTTATTACTATTTATTTCTATTTATTACTAATTATTTCTATTTATTCCTATTTATTGCTAATTATTGCAATTTATTGCTAATTATTCCTATTTATTGCTATTTTTTCTTATTTATTTCTAATTATTGCTATTTTTTTACTAATTATTGCTATTTATTACTAATTATTGCTATTTATTACTAATTATTTCTAATTATTAGTAATTAGTGCTAATTGTTACTAATTATTACTAATTATTAATAATTATTTCTATTTATTACTAATTATTGATATTTATTGATAATTATTGCTAATTATTTTTATTTATTGCTAATTATTGCTAATTATTCATATTTATTACTATTTATTCCTATTTATTCCTATTTATTCTGATTTATTCCTAATTATTGCTATTTATTCCTAATTATTGCTATTTATTACTAATTATTGATATTTATTTCTATTTATTACTATTTATTCCTATTTATTTCTATTTATTTCTAATTATTGCTATTTATTCCAAATCATTGCTATTTATTCCTAATTATTATTGTTTATTCCTATTTATTAATATTTATTCCTATTTATTCCTAAGTATTCCTATTTATTACTAATTATTACTATTTATTACTAATTATTCATATTTATTGCTAATTATTCTTATTTATTACTAATTATTCCTATTTATTACTAATTATTTAAATTTATTGCTAATTATTGCTAATTATTGCTAATTATTCCTATTTATTGCTATTTAGTACTAATTATTCCTATTTATTACTAATTATTAATAATTATTCCTATTTATTGCTAATTATTACTGTTTATTCCTATTTATTTCTATTTATTCCTATTTATTACTATTTATTCATATTTATTACTATTTATTCCTAATTATTGCTATTTATTCTTAATTATTGCTATTTATTCCTAATTATTGCTATTTATTTCTATTTATTACTATTTATTCCTATTTATTCCTAAGTATTCATATTTATTACTAATTATTACTATTTATTACAAATTATTCTTATTTATTACTAATTATTCCTATTTATTACTGATTATTCTTATTTATTACTGATTATTCCTATTTATTGCTAATTATTACTAATTATTGCTAATTATTCCTATTTATTGATAATTATTCCTATATATTGCTAATTATTTCTATTTATTGCTAATTATTCCTATTTATTGCTAATTATTCATATTTATCTAATTATTCCTATTTATTACTAATTATTACTATTTATTACTAATTATTACTATTTATTACTAATTATTACTATTTATTACTAATTATTAAAAATTAGTACTAATAATTTTAATTTATTATTACAAATAAATACTGATAACAGAACAATTTAAATATAATTTAATCACAACTAATCAAAAATAATTAAAATTAACATAAAAAATGAAATAAATACTAAATTAAAGAAAATATAAATACCTTTAAACTTGATCCTCTATTTTTGTAGATGGCTTCACAACTTTTTTGTGAAAAAAAATAACTCACCCGAATTTTCTCTTTGAAAATTGAGTTTAGAGAGAGTGTGTGTAAGAAATGAGAGGTGGATTTAAAAAAACGGATGGGGGTATATATATGTTAGATTAGTTGCGACGAGACTATTTGTGACGGGTTGCCCGTCACAAATATAATTTTTTACGGCGGGACCCGTCGCAAAAACCTCCGCCCATATTAATTACGGTCGGCGATTAAAAGAGTATTTGCGACGGGACCCGTCGCAAAAGGTACCTACCGACACACTATTTGTGACGGGAGAACATCCCGTCGCAAAAACACATTTACCGCCGCCGGGTATTTGCGACGGGCCCCGTCGCAATTACCCGCAGACTGACGCCTTATTTGCGACGGGGGAATCCCCCCGTCGCAAATAACCTTCCCGCGGTTTGCTGCGCAAACCGCGCCAAACCTTTTGCGACGGGACCCCAAATCCCATCGCAAATAACCAAGTATTTTCGACGGGTAGAACCCCCCATTGCAAATAACCTCTGGGATGGACTCTTTGCGACGAGATTAATTCCCGTCGCAAATAGCCCGTTGTAAAAAGCTATTTATACCGTAGTGACAACTATAAAAACATGATCAGAGAGAAAATACATCATTGAGGCCACATACCATTCCACACCAAACATAGAAAGTAAAATCAATACAACCATGGCGGGCGTTGAAGAAAACCTACCCGTTGGAGTTCATCAAAGAGATCAGGGGCTGCAGACACTCAGAGACTACGGACGTCTGTCTAACATGGGTTTGTAACCAAGCATCCTAGCACCCCTCATTATAGAAAATCACTTCAAGATCAAGCCCAAAATAATTTCAATGGTCACAAACATCATGCAATTCACCGAATGTTCACATAAAGATCCGAAAAACCTTCTAGGCAATTTCCTCGAGCTCTGTGATGCATTTCAATTCCCAAATGTCTCAAGTGATATGGTAAGACTTTGTATTTTCCAATATTCATTACGTGATCAATATTGAGATTGGATTCAAAGTCTTCATGCACATTCCATCACTACATGGGATGAGTTGGCCAGAAATTTCATCACCTGCTTCTTTCCACCATCTAAGTCAATGGACATATGAGTAAATATTCTTACCATTTGTAAATTTGAATATGAATAATTGTATTTTTCATGGGAAAGATATAAATATATGAATTAAAAATGCCCCCTTCATGGAATAGAGTTGTGACTGCTTATCCAAACTTTCTATAAGGTTTTGTCTGAGGGACACTAGTTAATTATTGATGATATAGCTGGAGGGTCATTAATGAAGAAGTCACCTTAAGCAAGCTTCAACTTGCTGGAAAAAATGACGAGCAATAGTTTCCAGTGGAAAGGAGAACAAACACAATGAAAAGGCATTCATGCAATCAACAACAATGACTAGATAGTGGCACAATTGGATTCATTGACCAAGAAAATGGACATCATGTTGGGCCAGCATCAAAACACCAAAGGTATGTTTATAGAAGATTCCAATTATGCAGATTACAATCGAGGTAATAAATTTCAAGGATGAAGACCACAACAACATCAATAGGGACATGAGCTTCAACAACAAACACAATGGAATAAAAAACAAGAACTATAGGGGCCCACACTGACAAGCCAGGTCTATACATTGGAAGAGATAATGGCTACATTCATGAACTCTTTTGGGGATATACTCAAAGAAATAAAAGAAGAAGAGTCCAACTAAAAGGCCACATTACAGAATTTGGAGTGTCAAGTTGGTAAATTTTCTGATTAGATTAGAGAGAGACCTAAAGGTATGCTACTAGGATGCCCTAAAGTACACCCACATGAATATTTGAAATATATACAACTTATTTGTGGGAGGAAAACAAAAGGAAGTGGTATAATTTTTTTGGGAAAACAACCAGTGGAAGCAAGAGAAGGGGAAGCTAACAAGGAAAAAGTTGTTGAAGCATAATAAGCAGAACCACCTTAGTACAAACAAATACTGCCTTTCTAGAAAAAATGGTGCAAGTATAGAAGAATGTTCAGAAATATAAGTTCTTGGAACACTTTAAAAAATTTCATATTAATATACCTTTTGCAGAGGATCTCACAAACTTGCCGACATATTCAAAATTCATGAAATAGATGGTAACCAACAAGAAGAAGCTAGAAGAGATTTTCACCATCCCACTCACACGAGAGTGTTTAGATATGGTATCTAAGGACCTAACTAAGAAGAAAAGTGATCTAGTTAGATTTTTAATTCCCATATTTATTAGAGCTAACAAGTGTGGAAAATCTTTATGTGACTTAGGTGCAATTGTTAATATCATGTCATACACAACATTCAAGAGTTTGGGGCTAGAAGGCCTGAAGACCATAAGAGTTTCACTCTAATTAGTAGACTCAACAGTGAAGTATCTCCAAGGACTCATCTGGGACATCCGGATTAGATTAGACAAATTCTACTTCCCCATCGACTTCCTAGTGTTTGATATGGAAGAGGAGAAAAATACACTCATTTTGGGAAGGCCATTTTTAGCCACCGGGTATGCGCTGATCAATGTTCAAAATGAATAAATCTATCTGAGAGTTGAAAGTGATCAAGTTAGTTTCAACATCCACCATGAAATGAAGAACTACGATGTCCAAGAGAACAATGAGTTTGGAGAATAAAATACACCCAAAGATGAAGATGCCACTAAAATTAAAGAGGTACAAGAGTTAAATGATGTTGTACAAGAGGACTCTCAACTGAAGAAGAAATAGAAGATGAAAACCAAGACGATTGACACCAAATGAGAGACCTACTCCACTATATTTGATAAAGGACAACAAGTATGGATTGTACATGAACTTCTATTTAGTTCATCAGGATTGAGGATGAAATGGTGGGTTGGTCCAATAGAGACCAAGAAAGTACTATCATCTGGAAGAATTAAGTTGTTCAAAGAAGAAGGATAGGGAAAAAACTACATGGATATGACACAATTAAGACCATTTATAGACCCCAAAGAGGTACACAATTTTCAATCATCTATCATGTAAGCTGGAGATGAAAGAGGTAATGTCAAGACAATTACGATAAACATATGAGAGTAATCTTTATTTCTTTTTATTTATTTTCTAGAGGCGCACATTATCTCACTCAAAATATTTTAAAATTAACTGATAATGGATTGTTCTTTCACTTGTTTATTATTAATTTGTAGTATCATCAACACCCAAGGCAATTTCAAGAAACATGAATCAAAAGAAGAGGATGTAGTAAAAATTACACATCATGAGAAACATTTACACATCATGAAATGTTACTGGAAAAACCTAAAAATCCATGATTGAAGAACCAATTTAAAGGTGAGTAAGAGTTTCAATTCTGTATTTTTCAACTTTATTGCCCACATTTAATTATATTTTTAACTTCTAATTGCATTCCCTAAATTTTATTTGTTCTTAAATCAACCAAACTAGGAGATATAAACTGCTTAATATAATTATCATCCTAGGAAATTTAAATTTATTTTCCAATAAATTTGAATGATAAAAAAGGTGAAAATAAATTTTAGAGATAAGAATGTGGATTAGGATTTGAAAAATCATGATTTGAGGAGCATATCAAACATTGTAAATGAAATTTTCCTAAGATTTGGCTATTCTTTGAATTTATGATATTTGCATTCATTGATTTAATTATTCATATACATTTCCATGTGTAATTGTCCCAACCATTCATCTCTTCTGTGATACATCCACTGAGATAATATTTTCTATTATTTCTTTCATATATTTTTTGAGAAACTTAGGCATGTTTTCTTCTAGAACTTGATTTTCATCTTACTGAAGTTGTGTCAGAAATGAATCAATTTTAAAATGATTGAGGCATTCTATTTATTATCCTTTATCCTGAGACCTACCTTGCATTAATCCATTTTTAAGACCGCAGAATCCATAAAAAGACTTGTTAGGAAATGAACAATTTTACAAGCCTATCTTATCATTTCCTACCTTCCTCTAAATATTCTGCATGATTGTCAAACATAATATTGGGGTACACAACATCTGATGGAAGGGATTGACATTTTGTAATGAATAATTGTGGGGAAATTTTCATGAGATTTGGGGAAGGCACATTCCTTGTATTTATTTCACACCCTCTTAAGAAAATGTGAAAAGAGAAAAAAATGGGTTTTGTCTAGGGAAATTAAAAAATCACCATTTACTTGACTAGTGATATTATTATAACTATTAAAAATAGTGTTGTGAGGAGATCGTTAGGGGTTGAGTGGTGGATGTGAGATTTGTCCCTAGTAAAACTTTCAAAAAAGAAAATAAAACAAAAATAATAATAAAAGAGGGTGTTTTATTTATTTCATTTTATCTTGTTATGAGCCTGCACTGAGATACTGGGGAAAGATGTAACATTAATTAAGTTGTTTTTTATTATCATGAAATATAATTTAGAGTTGAACATCCTTTTTGAGACTTACATGATTTACATCATTTACCTACTATACCTAAGCCTTATATTCATTTGATCCTAAATGATGAATCCATAATGAGTATTTGTGATTATATCTTAATGCGGTAGAGATGTTAGATTCCTTGAAATCCTATGGTAATTGACATTTTCTTGAAGGTATGTATTGAATTCTATTTACAATTTTTACCTTGATGATGAGTGGAAAAATTCATGTGAGGTAAATTGAAATTCGAATGCGTACTGATAATGAATTTAAAAATGAAAATAGATGACTAGAAAGGATTATCTATTTTAAAGGAGGAAAAGTAAAATTCATGGTTGACTTGTATTCTTTAAAAAATGAGGTGTTGAATAATTTTCCTATGTAATGCTCAAACATTTAATTTTCCATTTGATCAATTAATTTTTTTTTGAAATTTAATTTAAACATGGTAAGGTGAATGTCCTTTGTAGCATGTTGAGATTCCATCCTTGAGGACATGTATGAATTAAATAATGGGGGTATTTGATAAGTGTATTTCATTCATACATTTTAGAGTAGTTTAATGTATTAATTTCTTTTTTTAATTAATAATTCTTTCCAATATTGGATAATTTTACTTGTTTTATGTTTTTATGGAAGGATATAATGATTCTTGGAAAAGGAAAAAACAAGTGATTTTTTGAGCTAAAATACACTTCACACTGTGAGAAAAGTGAAGTGGGACGACACTGAATTTTTAAGGATGATCATGGATCACATCGGGGTATAAAACTGAAAAGATGAGGCAAAACGAGGCTTTTAGAAGAGAAAAATGGAAATACAAGTTTTGTAATTATTACATGATGTGTACCGGTGCATGTGGTGAAAAGGAAATGTCTCGAATAAAATTAAAACATCCTAAAAATTTACACATGTTGTAACCCAGTTACACAAGGTATAATTTCATAGACGATATTTTTTTTCCCAAATTCACCAAATCTTCATTTTTTGACCAAATATTTGACATGTGACTCACCCCAGAACACCATTGGACCATTCCATTATAGAATTAATTAATTATAGAGTCTATATAGAGCCTATAAAATGAGGGATAGGCTGCTACTATTGGGGGGATTCAGATCCAGATCCGTTAGAGACTAAAGCTTGGAGTGAGATATTGCACCCTCCCTGAGTTCATCTTCCTTTCCTTTATGTTTTATTTTTATTTTACCCTTCCCTCTTATTCTACCATCACTATGATGAGGTGGTAAAACCACCATGTTCTAGGGTGATGCAAATAAATGGGGGAAGGTGTGTGGGATTTATTTTATTTTATTTATTCATGTATTTGTTTTTTTTCAATTCATATTCATATTCCAATCCCTTTGTTTTTCTTCTATCATAACCATTGACAATTGAATAAAAAAGTAAGATTAAAATTTTGAAATTTATAACCATAAATAAGGCATGGCCATTATCAACATTCGGGTAAATCAGGTTTAAACATGGTATCTATACAAACTTAATTCGAAAAAACACTAAATTATCGGACTATGGGAAATACGGTATTTCCACATTGAGGAGGGGATACCATAACCATTGGATCTTACTTGTCTCGACTATAACACCAATAATGAATTAATCAACACATTTTCTAAAACCTAACTACACCCAAACCCAAAAATTAAAATACCCGAGATTGTTTCCAAATTTGATCACAAACTAATCAATTTGTTTTTCTTTTTCAAAATCAAATCAAACCAATTTTATTTCACCACTTTCTTAAAATTAATAAATTAAATATTTTTAAAACCTAATCAAGCTAAATTTTCCATCTATGTGGGTTTGACCACAAACTTTCCTAATACAAATTTTAATTAAATAAGAATTATAGTATGAGTTTTTTATAAATTTGATTTTGCATAGACCCATAGGGAATTAATGACGCCCTTCGAGCCTATCAAACATATAGATTTAATATTTTCATATAAATATTTATAAACATAATCACAAAACCATGTAATAAACTATTTATTGTGTATATTTGATATTGAACATTCACCCCTTATTGAATTAAAATTCCTAAAAATGACCTGATGAGTTTGAACAAGTGGCACAACCTCTGCACTATTATTGAAAACTTAGAGGTGATATTGTTGCCAATTTTTTATGGATATTGTCACAACATTTATTAATTAAATAACTACACCTTATATGTACCTATCACAAAAATATTTTTCATGACCAATTTCATCCATGTTGGATATGTATTTAGTAAGAAATTCAACAAATTCTTCTACAATATTACACTTCATAATACAAAATTGTGGATGAAATTGATTTTTGATGTATCCTATAAATATCTTTATATATAATTCAACTATTTATATCTATATAAAATGTATGGGGCTAGATTTTGGATCTTTTTTACCAGATGAACCATCATGTGAATCATGATTTCAAATAATGGCGGTGGAAAAAACATCTATAATTCCTATAAAGTGAAAAATCCGTTTTTCCACTATTTGAAACTTTTCTAGATCAATAACTTTTCTTGATATTTATTTGAAAAAATTAATTTCTTATTTATTTTGTGTAAAATATATTTTTTGGAAATATTCATCGTACTTCCATAAGTGAAAAAAATAGAATCAAAATAAGGAAGTCACGTGATTTTAATCCTATTAACTTTAGGTCATTTATAAATACAAAATTCTTGATATTTTTTGAATACCACTACGAGATTGTTACAATATTTAAAAATTTATAGAATTTATGTCATGACCTCCTCCCCCAATGTATACCCCTCCCAGCATGACAATTAGTGAAGGGAGATGGTGACTACCTGATTCCCACCTCGAGTAGGTCCCGAGTTGGTAGCTAGAATTGTGGGTATAATAAGCATGCATATGGGAGACATTTCCCTCTAAGAAAACATATAGAAGTGAGAGATAAAATGAACCCAAATAAAATCCCAATTATACATATATATAAAGAAACCTAAGTCTAAACATGTAATTCCATATAGTGCTATAATAGCTAAAAGGAAAACTACAAGTGCCAAAAGGTAAAGACAATAATGAACACAGAGCCCAAATAGCTGCTCCAAAACCATGAGCTAGTAATATTAATCTTGATCTCCAACCTAACTGGGATGACCTGAAAAGAAGTTTATATATACGTATGGTGAGCATAATAGTATACTCATTAGGATCCTCCCTGAAGCTTATAGTGAAAAAGATAAATAAAGCCTACTAAATCACAACGAACAACAATGAAACTAACTCATCACCTAAATATGTATACTAAGATACTAGACACACCATGGATAACTCTCACCAATTTTCAGATACAAGCGAGTATATAATATAATAATGACAAATTGTGGGTACCCTGATCCTACTTTACCATTATTTCATTGCTCTTCCTCAGCATTGAATGACCTGAGTCATCTCTCTCCAAAATAATCTATCTCTAAGACACCTGGGTAAGGCATCACAACATGCACCTCATGCATCCCACCATCACACCATCACATTGTCCCATATCATATCACCATATATAGTAACCAAGTAATTTTATAGAGACACCATATCCCATATGAAATATATCATACATCAGGTATTATACCTCAAGCCATTATATCCCATACACCAAGTAAGTACCTCAATCCATCACAACCTATACACATCATAACTATAATAATCCTTTGGATACTGTATATGGAGATACATGTGTGTGAAATAACCACGAGCCATCATATCCCTCTAAAAACATATATAGGAAATACTAACCACCATGCATACCATTGGAACTAACTACCAAGAGAAGAGGAAAAGGTCAGAGGGGGTAGACAACCATCCATCCTCCTACTGTGATATTTAGGAAAACACCCTCTTAGATCCCACTGGGTGTGAGTTTCCCTAAATTAAATAGGTGTGGTAGAATATGAAATAAAAAAATATACATGATATAATGTAGCTCACAAATATAATATGGGAATAACCTAGTCTTAGACACAACTGTAGATAACATCACTCAGACTCTCTGATTCCACTGTTAAGAACAAATATCCTATAAGCACACAAACATTTAAAAGAGCTACATTATTTTCTTCTTCCATTTTTTTTAATTTCCTTCCATTAATTAATTCATTATCCCTCAATTAACCATTAACATTATTACACATTACATTACATTAATAATCAGAGTAAAGTCCATAAACACCTAGAATAACCCAAACCGAGACCACAGTTTCTCAAGATTAACATCTTTCTAGTAATTACATTCCATCATTACCAACTCTATAGGTTAAAAATAATTTATTCATTATTAGAATCATTACATAAACAATGTACTCTAGGAAAACCATCAAAATCTACCACCAAGAGGAAATAAGAATCCAAGAACATACAGCTACCTTAAGATGTAGGGAAATGAATACATATAAAATAAGAACCTCAACCATCGACCATTAGAGAGATTCATTCAAGCAAGAATCTAGCTTTATCACATCAATGGGTAAGCCCATCTTCAACCCATTCCATTATTTCTATTGTCATCCCTAACACCCATAGGCATATCTCGATGCATCTCATTATCACAAGCATTAACTACTACCACATCATCCATCACTACCACAGATCAACGCAAGGGCAGCACCAACTTTTATCATCACTAAGAAAAAAGTGTTGATAAAAGCCCCACCTTTATCAATGCTAGCTAAAAGCACTGATAAAATTCACTTTTATCAGTGCTAAAAAAACGATGATACAAGATAGATTTATTAGTTCTATTCTTAGTGTTGATAAATTTTTTTAATAAAAAGTATTATTAAATTATATAGATTTATTGTTTTTATATTCAAAAATAATTTTTATTTATATACATTAAATAAAAAAGCATGTTTATAATTAATATATATTTTTTAATTATTAAAATATACATATAATGTTTTTAAAAAAGTATTTATAAGATTATAATTAAATATTTATATATTTAAATAATTATAAAATTATAATAAATTTTATTATATAATAAATATATTTATTATATTTATAATTATATATAAATCCTTTTTAAATGTATATATTTATAATTATAATTATAAATAAATAAATATATTTAAATAAATACATGTATCCAATGAATTTGGTCAATAAATATATTGATTCTTAAGTTTAATTGATGTATGCATATATTATGCATTCATCATGAATGTTCATTTATACATTACACCCTTATTATTGTTCATGTTGTCCATATACGTGACGACTTGTTTTTTATGATCTATACTTTACTATATATAAGATTCATTCATGTTATACCCATGAATCTAATATGTTCTCATAAATACTTATAAAATTACAATAAATATATTTAAATAATAAATATATTAATTGTATTTATAATTATATATAAATACTTCTTAAATATATTTATTTATAATTATAATTATATATATATATATTTAACTAATTATTAAATTATAATAAAGATATTTATTATGCTTATAATTTTATTAATATATATAATTAAATAAATATATTTATAAATATATAAAAATATTTATAAATATATAAAATATTTATAAATATTTACAAATATCTATAATTATATATATAAATAAATAAATATATTTTTAAATAATTATAAAATTATAAAAATACATAAATTTATATTTATTTATAAAATTATAAATATAATAAATATATTTAGAAAGATTAAAGGAAATCTATTCTAGAGGTCGCGGCCTGGGCATGGGCGTGGACGAGGAACAAATTGGATTACTCTCCAAGAAGAGGTGAGAATGATTGAAGAAAAGATTAAGAAAAAACTTGGTCTTTGATTTTCTAATGAGGGCAGTGATGTCTTGTCTGACCCCCTCCTCTCTTTTTTGTTGTCTCTTTTTCTCTCATTTTAATAAATGGCTTTTGGGCTTAAAAAAATATAAAAAATATAATTATTATAATTTTATATTCATTTAAATAAATATATATTTACTTATAATTATAATTATAAATAAATATATATTTATAATTAAAAAATTATAATAAATATATATTAATTTATAGTTATAATTATATATATAAATAATTATAAAATTATAATAAATATATTTATTATATTTATAATTTTATAACTATTTATATAAATATATAGTTATAAATATAATTAAACATATATATATTTAAATAATTATAAAATTATAATAAATATTTATATTATATATTTATAATTATATATAATAAATATATTTATTATATTTATTTCTTATATATAATTATAAATATAATAAATATATTTATTATAATTCTATAATTATAAATAAATAATTATTTATTTATAATATTTATAATTTTAAAAAATAATTATTTAAAAATAATTATTATATATATAAATATAAATAAATATATATTTGTTATATATATATAAATATAAATAAATATATATTTATTATATAAATAAATTAATATTTATTTATAGTTATAATTATATATATATATATATATAATTTTATAAATATATACAATAATATAAATAAATTATTAACATTATATCTTTATCAGTGCTATAATTTTAGCACTCATAAATAAACCATTTATTAGTGTTTTTTAGTGCTAATAAATGCGTATATTCATCAACGCTAAAAAAGTGCTCATAAAGGAAGGTTTTATTAGAGCTTTCTATTTTAGTGCTAATAAAACACACCTTTATCAGTGATTTTTAAAATCATTGATAAAAATCTTCCCTCAATGTTATAAAAATAAATCTAACAATCTCTATCCATAGCGTCTTCAAAGCTTTCGCATATCTGTATTGTTGCCGCCGCCACCGTCACTACCTGCCCCACCAGTGTCGCTCCCTGCCTTCTCCTTCACCTTTACCATCACCATCGATCCCTTCCATGCCATTATCTCTCCCACTACCATCACTCCTTGCACTACCATTGTCTCTCCCTACTTGTGTCTCTCCCTATCGCTGTCGCTCCCTGCCATTCTCACTCCCTGTCGGCATCACTCCTTGAAAGGTTAACCCCTTTATTTCACACCCCTTCCATAATTTTTGGTTATCTTTATTTCCATTGAATTATTCCCTTCTTAGAATAACCCTAAGATTGGGTATTTATGATTTTTTCTTTGGTTATTGAGGTTAAGGTTTGCAGATTATGTCTTAGGTGCTGTTTTACCCATTTATAAAGGTTTCATTCTAACCTCACATGGTTTGATGTTAGTGGTTCAATGCCTTTTATTTTTATTCAAAAAATATATATGAATGATCTTCCTAAACGTTTATCCTCTAAAATAATGAATTCCATAATGGTTTAGAGTTAGTTACCAAAAAAATTACTAAGTAGAGTAATTTTATTCTTTACTTTCAAAGAGAATTGTTGTATCCCATATGTTTGATAAAATGACATAAAATTTTATTAATGCATATTTTGATTGTCCAATTAATGTTTTCAATTTATAATACTTCCATGTGATTTTGTTATGGTCTTGAAATGTTTCTTGGGCTAGTTTATTATTTCATATGGTCTTCAGTGGTTATTTTGTATTGAATCCATTATTTTAATAAATGAATTGAATTTCATTTCCTTGTTAGACTCCTTAATGCTTCCTATAAACACACTCTCACACACATGTGGATAAGGGACTCCCATCAGGTATATCATGGGTCATGCCTAAATTTCTAGATAATATTTATTGTGGTTAAATATTATTTATTAGGAATAATCACCATGTATAATTGAATTTACGAACCATAATTTTGAGCTCCGTTCATCCTATATTTGAATTTACGTACCATTAACCGTTGATTTGTGATAGGTTATGTATAGGGTGAGTGGTGTTTCTTTGTGGTAACTTAATATTACATGGATTTAAATGATTTTTTTGAAGGTGTTTCCTTGATAAACTTATGCCTATATGAGATCTCATGAGGGAAAAATAGTGTTTTCCAAGTGGATTTATCCCTTGTTATGGAATGATATCGGATGAAAAGTGTTTGGGAAAATTCCTAAATGAAATTTTTAAAGAATTATTTTGGTTTTAAAATCAGTGGTAATCACGAACTTGATGTTTTAAAAATTATTCTTATGTTAATTGGATTTCAAACCAAGAGTTTGGGTGATTTTAAAGTGTTAAAAATTTTGCAAAATGTTGTTTTATTTTTAAAGTGGCGAGTTAAAACTTATGATATATATTTTTAAAAACTTTTTTAGCATTGTTTATTTTTTATATCAATGTTTTAGGGGTGTTTAAAGCATTTAAGATTTCCAAATGAGAATTATTATTTAAAAAAGGTGTGTTTTCCCATGTGGAATGGATTTTGAAACTTATGGTGTCTTTGATTTTTTTTCAATGATCTTTTAAAGGGTAATGTGAATTCCCATTTAAGTTTCAAAGGTGTTTTGATAAAATTGGTCTAAATAGTATATTTATATGGATTTTATAAATAATAAAATGGCTTGGCATTTCAAGCATGTTTTAAAAAGATAAGGTATATTTGAAATTTTATAAAAAACAAGTTTTTATAAAAGGTGTGATACGCTTTTAAGACCCTTTGATTATTGTATGACCATTGTAGCATGTGATCCCATGTGTGGATGTTTATTATTGATGACATAGTTTTATAGGACTTCTATAGGTGTGGATAGGTTTAGTAGTGATGACCTGGTTTCCTTATCTTCAGTTCAATTTCTTCTATTAATACAACCTAGTGACGATTACCATGACACTAGATTCTTTTTTTAGGATCATTTAGGGGGTTTATCTATTTTCTTCTATTATATCCCCTACTATTTATACTATTTTTTGGAGTAGATTTTCTTATTGTTTTCCCCATGATGTACGAATTGACATAGTGGTGTTTGACTATGTTCTTTCTTCCTTCTTTGTATGGTTTGGTTTTTAGATTTTTTGAAAAGGTATTATAAAAGGTTTTTGACGAAGGAAAAAAACTAAATCATGATTTTTAAGTGTTTTCAAACTATTTTAATAATTATTTTTAAAATTGTTCTCAAATGACAAAAGTTAGAGTTGTTTGGATTTTAAACTCCAATAATGTGTGAGTTTTAAAAATGGGGTTTTCGGCCACCATACCTAATTTTATGAAAACGGGTGGTTTTCAAACATGTTTTAGAAAACTGTATGACAGTTGGAAAGCTCTATGATTTTTGAAATGTGTATTTCAAAAATAGGTGTCTATGAAATAGTTTAAAGTCAAATTTTAAAAAGGTGATTTGACCAAGATGTATTGGAAAAGGAAAAATGTTTTCCATGTGATTGATTTTAATTAATGAAAATATTAGAAAAAGAGTTTTAACACACTTTTATGTGTTACTACTTATTTTGGTAAAACTTTATAGAAAATGGTTATTTTTATAATGTATTTCAAACAATATTTTTTAAGATGTAATATTAAAGTGATATCCTAGATTTGGTAGGTTTTGGTGACCTAATGGACTTTTAGATCACACCTATATTTTATTGGTTCAAGTTTGTTCTTTCTCGTTTCTCTTCATTTGGATCTTCTAAGAGGGATATATGGTTGGATGATGACCCTAGTTGAACATATTTTGTGTATTTATTTTTTTAAATATTAATATTACCGAATAAAATAGGATGAATATGAATAAATGATGGATGTATTCCAATCAAATGACAAAAGAGTAGGAATATAGAGTGAAAGAGTTCATCATGTTTGAAAAAGATCATGTATATGACCGTTCTTAAATCCTTTTTCCACATTTACACTATTTTTATTCAAGACTAATTAGTCCAGAGGAGTTGAAAGAACCCTTGATCTATTAAAAAATTGTTCTAAGTTATAAATTTTGGAATAAACATGGGGAAAAGTTAATGTAGCTAGTTTATGAGATAACACTACATTTTATGGATCAACTGGTATGATTATAAATGTGGACAATGAAGCATAAAATATAGAGGATGTGATTAAATGTGTGAATGATGATGAAGACCATATTGAGTTAATAACAAGGAAATTTGATAATGAACTTTGTGATTGTCCAAAATTGTTTGAGAAGTAAAAGAGTTGTGAAAATATTCCATTGTATGCTAGTTTCACTACATATAAAGCATTGTCAGCCATAGAGAAAATGTATAATATGAAAGCATGAAATGGATGGAGCGATGCTAGTTTTATTGAACTAATCTCTCTCTTGAATGATATGCTCCCAAAAGATAATGATCTCCCTAGCCAAACATTTGATGCCAAATGAATGCTACATTCTATGGGTATGATCTCTGAAAGAATACATGTCTTCCCAAATGACTGTATACTTTTTTGTAAGGAAAAAAAATCACTTATATATTTCCCAATGTGTGGTTATTATCGATACAATAAATATGCACTACTGAAAAAGTAGGCTATACCAACGGTTTATAACCATTGCTATAGGCTGGAAAACCATTGCTATAGGGTATACCAATGGTTTTCCAAACCATTGGCCAGTAAGGCATGGGGAAAGCCCTTTACCAACGGTTTCATTTAAACCGTTGGTATAGGTGCTCGAGAATTCTGGAAAAACTTCTACCAACGGTTCTGAACTGTTGGTAAAGAGTTTCCCAAAACTGCTCCACAGCAGCGCCCAAAAGCCCCCCCAGAAGCTACACCTGCATAAAAAAATAGTGCACAACAGCCCTCAGTATACCCTCCACTATACACCTGCATAAAAAATATCACAAAATCCACATACAGACTTCAAACAGTATAAAAAACACCTAAAATAGCCCAAAAAAACACATATGACAACAATCATCCGGTGGTAATTCACCTCACCCATCAAATTCTAATAGGCAGAATAGTTTGATAAATATCTATTAGAGTTGAATAAGACATTCAAATTGACTCAAATTCCATTTTTTTTGTGATACTAGGTTTGGGTATGTAATGATTTGTGATGAATTTTGCATTGAACTTGTATTGTTTATAATATATGGTGAAAAGATATTTTCTTAGGAGTCTCGTCACTTATGACCCCATGAGTTAAACTACCAAACTCATGAAAAAGAGTCGTTGATGAGTATAAATTTCAGTTGTATTCACTTAAAATGATTTCCTTTTGAAATAAAAGAGAGACATTGAGTGGTGTCATCCACACCGTGCCTCGGATTGAGGCAGAGTTGACTCGTACACATCACAAATGACCCATGGATACATGTCCTAAAGTATCAACAGTATCCGAATGCCTTTGGTATATTTTCTGTATGTCAGTTGTTGTTTTAACTTAAACTGTTTTCCATTTCAAAGAAAAGTGAAACACTTTGAGTGGTGCCGGCCACACCGCTCCTCAGATTGAGGCGGGGTTGACTTGTACACATCACAAATGACACATGGATCATTGTCCTAAAGTTTCAATAGAATCAGAAAGAGTTTGGTTAGTTTTCTGTATGTCGTTTTTTTACATAAAAACGCATCCATTTTAAACAAAAGAAATACACTTTGAGTGGTGTCGGCCACACCGCATCTCAGATTGAGGTAGGGTTGACTCATACACGTCACAAATGACCAATGGATACATGTACTAAAGTATCAATAGTATCCGAATGTGTTTGGTCAGTTTTCCGTATGTGGTTTTTTTTACTTAAAAGCGCATCCATTTTAAACAAAAGAAAGACACTTTGGGTGGTCCCGACCACACCGGCCCTTGGATTGAGGCGAGATTGACTCGTACACGTCACATATGACCCATGGATACATTTCCTAAAGTATCAATAGTATCTGAATGACTTTGGTCCGTTTTCCGTATGTCAGTTGTTGTTTTAACTTAAACCGTTGTCCATTTCAAAGAAAAGTGACAAACTTTGAGTGGTCCCGGCCACACCGGCCCTCGGATTGAGTCGGGGTTGACTCATACACGTCACATATGACCCATGTATCATTGTCCTAAAGTTTCAACAGAATCCGAATGCGTTTGGTCGGTTTTCCGTATGCAAGTTGTTGTTTTCACTTAAAATCCTGTCCATTTCAAATAAAAGTTAGACACTTTGAGTGGTGTCGGCCACACCACGCCTCGAATTGAGGTGGGGTTGACTCGTACACGTCAAAAATGACCCATAAATCATTTTCTTAAAGTTTCAACAGAATCCGAAAGTGTTTGGTCAGTTTTCCGTATGTCGTTTATTTTACTTAAAAGCGCATCCATTTTAAACAAAAGAAAGACACTTTGAGTGGTACCGGCCACACCGGCCCTCGGATTGAGGTGGGGTTGACTCGTACAAGTCACATATGACCCATGGATCATTGTTCTACAGTTTCAACAGAATATGAATGCATTTGGTTGGTTTTCGGTATGTCAGTTGTTGTTTTAACTTAAACTGGTGTTCATTTCAAAGAAAAGTTAGACACTTTGAGTGGTACCGGTCACACTGCACCTCAGATTGAGGCAGGGTTTACTCTTACACATCAAATATGACCCATGGATCATTTTCCTAAAGTTTCAACAGAATCTGAATGCATTTGGTCGGTTTTCCGTATGAAAGTTGTTGTTTTCACTTAAAATCCTGTCCATTTCAAATAAAAGTTAGACACTTTGAGTGGTTTCGGCCACACCGCGCCTCGAATTGAGGTGGGGTTGACTCGTACCCATCACAAATGACCCATAAATCATTTTATTAAAGTTTCAACAGAATCCGAAAGTGTTTGGTCGGTTTTCCGTATGTCGTTTATTTTACTTAAAAGCGCATCCATTTTAAACAAAAGAAAGACACTTTGAGTGGTACCGGCCACACCGGCCCTCGGATTGAGGCAGAGTTGACTCGTACACGTCACATATGACCCATGGATCGTTGTACTATAGTTTCAACAGAATATGAATGCGTTTGGTTGGTTTTCGGTAAGTCAGTTGTTGTTTTAACTTAAACTGGTGTTCATTTCAAAGAAAAGTTAGACACTTTGAGTGGTACTGGTCACACTGCGCCTCGGATTGAGGTGGGGTTGACTCATACACGTCACATATTACCCATGGATCGTTGTCCTAAAGTTTCAACAGAATCTGAATGCGTTTGGTTGGTTTTCTGTATGTCAATTGTTATTTTAACTTAAATTGTTGTCTATTTCAAAGAAAAGTTAGACACTTTGAGTGGTGCTGGCCACACCGCGCCTCGTATTGAGGCAGGGTTGACTCGTACACGTCAAAAATGACCCATGGATATATGTCCTAAAGTATCAACAGTATCCGAGTGTGTTTGGTCAGTTTTCCATATGTGTTTTTTTTACTTAAAAGCGCATCCATTTTAAACAAAAGAAAGACACTTTGAGTGGTACCGGCCACACCGGCCCTTGGATTGAGTAGGGGTTGACTCCTACATGTCACAAATGACCCATGGATACATGTCCTAAAGTATCAATAGTATCCGAATGCCTTTGGTCTATTTACCATATGTCAGTTGTTGTTTTAACTTAAACAGTTGTCCATTTCAAAGAAAGGTGACACACTTTGAGTGGTCCCAGCCACACCGACCCTCAGATTGAGGAGGGGTTGACTCATACATGTCAAATATGACCCATGGATACATTTCCTAAAGTATAAACAGTATCCGAATGCCTTTGGTCTGTTTTCCGTATGTCAGTTGTTGTTTTAATTTAAACTGTTGTCCATTTCAAAGAAAAGTGACACACTTTGAGTGGTCCCAGCCACACCGGCTCTCGGATTGAGGTGGAGTTGACTCATACACGTCACATATGACCCATGGATCGTTTTCCTAAAGTTTCAACAGAATCCTAATGCGTTTGGTTGGTTTTCTGTATGTCAGTTGTTGTTTTAACTTAAATCATTGTGCATTTCAAAAAATAGTGACAAACTTTGAGTGGTACCGGCCACACTGGCCCTCAGATTGAGGCGGGGTTGACTTTTACACGTCACATATGATCCATGGATCTTTTTCCTAAAGTTTCAATAGAATCCGAATGCGTTTGGTCAGTTTTCCGTATGAAAGTTGTTGTTTTCACTTAAAATCCTGTCCATTTCAAATAAAAGTTAGACACTTTGAGTGGTGTCGGCCACACCGCGCCTCAGATTGAGGTGGGGTTGACTCGTACACATCAAAAATGACCTATAAATAATTTTATTAAAGTTTCAACAGAATCCGAAAGTGTTTGGTCAGTTTTCCGTATATCGTTTTTTTACTTAAAAGCGCATCCATTTTAAACAAAAGAAAGACACTTTGAGTGGTATCGGCCACACCGGCCCTCGGATTGAGGCGGGGTTGACTCATACACATCACAAATGACCCATGGATACATTTCCTAAAGTATCAACAGTATCCGAGTGCGTTTGGTCAATTTTCCATATGTGGTTTTTTTACTTAAAAGCGCATCCATTTTAAACAAAAGAAAGACACTTTGAGTGGTACCGGCCACACCGGCCCTCGGATTGAGGCGGGGTTGACTCGTACACGTCAAAAATGACACATGTATACATGTCCTAAAGTATAAACAGTATCCAAGTGCGTTTGGTCAGTTTTCCATATGTGGTTTTTTTACTTAAAAGCGCATCCATTTTAAACAAATGAAAGACACTTTGAGTGGTACCGGCCACACCGGCCCTCGGATTGAGGCGGGGTTGACTCGTACACATCACAAATGACCCATGGATACATTTCCTAAAGTATCAATAGTATCCAAGTGCGTTTGGTCAGTTTTACATATGTGGTTTTTTTTACTTAAAAGCGCATCCATTTTAAACAAAAGAAAGACACTTTGAGTGGTACCGGCCACACCAGCCCTCGGATTGAGGCGGGGTTGACTCCTACACGTCACAAATGACCCATGGATACATTTCCTAAAGTATCAACAGTATCCGAATGCCTTTGGTCTGTTTTTCGTATGTCAGTTGTTGTTTTAACTTAAACTGTTGTCCATTTCAAAGAAAAGTGACACACTTTGAGTGGTCCCGACCACACCGGCCCTCGGATTGAGGCGGGGTTGACTCATACACGTCACATATGACCCATGGATCGTTTTCCTAAAGTTTCAACAGAATCCGAATGCGTTTGGTTGGTTTTCCGTATGTCAGTTGTTGTTTTAACTTAAACCATTGTCCATTTCAAAGAAAAGTGACAAACTTTGAGTGGTCTTGGCGACACCGGCCCTCGGATTGAGGTGGGGTTGACTCGTACACGTCACAAATGACCCATGGATCGTTTTCCTACAGTTTCAATAGAATCCGAATGCGTTTGGTCGGTTTTCCGTATGTAAGTTGATGTTTTAACTTAAACTATTGTCCATGTTAAAGAAAAGTTAGACAATTTGAGTGGTGTCGGCCACACCGCGCCTCAGATTGAGGCGGGGTTGACTCTTACACATCAAAAATGACCTATGGATACATGTCCTAAAGTATCAACAATATTCGAGTGCGATTGGTCAGTTTTTCATATGTGGTTTTCTTTACTTAAAAGCGCATCCATTTTAAACAAAAGAAAGACACTTTGAGTGGTCCCAGCCACACCAGACCTCGAATTGAGGTGGGGTTGACTCGTACACGTCACATATGACCCATGGATACATTTCCTAAAGTATCAACAGTATCCGAATGTATTTGGTCGGTTTTCCGTATGCTAGTTGTTGTTTTCACTTAAAATCAGGTCCATTTCAAATAAAAGTTAGACACTTTGAGTGGTGCCGGCCACACCGCTCCTCGGATTGAGGCGGGGTTGACTCCTACACGCCAAAAATGACCCATGGATACATGTACTAAAGTATCAACAGTATCTGAATTTGTTTGGTCCATTTTCTGTATGTGTTTTTTTACTTAAAAGCGCATCCATTTTAAACAAAAGAAAGACACTTTGAGTGGTACCGGCCACACCGGACCTCAGATTGAGGCGGGGTTGACTCGTACACGTCACATATGACCCATGGATCGTTGTACTATAGTTTAAATAGAATCCGAATGTGTTTGGTCGGTTGTCCGTATGCCAATTGTTGTTTTCACTTAAAATCCTATCCATTTCAAATAAATGTTAGACACTTTGAGTGGTGTCGGCCACTACTTCAAAGCACATTTTCCATATCATCTTCCACATGCATAAACATGAAATACATGGCTAACTAAGAAATATAAGTAAAAAAAATAGAAAAATGAGCATCACAGTACCAAGGAATACTAAAAGTCTATGTAGTAGACTAATCATACAATAAGAATCAAGTGCAAAAAACAAAATCTGAATGAAACATCCCTATGAAGTAGAGGAAAACCCAAAAGTGGAAAACTATGTTAAAAAATAAAGAGTTATACAGAATTTAAAAATATAATGGATCAATCTACCTTTGATCACCATCACCATCACTACTATCATCATCAGCCTCATCCTCAAAGCCATCTCTATCCTCGTCGCCGTCCTTGTCCTCAGCATCATCCTCGCCCTCGGCCCCATCCTCGCCCTCGGCCCCATCCTCACCCTCGTCCACATCCTCATCCTCGCCCTCTTCCTCTTCAGCATCCTTGTCATCACCCGGAACTCCATCATCTCGATCACCACTAGAGCTGCCACCTGGTGCATTGGATGATGCACCCATCGACGACATAAATGTCTGACAAGCCGCACTAGCCTCTAGTGGAAGTGATGAAGATAAAGCTCTCATCAGTTTCATAAATTCTCTGTCTCTTGTTTGAACTTGTACTTCCAACTCTGTGACCCTTTTATCAGACTGTCTTGCATGCTCCTTGACCTGTTCCAACTCGGTGGTACTAGAATGGATACCTGGAGACGACCAATACCTCGTCGGGACTATATTCTTACCAGGTCGGCAGCGTACTCGACCAGAGTGCTCATCTCCCAAAACCTGATATAAATGATCGTGTGGCCCAAAATTGTCAGGCTCCTAGGCATCAAGAGCCTCTAAAGCAGCCTTTAAAAAATATTAATAGATTATTAAATTTAAAATTAGATATTAAACTTTGAAATAAACAAATTAAAAATTACAATCTTCTCTTGGGTCGGTTCATTTACCGCAGTTCCATCTTTTTTTCTTCTACTCAAGCAAAACAATTTTGCTCGAGGGATACGTCCTTCAATATTCATTTTGTGCTTTTATAATGACATTGAATCAATATAAAGTGAAAGTATAATCATATATTCATTATTCAATAAATCACATAATTTAAGTAGGATCTAATAAAAAGGGAAAGTCCTAAAGAAAAATTATAAACAACTATATCATACCTACTGCCTCTCATGATCTGACATTGTTGTGCGCCCCAAAGTGTGGAGGTATTTCTTTGAATTAATGTTTTTTTTCTTTTCAGAAGATTCCTAAATTATTATTAATAATTAATAAGATTATATTAATGCAAAATATGAAAACTCTCATTTAAATAACTCAAATGAGATTAATACCTTAAATTTGGCAGTCGCCCAATGGGTAATCATTTGGCGATATTGCTCTATCGGGTAGTCATCCATGATAGGTAATGTCTCTAACTCCATGCCCACTCTATCACACCAGCCAACATACAGCTCATGCTTATAAGCTCTCCAAAGCTCTCCTATCTCTTTTAAACGCGCTGGTCGTGCACATTCGCCATCAGGGAAGTTAAACCGAAGCTGAAACCAAATTGATTAGTTCATTTAAATACAAAAATATAATACATTAAATCCAATAGATTTTTTACCCATATTTGTGCCCACGCGTTATCCTTGACTTCAGGTGGAAGATGTCTCCAAGAGAGAGGGCTGACCGGAATGATATCGGAGTATTTGGCTAGCGTCGCCAAAAAACCCTGACATTGCTGCCCATATTTCTCAATCATTTGTCCATCAACATTGTATTCTACCATCAACTGTGTCTGGTAGTTCCATACCGCACGCAAGCAAGTACGCCCCCTACCCCGCCTCCTATCTGTAGATGAATCTGTTATTAAAGAAAAATAATATCAATACAAGTTATAATAAAAATAAAATTTGGTATAAAAATTTGATAGAGTTATATAAATATACCTGTGGTAGTCGGATCAATGGGTGCAGAAGCTGAAGCAATATCCTGTACAGGTGGAGTTTCCCTCAGTGTATGCTCCTCAGCCACATACTGTGTCATAGCAGGAGTCGAAGAAGGTGGAATATAATAACCTGGAGATAATGAACCCGAAGCAAAAGATGATGGCATAGACGTCTGGCCAGCTGGTAGTGTAAACATCGGAGGTCTAAATATCTCATATGTCCCTGAAGACACTCCAGGATCAAAATAGGGCGTAGAAGATACGTCTGTGGTAGTGGATCGTCTAACTCTCGCCCCATGAGCCCTCGTACCACCAAACTCTCTACTGGGAGCAATATCAGGCTCCTCGTCAGATATCTGTCATCTAGGGGGTGGATCCTAAAAAAAAGTTTGATAGAAAAGTAAACACATGATATTATAAGTTATTGAAATATTTATATTTGAAATAAAATACTCACAATAGGGATGAGTGGAGGAACACCCATCTGTACCATGCGACGATTATTATCTATCATCTTTTTCCGCCACCTCTCTTCAATGGGTGTCATTTCTTGCAATGAAAACAAATATGGAAGTAATTAGAAACAGATAAATAATGTGGAACCCAAAAAACAAAATATAGAAAAACCATTATGATAAAAAGAACATAATGAAACAGAATATTTATGGTGTTATGAAGGTAAGTACTAGGATACACACTCTGAATGATGTAGGAGAAACATGTAGGTGAGAACACGACTGTATGATTCTATATATTTCCCACCACAACTTTGGGTTCACAATCAACTCTGACAATTGAGCTGTTGGGGTCATCATAAGTAATAAACGGATTGATTCCAATTGCAGTAGGGATAGTGTCAACTTCATCATCACCATCATCAAAAACATGTCTGAGATTTACTTCAATAATTACACCGAATTTAGGATGACGATGATCTTTGACATAAAAAACTTGTTTCACCATTGATGCCAATACATATGGTTCATCGGTGGCAAGAGTGTGAGTCATGTCAATAACTCGAAATCCACAATCATCAATAAAGGTGTATTGCCTTGTCATTGAATCAAACTATTGACATTTCATCATAGTGACTCGACCATGCGAGTAATACTCCAAAATTATGATTTTCTCCATGACACCATAATAACCAACATTTTCAGAACGAGGTCTAGTGTCCGATGAACTGGCATAACAGTATGTTGTGGCAGTTAGAATAACACCATTATATTGATTGAATAGCCATAATGAACTTTAATAGTCTCTAGCATTTCCAGAAATTGAGTTTTTTCAGCAGGAGTCATCACATAAGAAGCACATGGAACTTGCCATTTATTTTCACTGATACAGACAGGATGCAATTCTGGTCTGATCTCCCAATCTACCAAGTCGCACCGAGATTGTAAATCATCTTTTGTCTTCCCCTTGACATTTAGAAGAATCGAAAGCAACATTTCACATATATTATTTTCAATGTGCATTACGTCTAAGCAATGACGTAACAAGTTGGTTGATCAATATGACAACTCAAAGAATATACTCTTCTTCTTCCAATTGTAACAGGTATCATTGGAAACATTTTTCCTCTTTCTATATTTCATTACACTCTTCCCAAATGAATAACTGAAATCTTTCAATTCATTAAGCACATTATTTCCAGACATACGCTGAGGTGGATCGTCATTCTCCATGGTATTGTCAAATATTTGACGATTGTTTCTATATGGATGGTTCATTGGCAAGAATCATCGATGTCCCATAAAACTAAAACTATGATGATATTTCAGTCTTCTCGATCGAGTATTCTTCATACAATTAGGACATGACAATTTTCCTTTTGTGCTCCATCCAGACATCATTGCATAAGCAGGAAAATCATTGATAGTCCACATAAGTGCAACACACATATGAAATATGTCTTTCAAACATGCATCATGTGTGGGCACACCCACATCCCAAAGAAGTTTCAACTCTTTTATTAAAGGTTGCATGTATACATCTATATCATTGCCGGGATCAGAAGGGCCAAATATCAGTATACTCAAGAAAGTGTAAGGCTTTTTCATACACAACCAAGGGGGAAGGTTATAAATGTGTATGAAAACCGGCCATGTGCTGTGCGAAGTAAGCATCTGCCCAAATGGATTAAAACCGTAACATGAAAGACCCAGTCTCACATTACGCACGTCGGCTGTAAATTCAGGATATCGAGCATCAAATCTCTGCCATGCAAATCCATCTGCAGGGTGAACCAACTCTTCATTATTCTTTTTTCTCTTGGTGTCATGCCATCACATTTTTACAGATATTTCATCAGACATGAAAAGGTTCTGTAATCTGGGGATAAATGGAAAGTTCCACATTTCTTTTTGTGGCACACGAGATGATGTTCCATCATATTTTGGCTTCCATCGGGAGGTTCCACATTTTATACAATCATTTCTTTCAGCAGTTTCCTCCCAAAATAAGCTGCAATCATTCAGGCAAGCATGAATTTTTTTTTGAGAATCCAAGTTCATCAACCAACTTCCATGCCATATAGTGGTTTGAGGGAATATCTACATCATCTGGAAGTAAGTCCTTCAAGAAGGTAAGAATATAATCAATTGAAGTATTCGAAATCCCATAGATAGTTTTCCCATGAAACAATCAGATTAAAAATTCCAACTTTTTTATTTTATCACATTGCCGATATATTGGAGTCGTCGCATCATCATTCAATTTTTTCACCCTATCAACATCATCATTTTCATTGGACGCATCATGTGTGCTTGTATTGAAATCTTGTTGGCTGGACATCCTTTCCTTATCATGATTTTAAATAAATGGAAACCGATCATATATCAAACTCTCCAATTCAGTCCTATCATTTGGATCATCGACATTTTGAGATTCCATTTTCTCTCCATTGTGATACCACACATAATAGTTTGTTTGGAAACCATATTTGGTTATATGATAGCTAACTGCTTCACGGCTCAACCAAGGTCTTCCAACACAATTAAAACATGGGCAGTGTATGCGACCACTATCTGAAGCCTTGTAAAATGCAAAATATAGAAAGCTGTTTAAATTATTTTGAAAATCGGTTGAAATCCGATCAGTTTCGTACATCCAACTTCTATCCATTCTGTAAAAAAATCGCAATAAGTCATTTCAAAGCAATTCAATAATATTAAAGTTTAATCAAAAAAATATTTACGTAAATGACAATTGTTTACTCTATATAAAATCATAACTGACACATTACTCTATATGAGAATCATATTAAGAAATACAACAAAATACAGTGTATATAAGAAAATAAGATACAAAATTTCTAATGCCTATATTCACGGATTGACCAGTAAGATATTGGAAGTGGATCAAGGAATACATTATCCTTAAGGGTCTTGTTGGGAGTATATGAGTTTTATACTTTAACTTCTTCAAGTAGATCAGGATGAGGAGTAGGATGAGGATCATGGGAGTGGCGGGACTATCCAAGGGGGGTGTGGCATGTCCAGGGGGGGTGCGGGGTGTCTAGGGGGTGGTGGGGCCGTCCGGGGGGTCGGAGGTGTCCAGGGGGTGGGGGGCTGTCTAGGGGGGTCGAGGTGTCCAGGTGGGCGGGCTGTCCGTGGGGGTGGTCAGGTTGTCCAAGGGGGTTGGGGTGTATAGGTATATTTATATGAAAAGAATACCCCCACAATAATCATGCAACCCTGTCATTAGTCTAAACCCCTAGAACACATAAAAGAAGCTAGTATGAACATTTACTAAAATATTTAACACCATATGAATGAAAATACAATCTAAATATAATTTGAGAGGATATAATGGTCTGTGTGAAAAAAATGATATTAAATCAATTTAAATGAATATGGAACAAATGAGGGTTTATAATACACTAAGAGTACCTCAAACAATCCAAAACCACTATAGCACCACCCCCTTGGATAGCCCACCCACCCCCTCGACACCCCTTCTCCCTATGGACAGCCCCCACCCCCTTGGATAGCCCGCCCACCCCCTGGACACCCCTACCCCCCATGGCCAGCCCACCCACCCCCCCTGGACAGCCCTCCCACCCCTCCTTGACAGCCCGACCACCCCCGTGGACAGCCCGTCCACCCTTGTGGACAGCCCGCCCACCCCCGTACCCCCTGGACACCCCATACCCCCCCGGGATAGCCCCACCCACCCTCCCAAACAACCCACACCCCTCCCCTGCAACCCCACCACCACCACCTAGACATAACAACCCCCCTGGACACCCCACACACCCCTCCCCCACCAGGACACCCCACCCAGACCCCCAAGACAACCCACACCCCCTGGACAGCCCCGCCCACCCCCATGCCCCTTCTACCTATGGACAGCCCCCACCCCCTTGGATAGCCCTCCCACCCCCCTGGACACCCCTACCCCCTGTGGCCAGCCCACCCACCCCCCCTGGACAGCCCGCCCACCCCTCCTTGACAGCCCGACCACCCCTGTGGACAGCCCGTCCACCCTTGTGGACAGCCCGCCCACCCCCGTACCCCCCTGGACACCCCGTACCCCCCCAGGATAGCCCCGCCCACCCTCCCAAACAGCCCACACCCCACTTCCCTGCAACCCCACCACCACCACCACCTAGACATACCACCCCATCTGGACACCCCACACACCCCTCCCCCACCAGGACACCCCACCCAGACCCCCAGGACAGCCCACACCCCCTGGACAGCCCCGCCCACCCCCGTGGACACCCCCTACCCCCTAGACAGCCCAACCACCCTCGTGGACAGCCCAGCCACCCCCCTCGACACCCCTTCTCCCTATGGACAGCCCCCCACCCCCCTTGGATAGCCTGCCCATCCCCCTGGACACCCCTACCCCCCGTGGCCAGCCCACCCACCCCCCCTGGACAGCCCGCCCACCCCCCCTGGACAGCCCGCCCACCCCTCCTTGACAGCCCGACCACCCCCGTGGACAGCCCGCCCACCCCCGTACCCCCCTGGACACCCCGTACCCCCCTGGATAGCCCCTCCCACCCTCCCAAATAGCCCACACCCCCCTCCCCTGCAACCCCACCACCACCACCTAGACATACCACCCCCTAGACACCCCACACACCCCTCCCCCACCAGGACACCCCACCCAGACCCCCAGGACAGCCCACACCCCCTAGACAGCCCCGCCCACCCCCGTGGACAACCTTTCCCACCCCCGTGGACAGCCCCGCCCACCCCCGTGGACAACCCACCCACCCTCGTGGACACCCCCTACCCCCACAATCCATTATACAAAACATATCAAATTGGTTTGAACACAATCCATAATTCACAAAATCCATTATCCAAAACATGTAAACGTTCACGATAGCCTCCCCCAACTCTAATTTACATGTTTTGAACACTCTCCTTCCAAACATAGAATATAAAAACATTAAAGAAGTCTTCACAAACACAAACAATATCCTATTTAGATATTAATTTCAATAATCAAGTAAACCACCAACACCTGGAAAAAATATATTCATTAAAACAACTACAACAATATGGTTGAGATCAAATTTTACCTATTCGGATGGGGGTGTACCTGTTGGGATGGGGGGTGATGGTGTTCGGATGGGGGGTTCACGAGAGCAGTGGAGCGAAAGAGATTCGGATGGGGTTCGCGAGAGCAGCGGAGCAAATAGATTAGGGCTCTGTCCGAATGGGGAGAGGAGATCATGATCTGCAATTTGGGGAAAACAAACCGTTGGCAAAGGCACACCTTTCCCAATGGTTCACTGGAACCGTTGGGAAATGTGTGAGTTTAGCACCCATTTCCCAATGGTTCCAATGAACCATTGGGAAAGGGTCCACCAAAATTCCCTTTGCCAACAGTTTAAATAAACCATTGGCAAAGGCTCACTATACCAACGGTTTAAATAAACCGTTGGTATACTACCGTTGGGAAAAGACCAAATTCCAGTAGTGATGAACCAGGTCCTACAAAAGTTTTATGATACTTTCCAATCATTCCAAGGTTTAACACCTATATAGAATTGATTATACTACATGAAAATTGATGTGGAATGTAGAAAAATTAAACAAATATGGGAAACTTCATCCCCCGAAAGACTCTCCTCAAAGGAAGAAAATTGATCAGGAGTATCCTGAATTTGGAAATGAGCCGAGAAACATTCGTCTTGCGTTATCTACAGATGGAGTGAATCCTTTTGGTTTTCAAAGAAGCACTCATAGTACATGGCTAGTTATGTTGGTAAATTATAATTTTCCACCGTGGTTATGCATGAAACAAAAATACATCTTGTTATCTATACTCATATTAGGACAAAAACAACTGGGTAATGATATTAATGTTTATTTGGATCCATTGATCAAGGATTTGAAAATATTGTGGGATTCAGGTGTTAAATTGCATGATGATTTTAAGAATAAAGATTTCACATTAAGAGACATATTGTACAAGATTATAAATGACTTTACTACTTTTGAAAATTTGTTAGGATATAGCATTAAAATAACTCAAGGGTGTCCCATGTGTGAACAAGGTACAAAATCAAATTGGTTGAAACATTCATCAAAGACTATGTTTCTTGGACAGTGTAGATTTCTACCTCGATGACATAAGTACCAATATTGGATGAAATAATTCGATTGAAGTTATAAGAATGTACAACACTGTATCCATTAATATGTGATCAATTGTTTATGAAAGTAAAAGACGTGGACACTACTTTTGGTAAGCCACTTTCTAAATACTTTATAAAAACCAGTTGAAAAAAGAGATTAGTTTTTTTTGAATTACCATACTATAATTTTTTGTACGTGAGACATTTCATTGATGTTATACATGTTGAAAAAAAATGAATGTGATAGTGTAATTGGAATGTAACTACACACACCTAAAAAAATAAAGTATGTAATTAAGGTTAAGTTGGACATGGTTGACATGTGAATATGGGAAGAGTCAACACCAATGAAGGGTGAAAAATGAATTTTTATTCTTATAGTTTATTTTACTCTTTCCAAGTAGGAGAGATATAAGTTTTTCAATTTTTTGAATGACATAAAGGTTCCAAAGGTGTATTCATCAAATATAAATAACATCATTCCAATGACAGATTTAAAGTTAAATGGATCAAAATCACATGACTGCCATGTTTTGATAAAAGATATTATTCCTATTTCATTACATTTCATTTTACCAAGAATGTTCATCATACATTAACCAAGATATATTTATTTTTCAAAGATATATGTAGAAAAGTTATAGACTTGGAAAAATAGCTAACTATGGAAAGAGAAATTTTCATTATATTATGTGAATTGGAAATGTTATTACCACCATCATTATTTGATATGATGGTTCATTTGATGGTTCAATTGGTGAGAGAGATTCAACTATGTGGTCTTGTACACTATAGATGGATGTACCCCATTGAACGATGTATGAAGATTTTGAAAGGGTATATAAAAAATCGAAGTTGGTTAGAGAGTTGTATTAAAGAGTGATATATTGTTGAGGAAGCCATTGAATTCTGTATCGACTACCTGTATGGTGTGGAAAGTATTGGTCTATCAAAATCTCATCACACTGGACAGATTGTAGGTGAAGACATTTAGAGAAGAGATGTTATCACAATAAAAATTATAGACCAGGAGAATGACCACATTTATATTTTTTACAATTGTTTTGAGGTTTCCCCATATGTTGAAACCCACAAATAAATTCTTAGGCATTTGAAACCATCAAGGGATTGAATATGGATATCAGATACACATAATCAACAATTTGTAGGATAGTTTTAGAACCATATTTTTAAGGAGTCAGATGAAAATATATATTCAATTTCAGAACAACTTCAATGGATAGATAGAGGACCAACTGTGTATCTATTATCATACAATAGTTATATAATAAATGGGTATACATTTTATACAAATAAACATGATGAAGACAGTACCATGAAAAATGGTGGAGTTACACTTATGGATTATGAAATGAATGTTTTTGGTACTAAGGAAATAAATATAATTCACACAAATATGTCATATTTTGGAATCATTAAACAAACATGGGAGTTGGATTATATTAAATTCTAAATTCCTATTTTTCAATGCAACTGGGTTGATAATAGGAGTGCTGTTAAATTAGACGAATTAAGATTCATGAAAGTGGATTTCAATAAGGAAGGGTATAAAGATGAACTATTTATAATGGAATCAAAAGAAGTACAAGTATTTTATGTTCTAGATCCTTCAAAACAAAAGTGGTCAATTGTTCAATACTATCAATAAAAATCACTAAAGGATCAGATGAAAATTCAACTAAGGATGACCCTTTCCTTGGGATGTTGCAATAATTTCACAGTGGTCCCAATGTATACATATTTTTGTATGTCATATGAGACCACAATTAAGGGTTTTGGATAGTCAATAAAGGGCTCAAATACCTCTAACCATTAAAAAAGGGGAGTTAAATTATTGGGTTATATTTTTTTGTAATATATATTGTGTTACCTCATGTTATTATATGGTCACTTCTATATTTATTTAATCTAAATTAAATGTTAAAACACTTCTATAGATAATGAACTATGTACGTGCTAGTGCTTCCAATCTCGAGGAATAACATGTCTCTCAACCTACTACAGCTCGCAGTGCAGAGGAATAATGACCTACTACATGTTTTAATGCTTCTAATTCTAAGAAACAATAGGTTTATTAACCTGCTACTACTCCCAGTTTAGAGGTACAATGACCTTATGCACATGATGATGCTACCAATACAGAGAAAAAAATATTGACAATGTTGAATCTAAGAAAATGGTAGGCAATGAAGGAATAATGATGCAGAAAAAAGGAGCATCGTAGTTTGACGGTGTAAGAAAAAATATTTAGGAAAAAAAGGAATCAAATATAAGGCCATATGGAATGAGTATATCCAACATGTTAACCCAAACAAGGCTATGTTCAGAAGTTACATTGGAATCATCACTTGGAAATTCATTTTGATTGATGTAGATTCATGGAACCATGTTGTGCCCACACTTAAGATACTGATGTGGGAAGATATTATAGTAACATTATGATTTGATTTTTTTTATAAAAAACTAAAATAATGAAACATTGACTTACACTTCATCATCCCTTATAGAGTGAATTTATAGTAGATAACTTCCATATGAAATATGTATTAATGATTTCTAGTAGGATTCACAAATACATTCACACAATTCTAATGATATTTCATCTTAAATATAATTAAGGAAAAATAAACCCACACCTGCCACTTATGTATGCACACTTGATAACTCAAGAAGCATGAGATGCATTTACTATTCATCATGAAAATGTGTCTTTTATGTTATATTGTGGATGGTAATACATTGTGTGAAAATACATGTATTCATCACTTTGATTGATAATTTTGTATTTATGAAATAAAAACTAAGTGCTAAAAATAAGTAACAGGTAAAAAAACCAACGTACCTCTACCGTAAATTAAGGATGAGGTACACTTCACTTGAAAAACTCTGGTACATATTTTAAATACACCATAATACTTTTATGTGACATGAAACAATGACATAACTATGTTCCAATATTTATATAGTAATCGATGAATCCAAATCCAAATCCACATCCATCTCACACCACGTGCTATTGAAGGTGTCAAGTGTAAATAAAGATGGGATACTAATAGATGAAAACACACACAAAGTTTGGGAAACATGTTTTGGTATGACATAATAAAAATTTAATTTGATTTAAATTGCTATTACATAATAATGGTTACTTATTTTCCTATATTTTCTATCTAATAGAGTCATAAGAATCATCAACACCAGTATCAGATAAACACCTACTATTGGTGGCATTGAAGCAACCAAAATAGTATGAATGTGCTAGAGGTGCGAGTTTTGGGGTGACACCCCAAACATATTTTGATAAAAAACAAGAGGAGGATAAATATGAAGAAATGAAAGTGATGAAATCAAGATTAGCTACCCTTGAAAAAAATTCCAATGATAGACTGAGTTGCTTGAAACTGTTATGGGGGTGGGGGGTGGGGGGAGAAAATGAAATAAATAACTCAAGAACAACCATTACATGAAGACCCCCCACTCCACCATCTTTGAGGTGATCCATTCCCAAAAAGATCTTTCTTAGTTGAGGTAATCAATGTCCTAATAATTGTTTCTATGAAACATGGATTAGTCAGACACTAAAATTTTTCCTGTACTAATATTCTAAAGGGTAAAAATGGATGTGATTTATATCTATCAACACCCACCCATCATCTTGTAGTGAGGAATATAGTGTTCAATATCCAAGACGACCATCTATACAAAATACCACTTCCAACAGGTCATGTGATATTGGTGATTAAAATATCTCATGAGCCAAGAACTGAGATACCTATTCCACTTGATGATAATGATATTCATATGGTTGACTGAGCCATTGGAAAATTCATCACATGACCATCAGATAATGTAAAAAACATTTCAACCAGGAGGTATTAATTTCAAATTTATTTTTCAAGCTAAACCTTTAACAATTAATGGAAAAATTTCTAAAATGATTAATGTTATTACAGATGAACAAATTTAAGGGGGTGAAATGAAAGACCGACTCAAAACCATATAAAGTATTGAATAACCAATTGAAAAGATCTTCCAAAATCACATTTACTCTGCCCATTCAATATCTACATTTAGTAACACTGAAGGTTCATGTGGATACAAAGTTACAATATGGTATTAGTTACATAGTTGATTTTGTAGAAAATATGTACACAGATGAATTTAAAGACTACATTTCTATTGATAATGTAAATGAAATACTCAAATATAAATGTCTTGGAGACTCAGTTACAAATGTATACACGAGGTATGTTTTCATGATTTGATTTTATAGAAGTTGATATACTTTGTTAACTATGAATAAATACATTTCATATTTTTGGTACACATATATATCAAAAACTATTGAAGGTATTTTCCATTGAAATTTTTTTGGGCTCGTTAGTCCTTATTCCACCTCTATAGAACTAAAACTTACCGATGACAAAATCATACTAATAGCAATGATGTAGGGGTAAAACTATTTGATTAAATCATATAAAATATATTTTCATTTCTTTAATTACATATTTATTTGTGTGTTTTAGGAAACATTTAATACTCATCTCATTCAATTTTTATACTCCAAAGATTTATTTCTTGGATTCACTTCATGGATACCCAACAAATCGACCATAGATGATGGAATTTTTCAATAATTAATACACTACATCCAACGTTTTAGAACTAAAATTCAAGTTATATAATTTATATTATGTTTTAATTAGGATTATGTTATGATATGGTGGTGTATCAATATCATGAAAAATATGTAATGTGGAAAGTGGATAAGAACAAGGATCCTGAAAATTTCTACAATTAGACTAGTATTAGGGTATATATAATAATATTTTACTATCCAAGAATATATCAAAACAAATTAATTATTTTTATCAAAGTTTTTGTAGTGTCCGAAACAAAAAATGGAAAATATTATGGTTATTATGTTTCTAAATTTACGAGATATATCATATTCCATCAGTAAAATAGCATCCCTAAAGAGTTATTTTCAAATTTAATCACAATTTCATTTAAAATATTTATTAATCATTTGTGTATTTATATTTTTTCAATACTACTATGACTGTAAAACAGACTAATATTCACAAGATGATATATAATTTCTTAGAAATGAATGGGTAGCCTACCTGATTGTAGAATGTACACAAATAACATGAATATGTGACTTCTATATAGGTAGTGGATTATTTCATATTTATGTTTAATTTACTTCTTCTTAGTATTACTCACAAAATAATTGTTTTCTAATATAGTTGGATTTATTTGTTTGAGTTGGGGTGGTTTGTTTGAAACTTCTCATGTTCATGAGAGATTAGGCTTCAAGGCTACAATTGAGATAATGACAACAAGGAAATGGGTCAACAATATATACAAACATCAGGAAAAGGTTAATTCATACTACTTATTTAATTAATTTTTTCATCATTTTATTTAATTTTTAAAAGTTAATTTCCTTATCATTTTTATATAATCTTTATTTAGTTTTTTTCACAGATCTTTATGTTTCCATTAATTTTTTTGAGTTTCCAAAACTACATAGAGTTGATGTTCTTAGTAGAAAAACCTTTCTCATTGAAAGCCAACAGGTTAGAAGAAGATCATGTGATCATTGTAGTGAATTCATTTGATATAATGGGCACATGAGCTCCCTCTAATCTCCTAGATTTCAACAACAAGAAAGGTTTTTTAGCTAAGAAAATTGAGTAAATATACAGTTTTGAAAGTCTAATAAATAAAGAAAATGAAAATCATGATAAAATTAATAGTTAAAGTTTTCCTTGAGACTTCAGGAAGTGTAGGAATCGACCACACCTCAATCAGACACACGATGTGACCACAATGACTCCAAGTGCTTCTTTCTATTTAAAATTTATATACATTTTAGTAAAAAAGACAATTGACATACTCAAAACTGATAAAAACTATTCATATTATTTTTATAATTTAAGATAAAGGTCCATAAGTTATTTGTGATATGTAGGAATCAATCGCACCTCAATATGATGCATGGTGTGAACGATATGACTAAAAGTGTGTCTATTTATTAAACATTGACATTATTTTTTTTTAAAATAACAAGTGATATACTGAAAACCAATAAAAAATTCATGTTTTTTTCCATACTTTAGGAAAATGATTAAAAAGTTATTTCTAACATTTTGGAATCAACCTCGCCACAATCGTATACACAGTGTGACCGCTATAACTCTATGTGTGTCTTTTAATTTAAAATTGACATTAATTTTAGTAAAAATAACAAGTGAAATATTTAAAACCAAGAAAACACATTCATATTGTTTTGATAATTTAGTAAAATGATAAAAAAAACATTTTTATGTGTATAAATAAACTAAAACTCAATACGATTCACGGTGTTACTAGTATGACTAAAATATTGTCTATTTATTTAATATTTTCATTAATTTTAGTAAGAAGAAAAAGTGACATAATAAAAACAAAAAAAATATTTGGATTATTTTAATACAATAGGAAAACTAATTATAAGTCATATTTGATTTTTAGGAATTGACCTCACCTCAATCCGACAAACAGCGTGACAACTATAACTCTAAGTGTATCTATTTATTTAAAATTGACATTAATTTTAGTATAAAGAACAACTGACATAATAAAAACTAATAAAAAAAATTCATATTGTATGATACTTTAGGATAATTATCCACAGGACATTTATTATTTTTAAGAATTAACCCCATCTCAATATGATGCATGGTGTGACTGGTATAATTCCAAGTGTGTTTTTTATTTAAAATTGACATTAATTTTAGTAAAAAGAACAAGAGACATAATAAAAACCAATAAAAAATATTTGGATTGTTTTGATAATTTATAAAAATGATATATAAGTAATTTTTTATGTGTATGGATCAACCATACCATAATATGATGTACAGTGTGACCGATATAACTAAAAGTTTCTCTATTTATTTAAAATTGACATTAATTTTAGTAAAAAGAATAAATGACATACTAAAAACTATGAAAACACATTTGGATTGTTTTGATACTCTAGGAAAACGATCCATAAGTCATTTTTGACATGTAGGAATAAAACTAACCTCAATATGACACACAATGTGACTTCTATAACTCTAAGTGTGTGTATTTATTTAAAATTGACATTAATTTTAGTTAAAAGAACAAGTGACAAACTGAAAACTGAGAAAATAAATTCGGATTGTTTTGATATTTAAAAAAATGATCCATAGGTCATTTCTGAAATGTAGGAATTAACCAAACCTTATTATGATGCATAGTTTTACTAGTATGAATAAAAGTGCGTCTATTTATTTAAAATTGAAATTAATTTTAGTAACAAGAACAAGTGACATACTAAAAACTGAGAAACACATTCGAATTATTTTGATACTTTTGAAAAATGATTCATAATTCATTTATCATGTGTAGGAATCAACCTTACCTCAGTATGACACATGTTATAACCTCTATAACTCTATATGTGTCTTTTTATTTAAAATTGACATTAATTTTAGTAAAAACAACAAGTGACATACTGAAAACCAAGAAAATGAATTCATATTTTTTTTGATACTTTAGTAAAACGATCCATAAATAATTTGTGACATATAGGAATAAAATAAAAATCAATATGATTCATGGTGTGATAGGTATGACTAAAATCATGTCTATTTATTTAAAATTTAGATTAATTTTAGTAAAAAGAACAAGTGACATACTGAAAATTGAGCAAATGCATTTTTATTGTTTTTGTAACACCCCAAAATTTTATGAGAAAGATTATTTTGAATTTTATGTCTTGTGTTGTAAGCTACACCAAGATTATCTTGTGCTATACACAACATTGTATTTTCTTGTAGTATACGCAAAACTATTCTTGGCTTGTGTTGCTGCATGCAAGAGTGACCTTCCTCAATCGCGTGTGTTGTACGCAATACCGAGTTTCACTAAACAAAGATATATTGTTATAATATTATTATGAACTAGAAATTATGAATAGCATTAACCACATTTTGAATTTTATAATATTATAATTCATCTTACACATTTTCTAGAACATGGTATGAGAACAAAATAAATTTTTCGTATAAAGGAAGTATTTTTCAAAAAATGCAGTTTTGTCACCTTTTAATGGCGCACTCATTTTAAATCTAATTTTTGAAAAGTTTATCAGTTCAATTTGACAAAATAAAATTCTTCTTTTTAATCAGTATATAAAAATTTACGTTGGATAAAATTTTGACATTATTTAGATAACCTTCATATTTTGATGAATAGTAACAATACGCTAAATTTTAAATAAAAACAAATTTTTTTCATCAAGATAATTTATAAGGTTAAATCATATTGAATGGTTTTAAAGTATAAATAGAATATATTTGTACTATTTAATATAATTTATGTAATTAGTATTAATTTTATGTTGAATTCATAGGTAAAAACATTTCAATCTTTTGCAATGTTTTAAACAAAAACCTGTTTTTTTGACAACGTGTAATGGACCAGACCTCTTCGGCCCATTCCTTTGTCGAAAAGAGGATCATGAAGTGTTCTAGAGGGTAGAATGGAATTTTCCCACACTTTTCAGAATTTTTTTAACTACACGTCGTGTAGTGTGAGTACACGCCGTGTACCACCTTGCCGGGTATACCCCGTGTTGAAGCCATGTCTTTGCTGTGTGAAATAAATGAGTACACTCTGTGTAGCCCATACTACACGCTGTGTAGTTCCTTCCCGCGTACGCGTTACCCTCAAACCGTGTGTTAACCAGTCAACGACTGTGGGCCGTGTTGAGGCTGTGTCCTTGCCGCGTGAAATAAATGAGTACAAACCATGTAGCCCATACTACATGTCTTGTAGTTCCTTCCTGCGTACGCGTTACCCTCAAACCGTGTGTTGACCAGTCAACGACCATGTGCCGCGTTGAATGCCGTGTTGGAAGCGGCGTGAAGACCATGTGAAATGGCTGAGTACACGCTGTGTACTAGAAAGTACACAGCATGTACTTTAGTTTTTCTCTCCTATAAAAGGAGGGGGCCTCTCCTCCTTTTCAAAGCAGTCCTCTCCTCCCCTCTCCTTCAAGTAGAGCTCTCCTAAGAGACTCCAAAGATCCTTTCCTCCATAACTTCTTCATCCGAGCTCTGATTTACGATCCGTCAGCGGCCACAGGATCATAACGATGAGGCGGAACTTCTGATCTTGGATCTGTTGTTTTCCCTCCGGCATTTCCTTCCCAGCTTCCACCCGAGGAGGTTTTTCTGGGTTTAACAGCAGCGACAGATGCCGACAGACGTCTTCTAAAGCTGATCCAGGGGAGCGTTGTGATTAAAACTGGTTGAGGTAGGGATTTTACCTTTGTCTCTCTAATTTTTTCATCATGCAGGATGGGTGTCCTCTTGTTTTCATGAGATACAGTTGAACCAATAAATAAAGATAATAACTGGCTTAAAGAACGGGGATGGGGAAGTTATTATGTTTATCTTTATTTATCCTATTGTTATGTTGAGAATTGAATAGGCTTATGCCTACTAGAAATCACGGTTGTTGGGGCCTTTGCTTGCGCAATTAAATGTTTCCCTATCTTTCTAGACCGTTTTGTGGATAGAACTTTGTGGAATGTGGATTTTGGTTAATCACGTAAAGTTGGATGATTTAAAATCCAGAACCCTTGTGTGATCACCCCGCTTTAACAAAATAGAATAATGAACATGTGGGTGTTGGCTTGGTTATGTGGTGTGTGAAGGGGGGGGGGGGGTGGATCCTGTGTTGTTACGAATAAGATGGGCAGCGGGGCTGCGATAAATGATATTAAAGGGGCGATGATGTGGCACGAGCCTTGTTTTGTGATACGGTGGTGGAGATGTGGTTATAGTGGAAGCAGGGATGTAGTAATGGGTTGTGTTATTAAAAGAAAGTGGAAAGTTGATAAATGAACTGTGGGGAAAGATAATGAACGTGGGAACAATCAATGGGGTTTTCTTAATGATAAAAGTTTGGGTTGTGTTTCTTGTGTTTTATCTAACTTGATTTGTGGTTGGCAGGGATGTTGTTCTACAAATCTCTTGATCTGGTTTGATAGTTTCCTAGTAGTTAAGGAACTAATAAAATATTTCTGATGAAACTTGAAAACCTAAATGGGGTTGGGGTAGTTTGTTTTATTCATGCTTTGTAGTAGCAGTGCCGAGGCACGTGCTCAGTTTCTCTGTTTAGAAGCCATAGGCTAGGCTATGTGTTTGGTAGACACACACACACACACACACAAACACACACACACACACACACACATACACACACACATCTGTATCTTTCTGTTTTGTCGCACCCCACTATGTTGAGCACTTAGTGCCGAACACTCCCATTTCATGGGAGAGGGTGTTTTCCCCTCAGTTACTAGCTCCTTCCTGCTCCTTCTTCCATAGGCTGTGATGGCTTGAGGCGACCTTACACCTAAGACTCTTCGAGTAGGTTTAGATTGGGGTGGTATTAGACCAAGACTCTTCGGTCAGGTTTACTATTCCCAAAAATCTTTGGGATGAGGCCCAGGTGTGTGCGGGTGGGATGTCTGGTTTGTGAGGCCCAGGTGTGTGTGGGCGGGATGTGTGGTTTCGAGGCCCAGGTGTGTTCAGGGGGATATGTGGTTGTGAGGCTCAGGTGTGTGCGGGTGGGATATGTGGTTCTTGAGGCCCAGGTGTGTGCGGGTGGGAAGAGTGTGGTAGCGTCGGGATGTTCACCGTTAGGAAGAGAAGCTAACTAGTGGGAAATGGCACGGGGTACCCAATACTCTTGTTCTTATATACTACTACCTGTTGTTATGTGTTTTTGGTGAGCGTGGCTGGTGAGGTTGGGTGAATATATTTCCTTGTTAGGTTGGTTTCTTCTGTTGTTCTCAAGGGACATTAGGATGTCTCCCCATCTGTACATGAGAGCTTTAGGTTTCCCTACTTAGTATACTTGTATGCTCACCCTACGTTTACTTTCAAGTTTCCAGGAGGACTACCAGGTCCGTGCGAGACCCTACTACTTGGGACAGTTGGAGTTGTTGCAATTTTTGCAATCTTGTTTCTTTTGGTATTGTACTTTTGATCTTTCTTGTACTTATACTTTGTTTCAAAATTGTTTAAACATGCATGTGGGATTGGTTTGGGTTTATTTCTATACAATTGTTCATTTCCTTTTTGGTAGTTGACTTGTCCTATTTCCCGATCTTAAATAATCAAAAGGGTAATGCCTCCCATATTTGTGAAAACTCATACCCTTGGTGCTAGTCATCACTCCAGGGCCTACTGGAGGTGGGACTCAGGGGGTCATTATCCCCCTTTCACCATTGCCAGCTTAGGAGGGGTATCCTTGGTGGGAGGGGGTCATGACAGAATGGTATAATAGGCTTTGGTTGAGAGATAGGATGCAGTCTGGAGTTAGAAACAGTGAGGATTTCATGGGATGGTAGGGCGACAGTGTTGGTTGATCTTGGTGCGTGACATAGGTTAGGGAAGATCGGTTAGGACACGAGATTTTAGGGCCCCCTATGATCCGATGCAAGGACTTTGAGCCTACCGAACAACCAAGTGAGACTACATTGATTGCAGGGTAGAGACCCTAGGGAAGGTACATGCATCATCATGATTGTGTTTTACTTGATTTGGGTGTTCTGGGAAAGAAATAAAGTGATAAAATGAAAACTTGAGAAATTTCCTTGCTACTCAGGCTTATGCGATCTTTGTTAAATGTACAGCTATGGCACCTAGACGTTGTCCCTGGGTAGCTTAGACAGCCGAGGCCCAATAGATTCAGGTAGTCGATCAGTTGAGGATTGACTGAGAGGAGGAAGATAGCCAGTGGTATAAGAATCTTTGTTCCTTCCAATGACAAACCCTCAAGAAGTACGAGGGTAGTACTTCGGATATGGAGACAGAGGGGTGTCTTGAGGAGATAGAGATCACTTTTACTTTGATCCGTGCTCTGAGGGAGTACTGCATCCCCCTAGCAGTCAGTCATCTGAGAGGTGCGGCGTGTCAGTGGTGGACGCTCTACCTCGGGGAGAGGACATAGGCAGAGGTTCCATGGACTGACTTTGAGAAGGAGTTCTGAGAGGAATCCCTTTCTTCCATGATCAAGGCAGAGAAGCGGAAGGAGTTACTCTCTATCTAGTAGGGGAGTATGTTAGTATGAGATTTGGGGATCAAGTTCAAGGATCTCCTACACCTTTCTCTGGATCTCTTTTTGGATGAGGAGTCTCGGGCGAGACGTTTATAGGAGGTGCTTCGTCCTTTGCTCTAGTATGCTGTCACCCCCTTCACCCTTCCGATGTAATTGGATATAAAGAAGAAGGTAGAGGTTTTAGAGATGATGCACTTGAAGGCAGGTGCACCACGAGAGGGGATCCAGCTGGGTTCGTCGAAAGGAAAGGCATTTAGTAGCAGGTCTCTTGCGACGGGACCTTCCAGATTCAGGCTAGTGGGGAGCAGGCCCTAGTAGTTCCTAATCTTTGGGTCCTCGTCCCTTTTTCACAAGCCCAAGACTGAAGTGTTTCTCCTGTGGAGATTTTGGGCACATCCAGAGTCGGTGCCCGACCCGAGCTAAGTACGGTGGAGGTGGGCAGGTTCAGCGCCCGCCTCAGCAGCACCAGTTGCTGGTGAGGCCCTTCCAGCAGCAGCAGGACCCTGCTCCTTCGAGGGAAGACTTTCCAGGAGGAGGCCAACCTCAGGGTGCTCCTCAGGGATCTCGATTAGGGCATGGTCTGAGAGGTGGTCGACATCAGAGAGGCAGAGGATCTGGGCAAGGACAGTTTCACGCAACAGAGTTGGGAGCTCCAGCAGGATCAGAGGTGGTGTGGGGTACGATTTGTTTGTTCAGCACTCTTGTTTCTGCTTTGTTCGATTCAGGAGCTTCACACTCCTTTTTTGCACCTGGTCTAGCCCATGATTTGGGTCTAGATATAGAGAGACTTTCCGTACCGCTAGTGCTGAGTACACCAGTTGGAGGTTAGACCAACGTATCTTGTGTTTGCTGGGGATGTGGGCTGACGTTGGGACCACATCGATCTAGTGGAGATATTTGTTTGCTATAAATGAATCCCTACGATGTTATCCTAGGCATCGACTGGCTGTTTTCTGTTAATGCCGTTATCAAATGCTTCCGAAGAAGAGTCATGTTCTCCGACATGGATGCGCAGCGTGCAGCTTTTTTTGGCGAGAGGCGATATCAGGTGGGAAGCCGACATGTGAAACCTATCCTTTCCTTTCTAGGTGGGGTATCATTGGTTTCAGCTGATACAGAGATGGTAGATGTTCCAGAGGTTGTTGGGGAGTTCCTCGATGTTTTTCCCAAGGAGGTTGTGACTCTACCCCCCCGACGTGATGTTGAGTTTGGGATAGACTTATAGCCTGGTGACTGTCTGATTTCGATGGCCCCTTATCGGATGGCACCTTCAGAGTTGCGAGAGTTGCAGATTCAGATTGATGATCTGATGGAGAAGGGTTTTGTTCGACCTAGCATGTCGCCATGGGGTGCTCTAGTTTTTTTGTGAAGAAGGCAGATGGTGGTCTCAGGCTATCCATAGACTATCGAAGGTTGAATCAGGTAACGGTCAAGAACCATTACCCCCTTCCAAGTATAGATGATCTCTTTGAACAGTTGAGGGGAGTAGGTTGGTTTTCTAAGATTGATCTATGATTTGGATATCATCAGCTAAGGGTAAAGGAACGTGACATATCAAAGACAACTTTCAGGTGCAAGTATGGGAACTTCGAGTTTGTAGTGATGCCGTTTGGAGTTACGAATGCACTAGATGTGTTCATGGGACTTATGAACTTTGTCTTCCGAGAGTTTCTGGACCGGTTCATCATTGTGTTTATCGATGAAATCCTGATCTACTCAAGATCAAAGGAGGACCACGTTGAGAATCTTAGAGCAGTCTTGGAAGTCCTTCGACACCACCAGCTTTTTGGGAAATTGTTGAAGTGTAAGTTCTTGACGCAATAAGTACACTTCCTTGGGCACGTGGTATCTCATCATGGAGTGTCAGTGGACCCGTCAGATGTGGAGGAATTTGTTTCTTGGGCGGCACCCAAGAGCGTGGATAAAGTTTGTAGTTTCCTAGGGTTGGTAGGCTATTATCAGAGGTTCGTTTCGGACTTCTCTCGAGTTGCTGCTCCATTGAAAGCTTTTACTAGGAAGAACCAGGTCTTCCTATGGAGCGAGCAGTGCTAAGAAGATTTCGACTACCTGGAGGAGAAGTTGGTCAGTGCTCCATTACTCCGGTTTCCAGAGGAAGGTTTGTTGTATGAGGTGTTTTGTGATGATTCTGACCTTGGTTTGGGGTGTGTATTGATGCAGAAGAAGGGTGTGATCTGTTATGGTTCTAGGCAGTTGCGCCCTCACAAGCGTAACTATGCCACCCACGACCTAGAGCTTGCAGCAGTGGTGTTCTCACTGAAGTTGTGGTGATATTACCTCTTTGGGGAGTGCTTTGTGGTCTTCTCAGATCACAAGAGCTTACGTTATATCTTCTCCTAGCGTGACCTAAACTTACCGCAGTAGAGATGGGTCGAGTTTCTCCAAGACTATGACTTCGAGATCTCCTATACTGAAGTTAAGGGAAATGTTGTGGCTGATACCCTAAGCAGGAAGTCACATAAGGAAGTGGTTTGGGAATTCGTTGATGCTTGGAAAGCGTTGGGAGAGTTGACTGCCTTGCACTTGGATGCAAGCGTAGAAGGTGTTAGAGGCTGTTTGTTTCAGATGACGGTGCAGTCCTCCTTTCTGTAGTAGGTGGAAGAGTCTCAGTGGGGAGACTCTGAGGCGGAAGTAATGTGGGATCGTATCGATCAGGGGAACGCTCCAGAAGGATGGTCAGAGGACAGCTGACATCGGATTCTCTTTCATGGAAGGTTTTTTGTTCCGGAGGTGATGCATGAGAGAGTTCTCCATGAGTCCCATAGCTCAGCCTTGGAGGTGCATCCGGGAGTTTCAAAAATGTACTGAGGCTTGAGGGAACAATTTTGGTGGCCCGAGGTGAAACGGGTAGTGGCAGAGCTTGTGTCTAAGTGCCTAGTGTGTCAGCAAGTAAAAGATGAACACTGTGTTCCCAGTGGTTTGTTTCATCCTTTAGATTTCCATGAGTGGAAATGGGATGACATCTTAATGGACTTCATCACAGGAATACCCAGAGCTCAGGGTAGTTATGATGCTATCTGGTTAGTGGTGGATCGACTGACGAAATCAACTCACTTCTTTGCAATTAAGGAGTCGGGTCCGGTGAGTACCTTAGCACAGAGGTACATAGACGAGGTGGTGCAGTTGAATGGAGTTACAAAGACTATCAACTCAGATCGAGATACTCAGTTTACCTCACGAGTCTGGAGGGGGTTACAAGATGCTTTTGGCACCCATTTGTGCCTTAGCACTGCTTTCCACCCCTAGACCGATGGGCAGACCAAGCGGACTATCCAGACGTTGGAGAACATGCTGTGGGCATGCGTTCTGGATTTTGGAGAATCATGGGTGCAACAATTTCCTTTAGTAGAGTTTTCCTACAACAAAAGCTTCCACTCTAATATTGGAATGGCACCATTTAAGGCTTTGTATGGAAGGCCATTTCGCTTTACCATTTTATGGGCAGAGGTTGGTAAGACAAGTTCTCTTGGGCCAGAGGTAGTACAGAGCACCACAGAGAAAGTCCAGCTTATACGTGAGAGGATGAAAGCAGATCAGGACCGACAGAAGTCTTACGCTGATCGTTGGAGGAGGCCCTTGGAGTTCGAGGTGGGAGATCATGTGTTCTTAAATGTTTCCCCTCGATGAGGGAAACAGAGGTTTGGGAATGAGATTAAGCTCTCCCCTAGGTTCATCGGACCTTTCAAGGTGGTGAGGCGAGTCGGCGATGTGCCATATCAGCTGGCCCTGCCACCTCAGTTGGAGAAGGTTCATGATGTCTTCCATGTCTCCCAGCTTTGTTGGTACTTACACGATGACTCTCACGTTATCGACTGGGGAGAGTTAGATATGGGAGACGAAATGACCTTCGAGGAATTACCAGTCAGAATTGAGGATCGTAAATAGAAGGTGCTCCATGTACAAACCATCACCTTGGTTAATGTGTTGTGGAGGCATGGCGGCCTCGAGGAGAGCACTTGGGAGTGAGAGGCTCAGATGCACGCTCAGTACCCAGAGTTGTTTTGACTTGTGTTTTTCTTTGTTCTGCTAAGCTTTGTTTCGATGTTATGCTCTATACCTTTGATATATGTTATGCTTGGCTTGTTGGTTGTGAGACATGTTGTTTCCTTGTGCTCTGGAAGTGTGTAATGTGTTCAGACGTGTGGGAAAGGAAAAAACCTGATCCTTAATTGAGACGCATTAATGTGGATGCGATTGAACCCGTGCGGGTGAGTCAGTGCCGCCTAAAGTGGATAATATCTCAACATGGGAGAAGGAATTTCCCCAAGCCACGTGTTTGGATAGTGTGTTGGTTGTACAGTGTTGGGGGCAGTGTAAGTTGAAAAATACTAATATATGAAAGTGGGAAGACCCAATTATTAATCGAGACGCATTAATGCGGATGCGATTAAACCCGTGTAGGAGAGTCAGTGCTGCCTAAAGCGGATAATATCTCGACATAGGAGAGGGAATTCCTAACACATATGATTGGGGTTGTTGGTTGGGTTCCTGTTATAACGAGAGCCCTAAGTGGTATCTTGTTGGGTTCCTCTGGGTTGGTTTCTAAATTCTAGGGGATGAGAATGTTTTAAGTGGTATTTGATGTAATGGACCGGGCCTCTCCGACCCATTCCTTTGTCGAAAAGAGGATCATGAAGTGTTCTGGATGGTAGAATGGACTTTTACCACACTTTTCAGATTTTTTGTAATTACACGCCGTGTAGTGTGAGTACACGCCGTGTACCACCTTGCCAGGTATACCCCGTGTTGAAGCCGTGTCTTTTCCGTGTGAAATAAATGAGTACACGCCGTGTAACCCATACTACATGTCGTGTAGTTCCTTCCCACATAAGCGTTACCCTCAAACCTTGTGTTGACCAGTCAACTTCCACGTGCTGTGTTGAGGCCGTGTCCTTGCCATGTGAAATAAATGAGTACACGCCGTGTAGCCCATACTACACGCCATTTTGTTCATTCCCGCATATGTGTTACCCTCAAACCGTGTGTTGACCAGTCAACGACCGTGTGCCGTGTTAAATGCCATGTTGCAAGTCGCGTGAAGACCATGTGAAATGGCCAAGTACACGCCGTGTACTAGAAAGTACACGCCATGTACTTTAGTTTTTCTCGCCTACAAAAGGAGGGGGCCTCTCCTCCTTTACAAAGCACTCGTCTCCTCCCCTCTCCTTCAAGCAGATCTCTCCCGAGAGACTCCAAATCTCCTTTCCTCCATAACTTCTTCGTCCGAGATCCGATTTATGATCCGTAAGTGGCCACGAGATTGTAACGACAAGGTGAAACTTCTGAGCTTAGATCTGTTATTTTGCCTCCAGCCTTTCCTTCCCAGCTTCCACCTGAGGAGGTTTTTCTGGGTTTAACAAAAGAGATGAACGCCAAAGAACGTCTTCTAAAGCTGATTCGGGGGAGCATTGTGATCAAAACCTGTTGAGGTAGGGATTTTACATTCGTCTCTCTAATTTGTGCATCATGTGGGATGGGTGTCCTCTTGTTTTATTGAGATATAGTTGAACCAATAAATAAAGATAATAACCAGCTTAAAGAACTAGGATGAGGAAGTTATTATGTTTATCTTTATTTATCCTACTGTTATGTTGAGAATTGAATAGGCTCATTCCTACTAGAAATCACGATCATTGGGGGCCTTTTCATGTGCAATTAAATGTTTCCCTATCTTTCTAGACCGTTTTGTGAATAAAACTTTGTGGAATGTGGATTTCGGTTAATCACATAAAGTTGGCTGATTTAAAATCCAGAACCCTTGTGTGATCACTCCGGTTGAACAAAATGGAATAATGAACATGTGGGTGTTGGCTTGGTTACGCGGTGTGTGAAGGGGGGGGGGTAGATCCTGAGTTGTTACGAATATGATGGGCAGTAGGGCTACGGTAAATGATATTAAAGGGGCGATGATGTGGCACGAGCCTTGTTTTGTGATACGGTGGTGGAGATGTGGTTATAGTGGAAGCAGGTCTGAAGTAATGGGTAGTGTTATTAAAAGAAAGTGGAAAGTTGATAAATGAACTGTGGGGAAGAATAATGAACGCAGGAACAATCTATGGGGTTTGCTTGATGATAAAAGGTTGGGTTGTGTTGCTTGTGTTTTATCTAACTTGATTTGTGGTTGGTAAGGATTTTGTTCTATGAAATGATTGATCTGGTTTGATAGTTTCCCAGTAATTAAGGAACTAATAAACTATTACTAATGAAACTTGAAAACCTAAATGGGGTTGGGGTTGTTTGTTATATGCTTTCTTCGTAGTAGCAGTGCCAAGACACGTGCTCAGTTTCTCTATTTAGAATCCATATGTTGGGCTATGTGTTTGGTATGTATATATATATATATATCTGTATCTTTGTGTTTTGTCGCACCCTACCCATGTTGAGCACTTAGTGCCGAACACTCCCATTTCATGGGAGAGGGTGTTTTCCCCTTAGTTACTAGCTCATTCTTGCCCCTTCTTCCATAGGCTATGATGGCTTGAGGTGACCTTACACCCAAGACTCTTCGGGTAGGTTTCGATTGGGGTGGTATTAGCCCAAGACTCTTCGGACAGGTTTACTGTTCCCAAGAATATTCGGGATGAGTCCCAGGTGTGTGCGGGTAGGATGTGTGGTTTGTGAGGACCAGGTGTGTGCGGACAGAATGTGTGGTTGCGAGGCCCAGGTGTGTGCGGGTGGGATATGTGGTTGTGAGGCTTAGGTGTGTGCGGGTGGGATATGTGGTTCTTGAGGCCCAGGTGTGTGTGGGCGAGAAGAGTGTGGTAGCATCAGGACGTTCGCCGTTAGGAAGAGTAGCAAACTAGTGGGAAATGGTGCGGGGTACCCAATACTCTTGTTCTTATATACTACTACCTGTTGTTATGTGTTTTTGGTGAGAGTGGCTGGTGAGGTTGGGTGGATAAATATCCTTGTTAGGTTGGTTTCTTCTATTGTTCTCACGGGACATTAGGATGTCTCCCCACCTGTGCATGAGAGCTTTAGGTTTCCCTACTTAGTATACTTGTATGCTCACCCTACGTTTACTTTTAGGTTTCCAGGAGGACTACCAGGGCCGTGCAGGACCCTACTAGTCAGGACAGTTGGAGTTGTTGCAATTTCTGTACTCTTGTTTCTTTTGGTATTGTACTTTTTAGCTTTCTTGTACTTATACTTTGTTTCAGAATTGTTAAAACATGCATGTGGTATTGGTTTGGGTTTATTTCTATACACTTGTTCTTTTACTTTTTGGTAGTTGACTTGTCCTATTTCCCGATATTAAATAATAAAAGGTTAATGCCTCCTATATTTGTGAAAACTCATACCCTTGGTGCTAGTCTCCACTCCGGGGTCTACTGGAAGCGGGACTCGGGGGTCATTATCCCCCTTTCACCATTTCCAGCTCAGGAGGGGCATTTTTGGTGGGAGGGGGTCGTGACACAACGAGATTAATTTTAAATTAATTACTTCAACTTATGTGTTTTGAATTTGAAAAAATGGATTCCATATTTGGAATCAGTAGGTCCAAATTATGTTAATAGACTAATTTTATTTTTGGGCATTATGAATAGTAACTACGGTAAATTTTATTTACCGCTGTTAAAGGTAAATCAGGTAATTAAGGGTAAAAATAATATTATAAAATTACTCTAACACTTGTCTTAATATAATTGGATGATTATATTTCTCTCTAAAACATACTCGGGTCGAAATTTAATCTACTAGAACCCACTTGTATGAGATTAAGTCCTTTAATTTATTTTATTTAATGGAAAGTGAAATATGTCTCACTCAAACTTTATTAATTAAATTATTTTTAATATAAGGTTATACAGAATATAAATTCAATTATAAATACTAATTTGAAATATAATATGTTTTTATTTATCATGGTAATTTATTTGTAAATTTTAAGAAATATATAATTACCTTAATAGCTTATACATTAATGACGCAGAAATTATTTATTTAGTTAGAAATCAATAATATAGTTTTTATTAAAATAATAATACTCATCAAAAGGACCATAAACTTGAATAAAACATATTGGTAGAGTATATATATATATCCTAATCATTCAAGTGTCTACTTTTGGACCATTTGGAGCCTTATAAAACATATTATGACATTTATATTATATTATTTTAAATGATGTCAAAGTTGTCACCTTCATAATTTAATAAACATATCATTTTTAAAGTTGGTTTTTTAGAAGATAAATTTGACTAAAAGTATTATTATAAAATATATTAGATTTATATTCATAATAGTATTTTATTTTTAATGTTTGTACAACAAATGAGTATATTAAATAATTATACAAAAATGTTGTAATAATTATTTTATTAAGAGAAATATCAAATAAATTATATTAAAAGTATTAAAATAAATATTATATGAACAAATTAATATTCTACATGAATTTTATAGATGAATATGATTTTTTAGGAATCTATTAAATAGTTTTTTTTGAAAATATATTATGTTTGGATTTTATTTAAAGTAAAATAATTGAATTGTGTCAAAATTGAAACTATTGATATTTTATGAAAATAACATATTATTAAATTGTTTAAAAATCACAAAAATATTTAAAAATTACAAATTAAAATTTATATGGTCTACCATGTAATAAAGTATCAAATTATGTACAATTATCAACACATAAGTAAGTATTTATAACCATTTAAAATTTATATCATTATTACCACACATAAAATTAAATAGATTAAATAAAAATAAATCAAAATGATAAGGTTTAAAATAAATTAAAAAACATGTCTGAATTTTATTGGTTGATTATATTAAAACCCTATCTTATCTTATATACTAATTTTAGTCACTTTTGAAGTTTTTATGTGGGGTTTTATTTTATTATAAATTAATATTTTTAAGGATTCCAAAAGCGATCCTCTCCTCTCCTATATAAGGGCACCTCCTTCCCTCTCCTATTATCTAAATTTAGAGCCTTCAAGATTGGCCAAACCCTACCAATTAACCTTCTAAACCTCTTTGGTTACATTATAAAGATTTTGGTCTTCTCAAAAGACCAACTCTAGTGCTCTAAGAGGAAGTTTAAAGGAGGCACTTCAGGGAAGAGGTAATATCTTCTACCGATTCTTTCAAGTTTTTTTCTTCTTCTACTTCCTCTTATTTAGTTGTTTCATTATAAAGTTATAACATCAGTATCAATAATATAATGATATTTTATTATAAATATGAAACAACCCTATTTCACCTTATATCCATCCTACGAAAAATGAAATCACCGCGCGTCCATACGTACGACTTACCGTCTCCACACCGTGGTGTAATCTGTTTTTCCACCACCCCCATAATTGGATGGGTATAATGGTGGAAATAATTACTATATATGATTATTATAACATCATAATGATTATTAGATATTATATCATCCACTAAAATTCCATTCAATAATTAGGGGAATGATATCATCGCTCGTGCATACGTACAGAATACCATCTCCAAGACGCGATGAGATTCATTCTCCATGTTAACCATTTTAGAATGATTATAAAGTATATATAATAAATAATCATGAAATATATTACAAAATAATGATACTGTATTTATATAAATGTTTTTTATTACTTCCATTCAATTTAATAAGGAAACGAAAACAGCATTCATGCGTACGTACGACCTACCGTCTCCATGAACGGTGTATTTAATTCCATTTATCGACCTATTATATATATATATATATCATATTCTAAATATATATTTTATATAAATAATGTTTTACATTATGGAAGGAAGTAATCATGATCTAAGTAATCATATGAATAATTACATGTCAAAACACGTACGATAAATGAAACGATTTTACCCAAAACGCTGCTTTAACATGGAATTGACAAATAAATGATTAATATAAAGTCGCAAGTGAATCATATATGATATCATAAATATTATTATGGTTCTGTTACAAGTTAATAATATTTTTAAACCCACTATACAAGAGTCTCAGACACATATGGAAGAAATTGGACAAAAGGTAAGGGATAATTATTCTAATCTCATTCTTATTCGAGATTATTTATTCGCAAGTATTTACTGGGGTTATGGTTATCATCCATGTCCATGTTTTCTAAAAATGTTTTCATAAAATTTTTACTATTATTCCATGTATTTTTAAAGTAATTAATACCCTTTTTTTACTTTTACCATATGATATGGAAGGAATATTTCTTTTGTTTACCATACGAAGTACTTTTTGACTTTTCTGACAAAATTACGAGAAGAATGTTTTTTTAACTTATACAGCATGAATGGATTTTTACGGTTTTATAATGAATTATTTTCACAAACCTTACTCTACAAGATTTCATTATTATTTTCAACAAAATCCTTTTATTTTAAAATAGCGTGGCATTTTGTGAAAAGAAAATGATTTTGAAGAAGAAAGGATATTTTCCTCAAGAATTAATTTAAAGTGTTTTATCAAAACTATTTTCCATATAAGATAAAATTATTTAGTATGTTTATGTTTAAAGTATAATGTCTCGATTATTTAAATGCTTTGATTTTTCTTATGATGAAATGATATCCTTTTTTTTAATGGATTATGTTATGAAGGGATGATGTTTATGAAACCCATTTTATTCTTTGGGTTTTGATAAATGATTTATGATTGTTTTGTGGCACACATAAGAATTTTTTCAATATGAGATGGGTGGGAACTATATATCCCTCAAATGCATTGGGTAAATATTTACATCTCATGAGATAGACATGGCTGGAATGACAAGTAAATCCGGTTCAGTAATATAGGGCTGTAACGACAAGTAAACCCGGTTCAGTAATGGACTTTGTCCACTATGATGGTCTTGGCAGTAATTCCTTGGCTACTATGGAAATAATATAATGTGATTTATGGTTTTACACAATTCTATGTTTCATTTACATGCTATTTTATCATGATTAATGTTCCTTTATGATCTATGCCTTACGTACTGCCAAGATTTATTTCACAACTCAATATTTTGATGTTTAAACTCTATGTTCATGTTTTTAAGTTCAAATGTATATGGTTTGTTTTATTTTCTCCATGCTTAACCTTAATGAGCATTCAAGCTCACCCTTTGTATGTTTTCTTTTCCCCAGGATATAAATAAAGGTTTTAGGTAAGAAAAAAGGGGAATATCTTTATGGGAGATGATGAAGATCTTTCACCATGATTAGAAGATTATGTTACGAGTTTCCAAAGACACTAAAATATTACGGTCCTTGGGTGTCTGTTTTTGTTATGTATTAAGTATTCCCAAAAAGTAATGTAATGTCCATGTACGTCAATCTTGGGTCTATACAGTTTTGATATTTTAGAATAAAAATCTATAAGTAATTTTTGATGTGTAGTAATAAAACACACATAAATATGATGCACGACATGACTATTATAACTAAACATTTGTGAATTTATTTTAAATTGAAATTAATTTTAGTAAAAAGAAAATGTGACATACTGAAAAATAAGAAAACACATTTGGATTGTTTTGATACTTTAGGAAAATGACCTATATATCATTTTTGACATGTTGAAATAAACCAAACCTCAATATGATGAATGGTGTAACCTTTATAACTCTAAGTGTTCCTATTTATATAAAATTGACAATAATTTTAGTAAAAATAACAAATAACATACTGAAAACCAAGAAATCACAATCGTGCTGTTTTAATAATTTAAGAAAATGATCAATAAGTCATTTTTATGTGTAGGAATCAACATCACCACAATATGATGCATAATGTGATCAGTATTACTAAAGTGTGTCTATTTATTTTAAATTGACATTAATTTCAGTAAAAAGATCAAGTGACATACAGAAAACCAATAAAAAAAATCATATTATTTTAATTTTTTACTAAAATTATCCATAAGTTATTTATAACATTTAAAAATCAACCTGACCTCAATCCAATGCACAGTGTGATTGATATGATAAAAAGTGTCCGTTAACTATTTAAAATTGACATTTTAGTTCAAAATGTGTTAACCAATGAAAACCAAGAAAACACACCATGATTATCTTGACAATTTAGTAATACAATTAATAAGTCATTTTTACGTGTATTAAGCAGTTTCACATCAAACAGATTCACAATGCAACCAGTATGACTCAAAGTGTGTGTTTTCAGTTTAAAATGAAATTTCAGTAAAAAACACCCTTACATACTAAAAATCAAGAAAACAGATTTGAATTGTTTTGATATTTTAGGACAATTATATATAAGTAATTTTTGATAGGTAGGAATCAACCACATCTAAATATGACCCATGAGGTGACCTGTATAACACCAACAGTGTCATTATTTAAAATTGAAATTAATTTTAGTTAAAAGAAGTGACATTATCAAATATAAGAAAATTAATTTGGATTGTTTTGATACTTTAGGACAATGATCCATAACTTTTTACATGTAGGAATCAACCTCACCTCAATATGATGCATGGTGTGACTAGTATAACTCCAAGTGTGTCATTTTTATTAATGTATTCTTTCTTATTAATGTTTAATTTATTTCTAGTTAATATTAATAACATATGATTTTTTTTCTTATATAGGTTTATTATTTTTCTCAGGTTGATATTATTTATTCATAAAATAATACCATGGGTGGGAATTTTTGAGAGGGGATCACCGGTGTCAAAAGATGAAACATTAATATTTTTAAATTTTTTTTGGATAATTGTAAATATAATTATATAAAACATTATTCAAAAAGTATATAGTAGTGTTTTTTTGTATTCACGATGTCAAATTTATTTCAATTAAATTATATATTTTTCATTTATAGGTTATAGGTTTTTGTTGGGTGTTATGTTATATAGAAAACACACTAAAGAAATCTAGGCCTTTATTAGTGCTAAAAATAACGCTGATAAAGGGTGTCCTTTATTTGCACTATTTTTAGCACTGATAAAGGGGGCCTTTATCAACACTTTTTTTAGCACTGATAATGGTTATATTTATCAGTGCTATTTGTAGAGCTAATAAAGGGGACCTCCCTTTTATCAGTACCGAGGATAAAAATGATTTTTTTATCACTATGAATAGCATTTTTTCATGATGCTAAAGGGAATATATGTAATAGAGAGTCCTCCATACCCACATCACATCAACCATCCTAGGCTCATCCATCCCAAGATCATCTATCCCAGGCTCGTATCCCATCCAAGCCTCCCCAACCTATATCTCATTATACAACAAATCTATCTTCTAGAGCACATCAAAAAAGTGATAGGAAATAAAAAAACAAATCCAATAAGGAAATCTAGGCCCTAAAATAAATAATTAATCCTTCACACATAAAATAAATCTCAGAGATCCAAACTTAAGGAACCCGACCTTCTCAAGAATATATGCAACTCATGCCCTAACAATTATCTTTATCAGACAACTAGTTCTTATTCCATCTTGAATTAACTGATTCTTAATTCATAGGATCCAACTATAAGAAACCAAAGGAATCAAGCTAAATGAGATATCAAAAGATTAAACATTCTCTTTAGAATTTAAACCAGTTTCATCAAACTTTGAGAAGTATCGTTCTCATTTAATATTCCTTTTATTTAGTATCAACATTCTCAACAAGAATTACCATGCTTCACATTATTTATCAATTCCATTAACACATGTAATAACACATTTCATTATACATGTGTATTACATCAATTTCAATTACTATCAAATTACACGAAACACTAGATTAAAACATGCCTCTTATTTAATTATTCTTAAGCTAATTAATTATCAATTAATTATGGATTTATGTTATTTACCAATTTCTATCAAGATGAAATTGATAATTCATAGCATAAAAACATGATAATAAGAATAGGAGAGATAAAACATTGTATTGAAAAAAAGAGTCAACCCGTTATATGGTATAAATAATCAACACACAATCACTACAATCCATTTCTTTATTAGTTACGTTCGATAATTATTTGGTTAATTTCATTTCCATACAAAGGGATATACCATGCAAACTTTACAATTACATGTAAATAATAAGACAAGAAAAAATCCCATGACTCAAAGGAGTCATCATTCTATGCATGATAATGGACCAACAACGTAGATCCCAATCAATTCTCTTGCAATAAGCTGCATCACTTAAAGGATGCCATGAAACAACCACACCAACAAAAAACCAAGAAAAAATTCATTAGAAACATAGAGAGAGACTTTCATCTCATGTGATGAAGAAATGAGAGAATCTAGATCAAAAAACCACGAGAGAAGAGGTAGAATATTCCTCATATCACCATGGATCAAAGATAAAAGGACAAGGATCAATCCTCATCAAAGGAATCCCAAAGCACCAGATGGGCAGGTAGTTAGATTAACTAGAATTTGAGAGAGGGTTGTAGGTTTTGAGAACTACTGAGCCACTACAACATTTATAGGCATTTTCCATAGTGGATATACACATAAGAAAACCCATTTTCATGTCGTGTAGATGATGGGTTTAGATCTCACTAAAAAATGCATCGCCTTTAAGAATTTATCCTCTAAAATTTAATTATCAGGTAAAATCCTATGAAATGGCCTCAACAAACCATGAACAAAATCCAGGCCATAAAGCATCCATACACAATATGTGAACTTTGAATACACAATGTGAAACACTTACACACCGTGTATTCTCCTTGCTTTCATATTTTATCTATTGAACCCATCCAAACTCAGTCTAGACCTCCTCTGAGAACTATGTGCTTCAGAAACATGTAAATGGTCATACTACAAAGATCCATGATCTCAGAGTAGTTACTTGTAAAATAATTATCATTTTAAAAAATCCAAAACCAAACCCAGAGTGGAAATTAAAATAGGTCATCTGAACAACCACCCTATGAGATACCTCTCAAGGATCTCACCATCACAGGAGATCATACACCTCATTATTAGAGTATCACAAAAGAAAACAAAAACAAAAAAACTACTAAACACTCTCTTGGGGAGATACCTCTCAAATAAGAGTAAAGACACAATAAGAAATAAGAGGAAATAATATCATAAACCTGAATGGTCAACATCAAAAAAATAAACAACATTGAAAGAGAGAGTTAAACATAAAATAGCTTGAGGTAATGAGTGTGAATATATGACACACATTCCTAGGTAATCTCATCCATTCCATTGTGTCACCACATGACACAAACCAATGGAATAACACACCTGCACAACATATTCTCTTGGCATTCCTATATCTTCATAGGTTTCCCTAAAAGGTCACATCATTTTCAATATCGATATCATAACTATAGATAAATTAGATTCCTTATGAATATAAAAAAGAAGTTAAGACATGTGAAAAACATCGTGTATCTGGATTACATGTGGGGGAAGTGATATCCGATATTCCCTGGCTCCAATATGAGCCAACACCTCGAAAGGACCAACAAAACGGGGATTAAGCTTACTCCATTGACCAAACCATCAATATCTATAATGAGGAGTCACCTTTAGGAACACGTGATCTCTAACATCAAAATCTAGAGGTCTCCTCCTATGAGAAGTATAAGTTATATGATGATCCTGTACTACCTTCATCCACTCATGAATTACCTATACCATCTATGTTGTATTATGTACTAGTTCCACCTAAAAATTTCAACCTATTTGACCATAGAACAACACAATGAAGATTGTAAAGGTTAGCCATAAAAATATTCAAATGGTTCCATACCAATGGTGGAGTGGAAAAAATTATTATAATAAAACTAAACCAAGGGAGCTCGCCTCATCCAAGAACCTACAAAATCCAGGGCACAATAGTAAAACATTTCTTCAAGAGTCTGGATGGTCCACTATGTATGACCATCTATCAGCAAATTAGAAGCAGTTCTAAGGAATAACTGAGAGAAAAAATCATATTGGAGACCTATCCACACCATTTAGGTAAAATGAGGATCTCGATCATAGATTATCACTATCATAACTCTATAGATTCATACCACCCCTCTAGATACCTCCTTGAAAAAATCTCCACTGAGATCAACTCCTTGGTTATAATAAAATGGTATGATTTCGTGAAATAATACACTATCACATATATAGAATCATATCCTCTATGAGCTCGTGGTAGACTAGTAAAAAAGTTCTTAGAGATGTCCTTTTACTTCCACTAGGGACACTAATACAAATATGGCCTTTATCAGCACTAGAAAAGTCCATTTACAGCGCTGTTAATCTCATCGAAGATAAAGGGGAGACTCTTTTATCAGTGCTAAAAAAAGTTCTAATAAAGAAACCTTTTATTAGTGCTAAAAAATGATGATAAATGGGTCCTTTATCAGCATTGATAAAATTAAAAAAACATAAAAAATAAAAAAATATCTGAAATTCGGGGAGGGGCTTTGTTGGGAAAAAATCCCTCAAGGTATTGTTGTAGCATTTTTGGGTTGTTGGTGTTTATTGACAATGCACATGAGCCTTAGCCTAGTTAGTGAGGAATCTTAAGCACATCCAGGCAACCCGAGATCAAATATAGGTGGAGGCACAATTTTTGGGGGTACTGTAGCAGTACTGTAGCAGACACTGTAGTGGGAACTGTACAGTACTGTAGCGGGGACTGTAGCAGGCACTGTTTGGAACTATATTAGCTGGGAATTTTTCCCTCGTTTGGGCCTTCGGGCCATCGATTTGGTCCGCGAGCCCTTTAAGGCCTTCAGGTGACCCAATCCTTCGGGCCAGTAAGGCCTTCAGGCCACCTCAAGGCATTTAGGCCACCTTAAGTGAAGATGCAAACCAGACAACTTACAAGGAACAAGCCCAATAAAAAGGATGATCAAGGGGCTTTCACCATAGCAGAAGCTACATGGATTTCAAGAATGAGAGGGTATGACACCTGCCATCGGGACAAACCTATGCATGTATGAGATAACCTAGCTAAATATCCATGCAAAGGTGGAGAGCTGATTTCACGGTGAAGATGCTAGGGAGGAGAAGTTCCAAGTATTTAGTCAAAGTTTTATGTAATTTTTGAAGCCTAGGGGCAATGATTTACTCTAATTCCTATAGGCCATGTAATAATTACACCTACGTGCCTTTTAAGGGTTCCACCTCACCCCTTGAAAAGTGGATTATCAAAAATCAATAAAAAATGAAGGCCTTCGGGCCATTGGATGGATGTGTTTGTTGAAAATGAAGGTTTCCTTGGTGAATTGTCGAGTTTTAGAGATGTTATTGACAACCCACATTGACAAAGAACCATGACAAAAGAATGGAAGATCTGGAGGCGGTACAAAAGAACAGATACATGGTGGAATCGTTTTATAGTGTTTGCCAAATTTTTGGGGTCCAAAATTTGGAGTTTGGTGAGAATTGTGAAAAGTAAATATCCTTGAAGATCTCATAAAAATATGGAAAAGGCATGAATTTCATGAAGATAGGATTCATGGATTGGATTTCAAAAAGACATGAAAAATGTTGACGGTGATTCTTTGCGATTATGACGAGCTTCATGAATGGAAGCATTGAAGAGAATTGTGGTGGTGAAGGGCATTGTGAATGGAGCTTCGCGTCTAAGGAGCGAAGGTTTTGACGTAACGCTTCACGATTACGATGATCTCCATGATCGGAAAATTGCCATGGTGCTTTGTGAAACAGAGTGAATTTCGGTAGAATTTTTGGAGCATCGCGATTTGAGATGACGTGGTGATGACTTCACATAGAAGGTTCGAGTGTCAGTGGAATAGCCTATAAATAGGCCTCAAAACCCTTGAGAGAGGAAGAGAGTTTTCAAATAAAATATTTGTCTCTTGAATCGCGAAGGTGGTTCGTGAAGGCAGTGTGCTTCGTGAAAGGAAGGAGCTTTGCAGCGGCTAATCTAGCTCCGCGAAACAAGCGTGCTTCGCGTTGGCTTAGTGAGCTTCGTGAAGGAAGTAACTCTGCGATGACTTGAGCTCCACGATGGCCTGAGCTCTATGAAGGTGTGAGCTTCATGAAAAGGCAGAATATTTTCTAAGGCTTGTTTGAGATTCACGAAATTGGGAGCTTCATGAAGTAGGGTTCTTTGCGAAGGTACTTCCCAAAGGTTATTGCCCAGTGGTCAGGGGAAAACGGGTATTCATCAGTGGATGAAATTTGGACATTAATAGTGCATCTACATATAGTGAAGGATTCATTCATTAGTAGTAATGAAGAGATCTATAGGTCTATAAACTGTGGGTGGATCTTCTGAAGAAGCATTGAGCTCACTTCAGTTAAGAGAGCAGTGAGTTCTCAAATTGTAAGTGGTTCTAAACCAGGAGGGACAGTTTTTTCGCTTCAAACTTGTAAACAACAATACACTTATAGTGGAATTGGTACATCGGCAAACTGCCAGTGTATGCTTCTTGGACGTAGCCCAATGATGGTGAACCAAGTAAAAATTACTGTGACCTGTGCATGCTTTAAGGTTTATTCATACTCTACAATAGGAAGAAGAGAGAAGAGGGTTTTTTATGACCGAAAAACAAGATAAAAAGGGCCATTTGTTTTAATATATCATACCATGATCCCCCCCTCAGGGTATCTAGCCTAGTGGACCTAACAATTGGTATCAAAGGTAGGTTGATATTAGTGTTTCTCTCTCAAATGGAGGTTACCAATCACAAAGGGATTCCGATCTTCAAAGGGAACAATTTTCAGCTATGGAAGAATCAGATGCAACACTATTTTTGATCCTTGAGAATGGATATGTTCACTATATAAACGCATGGTATAACATTTGATATTAATTATGGTGCATTATCTAAAGCTGAGCATAGATAATTGGATGCTGATGCCAAGTGAATTAATGATTTAAGGGGAGCCCTATCCAATGCTATTTATATGAAGTTGATGTCATGAAAACATCACATGCCATGTGGGAAAAGATATTGAATATATATGAAGGAGATACAAAGGTCAGAGAGGCAAAGATTCAAGTGTTGTGGAACAAGTATGACGATATGAGAATGAACCCAAATGAGTCTGTTGATGAATTCTTTGATAGGGTAAATGTTGTAGTGGAAGATATGTGAGGTCTTGGATAAGTTATTGAAAAAATAAAGACAGTAAAGCACATCGTGAGGAAACTTCCACCTCATTTCAATACGAAAGTCTTAGTTTTGGAAGATAAATACCCAAAAGAGCTGACAATGGATAACCTACACAACACCCTTATTGCATATGAGATGAGAAATGATGATAACGATGCTGTAGAAAAATGGAAATTCAAAGAGGTGGAATTCAAGGGCATGAATAACCTCACCATAGAAGATTCTCAGGAAGAAGAAGAGACATATGAGGTGATGTCATTACTCTCCTCAAACCTTCAAATATGAAAAGGAAAGTTTAAGGGGAAGCTTCCACTTGCTTGTTTTTGATGCGGAAAGGTTGGACATCTTGCGGAAAGGTGACCCAAAAAGTTCCAAGAGAATGATGATGTCGATGAAATCGAAATTCCCAAGAAGTCTATAGACTATGGGAAAGGCAAGAAACAGTTAAAGAGAAATTTCTTTTAGAAGAAGAACCTTCTTTCAAAAGAATGTGATAGTTTAGACGAGTCTGAGGTTGAGGAGTTTGAAGAGATAGATAACTGCAGAGATCATGGAGAAAATGTTATGGTGGTAGTTTTCAATAGTTCTCAGAAGAGGAATGAAACCGAAGCTGATGAAGAAGAAGAATAAGAAGTTGAGGGAAGATTTGATATGCAAGATGATTTAGAATCTGATATTGAAGAGATAGATTTTTGGAGACCCAAAACAAAGAAATCTAGCAAAGTTGTTTGTGACGCCAAATTCTATATACAGTAGCAGGAAGAAGAAAAGTTTGGGTTGATGGATGAAATATAGAAACTCAAGTCATCAACACTAGAGGACTCAGAATTAGTTAGTGAGTATAAAACAAAGATTTAAGAACATAAAATGGAGATCTATAGCTTGAATAACATAAGGAAAGATCAAATCAAGAGTATTGAAGAACTTGAATAAGAAGTTTTTGGTTTGCGAAAACAAGTTAAAGATTAAGAAAAAATCTTAAATCCTTCTGGGACATCAGGAAATAAGATCAATTAGAAAACCAAGAATCTGAAAATGTAGAATAGTGTTTCAGTAGAAAGGAAGCATCAATTATGTTTAGATTCTAAGACTGATGGGGGATTGATCGAAAACAAAAATCTTTGAAAATTGATGTCAGACCGCAAGCACCCATTCCAAGATTGAAGGTTGATTTGAGCATAAAGTAGATTCAAAATATTTTGAGATCCCAAGGGGAAACTAGTAGTACTGAAGTGATATGAAGTAATGCGCCTTATATCAGGTGTTATTGTTGTGGAAATATAGGACATTCATAGTATGTGTGTTCCATAGCCAAGAGATATCGAAGGGCACAAGAACGGAGGTGACATACAAAAAGAGAATGGTTATCTAGAATATATTTTAAAGGACCCTGTTTTTTGTGCAAAGGATTTGGGCATATGGCTAGGTATTGTACTTAGACCATACAGAGGAATGTGCCAAAGTAGAATCAAAATGTTTGCAAGCAGTAGATCAATGAACCAATAGGTGAATTGAGAATGAAAAATAGATTTTTAACTATGCATGATGATGATGGTCTATCACACTCTAAGAAAGATCAAAAGTCTCCATCCATGCCGAGTGTGAAGAAAAAAATATAGACCAAGAAGAAAAAGGATGAGAAGGTAGTGGTGGCCAAAATTTCCATTAAATCATCAGATTGCTCTGGTGTGTAAATCCTTGACAGCGGTTGCACATCTCACTTGACAAGTAATTAGGATCTTGTTACAGGCGTAAAATATGAAGAAGAAGGATTTTTCAAGTTTGGAAGCAATGATGGACTGAAGTTTAGGGGAAAAGAGATGAGACGTGCTGATGTATTAGTAGTAGAAGGCCTCAGTCGCAATTTTCTCAGCGTGAGTTAACTAAGTGACTCAAGAAATTCTATAAGGTTTACTAAGAAGATGTGTATCATAAAAGGAAGTGACAGGGAAGTGGTTTTACAGGTAAAAAGAATAAAGGAAAATCTCTACCTGTTAAGTGGAGAAGAAGATATGTGATTTCTATCTAGAGAAGAATAAAAAAAGTTGAGGCATAAAAGACTTGATCATATATGTCAACCATCCCTGGAATATCTGGTAAAGTGTGATGCAACAAGAGACCTTTCTAATATTTCACGTGATCGTACTCACACATGCGATGCATGCTAATAAGGGATGATCATCAGAAAGACATATAAGGCAAAGGAAAAGAAGTCAACAAGAGTGGTTGAATTAGTGCATACTAATGTTTATGGTCCTATCACACCATGATAAATTGACAAAAAGAGGTACAGAATCCTTTTTATTGAGGAATATAGAAGAATGGTATGGGTATTTGTTATTTCCCGTAAGTTAGATGTGTTCATTTTCTTAAAAAAGTACCAGAGAGAGTGAAAAAGGATGCTTGGATAGAAAATTATGATGTTTCATACTGATAATGGTATGGAATTCACGAACAGTTAGGTGGAAGACTATCTCGAGAAACATGGGATAAGGTATCAAGTTTCCTCAGTGAGAACTCCTCAATAGAATGTAGTGGTTGAAAAGATAAATCAGATCATCAACAACATGGATAGAACGATGCTCATAGAAAAAGACCTACCAGAGAAATTTTGGAAGGAGGCAATATTAAAATTAGACAACATTTTTAACAGGGCTCTATTGTGTCCAAAGGAAGGAAATACTCTGTATGAGATGTGTTATGGAAAGAAGACAACAGTGAAATATTTTCAAATATTTGGAAGTAAGTGCTTTATCCTCAACAAGGAGAACCATAGGTAATTTGAGTCCTGTGGAAATGAGGGGATATTACTTGGATACTCAGGAAAAAGAAAATCATACAAATGCTTTAAAAAAAGGCTTAGAAAAGTAGTTGAGAGAAATGATTTCACTGTATGTAAAGACCCAGAATTCCCATGGATTTTTTTTTATACATGGGAATTTTACGAGTCCGCAGTTTCTGATGGAACCTGATTCTGAGGTCCGGTGTGCCCTGAATCATTTTATGAAGTTTTTTTGAGTATGTTCAGTAAACGTATGAGCGGGATTTTATATCCTATGAACCGATGCTCAGAATTAAAATCCGAGAACACCGTTGAACTCGTAGTGTTGGTATTCGCTTAAGGGGACCATCACCGCAGTTGTGTTTAAACGAGAATGGAAGTTAATTTTTGGGGTTTCTAAATAAAATTAAATAAAAATATGTTTAGCATATTTTTATTTTAATTGGTGGTTAAAACCTCAAAGAGGAGGTTAGTGGTGGGAACACCCGCATATAACCTCCCTTGGGAGGATGTTTTTAGGTGGGACCCACCCAAACTCTCTAACCCCCCTTTAAACCCCTTGAGCTCCCCATAAATGGGGAAAACTCTTGGACTTCATCATTATGGTTCCAACAAACCTAAGAATTAATTAATGTTAATTAATTAATTTGAAGTGATTTGAATTCTTTTGAATTCTTTTGGGTTGCATGGAAATAATAAAATAATAGTGGAGCTATTATTTTATTTTGGGGTTGGTGTTTCTCTTTGGTGGAACTTTGGGAGAACTCTTGGAAGAATGAAATTATCCCAATGAAGAATACTCCTCATCTCCGAAGAATACTCCTCATCTCCGAAGAACGACGAACACCATCCTCGATCTTCGGCTAAGCTAAAAGAGAAGGATCCACCCGCAAAGAATGCCGACAACGCTTCTTCCTCGGATGCTCCCCGACATCAACGGAATGACGCTGCCTTCCCGCAACTCTGTCAAGCAATCACCGTATACAAGGTAGGGGTTTTTTTTTGAGTAAATTAAATCTTAATTACTCATCAATTATTATGATTTGATGATGACCACTTGATATCACCTAATGTGGAGGGCGCGAGACAAACAAACACGGCCCGAAATCCCTCCGTTGGTTCTTGTTTGGTTGATGACAGAGGAGTAGCCAGAAGGGCGTGGTGTCGTCACACCACGCCAGAGAAGAACTACGGCCATATGAGCCACGGTGGATGGAAGAGGCACGACACCGTTGCCCCGCGCCGGAGGAAGGGGGCCGCGACCATGCGGGCCGTGGAGGACGAAGGTGGCGCGATGCCATTGTGCCGCACCAAAGAAGACCTGCGGCCAAAGGCCGTGGCGGACGGAGGGCGGCCAATGATGCTCCAGCAAGGCAGGACCCTTCGGGTCCCGCTATTTCTTTGGAAGCTGGGGTGGGGGGTGCAGCACCCCCCCGTGGCGTGGTCGGCTAGGCCACGTGGCGAGCCAGCCGCGACGAGCCAGCCGGCCAGGCCACGCGGCCAGCCAGCCATGACCAGCTGGGCCGGGCCACACGAGCTGGTCGGGCCACCACGGGCCGGGCCGCACCTTCTGGCTGGGCCACCCATTTAGGCCAGACTGCTCCCTTTGGTTCGGGCCTCCCACTCGGGCCGGGCCAACCACTCGGGTCAGGCTGCACCCATGGACCCGGTCGGGCCGGGTCGGGCCGGGTCGGTCCGACTGGGTCGGACCGGACCCGAACCCACTATGGCCAATTACAATTTTTAGCCCACATCTTGGGCTACGAATGTTCGATCGACGATCCGTCTATGACAATGTAATTCTTGGAGAGATATGATTCTTTTGTCATACTCCACTTTAGGTTCGGACGCAGATAGGGTACATTTGGGTTTGTATGAGCCTAAAAACCAATTAGGCCCATGTAATGGAAATTCCAATAACTCACAGACCGAGCGTCTGATTGACGCGCCGTCTGTTGCGTTGAGTTACTTATGATGAGAAAAAACTATGATGTTCATAAACTTGAGACCTAGTGGTAGTTGATGTATCAACACTTGGCTAGAGGAGCGGACCCTCTCGGAATCGAGCGTGCTGTGTGCGGGAACCCTAGGGCTGGCTGTGACTATGATGACAGGATCCTCCGTGGGTTTGACAATGAAGATACTGTACCAGGATCCTCCATGGGTTTGACAGTGATGACTTCTGTACCAAGATCCTCCATGGGTTCGACAATGGTGACTTCTGTACTGGGATCCTCCGTGGGTTCGAAAGTGATGACTTCTGTACCAGGATCCTACGTGGGTTCGACTGCGCTGATATTGTTCCAGTATCGTACGTGGGTTCGATAGAGGAGATGATTCAGAGGCTAAATCTAATCATCTCTACCCCTCTTCATGTTCCGTATACCTATGTGATCTAAGTCTTGTCTTTCAATTATTATCCTTGAGGTGATTGACTTTACTTCCTTTGTGGACTAGGTTGTTCTTAGGCTCGAGAGTTGGAGCTGGAATGTGACTGGTAACTTAGGTATATGTATGGGAATATACCTAAGTAGGGTTGGTTGATACTTCTTGATTCTATCTTTCTTATTTGGTTTATCCTTAGTGGAATATGGGAGACCTTCAGGGTTCTTGGGGTCCCCTACTAAGTATTGTTATACTCACCCCTGCACGGGCTTCGCCCGCACCTTGTTGTGTTTTGTGAAGATGATAGTCAGTAGTGATCGAGGCTGAGGGTGATGGATGGGAGGCTACTCAGAGCTGGACTAGACGGGACATACTTCAGGGATGAGTTGTTCGAGTTCTTTACCTACCCTTCAGGTAGGATTTCCCGGTGGATGATCCAGGAGATGTTTTTCCTTTTTCTTGTACTTGTACTTGTTGTTCAGTTGGGTTTGTATTCTGGCCCACTTAATTTCAGCACACTTTTCTTTTCTATATTAGTACTTGTTGCTTCTACTGCTTGTGTTTAGACTGTGTGTGTTATAGGTTTAAAGGAAATGCCTTCCCTTTTTATTGGGGATTCGGCTTTGGGGCTAGTCGCCAGCCCCTAGCCTATGGAAGGTGGGCTTGGGGTAGTCACGACATGATCCCTGAGGACGGGTCGTGACAAATTGGTATCAAAGTAGTCGGTTCTACCACAGAACTTGGACTATGATTCTTTTAATAGCAATAGTGTTAAGTATTTTTGGTGTGGTTATCAGTTTAGGGAAACCAGTGTTAGTGCAGCGGCCGACGTATCCATATACTAGGACTCTGACTTCTGATTTCCGACTCAGTGCACGAAAACACTGATTGTGTGTGTGTTTCCTTTGAAAAGTTTTCTTCATGATTAATTTGAGTCAGATCACCAGGTATACTGTTTTAACCGTGGCGCACCTGTTTATTTTCAGGATTTCCCCACAAAGGCAGCCAACTAGGGTTCCAAGTTTCGTATGAGATGGTAGCCCACCAAGTGATGAGGCCTCGGTGGAGGGCCCCATCACAATAGAGGTACCAGAGGTACCACTACCCGCTGGGCCACCAATACCACTAGCTCCAGTAGTAGAGAGTGCACTCCATCTGAGTGCATTGCACGTGTTCCAGTGCCAGAGGCCTCCCAGGTTCTGGGGAGAGACAGACCCACATGCATCTGAGGATTGGCTGGAGGCTGTTGTGAGAGTTTTCAGATTGGTAGGGACACCAGCCTTCCTCATGGTGATCCTTGCCGTGAGTCTCCTGCATGTAGAAGCAGGCAGGTGGTGGAGCCATATGATCCTGGTGCATGACGAGGCATCATTACTCTGGGAAGACTTCGAGTGTCTCTTCCGGTCAGAGTTTGTTCCCACCACCCTTCTTGCCGTGCGGATTCAGGAGTTACTTAATCTGCAGCAAGGCAGCATGACAGTAGCTCAGTACTCAGTGAGGTTCACCGACCTCTCGTGCTACTCCATGGATATGGTGCGAGACCCATTATTTAGGGTCCAGACCTTCGAGCAGGGACTCAGGCATGAGATCAGGGCTTCGATGATATCTCTCAACATTCCGATGCAGGCAGGAGTGCTGGACCGAGCCCTTCTTGTGGAGAGTTTTCTTTCTGAGTAGACACCAGCAGTGAGACCCACCACATGGTGACATATAACAGAGTCTTCTACAGCCAGCAGTAGATAGATGTCGTAGAAGTCCAAGCAGACTAGGCCATCGGGTGGGGGACACTGCGATATAGGTTCGTTTTTGTGGGGAACATGAGACAGAGCTAGCCATACGAGGAATATGCAGTGCTATGCATGTGGCGGGCAGGGTCACAAGGCTCATGACTACCCGACCCACCATGCAGATGAGCAGCAGACAATAGAGGGACATCCCAGGTAGAGGCAGAGGTTCGACCGTGGTGGTCCACTGGGAGCATGCGGACATGGCAGAGTAGCTGGCCGAGCAGCAGGTGGTGGATGATGTTTCGAGGCCCTACCACCACCACCACCAGGAGGTCCACCCTGACCATAGGGTGTTGGCAGACAGAGGTGGGCTCAAATCCAGGTAGTCAAGGCCTATTACCAAGATTCACTTGAGATGATTCGAGGTACTATCTATGTCTACTCCACCCTTGATTCAGTACTTATAGACACAGGTGTGAGTCATTATTTTATTACCACTGCCCTTGTTTGGAGCTCAGAGATTCTGATGGAGCCGTTGCCTCGATCCTTATGACTAGATACTTCTACAGGAGCAGACTTGATGATTACGCTCTGGTGCCAACAGTGTGATCTTACTCTAGGAGGTGAGAGTTTCGGCTGGGATCTCCTCGTAGCAGCATTGAGGCCTTATGACGTCATCTTGGGTATGGACTGGTTATCCACAGTTCATACACTGATTGACTGTATTAGGCGGAAAGTGCGGTGTGTCCATGAGGATGGGATGAGTTTTACCTTCACCGGTGAGAAGGGAGCCTTTGCGGCGCAAGATGGACTTACGCAAAGGAGGGGGCAACCGATCACACATCATTTGGCTAGTCTCATCCTCGGAGCGGTTGATGTGCGGAGTCCAAGTTTTCCTATTGTGGTGGATCAGTACGCGGATTTTTTCCCTGACGATGTTCCAGGACTACCTCCTTGTAGAGAGGTGGAATTCTACATTGACCTGTACCCCAAGAAGACACTAATATCTACTCTAGCATATCGGATGGATCCCACCAATCTTCGTGAGCTGTAGGTACAGCTAGAGGACTTGTAGTTGAATGGATTTATCTGACCCAATGTTTTACCCTGGGAATTCCCGATTTTTTTTCACCAAGAAGGCAGATAGGAGCTTGTGACTGTGTTTTGACTACCGTCGCCTGAACCAGGTTACCGTGAAGAACAAGTACCCACTTCCGAGGATTGACGACCTCTTTGATCAGATCAAGGGAGCACGATGGTTCTCGAAGATAGACCTTAGGTTAGGCTATCACCAACTCAGAGTTCGAGATGAGGATGTACAGAAGACAGCCTTCAGGTGTCGTTATGGACACTGCGAGTTCTTGGTTATTCCCTTCGGCGTAACCAATGTTCCAGTAGTGTTCATGAGTCTCATGAATAAGATATTCTAGCCTTACCTAGATCGTTTTGTCATAGTCTTCATCGACGACATATTGATTTACTCGACTACTGAGGAGGATAACGCCTACCATTTGTGGGTAGTACTGGACACACTCCGAGAGCACAAGCTTTATGGTAATCTCTTGAAGTGACAGTTTTGGATTTGAGAGTCTCACTTATAGGGGCACGTCATCTCGGAGGCTGGAGTTGCGGTGAATCCTGCAAAGATTGAGGCAATACTTTCTTGGGAGCCACCCAGAAGTGTGACGGAGGTATGGAGTTTTCTGGGAATGCCTGGGTACTATCAGAGATTTGTGCCAGATTTCACTAGAGTTGCAGCACCGCTTTCAACATTAATGAAGAAGGGGAAACCCTTCATGTGGTCAGAGAGATGCCAGTAGAGCTTTCAGGAGATGAGGCAGAGGTAAACTAGTGCACCCATCTTGAGGCTACCAGAGGAGGGCGTTGGGTATGTAGTTTACTACAACGCATCAGGGACTAGACTCGAGTGTGTCCTGATGTAGGAGCGAGCAATGATCACGTATGGTTCTCGGCAGTTGAGAAAACACGAGTAGAACTACGCTACCCATGAATTGGAGTTAGCAGTAGTGGTCTTCGCCTTGAAGATGTGGCATCACTATCTGATGGGAGAGCGCTTTACAGTCAACTATGACCATCAGAGTCTCAGGTATATATTCTATCAGAAGGAAATGAACCTAATAAAGTGTTGTTGGCTTGAATTCCTCTAGGACTATGACTTCGAGATAGTATATACTCTTGGGAAGGGGAACGTTGTAGCAGATGCTATCAGTAGAAGACCAGGAATTCAGCTTCTATGAGAGGTGACAGAGCAGCTGGCCGCATTACAGATATCCTTTGTGGATCAGGATGGAGAATCCTTTCTTTAGTATCTCACAATCACTCCTCCACTTCTTCAGCGAGTCAGAGAGGCGCATCATGGGGACGTTGACTGTGAGACGCGACGTGATCATATATCCACAGGGCAAGCAACTGATGGATTTTCTGAAGGTGAGAATCATATCATCCTCTTCAGAGGATGTACCATGGTACCAGTATCACTTCAGGAGGAGGTGTTGAGGGAGTTCCACACTTCCCCTCTAGTAGTACATCCAGGATTGGTGAAGATGTATCAGGACCTCCGACGATATCACTAGTGGCCAGGTATGAAGAAGGTAGTAGTGAAGTTTATCTCACGATGCCTCACTTGTTAGCAAGTGAAGGTGAAGCAATAGGTTCTAGTAGGTTTAGTTCAGCCCTTAAAGGTCCCAGAGTGGAAGTGGGATAGGATATCCATGGATTTAGTGACGGGACTTCCATGTACATCCAGAGGACACGACTCTATCTGGGTGATCGTAGACCGACTCACCAAGTCGGACCACTTCCTACTAATCAGAGGGTAGGGCTCAATAGAGAACTTGGGACACCTCTACGTACATGAGATCATATGGATTCATGGTGTTCCATCGAATATCATCTCTGATCGAGATGCTCGTTTCACTTCCCATCTATAGAAGGGGTTGTAGGAGGCTTTCGGGATGCAGCTTCGCTTGAGCACCGCCTTTCATCCTCAGACAGATGGTCAGACTGAGAGGACCATTCAGACTCTCAAGGACATGCTCCGTTCATGCATCCTTGACTTCGGTTGCATCTGGGAGGATCACTTACCCTTGGTAGAGTTTGCGTATAACAACATATACCACTCCACCATCGAGATGGCACCTTTCGAGGAACTTTAATGACGACATTGCAGATTGCCTCTGTGTTGGACTGGCCCAAGGGAGTCAGCACTTATGGGACAATAGATGGTGTAGGCTACAATGGAGAAGGTTCAGATCATCCAGGAGTGGATGAAGACTGCACAGAGTAGGCATAAGTCCTATGTTGAAAGAAGAAGGAGACCACTGGAGTTAGAGGATGGAGACCGCGTCTTTCTACGGGTGTCACCTCGATGAGGTCTATAGATATTTGGTCTAGGCGAAAAGTTGTCTCCATGATTCATTAGAACATTCTAGGTCCTCAACAGGGTAGGCGAGGTGGCTTCCTGCTTGGATCTTCCACCTCAGTTGCACCAGGTGCACGACGTCTTCCACGTATCTCAGCTGAGAAGATACGTTCATGACCCATACCACATCATCGACCATGGGGATATGAACATCGATTACGGGGTGACATTCATGGAGGTTCCAGTGGAGATTGAGGATCGACAGGAGCGGGTCCTGCATGGACGGTCGATACCTCTGGTGCATGTTCATTGGCAGCACGGGAACCTCCAGGAGAGAACATGGGAGCGGGAGGCTCAGATGCGTGCTCAGTACCCCCATTTGTTTCCTTAGTGTGAGCTGTAGCTTATGGGGATGTAAAGCCCTGAGGTGGGGAGAATGTAAAGACCTAGAATTCCAGTCGAATATTTTTTTATACATGGGAATTTTAGGAGTCTGCAGTTTCTGACGAAGCCTAATTCCAAGGCCCGGTGTGCCCATAATCAATTTCTGAAGTTTTGTTCGGGTACATTCAGTAAACGTACGATCGAGATTTTATATCTTTTAAACCGGTGCTCCGAATTGAAATCTAAGGACACCGTTGAACTCGTAGCGTCGATATTCGCTTAAGGGAACCATCACCGCAGTTGCGTTTAAACGATAATGGAAGTTAATTTTTGGGGTTTCTAAATAAAATTAAATAAAAATATGTGTAGCATATTTTTATTTGAATTGGTGGTTAAAACCTACAAGAGGAGGTTAGTGGTGGGACCACCCACACATAACCTCCCTTGGGAGGATGTTTTTGGGTTGGACCCACCCAAACTCTCTAACCCCCCTTTAAACCCATTGAGCTCCCCATAAATGGGGGAAATTCTTGGACTTACCCATTATGGTTCCAACAAACCTAAGAATTAATTAATGCCAATTAATTAATTTGAAACAATTTGAATTCTTTTGAATTATTTTTGGTTTCATGGAAATAATAAAATAATAGTGGAGCTATTATTTTATTTTGGGGTTGGTGTTTCTCTTTGGTGGAGCTTTGGGAGAATTCTTGGAAGAACAACATTCTCCCAACAAAGAATTCTCATCATCTCTGAAGAACAATCCTCATCTCCAAAGAACGATGAACACCGTCCTCGATCTTTGGCTAAGCTAAAAGAGAAGGAGCTGCCCGTGAAGAACGCTGACGACGCTTCTTCCTCAGACGCTCCCCGACGTCAATAGAACGACACCGTCTTCTCATGACTCCGTCAAGCGATCACCTATTACAAGGTAGGGGTTTGTTTTGAGTAAATTAAATCCTCGTTCCTCATCAATTATTATGATTCAATGATGGCCACTTGATATCACCTAATGCGGAGGGCGCGGGCCAAACAAAGACGGCCTAAAATCCCTCTGTTGGTTCTTGTTTGGTTGACGACGAAGGCAGAGCCGGAAGGGCACGGTGATATCGCACCACACTGGAGAAGAACCGCGACCATGCGGGTCGTGATGGATAGAAGAGGCGTGACGCTAGAGGAAGGGGGCCGTGGGCATGCGGGCCACATTGGACGAAGTCGGTGCGACACCACCGTGCCACGCCAAAGAAGACCTGCCACCAAAGGCCGCGGAAGACGGAGGGCGACCGATTAATCTGCCCGCCGGTGGCACTCCAGCAAGGCGGGACCCTTAGGGTCCGACAGATTCTTCGGAAGCTGGGGGGGGGATGTGGAACCCCCCATGGCATGGCCAGCCCGCCGCGGCCAGCGGGCTGGGTCACCATGGGCCCGGCCGTGCCTTCGGGCCGGGCTGCCCCTTTGGGCCGGGTTTCTCCCTTTGGTTCGGGCTACCCACTCGGGCCGGGCCGACCACTCGGTTCGGGACGCACCCGTGGACCGGGTCAGACCTCAGTTCGAACCGGGTCAGTCCGACTGGGTCGGACCAGACCTGGATCTACTATGGCCAATTACACCTTTTTACCCCACATCTTGAGCTATGGGTGTCTGATCGACAAACTATATGCGGAAATGGAATTCTTGGAGTGAGACGATTCTTTTGGAATACTCCACTTGAGGTTTGGACGCAGATGGGGTACAGTCGGGTTGGTTTTAGCCTAAAAACCAACCGGGCCCCTGGAATGAAAATTCCAGTAACTCACAGACCGGACATCCGATTGACATGCCGTCTATCGCGTTGAGTTCCTTATGACGATATGGAACTACGAGATACATCAACTTGAGAACTTGTGGTAGTTGATGTATCAACACTTGGCTCGAGGAGCAGACCCTCCCGGAATCGAGCGTGCTGTGTGCGGGAACCCTAGGGCTGACTATGACTGTGATGACATGATCCTTTGTGGGTTCGACAATGACGATACTGTACCAGGATCCTCCGTGGATTCAATAACGACGAATTCTATACCAGGATCTTCCATGGGTTTGATAGCGGTGACTTCTGTACCGGGATCCTCCGTGGGTTCTACAATGATGACTTCTGTACTAGGATCCTATGTGGGTTCGACAACGCAGATATTATTCTAGGATCCTACGTGGGTTCGATAGAGGAGATGATTCAGAGGATACATTTAATCATATATACCCCTCTTCATGTGTTGTATACCTGTGTGAGCTGAGTCTTGTCTTTCAATCATTATCATCAAGCTGATTGAATTTACTTCCTTTGTGGACAGGGTTGTGCTTGGGCTCGAGAGTTGGAGCTGTACTGTGACTGGTAACTTAGGTATATGTATGGGCATATACTTAAGTAGGGTTGGTTGATACTTTGTGAAAGCATATTTCTTCTTTGGTTTATCCTTAGTGGAATCTGGGAGACCTTCAGGGGTCTCGGGGTCCCCTACTGAGTATTGTTATACTCACCCCTGTATGGGCTTCGCCCACACCTTGTTATGTTCTGTGCAGACGACTGTCAGCAATGATCGAGGCTGAGGGTGATGGATGGGAGGCTGCTCAGAGTTGGACTAGACGGGACATACTTTAGGGACGAGTTGTTTGAGTTCTGTACCTACCATTCAGGTAGGATTTCTTGGTGGACGATCCTGGAGCTATTTTTCCTTTTTCTTGTACTTGTACTTGTTGTTCAGTTGGGTTTTTATTCTAGCCTACTTACTTTCAGCACATTTTTCTTTTCTATATTATCACTTGTTGATTATACTGCTTTTGTTCAGACTGTGTGTGTTATAGGTTTAAAGGCAATGCCTTTTTATCAGGGAATCGCCTTTGGTGCTAGTCCCTAGCCCCTGGCCTATGGAAGGCGGGATTGGGGTGGTCACGGCATGGGCCCCGAGGACGGGTCGTGACACTATAGTAGAGAATGAAGAGACTATTCAACAGCACAATGAACAATTTCCAGATGAAAGCGATGAGGAGGAAAGTAAAGCAGGAGGAGTAGAAGTGGATGATGTTGATTCAGAAGAAGATACTGATGATGAGCATGAAGAAGAAAAATTTGTATCTGCACAGAAGCCAAGGAGTCAAGCAGAAATTGATAGGAAGAATATAATTAGTGATCAGTCAGCTTCAGTTCAGACAAGAAGAATGAAATATCTACAGCAGAAATATTTCTTATCTCAGGTATAGCCTAAATGTTTTACTGATGCAGCTAAAGTTGAAAACTGGGTTCAGGATATGAATGAAGAGCTAGATCAGATTGAGAAGAATCAGATGTGGGAGATTGTTTTGAGGCCAGCTGATAAGAACGTCATTGGGACTAAATGAGTATTTCACAACAAGATGAATGAATATGTAATAGTGATTCGAAACAAAGCCTGATTAGTATGCAAAGGATAGTCCAAGATAGAGGGAATTGATGTTGATGAGGCATTTTCACAGGTTCCAAGTCTTGAGACAATCGGATTATTCCAAGCCATTCCAGTACAATGAAAGTTCAAAGTATTCTAGATGAATGTCAAATCTGCATTCTTGAATGAGATTCTGGATGAAGAAGTGTATATTGAGTAGCTAGATGGTTTTCTCATTCATGAGGACGTGAATAAGGCTTTTTAGCTGAATAAGGCGTTATATGGGCTGAAACAAGCACCAAGAGCATGGTACTCCAGCCTTGACCAGCATTTGAAGAAGCTTGGTTTTCTTACGTGGTAGAGTTTATTACAATCTCTATTTCAACAACAACAGTAATCAAATGATGATGGTACTGGTTTATGTCGTTGACATAATCTTTGGTGGATCAGATGAACCACAATGTAGATAGTTTTCCAAATTCATAAAACATGAGTTCAAGATGTCTATGATTGGGGAGTTGATGTTTTTCCTTAGTTTAGATGTGACATAAGGAAGTAATGGCACATTCATTTCTCAATCCAAATATGACAATGAGTTTCTGAGGAGATTTGGAATAGACAATTCCAAGGAGTTGAAGAATCCGGTTGTGACCTGAATGAAATTATTGAAATATGATGATGGAAAGATAGTTAATATCATAAAATACAGGCAGATTATTGGAAGTTTACTATACCTGATAGTGACGAGACCTGATATTGATTTCGCTACATGCCAAGAAGTGCGATATTAAAGCAATCCCAATGAATTCCACATGATTTTAGTGAAGATAATACTTCGTTATATCAAGGGAACCGTATATTTTGGCTTGATATATAGTGACAAATGTCAATCAGAGTTATTGGGATATACTGATGTAGATTGAGCTAGTTCAACAGATGATAGGAAATCAATGTCTAGAGGTGCTTTCTATCTTGGTGGTTTGTGTATTTCTTGGCTAAGAAAGAAGAAATATTGAATTTCATTGAGCATTGTAGAGCATGCACACAATTATTGTGGATGAAGCAGCAGCTTGATGATATGGGCTTTGAAATGAAGTATTTGATCAGAATCCAGTGTAATAACTCAGGTGCAATAAATCTCAAAAAAAAATACCATCCATCACTCAAGGACAAAACACATTGAGATAAATTACCATTTTATCAAGGAGAAGGTTGATTAGGGAATTGTGAAGTTGGAGTATGTGCCTACATAACTACAAGTTGCAGACATTTTGAAAAAGGCCTTACCAAAAGAGAAGATTCTGAGAGGCATCGATTGGCTCTGAGAGTTCAGTCGGCTCCACACACTTGAACAAGTGTGGATGTGGAAGAACCCCCTCTCCTCGAGGTATGGCATGTTTTTATCTAATACGCTAATCTGTGTTCTTTCCAATGTTGCTGACCACAACAGAGTGACCTTTGGGTTCATTGAAAAAGGGGGGGAAATAGTGACTCATATAGTGGGAGAAAATGTGGCTAAGGGAGAAAATGTCTTAGTCAAAGACATAGGGAGAAGCTGATAGGTGGAGTAGAGAGATATGGGGAGAGCAGTGAGAAGGGGGGATAGATTTAAATCCGACGATGCTAGAAGTGATCGATCAAAGAATAGATATCACGAAAGCTAAGGATCATGATAAAAGCATAAAAGTGATGTTAGAATGGTGAGATAAGGTTTCCACCTATCACCAATTGGTATTAGGGTGGTATCAACAATTGGTATCAGTTTGGAAATTGGTATCAGTTGGGTGTCAACGGTTGGTGGTAGAAATGAAGTGATTCATTGATGATCTTTTCATTTACTCTTGTTTCTCATTACGATCAATTCTCATGTGGTCTTAGAGTTTATGGTGAGTAAATATTTGATCACTATCTAACTATCAAGAAGAGAATGGTGGTAGATGTTGGAAGTAGCTTCATAGAGGTATCAAAGTGCGTAGAATCGTTATGAGAAGAATTTTCAACAAACCCAAAGGGGGATATTGTTGGGAAAAAATCCCTCAAGGTATCATTGGAACATTTTTGGGTTGCTTGTGTTTGTTGACAATGAATGTTTCCTTGGTGAATTGACGAGCTCTAGAGATGATGTTGAAAATCCACATTGAAAAAGAACCATGACAAAGGAATGGGTGACCTGGAGGTGATACAAAAGAATAAATACATGGTGGTTCCATTTTCCAGTGTTTTCCAAAATTTTGGAGTCCAAAATGTGGAGTTTTGTTGGAATTGCGAAAAGTGTATATCCTTGAAGATCTCATCACAATATGGAAAAGGCATGAATTTATCGAAGATAAGCTTCATGGATTGGATTTTGAGAAGACATTAAAAATGATGACGATGATTCATCGTAATTACGATGAGCTTCAAGAATGGAAGCGTTGAAGAAAATTTCGGTGGTGAAGGGAATTGTGAGTGGATACTCGTGGTGAAGGCACGAAGGTATTGATAGAATGATCCAAAATTATGAAGATCTCTGCGATTGGAAAATTACCATGGTGCTTCGTAAAATAGAGTAAATTTCGGCACAATTTTTAGAGCATTGTGATTTGAGATGACGTGGTAATGACTTTGCGCAGAAGGTTCGAGTGTTGGTGGAATCGCCTATAAATAGGCCTCAACCCCCTCGAGAGAAGAAGAGAGTTTTCAAAGAAAATATTTTTCTCTCGAATCGCGAAGGTGGTTCACAAAGGCATTGTGCTTCACAAAATGAAGGAGCTTCACGATGACTAATCTATCTTCACGAAACAGGCATGCTCCACATTGGCTTAGTGAGCTTCACAAAGGAAGTCGCTATGCAATGACTTGAGCTCCACGATAGCCTGAGATCTGTGAAGGTGTGAGATTTGTGAAAAGGCAGAAGCTTCGCTAAGGCCTGTTTGAGCTTCGTGAAATTTGGAACTTCATGAAGTAGGGTGATTTGTGAAGGTACTTCCCAATGGTTATTGCCCATTGGTCAGGGGAAAAGGGGTATTCATTAGTGGATGAAATTTGGACTTCAATAGTGCATCAACATACAGTGGAGGATGCATTTATTAGTGGTAATGAAGAGACCTACAGGTCTATAAACTGTGAGTGGATCTTCTGAAGAAGTAGTGAGCTTACTTTAGCTAATAGAGCAGTGAGTCCTCAAATAGTGAGTGGTTGTGAACCAGGAGGGACAGTGAGTCCGCTTTGAACTTCTAAATAGTAGTGTGCTTATAGTAGAATTGGTACATCGGAACACTTCCAGTGTATGCTCCTTGGATGTAGTCCACTGAGGGTGAACCAAGTAAAAATTGTTGTGTCCTATTCATGCTTTAAGGTTTATCGTACTCTTCAATGAGAAGAAAAGAGAAGAGGGTTTTTCAGACAGCAAAACAAGATCAAAAGGGGAAGTTGTTTTAATCTATAATACCCTGATTAACCCCCCCTCTCAGGGTATCTAGCCTAGTGGAACTAAAAAACTTCAATAGTGCTTGAAGCCCCCTTCAACAGTACCCCCACCCAGCCCACCCCCACCCTTTAATTGTGATAGCCTTTATTTCACTCACACGCGCGACCTTCCTCCCCATGGATTCGAACTCAGGACCTATTTCTTATGAACCTAAGCCTTTACCACTCCACCATATTGCATTTCTCTTCATTTATTAATATATGTATTTATTTATATATATATTTAGTAATATTTACTTGTATATTAATATATATTTATATTAATATATATATATATATATTAATATATATATAGTTATTTTAATATATATATAGTTATATTAATATATAGATATACATATCCGTATATTAATATATATAGTTATATTTACATATTAGTATATTTATTCGTATATTAATATATATTTATAAGATCAGTTTTAAATACATTTATAAAATATGTTTTTGTGTGTGTGTTTATAAATAAATAAATACATATATAAAACACACACACACACATATATTATATGTGTATCTGTAAGTCTAATTATACATATTTATATATATTTACAAATATTATATATTAATATGTATATACATATGTTTAGAATATATAGATAATATATATCAGTTTGTCAATACAGACGCACACACACACACATATACAAGTACACATTATATAGGTATATAAATATTCATATATTTTTATTTTAAATAAAATGGGTATTAGTTTTTTATTTAGATAAGTCTTATATATTGAGAAATGTATTTTATATGTAAATATGTTTAATTATATATTTATTTATAAAATTAAAATTTTCTGTGTGAATATATATAATATATATATATATATATTGTTATATATTTAATTATAAATAACAGTACATTATAGAAAATTATAACAATCCCTAAAAAACTGAAAAGCAGGTAAAAAATGGAGAAACCCTCAAAACCCATAAATATAGCCAGAAAGTCAAATAAACCCTAAACTCAGGATAATGATGAAAAATTCTTTTCTGAGAGTTAGTTCCAACTCCATGACTAGTCAAATTGAATATCATCAAACAATATTTGATATGATAGGTGGTGGAGTCTGAAAAGATAGGTAGATAATAAGTTACAACTGTTCGAAAAATAGCAGACAAGACAAAAGTGCTAGAAATGGGGGCTTGAAAAACATAACAAACCATAGAGTCATTGAAACATGCATAACTTCTGATTTGGGTGTCTGTTTCAGCTCTATGAATAATCAAACTGAAGATCATAGACCGAACTATGATATAACAGGTGTATGAGGCCATACAGACACACATATCAGAAGTTATTACAATTTATAGAGACATTTGACAGGGCACCAGACACGGAAACAATGTTTTAGAGGCCTTCGAATGTTTTTGGGATTTTAGGGTCTGTAAAATTATTGGAACTTTTTTTAGTCATCTTGATGCATATATATCATAGTTTCATTTGATTTTATATGTGGTATAGCCCACATGAACACCTGGAGCGAAAGTTATGGCCGTTTGAAGTTGGATCTTTTTTTAGAGTGGGATAACTAATATATATTTTGTTTCATTGATCTTCCCATAGTTTAGATAGGATGTTGTCATAAATTGTATCACGAGCATTGATTTGACTAGTCTCATCACTCAAACAGACACCCAGAGTAGATATTGTGGTTGTTTTAGTGAGTTACAAGTTTCTTAAGATTTTAGGCGCTAGGAGGGTTTCTCAATTTCAAATAATCATAACTTCTGCTCTGGGTGTCTATTTGAGTGCTGTGACCTATAAAATTGAATATTGATAAAATATATATAGTCTGGTGACCACTTAAACCCCTTCTCATGTTCTTTAAGGCAAAAAATTCCCATAATTCCTATTAATGGTCATAAGTTCTGCTCTGGGTGTCTATTTTGCCATAACTTATACTCCAAGTGTCTGTTTTGCCTCTACCACATATCAAATCGAAGCTTGTGAATAAACCTACAATCTGGTGACCACTATAAAACCATATCATATTCTTAAATTCCAGAAATTTCCTTAATACATTCAAACAACCATAACTTTTGATCCAGGTGTCCGTTTTGCATCTACCACATATAAAATCGATCTAAAACATATTGAAAAAATATATATTATTTTTAAATCAATATAAATATACTTATATATCGATATATTATTTTTTATGAAATATGATTTTTTTGAAATATATACTTTATCAGCACTAGGGAAAAAAGCACTGATAAAGCCCCCCCTTTATTAGTGCTACTAAAAAATCGCTGATAAAAGGGGCCCCTTTAACATTGCTAAAAAAAGCGCTGATAAAGTGGGTTCCTTTATTAGCACTAAAAAAAGTACTAATAAATCCATCCCCTTTATCCATTATTTTTTAGCGCTATTAAAGGTTGGTGTTGCGGAAACCCAGTTTTTTGGTAGTGGGAACATCTAATAGATAGAGTAAACCATCGAGAACATGGTGGTCAATCTTCACCTTCTAGCAGTCCAAACATCAAGAAACAAACACTATAATTGCATGATTCAACCCATTCCACCAAAATGACCTCTCAAATCTCATTACATAATTGTCACTTTTGGAAGTGTGGATAAATACAAGCTATAGAAATCATGGAGAACCATATCATGCATCTCCAAAGGGATAGAAAACCTCCCCTGGAAAAAAACCTTATGTTGTCTATCCTAAGACCAAACATTAGGGGGATCACCACAAACAACCTATTTCCTATAGACCTCCACCTAATAATCACCTAGATGGGAATCCTCCACCTAATACACCAATGATAACTTCACTATCATCTGGAAAAGATAATATCATCCTATAAACTCTCCCATATCTAGATTCACCACTAAGAGTTCTTCCAAAACTCTCCATGAATCTATAGATTCACACATAGAATTACTAAGTGACTTCTTGCTCAGTGCACCTGCTACAAAATTTCCATTTTTGGTTGTATATGAAATCTGAAACATATAATCCTACAATAATTCCACCCACTAATATTGACGCAAGTTCAATTCATGCTGGTAGAAGACATACATCGGGATCTTATTGTGGGTAAAAACCACAAAATTCTCACAAATGATGTAATGTCACCACAACTTCAAATAAAACAAAAATTTCACTATATCAAGATCATGGGTGGAAAATTTATACTCGTGGGGACATAATTGATGAGGCCTATGAGAAATAACCGATCTCTAATGCATCAGAACAAAATCCAATCCAAGGCACGAAGTGTTATAGAAAACCTCAAAACAAACTCCTTATTCTAGAAAAACAAGGATTGAAGAACTAACAAAATTCTCCTTTAAGTACTCAAATGACGTTTTATAGTGGTAAATACATAAACATTCTTGATCATTCTAGGTGAAGGTTGTCAGAGAGTTGTATCTTGAGAGAAATCAGCTACAAAACTCCTATAATATATTGTGGGAACAAGTAAATGACACACCTCTTACACTATATTAGTGGATTCATAAGATACATCCAATTATATCTTCTAAGTATCCATAGATATTCCCTACTATGATACCACATGCACCATGAAATGAAATTCATGATCCCAAAACTCACACTAAAAAAAATTCCCAAATAGCTACTCACAATGAAGAACTCCTAACACAGAATGCAGATTCTCTACATGATCGTCCTCAAATGCGGAGTACACAAGAATGATGTATATTAAAACCACCACGAACTTATCCAGGAACTCTCTGAACACTGTGTTCATTAACCTCATAAACATAGTTAGAGCCTTCATCATACTAAACGATATAACAAAAAACTCTTAATTCCCATAAAGATAACAAAAATAAGTCTATGAGATATCCTCATCCATAATCCACATCTAATGATATGATGATTTTAGATTGATCTTTGAGAACCCACTTTCTCCCTTCATTTGATCAAATAAATCATCCATCCATGAAAGAGAATTGTGGTTATTCACTATCACTTGGTTCAAGCAATGATAACCAATACAAAGATGAAAAATTTCGTTATCCCTCATTACGAACTAAACTAGTGCACCCCAAGGTGGCACACTCGGACAAAAAAAATCTTCTTTCAATAGATCATCGAGATATACTCACAAATCTCACAAATCTCACAAATCAAAAGGATCCATACTTTTTGAAGATATTGAGATAGGAGACACACCCGATAGTTGCTCGATCCCAAACTCAATCTCCCATCTAGGGGGTAACGCTACAACAACCACTAAAAATAGGTGTACTATTCTATAACCCTATGAAATACTGAAAACTAAACATACAAAGAACTCAGTATCAGCTCAGACATCAAATATAATAAGGATAAAACATGCCTTAGTCCCATCCGAGGGTCTTTCTCACTAACAAACACCGCTAGATCTCCATTAACATCATAAAATACAACCTCCACCATAAAAAATTCAATGATATCCTACAATGAATACAATTGATCAATGATAAGTATGATTTCATATGGCTATATCCAGAAACATAGAAAATCTCCCCAAGAGTGGTGCTACCCCAACACCATCTCACAGTCTCTTCATACTTCATACAATTCATCTCGACCTCCATTTGGTGTAGTCAACACCAAGGGAGATAAAAGACAATCAAACTCAAATACTAAAGCATATATGATTCTAGGTGATATAAAGGAGTTCACTACTATTAAATCAAAAAATAATCCACCCATGTAGAAAATATGAAAAGGGAAACTCGAATGATGTCTAGATCACCTAGTGTTGGAAACACTAAAGAATGAATCTTAACATGACCTTCCCCATGACCTCACTAACCCGGCTAATGACCACCTCCACATCCACGGTCTTCTCTATAAATATGAGGAGTATCTTTGAGATGTAATTTTCCTACCCCTTATCCTATCTACTTATCCTATACTAGAACAACCTACTGCTACTGCCTCGACTAAAACTACCTCAATAGAGGAACCTGAAGAGGAAAACATGACACATGCTGAATAATCTGAAAGGTCAAGCATTCTCATCACCTTGAACTCTATAAAAACATTTATTTAACCCCTTAGCGTAATTCTGAGAGCCACCACCCCTAGAGAAACGAGATGATGAGGGACGTGAACTATCCCTGTCTGACTAAAATCTCTTCTTCTTAGAAAACTGAGAACCTTGGACCATATCTTTTCTCCTTGAGGAATTCTTATGAAGATTTGGTTCTAGACAACATCCTCTGAATAATATCTACTATCACTAGAACCTCAGGACATGTATTCAATATACATGGGGTGACCCAATGCTGAATCTCTAGACACAAAGCCTCCTCAAAATTCCCCGCACTAGCCTTATAATCTAGAAATAGGTCTGAATAATATCAAAGAAGGGAACTAAAATGGATCCTAAACTCTCACACAAAGAAAATACCTTTTTAAAGGGTAAGTAGCTCTTGATGATTGTACAAATTTACAATCATGGATAGAAACTCTATTAAGAACCTGTCTCGTAACTTCTCTTATGATAGTATCGACTCCTCATAATCCTTAAGGAACAATAACCACCACTACCTCACTGATCCATGCATCATCGTCATAGCCAATGAAACCCTGCGCTCCTTCTAAGAATGGATCAAAATGAAAGATATCTAAACCTCATTAATCCAATATTTAGTGACTGAATCTGAAATGGAGCCCTCATACTTCTATAGACTATTAAACTAAAACTATTAGAGTTTCCTCCTTCAAGTGTCATTGTCGTCAACCTATAATCTACCATGATTTGATAAGAAATATTGCTAAGCATCTTAACTGTGAACTTGATGAGGAAATAAACCTAGATTCATGCCTATAAAAAGACAAAATTATTAGATCTCTTAAACTTGGAATATCTAATGCATAACATTAACTAATTAATTAATTATTTTTTTTATATTATTATGGTTTTGACCTATCCCAAGGTATACCCATTTAAAATATAGAAACAAATAAGAATGATTCATGATCCTTCCCAAGGTCTCAACCCTACAACCGGTATCACTCTATTTAATATGCTCAATAAACGTAAATTTCCTTGCATTAGATCATAGGGGGCCTTAAATACCTGTATCTTAGTTATTCTCCCATTTTTACATTTCTTAATAAACTTAGTTGACACTATTACCCTACCAACCTATGTAATATCACCTGTTACTAACTCCAAAATATATACTATCCCTTAAAATAAACCTTTTATAACACTCTTTCATGACCCCCCCCCTAATGTGTACCCTTTGTGGGCTAACAATGAGAGAAGGGATATCGTGACAACATGAGTCCTACCTCTAGTTGGCCCTGGGTTGGAGACTAGCACTGAGGGTATAATAAGCATACATATGGCAGGAATTACACTTTAAGATAACATAAATTAGAGAGATATTATATGAATACAGTAATAAAAACATGATCAAACATATATATGAAGAGACCCAAGTGAAAACATTCAATTCCACATAGTATTATAACAACTGAAAAAATGCTACAAGTACCAAAAAGATAAATATGATGGTGACCATGAATCAAAAAAAATCATGCAAAACCAAAAGCTTTTAAAATCCAACCCAATACCCAACCTGCTCTATATAACCTAAAAAATAATTTCTATATACTTTGAGATATCATAACAGTATACTCATTTTGATCCTCCCTGGAGATTCTCCTACAAAATATAAAGAAATCATGCTAAAACATACTGAACAATAGGGAAACAATATCATAACCAAAACAAGTTTACTAAGTTCCTAGCCTCACCATGTATAACTCTCACCAAGTATCTAATACGAGAGATAATATAATATAACAATGAAACATCATGGGTACCCCTTTATCGATCCCCCACTAGTTTTCCACTCTTCCCTAATGTCACACGTCCTGAGCCATCTCTATCCAAAATAATCCATCCTGATGACACATGGGTAAGGCATCACAACATGCACCTCATGCATCACATCATCACATCATCCCATATCAATTAACCATATATAGTAACCATGTAATTTCTGGTAACCACCATAACCCATATGAAATGTATCATACATCGGGTATTATACCTCAATCCATTATAGCCCATACACCGAGTAAGTACATTAATCCATCACAACCTATACACGTCATACCTATTATAATATTTTTGATACAATTTCCATAGATATATGTGTATGAAATAAATACAAGTCATCACAACCCTTTAAAAAAATATATGGAAAAAATTAACCATCATTTATAATACCAGAAGTAACTAACAAGAGAAGAGAGCAGGGTTATAGGGGGTAGACAACCATCCATCCTCCCACTGGGATATAGGGGAAACACCATACTAGATTCCAATGGGTGTTAGTTTTCCAAATCATAATGGGTGGGGTAACATATAAAATCATAGAATATAGATGATATACTATAGATCAAAACCACATTATGTCCATAACATTATCTTTGACTCAACTGTAGCTAACATTGCTTGGACTCACGAATGCCACTACTAATACTAAATATCGTATAAGTACAAAAGAATTTAAAATATAAACATTAATTAGTTCTTACCTTATTTATAATTTATTTTTTTAATTAATTAATTATACATTGATTAACCATTAACAATATTACACATTACATTACATTAATCATTAGAGTAAAGTCCATTCCCTCATGGAATAATCTAAACCGAGTCAACGGTTTGTCAAGATTAACATATTTTGATCAATTTCATTTCATCATTACCAACCCAATAGTTTATGAATAATTTATTCATTATTAGCATCATTACATAAACCAGGTACTCTATAAAAACCATCCTAAACTACCACTAAGAGGAAACATGAAACCAAGAAAATATATATACCTTAACCAGTAGGGAAAGAAATACAAATAAAACAAGCAGCCCAACCATCGACCATTAGTTAGATTCATTCAAGTAATCATATAGATTTATCAAATCAACAAGTAATCCCAAATTAAACCCATTCTATCAACTTTGGTGTCATTCCTAACACCCACATATATATCCCTATTCATATCACTATTAAAGGCATTGACTATTTCCACATCTTTTGGCCCCCTACCCACATCACATATGCCATCCAAGGCCCATCCATTCCAAGATTGTATAACTTATGGGCCACCATGCCTCATATCTCATTGTATATCAAATCTCACATCCAAAGTACATTATAAAATAAGTAGGAAACAAAAAAACATATCCAATAGGGAAATCAAGGTCCTAAAACCTAGCATCTAGCCTTCACACATAAATGAGCTCTCACGGTTCCAAACTCAAGGAACTCATCCTTCTCAAGTAGACAAGAAGCTTAGTCTATATCAATTATCTTTATCACACAACTAGTTTTTATTCAATATTGAACTAACCAATTCATTATTCATAGGTTCCAACTATGGGAAACCTAAGGCCTCAAAATATAAAGATCTATTAAAAGATAAAACATGTTATACAACATTTAAACTAGTTTCATCAAACTATGAGGAGTACCATTCTCATTTAACATTCCTTTTATTTGTTATCAATATTATAAAAATTTATTATCATGATTAACATTATTTATCAAATACATGAACATATGGAATATCAAATTTAATTAATCATTCTCATTCCATCAATTTTAATTACCATCAAATTAAAATAAACACTAGATTCAAACATGAAACTTATTTAATTATTCTTAATCCAATTAATTATCCATTAATTTTAGCTTTACATACCTTAAAAATTTATAAAAAGATCAATATTCTAATCCATAGCATAAAAACATGAAAATATTCATTGGAAAATATAACACACTATCTATAAAAATAAGAGTCAACCCATTATTTGATATAAAGAATTAATATGTATCATTACAACCTGATTATTTATTAATTCACTTGAATAATTATTAGGTTAATTTAATTTCTATATAATGGGACATACCATTCCATATTTAAAATTTCACATAAATAATAAGATCATAAATGAATCCCCTACCTCATAGGAAACAATGTTTTTTGTACAATAATGGACCAACATCGCAGATACCGATCACCACTCCTATAATAAGCTGAATCCCTAAAAGGACACCATGAAAAAACTGAACCAACATAAAAATAGGAAAAAAATCACTAAAAACATGTAGATATAACACCATCACATGAAAATAAGAAGAGGTAGAATCTAGATCAAAGAACCACGAGACTATACCTCAAATCAACACATATCGAAGATATAAGGCTAATGATAGATCCCCGTTGAAGTAATCCAAAATCACTAGATAAGAGGGTTATTAGAACACCTAAAAGTTGAGAGAGGGCCATAGGTTTTGGGAACTCTCGAGTCACTACAATATTTATAGGCTCTACACATCAAGTATTTATAAGGCGTGAAACCCCTTTTCACATCGTGTAAATGCTGGGATTCAGATATCATTGAAAAATTAATCACCTTGAAGCATTCAACCTAAAAAATTTACACATTATGTAAAATCTTGTGAACTAGCCTCAACAAGCCGTGGAGAAATATCAGGCTATGAACCAGCCTTAAAAAAGGTGTGAAATGCGAATACAAAACATGAAACTCTGACACATTATGTATTCTCCCTGCTTCTAGATTTTAGCAGTAAAACCCCACCAGACTCACTCCAGAAATCCTTTGAGAACAATGATATTTGGAAGCATGAAAAGGTTTAAAATAAATAGATTTGATCCCTCACAAATAAAATATCATTAACATAAAAATAGTGTAATCTCCTGAAGAAAGAAAAGTTCATTTTTCCATATTCATTAGCACAAAATCCTACCTAATTCTCATTTAAATCATCTATAACATAGTATGAAAGCTATATTTTGTCTTTTATTTTGTATTTGGTAACATGATGATTAAAATTTCACATATATTTTTCCCTATATACATGATATCTAGAAAATTTCTAACAAATAAACTCTTTCAGTAAGGTAGTTTAGAAAAAAATGATCTCTTATTCCAACCTATCATTAGATTTTTTGAGATAATTCTTTACAAAATACATTGACGATATACTTTACCTATATAGGTAGTTCTTCTCATGTTAATTATAATGTTGAAAAACCTTCTTTTGAGTTCTTATCAAATGTTTTGATCCATGATCGATATCATTTTCATCATGCTAAAAACCATTGATGTCTAAGGTATACAATAATCATACTATTTTTACTCTATATGATCATGTATATTCTTCATGTATAGGAAATTCTAACCTCACTTTAATGTTTTACACTGAAAATTTACCATAAGTATGGTAGTAATTTATCATACCAAATAATATTCATATGAAATAGTAATGTAATATAAACTAAATGTATTATGTACAATAATTTGTTTTTCAAAAACAAAAATATGCTATATTTTTCTTATTTTTTATGTTTTGATGCACTTCATAATTATATTACATGTTTCCCTAGATTTATTTTTTTATAATCACTTATTAATTATTTCAATTCAATACAAATTAGATTAGATGTGTTTTATAAAAAAATAAAAATCATGAACAAATAAGTATGTATTAACATTCAAGCCTAATATTTATTAATATAGATTAAAAAATTTAATTTAATGGAATTATTTGTAATCTATTGAGTATGATTATCTTGTAACTATAATTTTTTTTATTTCTAATGAAAATTGAACATTCCATATTTAAATGGAGTATTTAGTTTTTTATTCACTTATTTATCTAATGATATTATCTAGACTAATGTTTACACTTAAATAGTATAAATGTTTCTTCTAAATAAGTCTGTTATTATATAGATAGATAATTTTGGTTTTTTTGGGGAAATAAAACATACAATGGTTTTTCCTACCATTATGATATTTAGAGTTTCTATGATTGAAAAAACTTTATAAAAAGAGTTTTTCAGAACAAGTGAAAAGTGTGGTGGATATATATATATATATATATATATATATATATATACGAAAATTAAGTGTTTAACACATGAACATACTGCTCTTAATATGTGATACTGTTGGTTAAACTCAATCATGAAAATCCACACTACTATAGAGATCAAAGCTACCTTCTCCTCAAATTTCAGAGCATCATTTTCAATTTTTTTATGTTGTTCTGTATTCTTCCCATATATTTTTATTCTCTTTATAGTTTTATTATTCTTTTGATTCAATAATAGGACTATTGGGTTATACTAACCATTAAAATGTAAGTTGGTTTGTTCCACGAGGTGAAAAAGTCAAGACAATTCTGGTTTTACCTCCAGGTAGAAAATGACTGGTCTTTGGGTTATGCCTCTATGGTGAAGAAGGAAGTGTTATTTGGGTTATGCCTCTAGGGAATAAAAAATATATTATAATGATTTTTCAACCTAAGTCAAATGTTATACCACTTTATAGTGGGTTCTAGACAAATGTTTTTAATGTGAAGAGTGGATGTAGGATTTGATAGATTTAAACTACTATAAAAATTCTTTAGTTTTATTTTTTATATTCTACTGCAACATTTATATAACTCTAATATAATACTAAAAAACTAACATTGGTTCATTCACCTTATTATTTAATATTAAAACATGTCACTCTTTGGGATAAATAATTGGTATCTAATTATGAACCTTAAAAGGATTGTTAGCTTTTTTATATATCTTTTAGTGCTAACCTTTAGTCTACACATAGCCATATAAAGAAAATAGTTAAATTAAGATGATAGGTCTAAGTTCTAATGATGGTTGGATTCTTTAGAGACCTCCATTAATCAGTGTAACTAAATATGAAATTGGAAATCTTGAATATAATACTTCCTCAAATATCTAAACATTGATTATTAAAATATCATGGTAAAATATTTTAAATTACTTGATGATGATCTTAAATATTTGATGGGTAATGAAATGGTAAAGTGTGTCATAAATTATAAGGTGAAAAATATTTTAAAATTCCTATTATAAGAATTTTTTTAGTAATATATATATATGAATAATTTCTCATGATATTTAGAGGGTATTGCGAGTTACACATTATAGAAAGTATAAGTTAAAGAGAATGAAACATGTAATGTTAATCGATAAATATCATAATTTTATGATTGATGAGGATAAAACTATAAATCATATGTTCCATTAGTTCAATATTATTTTAAATAGTAGTAGCAATTTAGGATAATACTTGGATAATGTAGTTATTATTGAAAGAGTACTTAAATCATTGCTAAGTAAATGACTTGCTAAAAAGGTTTCTAATGATAAATATGAAAAATTAAAAGAATATACACTTGAAAAACTTCTTGGTTATTTTTTGCAATATGAATAAGAACTTAAAAATATTATTGAAAAAGAAGTTATAATGAGATATGATATTACATTTAAATCAAATATGAATATTAATTCTTACTCTTATGATTATGAGTTAGAGTTAATTAATGATGGTTCCCATGTAGAAAAATTAATTTTAAAAGGAATGAAATCCTACTCTAGAAATAAAAGGTATTATCCTAGAGTTTATTACCAAGGGAGTAGAAAAGTTAATGATATTTCAAATGATACCCCTAAATTAATCTATTATGAATACAGAAGGAAATTTCATATCAAATAAGAATTCCTAAAGATAAAATAAAAGAATAAGAGTCTAAAAAATAAAGAGAAGAAGACACTTATATCTGGTTGGAGCTGTATAGAGGATTCATATTCTAGTGATAAACTTGGAATGGAGAAATAATCATTAAATTTGTGTCTCATGGAATCAATTAATTAGTTTAGTGATTTATATTATGATTCTAGAGAACTTTATTTTATAAAACCTACTATTTATGACTTATATTATGATATATATAGATTACCAAATGATATTATTAATTTTTTTATATATAAATGGAACTTAAAGCAATAAATAAAATAAATTTTGAAGAAAATAAGTTTCATTATGAAGAGAACAAAGATATTAATTATGAAAATGAAAATTATAAATATTTTATTTATAAAAAAAATTAAGTTGAAGAAAATAACATCAAGTACTTATATGATTACCTTGACCCATTAAAAAGGAAAAATAAAGGCTTAAAAATGAAATATAATTTTTGAAGAAGAATATTTATAATTTTTTTATTGTAGATAAATCAATTATTATATTATAATTTTGAATAAAATAAATATAAATAATAATGTACAAGGTCATGACAATTAATTACCCAAAATATATATGTATTGTGTTGTAAAAATATTATAAGTGTTTATATAGTTATATGTTTTAGATTTTGAATAAAAGTTCAATATTAAAGTTAATTTTCATGAATATTTTTATAATATCTTAAATATATCATAAATTTCATTTAAAAATCATTAAATTCAATATTAACTATAAATAATTATTTAAATTTGTTTGAGTTCCTAAGAAATGTTTTTTAACCAGACCGAGTCTAAATTTTAATGGGAACAAAAAACTATCTTAAATATGTTTTTATTGGAAATATTCCATAAAAGTATCAAGAAGAAAAATGAAATATAGACAGTGGATTCTCCAAAATCATGATTAGAGATACATCAAAATTTTTATCATTTGATATGTGTGAAAAATTTAATGTGACTTTTGGTGACAATTCAAAAGTTAAGGTAAATTAATTTTTATAAGTTGTTATTTCTAAATCAATTATTATATATAAATTATTCTATGTTGAGGGTTTAAAAAATAATTTGATAAGTATTTATTAGTTATGTGATGATGACATGCTTATTAAATTTTAAAATGAAAAATGAATTGTTTTTAAAATGAATATGTTTTATATGCTAACCTAAATAATAATATTTATTCCATTAATTTTTATAAAATAAAAACTGAAATATACTATGTGTTTTAATGATATATAGATAGAAAATATCCTACAACATAGTAGTATTTTTCAAGATAACTTTAGAAAAATATATAAGCTTTATAAACAAAGAAAAGTTCTACAACTTCCTGAGTTAAAACTAGTTAGTAACCAGGTTTCTAATTCTTTTATGTATGGTAAAAAAACCTAGAGAGAGTTTTAGATATATCTAGGAAGTGAAAAATATAATAAAAATATAACTTATTAATCATGAATTATTGAAACCTTTATAAAAAATGATTTTGTGTGTTAATAAATACATTTTTTATTGTAAATGAATTAAGCGTATTTACAAGAATTTATTTTCATACATATTAAATTGGTACTTTTAGTTATTATTGAAAACATATTCAAAATGGGAAACAGAATCCAATTCTATAAATTAGAAGTGATAGAGGGGGAGAGTCTATAAATATATAATTTGAAATGTTTTGTGATGAAAATTATTATTTTAATAAATTTTTATCCTCTAGAACACCCCAAAAATGATTTAGTTGAAATAAAAATAGGACATTTTATGAAATGAGTAGGACTATGTTAAATTAATTTTAAACCACCTAAATATTTTTTTGGAAGAAATAGTAAATAAAACTTTTTGTAATTGTAATATAATTCTATTAAAACCAATTTTAAAGAAAACCCATTGTAAAATATTAAAGGGAAAGAGAACTAATGTTTTATAATTTAATGTTTTTGTTTGTAAAGTTTTCATACATAATAAAAAACATTATTTAGAAAAATTGGATTCAAAATCCATTTAAGGGATACTTTTAGATATTCTAATGTTAGTAAATATTACATAGTTTATAATAATAAAACCTTGGTTGATGAAGAATATATTTATATTATATTTTATTAAAATGGGTTAAAAGATAAATCATATTTTGAAAATGAGATTGTAGATGATTTTAGATATGAAATAAGGAATAAACTAGTTTTATAGAAAAAAAATTATGACTATAGTTAAACTGCCTAAAATTCAAGATTGTATGTTCAATAAATAAATATATAGAAATAAATTTAATGAATATGAAAAAATTATATGATGTAAATCCAAATTAGTAACACAAGGTTTTTATTAAGAAGTTGATATATATTTTGATGAGTATTTTGAACCATTTTCTATATTAGAGGCTATTATAATCTTATTCTCTCATAAAACCTATCATGGATATAAATAACATGTAATGGATGTATGAATTTATTTTATAAATGGTGTAATTTATAAATAAGTATATGTAAAAACCATAGGTTTTGAACATGAAAGAAACTTTGAACATGATTTATGACATTCAAAATCACTTTATGGACATAAAAATCTTATAGAGAATGGTAATAAATAGTATCAAAATTTTATATTAAAAATTTTATTGAAAAATTAAAAGGATTCACTAAATTATTTAATAAAAATATTTCAAAATATATTTTGATTATTTGTATTTATTTATATTATATTTTTTTAGATCTTCATGTGAAATACATTGTAAATAATTTTCAGATTTAATGATAAGTTAATTTGAAATGAGTCTTATGTAAGAATTAAAATTAAATTTTAAGCTCCAATTTATTCAAATATATATTGAAATTTTTATAAATTAGTTTATTTATGAAAAAGAGTTAGTTAAAATATTTGTTCTTAAGTCATGTAAAAGTTCATATAAACCAATGAGTACTTGTTGTAAACTAGATTATGATAAATATAGAAAAAGTATGTAATAATGTTTTTAGGGGAATGATTAGTAGTTTATTGTAGCTAACTACTTAAATACTATATTTATTGTTTATTTTATTTACACGTTCTAGATTTCAAGTTGACCCTAAGGATAGTGAAATAAAATATTTCAAAAGGATTATTAAATAGGTTAAATCTTCCATAAAACTTTTTTTATTTTATCAAGGGAAAAAACTCATTTGATATGAAAATATAGTCGAATTATGATTTTTATTGATGTATAATAGATGAAAATAAAACCAATGGTATGCATAAAATTTTGGGAAAGAGTTAATTTTCTTAGAGTTAAAAAAACATTCTATTGATTTCTCTACAACTAAAGCATAATATAAAGTTAATATATGTTGTTGTTCTATATAATTTTGGATTAAGAAAACTTTAGCTGATATTAGTGTTTATTGTTTTAAGTTACCTATTTTCTTTTGATAACTCATCTATAATTTTTATTTATGGGAACAAAATACAACATTATAGAACAATATATATTGAAGTAAGATATAATTTTATTTTTACTAATGTTGAAAAGGGAGAAATATATTCTGAATATGTTTCAAAATATGATAAATTAGATGATATTTTCACTAAACCTTTAGATTTAAATATATTTTAGAATATTTAGTTTGAAATTGGTATTATTAAACTCTAATTTAATTGTTTTCATGGATCCTTTGAAGATTATGTTTATGTATTTTATGTCTCCATACAAAGTTCAAGGTCATTATTAAAGAGTAAAATAATTCCCACTTCATAATAGAATTTTATACCAATTATATTAATTTTAATTCATAATTTATATGACATTATTATTTTTGTGGTTAGTAAGAATGCTTAATAACCTTTTATTTTATTTTTTACTTATATTCAATTTAATCTATTTTTCAGTTTTGACAAGTTATCTTGAAATGCATTTTCATTTTCTGATTTTTTGGAAATTCTTTTACTATTTAATTTATTGAAAACCATTTTATGACTCCAAAAATATATTAAAATATTTCATGGGTCCCTGTAGAATTTTAATTTTTTTAAAGGTGGAGTTATCACTATTCCATACAAGCAGTTTTTGAAATATGCATATAAGAGTTTAGAATCTACTTGTACATTTTGGATGATGTAATTATTTAAATAAGGGATAAAAACTAATATTATGGGGGAGTCTTACTTATTTAATTATATATATTAAAAATTTATTTTTTTATTTAGATATAACTATGAAACTGACTACTATGGATTTTAAAATCTAATTTAACTTTATAAGAATACTGAAATTTATCTTCTAAAAATATTGTTTTGAATTTTACTAATAACCTATTTATTTTTCATTCCATGTTTTATGATTTTACTCTTAGTTAAATATAATTTAACTTGTGGGGAGTTATTTTTTCTATTTTTAGGGAGAATAAAATAATTTTAATATTTTAAAAAAAGAACATTTCTATTTTATATTTTAGTTAAAAAAACTGTGCTTCAAAAGGAGGAGTATTCAAAAAAGTAATTTAATATATTTGTTTGTTCCAAAATGGTGGTAAATATTTCAGGGTTTTGTAATTACCAAAAATGGGGAGACTTTTGATTAGTTATTTTCCATGTTATTTATGTTTTGATAATTTACAAATTTTCATTATTATTTATTAAAAATAATATGTGTTTAGAAAAGTTTTTGAAGCTTTCACTACTTGTAGAAAAAAAAGTATGATGTTTAACTAATGTTTATTTTGTTTATTGACTATTCTTCACGTTTTTCATGGAATGATTTTGGAGAAAAATACACGTTAATATGAGTTTATTAATGACCCATACACTTAAATAATTCACTCAAATTTTTTCATAACAAAAGTATTATGAATTTTATAAATTTTACCTATTTTAAAAAAGTACAATTAAATAGTTTTTCAATAATGGGAAAATTATTACATAGAGTTGGATTATTTTGAGAATCATTTCTTATATAATTTTTAGAAGTATTAAATGTTACTAAAAGTCTTCAGATTTTTTATTTTTTGGTAAAATATAGTCATACAAAATGTTAGTCTTACATTGTTTTTGGAAGTCATGAACTACATGAAAGTCATACAATTTGGACTAAAATTATTATGAATCCAAAATCTATCTGAGTAAAAAACTTATATAAATATAAGTCATATGAAGTTAAAATTCCTATATGATCTAGTTTTCTATGGGATTCAACATATTAGGAAATAAATATGTATAATGAACTAAAAATATTATATAAAACATATTTTTTAAAAACTCAAAATATGATGCACTTTTAATTATTTTATATTTCAATCCACTGTATCTTTATGTTACCTTTTACCTTGATTTAATTTTTTTAATGATTAATGATTAATTATTTCAATTCTATGATAATTATATTTGATGTTTTTTTAAGAAAAATTAAATTAAAATCATGAATGAAGTATCATTTTTGAATATTCACACATCATATTTGTGACTCCTAGTGTGAAAAAGTCAATTATAAGGGCTTGTGAATCTCATTAAAAAAATAGTTCACATTTTAGTGGGTTTCATACTCTAACATTGAGTGTTTGAAGAGTATATACAGGATCATTTTTATCCAAACTACTATAAAAATTCTCTTATTTATGTTTTTATTTTTGGCTTCTTAATTTATTTAACTTGGATATAATCTTAAAATCTTAAAAATGGTCAATTCACCCCACACTTGACCATTGAACCATCTCATTATCTAGTAAAAAATCTATATAAATATGAATATCTTCAATAAGTGGAGAAAAAATAGTAATATCATTACAAGGATATTTTGGTCTTAAAATATGAAATGAAAACTTTATGTACTCGTTCTTTACTCATTACCGTGATGGTAAATTATAATTTACCAACATAAATATCCTTGTAATGTGATATTTTCTTTGTAAACTAGGAAGAATAATTTTATCCATAGAAAATTAAAGATGAAAAATCTATCAGTCTTTCCTAAATTTAGGATAATCCATGTAAATTTTCATTTATTGTGAAACATCTATCAAGTTCCGTAGTTTACCATATTTAATTCTTCAATTTTCATGCCATGTCAACTAACTTTCAGTATCCACACTTTCATACAATCATATAAATATAGGAATGATAAGATTGTACATTATAAATATTGAAAGAATTTAATTTTTATTATTATACTAAGATGCATCACACATAGGGAAATTCTATAGATATTTGTACTCATTCCAAAATAATATATAGTCATTACGACATGTATGCATTTTTTTATCTCATAACCCTCATATATAACATTTCAATAACATGATACATTTGATATAGAATATCATTATTATTTAGAAGAATATCCTTCAAAATTGAATTTTTCTCTATAAAATTGGATTCACTCCATCCGTAGTACATTTTTATTTTATATTGATTAATACTAGTGACGGTGTTTTATATTTCATAAAACAAAAATGAATGAAACCTAAGGATAATTCAATATTTTTTCAAATATTTTCAAACAATATCCAAATTTTTCTTTATTAATTACTATCATTTCCTTAATGTGATCTATATTATCATATACACTTATACAAATATTTGATGATTCAAAAAATTAATTATCATTCCAGTTAAAAGATACATTTACTTATTCTTATTCTCTGGTCCAACAATCATATCTCAAATCAATTCCATAAATGATAAGATATCCTTCAAATTTAGTTGGACGTATTCTCTTAGAATAAAAATAATATAAACACAAACACATGATTCATGAATGGTTATTTATAATGGCTATTGAAAATTTGATGAATGATTTGAAACTTTCCTCACACTCTCTGTCCATATGATCACTTCACACCAATTTTTGACACATATTCATATTATTTTAGAAAATAAAGAATAAAAATATTTAATTTAACTAGTATATATTTTTATAAAACACTATAATCACACACACACACATGTAAATAATATATATTTATATATATATACACAATATAACACACACACACAGACAAACAAAAATATATAGTGTATATATATATTATAAACACCATATAGAATTATATATACATACATATAACATATAAAAAAACTATTAATTAAATAATATATTTACAAAAACACTATGAACACACATAAATACCACACATATAACATTTATATATTTATATATGTAAATACTATATGAAACACACACACACACATATATATTGACACCATAAAACATATAAGTGAATATGTGTATATATATTATCTATAAATCTTATTACTCTCTCTATATATATATAAGTATACTATAACATTATATATATATATATAACATAAATAAAAAAGATATTATATAATTTTCTAAATAAAAAATATTATCATGAATATAAATAAATGATTTTTTATAAACCAAATATAAATTATATACCAAATATGTAACATAAATCATTATAGTTAATAATATATATATATATATATATATGCACATATTTATAATTTTTAGAAATATATATATTTATATATATATATATTTTAGGTATATATAACATAGAGATATATAGAAATATATATATTAATGAATATACATGTATATTTGTATAAAAATACAAAAATATATATAAATATATGTATAAACACACACACACATGTGTGTGTGTGAATGTTTATATATATATATATATCCACACACACACACACATGTGTATGTATGTATGATCTAATATTTTGAAAAACACACTTGAAAATTGGGGGAAAATAAATAAAACATGAAAAAAATAATAGAATTTTTTTTAAAAAACAATGAGATTAAAATCCTTGGGATTTAAAACTGATTTGAGGTAGGAAATGGACTAATAATGATGATTCTGGAGTAATAACTAAACAACAAATCGTGTAGAGGAGGGAGAAAGGAAGGAGGAGCCCAAAATATTCCATGAATAAGGGACAAAGGAAGGACGAGGACGACTAAGATTATAATGTTGAGATACCTTTCTCAAACTATATATAAAAGCTTTGAGAAATGGTACCTTTATTATTTCTTTTTAGTGTTTATAAATATTAAAATCCCCTACTGATAAAAAATTTCTAGCAATGGTTAAGATATCTAAACACTTTTATAAAGCATTAAGAAATTCTTGTGCTTTATATTCACCACTCTAAAATAGTGTATTGCTTCCACAATGTTGGAAATAATGGTGGATCCTTTGAAAAGAAGTTGTTAAAAGGTATCTAACTTGTATGGTTTAAAAAATTGATACATATATAAAATAAATTCAGTATTTAGATAAATAAAATGTGATTAGATATGATATTTATCAAGTGGAAAAATTTTATTCATTGAGATATACTTTAATAAAATATATAAATAGCAGCATGTTCTGAAATAACAAAAAAATTTAAATAATTTTTTTAGTATTCATTATAGTGGGGTTTATAAAAAAGAATGATCAAAGGTTAAAATTATAAATAGTTTTTTTAAATTCCCTTAAATAATTTAGTTATAATAGTTTTTCATAAAAATGCATCGAGTTGTTTGTTTTAAATTAAAATGTATTCCCCTTTCCTTCCCCATCTACCTCAACTACCATTCTTAATTCCTAAAAGAATATTATAAATAAATCAACCATCACAACCATATCCTTATATCCACCACCATCCCCTTCCATTATAGCTACCCCTACTATCACCTACCCACTGGTTTGGTTTACAGTTTTGAATTTTTTTAAAAATATTCACAATTTTATAATTATAATATATTTTAATTTTTCATATGTAGATAATTTTTTATTACACATCAAGGATTTTTTTATTAATAAAGAAATAATTTTTTTCATTTTAGGTTAATTAAATATTTTTACATTTGATTCATTATTTGATCCTCAAATATTGTTGTTTTTTCATTGGGGTTAGTATTTTTAATTTCCAAGAAGACAATTTTTGTCAAATAATAACAATTTTTTTTGAAATATATTTTTTATTAGTATTTAGAATAGAATATTTATTTTGTGTTTTATTTTGGATTTTAAAATAGGTACTTAATATTGTTGGAGTTTTTTTTACTTTTTCTTTACATTTTGATGATATGAGTATAATTATATTTAAATAATTTTCCTAAAATATTTTTTTGCGTGACCTATTTTTTTAAATAGATTTTTGAGGTAGATATTTTTTTAATTTTTTATTATCATATAATATGTTTTTGAGTGTTTATAATATTTTTAAGTCACAGAATTTTTGTTTTGTATTATTTAATGCAATTTTTAATTAGAGAAATTTATTTTGGTTTGTTAAAAAAAAAATTTGTTTTCTATAAAATGGTAATGATATATTGAACATAATTATTTAATAACCAAAATAATATGTTCATGTAATGTGACTTATAAAATTAGAAAACATTTTTTTAAATGTTTTTTTATTAAATTATTTTTTAAATAATACATGTTTTCCATGAAGATTTCTTTAACATGAATATAGGTTATGTACTTGATCATTTGAAATATAAATTTTTTAAACCACAAAATATTTGTTGTGTGAATTTTTTTATATGGTAATTCGTAAAATAAATATTAATATAACATAATAAAAATTATTCAACATGAAATAGAACATAGTTTATTGATAATCATATGTGATAAATCATCCTTTTATTTTGATTTTATAAAATTATTATACACTTGATTATAATGTTTCTATTTAGTTTTAGAACCTGTGATTTGTGAATTGGGTTGATTTGATTTCCCAGAAAACAAATTTTTTTTCCTAAAATATTTTTTGTTCTAGTTTATTGTTGATTTTTATAAATACATTTTATGTGTTTTTTAGAATTTAAAATTTTATGAGTGACATAATCTTATTGTGGTGTGCTATATAGTTAATAGAGTTGTTTGATATTGAGAAAAGGTCATAGAAATTCCAAAAAATTGTTACTTTTAGATAATTATTTATTATTTTAGTGTATGAAAGAATCATGATATACAAAATAATTATATAATTATACGTTATTTTCATAATGAAATGTGATATAAATAAAGATATAAATCTATAAAATTTATTATGGATGATTAAAAGTGGGATTAAATTATAATAGTAATTATTTTTATAAAATATTTACTTTTATTAATATATACTTATATAAATATATTTTTTATTTAAATATGTTTGAAATCAATTAATTTGGATAAAATTTGGTTTATATTACCTTGAAAAACTCTTCATTATGTTAAGGTTTTTTAGTTTTCATTAGATCTTTCAATTGAAAATCAATCCTTTGATGGGAGAATAAGACATCCATGTCCTAAATGAAAATTTACACAATTGTTGATGAGAGATAAATTATTTGAGCACTGTAATTTGGAACATTTTCCTCTTATATATATGTAGGGTATTTTGATGAAAATGTATATTACCATAATATAGACCATTAGTTACTATCTTATAATTTTAAAATTTTATGGTTAGAACACATACATTAGTTTCAATTTTATAGTTTGTAACATTTATTTTGATCCTAAAGAAAAACCATATTGAATAAGTTTTGTCTCATGTTTAATAATTAATTCCTTGATACATCTTATCAATTATAGTTTAACAAGTAAATTAAAAATGGAAAAGATATTTATGTCTTACAACCAAATTTTTATATATATCATATATCTTCACAAATTTTAGAAATATCGGTAAATAGTTTAAAATTGATTTATATTTGAATAATGGTATGAAAAGAGTATAGAGACTATCTGATATAACTAGAACCCAAATATTGAAACACTAGTATAATTTTAATCTTTTATATTATTAATTTAATTTTTTACATCATAATATTTATATAATGTACATCGAGCGGAATATGAGTGGAAATATGATTTCGTGCATTAGTTGTCGAGGTGAATAAATCAAAGGACAACATAAATGATCATAAAGAGTAAAATTATTTTAATATCAAGCATGATCTATTGGAAAATGAGAATGGTAAGTACCCAACACTAATTTATTCATTTAAAGAAAAATAAAAAAATGTTTTACTTTAATGATTAAAATATGTGAAAGTTTTGGATGGATATTAAATTAACATTTCAAGATGTATTGATTTGAATTGTCATAAAATATCTAGATTAAAAATTATTTAATCACATATATTTCAAGAGTTGTATATCACTTTAGAAATGTATAATTTGTTACCTGAAAAAAACAACTTTTTTAATTATCCGTTTTTACTTTATTTAGATAAATTTGTGAGAATAACTTACACCCAATTTATATAGATAAACCTAATGATTTTTTGGGATTTTATCTAATTTATATATTGTCTTTCCCTGATCAATTTTCACTATGATGATTCATTTTACTATTCATTTAGATGAGGATTATAAAGTTAGAGGACCAGTATATTATCGATGGATATATTCCATAGAGAGGTAATACATATTGATTGTATTTTCATTAATTAATTATAATTTTCTAGTTTAATACCCACATTGGTTATATATTAATTTCTCACTATTCTTCATTAGATATGTAGATCATTTAAAGTATTATGTTAAAAATTAAGGTTCACTAGAAGAATAAATTTATGAAGGTTACCAACAAAAGAGTATATAAACTTTTTTCAAGGTATTTTTATATTATAGATGAAAAAATAATCAAAGTGATATGTGATTTTGATAATAAAAGTCACTCTCAGGATAATAATAAATCATCAATATTTACACTTTTTTTGAGAAGTCAAATATTTCAGCTAATTTTCATTGATAGCATAACAACCTTTATCTTTATTACACCACAATTCTTGATTTATTACACAAAATTACACTTAATACAACCTTAAAGATTGATAATTCTAGTGGATTTTGTAATTAGGTACATTACATAACAATTTAAATAGGAAAACAACATATTTATTTAAAACTTTATATGTTCTCACATAAAACTACATGGGATAACCCGGGGACATATATAAGAAAGAGGTGAGATATAAAGCTTAGTAAGGTAATAAACATGTAATAACATGAAGAAGATAATACATGTTAAAAAATAGGAATGTTAAAAAATAGGAATATCAATGGGGAATAATAGGGGTGGGAATCATAAAAATTAATAATAAGGCAATATATAGCATGATAATCATTACATGGGAAATGGGAAAACAAATTAAAACACTGCATCATAAACATAGGTCAAGGATTATTTCCAAGAAGTAATGATATAAAAAGTCACATAAAGTAATCAGGTTCACTACTTGTTCCTACATGACATCTCATGTGACAAAAAATTACCTAATTCATTAGAGTGATATATAATTCCAAGTGCACCCATCACTTTCATTTTATTCTCTAGCTTAAGTGTGCCACATAGATCATACAACATGGATTCATTAATCATTATATTTTATTAAAATATTCAGGAGTATGGAATAAATTCATGTAATTACCAATTCAAATAAGTATAAGTGTTAAATGGTGAACATCCTTGATAGGAAATGGGTATGGTATTCACTACACAATTATTTTGGCATGAAAAAATCACTATGAAATTTCCGCAGCATAACAAAATCATATAAAAATTCATAAAATGGGTTGATAAGAGAGAAAGGGGTCTCTAATATTTTTTAAATAAATTGGTTATTAAGTGGGATATTTAATGAAATATCCCATTATATGGAAGTTAAGATAAAATTCATAAGGTAAAAAAGACACTTTAATAAAGAGGGGAAAGGAAACACTACTAAATATTTCACTTTTTCCAACAGGAGCATATCTGTTGGTAAAAGAGAATTTTTTGTTGGTAAAATGTTTTACCAACATATATGTCTCTATCACTAAACTGTCTATAAAAACTTTGTCGCTAAATGTTTTTGCGACATATAAAATAATTCTGTTGCAATTATAATAATACCAATAGATAATATATTTGTTAGTTAAACTGCTAACAAAAGATTTTGGTAACAAATTTTTCTATTAGTAATAATATTACCAATATATAATATTTATTTATAAATTACATTATTTATAGTAAAATATCATATTATACTTATTAATTTATCATGTATAATAAATCTATTTTAATTATTAAACTGAAGACGATTTTAACACATGTTCAATCATGAAAAAATTTAATTATATTAATAATGAAATTCATTACAAAATAAAACAATACAAAAATGATGGACACCCCCCATGTTGGATCCCCCCAAACATGATCCACCACCCCTTATACCCAGTGACCCAACCCCAACGAGTCAGCAATGGCACCAGTAGCTCTGGAAAGTCCGCTCCAGTACCAACAGCTCCAGCCTATCATTGTCAGCGAGTTAGCTCCAACACCAACAGCTCCAGCCCATACATGCCAACGAGCCAGCTCCAGCGACCAACAAGTCACCTCCAGCACCAACGATCCATCCATGCCAGCAAGTCACCTCCAGCACCAGAAACCCATCCATACCCCATAACTGGAAAGCCAACTCCAAAAACACATGTCGTTGCACCAAGACCATCAGCACCAAGAACTCCACCAGACACAACGGAAGAGCATACCCAAAAACAAGCCAACTCCATTACAAGAAAGAAACAAATCAAGTCAGCTCCAACCTATGCCACACCTTTCAACTCAAATATCTACATCATAAACAACCAAAGATAATACACATAAATTAGTGCAAAATATCTATACAAATTGAAACCAAAATAGAAATTAATAGATGTACAAAAAATGATTTGCATAGTGAGAATTTTTCATCATATATGTCGACATCTCAAGGATCGGTAGTCTGAATGACTCATATTGATGAATCATTTCTTTAAAAATATGCCAACAGTATCCCAAATACTATCCTACCACAAAATATCATTTCTACATTTTTTTGGTAAATATTTTTTTGCAGAATTTATTAATGAAAATAATAGTTACAAGGCATACACAAGGTGTAATGAGCTTACACTAACAAGAAATTAAATATGATTACAAATTCATACAAATAAATCACACAAAAAATTTAAAACAATTCACACCTCCAAAAGAATGCATCCTTTAGCATTTGGAAGAACGATGCACTGTCCAGCCAGATAAGGACCAATTAAAACCGTTAAATCTTGTGCAATATCTCAACATCCATCAATGTTATAGGGACACAACATCTAAACAGCTCCAGGTCATTTTCATAGAATCCTGGATTGAAAACACAAGAAATATGTAATGTTTTCCACCAGATCATAAAAAAATATGCTCTAGTGACAAAAACATCTCAATAGGTCCAAAACAGATAAAACATGAATCACATTTTTTCCCCAAAAGTAACATCATCCCCTTGATCAGTAGCCAATAGATACATTGCTATCAAACCATCTTCAAACTGTATAAGAAAGCATACCTTCAGCCAAGAATACACTGGATCTAGCAGCTCCAAAACACTATTATGAAGAAGTATAGAGACTAAGAAGAAAACCAAAACAATTCACAGTTCATCAAAGATTCACACACAAAAAGTCATCAAGAGAATAAATATCCATAGTTGATGATCCTTGCATTGGATGTGAACAGCCAGACTGGGCCATAAAAATACATCCAAAAAATCATCACATAAACTCAATAGTCACCGAAATTAGCAAAGATAGCTTCTTCATGTGTGCAAAAATCCCCCGAAGTCATGGAATTGCCTCCATTAGGAGACACATCACCTAGAAAACTGAAGAGCAACAACCAACATGCATGAAATATCCAAGATAAAAAATTATGTCAATACCCATGAACAAGGTGCCTTAGAACAACCATACCGTCTCCAAAATATCATTATATCTTGTACATGTTCATAGGGACAACAAACAAGCCAAAGAACATGAGTGAGCTGAAAAACAAAGAAATCATATATACTAATGAAAGGAATATGTGTAACAAGAAAACCATGATTCCCATTATGAACACCTCAAGATAAGTTCCTCTATTAATATATGTATGAAATCTTAAGTTACCATACCATCTTTAAATTTCCACCAATACCGTACTGTCTCATAAAGAAATTAGTCAATTTGGAAATCATCATGGAATACCAATGTGAGTATATGTCTCATAAGGGAATTAGTCAAATTTGAAAGCATCATGGAATACCAATGTGAGTAGATCTAAGACAATGACCATCTTCTGAAAAAAATTAAAGGAAAACATATGCTTTGTTATATGAAGAACAACTCTCACAGTTATGATGAAATAAATATATTATTGTATCTTAATATTAGTTCTAGAACATGTTATATCACATTATTAGTTCTGAATTAATATGTATTTTGAATAGAATACATACCTTCTTTCTAATATATATTGATAAAGATAAAAATTTGTTCTGAACTATTATTGTGATTAGTATATATAGTATTAGTAAATGTACAAGAGTTCTACGTATTAAATATCAGTTCTAAACTAAAATAAAAAAATGTAATATGTAATATTAATTCACAACTATTATTAAATTGGATTTTCTATGAAAAAAAAGAAATACTTGTTCTAATACATATATTGATCACAATATAACTATTTTTTCACTGTACACATATTAATTCTCAATGAATGATCACAGTATTAGTTCATAACTGACATGTATTGATAAAAATACATAAATAAACTATTTTCTAATATGTATTGAACAAAATACATGTATGTTCTGAACAAATATTAGTTCAGAAACTGATGTTTTGATCAATACATTTTAGTTCGTATAAATACATATTAGATATGTCACGTTTTATTATTTAGTTGGGCTCTACAGGGTACAAGAAAGGATTAAAAAAACCTTACAGGTGCACATTTTTTTCATTGTAGAGACATGAAATCAATTTATATCAATGGATTCATAAAAAAAACTTGTTTAAATCTCCTCTGATCAAATTATGTGTTTTTTTATTAATCTGTTTTTTTATTTATTTGTTTTTTTATAAATCTATTTTATTAATCTGTTATTTTATTAATCTGTTTTAAATCTCCTCTGATCAAATTATATGTGTAATTATTTGACCATGAAAATATAATTACTAACATGTGACTGAAATCTAATGGGAAACCTTTTTACCGGTGATATTCCTAAGGAAAATCAGGGGCATTTCTATAGTTGAAGACCTTTAAGTGTTTCAAAATTTGTGAATATATGAACTGCAATTAACAGTTGAATGTGTTCATATTGTTTATTTTCTTTTCTAGTGATTTAGATGGAAACATTTTCTTTTCCAATGATTTGGATGGAAACAGGTTGTCAAACCTCATCCTAAAAATCTTCGAAATTTGAGTATTTTCAGTAGTATGTAAGGAAACATCAGGTAGGAAAGAGAGTAGGTGTCTAGTTTCATTTTGAAGTCATTATCAATATTTTCTTTGTTGTTGCTCTTCATTGAGATCAAAACAATCGTGTATGTGATGATTAGATTTTCTAAAGTAGTTCATAAAGTTGGCATCAGCTTGAGTATATGATGTTTTATGTAGCTATTTATCTAAATGTGCATCATCTTATTTATGTGATTGAGGAAACTCGTATAAATATATTATGTTTTTTGAAAAAAATGAAGACCACTATAATTGAATTTCTCACTATATGTAATATATGAATTTTTCTATCAGTGTAACATATTTCCAATGTATTTGCATGCTCTCTGTGAATTTTTCACTTTATAAATATTACAAACTGCATATGGAAGTGTATTGAAGAGTATTACATATTGTTATGTATTGAGTAATAAGTCTCTCTAAAGTGTAAGAATATAAGTAACTCTTTGATATGTGCTTATAATATATTTTAGTGTAAACATAAATGTTGCATACTGTCAGTGGTAATGAATAATAGAAATTTTGAATTTATAATGATAGTAGAAGATTGTACCTTAGTTGTTCTAGTTGAGAAAGATGTAATAATGGGTTTGGTTTCCCGAATGTTATTGCTTGAAGTTCCACCATAGAAATTAAAAGTAAAGAATGAAACATATTTATTCAAATAAAGAATGAAACATATACCTGTCAGTTAATAATGGAAGTAGAAGCAATTAAATAATGAACGAAACATAAATCAGTCAATAAATAAATAAACATAAACCTGTCAGTTGATAATGGAAGAAATTGAACAAAGAGTGAAACATATTTTTTTATATTATAAAAGTAAGAGTTTAGCTAACTTGAATAATAATCATGTTTCTTTTGAAACCTAGTTGATTTTATTTGTAATTTGACATCTTTAGAAGTGTGTTGGTAGTTGAAATCCATATGTGACATATCTGAATTGTTGTATGATAAACATTACAACATAGGCATGGTATGAAAAAATCTATATGTGGTGTGGTTATACAGTGTATATGGAATATGTATACGTAGTGTTCATATGTAGTGTGCATATACAGAAAATATAATCCTTAGATGGGAATGTATGGTGTGCATATACAATGTTTACAGTTTTCATATGACATATATGTAATATCCCAGATTTTACAAAATGCAATACTAATAACATGAATCCAATGGATATAAAAATTACAGTATGATTTAATGGTATAAAAGAGGAAATGGAACACACCTATTAGCAGAAGATCACTGTGCTGTAGAATTTCATGCAGAAAAGATAGAATAAGGCTCATAGGTTCATAGTAGGGGAAGCTGATACCTGGGAAGATGAGAAATGATTGTAGATGAAAAAAGGGATACTTGTAGTATGTCAAGGAGTACAACTAAATCAAGATGTTTAAAATTTTTAACGTATAAGCTATTGGGAAAAATAAAGAAGTCTGAGAAAATAAATGTTATAAATAGTTAAAGAAGGTACAAACGTAATTGTATGGTTTTCTCATAATTATAAGACTGGTAATGGAAATGAAAGTATTAGAAATGCACAAAACATGTAGAAATTATGAAGCTATTGGAAGTGAACTACTGATTATATAATAGAAAATTGGAATGCCAATTTAACGTCATTTTGGAAAGAAAAATTGAATACTGGTAGAGAAGATAAAAATGGAACAAACCATAAAATACAAGCGGCAACGAATAGATATTACATAAATCAACCAACGATTGAGAGTAAATAAAATCAAGGAATGAAATTAGGGTATCAATATCAAGTTTCATGTACCGTGGAATACAAAATAGAACCCAAAATGAAGGAGAAAAAATCATGGTAATCGGATACATACATGAAGAAGAGGAGAAGACAATTAGGGTTAAGAAATTTTAGGTGTGCCAGTGTGATATTAAGGGAAGAGAATCACAACACAACCCTTATTTCAGCACAACGATGATGGTAAGTTGAGAAGGAAAACCTACTACTGAGTTTTGGGAAAATTTCTGGAAAGTTGAAATGAAGCTCATCGATTTTCTACAGTGAGGTGTGGAAGAGAGTCTGAAAAATGGATGGAATTGCAAGTGGGTTGATGCGGCGGAAGAAGGGCGTAATTTAGAGGGGAATGAACGTATACCAAAAAAAGTTTTAAATTTATATATATGTTGAATAAAAATTTATTTAATGAAATTATGTATATAATATTATATCAGATAAATATTATATACCACAACATGTAATTTTCCAATGAAAACATATGATTATATTGTTTTCTTAAAACATTTATAATTTATAATATTTATTGAAAATAATATATATGTGTATATATAGTATTTTTTTGGTAAAATATATCATTTTATTGAATAATTTATTGAAAATAATTTTTATAATGGTAAAAATATGTTAGTAATAATAATTAATAGTAATAGATTCATTTGTTGGTAAAAAATGTTTGTATTGATATGATAAAGCAATAGATTTAACTATTAATAAAAGATTTGTTGGTGTTAAATGATCAATATCAACAGATATATCCGTTGGTATAAAAAAGTGTTGGTATTTAAAATTAATACCAATAAAACAAAATATCTGTTGGAATTGCTTATTTTAACCAACAGATAAATTATCTGTCAATAAATTTCTGTGGGTATAAGTCATTTTTTTGTAGTGAAAAGATCCCTTACTTGAGTGTGTGACTCCAAATACTTGGGAGGGGATTATTGAGTGCTAGGGGTCACCTTGAAAGGAATTTAGATAATAGGGGGAAGATTATGAATATGATCTAAGGAGTTTGAGTGATGATACATGGGAACTTCTGTCGGTTTATAAAGGAAAAGAGGTGGATTTCTTTATTATTTTGGTTTTGGACTCTACATAATAAAATAACCAAATACACAAACCATACCATGGTTTTTCCACATGGTTTCTTACAAATGGGAGTTTTTCCCATTATTTTATATGTATAAGTTCCAAAATTAATTAAATATTACCCTTTCTTATGTGGAGGTGAGTCATACTCTTAAATAAATGGTTTTAAAACATTAAAATATATTTATGGTTTTGGAGGATTCATAAGGGATTTATAATATTAATAAAATATACATAAAATCACATTATTTTAAAGGTAAAAAATATATTTGGTTGTTTTAACCATTTATAGTATTTATTATATCTCTTTTGGGTCATTATGAAGTCATAATTCACAAAATATATTTTTACAATATTTAATTTTTACTTGAAAATTGGAATGTCTTAGAAAATTATGAAAAATTAACCATTCGATAATTTAAAAATTATGATTCCAAAAATAATATTCATTTTATATAAATAATTTTCTAATATGTGAATTTTAACATTTAATATAGTAATTTACATTTATTAAAAAATGATATTTTTTTGACAATAACAGTTTTTAAACCCTTATAATAATTACATTTGACTTCATAAAAATTATATAATAATTCATATTTAATAAAAATTATTTAATAATAATATTTTATGAAAATATTATTTATTTCAAAAAACCATTAATTCATCAAAAATAAATTCCTTAATTAAAATTTAATATTACACAAAAATACTATTTGTGTTTTATTATATCAAAATAAGAAATTTTTATAAAGTGACCATAATTTGATGAAAATATATTCATTATTCTATAAAAAAATAAATCACATACTCATAATTCTAGTGTCTTGATACATATCTCTTTAATATACCACCAAACACCCTAAGAGTAAGGCGCGTGATGGTCAGTCTTTCACGCGGCGGTTCAATATACATGGTTTAGGCCGTGATCTTGATGAGATTGAAATTCTCCCATAAATGGTTTCTCGCATGCTTAAGTTGTTGGATCTCATCTTAGGATTTGTCAAGGGAAAATCCTAGTGATGCTATCTCCCTTAAAATCTCTAATAAATAAGCTTTATAGGGTACGTTCCTACGTATTGAGTCCATCAATTCCTTTGTTTGTGTCAATTTGATTATTTAAAACCCTATATTTATACTAATCATGTGATCACTATTCAATAGATATATTATCAATGGTAATGATACTTAATATTATTTTAAATCAAATGGGAAATAATAATACAAAATAAGATCATGTGTTTTCTATATCAATATTACATAATAATTCATTTGATTAATTTTAAAGGGTAATTTTATTTATAACAATTCAGGTCGTTACAATCTCTCCCCATATTAAATTTCACCGTATAAATTTTCATTTCCCACACTAAAAAATATAAAGGTAATTCTTCTTCATCACTTCCTCCGGTTCTCAAATTACTCCTCCAAACATGTGGTTTCTCCACATCACCTTGATCAGGTGAATTGTATTATTTTGTAAAACATTATCTCTAAGATCTAATATATTCACCAACTGCTCCTCATATGAGAGATCATTATACAATGGTAACACCTATGGATTTAGTACATGTGAGGGGTCTGGTATATACTTTCTCAAGAGGGATACATGGAATACATCATGTACTTGAGGTATGTTCGGTGGGAGTGCAAGTCGGTAGGCCACCACTCTAATTAAATAAAGGATCTCAAAGGGGTCAATGTATCTTGGACTAAGCTTTCCCTTCTTCCCAAATCTCATAAATTTCTGCCATGGAGATATACAAAGAAATACCGTGTCTCCAACATCAAACTCTAGGTCTCATCGACAATTTCCAGCATAACACTTATGTTGACTTTGAGTATCCTTAATGTACTACTGAATGGTATTAACCTTTTCTACCATTTCCTTGACCATTTCAAGATCTAGTAGTTTTTGTTCCCCAATTTCACGCAAACATGCATGTGTTATGCAAATCTTCCCACAAAGGCTTCATAGGGGGACATTTGAATTCTAGAGTGGGAACCATTATTGTATGAGAACTTGACCAGAGGAATATATTGGTCTCATCCTCCTTTAAAGTCCAAATAACATGCTCTCAATATGTCTTCCAGTGTTTTAATAGTTCACTAAGACAAGACATCAGTTTGGGGATGATAGGCCATACTAAAGTTTAGCTCAATTTTTAGAGAATTGGTAAGGCTTCATAATGTACCACTATAGATTGTATCTGATCAAGATCCATGATGGTAGTGGATTGAGTAGTAATAGTACTTTTTTAGCTCTAACCATCTTCATTTACTTATATTAACCTCTTTTTTTGTGAATATATATTTGAGACTTTTTTGACCTGTATATATTTAACACTTCTCCCCAAAGAGATAATTCCACCATATTTTAAAAGGAAATATCACTAAAGACAATAACAGATCATGTGTTGGGTAGTTTTGTTTGTGAACTTTCAACTGACCTTAAGAATAATATTTGACTTTATTATTCTACATTAACACATAGCCCAATCCCTTCCTCCAAGCGTCACAGGATACTATGAAAATTTCTCCACATGTGGGTAGTGTGAGCATAAGTGAAATGATAAGACTCCTTTTAATCTCCTTAAATCTCTCTCCGCATTCACCATTCCAAGAAACATTTACTCCCTTATGAGTTAGCATGGTTAGAGGGTTTGAAAATCATGATAAGTTTCTCACAAATTGATGATAATACCCAGCTAATCCAATAAATCTATGGATATCTATCACAAATGTTGGTCTCGACCATACTTTAATTGCCTTTGTTTTCTATGAGTCTAAAAATACCCCATTACTTGGGATGATATGTCCCAATAATGAGACTACCTTCAACCAAAACTCAAATTTTCTATACTTTTCATAAAGATTCTCCTTTCACAAGGTCTTTATCATTATGTTTAAGTTCTCCTCATACTCGTCCTTGGTTTTGGAGTATATTAGAATATCATCTATGAGGACTACCACAAATTTGTCAAGGTAATATTTAAAGACACTATTCATCAAGTTTGTGAATATTGCTATAGAATTAGTGAGTTTTAATGGCATTAATATGAACTCATAGTGCCCATACCTTATAAGAAAAATAGTCTTAGGGATATCACCTTCCTCACTCTAACTTGGTAATATTACAACTATCGATGAACATTGGAGAAGTATTGTTTCTCACATACTTGATCAAACAATTCATCAATCAATGATAGGGAATACTTGTTCTTTATTGTGTCTAATTAAGCTCATTATAATCAATAAAAAGGCACATTGTACCATTATTCTTCTTGATGAAGGGGACTGGTGCACCCCATGGTGAAGCACTTGGGCATATAAAACCTTTATTTATATTCTACTATATTTTTTTCTTCCACAATAGATATTCAATATGGATTCTTGGATAATGGTAATGACATAGGTATAATATCAATTGAAAATTCAACCTCTTATATTGGAGGAAGATTAAGAAATTCCTCAGGAAACACATTAATATATTCTATTATAATGGGCATGTATTCAAGGATGGTTATTTCCTTAGACTAAATTATTTGAGAAAGATATGAATTATCTTAGGGAAATAATATATATTCCTTAGATATTGGTTCTAAAGAAGATTCATCCTACTCATTTAACTTGTTGAGAATCAGGGGTCAATTCATAATACAGATAGTTATTTATTTCTCGTATAAATTTATGTTGGCTCTATATAGGGAAATCCAATACATTCCCAAAATTACATCAAATTATACTAAAGGTAGTATTGAAAGGTTTAATGGGATGTTTAGCCCACAAATTTTGATATGGGAGGAGTTATATACTTAGGATGTAATAATTTCCCCATTTTCCAATTTCACTGACAGCTCTACTTACATGCTTTTTAGTGGTGTTTGAATATTTCAACTAGTCTTTTATGATAAGAAGGAATTCATAGAACTAGAATCAAAAAGTACATTTTCTATTCCTGAATGAATAACTAGCATACATGTCACTACATTGTTGGGATCCACCTCAGAGGTTGTGATGGAAAAGGACCACCCTTATTTCCTTGGAGGTTGTTAGTTATCTCCAAAAAACCCTTGGATAAGGGAATTGGTTTACAAAGTGCATTGGTTCCTTATAGTTGAAGCAATAAACAATGTGTTGAGGGTTTACTAGAGAATTAATTTCTTATGTTTCATTAGGGGGTTCCTCCTGTCATTAATCCTTAGCTAGATTCCCTTCCTTCCTACACCTAAATAATTTCCTTGTTCCCTCAGGAAATTTCTGGGGTGCTTTTTTCCGCACCTTTGACAAATGGGATGTTGAAATTTCTTGGCACTATTAGATTTATCCATTGGATTTCTAGAATAAAACTCCACTTTTAGCTTCTTATCGCCATGACACTCATGAGATTAACTAATCTCCATTTCGACTCTAAGGTAACTTCATACAATTTCGTCATAGCTATCAAAGTCACGGATCTCTACGTATTTTCATAGACTAGGTTTTATCCTACCAAAAAAGTGATCAAACATGCATTCGAGGGTAACGACAAAGCTAAAGACGTATTGTGAAAGTATTGTGAAGTTTTACTTATACTCCCCAATAGATTCTTAATATTTTTTATTTAGGGTAAGGAAATGACTTTCCATTTTAATTTAGAGAGTACAATGAAAATATTTATTAGAAAACATTTTCCAAAATTCTTTCCACCCAATCACTTCGATATAATTTCCAGGATTCACATTCTTGATAATTTTCACCACTTATTAGCTTATCCCTCCATATGATAAACAAATAGTAGAACCTTCTCTTATTCGTAATATTAAAGGATGGAGAATATATCCTTAATAGAGTTGATCCATTGTTACATGATTAAGGGATCATATGATCCATTGAATGTAGGATGAATTTATCACATAAATCACTCAATTTAAGCTTGTTCATTCTTAGGGGTATTTAGCTACTCCTCCTAATTTAAGTTTCTATTCACAACCTAAGTCATCTAAGAGAGTATTATCACAATTTTTTTTATTCTTGCTGCTCCCATCGGGTTGGGAATCTCATTGGAAAAAACATCACATTTCCCGTCGCATTGACTATTTACCTAATTCCTCGCATTTCAGGACATTGGGATAGAATAAAAGAAAAATTAGGGGTAATTATTTTAAACTATTAAAAATATAAAGTGGAATCTAATTACATTAAAGGGATAAATTATATATTACATTTATTTCTTAACTTATGAATTTCTAGGAATCAATCTATATTATTCATGATTTATTTCATAATATATATTCTTAAGGTAAATTTTTTATTCCCTTAATAATGGTTCATAATTATATTATGAATTTACTAAATCATGACCCTAAGAGTTTCAAAATATGAATATAATAAGGCAAGTTGTTGTTTACTAAGTTACACTGAGTAAGGCCTGACACTCCTTGTTAGAGTTATTACCCTAGGTACATCTATCCCAGAACCATATCCACTATTAGTATCCAAATAAAGATGTATTTGATTCATAAACCACTTAATCTATACTTTACAAAATTTAGTGATGTTTTATTATACTTATTTTTCTCTAAATCTTTCACTAGAGTTTTCTAATCCTAATCCCAAAAGTAACTAAACTTTTCCTCTGATACTAATAATGAAAACTGTGATATTTATTACAAATCAATTCATGATTTACTATATAAAAATACATTTAATATAACCCTAATGATTGATAATTATATTATATTTTGTAATTATTTATATTAGATAACAATTTAAATAGGAAATAAAACATATTTATTAAAAACTTCCTTAACATGACCACACTTAAAACTACACGAGATAACCTATCGACATACATAAGAAAGGGGGTGAGATATAAATACTATTTTGGGAATAAAAATGGAATAACATAAAGAATACAAAAATAAAATAGGAATAAAAATGGGGCATAATAGGATACATAATCATAAACATGTATAATAAGTCACGATATAACATGATAATCATAACATGGTAAATGTGGAAACAACTTAAAACACCGCAATCATAAACATAGGTCAAGGATAAATTCCAACACATAATGATGGAAAAATTACCATAAAGGAATTAGGTTCACTCTCTTTCCAAACATGATGTATCATGAGACTAAACATTACCCAATGCATTGGAGCCCTATAGAATTCCAGGCACACCTATCACTTTCATTTCAATCTCATGATTAAGTGTGGCACATAGATCATACAACATGGACTAATTCATCGTTATATTTTATTACATGATAAATGAGTGTAAAATACATTAATTTAATTCCTAATTCAAATAATTATATGTTTCTAAAGTTGAACATCCTTGATAAAAATTTAGTATGGTATTCACTACACAATTTTTTTGGTATGGAAAAATCACTGCGAAATTTCGGTAGCATAACGACATCACATAAATATTAATAAAATGGTATGATGAGATATAAAGTTTTACCTAATCATTTTCAAATTAATTTAAAGTAATGGGGATATGAAATAACATATCACATCATAAATAAATAAAGATAAAATACATAAGGTAAATAAGTTACTTGAAGAAAGAAGAGAAAGGAAAATATCCATTACTTGAGTGTGTGACTCAAAATGCTTGGGAGGGGATTTTTGAGAGCTTGGGGGCACCTGGGATGCCTTTAGAGAGTATACAGTAGAGTATAGATGTTCTAAAAGGATTTTTAGTGGAGATAAATAAGAACTTAGTTGGGTTTATGTAGTAAAAGTGGGGTATTTCTTTATTATTTTGGGTTTGGACTCTACATAGTAAAATAACAAAAACCACAAACCATACCATGGTTTTTCCAATGGTTTTTACCAAATGGGAGTGGATATAATTATTTTATAATTATAAGGGATTAAATTAATAAAATAATACCCTTGATTAGGGGGATGGGAACATTACTCTTAAAGAAATGGTTTTAAATCCTTAAAATATGTTATTGGTTTTGGGGGATTCATATGGGAATTATAAAAATAATAAAATAATAATAAAATAAAATTATTTTGAATTTAAAATATATATTTGGTGAAGTATATCATTTATAATATTTATTAAATCACTTTTGGATAATTATGATGTCATAATACACAAAGTATATTTATATGGAATTTAATTTTTACCTAAAAAATTGTTTGTCTCAGAAAATCATGAAAAATTAACTTCTGGATAATTTCAATATAATAATTCCAAAAATAATATTAATTATATATAAATAATTTTATAAATATGTAAATTATAAAATTTAAAATAGAAATATATATTTATTGATAAATTCTGGTTTTTTTACAATAACAGTTTTTAAATCGTTATAAAAAATACATTTTACTTCCTAAAAATTATATGATCATTTATATTTAATAAAAATTATTTAATAATAATATTTTATTAAATAATTATTTATTTAAAAAATTTATAAATTCATCAACATAAATTCCTTAATTTAATTTTAATATTACCCAAAAATACTATTTGTGTCTTCTTATATTGAAATAATAATCATTTATAAAGTAACCATAATATGATGAAGATATATTAATTGTTATATAAAAAATAATGTACAGACTAATAATGTTAAGGTCTTGATACATACCCCTTTAAATCACCAAAAAACTCTCTAAGAGTAAGGTGCATGATAATGAGACTCTCATGGGGTGGTTCAGTGTACATGGTTTGGGCTGTGATCTCAATGAGCTTGAAATTCTCCCACAAATGGTTTCACTCATACTTAAGTTGTTGGATATCATATTGGGAAATATGAAGGGAAAATACCAATGATTATATCTCCATTGGGAGCTCCTATAAATAGGCTTTATAGGATATAACCCCACAGGTTGAGACCATCACTTCCCTTGTCTATGTTAATAGGATTGATTAAAACCCTATATTTATAATAATATTGTGATCAGTATTCAAAGACTATATTATAAACTTTAATTATACTTGATTATATTTTAAATCCAACTAGATATAATAAAACCATAGAATTTAATGTGTTTTCTATTACCATATGACATAATCATCTATTTAATTAAATGAAAAGGGGGATTTTATTTATAACACTTCAGGCCATTATAGATTGATTTGTACTTAAGAAAAGCACACATATATATACTTACCTATATTAATATGTTTGATCCCATTATTGAATAATTGAGGAATTAAATTAAAGGAATCATAAGATTTGAACTTGAAATAAAGTAGAGATACCATTAATGGTAAAAAAAGAAATTATTAACAACTTTACACGTCATTCATGTTCTTAGTCTAATATATATTTTTGAATATGTTGATAATTATATAATACAAGTAAAGATACTTTATATTATTTTTTATATATAATACATTCTAATTATTATGTTAAAATATCATGATATTATATGTATTTAGCTCAGGGTCACTTAAATTATTATTGGAGATTGAATGGTTACAATATCAATGGTTTTATGTTTTTTTACTATTGATCGTTATGAATGTATGAAAAAATAGAGCATTGGTATATTTACAAATATATGTTAGGTTTATTATAGAAATTTTCAGATATTTTGATGATATAATATCATTAAAAGTTTTTTATGTATCATTCAAATGTATCTGGTTCAATATTAACTAGGGTATAAGGAATGATTACTTATAATTTAATCATGATAAATTATCTTGGTTGATCTATTTTTGATAATAAAGTACCCAATATATATATTTTGGATATCTAAGAAAAATGGTATATTATATTGAAGATTCAGTATTGGAATGTTTTTGTGATTTTGACCATAAGAAACTTAGAGTCATGTTTGATATGGGTGATAAACTTGAATTAATTTTTGATAATGAAACCCATAAAAAACACGTTGAATTGTTTCTCTCTAACAATATTAAATATGTCATTCCTGGGAGGGAATATGAAGATGAATATGAATAAATAAAGGTAATTATGGATATTAATAATAATATTTCTAACAAAAAAAATGATATTAATACATATAAATAAAATTTTAAACTATATTTACATAATATTAATTTTGTTACTTATAACTATTATATATAATTTTTATATACATGGAATATAATTTTCAAGTTGAATTTAAAATAATTATAAATGTGATGTCTGTGTTTTATAGATTAAATAAATAAATATAAGTTAAAATATTTATAATTTAATTTAATGGTTAATTGAATTACTTTTTTTCTTGATTTTTTTATTGAAATTACACTATTTATTAAGTTCTATGGAATAAAATTTTGCTCAAATGAGGGAAATGGGTGGTGGACTATCACCATAATGGTTCATTGGTAGGTTACACATATATTTTTTAATGAAGGTAGCTTTAGGGTAGTTTTATGCTTTTGGTGATGATAAACCATAGAAGGAAAATTTCACACTGATGAATACTATTATAGAACAAGATTAACTTATAAAAATAAATAATGGGTTGGTCTCACATTTTGAGAGTGTATTAGATCATGTGTTTCAGATAATAAAATAAAGTATTCTTGGTGAAATAAAGAAAATATTATGCAATTATATAATATTATATTTAATATCTTCACAATCATGATTAGTAATTTCTTCATCACATTTTATTATACAAAAAAACACATAACCCCTGATAGAAGTATTTGAAAAATACTGAATGAAAAATACTTATAATCACTATATCATATAGTACCTAAGGGATAAAACTATTTTTAAACATCTATAAATATAAGTGTTTAAGTAACACTAAATGAAAATAAATTATAATACATATTACATGTGATACATTTTTCTTTTCTTCATTTCATAGGTAATAAGTTTTATTCACAGTTTTAATTAGGTACTATTAAATAGTGTCCAAAATGTTTTTTGTTTTGAATAATTTTTTATAAATATAGAATTAAAAATATGATCAATTTGTTCTCTGATTTAGAATAAATTTTTTCTATAATTTTCTAATAACAAACATTAGGTAGAGAATAATGAGTTTTACTCTGTATGTTATGGGAGTTTTATTCATCGTGTAGTGATTTTTAAATCATTGGAAGGGCGATGATTCTATTTTCCTTTATAAGATGGTATAAATATTGAATTCAGAATATTGGTTTCATTTTTTATCATCTATACCTATATAAAAAAAAATCAATTTTTAGGATTTTGTGTTGGAAACTCATTTTGGTGGAAATTGTTTTCTATATTATTAATAGTGATGTTATTAAATTATAGGAATTTATTTTGAAATTAACTACTATTAATATAATTTTTAAATATATTTTTTACAATTTGGTAGTTAACTATAAAAAACATAGGAAATAGTGGTTGGAAGTTTTCATAGTGAATATGACTAGCATTACCCATCAAGGGAGAGTGTAGATGAATCATTATAGTAGAGAACTAAGGGTGTGATGTGTTTTTCAATTTTTTTTTCATTTAATACTAATGAAAACCTTGAATTTCACATTTTTATAACTTATAATATTGTATAATTATGTTTAATATATTGTTTTATTTTATTTTTATGCATTAAAACCATTTTTTTATATTATACAGTCCATATATATTTTATATCTATTATAACGATTTTTTTACTATATGGAATTGAATAAAATGATGAAGATCTTTGAAATATTTTTTTACGACATATACTATAAAGTATAGTGGTTTTAAAACCCAAAAAATGTTAAATGTTTAATATCATCACTAACCATGTTATATACAATTAAATATGAAAACATCTAGAGGTAGTTCCATATTCTACTACTTAACTCATAGGTGGAAATTTAATAATTACCAATAAAAATAGAAAATAACTAGAAAATATTTGATATAAATACAACTATGAATTTATGAATTAATTTGAATTGGTTTCCTAAATCTCTGCTAAATATGTAAAATAAATACTTCTATGAATTTATGATGTAATTAGAAATAGTTTTATAAAACTTCACTAATCTTGTATAACCGCCATTAATTACTGATTTTTTGAAAATTTCTCAAAAAAGAATTGTGAAATAATATTAACCATCTCTAAAATAATTTCAATATAAAAATTATTGGGGGTTTACATAAACCATCATGAAATGATATAGTAGAGGTTTTAACCTATTAAATATAACACCCCAAGATTTTTTAGGTGTTTTACTCTAAACAAATATTTTATTAAATAGTTTATAGAACACACAACAATGATATAAAATGAGTCAAAAAATATTAAAATAAACCTTTATTAAATATATAGATATTAAATCAATTATTACACTTTTATTGTATTATATTAATTTGGCTGATAAAATTTAATGATTTGGAAATAAATAAATAAATAAATAAATTGATATGATTAAAATCATTAAATGTTAATAGGTTTATTTTTTAAAGAATTTTTTTAAGTGTTATATAATTTAATAAATTTATCAAATTTTAAAGGCATAAATGTTTTAACTAATAAATTAACAAATTATTAACAATAAATTTATATAAAATATTATTAAAAACACTTAATGTTTAAAAAGGTCAGTTTTTATAAAAGTATTTTCTTTATATTAAATATCTTCAATTAAAGGATAAATACCCAAATTCAATAATTTTAATTTTATGACTCAATGATAATTTTTTAATTCTGAAAGTAGTAATTTTCTCAGGTAAATTTTTATGATTTTTCTAAAATGGTTGATTGTTCAGTGAATAGTGAAAAATACTAATTTTACAAATTCCCTAATTTTATGACATCATTATGTAATAAAAATTCCTTAAAAATATTTTAAATCCCAAGATATACCAAATATTTGTTTGAGGATTAATATAATGATTTAAAACTATTATGTTTAATTTAGAAACCCATAATTTAATTTTTTGAACCTAAGTTATATTTTATTCTAATAAAAATAATTTTAGTTATTTTTCTTTAATAAAGTTGTCAAAATGAACCATTAACTTTTTTATTACATTGAAAGTAATAAAACCATTATTTATTTATCCACAATTCATTAAATTTCATGGAGATAATTTATATGATTGATCTGAGTTTCAAATCATTATGATCTTAAGAAAACATTTTTCAAAGAAACTATTTTTCATTGCGTTTTTCATACTTATATAAAAATTAATTTTTACGAGCTCTAAAAATTCAATATTTTAAATTGAACTAAATATTTAATATTATAATAATAAATATTAGGTAATATTTTCAACTTAATTTTTGATCCTAAAAATTATTTTCTATGGTAAAATTTTATCCCAACAATTAAGGGTTATAAGGGATAAAAGGGGGTTAAACTTAGATAAAATGCCTAAAATATATATTAAATGGTGTAATTTTTTTTGAGTGGTATAGACCATAACCTATATAATATTCGATATTGGGTTTCCTTGGTGCCACTTTTCCATGAAAATGAATTTATATTATTTTAATGTTACAAATGTGCCACCCCTATCACTTTTAATAGGGAACCTATTCTCCTCACTTATACACACACATGAAGATACCTTATATGAACCAATATCTAAAAAAGTACCTTCCCGACACCAAAATCCATTACATATTGGTTTTGGGCTTCCTAAAATTTCATCAAATAATCGTAACGATGTTTTTCAAAGGATATTATCCAAGGAAGAGGTATATATTTTGACTGAGTTTTTTCAAGTTATTTCTTGTTAAACATCATTAAAATATTATATAAAAATAATACCATAATAAATTCTGAATTTTTAATATGGTATTTTTTTAATGTTATAACCATTTTATATCCCCTTTTATTCTAACAAAAAATGAAAATGTCGCTGATATGTACGTGTGGATTACGACTCCCATGAAGCGATGTATTTCATTTTCCATCACCACCTATAATATACAGTTATATATATATGTATATATTTATGTAATATATATTATATATATTAAATAATTTTTATTATTTAAAAATGAACTATTATATAATTTATTTCCCTTTTATCCATTGAAAAATAGAAACGTTTCAACTATGTACTTGCGAAATACCTCCTCCCCGGAGTGATGTAATTAATTTTTTATTACTACCTCACATGACAAGATTTATTGATGAAATTAATAAATAAATCTTATTTTTATGACCTAATTATGTTTTTGGTAAGATTAATAATTATTTATCATTTTCTTTCAGTTCATTGAAAAATGAAAACATCACACACACATACGTGCAGACTACCCCCTCTATGAGTGACACAAAATGTTTCACAACCTCCTTACATGGAAGGTTTTAAATTTTATTTTATATATTAATTTGATTTATATTAAGTGATTAAAATTATTTATTTTATTAAACCATGACTAAAGAGTAAGGAACTAAACCACAGAACAAAAACATACTTGAGAAACAGAACAATTAACTCCTAAAAAATTATTTCTAACACTTTTTTTTTAAAAATGGATATAAAGAAGTTATGAATAAATTATATCCATAACTATAGATATAAATATAGACTTTATAAATATGAATAGTCAATATATATTTATTATAAAGGATATTATAATGTGTCAGATCAGGTGGGAATCCAAGGAAATGGTTTATGTTTCAATCTCACATTGAATTAGGATTTTTTAATCTTGAATATTTTTTGGATGAATTGTATGAAATTTATCTCTTAAAACACATTTATTATATTAGAATTTATTTAATTTTGGGGTTTATATGTAATAATTACTTTTTAATCTCTTTTTTACTCCAAACCACTAAAAAAAATATTTTTAAGAAAATACACCTTATTTCCCATTTTTTGTTTCATAATATTTTTTCTCCATATAAATATTGTTAATTTTGATTCTAGAAGGTTATTTTATATAAAAAAATTATTTATTAAGTTAAAATTATATTAACTAATAAATTATATTCAAAATTTTTGAATAAATATTTTCATAATTTTCATTAGGATCCATTTTTAACATTTTTACAACAGTTTAGAAGGAATCACTTTTTAACATTTTTTACAAGAACACCATTTCCTGTGATCATTAACATTCCAAAATTTTTAAATTAAATTTCATTTTTTATGGTTTCTAAAATATAATATTCTTTCCCATTATTTTGGGAGTTTTTGGTTTTTATCTCAAAAATAAAATGATATTATTTTCTTAAAATTTTTTATGACATTTCATTTAAATTATGTATATTTTTATCTCACACTTCACATTTTATAAAATAATAATGTATTAAATTCAATATTACATTATAAAAATTTATTTTAAAAATAATGTTTTAATAGTATCCATGAAAAATTCTGAAAATACTTTTAAAAACTATTTATATAGTCATTTTTCCAACAATCACATAAGTTTTAAGAATTATATTTGTAAATTATTTCTAACATTTTACTTTATAATTTAGAAATGAATTTCCTTTTCTGTAAAAACATCATTTAAGAGTAATTAATGGTCTAATTTTATCCTTTACTGATTTATGTTTCATACATTATATAATGTACAAGGATTATTCTCAGTTTATTTTTACCCTTAATGTTATTTTCTCCATCACTACCTATTATTATTTTGACATTATATCTATATTATATTATATCATGGATATGTTTATAATTTTAATATTGTATTATGAGTATTTAATTACCAATGATTGTATTATTTGAAGGAATATTACTAAGAGAGTTATTCCATTAATGGGGGAAAATATTAACATTCTATCTGCTTGATTAAATATATAGTTTTATTGATTGTTAATTAATATTGATAATTTATTATATTGATCATTTTGTATATGAGGAATGAATTAGACATGTGTAAGTGATTATAGGGTCCCATTATATCCCCTCAATGCATTGGTAGGTCTCACGAGAAAAAGTAGATTAAGTATTTAGCGCATAAATTACATATTTTTGTATGATGTGATGAGTTGAAAGTTCTACATTCCACCCTTTCTAATATTTATATTAAAAATCCCAAAAAAATTTCATAAATAACATGTTTTACTAAATTTATATTTTCTAAGTTTTTAGAATGTTTTTTTAGAAAAATTAAATTTTTTCCAAACATATAATTTTTTAATGAGTATATATTTGTTAATTAGATGATATTTTTCAATCATATGAATCATTATAATAGGAAAATAATCATAATTAGATGATTTTTATAATTAGATGAAAATTTATAATGCGATGGACATGTATTTTTTACATCGTAGAGATGATTTTATATTTCATCTAACTATTTTTTTATAATGTATAACCTATAAAGTATAATTAAGTCTCACCGGATGAAGTTATACTTCGCTAACATGAAAAAAATTCTTTTGATGGAGGTAGAAATACTCTCTAGATAAAAATTTATCAAAACTAATGGATGATGATTTTCATTCTACTAGATGAAAAATTTTAATCCTATAATTTTTTTGTCTACTAGATGGAATATTTTAAAGCATTGTGAGGATGCTATAAAAACTAGCATCGAACTAAGTATGTATACAATATTCAAATTAAAGGAATAGTTCATCTAAATATTTTGAAATAAACACTTAGAAACATAGAATCTAACCTTTGGACATTTCCCTTTTTAGAGGTTCATTTGAGGAGGAGGGAGCTCATGATTTTGCAAATGAATATTTATAAATTCTATTTGGTTTTTATAACATCTTTTTACTTGTTTTCAATTTTTATCCTTTACAGAGTTTTATATTTCAATACATAAATATTAGGATTTTAAATTAATTAAAACATTTTTCAATTTTATATCTATTTCTGATCAGGTTTGATCTTGGGAATCTATAGATAAGAAGATTGTTTTGTATGATCTTTGTGATCGAGTGCTTCTAGGCCTAGGAAGATATAGTTATTATGATCTTTATGATCAAGATATTTCTTCTTTAATAATGATAAAAAATTTATGGTTAAGTTAAACCATGGATACCTTAAGTCAAAGTGATTGAATTTCTGTACACTAAAGGTTAAAGTGATTATATTATTTTATAAATTTTATGAATGTTTTTCTTTATAACTTTGAAATGTTTTTCTTTTTTTGATTTTACAAGTTTTATTCCCCTATTCATTTGTAAGTAAAGATTAATTTTGTTATAAATTTTTTTATCACTCTATTTATATAAAAGTATTGGGATTAATTTAGTCAGATAATATATTTTTAAATATTGTATATGGATTCAGTATAATAAACTAAAAAAAGATGAAAAAGGTAATTGTAAGATTTATTTTTATAAACAAAAATTCACCCTACTCTTGTAGCCATTTGCATACTCTTATGATCCTTTATTTGGTATCATAGTATTTTATACTTCTATAACATATAAGATTTAAAATATTTGTTTTATATTACTATTTTTTATATTAATAATGTTTCTAAGTTAACAAATTATATTGTATTTAATTTTTTCTACAAATTGTTTTACATTAACATGTATTTATAGAAATATTATTTCTTATTACTTAAAAATGAAGGAATTAATGTTGGGAATCTGGATAATCTAAATCCAATATGAACACTAATTATTGATTGATATAACTATGATTATTATAGATACAATATGAATACTTTAATTATTAACACTGGAGTATATAATTTTTTAATACATATTGGTAACTATGTAATTCCAGACAAAGAATAATCTACTTTTATGAATATAGAGAAGGAAAAATATCAAATGAATTTCCAAGTTAGAAAAAAATTGTTATGTTCTATGACTATAAATATATAAACTCATATATCTTTATGTGAAGCTATAAATAGTATATGGAGAATATTGGAAGTCACTTAATTAGGGACAACCAAAGTTATTGAAACATGGAGTGTTATGCTAAGAGATGAAAATAAAGATTTTTGATTTATTATTTAGGTAATATATTTATAAGATTCATCAGTTATTTATGATAGTTGTTAATGGCCAACAATCTTCGAGTGATAAAGATCTTACTGATTATATAATGGTTTACAATACCACTGATATTATTTATGAGGAATGAGAATCCAAAAGAACAACACTTGATGATATAAAGAAAATTAAAAAGTGGAGTTTAGATGATCTAATTGAGACTCTCATGTAGTAATAGGTTATATTGAAGATATATGCTAAAAAGATGAAAAATAAAAAGTAGTATATTTTTCTTATACATCAGATATTTTTTTTAAAGTCAAATGTACTGAAAATATTTTTGAATATTCTAAAAAGAAGAAATTTAAAGTTGAGATTGAATGTAGTTATTATGAATAGAGTTATAATAAACATATAAAAATATCTTAGAGAATTAATAATATATATGGAATGAAATATTTCAGATTGAAGTACAAGAAAAATATGAAGGAAAATATTAATAAGAAATATTCTTCTAAGATGGTCTATTATGAATGCAAGAAGCCTGTACATATCAAAACAAAATGTTTTATTCTTAAAAGGAAAGATAATAAGGAAAAACATTTGAACAAGTTCTAAAAATATAAAGGAAACAATGTTTAAAATATTTTTACACTTGGAGTTCAAGTGGAGTAGATAGTTCTTATGAAAATAATTTTGATCATGATAGTGAATATAAAAAGAATATTGGTTTCCATACTAAAATTAAAAAGAAAAATAATTGTTTCATTGCTAAGGTATCATATAATAACTTAACCAATCTAACTTCAAATGAAAATTATCCTGATTATGAGGATGGTAATTATTCTACTTCTTATAAAGGAGAAGAATATTTTTCATTTGAGAATAATAATACTTTACTATAATTTGAATAAGTTTCAAGTTTTTCTTAATTTTTAGACAAAAAATTAGTAATTCTTGAAGATATTATGAAGATTCCAAGGATGAACTTTCCAAAGTATATTGAAGAATTTATATACATACATTATATATTTCAAATATTATAATAGAATTGGAATATAAATATATTTATAATAAAAATAATAAGGATAAAGATTTATTTTCAACACTAAATTGTAATATTTTTAGTTTAAAGAAATTTTTAATAAATTTTACTTATAGGAAATAAAAATTTGAAAAACATTATAGAAAAATTAAACTACATTGAAATACCTCTGGGATAGGTTTTACTCATGAAAAAAATAATTTTAAAAATAAATATATATATATATTTTTAAAAATATATCTTTTTACTAACTTATAAAGTGGTGGAAATTTAAAAAAACAAGTGTTTTTTAAATAGAGTACACTATTTAGGATTTTATTAAGAATATTTTTCTAAATAATTAGTAACTGTTAAATATAAAAAAGTTAGACAGTTTTTTATTAATAAAATACTTTTTTCTAACTATGTTGGACGCAAAAAAGTTTAAGTACCAAAATCATAATTTTCTTAATTTCAGGAAAATAAGAAATATACCAGTAATAAGAAAATTTGGTACATGGATAGTGGATGTTCTCAAAACACATACAGAAACAAGGATTTCTTCTAATAATAATGAGGATGAATATATGGTAAGTGCATCACAACACAACCAATTTTCAAATTTGTTAACATACTAACTATTGTATAAGAGTCAAGATGGGCCAAAACACAAAGTAAATGTGCGTAGAGACTAGGAATATTATTTAGAAATAATTTTTTTGAAGCTGAGTTTTTAATGTGATTAAAATCTTAAAATTATAAAAAACATAATAATTTAATAATTTAATAATTAAATTAACTAAGACTATCTAAGTGAACTAAATAATCTATGGATAAAATAAGAAGAGATTAAAATGTCAGAGTTATAACATCCATTCAAGTTGATGCAACACCAATTTTTTAATTTCCACATCAAAATATTTATTTATTCAATTATCCCTAATTCAAAATTTAATTGAAATACTATCAGGTATCATTCTCTAATGTTATACAATATTCTAATTTTCTAAAAAATTATCCACTATTTCATTATTTTATTTGATGAATAATTTTCACGTCATTTAAGAATTAAATCACTAGGTGAAATGAAATGATCTAATTCTCACAAGTTGAAATATCTATATATTCTAGGTTCACTCACATGATATCACTTATTAGGTATCACTCATGCAATTTGGAATGTGAATATACAAAAATATTATTTTTTAAATTTATTTATTTATTTATTCAGCATTCGCTCAAACACAATTTATGATTCTCTCACTCACATGATTGATTTCCATAAAAATAAATTTTTTGATGATCTCCCAACCATGATTAATTATTAAGTGTCACATGAACAGGAACCAAATTTTGTGTATAGACTCTGTAAAAAAATAATAAAACACAAGTATAATTAATTAAATAAACATCCAATTTAAAAAATAATTCAAAATATAGACAAACATGGTCAAAAAATAATGGAATGAAATTACTATCACGTTCATCTCAACTCCAAAAAAAATAATATTATCTTTCCATGATGATAACATTACACATAAAATCACAAACAAAGTATATCACTATTCTTGTGTAATCGTAAATGCTGCTACAATCCGCTGGTGATGATCGTAGTTTAATGTCCGTATTAATCTGAACTCTCATTGTACAACCTAACATGAAATCCCATAGATATATTAATGGAAATAGAAACCTCCATATGAAAATATTTCTCACCTAACCACCACTACAAACCCACCCTGAACCAATGGTTGATTCACTACTACAGAGTATGGGTTTCTTCCTCATTCAGTAGTAGAGGATAATAGTGTGGGGTGCAAGGTGCTATGATCACATCATGGAGGAGGCGGTGTTGTTTGTTGGTGTAGTGTGTAGTAAAGGAGGGCCACTTGGTCATATAGAAGTGTGGAGGAGGGTGTTTTTGTTTCTGCTGGTAGGAGTAGGGATCATATGATTCACATTATAGGTAGAGGGAGATGTTGTGTGGGGTCCTGCTACTGGTTTAGGAAGAGATCATCCTGGTGATTGTGCATATATTAGAGAATAATTATAATGGTTAAGGGAGAAATATATCACTGGTGGTGTTGTGTAACATAGGAGGATAGAGGGGTGGCTTCGTTGGTGGTGGTGTGGCTTGGCATAAGTGGTGGAGGCGGCCTAGTGTTGTTGAAAGAAGGAGGGAAACCTAGTGATTGTAGTGGAGGCACATATGTAGAGTTTTTCTATGAGTTTTCTTAATTTTTTTTATAAATGTGTATTTTATTTTTTTAATACATTATTGACAAAATGAAGGGGGGGTGGCGCCTCCCCCCTCATTTTCCCTAGATCTATGACATAGAAAAAGCAGTGTGGGGGGGGGGGGTTGCCGCATTTCACCTAAAGACAAATTGAATGGCAGCAATAGGGGTTCTGCCTTTTACCTAACATTAAGAGAAAGGGATCACCCCATTTCTAATTTGATTTAACTCCCTATAAAAAGGATCATTCCCCCCTTCTCCTCACTTCTAATTTCACTCAACTCTCTATATGCCACAAATAATTTCTCTAAAAAAATTCCTTTTCATGGGTGGTGGATCTGGTGGTCTAAAAGTATCTTTTTTTTGAAAAGATTAATTTAGTGATATTTTTTATTTAATTGAATTCTTTTTAGTCAGGTCTAAATATGTAATTTATTTGGTAGTTTATTTAGTTTTAAATATTTTATTTATTAAGTATTTAATTTACTTATATATAGTTTGAAATAATAGTTATTATTAGTATTGATTAAGTACAGATTAACTAATGAATAAATTAGGATTAAATGTTATAAAATGATGGTAGCATAAAGATTATGTGGTTATCTAAGAAATAAAATCCTTGTCTGGATACAAACAAGTGGATGTCACTTTTCCAGAGATATACCTAGGAGTAACAACTCTGACAAGGTATTTCGAGCTTGACTAAGGGTAACTTGTCACAAGAAACTAGGACATAGTGCACTATTTTTTTTGACACTCTTGAGGGGATATGCTAAAGATGATTTATATTTTCTTTATAAACTACTAAAATACCCAATAAAATAAAACATAAAATCAGAATATTTGTCAATGATAAAATGATAATTATGATCATATAAAATGAAATGGACAAGGAAAAACTATAATAAGAAACATTTGTATCATAGTTTAGGATATTAGAATATGTTCTAAAATGTTAGTATCATAAATATGATATAGTTTAGAAATAATAGTTATTATTAGTAATGATTAACTATAGATTAATTAATTAAAAACTTAGGATTAAAAATTGAATACATATAATTATTAGATAATATTATTTATCCTTTATAAAATGAAAATTATGATCATATAAAGTGAAATCGAGAAGAAAAAATACATTAAGTAACACTTGAATGATTTACAATATACAAAAAATACCTTGAATTTTTTCAGTAGAACATGGTTTGGTTGAGATGAGCCTCACTTCAGATGTGAGGTAAAATCCAGCTTATTTTTAATTGATATCTTAATAAAATCTTCGAAAGGCATGTACTTAACTTTTTAATTTTTAAAATATTGCACTCATCTAATGAATTTGTGTTATCCATTGTCATCAAGATGACTATAACATGTTAGGATGTTTCTATATCCATTGTAAAAGAGAGGATACAATAGACTTTCAGTTATAAGATTTCCTATAATAAGTCATGGATGGTGAAATATAAGGCAATTGTGAATGTCTATAGTGATTGGGAAGACTCATATCGGGTGTTACTATAATTTCTATCCATATTGAGATATAATGACTAAGTTGTGTTCCATATTCATGTTAATGGACATGTATATCAAGATAACTAACTTGATCTATCTCATGTTTGATTTCATCGGTTGTTCTGGGAATTCCTCCCCTATATCTCTGCATTTTGTTTCAGCAAACCGTTCATACAGATTAATGGAACATTTCTATATAGAAAATACAAGGGAATATTTTTGATTGCAGCAACCCAAGATGGAAACCATTCACATATTCTACACTCCTTTTCCATTATAGAGAAGGAAAACTATGAATCACGGAGTTGGTTTTTGGCATGTATAAGTAACTATTTCACTAACATTTGGGGTGTCTATTTGATATCTAAACGATATCAGGAAATTAACGAGTAAGTCAATGTGAACCTTGATACATGGAGACCCCCAAATGAACATCATCAGAACTTCATTAGACACATTTATAGAAATGTGTGTAAAACCTTTCATAACGAACCTATGAAGAATGAAATCATGATGCTTTTTTATTTTTTACTATTTCAACATAAAGATAAACTTATTTTTTGTGAAATATATTCCATTCTATGTAGAATATGATTAAGATAAATAGAGGTTTTAGTAACATTTCATAGAAATCCTAAAGTCTAATAAAGAAGTTTATGATTATAATATGCGGATTCCAAAAGAAAAATGGACATTGGCATATGATGGGGGGAAGAGGTACGAACACAAGATCACAATCATTATGACATGCATCAATTTTTTCTTCATGGGTATACTCAAGTAACCTATAACTACCTTAGTTCAAGAGACATTTTATTATTGTGTGAAGTACTTCGTTGATATAAAAAAACTTTCCTCTAACAGAAATCAACATGGGATAAGGTACATATGTCACTCTCAAGAGATATTGAAATGAACTCTAAGAGGCTTTTGGTTATCATGTATGACTTTTCCACTAAGAATACTCTCTATTTGAAGTTCAAGAGCATTCCGACCCCATAGAAAATAGAATATGTGAAAAATGGTGGTATTAATGGAAGTGATGCAATGCCAATATGGAAACTTCTAAGACTTATATTTTGTATGTGAACACGTCATCGCAACATGTTCCACTAGGAACATATCATAGGAAGCATATGTTTATCCAATGTAACTTATGAACACCATTTCTAACTGTTATGCTTCACTATAGATTCTTATTGGGGAGTTTCAATATTTCCCAATGCCCGAAGGTCAACCGATAGTGATACTTGACATTAACTAGTTGTGTAAACAAGGGAGACCAAAGGACATTAGGATGTTAGATGAGATGGACTAACCTCACGAACAAGGTAAATGTTTGAGTTGCACCATATGTCATCATGAATGTCATAACCAGAAATGATACCCTAATATTATTGATCAAGTTCACACTCTCATCCATAATGATGTATTTTCTCCATTATGATATTCTCATAGTGTAAATTATATGGTGTGAATATAATATCCTTCATTTTTTTAGAATTTTCTAATGTCTCTAAAATATTTTCAAAATTCAAAAGTTAATTATATATATTTGGAAGATGTCATTAAGCTACCAAAATAAAATAAGTTGGATTTTACCACACTTAAAAAGTTAGTCTCATCTCATCCAAACCATGTTCTATTGAAAATTTTCAAGTTATTTCTTATATATTGTAAAGCATTTATGGGAAATGTAGCACGAAGTAGGAGGAACAATGAAAATGATGACGAATATGATGTAAACCCATCCCTTAATTGAGAAGTGAAAGAAAGCGAAGAATGCAAAAAAGTGAAGAAAGCGAAGATAAAAAAAGGAGATATTAACAAATTATCAACTTGTACATGGATAAACCACAAATCAGGAATGTGAGAAAATAATCATTAAATATTCCATGATATGGAAAATGATATATAAATTAAAAATAACACCATTTTCTAATAAAATTTTAGATAAAAAATACAAAATGCATTTATATTTATATATAAAACTATATCTTACAAAACACACTTTGCTAGGTAAAAACATATCTGAAAAAAACTTCAGAAATATGATTTGTGAAATATAAAGACATGACCTTTTCTTTTAGTAAAAAATAACTTCAAAAAACAATGTGAATAAACATGGCATGTATTACATTCTACATGTCATAACATTCTGCTGACCATAATGTTATATTTACAATTTTAAACTTATGAATCATTTCATTTTTTAGATACCGATGGATTATATTATAGTACTCACTCAACATGCTAGGCATGTTTCTAAGACTATTCTATAGGTTGGTGAGGAATGATAGATCAGGGTGCGTCAAGTGCATCATTTTCATCACACACTGCGTCCATCCACAATTATACCACACTTGCATTGTGATGACTTATAAAACATTGAAGTATCTAATTTCACATTTATTGACCATTAATTTCTTACTGCCTTCCTGGATAGGTGGAGACCAGAGACACACATATTCCATATGCCTGAGGGAGAGATTAACATCACCCTTGAGGATGTGGTAGTCCTTATCGGTCTTCCTATCATGGGGGAATTCATTATTGGACCCACCTATGCATACTGGAATGACCTTGTTTAGAGATAGAAAATATTTTACATATTTTATGACCCTAGGGATATAGATGGTTTGTTGATTTCTATGATCTGGATTTAGGGACACTTTCTACATTTACCCGATGATGCTAATGAGAAGACTATCATGCTTCATGCCCATGCATATATATTACCGATCATTGGAGGGTCCATGTGAATTGATCACCCTGGTATGCATGTGCACATGATGTATCTAGGGATGCTAGAGGACTTTGATCAGCCCGAGGCGTATAGCTGGGATCTGCGTGCATGATTTACACTAATATAGAATTATGCATGGCATGTCGTAGAGACCGCACAGATCTAGAATGATGCATCATACTTATTCATATGTGGGGAAGTGAGCCCATCCCCAAACTCTTACCTAATATTGCTAGTGATCCTCTATCTATAGTGGAGGTTCATTATTCTCCACGTGGATACTGGTATGATCACTCATCTCTATTGGTTTCTTATACTAGTAGAATTTATTGAATATAATTTCTTATTATTTATCACTTTTGATGTTGTATTTTATAGGAGGACTCAAAAACAAAACTTCAAGAACATTATGATGCACCAATTGGGTGCATATCATCTCAAGTTGAATAGTATCATACCCCATGAGGTAAGTATATATAATCTTTCATTGTCTAAAAAATTTAATAATAGTAGAAGTTTTGGTTTTTAGTAAGGAATTTTTTTGAAAAATATCACATGTCATTTCATATTTAATAGATGTCATACTGAGATTTATTGGATCAGTTTCCAACATACTACACGGTGGGACTTCATGATTGTATGGCTGTAGTTCCACTCATTCACTTCCATATTATTGAGTGGCACTATCTTGATATATTCATCCTCTAGTTGGGATGTGTTCAACCCATTCCCTTTCTATCTCCATAGACATAGAAGCTTCATGACTTGAAGCTGACTAGAAGGTAGGATGAGGACTAGTGCAAACAACATGCCAAATTTATTGATATCTGGGGTAGGTGAGAAGAGATTCATATCCAGGGAGTAAATACTTTTCAATTCCATATTTCAGAGCTGGTCAAGTATGAGCCATGGTATAGACTAAAGTCTATACTGTATCTCACCCGACACAAAATAGCTCTTTATGATATGGTAAGTTAATAAATTTACATTAGTTTGTTTATTAAAATATTTTCTAATTCATTTTGAATCTATTTATAGAGAAATGATTTAGATAATATTATTCGCATGAGTGATCCAGTAGAGGAATAGGTCACTATCCTAAAAATGATCCATGTTGCAACATTGGAACTCAGGCTATATTATCATGTGATTCACTAGAGAATATTTGATAGTTCACCATAGAGAGTGGAGGTTACTATCTAGGGAGTGGAGGTTCCTACTCATAAACCTCCTCCATCAACTGATGATGCTAAGGAGCTACAACATCGATGACATAGACCGCATTGTTATTCACATGAGCCCTCACCTGGTCCATAGGAAGAGGTCGACCCTCGAGTAGTCCAACCTCAGCCGATTGTGGATGTGCATTAGGTGGCTAGGATCTATCTTTCTTTATTGGATATCCATCGTTTTCTCCAACTTAGGGTCCTTATCCTTTGCAGCCTATATGGTTCCCCTAGGAGATGATGACAGGTCTTTCCATGAAACTAGTGGGAGAAGGATCAGGTGCACAATACGACTTCCAATTGAAACCTCCTCCAACTAACACACAAGAAAAGCATGCAATAGTTAAAATTCCAGTTCCCAAGTATCATCCCTCTCCAGTTCATCAGACTCTACCCCAGTATAGAGCTCGGTGATCTTGATACAGGTGTCTGATTCCCAGACCACCATGTGGGAAAGAATATCCCCATATAAATTTATTATACTCATTCATGAATATTGAAGTGTGGGTTTACATACATCATAACCTTTATTAATGACTTTAGTTGGTATGTTTATGTGTTTATGATGAGGCACAAGTATGAAAATTTATAAAAGTTCAAAGATTTTTAGAAAGAATTACATAATCAGTTGGGAAAAGATATTAAGATTTACTGATCAAATCGAGGTGTTGAATACATGATCTAGGAATTCACTAATCATATGATAGATTGTGTAATTGTTTCACAAATCAATCCTTAGGGAAAACCATAGTTGAATAGTGTGTCTAATATAATGAATCATGCCTAATTGGACATGTTTTAAAAAATGATAAGATAGTGTAATCTTATTCTTTCATTATTTGGGTATACTATGAAAATAGTTTCATTTCTACTTAAATATTTTCTATATAATTTGGTCATAAAGACACTATATGATATATTCATTGGTAAATGTCCCAAAATATCTTTTATTAATATTTGGGTTTGTGAATCACTCATATGGAAATTGGTTTCTAAAAAACATAACCCTAAATTAGTGAAATGATTATTTTTTGTCTATCCCAATGAAACTATGGGATATTATTTCTAAAATCTAATAGAACACAAAGTGTTTTAGTATGAAACTAGTATATTACTTGAGAATGAATATATTAATTGAGGAGCTGTTGGGATGAAAGTTATTCTTGAGGAATTTAAGGACCAACAAAAAAATTTCTCCTGATATGGACGTTGAGTTAGTTCCATAAAGAGTTGTGGAAGAAGAACTAATTCAAGTTACATAATAACCTCAATTCTGTAGTAATATTCATTAGGATCCTGAGATGTATGAATTTATTATGAAAAAATATGATGATTTAATGTTCATAGATGATAAAACTATAACCTATTGAGAGTACGTTGAGATTAAATTGAGAGTTCTAATTCTATGAAATGGTTAAAATCAATAAAATCTAAATGAACTCTATGTACATAAACCAAAATTAGAACATTGTTGATGCATATTAAGGGGTAAAACCTATAGGGTTTAAGTGGGGTTTTTATAATAAAAATAATATGGATAGTAGGGTGTCTACCTATGTAACAACCTGAAAAGTTAAATTTCCATTTTGATTTAATTAAATTGCTTATTTTGTAAAATGGATATAGAAAACACATTCAATCCATTTGTTTTATTATATCCAATGAGATTTAAATGAACATTAAGTATCATTATTGTTGATAATATATCTTTAGAAAAATGATCACATGACTGGTATAAATATAGGGTTTTAACAAATCATTTCGACACAAAAAAGGAGGTGATGTCCTAAAATAGTAGGATTGTTCCCAATAAATCCCATTTATCCGAGATTATGATGTAGATATAATTTCTAGGATTTTCTATGGACCAATCCCAATCCAAGATCCAACAACTTAAGCATGAGCAAAACCATTTATATGAGAATTTCAACCCCATTGAGATCATGAACCAAGAAATGTTCACCGAAAGACCCCATGAAATCCCCAACATCGCACACTTTACTTTTAGAGTGTATTCTAGTGTAATAAAGAGATATTTATCAAGAACCTAGCATTATGATTATGTACATTTTTTATATAATAATTAATATACTTAAATTTTATTATTTTTTTAAAGAATGAATAATATTTTTCTGTTAATATTCAGATTGAATTAAGAAATATATTTTCATGAAATAAAATATAATATTTTAATAAAATATTATTATTAAATTACTTTTATTAAATATAAATTATCCTATAATTTTTATGATGCCCAATGAAATTTTTATTTCGGTTTAAAAACTATTTTTTTCAAAACCCATATATTTTTAATAAATGTCAGTTTTTATATTAAAAGTGAAAATTGACATATTTAGAAAATTATTTGGGTAAAATGAATATATTTTTTGTAATTAGGATGTCAAAATTATCCAATGGTGAATTTTTCATAATTTTCTGAGATAGTCGAATATTTGGGTAAAAATTAAATATCATATAAATACATAGTGTGTTTTATGACATCATAATGGACCAATAGGGATGTAATAAACAATATAAAATGGATATTCGGCCAAATATATATTTTAAATTTAAAATAATGGGATTTTAGATTTGTTTGACTTATTTTATAAATCCTTAGTTAATCCTCCAAAATGTATAACATATTTTATGATTTTAAGTTTATTTTTCTAATAATGTGACTCAAATCCACATAATAAAGGATAATATATTAATATATTAAGACCATTTCCCTATAAAATAATGTTTTACACTCCTATTTGGAAAAAACCCTAGGAAAAAACCATGTGAAGGTTTGTGGTTTTGAATATTTAATTATATAGATTCCAAAACCTAAGTTTTTGAAATATTAAAGAATTCCCTTCATTTCCTATATAAACCCACCCAATATCCAACTTATCTTCACTCAAAATCATTTAATCACGTACCTAATCTGTATTACCCTCTCTATAATCCTTCCAAGTCACCCCAAGCTATCATTATGCCCCTCTTCAAGCTTTTTAAGTCACACACTCAAGTAAGGATTTCCTTCCTTTCTTATTTTTATCCAAGTTTCCTTATATTGTTACACCATTTTATTTTCAATTAAAAATTATGGGGTATGTTTTAGAACCTCCCTCACACTTCCCTAATTATGTTTTAATGATGAAATACCCATTTATATCTCATCAATCTATCCCATGTACATTAGTTACCATGCTGAAATTTCATAAGAGTTATTTCATTCCTCCTCTTTCTTCAAGTTTCATTATTATGTTACAACTTCTATTTTCCAAATTACTTTTGTTGGGGCATGCATTTATATAATCCTATTACTTTCCATTCCACTTATATATTATTATATACCCCTTCCTATATCATAAACCCTTTTTATGAATTTTTATGCCACACCGTTATGCTGTCGAAATTGCACCGTGATTTTCCATTCCAAAATCATCATGTAGTGAATAACATACACATTTCTCTATCAAGGGTATTCACCTTTATGATCATATAAATTTTTATTGATGACTTAAATGTATTTATTCCACACTATTTAATCATGGAATGAATTAGGATGAAGAATGAATCCATGTTTTATAATCTACGTGACACACTTAAGCATGATAATGAAATGAAAGTGATGGGTGCACCCAGAATTATACAACACTCCAATGTATTGGGTAATGTTTAGTATCATTATATTTCATGTTGGGATAAGGTTTTACCTGATTAAATTATGGTATATTTTCCACTATGATGTCTTGTAATTTTATCCTTTACCTATGATGAAATGTTTTAAGTTATTTCCACATTTCTATGTTATAAATATCATGTTATATCATGCCTTTATGTTCATGTTTATTTTATACTACATTAATAATATTATTTTCTAAATAGTATTTTCATTCTAATTTTGTTCCATGTTTATTCCCTTACTGGGATTTATAGCTTACCCCTTTGTTACATATATCCTCAGGTTATCCCATGCAATATTAAGTACAAAGGAATGTTGTGGTCATGTAAAATAAGTTTTCAATAAATATTTTGTAGTTCATGTTTCAAGTTAATATTCAATGTAAATAATTCCAAAATTCACTAGAATTATCAATATTTTGGGTTATATTAAGTGTAATTTAATGCAATTAAATCATGTATTAATTGAATAAAAAGAACATGGTTGTTCTAGTTGGTATAAGAGGATATGTTTAGTTATTTTTGGTATTAGGATTATAAAACTCTAGTGAAAACCTTAGGAATAATAATAAGTATAAGAAACACGTGCCTAAATTTTTGCGAGTATAGATAAGTGGTTTATCAAGAAAATACATCCCTGCCTAGATATGAACAACAAGAGGTGGCTATGACAATGATGTATCTAGGGGTAAAATCTGAAAACACCTCTCCGAGCTAGACTTGATCAGGAACCAGTGCATAAAAACAATCCTTATTGCACCCTTAGTTCGACACTCTCTAGGGATATGATTTCGGAAATTCAAAATCTTAGTATGAACCATAATAAGGGAACAAAAAAAGCCTATATGAATATATGTTAGGAAATAGATCATGGATAACATAGATTGAAGCCTAGAAATTAATAAGTTAAGGAAATAAATGTAATTTATAAGTTATACCTTTAATATAATGGGAATCCCATTTATGTGTTTAATAGTTTAAAATACATACCCCTAATTTTCCTTTTATTCTATCCAATGGTGGGTAATAGAAGGAATCCAGCTAACAATCGATTTGAAGATCAATTTAATGACAACCTTAATGAGATGCCCAAACTAATGGTAGTAGAAATTTTAAAATTTGTCATGATACTCTCTAAGTTAACTCAAGTTTTGAATAGAAACCTGGATCAAGAGGAATTTTGAAGCCCCATGAAGAAAGAACAAGTCGCAATCGAGAGTTTCATTAGACAAATGCCTCAAAATTTTAATGGATCATCCGACCCCACAATCATAGAACAATGGATTAACCCCATTGAGAAGATATTATCTGTCCTTTAATGCTCTAAAAAAAAGAAGGTTCTTCTAAATGCTTATCGTATGGAGGGTGAAGCTAATCAACAATAGACTTTGATCAAAAATACAAATCCTGAGGAAGATATCAAGGCGATGGTATGAAAGGATTTTTAGAAAATGTTTTTCGATAACTATTTTCCTCTCACCCTATGATTTAAAATGGAAAGGGACTTCCTTACCCTCATGAAAAAAGATGAGGAATCCATCAGATCATATGAGGAAAAATTCACAAGGATTGCATGATATGCTACCATATTTTTCGTTACCCCAGAATGAAAGGTTGATCACTTCTTTGGTGGGATAAAACCTAGTCTACAAAAATCCCTGATGATCCATGAATTTTATTGCTATAAGAAAATTGTCTAATGTACCCTCAAAGTCAAAATGGGGATCATAAAATATCAGGGGTATCACAAAAATAAGAAGTAGAAAGTGGAGTCAAATTCTAGCGCTTCGATAAAGATATATAATGGTGCTAAGAAATTTCAACACCCCACTTCCCAATGGGGTTGAATAAATCACCCTGAAAATTTCTTGACAGGGACAAGGAAATGATTTAGGTGTGAGAAGGAAGGGAACCTAGAGAGAGATTACCAGAATAAAAAACCCGCTACTGCAATAGAGGAAAATAATGATCTAGTGAACCCTTAACACATTTTTCATTGCTACAACTACATGTAACCATGTAATTTATCAAACCAATGAACTAGGACAAGGTTTTTCAGAGGTAACCAACAACCTTCAATGCAGAAAGGGTGAGATTTTTCCATCACTACCGCCGAAGTGAATCCCAAAAACAAAGTGGTGATAGATATTCTAGTTATTCATAAATGAATAGAAAACATATTTTTTTTATTCTGGTTCTATTTATTCTTTTATATCCCAAAAGTTTAGTAGGATAATCCAAGCACCACCACAAATCATGGAACCAGTGATGTAGGTGAAAATGGAAAATGAGGAAATTATAGAATCCCGTGTATATAACTCTTCCCCTATCATAATTTGTGGATTGAATTTCTAGAGAACCTTATTTTACATCACTTGGTGTAATTTTATGAAATTCTTAGCATGGATTGGATTTTCCTATATAGAGCCAACATAAATTGTTGTAAGAGGGGAATCACTCTCCATATGGAAAATCACCCCCAATTCTATACAAGTGCAAGGAGGAGGATAAATCTTCTTTAGCACCATCATCCTAATAATGGATATTACTACCATATGATCATTCATATCTTTCTCAGATGACCAAGTATAAGGAAGTAACCATCCTTAAGGACATGATTATTTTTAGGGAATTCACAGATGTGTTTCTCGAGGAATTGCCTGATCCTTCTTCTATTAGAGATGTTGAATTCTAGATTGATCTTATACCTAGGGTATTGAAAATATCCAAGATTCCATATAGAATGGATGTTATAGAACATGAGGAGATAAAGAAACATATATAGGAGAATTTGAATAAAGGGTTTATACACCCAAGGGCTTCACCATGTGGTGAACCTATCCTCTTCAACAAGAAGAAGGATGGGTCAATCCGTCATTGAATTGATTATCTTGAGCTCAATAAAATCATGATAAAGAATAAGTATCCTTTACATGGATTTATGACTTGATTGATCATCTATGTGGTGCACAATAATTTTAAAATATGGATATGAGGTTGGGATATTACCAAGTTAAGTTGAATAAGGAGGTTATACCCAAGACTACTTTTCGTATAAGGTACGAGCATTATGAGTTCATAGTGAATCCATTTAGAATCTCTAATGATTAAATAATCTTCATGGATTTGATGAATATAGTATTTAGATATCACTTCAAGAAATATTTAGTATACTTTATTGATGATATTCTAATATACTCAAAAATTATGATGGAGCATGGGGAGAATTTAAGTATTATGATAAAGATCCCACAAAATTAAAAGCATTATTCCAAGTACATCAAATGTGAGTTCTAGTCGAATGAAGTATCTTTATTGGGGCATATCATCACAATAAATGGGATATCTATAAATCCTTTAAATACTAAGGCAATTAAAATATGGTTGAGGCCAACATCTGTGACAAATATAGATAGTTTCCTTGGATTAGCTGGGTATTATCATTGATTTTTGAGAAATTTATCACGATTATCAAACCCTATAACCAAGATAACTCAGAAGGTAGTAAAGTTTTTGAATGATGAATAAAAATAGAGATCTAAGGATTTTAAAATGAGGTTTATCACTATGAATTTGATGACACTACCAACATGTGAAGACCGGTTCATGGTATTCAGTGATGCTTCAAATAAGGTCCTGGGTTGTGTGTTGATGAAAAATGTCAAAGTAGTTTCCTATGATTCAATAAAGTTGAATGTTCATGAGAAGAACTATCCAACACATGATATATAGTTAGCTAAAATGATATTATCTTTGAAAATTTCGTGACATTACCTCTTTGTAGAGAAATGTGAAATATATATGGATAAAAAAATCCTCAAGTATATATTCACACAGAAAGAGTTGAATATGATCCAATGAATATGGTTAGAGCGAATCAATGACTATGACTATTCAATTCACTACCACCTTTGGAAATAGAATAAAGTGGAAGAGATTTTAAGTAGGAAGGATTCTACAACTATTTCACTAATAAGAATTGAGAAGGATCAAATCTTCTTAGACATGAAGAGGATGTATGTAACGCCTTGACCCTAGTTACCCAGAGTCGGTGCATTATTACGTAACTTAGGCATGATCAAAGAGATAAAGTATTGAATGAATGATTAGTTTAGTATCCTTGGAAGTACTAGATACGTACATATTTTTTACATTACATCATGAAATAAAAATTTTTTTGTCCCCTTTGAACACACTCAAATAATTTTTCCTATTATTGAAGGTTAATCATAATATACTTATTCACATCCTGGAAAAAATAAAACATAAGAAATGGGTGAGATCAGAAACTCAGTAAGGATAACAATATAGCGAAAACTATCATAAATAATCATAAACATTTAAGGAAATTTATAAGACTAAAACACAAGCCTTTTAAAATTAAACTATATAATAATCTAGTAAAGATAAATCAAATAATTCCATTTACTTATTCATACGGATATACTACTAGTTGAATAATCACATGTACTATCAATAGCTATTTTCATAATGATGGAATGCATAATTCCAGAAATCATAACCACATAGTCAAGACCTTATGCAGAGAATAAAAAAAATATTTTTTCAAAGCCTTGTTCCAAGACACTAATTTGTCTCATGAGACCAACTGATGTGTCGAGGAGCTATAGCGGGCTCCACCCATCACATAATAAGTCCAATACAGTCCTCATATGAAAAGTTTGAAACAAAACATAAAAATTTGTATTAAAAATAACATAAAAAATGTTAATACTTTAACCATAAACCATGAATGGTATAAAAATAACACCTTCACAGTCAAACATATCAAAAAACCTTCAATACAGTATGGATTATTGTATCATAATAAATCAACTTCAAACAAGTGTAAAATCTATCAAAGGATGTTGACATAGATGGAATCAAAAATATTTGAGAGAAATATCTCTTTCTATTTTGAAATAATTTAAAAAAGAAAACATTTATTATGAAATTAATCTTATAATATTATAAGAAAATCTTCAAAGGTGTTATAATGGCGGAAAATGGCCACACCCTCTATATAAGTTAAAAAAAAACTTTCTTACCTTAATTTGTAGAAAAAAATCATATAGTACCTTGTTTGTAAAATGACAGAAAGATTCCTTTCAATTTTTTTTATAAAAAGTCAAAAAAGGGTATAAATGACTTTAAAACATATTCTAGGAAATAACTAAAATTTTTTGAAATAAATTTTTAAGAAACACAAATGTGGGTGAAAATGAATTCCCAGTTGATTCTTACGTATAAACAACCTTGGATAATAAAGAGATTTTGAAATTAACCCTTACCTTGTACTTTTCATTAGTTTAGGTTATGCTAAACTCCAATATAATAGTGAAATAATTGTTATTAAATTATGCAAGAACCAAAAAAAAAATTTATATCATATACGATCTTCTAATATTGCTTTGTTAATAATATTTCAGTAGTATCATTGTTTCAGGTGTTAACTGATTCATTTTACTTTATTTGTTTTGTTACATAAGTCATGTTTGTTATGGATAATATGTATTTGATTCATATACATAATGATATTAAGTTCTTAAACATTATTTTTTTATCATAAAAAAATTATTCTTGAATGGTTACGATGGGGAATGAATCTCATTGCTTTCATGAAGACGGTAATCCCTACGTACACATGAGTGACAATATAAATATATTTATGGTGAAATAGAATGTAATTGGATGTTATTTTATATATACAGAATCATTAACATGTTATATTTAATATTTAAATCAATTATACTCATTATTATACCCATACAAATAATGAAGTGTTGAATAAGAAACTACTCCACGACATAGAGATGATAAGCCATACGCACACAAATTTGGTGACTTTTTCATTCATAGGATGGATAAAATAATGAATACAGTTTTACCATATTTATAATAACATCACAGAATGTATAAGGGACTATATTTATTATTTTTTTATGGAAACAACAACGAAATTTGAAGTGGAAGAAGAAAGGAACATTAAAAGAGGTGATGAAATTATTACCTCTTCTTCGGGTTCTTCCTTTTGATTTGACAAAAAGGGTTCCTTAGGTTGGATTTATGATAAAAGTAAGGCCTATATGTTGAATTGAGGGTAGTTGGGAAGATATTTGAGCAGGGTTTTGTCTAGAATAATGGATTTGGAGGTGTGATTTTGAGAGAAGGGGAAGTACCCTTTAATAAGAGAGGTGAGGGTCACTTTAGGAAAATCTTGAAATATTATTTTATTATAAAATTATTTTAGGTTTATAATGCCTCAAAATGGATTTATTTCTAGGATAAAATGGGTATGGGTCAAAATCCTTTAAAACAATAGGTTTTAGACAAGTTTAGGTCACCATATTATCCATATCTTTTAGATTTAACTCTTAGTTAAATAGTTTAACTTTTACAATGTCTTATTGTATTTTTATATTACATGGTTAATAAAATTACTGTAAAATGACAAGAGAACCCAACATGGTTCATTAATGAAATATATATAATTATATAAATCCTTTTTTTGAACCTTATATTCTTAAGAAAATTATATCATTTAATAATATAGTATTTGTTTTAAAAACTCATTTATGTCAATTTTGACACTATTTAGTATTTTATTTTTTGTAAAAGTAAAAAAAACTTGATTACATCAAGAAAAATATATTAAATAAATTATAAAATTTAATATTTACATATAAAATTACTGGAATGAACAAAAAGTCTCAATTTACATTTATTTTGATATTTATAATATCAATTAATTTTATATTTCATTAATAAGGTAATTAATGCATCACCATTTTTTTCATAAATAAATTTAATTATTTGTTGTCTAAAAATTATAAATAAAGAACCATGATTTATGAAATATTTTGTTTTTTTATAACGAATATTTATAGTCAAATTTATCTTATGTATAACCCTATATTATAAATGGTTTAGTTATTAAAATTTGTATTTAACACTTTTATCTCTTCTTTAAATAAAATAATAATAAATGTCATAATCTAATCGAGGTGGATCTAAAAGGACCATATTTTATTCCTAATGTTTATTTTGTTCAAAATAAACTTATTCAATAGAATTAGGACATGTATTTGGGTAATTATAATATCATTTTTATGTTTAATTACCCTATTCACTTTTAACCGTGGTAAATAAAACTCAAAAGTTACTATTCACCAAAAATTATTTTCAACCTATTGAAAAAAATTTTACTTAATTATTTAAAACATGTATCTCAGATTTTTTGAAATTCAATTAACATAAGGGGTAAAATTATGTTTTATTCAAATTTGCAAATGTGCCTAGAAGGTGGGTAAAAGATGTTAAAAAATTAAATGAAACTATATATATAATCTTATTATAAAATTACTCTAATGGATTAAATTGGGATAATATAGGTATTATGTATCTATTTTGACTTTAAAATAAATAAAAATAAAAATAAAAATTATTTAAATAAAAGTTGGTTTTAAACAATAACACAATGTTTTTCACTATTCATCAAAAATTGATAGTTTTCAGAAAAATTATAGAAACTCACCCTAAGTTAATTTTGATATTCAGAATCCAAAAAATAATTCTATTTTATAAAATTCAATTTTTAGGAGTGTATAATATTAGTTATATTATTGTTCACAAAAGGACATAAAATGTAGTTCTTTTAAGAAAATAGTTTTTCTAAATATATAACTGTTTTAAAAAAACATATACATTTCATTATAAATAGGTTTTATTTATGTGAAAACATTATAAATAACAATAAAAAAAATATTTTTTACTTTTAATATCACAATATTTCATTGATAAATAAATAAGTTGTTTAAATAATTACAATACTATTGTGTTGTTTTGCAAAAACTCAATCTTGCGTATAATGCTAGCCAAGTCGGTGTTGGGTGTAGTATAAGCTATTGACTTAGTTTAAATATATAAATTAATTTGAAATCATGGGGTATTAAATTATAACCTCCTTCAATAAATTGCGTCCTCGCTATTTGAAATTGTTCTTTGAAAATAAACGGTTAAAAATATAAAATACCTTTGTGGAAAACCCACATCAGAAATGGGGTTAATAAAATTTAGTCTTTATAAGAGGTAAATGGAAATGACAAATTCCCCACCAAATTAGTATTTTTAATATGATAACATTGGTGAAAATTTGAGAAACCTAATTTGAGTAAAAAGTAAATATTTATAGAAAGTGATTGAAGTCATCAATCACAAAAAGTGAACAATATATAGAAAATTGGGGGCCTCAAAGCCATAAATCTACGATGGAATAAAATATCATTGGTTCATAAAAACATAATTTATTAGTATAACACATTTTTTGTTTTAATATACTTTCCCTAATGTTTAATAATTAATTAATTTATAGAATAATAAAAAAAATACTTGACAAGTAGAGTTCCATCTTTTAACTAATTTCTACCAAAAACTCATCTTTCACTCCAAAAGATAATAAAACTCGGAAATATTCTATTTATCCTAATCGTATAGGTTTAAAAAAAATGAATTTATAATTAATCTATCAAATAATTTAAAAAAACTACATTATAAAAACTAGGAAATCACGTAGGCCAGTGGTAGGTGATGCGCCCTTGCCGGCCTTCGGTTGCAAGTTTAAGTATCGCAGCCTTGCTGGACGTGACAGGTTTTTTCCCAAAATTTGGGTTGTCCTTTTTATAAAACATCAAAAAACAGTCATAAAATTTTTTTAACCTTAAACCATAGTATCCAATGTCCATATTAATTCATTCCAATATTCAGACTTATCCAAAATACTTATATCCAAACTCATAGTCTAAAAATTTATGAGGTCAATATAACATAATTAAGATCTCTTTTTTCCACATAATAACATGTGAGTACCTTCATCATTTATTCTCTTAAAACATGGTAATTCCTTTAATTACCATAAAAAACCTTATTGATTACATTCATGCTCCCTTATTCCTTATAGAATACTAGATATATTCCTTATATCCAAAAATTTTGAATACTCCAACAATGATAGAATAAAAAAACCATTAATTAGTTCCAAGGTAGTTAATAATATCCAATATAATTTATTCAAATAAACCATCTCTTATTACAAAATCACTACCTCAGTATCATTACCATATTAAGGTTTATCTTTCCTTAAACCATGTATTTTTCAAAAAGTTCAACTTTTCGTTGAGTCACTTTTCTTAGTACCATATAATCTAAAATCCTCAATGAAATAGTACTGTAGTACAATCCTTATTTATTTCCATAATTAATATAAGCATTAGATCATTGATACAACACTAAAATTACATAATTAATTAATAAAAATATAAGAACACTAATTATTCCTCTTTATCTCAGGTAGTATAATAACTTGATTATTATCCAATATCATCATTTTCGGTATACTATGATGTTTGGGGCATTGATTTGAATAGTTTCACAACTCCTTGAAGATAAAGCATTGTACATTTGAATCCTTTTTCTTACCCTTGAAATCATGAACTTGGTGCCCTTTTTCTCCACACTTATATTAAACTATTACTCCCTTAAATCATTTACCAAGGTGATTCTTTCCATAGTTATCACATATGCGAAAATCCTTCTTTCCCTTCTTCCCTATATCCATATTTATCTCAACCATTATTTTCTTCTCTGGCTTCCCTTAAAATAAATAGGAATAAGAGAATTATTTACTTATCTTATTAACACCTGATACTATTTCTTGATATGATGAGAATACATGGGAGACTATTTCCCTACTAAATGATGGCTTAAGACCATATAAAATATGATCCTTCTTACTCTATGGATCTTGCATGTTTCTATAGTTATCGTTCCTTCTATTGGGAAACATTTCTAAACAATGGAATACACTAGGTATGTTTATAAATCACAATGCATAATTCCAAAATTGTAAAATACCTAATTTAAATTGAAAAGTTTATACATATAATACATAATCATAAAAAAGTTTTCTTTGAGGAAGTATTTACTCCTAATTCCTTCATAATGGATTATAAAGAAAATGTGAATTATTCTAAGCATATCCCCTAGGAGTGTCATAACCAAGAGTGCAGAAAGACCTATTTTCACGAACCAGTTCCTATTCGAGTCAAGTTCAAATCGGTGTTTTTGGGTTTTACCCCTAGATACAACAGTGCCAGAGCCGCGTCTACCTACTCGTATCCAGACAGAGATGTATTGTTTGGAAAATTCACAAAATCTTAACATTACCAATATTCTAGGAAGTTCTTCTATACTAATACTCAAATTATATATTAGTGTAATGTTCTATAATTAGAGTTTTTTCTAAATATAATTTCCACGGTTTGTACTAAACTTCTTATGATACCAACTATAACACCCCGACCCTAATTAACCTAACTCAGTGCTTTATTACATAACATTGACATGATCACAAGAGACCAATTCTCAAAAGACCCATTAGTTTAGTATCCTTGGATGTACTAGATACACACATAAGTTTTACATTACACCATGAAATAAAAAACAACAACAATGTGTCCCCTTTGAACACACTCATATCCTTTATACTATTCTTGTAGGTAATCGTAATATAATTCTTCACATCCTGGGAAAAATAAAACAAAATAAAGGGGTGTGATCAGATGCTCAGTAAGGATAAAAATATAGCGAAAAGTATCATAAATAAGCTTAAAAATATAATAAAATGTATAATACTAAAAAAAGACTTTTAAACTTAAACTTTAGTATAAAATGGAAAAGATAAACCAAATAATTCCATTTACTTATTCACATGGATATTCTACTATTCGAGTAATCACATTTAATATAAATATCTAATTTCAGAATGATGTAGTGCATAATTCGGGACATAATAACCACATAGTTAAGGCCTCATTCCATGAATAAAAATAATATTTTTTGAAGGCCTTGTTCCAAGACACTAGTTTGTCTCATGATACATACCGATGCATCCTAGAGCTATAGCAAGCTCCACCTGTCACTTACTAAGTCCAATTCATTCCTCATATGAAATGGTTGAAATATAACATAAACATTTGTGTTAAAACTATCATATGAAATGTTAATACTTTAACCATAAACCATGAATGATATAAAAACAACACATACATAGTCAAACATATCACAAAACCTTCAATACAATATGGTAGATTATATCATAATAAATCAACATCAAACAAGTGTGAAATCCATCAAAGGATATTGATATAGATGAAAGAAAAAATATTTGAGAGAAATATTTATTTCTATTTTGAAATCATTTAAAAGTAAAATAAATATAAAATAAAACCTTTAATTTGAAAATATTCTAATAATCTTGTAAGGGAATATTTTAATGTGTTATAACGGTTGAAAATATCTGCACCCTCCATATAAGTTAAAAAACATTCTTACCTTAATTTGTTGAAAAGATCATAAAGTACCTTGTTTGGAAAATGACGGAAAGATTCCTTTAATTTTTTTTATAAAAATTAAAAAAGGGTATAAATTACTTTAACCCATATTCTAGGAATTAGTAAAAATGTTTTGAAATATATTTTAAAAAAACACAGATGTGGATGATAAATAATTCCCAGTAGATGCTTACGTATAAACAATATCAGATAATAAAGAGATTGTAAAATTAACCCTTACCTTGTAATTTTCCATGTTCATGGGTATGTTAACCTTCTGTATAATAGTTAAATAATTTTTATTAAATTATAAAATAACCACATATATAAATATGATATCATATATGATCTTCGAATATTACATTGTTAATAATATTTCAGTAGTATCATTTTTTCGGGTGTTAACTGATTCGTTTTCCTTTATATGTTTTGTTATATAAGTCAAGTTTCTTATGGATAGAATGTATTTTATTTGTATCTAGAATGATATTAAGTTCTTAAACATTATTTTTAATCATAAAATGAAAATTATTCTCAAATGGTTACAACGGGGAATGAATCTCATCGTGTTCGTGGAAACGGTAATTCGTACGTACGCATGAGTGAAAATATCATTCTATTGATGGTGAAATAATATGTAATAGGATGGTATATAACATATAAAGAATAATTAACATCTTATATTTATTATTTACATCAATTATAATCATTATTATACACATAAAAATAATGAAGTGTTGAATAATAAAGTACACCACGACGTGGAGACGATAAGCCATACGTAAGCACGTATGGTCACTTTGTCATTCATAAGATGGAATAAATAATAAATAATGTTGTACCATATTTATAATAACATTATATTATTTATAAGTGACTAGAGTTATTATTTTGGTATGAAAACAAAAAAGAAATTGGAAGTGGAAGAAGAAAAGAACTTTGAAAGAGGTGATGAAATTATTACCTCTTCTTCGGGTTCTTCCTTTTGATTTGACCAAAAAGGTTCCTTAGGTTGGATTTATGATAAAATTAAGGCCTATAAGTTGAATTGAGGGTATCTGGGAAGATATTTTATCAGGTTTTTTCTAAGAAAAATGGATTTGGAGGTTTGATTTTGAGAGAATGGGAAATACCCTTTATTAAGAGAGGTGAGGGTCACTTTATCAGAAGCTTGAAATATTATTTTATTATAAAATCATTTTCAATTTATAATGGCTCCAAATGGATTTATTTTGAGTATAAGGTGTGTATTGGTCTAAATACTCTCATCCAATAGGTTTTAGACATGTTTTGGTCACCATATTAACCTTATCTTTTAGATTTAACTCTTAGTTAAATATGTTAACTTTTACAATGTCTCCTTGAATTATTATATTACATGGTTAATAAAATTACTATAAAATGGAAAGAGAAACCAAAGTGGTTCATTAATGAAATATATATCATTATATACTTTGTATTAACGTTTTATTTTTAGAAATATTATATCATTTAATAATATAGTATTGTTTTAAAAACTCATTTATGTCAATTTTGACACTATTTAGTATTTGGTTTTTGTGAAAGTAAAAAAAACTTTATTACTTCGTAAAAATAAATTAAATAAATCCTAAAATGTCATATTAACCTATAAATTTAGTGTAATTTATCAAAAGTCTCAATTTAATTTTATTTGGATATTTATAATATCAATTATTTTAATATTTCATTAATAAGGTAATTACTGCATCATTATTGTGTCATAAATAAATTTAATAATTTAATGTATAATTTTTTAAATAAACATCCATGATATAGGAAATAATTTTATCTTTATCATTGATATTTATTGTCGAATTCATCTTATGTATAACCCTATATTAAAAATTGTTTAGTTATTAAAATTTGAATTTAACACATTTAACTCTTCTTTAAATAAAATAATAATAAATGTCCTAATCTAATCCAAGTGGATAAAAAAGAATAATATTTTATTAAAAAGGTTTATTTTGGTCTAAATAAACTTATACAATAGAATTAGGACATGTATTAGGGAAATTATAATATCATTTTTATTTTAATTACCCTATTTACTTTTAACTATGGTAAATAAAATTTAAGTGTTACTATTAACCAAAAATTATTTTCATCCTATTCAAATTTTTTTTACTTATTGATGTAAACTATGTCACTAATATTTTTTGAAATTAAATTCACAGAAGTGGTAAAATTATTTTTTATGCAAATTTGCAAATGTGCCTAGAAGGTGGGTAAAAGACGTTAAAAAATTCAATAAATTTTTTTATATATAAACTTATTATAAAATGACTCCAATAAATTTAATTATACTAATATAAATATTATGTATATATTTTTATTTTAAAATAAATTTTAAAAAATAACAATTATTTAAATAAAATATGCTTTTAAACAATAACGTAGTGTTTTTAACTATTCATCAAAAATTGAAAATTTTCAGAAAAATACCAAAAATTCACCCTAAGATAATTTTGATATTTCAAATACAAAAAATAAGCCTATTTTACCAAATTACATTTTTAGAAGTGTCTAATATTTGTTTTATCATTTTTCACAAAAGGACATGAAAAGTAGTTCTTTTAAGAAAATAGTTTTTCTAAATATATAACTATTTTAACAAAACATATAAATTTCATTATAGATATGTTTTATTTATGTAAAAATATTATAAATAACAATAAAAATTTATATTTTAAAGTTCATATCCCAATTTTTAATTGATAAACAAATATATCATTTAAATAATTATAATACTAATGTGTTGTTTCACAGAAACTCAATCTTGCATATAACGCAATCCAAGTCGGTGTTGCATGATGTATAATATATTTAATTAATTTAAAGATATAACTTACTATAAAATATTGGGGTGTTACATTATCCCCTCCATCAATAAATTGAGTCTTCACAATTTGAAATTGTTTTTTTAAAATAAACGGTTAAAAATAGAAAATACCTTTGTGGAAAACCCACATCGAAAATGGGGTTAATAAAATTTAGTCTTAATAATAGGGAAATCAAAATGAAAAATTCACAAAAAAATTTGTATTTATAATATAAGAACATTAGTGTAAATTTGAGACATATAATTGGAGGAAAAACGTAAATATTTACAGGGAGTGATTGAGGTCATCAATCACAAAAAAGTGAAAAATAAATAGAAAATTGAGGGCCTCAAAGCCATAAATATATTATGACTTAAAATATCATTGGTTCATCAAAAAATAATGTATTAGTATAACACATATTTTGTTTTAAGATCCTTTACCTAAAGTTTAAGAATTAATTTGTTTATAGAATAAATTAAAAAAATTACTTGACAAGTAGAGTTCCATCCTTTAACTAATTTCTACCACAAACCCATCTTTCACTCTAAAAGATAATAACACTAAAAAATATTTTATTTATTCTAAACGTATAGGGTTAAAAAAATAATAATTTATAATTCATCCATCAGATCATTTAAAAAAACTACATTATACAAACCAGGACATCACGTAGGATAGTGGTAAGTGATGTAACCTTGTTGCACTTCAGTTGCGGGTTCAAGTCTCATGGCCTTGTTGGACGCGACGGGTTTTCACCAAACCTTCAAGTTATCCTTTTTATAAAAAATCTAAAAATAGTCTTAAGAAATGTTTTAACTATAAACCATATTAACCAATTTCCAACATAATTCATTCCAATATTTAGACTTTTCCAAAATACTTGTGTCCAAAATCATAGTCCAAAAATTTATAAGGAAGGTCAACATAAAAAAATGAAGATCACTTTTTAACACATAATAACATGTTAGTACCTTCACAATGTATTCTCTTAAAATATGGTAAAACCCTCAATTACCATAAAAACTTATGGATTACATTCATGCTCCCATATTCCTAATAGAATAATTGATATATTCGTTATATCCAAAAATTTTGAATACTCTAGTAATGATGAAATAAACAAACCATTAATCAGTTCCAAGTTAGTCAAGAATATCAAATAAAATTTATCCAAATCAACCATATCTCATTAAAAAATCACTACCTCAGTATCAAGACCATATTAAGGTTTATATTTCTTTCAACCATGTATTTTCCAAAAAGTTTAACTTACTGTTGAGTCACTTTTATTAGTACCATATAATCTAAAATTCTCAATGAAATAGTACTGCAGTATAGTCCTTGTTTATTTACATAATTAATATAACCAGTACGTCATTGATACAACACTCTAATGACATAATTCATTAATAAAAATATAAGAACACTAATTATTCCTCTTCATCTCTGGTAGTATCATAACTTGATTATTATCTAATATCATCATTTGGGGTATACTCTGATGATTGTGAAATTGATTCACATAGTGTCCCAACTCCTTGAAGATGAATAATTGTACATTTGAAACCTTTTTCTTACCCTTGAAATCACATACTCGGTGTCCTTTTTCTCTACACTTATAATAAACTCCCATTCCCTTCAAGCATTTACCAAGGTGATTCTTTCCACAATTATCACATATGGGAAAATCCTTATTTCCCTTTATCAATCTTTATCTCTACCATCATTTTCTTCTCTGGCTTCCCTTCAATGCCATAGAACTCAGAGAATTATTTATTTATCATATTAATACCTGATAATATTTCTCCATATTATGAGAATACATGGGAGACTATTTACCTTATAAATGATGGCATAAGACCATGAAATATATGATCCTTATTACTCTTTGGATCATGCGTATTACTGGAGTTATCATTCCTTCTACTGGGAAACATTTCAAAATAATGGCATAAACTAGGTTAGTTTAGAAAATGTAATGCATAATACCAAACCTGTAAAATACCTAACATAAATTGAAAAGTTAATGCATATAATCGATAATCATAAAAATGTTTTCTTTGAAGAAGTATTTACTCATAAATCCTTAATAATTGCTTGTAAAGAAAATGTGAATTGTCATAAGAATATCCTGCAGAAGTGTCATAACCAAGAGTGAAGTAAGGCCCATTGTTGTGAACCAGTTCCCATTCAAGTCTATCTCAAAGTAGTGTTTTTGGGTTTCAAAAAATCTCTACATTACCAAAAGTCTAGGAATTTCTTCTATACTAATCCTAAAATTCTATCTCAGTGTAATGTTCTCTAATCAGAGTTTTTTCTAAATATAATTTCCAAGGATTGTACTAAACTTCCTCTGATACCAATTATAATGCCCCGAACCTACTTACCCAAAGTCAGTGCATTATTACATAACATTGTCATGATCACAAGAGATCAAGTCTCCATAGACTGATTAGTTTAGTATCCTTTGATGTAATAGATACATACTTAAGTTTTACATTACACCATGAAATAAAAAAACTAAAATATTATGTCCCCATTGAACACACTCATATCATTTGGACTATTCATGTAGGTTAATTTTAATATACTTCTTCACATCCCGGGAAAAGGAAAACAAAAGAAAGGGGTGAGCTCAGATGCTCAGTAAGGATAAAAATATAGTATAAACTATCATAAATAAGAATAAATATATAAAGAAATGTATAAGACTGAAACAAAATAATTTTAACCTTAAACTTAAACATAATATGGCAAAGAGAAATCAAATAATTACATTTACTTATTCACATGGATATTATACAAGTCAAATAATCACATGTAGTATCAATAGCTAATTTCATAATGATGGAATGAATAATGTCGGACATCATAACCACATATTCAAGGCATCATGACAATAATACAAATAATATTTTGTCAAGGCCTTATGCCAAAGCACTAGTTTGTCTCATGAGACCAACCGATGCATGAAGGAGATATATTAGGCTCCACCCGTCACTTAATAAGTCCAATTCATTCCTCATATGAAAAGGTTGAAACAAAACATAATCATTCGTATTAAAAATTGCATAAAAAATGATAATACTTTAACCATAAACCATGAATGGTATAAAAATAACACATCCATAGTCAAAAATATCAAAAAACCTTCAATACAATATGGGAGATTGTATCATTATAAATCAACTTCAAACAAGTGTAAAATCCATCAAATGATGTTGATATAGAAGAAATGAAAACTATTTGAGAGAAATATTTCTTTCTATTTTAAAATAATTTAAAATAAAAATAATTATAAAAGAAAGTATTTATTTTGAAAATATTATTATAATCTTGTAAGGGAATATTCAAAGGTGTTATAATGGAGGAAAATATCTACACCCTCCATTTAAGTTAAAAAAACATTCTTACCTTAATTTGTCTAAAAGATTAAAAAATACCTTGTTTGGAAAATGACGGAAATATTCCTTCAATTTTTTTTATAAAAATTAAAACAATGGTATAAATGAATTTAACCCATATTCTAGAAAATAGTAATTGTTTTTTAAATATATTTTTAAAAAACACAGATGTGGATGATAAATAATTCCAAGTAGATGCTTACGTATAAACAACCTCAGATAATAAAAATATTGTAAAATTAACCCTTACCTTGTACTTTTCCATGGTCAAGGGTATGTTAAACTTCTGTTATAATAGTTAAATAATTTTTATTAAATTATAAAATAACCACATATATAAATATGATATCATATATGATCTTCTAATATTACATTATTAATAATATTTCAGTAGTATCATTGTTTCAGGTGTTAACTAAATCATTTTCCTTTATATGTTTTGTTACCTAAGTCATGTTTATTATGGTTATGATGTATTTTATTCATATACATAATTCTATTAAGTTCATAAATATTATTTTTAATCATAAAATGAAAATTATTGTTGAATGGTTACGATGGGGAATGAATCTCATCGTGTTCGTGGATACGGTAATCTGTATGTACGGACGAGTGACAATATCATTCTATTAATTGTGAAATAGTTTGTAATTAGATGGTATATTATATATACAAAATAATTAACATGTTATATCTATTATTTACATCAATTATACTCATTATTATACCCATACAATTAATGAAGTGTTGAATAACAAACTACACCACGACGTGGAGACGGTAAACCGTACGTACGCATGTACGATGACTTTGTCATTCATAGGATGGATTGAATAATGAATATGGTTCTACAATATTTATAATAACATAAAATTATATATAAGGGACTGAAGTTATTATTTTATTATGGAAAAAACAAATAAAGAGGAATTGGTAGAAGAAAAGAACTTTGAAAGAGGTGGTGAAATTATTACATCATCTTTGGGTTCTTCCTTTTTATTTGACCAAAAGGGTTCCTTAGGTTGGCTTTATAATAAAATTAAGGACTATAGGTTGAATTAAGGGTATTTGGGAATATATTTTATTAGTGTTTTTACAAGACTAATGGATTTGGAGGTGTGATTTTGAGAGAAGGGGAAATACCATTTTATAAGAGAGGTGAGGGTCACTTTAGGAAAAGCTTGAAATATTATTTTATTATAAAATCATTTTCTATTTATAATGGATTAAAATAGATTTATTTATAGGATATGGTATTTATGGGTATAAATCCTATTAACCAATAGGTTTTAGACAAATTTAGGTCACCATATTAACCTTATCTTTTAGATTTAACACTTAGTTAAATAGTTTAACTTTTACAATGCCTTCTTGTATTTTTATATTACATGGTTAATAAAATTACTATAAAATGCCTAGAGAACCCAAATTGGTTCATTAATGACATATATATCATTATATAAGTCCTTTGGATGAACCTTATATTTTTAATAATATTATACCATTTAATAATATAGAATTTTTTTAAAACTCATTTATGTCAATTTGGACACTATTTAGTATTTGGTTTTTGTGAAAGTCAAAAAAACATGATTACTTCAAAAAAAAATACATTAAATAAATCCTAAAATATCATATCAACCTCTAAAATTAGTTTAATTTATCAAATGTCTCAATTTATATTTATTTTGGTATTTATAATATTATTTATTTTAATATTTCATTAATAAGGTAATTACTGCATCATCATTGTGTCATAAATAAATTTAATTATTAAATGTCTAAATTTTTTAAATAAAATACCATGATATAGGAATTTTTTTTATATTTTTAATTAATAATTATTATCTAATTTATCTTATGTATAACTCTATATTGAAAATGGTTTAGTTATTAAAATTTGAATTTAACACTTTTAACTCTTCTTTAAATAATATAATACTAAATGTCCTAATCTAATCGAAGTGTATCAAAAAGGATCATATTTTTTTCATAAGGTTGATTTTGGTCGAAATAAACTTATACAATAGAATTAGGACATGTATTAGTGTAATTATAATATCATTTTTATGTTTAATTTTCCTATTTAGTTTTAACCATGGTATATTAAATTTAAAAGATACTATTCACCAAAAATTATTTTCATACTATTAAAACTCATTTTACTTACTGATGTCAACCATTTCTCTCGGTTTTTTTTAAATTCACTTCACAGAAGTTGTAAAATTACGTTTTATGCAAATTTGCAAATGTGCCTAGAAGGTGGGTAAATGACGTTAAAAAATTCAATAAAATTTTATATATCCAATCTTATTATAAAATGACTCTAATGAATTACATTGTATTAATATAGGTATTTTTTATATATTTTGACTTTAAAATAAATTTAAATAAAAATAATACTTATTTAAATAAAATATGGTTTTAAACAAAAATTCAGTGTTTTTAACTATTCATCAAAAATTGAAAGTTTTCAGAAAAATACCAAAAATTTACCGTAAGATAATTTTAATATTCCGAATCCAAAAAAGAATTCTATTTTCCCAAAGTAAATTTTTAGGAGTTTCTAATATTTGTTTTATTTTTATCCATAAAATAACATAAAAAGTAGTTCTTTTATGAATTTTTTTTTCTAAATATATAACTATTTTCACAAAACATATACATTTCAATTTAAATATGTTTTATTTATGTGAAAATATTATAAATAACGAAAAAATTTATTTTTTACTGTTCATTTCACAATATTTAATGGATAAATAATTATATTGTTTAAATAATTATAATACTAATGTGTTGTTTCGCAGAAACTCAATTTTGCGTATAACACAAGCCAATTCAGTGTTGTATGTAGTATAAGATATTGAATTACTTTAAAGATATAACTTACTATGAAATATTGGGGTGTTACATTATCCCCTCCTTCAATAAATTTCATCCTCACAATTTGAATTTTTTTTGAAAATAAACAGGTAAAAATAGAAAATACCTTTGTGGAAAACCCCCATAGAAAACAGGGATAATAAAGTTTAGTCTTAATAAGATGGAAAGGGAAATGAAAAATTCACAATAAAATTAGGATTTCAAATAGGAGAACATTGGTGGAAATTTGAGACACATAATTGGAGGAAAAATAAAAATATTTATATTGAGTAATTGAGGTCATCAATAAAAAAAAAGTAAACAATAAATAGAAAATTGAGGGCCTCAAAGCCATAAATCTATAATGACTTAAAATGTAATTGGTTCATCAAAACATAAGGTAATATTATAACAAATTTTTAGTTTTAAGACCCTTTACCTAACGTTTAATAGTTAATTTATTTATATAATAAGGGAAAAAAATTACTTGATAGGTAGAGTTCCATCCTTTAACTAATTTCTAATACAAACTCATCTTTCACTTCCAAAGATAATAGAACTCAAAAATATCTTATTTATCCTAATAATATAGGGTTAAAAAATAATAATTCATAATTCATATATTAGATGATTTAAAAAAACTACATTATACAAACCAGGACATCACGTAGGCCAGTGCTAGGTGATACACCCTTGTCTCACTTCTGTTGCGGGTTAGAGTCTCACGGCCTTGCCAGACGTGACGGGTTGTCGCTTGACCTTTGGGATGTCCTTTTTATATAAAATCCAAAAAAATATTAAGAAATGTTTTAACCTTAAACTGTAGTATCCAATGTCCCACTTAATTCATTCCAATCATTAGACTTATCCAAAATACTTGTCCAAACTCATAGTCCAAATTTTTTTAAGGAAGGTCAACATAAGATAATAAATATCTCTTTTTGCAACATAATAACATGTGATTACCTTCATCATGTATTATCTTAAAACATGGTAACACCCTAAATTACCATAAAAACTCACGAATTACATTAATTCTCCCTTATTCCTTATAGAATAATGTATATATTCATTATATCCAAAAAATTTGCATACTCCAATAATGATGGAATAAAAAAACCATTAATCAGTTACAAGGTAATAAAAAATATCCAATACAATTTATCCAAATCAACCAACTCTTATTCCAAAATCACTACCTCAGTATCAGGACCATATTAAGGTTTATCATTCTTTCAACCATGTATTTTTCAAAAAGTTTAACTTGCTGTTGAGTAACTTTTCTTAGTACCATATAATCTCAAATCCTCATTGAAATAGTACTTCAGTACAATCCTTATTTATTCCCATAATTAATATAACTAGTACATCGTTGATACAACACTCAAATGAAACAATTAACTAATAAAAATATAAGAACCGTAATTATTCCTCTTAATATGTGCTAGTATCATAACTTGATTATTATCCAATATCATATTTTGGTGTATTCTCTGATGATTGAGATATTTATTCACGTTGTGTCCCAAATCCTTGAAGATGAAGCATTGTACATTTGAAACCTTTTTTTAACCCTTGAAATCACGTACCTGATGTCCCCTTTCTCTACACTTATAAAAAACTCTCATTCCCTTAAATCATTTACCAAGGTGATTCTTTCCACAGTTATCACATATGGGAAAATCTTTCTTTCCCTTATTCCCTTTATCTATCTTTCTCTCTACCATCATTTTATTCTATGGCTTACCTTCAAATCCATAGGACTCAGAGAATTATTTACTTATCATATTAACACATAATAATATTTCTTCATATGATGAGAATACATGGGAGAATGTTTCCCTTATAAATGTTGTCTTATGACCATAAAAGATATGAATCTTCTTATTCTTTGGATCATGCATCTTTCTAGAGTTCTCATTACTTATATTGGGAAACATTTCTAAATAATGGAATACACTAGGTTTGTTTATGAATCAAAACACATAATTCCAAACCTATAAAATACCTAACGTAAATTAAAAAGTTTATGCATATAATCCATAATCATTAAAATGTTTCTTTGAGGAATTATTTAATCATAAATCTTTCATAATGTCTTCTAAAGAAAATGTGAATTATCTTAATAATATCCCCCAGGAGTGTCGTAACCAAGAGTGAAGTAATTCCCATTGTCATAAACCAATTCCACTTCGAGTCTAGATCAAAGTATTGTTTTCAGGTTTTACCCTTGGATACATCTCTGCCAGATCCACCTCTACCTACTCATATCCATACAGGGATGTATTTTTTTGGAAAATTCACAAAATCTGTACATTACCAATATTCTTGGAAGTTCTTATATACTAATCCTAAAAGTCAATATTAGGGTAATGTTATCTAATCAGAGTTTTTCTAAATTTATTTCCATGGTTTCTACTAAAATTTCTCTGATACCAATCGTAACACCCCGACCTTAGTTACCTAGAGTTGGTTCATTATTACATAACATTGGCATGATCAAAAGAGATCAAGTCTCGAAAGACAGATTAGTTTAGTAGCCTTGGATGTACTAGATATATACAGAAGTTTTACATTACATCATGGAATAAAAACAACAACATTGAGTCCCCATTGAATATACTCATATACTTTGGACTATTCCTGTAGGTTAATCGTAATATATTTCTTCACATCCTAGGAAAAAGAAAAAATAGGAAAGGGGTGATCTAAGATGCTCAGTAAGGATAATAGTATAGCATAAACTATCATAAATATGTATAAACATATAAGGAAATGTATAAGACTAAAACAGAATCCTTTTAAACATAAACTTTAGTATAATATGGAAAAGATAAATCAAATAATTAAATTTACTTATTCACAGGGATATTATACTAGTCGAATAATAACATATAGTATCAATAGTTAATTCTATAATGATAGAATGCATAATTCCGGATATCATAACCACATAGTCAATGTCTCATGCCAAGACTACAAATAAGATTTTTTCAAGACTTTATTCCAATACACTAGTTTATCTCATGAGACCTAACGATGCATCGAGGAGCTATAGTGAGCTCCACCCATCACTTACTAAGTCCAATGCATTTCTCATATGAAAAGTTTGAAACATAACAAAAACATTCGTATTAAAACTAGAATACGAAATGTTAATACTTTATCCATAAACCATGAATGGTATAAAAATAAAACATTCACAGTAAAAAGTATCACAAAACCTTCCATATAATATGGAGAATTTTATCATAATAAATCAACTTCAAACAAGTGTAAAATCCATCAAAGAATGTTGACATAGATGAAATTAAAACTATTTAAGAGAAATATCTCTTTCTATTTAGAAATAATTTAAAAGTCACATAATTATAAAAGAAAACATTTATTTTGAAAATATTCTTATAATATTTTAAGGGAAGCTTCTAAAGTGTTATAATGGTATAAAATAGCTACACCCTCTGTATAAGTTAAAAAACATTCTTACCTTAATTTTTCGAGAAGATCATAAAGTAACTGTTTGGAAAATGATGGAAAGATTCCTTTAAAAACATTTTATAAAAAGTAAAACAAGGGTATAAATGAATTTAACCCATATTATATGAAATATTAATTTTTTTAAATACATTTTTAAGAAACATAGATGTGGATGATAAAGAATTCCCAGTATATACTTACATATAAACAACCTCAGATAATAAAGAGATTGTAAAATTAACACTTACCTTGTACTTTTCTTTTGTTGAGGGTACATTAAACTCTTTTATAATAGTTAAATAATTTTTATTAAATTATATAAGAACCAAATACATAAATATGATATCATATATGATCTTTTAATATTTATTTGTTAATAATATTTCAGTAGTATCATTGTTTTGGGTGATAACTCATTCATTTTAAATTATGTGTTTTGTTACGTAAGTCTTGTTTGTTTTGGATAGGATGAATTTTATTAATTTACAAAATGATATTTATTTCTCAAAAATTATTTTTAATCATAAAATTTAAATTATTCTTGAATGTTTAGGATGGGGAATAAATATCATCGCGTTTGTGGAGACAGAAATCTGTACATACGCACAAGCAGAAATATCATTCTATTGATGGTTAAATCATAGGTAATTGGATGGTATATTACATATAAAGAATCATTAAAATGTTATATTTATTATTTAAATCAATTATACTCATTATTATACCCATCCAAATAATTATGTGTTGAATAAAAAACTACACCACGACGTAGAGACGGTAAGCTGTACGCACGCAGGTATGGTGACTTTTTCATTCATAGGATGGATAGAATAATGAATATGGTTATTTATAATAATATCATAGTGTTTAGAAGGTACTAAAGTTATTATTTTTTTATGGAAACAAAAAATAAAAGGGAAGTGGAAGAAGAAAATAACTTTGAAAGAGGTGATGAAATTATTACCTCTTCTTAGTGTTATTCCTTTTAATTTGAACAAAACGGTTTCTTAGGTTGTATTTATGATCAAATTAAGGCCTCTATGTTGAAGTTAGGGTAGTTGGGATGATATTTTAGCATGTTATGTCTGAGACAAATGGCTTTGGAGGTGTGATTTTGAGATAAGGGGAAGTACCCTTTTATAAGAGAGGTGGGGGTCACTTTAGTAAAAGCTTGAAATATTATTTTATTATAAAATAATTTTCTGTTCATAATGGATCCAAATGGATTTATTTAGAGTAAAACATGGTTATGTGTCTAAATCCTCTCAACCAATAGGTTTTATACAAGTTTAGGTCACCATATTAGCCTTATATTTTAGATTTAACTCTTAGTTAAATAGTTTAACTTTTTCAATGTCTTCTTGTATTTTAATGTTACATAGTTAATAAGCTTACTATAAAATGCCAAGATAACCCCAATTAGTTCATTAACGACATATATATAATTATATAATTCATTTTTCTAAACCTTATATTTTTAGGAATATCATATCATTTAATAATATAGTATTTTTTTTAAAACTCATTTATGTCAATTTTGACAGTATTTAGTATTTGGTTTTTGGAAAAGTCAAAAAAACTTTATTACTTCTAAATAAATACATTAAATAAATATTAAAATGTCATATTAACCTATAAAATTAGTATAATGCATCAAAAGACTCAATTTACATTTATTAGGATATTTATAATATTAATTATTTTAGTGTTTCATTAATAAGGTAATTATTGCATCATCATTGTGTCATAAATAAATTCAATTACTTAAGGTATAAAAATTATAAATAAACTAAAATTATTGAGGAAATAATTTTATATTTATAATTAATATTTTTAGTCTAGTTTGTCTTATGTATAACCCTATATTAAAAATGGTTTAGTTTTAAAAATTTGAATTTAACACTTTTAACTCTTCGTTAATAATAATAATAATAAATGAACTAATCTAATCCAAGTGGATAAAAAAGGATATTATTTTATTATTAAGGTTTATTTTGTTCTAAATAAACTTATAAAATATAATTAGGACTTGTATTAGGGTAATTATAATATCATTTTTACCTTTAAAACCTATTTACTTTTAATCGTGGTAAATAAAATTCAAAAGTTACTATTTGCTAAAACATATTTCATCCTATTAAACCAAATTTTACTTAATGATTTCAACCGTGTATATTAGATTTTTGAAATTTAATTCACATAAGTCGTAAAATTACGTTTTATGCAAATTTGCAAATGTGCCTAGAAGGTGGGTAAAAGACGTTAAAAAATTCAATAAAATTTTATATATCTAATATTATTATAAAATGAATCCAATGAATTAAATTGGAATAATGTAGGTATTATTTATCTATTTTTACTTTAAAATAAATTTAAATAAATATAATTATTATTTAAATAAAATCGATTTTAAACAATAACTTAGTGTTTTTCACTATTCATCAAAAATTGAAAGTTTTCAGAAAAATACCAAAAACTCACCCTAAACTAATTTTGATATTCTGAATCAATAAATAAAGTATATTTTACCAAATTCAATTTTTAAGAGTGTTTAATTTTAGTTTTATTATTGTTTAAAAAAGGACATTAAAAGTAGTTCTTTTAAGAAAATAGTTTTTCTAAATATATAACTATTTTAACAAAAAATTTACATTTCATTATAAATATGTTTTAATTATGTGAAAACATTATAAATAACAATAAAAATTTATTTTTTAGTGTTCATACCACAATATTTAATTGATAAATAAATATACCGTTTAAATAATTATAATACTAATGTGTTGTTTCGAAGAAACTCAATCTTGCGTATAACGCAAGCCAATTATGTGTTGCATGAAGTATAAGATATTTAATTACATTAAAGATACAACTTACTATGAAATATTCGGGTGTGACAATGTAAATGGGAATTATAAAGGAAAGAACATCATCAATTCTTTGACAAATGATTTGTCAACCATCTCTTCTGGAGTGGTTAAACGATGATCAAAGAGATGATGTGGGAATTAAGAAGAAAGTGGAAACTATTAGTAAAGGGAAATACTTGAATTTAAATATTAATGAAGAAGATGTTGTAAGATTTTGGTCAAGAATATGCATACCATAAAATCCTGAGTTAAAGAAGGAGATATTTGATGATGCACATAGATTAACCTTCTCGATCCACCCTAGAAGCACAAAGATGTATCAAGATATCTAGGAACACTATTGGTGAGACAATATAAATAAGGAGATCCTAGAATATACATTAAGATGTCTCATTTTTCAGCAAGTGAAGTATTAAAGGAAAAAATCTAAGGGAATGATGCAACCATTACCCATACCTACATGGAAATGGGAAAAACACACCATTGAAATTTTTACCGTGCTTCCTAAGATATATAGAGGAAACAATGCTATATTGGTTGTGGTGGATCATATAACAAAAACTACACACTTCACTATGATTCGAGAGGATTTAGCATTTTATAAACTTGCACAGATACACATCAAATAAGTGGTGAGGATTTATGGTGTACCACTATTGGTTTAATCTGATCGAGATCCATGATTTACCTCTATGTTCTAGAAGAGTATCCCACATGCTCTGAATACTGAGTTATACTTCAGCATGGCCTATCATCTTCAAACTGATGGCCAATCTAAGCAGACTATCCAGACACCCGAGGACATGTTGAGAGAATGCTCAATGGACATCAAATGTGGATGGGATCAATATATTCTTCTGGTTGAGTTCTTTTACAACAACAAGTTCCACTCTATCATCCAAACGACTCATTATAAATTCCTTTATGTGAATAGATACCAAACACCTTCATGATGGGTTGAAGTTGGGGAACCAAAACTACTAGGTCCTGAAATGGTCAAGGAAATAGTGGAGAAGGTTAAGACTATTAAACATACATCAATTCTACTCAGAGTTGAAAAAAATCTATGTTGACAATCATCGATAATACCTAGAGTTTGATGTTAGAGACATGGTAATCCTCTTCATATCTCCATGGAATATATTAATGTGATTTGGGAATAAGGCAAAGATTAATCCAAGGCACATCGGATCTTTTGAGATCTTTGATCGCATCAGAGCGCTGGCCTACCGACTAGAACTCCCACCTAACCTATCTCAAGTACATGATGTATTCTATGTTTCACTCTTAAGAAAGTACTAATAAACCCCTATCATTTACTCAATCTATATATAGTACTATTGGATAATTACCTCTCTTAAGAATAGAAGCTAGTGAAGATATTATATCATAGAGACAAAGTTCTAAAGAATAAGACAATGCACCAAGTCAAAGTGTTGTGAAAAAACCACATGTTTGAAGAAGCATTGTGGTTACCGAAGGATGCGATGAAACAAAGTTACCACCATATCTTTTAATGTGAGAAATGAAAATTTCTAGGGAAAAATTTCTTAAGGGGAGAATATTGTAACGACTCAAACAATTATAAGTGAAATTTTCTTTTTGATTTCAATAAATGTCTTATTTTGTAAAATGGATATAGAAAAAACATTCACTCCATTTATTTTAATATATCAAATTGGATTTAAATTAATTTTAAGAATCATTACTATTGATAATATAACCATTTAATAATGATCACATGACTAGTATAACTATAGGGTTTTAATAAATCATTTCAACATAGACAAAAGAGGTGATGCCCTTAACCAGTAGGATTTTTCCCTAAGAATCCCATTCATTAGATATTTCAAGGGAGATATCATTTCTGTGTTTTTCTCTATACCAAGACCATGTCTAGATCCAACAACCTAAGCATGAGATAAACCTTTTATGGGAGAAGTTCAAGCTCATCGAGATCACGACCAAAACCATGTTCACCAAACAACCCCATAAATTCCCCACCATCGCACACCTTATTCCTAGGGAATATTCTGGTTTAATAATAGGATATGTATCAAGACCCTAGAATTATAATTTTGTACATTTTTTTGTATATAATAATTAATATAATTTCATTTCATTATTATTTTTAAAGAACAAGTAGTATTTTTGGTTAATATTAGAATAGAATTAAGAAATATATTATGATGATTTAATAAATAAAATTTTAATAAAATTTTATTATTAAATTACTTTTATTGAAATTAAATTATCATATAATTTTATGAGGCCAAATGAAATTTTTATTAAGGTTTAACAACTATTTTTGTCAAAACCCATTAATTTTCAATAAATGTACGGGTTTTATTTAAAAAGTGAAAATTAAAATATTTAGAAAATTATTTTGATAAAATGAATATTATTTTTGGAATCAGGATGTCAAAATTATCCAATGATTAATTTTTCATAATTTTCCGAGACAATCAAATTTTTGGGTAAAAATTGAATACCATAAAAATAGTGTGTTTTATGACATCATAATGGTCCAATAGTGATGTAATAAACACTATAAAAGGGATATTAGGACAAATATAAGTTTTACCATTAAAATAATGTGATTTAATATTTTATTGACTTATTTTATAAAGCCTTAGTGAATCCTCCAAGATGTATAACATATTTTATGATTTTAAGTTCATTTCTTTAATAATGTGACTCACCTCCACATAAGAAAGGCTAATATTTTAATATCATTGGTAAATAGACTTAATTTTTTTCTCTCTTATTTGGAAAAAATAATGGGAAAACCATGGTAAGTTTTTTGGTTTTGAATATTTAATTATATAGATTCCAAAAACCTAAGCTTGTGAAATATTAAAGAATTCCCCTCTCATTTCCTATATAAACCCACCCAATATCCCACTTCTCTTCACTAAAAATATTTGTAGAATGTAACTAATATTTTATAAATACTCTATAATCTTCCCAAGGAACCCTAATATCTCAAGAATCCCCACTTCAAGCTTTTCAAATCACGCACTCAAGTAAGGGTTTCATTCCATTCTCATTTTTATCAATATTTCATTATATTGTGACACCCTTTTATTTTAAATTAAAAATTCTGGGATATTTTTTCAAATCCCCATACTTGCATTATTATTTTTCAATGATTATATACCACTTTATCTCTCATTAATCTCTCCCATGTACACCCTTTACCATGCCTAAACATCGTAAGAGTTATTTCATTCCCCCTCCTTCTTCAAGTTTTCTTATTGTGTTACACCTTCTATTTTCCAAATTACATATGTTGGTAAATGTATTTATATTACCCTATTACTTTAAATTTTATTTATATATGATTATATTCCCCTTTTTCTATCATAAACCATTTTTATGAATTTTTATTCCACGCTGTTTTGCTGCCGAAATTGCATTGTGATTTTCGATGCGAAAATCATTATTTAGTGAATACCATAAACATTCCTCTATCAAGGTTATTCACATTTATGCACATATTACTTTCTATTTAGGAATTAAATTTATTTATTTCAAACTCCTTTATCTTGGAATGAATTATTATGAATATTGAATCCATGTTTTATGTTCTATGTGGCACACTTAAACATGAGAATGAAATGTAAGTGACAGGTGCACCCCAAATTATATTATGCTCCAATGCATTGGGTAATATTTAGTATCATGATACATAATTTTGGGATAGGTGGTTAACTGATTACTTTATGGAATGTTTTCCACTATTATGTCTTGGTAGTTTAACCTGGACCTATGATGCAATGTTTTATGTTGTTGGCACATTTCCATGTTATGATTATCATGATATATCATGACTTTATGTTCATGTTTCTTTTATGATATGTTAATAATCCTATTGTATAACATGTATTTTATTCCTCATGTTATTCCATGTTTATTCCCTTACTAGGTTTTTTATCTCACCCCTTTCTTATGTACATCCTCAGGTTATCCAATCCAATGGTAAATACAAAGGAATGTTGTGGTCAGGTAAAGGAAGTTTACAATAATGTTTTTGTATTTCATGATTCAAGTTGATATATAATGTACCTAATTACCAAATACTCTACAATTTTCAATATTTCAGGTTATGTTAAGTGTAATTCTTTTAATTAAATCATGTATGAATGTAATAAAAAGAATAGGGTTGTTATTACCTATAAATAAAAGATGATGAAAAATACAACAAAAAAATTAATGGTGTGGACTATAAATAAACTTTTTAGTCTCTTGAGATGATAAATCCTATTCAAATTTTTATTATAATGACATAGATATCATATATATATATATATATTATTACATCAACTTTAAGATAAACATATATATAATACCTCTAAAAATCTAGAGGTCCAACATATTTGGGAATTGGGTACATGATAAAAACTATAACATAGTTTTTTATTCTCATCTAGATAGTTTCTCCTAGACCTCACCTTATTATTACTACATGTAATATCTTGGATATATAAATAAAATAAAGGGTGAGACATAAATCCCATTAAGGTTGTCACCGGATAAAATTGAATAATATATTATGAGAGTTAATAATCATAGAATGAAAAAAGGAAATGATTATAAAACATCACTTAAAAAAATGGCATAAGAGTTCTATATCATAAGAGCATGGTAATCATAAGAGATCATAAAGTGTGGAACAAACTTAAGACATGGTATCATAATGTATATATTTATAAAAAATAGTAATATTATAATTATCTAATAATTACAAAATAAGTAGTATTTAACTAAATGACATGAAAAATAAAACCCTGTATAAGTGATTTCTAAAATACACATATAAATAATAATATAAAAATCAACATATTTATAAATATAAAAAGCATGTATATTTTTATTTATGAAAGGCGGTAGGCCCACTGTCTCCTTTTTACTGAACCAATAGGGGGCAGCAGGCCTGCCGCATTTCAAGAACATATTTTAATATTTTCAATCTTTACACTTTTAATTTTTTTAGAAAACTAAAAAAAACCACACTTGTGCTACACTGGTGGAGGCCATCAGTGTTTAGGGTTCAGATGAACCCCCTCTCTACAATGGAGAAATATGATGAGGGTGGTTCTCCCCAAGAAATCAGAGGCTGAATTCCCACCACCTGTATGGAAAAATGGAAGATAAAACCAAATCAAAATTGAGAAATTATACTAATTATAATTAGATAATGTGTTAAATAATAATAACAATAATAATAATATTAACAAAAATAACAATAATAATAAAATTATAGTAATCATAATTATAATAATAAAATTAGAATTATATTATATTATATACATAAATTATACTACTTATAGAAATAAATATAATTAAAAGATAATGTTATATATATATGTACATATAATTAGGTATATTAACATAATATAATTTTTAATTATATAATATTATTATCTATATACATAATAATAATTCCACTATTAAATATAACAACAACAACAACAACAAAAATAATAAACTAATATTATAATAATAATATATTGTTAACGATTATATATAAAATTAATATAATCTAATAAAAATACTAAATTACTAATATTAATATATAAATTAACTAAAAATTATAAAAATATCTAAAATAATAAAAAAATAACCTCAAAACAAAAAAATCAGTTGGAAAAATTAATTTAATCTAAGAAAAAAAATTATTAAAATGTCAGTGAATTAAATGTGTATCAAATGTACCACACTTGAAATTTTGCACTACTAATAAAAAAAAATAAGAAACAACATGAAAATTCAACCTAGAAAAACAAGATAAATATAATAACAAGTTCAAAAAAAATTTCAATCCTTTTTCACCCAAAAAATATCACGACTCATTTAAAATTCCAATTTTCAAAAAATAATTTCTCATCCGCTCACTTTATTTCTAAATCAAGTACATGCACTCATGCATCTTGTGACCTATCTCACCATCACTCTCACCAATCCAAAAAATTGATTGATGTAGCTATGATCAATTCTCATACACATGAATTCTTACCACACACTTTCCATGAATTTCACATCTCCACTAGTGGAAATTAGAAAAATGCATTAATCTCTGGGACTTAACAATAGGTTTAAAGGTCTATGAGGCTGTGGGGTTGTAAAAAAATCTGATATTTTTTTCTAAAAAATGAGGTATGAATATTGAAATATATGCATGATAAACATAAATCCAAATATATCCCAAATAAAATTAGTCCCCCATACTTAAAATTTTCATTTTCCACTGTCATATGATAATCCAATGCCTCTAATTTTTTTTATTTCATTATCATTATTTTTTTAAGGAAACAACTCATAGAAATATAATGGATAGGTAAATAGGTGAGTGAAAACTCCCAAACCCCATGAAATAAAAATAATAAAATATCCTTTGGAAAGGTACAATAGTATCTCATACCCAGTAGAATATCATTTAAAGTAAGTCATATAGAAAAATCTCTAGTTCCTAGAGTAATAGATGAACACTTTTATTGTTATTCCTAAAGGTTAGGGTTACCACACAATGACCATAGAAGTAATCACTATTGGAACCTAATAGAATATATATTCCCATATCCAAATACATGTAATGAATGTGTCTAGTATAAAATATAACACATATGATCAGGATGAGATAATTCCAATCCATTTTCATCAAATTCATTACTATCCCTCAAACAACAATATCTATGAATAAATATTTCCCCGACACATAGATTTAAATTATAATGAAAATAGTCAATAAATGAGTAGTAAAGGGTATCAACTATGGGATCATCCTAAAAAGGATTCATTATGTATTATAAGGGCTATATGATAGAGAAAATGGAAGGGTATATTAGAGGGTTCAGGAGGATAAATATATCAAACAAATACCTCATTCATTTTAGTGCATCTTCCAAAATTATGATCCCTTTGATGGAAAAACATGGAAAGTTATAGAAGACATAAAATGGTTGAGATTACCTCAAGAAAAAGAGAAATGGGAGATAATTTAAAAAGGGATCATAATCCTCACAGGTATGGAAATATAATGTTGGACAACATAAGTGATCACGAGTAAAAATAATTTTCTAAAATATATACAAGTTTCTGAATTTTTTTGAAAGAATGAAATAATACAAGCAATCTAATAATTTATGAGATGAATGATGAATTAATTCCAAATATGAATCATGTTCTTAGACTTACCAAGGTCATAAGTGGTATGTCTCTGACTGTGTTACTACAAAAAATAAAATAGTTTTTAATGTGGGTTCAACAATGATAAGAATGTTAGTTTTTTTAAAATTTTATTCTTGTTATTTATTTTACATAGTGTTTTTGGAAGTGTAAAATATGACAAATTATAAAAAATTTCCCTGATTAATTACAGATACACGTGGAGAGGAATCCTGTATCCAATAAATCTTCAGAAATGATGTATCTATAAAATCTACACAAGAAAAAAAATCACACATTATATAAAGTGATAACACCAATATCAAATTAAAATGTGGATAGTAAAAATATATATGATGAAATTAGATCCACTATAGTGCTATGAGAAAATAGATTATAATAAATTCATGACATTTTATTACCTAAAACTAAATTAATTAAAACTAAATGGAGTGAAAAGAAAATAAACTAATGATGGGTTACATCCCATTGAGCGCTAATTTTACTTTGTATTTAGCCAAACATTGATAAAACTCCACCAGGATTTAATTGAAATAAATACCATGCATATTCTTCTTTTTTAGTGGGAGTGTGGAATCCATTCATTGAAATAGAAATTATCATAAAAGTTTCATTATATCTCAATGTAAACATGATAATCAAATGGATTCATGGAATGAAATGAAAATATGATAACTCAAATAGGAATGAATATACCTCATCCGAATAAGAAAACAACAAATATGTGATGTTTGTGTAATAGTAATGATCATAAATATCACAAATGTTATTTTTTGAATTTTCACTTGAGAAGGAATGCCCTTACTAGACTCTTTTAGTAGTCGGATTAATCTACACATCCATGAATATAATATCTAGGTTGATGATGTGTCCCATTGTTTCCACCACTAACCACTAGGATAGAAAAATCCATAGGGTTCTAACTCAATTCATGCTCCATAGTTTCATTGATTGTATCAAGGTTAAGAGTATTGATAGTATCTATGGGTATTTCAAGTAATGCATTTTTAAACATGATGGATGGAGATGGTGGGATAGTCTCAATTAGAGTAGGCGACTCTATTATATCTGGAATGGCCGATTTTTCCAACGTATCTTCTATATTTCCCTCATCATGCGTCTCCATAGGCACATATTTCACCATGAACTCTGGATCCTCCAGGAATCCTATTCTTACATTATTGGTAGAAAATTATTAGTGTTATTTACCACCAAAACTGACTAATTTTCTAACTCCAAAATATTTTATATGTTTCTATTTTTGAAAAAAATTCACACTCACAATGATTTTAAGAAATATGTGATTTTATTTTATTTGAAGTGATGTCCCCTTTAGAGAAAAAATTCATGTTGTATTAGATCAATATTGATTATATCATTGTAAATAAGGGTCCTAGTTCAATATCCTCTTCATACTAAAAAGGTGTAATTTGATAGACTTCAAATATGTCCTTTTTCACTTTTGTATGGATAGGTTTATATGTCACAAAATAAAGACACAAAATCACATTTTTAAGGGACCTTTATATTAGACAGAGTGGAAGATTAAGCTCTCATATTCTTGAAATGTGGTTAGATTGGATGAGTTAAATTGTTATGTAGAGGATTCATATATTCTATGATAAGTAGAAGGATTGATCAAAGTAGTCTCATTATCATAATCTGAGAATGGATATTTTTTAAATGGAATCTTTACTATACTTTCTTCAAAAGAATTGTTCTGATTTGGATTGAAATTTAGAAGTGAGGTGATTAGTTAGAAAAGATGAGCCAATTGATTTTATATATTATTAATTTTATTTTTTTGATCTTTCATTGGGGAAATTAACTTTTCAATATGATCATATTGCAGTAAAAACATCTTATTTGTCTTCGTGATAACATAAATCAACATATACCCAATTATTGAATCATTTTTTCAAATGAATCATCTATTTATAAATTTTTTGTAATTATTTAACTATGAAATTATTAAAATATGTATAAATAATTTTATCAAAACATGGTGGAGCATTCTCATATGGATCATAACACAGACATGAATAAAAATCATTATAATAAAAATAATTACATTGAGAACTCATAACAGGAGAATAATTATGCTTCATACCATGAGATGTGGGAATATAGAGAGGGTGTTAATTGCAACTGTATGGTGCTAACCATTCCATTTATAACCTATTAGAGTCATGAAATTTCTTACAACGACAAAAGAAATACCAAGGGTGGATCCAATTTTTTTTATTTGTTTTATTTTGAACCTAAATCAATCGATTTGAAGAATTAATAATGCAATTATTATTCTCAAAAATAGTGCTAGAATTTTTTCACACATATCAAAACACAATCAATTTTCAAATTTATTAACCTACTAACTACTATAGAACTGATGAGAAGGGTCTAACCCCTAAGAGAATGTGTATATATACTAGGAATATCCTCTCAAAAAATTTTTCAAGAATAAATGTTTTTTAATGTGATTAAAAACTAAAAATTATAAAAAAACTATTTAAAAATGATTAATTAAATTAACTAAAAATATATATAGGAACTAATTTAATCTATGGAATTAATTTGAGAATATGGAAGTGTTAGAGTTTTGATGCCCGTTCAGGTTCATGCAATGGTAAATATTTAATTTTTAGAGAAAAATATTTATTTATTCAATTATCATGCATTCCAAATTTAATAAAAATACATTCAAGTCTCATTATATGATGTTTGAAAGTTTTATAATTTTCTTACAAATCACCCATAGTTTATTTCTCTAATGTTATGAATATTTTTAATGTTATTTAAGCATTGAATCACTTGGTGAAATGGAAGGAACCATTTCTCACAAAATATAAGTTTCTATATATGTTGGGATTACTCATATGAGATCACTTATTAGGTATCCCTCATGAATGTTTGAAGTGAAATTTACAAAAAATATTAATTTTTCAATTAATATATTTATTTATTTAGAATTCATTCGCATAAAATTTATGCTTCTATCACATGGATGATCGACTTTTGGATAAATAAATTCATTGATGATCTCGCTCCCATGATTACTTATTAGTTATAAAAATAATGGGAACCACAAATTGTGTGAAAATTCAGTATAAAATTAAATAAAAACCAAATATAATTAATTTAATGAACATAAAATCAAAAAAATAATTCTAAAGGAAATAAAATATGGTTAAAAAATAATATCATTCAATTACCATAACATTCATCGCAACTCTGACACTAATAATTTTTTCCATCCATGAATACAACATGAAACATAAAATAATAAACATAATATATCACCTTGCTCATGTCATACAAAATGTCACTGCAATTAGCTGATGATTATTACAGTTTGACATATCTATCGATCCAAACTCTCACAGCACAATCTAACAATAAAGCCCATGGATCCCTGTATGTAAAGAGAACACTCATCATGCGACAAAGACTTGTATTAACCACCACTTCACACCCATCCAAAACTAATGGGTGATGTGCTACCGTATATTATGGTTTACTACCTTGTTCATCAATGGAGGCTAGGAGCATGGGGTGCAGGATGATGTACTCTCAATAGGGGGATGCAACGTCACATGTTGGTGCAGAGCATATCAGAGGAGGGATGCTAGATCATGCAGCTGACTAGAGGAGGGTGTGTTAGTTTCTTTAGGAAGGATTTAGAATGGATTGATTCATGTGATGGGTAGAGGGAGATGGTGTGTTGGGTCTTGGTGCTGGTGGAGGAGGTGATCCACCTATTGATGGTGTGCATAGAGGAGGAGACTACTAGTGGGGAAGGGTAAAGGAGATCATCGATGGTGTTGTGCAGTATAAGAGGAAAGAGGGGTGGATCCACCAGTGTTGGTGTGACCTGGTATAAGTTTTAGAGGTATCCTAGTGTTGTTGCGAGAAGGAGGAAGGCTTGGTGATGGCAGTGGAGGTAAACCTATACTGTGTTGGTGGAGGCCGACGACGCTTAGGGTTCGGACAAACCCACTCATTATGGACAAAAAAGGATGATCATGGCAGTAATCCCTTAGATATCCAAGGATAAATTCCCTTCACCTGCATGAAAAATGGGAAGATAAAAACAAAAAAAATTCAAAAATTAAACAAAATCTAATTATTTTCTCTGTTAAATAATAATAATAATAATAATAATAATAGTAATAATAATAAAATATTATTAATAATAAAATTATAACTATATTATACCATATACAAAAATTATACTACTTATAGATATAAAATAATAAAAGATAAAGTTAAAAATAAATAAATAAATAAAGATATATATGCACATATAATTTGGTGTTTTAATATAATATTCTTAGTAATTTGATAAAATTAGTATATACATACATAATAATAATAATACCAGTATTAAATTTTTGTATAATAATAATAAACTAATAATATTATATTAATATATTGTTAAATATTTTATATAAAATTAATATAAACTAATAAAAATAATAAATTACTGATAGTAATATAAAAATTAATAAAAAATTATCAAAATATATAAAATAATAAAAAAATACAAAAAGAACCTAAATCTAAAAAAATATTTAGAAAAATTAATTTTAACTATTTTAAAAAATTATTTAAATGTTTGTGAATTACTTGTTCCTTAATACACACTTAACATACAAGACATTAGAAGCCAAGATATACCTTTTCTTAGTGCAATGAAAGATCAATCATGGTTGTGACATAGATGTTTAAGACATAGCAATGTTAAAAATTTTGCTAAAATTTATAAGAAAATAATTATTAGAGTTCTACTAGAGCTTATATTTGTTTATTCTAATGTTTTCTATTCTTTTCAACATGGTAAGAAACATAAGTCAAGTTTAAAATCTATTAGTGAAGTTTCAACTTTTTATTCTTTATATTTTTTTCACATGGTCTTATTTGGTCGTAAATAAACTAGGAGTATTATTGGAAAATACTATATGTATATTTTAGTCGTCGACTACACTAGATACAATTGGGTCAATTTTATAATGAAAAATTATAAATCATTTTTCTATTTTGATTTTTTTGTATCCCATGTTAAAAATGGAAAAAATATATCTTGAGAAAGTATTCATAGTGATCATGATGGAGTGTTTATAAATTCTAAATTTGAATCTTTTTGTTGTAAATAAGGTATAATACATAACTTCTCAGCACCGAGAAATCCATAAAAGAATTTTAATTGAAGGAAATAATATAATTCTTTAGGAGATTATAATAACCATATTGAGTTAATACTCAATTTCTAAACATTTTTAGGATAATGTAGTCAGTGAATCCTATAATACTATAAAATGATTTTTACATATAACTTTTATTAATAAAACTCCCTATGAGTTGGGATAAGAAGGAAGCCAATAATTTATTACTATAATGTTTTTGGATGAAAATAATTCATCCTAACTATTGAATATAATCTATATGGGTTTTCTAAAAAATACGATGAAGGAATATTTTTAGGCTATTATTTAAAAAATAAGGATTATATAGTTTTTTTAAAAATATAAGTACTAATGAGGAAACAATACATGTTAAATTTGATGAAACCAACCCTTTTGTTTTAAAACAATCTCAACCCATATATTATGATGTTATTATAAAAATTTATTTTCAACCCATGTTTGAAATATATTCATGTGAGAAAAGAACTAAAGAAAACATTTATAAAGTTTTAACTCAAAAAGAAATTCAACCTATTGTTAAATAGCAAATTTATAAAAACCCGAGGAATCAATTAATACTTAGGAATCAACCTAGTGATAATATCCTTGGTGATGTAGATTAAGAATTTAGAACTAGAAATTCATTTCAAAATGAATTTAAACATTGAGAATTTTAAGATCAATTTGAACCTAATAACCTCAATGAGGAATTTGGTTATAAATATTGATTAAAATATATGCATGATGAACTTAATGAATTTAAGAAGAATCAAGTTTGAAATTTTGTTGAGCATCCTAAATATTCTCCGGTAATTGGTGTGAAATGGGTTATATGAAATAAATGTGATTAGAACATATTAATATTTATAAATAAAAATTGAATTTTTTCAATGAGTTATAATCAACAAGAGGTCATAGAATATGAAGAAACTCATACTTCAGTAGTTAGATTAAAGCTATTTCCATACTTCTAGCATATGTAGGATTTCTAATTTTACTCTGTTTCAAATTGAAGTGAAGGGAGATTTCAATAATTTATATATATTGGAGGATGTTTATATAGAAAACCCCATGGTTTTGCGAACACATAATCTCTAGATCATGTTTTTAGACTTATTATGCCATTTTATGGACTTAAACAACCCCCTAGAGACTTATATGATAGATTAACTAGATTTTTGTTAATTTTTTTAAAGGTAGATTTATATCCAAATTGTTATATTTATAAAGTTTTTAATGATACCATAATTTATCAAATTTATGTCAATGACATTATATTAGGATAAAATCTAAAATATCTTATTAATTCCATTTTAAATATTATGAAATCTGAGTTTGATATGAGCATGATGGGTAAAATTACTTATTTTTTGGGATTTATAATTTCACAAAAACCAAATCAATCTTTTATATCCCAACATTGGTGTAAGAACCCATAACACCCTAAGAGGGGAGGGTGGATTAATGTTTCATCCTTTTTTTAAGTTGACATATCATGTTCCCTTGTTGTTAAGAACATATTAAACCCATATAATAGAATTATGTAGTAGTTAAATATTCACATACAAATAGACAACACCTTAGTTTTACTTAGTTCATCACTAAGTGATAGTCCAAGGATCATATTATGAAAATGTGTTCATCATACCAAAATCGAATAAGATTCAAAATTTATTTGGAAATACATAAGTTTAGACAAAATCACTTTATTTCAAAAACACTACATTTACTAGATTTTAGTGATAACACACCACCTACCTCAAAAAAATTATATAAAATTTCTCTTAGCTCACTTATTTGGGTGAATTCTTACGTAGTTTAATGAATTGAAGATCACTTTAGTTGATTGATATTTTAGTATTTGTCCTTGAATAACATGATATTCTTCTTGCACCATAAACCCGAGTAGATGAACTTCGAAACACTGATAAAAAAACTGGATAATCAAAACATTATAGTCATGCAACTCAATCACTTGAATGAAACACCTATTCTTGCATAAAACTCATAGGTTTTTCATGCAATATAACTTTCACGAAACACTAATATTTCTTGAAACTTGTTCACTTGTTTTAATTGAGTTTCACTTGGTCTTCAAAGACACAAAGAACACTCTATGAATAAATTTTAATGTGCACAAATCTTCTATGCACAACTCTTTCTCATGGAAGATCCACCATATCTTCAATAGAAAAGTTACATCAAATGAAAGGGGTAGCTACATATTTATAGACACAACCAACCTTGCACAATAGTTACTTGCTCACTCTCTAACTTTTTCAAAAGTTTCATCTAGTGCTAAAAGCCTCATTCTAACGTTTACTTTAGTGAATAAGTCCTTTTCACATTCCACTAGGTGCGTAATTTCTCATGTCACACAACTCTAACTTCCATGAAATTTATTATATTTCATGAAACTCTTACATTTTTTATATTTTGATGTGATATTCTAAAAACATCACTTACAATTAACATTTTGATTCACCTTCATCCTTGCACACAAAATCATTTTTTTGAAACAAATTTATTCAACATATAATTTTTAGATACAATATTTTTAAAAACTCTTAGAAACAACGCCACCTTTAACACTAAATCAATATGCACCATAAATGAAATTTTCTAGAAAACTCCTTGATCAACCCAATGTGGATTGAAAAAAAACATAAAATAGACTCCATTTTTAGTTTCTAGCTGTGACTTGTCTTGGTTCCAATAATCTATCCCTCAGGGATTAATAGAAATCTATTAGTTAAATTCACTAAAACACTAGCCTTGAACAAAAAACCAAAATTCAAGAGACAACTAATACAACACTCTAAGTATACGTGAGAAAATATCGGTGTAAAAAACAAGAGGGGAATTAGGAATTGGGTGCTTGTGTTTTGGAATGATTAAATATATCCAAGCTAAGATATGAGAAATATCAACTATTTCCTTAGAATACCAATTTCTCATCATGTCATAGAATAATTTCATACTATTTCCTCATAACAGCTAATTCTCATAATGTAAAAAAAGAATGGCATGGCTTGTAATAATCCTTCAACCAATAAACCTTTAAAACATGAATTTCTCGATTCTCCCCATTTTGAAATAAAACCAAATAACCTATATTTTTTACTTATAGAGATAAAAAAACTCCCCCTAAATAATATATCCCCCATAAACCTACATTAATTCCACAATCAGATTAAAAAAATTAAAAAAATGGGGATAGGGGAACATCTGTAACCTCCTTATGCACCAGAAGATGGATAAACTCTAAGGATAGACCAATGTTTTTTTTGAATATATGCGCATCCAACAATTTAGTCATAATGTAAACCACTTGGTCATTGGTTCCAAAATGATCTGGTTGAATCACACCTTGTTAAATTTTTTATTTAATGAAGTGATATATGATCTCAATAAGTTTTGTATGAGAGTGCTAGACTAGATTCTTAATAATATTGATTGTTCTATTTTTATCACAATGAATCATCATCTTCTATATCAACTCATCACCAATATCAGTCAACATTTTTTTTATCCATACTAGATAATTGAAAGCCTTTATAGAAGAGATATACTCAGATTCTTCCTTGCTAAGAGTAGTTATTTTGTGTTTCTTTCTCAACCATAATACACATTTTTTTCCAATGAAGAATACTCCACCACTTTGGGACTTTATATATATCACATATCTATCCCGGTTAGCAAAACAAAATTCCAACAATTCATATATATTCCTACTGAAATGTATAAACTATAATTGAGAGTACCTTGAATATAAATTATGATTCTTTTAACTTATACCAAATTATTTTCCTTTAGATTAATTTTAAAGAGAGCTGTTAAGAATGTTTCAAACAAAATATGTGGCTATGTTTCATTTATGCACAATAAGATTCCAATGATTCATGTATACAGAGTGGGATCCAAATGTATCCCATCCTTATGATTTTCAAGTCTTTTCCCAACCATAATCACAATCAACATTGGTTTGGATTCATGTATGTTGAATTTCTTCAGAAACAATCAAGAATATTTTTATTGAGAAATAAAGTTATAATTATTTTTTTGAACCACCAGTAGCCCCATAATGTATATGAGTTCATCAATCATAGAAATTTAAAATTCATATTTAACACAATTTGAAAATTCTTCCACTGATCCCTGACTACTTCTACCAAATATAATATCATCCACATACACAAGCACCATAAATTTATCTTTCTAAGAATTCATCCTATATATATTATGGTATACACCTACTATTTTAGCTTCAAGATTCTTAATACAAGTATCCAATCAATAATAACATTCTCTTGGTTCTTGATTTAGACCATAGATATAATTTTTTAATCTACAAACCTTATTCTCATTATTTCCAATTAGTAAATCCCATTGGTTGTTCAATGTAGACCTCTTCTTCAAGAACTCTATATATGAATAATGATTTAACATTCTTTTGAAAAAATTTGTACTATCTTTTAAATGACATGGAAAGGAAAATACTGATTTACTCTTGTATAGATACTGTATCAAATGTTTTTTCAATATCATTGCCTTCAATTTTTACATATCATTTAAATAGTAAGTGTGCCTTGTTTCTGATCACATTTCCATACTCATCGAATTTGATATTAAAGTCCCACTTTGTTCCAATCACATTTTTGTTTTCAGGTCTCTTAACAAGATCCCATGTTCAGTACTTGTCAATATGATTCAATTCTTTATTGATGGTACTCACCCATGATTTATTCTTTTCTACTTATTTAAAGATGATTGGTTCTACAATTTATAGAAAGGAGGAATTTTCTCCATTCCTCATTCTCCTTGTCTATGTGGGTGTAGTCTAATCCAATTGATGTTGGATTGATCAATGAATTCTCTTCTATCTCTCCTATGAGGTTCTAATGATGTTTTATCATCCATGGTTTCATCTTTCAATTATTCATATAAATAATCATAATTTTTTGATCCTTCCACTATTTCATCATTTGAATCTATCCCTTGTCCACTTTTTTCTTCATCTTATATTATATAAGCATATGAGTTATGCTAGGTATTTATGGTTTTGTCTTTGATGATCTTGACATCAATACTTTCAAAAATTATTCCATGATGATTATTGTAACATTTTTAGGCTTTAATATTCATTGAATATCCAAGGAATATTCCATCATCTTCAACAACACCAAACCTTCCATGATTGTCTCCTTTGTTTTAGATGAAACATTTACTTCCAAAAACCATAACATACTTAATTGAGTAATTACTTCCATACCATAACTCATATAGTGTCTTGGTTTCACTACTGGAATGTGGGTTTTTCCCCACAATTACATACCAACGGTTTCATGGAACCGTTGGTAAAGGATGGTTTAGAGAAGGTTTTACCAACGGTTATAGTAAACTGTTGGTAATGATGTGTTTAAGGGGATTTTTACCAATGGTTCAATGAGAACTGTTGGGGAAAATGTGGCTGGGGGAGGTTTTTACCAATGGTTTATTAAACTATTGGTATAGTTGTGGTTGGGGAGCTTTTCCCAACAATTCTTTAGAACTGTTGGTATAGGTTTGCCCTGAAAGTATATACCAAAAGTTTTTAAAAACCGTTGGCACAAGTTTCCCCCAAATTTCCAGCTGCTCGTCCTCTCCCCCATTCAGATAAAGAACCCTAAACAGGAGCATCAATAGCCAATTTAGGCGATTTTGGATCTCCTTCTGCCGGACCAGTTTGGATCTTTGACCTCCTTCAGGTTCCTCTTCTTCATTATCTAATATTTCAGTTTTTAGATTTCTAGAATCATTACACTCATTGAAGATAGTATAATGAGACATAGGATTTTCACCACATGTGAGGAGATGAATCCATGTGATGCATCAGTATCAAAATGAGAGGATTTACTAGTAGAGGCTACTTTGATCTTACCTCTCACTATAGATCGTATTCCACCCTTCTCCATGTGGGTAGGTTTTACATAATAGATATTTCACAAACCATGGACATGTAATAAAACCTCATTATTTGGAATAGGAACACACTGATTTCTCAGTGTAATTATGGAATGGATGACACAACCACAACCACCACATCCACAACATGATCAAACATCACTTATATATCTTCATTTATGATATTGAGCTATTAAAACAATTCCAAAACTTGTTTTTGAATATGTCTATCACAAGTCACTGATAGAGGGATGGTCCAGCAGAAACACTTCATGTTGACTATCCTTCCACATGGTTGAGACTCTATTGGGTCATGATCACATGAAATGTTCTTAATGCCCCCTCTTCCACACTGTTATAGGAAAAATGAGAAACTACTACTTCAATCATGACTGTTACTCATCTCCTAGGAATCCCTAAAAAAATCCTACCACAGGATGTCGGTATACTAGTTCAATAGTCTATAATTCTATCCTATTCGCCCATGACCTCCCTCATCTTCTAATATATAAATAGTGTCTACTTCATAATTTCAGTATTATAGGTCAATATTAACACGTCATCCATGGATCATACAACATTTCAATGACTTCCCTTGAAGTGTCTCTCTCACAATATCTCATCAAAAATGTACGTTGGTGAAAAATGATGAAACTCTATAAAACATTTTTAGTACTCAATAATAGTCATGGTTCCCTACTTATAATGCATGAATTCATTCTTACTCGAATGATTTCATCTTATTTTGGGAGGAAAATGCTGAAAGAAATGATTATATCAAATGTGGAACCTCCCGATGGAAGCCAAAAGATGATGGATCACCATCTCGTGTGCCACAAAAAGTAATGTGGCACTTTCCATTGATACCCATATTACAAAAACTTTTAATGCTTGATGAAATATCCGAAAAAATGTGATGGCATGACACCGAGATAAAAAAGAATAATGAAGAGTTGGTTCACCCTGCAGATAGATTTGTATGGCAGAGATTTGATGCTCGATATCCTAAATTTTTAGCCGACGTGCATAATGCGAGACTGAGTCTTTCATGTGACTGTTTTAATCCATTTGGGCAGATTCTTACTTCGCACAGCACATGGCTGGTTTTTATACACATTTATAACCTTCCCCCTTGGCTGTGTATGAAAGAGCCTTACACTTTCTTGAGTATACTGATATTTGGCCCTTCTGATCCCGGCAATGATATAGATGTATACATGCAACCTTTAATAAAAGAGTTGAAACTTATTTGGGATGTGGGTGTGCCCACATATGATGCATGTTTGAAAGACATATTTTAGATGCGTGCTGCGCTTATGTGGATGATCAATGATTTTCTTACTTATGCAATGATGTCTGGATGGATCACTAAAGGAAAATTGTCATGTCCTATTTGTATGAAGAATACTCGATCGAGAAGACTGAAATATCATCGTAGTTTTAGTTTTATGGGACATCAATGATTTTTTCCAATGAACCATCCATATAGAAACAATCGTCAAAGATTTGACAATACTATAGAGAATGACGCTCCACCTCAGCGTATGTCTGGAACTGATGTGCTTAATGAATTGAAAGATTTCAGTTATTCATTTGGGAAGGGTGTAATGAAATCTAGAAAGAGGAAAAATGTTTCCAATGATACTTGTTACAATTGGAAGAAGAAAAGTATATTCTTTGAGTTTCCGTACTGGTCAACCAACTTGTTAAGTCATTTCTTAGACGTAATTCACACTGAAAAGAATATATGTGAAATGTTGCTTTCAATTCTTCTAAATGTCAAGGGGAAGACAAAAGATGATTTATGATCTCGGAGTGACTTGGTAGATTGGGGGATCAGACCAAAATTGCATCCTGTCTGTATCAGTGAAAATAAATGGCAAGTTCCATGTGCTTCTTATGTGATGACACCTGCTGAAAAAATCAATTTCTGGAAGTGATAGAGACTATTAAAGTTCCTGATGGCTATTCAAGCAATATATCAAAACGGGTCAACCGAAAAGAGTTGAAGCTGAAATATTTGAAGACACATGATTATCACGTCCTTTTGCATGAGTTGATTCCAATAGCAATCCGTCATCTCTTGTCCAATAATGTTAGAATCTCAGTTATTTGGTTGTGCTATTTGTTTAGAGATCTCTGTGCTAAGAGGCTATCCAAATCCTTCTTGCAATAACAATTGGCAGAGACACCATTAATTTTGTGTGAGTTAGAGAAAATATTCCCTCCATCATTTTTTACATGCATGTTTCATCTGACTGTCCATCTTCATACAGAAATACTTCTTGTAGGACCCGTTGCTTTCCGTTGGATGTATCCAACTGAAAGAAACCTGTGTACATTGAAATCATATGTTCAGAACAAGAATTATCCTGAAGGTTCTATTATGAATGGTTACTTGGATCAAGAATGTATGTATTTCTGCGCAATTTATTTGTCTGATCTTGCTATGAGAGTAAATAGACCAATGAGAAATGAAGAAGAACAGTATGGGAAAATTGAACCCAGTTTTCCATCACTTCCTCAGACAGTAGGAATTCTGGGATCATATACATTGACGAAATTAAGCCTTGAAGAGCGAGAGATGGCACACCACACAATGTTGTTCAATTGTGATTTGTTCGATGAGTATATCAAGTAAGTAAATTGTACATTTATCTCTTATCTTATCTCTTGTAATTTTAAATATTTGTTAAACTATTATTATTTTTATCTACAGAGAATATAAAGAATTGATATATAGAAAGAATCATTCTTTATCTTTGAGAAGGAAATAGACTTTGCATAGAAAAGAGTTTTCTTCTTGGTTGAAATTGAAGGTAAAAATATTTCTATAATAACTAAATAAAAATAATATTTAATTAATTTTACTATTTGTTTATATTTCAGGTATCGAGTTTTCTTGCTGACTCTGTTTCTGAGGAAACAAGAGCTTTGGCTTTTGGTCCTAATACCATGGTTCGTGCTTGTAAATCACTTGTGATCAATGGATACAAATTTATTATCACTGAACGAGCAAGAAACATGAGAACACATCATAATGGTGTTATGCTAACTGCCACAAAAGATTGTTATGCCAGTTCATCGGATACTAGACCTCGTTATGAAAATGTTTCTTATTATGGTGTCGTGGAGAAAATAATAATTTTGGATTATTACTCACATGGTCGAGTCACGATGATGAAATTTCAATGGTTTGATTCAATAACGAGGCAAGGCACCTTTATCGATGATTGTGGATTTCGAGTTATTGACATGACTCGCACTCCTACCACCGATGAACCATATGTATTAGCATCAATGGTGAAACAAGTTTTTTATGTCAAAGATCATCGTCATCCTAAATTCGGTGTAATTATTGAAGTAAATCCCAGACATGTTTTTGATGATGGTGATGATGAATTTGACACTATCCCTACTGAAATTGGAAGCAATTCATTTATTACTTATGATGACGCCAATAACTCAATTGTCAGAGTTGATTGTCAACCTGAAGTTGTGGTGGGAAATATATAGAATCATACAGTCGTGTTCTCACCTACATGTTTCACCTACATCATTCAGAGTGTGTATCCTTGTACTTACCTTCAAACCACCATAAATCTTCTTTTACTTTATGTTTTTTTATCAGAATGGTTTTTCTATATATTTTTTTGGGTTACACATTAGTTATCTGTTTTTAATTACTTCCATATTTGTTTTCATTGCAGGAAATGACACCCATTGAAGAGAGGCAATGGAAAAAGATGACAGATAATAATCATCGCATGATACAGATGGGTGTTCCTCCACTCATCCCTTTTGTGAGTATTTTATTTAAAATATAAATATTTCAATAACTTATAATATCATGTGTTTACTTATGTGTTAAATTTTTTTCAGGATCGACCCCCTAGACGAGAGATATCTGATGAGGAGCCTGATATTGATCCCAGTAGAGTGGCTGGTGGTAGGAGGGGGGTGGTGTCATAGATGGACGATCATCTAGTGGGCCCGGTACTGAGGTCGGTGGTACGAGAGCTCGTGGGGCGAGAGTTAGACGATCCACCACCACCGACGTATCTTCTTCACCCCATTTTGATCCTGGTGTGTCTCCAGGGACACACGGGATATTTAGACCTCCGATGTTTACACTACCAGTTGGCCAGACGTCTATGCCATCATCTTTTGCTTCTGGTTCATTATCCCCGAGCTATTATATTCCACCTTCTTTGAATCCTGATGCGACATAGTATGCGGATGAGGAGTGTACACTGAGGGACACTCTACCTGTACAAGATATTCCTTTAGCTTTTTCACATCCAGTGATGCCCATTGATCTGACTACCAAAGGTATATTTATCTGACTCTATCAAATTTTTATACCAAAATTTATTTTATTATAACTTTTATTGATATTATTTTTCTTTAATAACAGATTCATCTATAGATAAGAGGTGGGGGAGGGGACTAACTCTATTGCGTGCAGTATGGAACCTCCAGACACAGTTGATGGTTGAATATAATGCTGATGGACAAATGATTGAGAAATCTGGGCAGGAATGTCGGGGTTTTTTGGCGACAATAGAAAAATACTCCGATATCATTCCGGTCAGCCCTCTCTCTTGGAGACAACTGCCACATGAAGTCAAAGATAACGCGTGGGCACAGATATGGGTAAAAAATCTATTAGATTTAATGTAGTATTTTTTTTTGTATTTATATAAACTAATATATTGGGTTTTAGCTTCAGTTTAACTTCCCTGATGGTGAAGGTGCATGACTTAAAAGAGTTGGGAGAGCTTTGGAGAGCTTATAAGAAAGACCTATATGTTGGCTGGTGTGATAGGGTGGGCACAGATTTAGAGACTTTACCTATCATGGATGACTACCTGATAGAGCAATATCGCCAAATGATTACCCATTGGGCGACTGCCAAATTTAAGGTATTAATCTCATTTGAGGTATTTAAATAAGAGTTCTCATATTTTTTATTAATATAATCTTATTTATTATTAAACATTATTTAGGAATCTTCTAAGAAAAAAAAACATTGATTCAAAGCAATACCTCCACACTTTGGGGCGCACAACTATGTCAGATCATGAGAGGCAACTGGTACGATATAGTTGTTTATAATTTTTCTTTAGGAATTTCCCTTTTTATTATTTCCTACTTAAATTATGTGATTTATTGAATATTGAATATATAATTATACTTGCACTTTATATTGTTTCAATGTCATTACAGAAGCACAAATTGAATATTGAAGGACGTATCCCTTGAGCAAAATTGTTTTGCTCGAGTAGAAGAAAAAAAGATGGAACTGCGGTAAATGAATCAACCCAAGAAAAGATTGTAAGTTTTAATTTGTTTATTTCAAAGTTTAATATCTATTTTGAAATTTATTAATCTATTAATATTTTTAAAAGGCTGCTTTAGAGGCTCTTGATGCCCAGGAGCCTGACAATTTTGGGCCGCACGATCATTTATATCAGGTTTTGGGAGAGGAGCACTCTGGTCGAGTACACTGCCGACCTGGTAAGAATATAGTCCCGACGAGGTATTCGTCCTCTCCAGGTATCCATTCTAGTATGACTAAGTTGGAACATGTCAAAGAGCAAGCAATAAAATATGATAAATGGGTCACAGAGTTGGAAGTACAAGTTCAAATGAGGGACAAAGAATTTATGAAACTGATGAAAGATTTATCTTTATCACTTCCACCAGAGACTAGCGTGGCTTTTCATACATTTATGTCGTCAATGGGTGCATTATATAATGCACCAGGTGACAGCTCTAGTGGAGATCGAGATCATGACGTTCCTGGTGATGACGAGGATGCTGAAGAGGACGAGGGCGAGGATGAGGATGAGGACGAGGGTGAGGATGGGGCCGAGGGAAAGGATGGGGCTGAGGGTGAGGATGGGGCTGAGGATGAGGATGAGGCCGACGATGAGCATGGGGACGATGACAAGGATGATGACGAGGACAAAGATGGCGGCGAGGATGAGGCCGATGATGATAGTGGTGATGATGATGGTGATCAGGGGAAGATTGATCCATTTTATTTTTGAATTCTGTATAACTCTTTATTTTTGAACCTAGTCTTCCACTCTGGGGTTTTCCTCTTCTTCATAGGGAAGTTGTTATCAGATCTCTTTTTTGCACTTGATTCTTATTGTATGATTAGTCTACTACCTTGACCTTTAGTATTCCTTGGTACTGTGATTCCCTGTATGATATCTGGTTTGATAAGTTAATATGGATATATTAATATTCAAAAACAATCACTCAAAATTAGTGGTGTCCATGGGCCAGGTCGGGTCGGGTCGGGTCATGGGTGTTCTAGGGCCTAAGTACATATGGTAATCCATAAGTAAGATTTAGGGCCTAAGGACCTGACATGAAAAATTATGGGTTTTAGATCCATGGGTAATATTGGGGGTTCATTTTAAAAATAATAAAATGAGGGTTTTTGAGGTGGAAAATGATTTACTAGGTGATGAATTACCTTGGTTAAAAAATATAAATAAGTGTGTGTTTTTTGATTTTGATAAATGGATTTTAATGATAATGAAATATTTGTTAATTTCTTTGGTTAAAAAATTTATTTTTAACATTTTTATTCTCTATTTTATATATTTTCATTGATTAGAAATATAATTTACAAACAAAAAATATCCAATTACTTATAATATTTATATGTATTAAATTGATTAATTTTGAGAAATTTTTATATTTTCATTTGTGATGTGTACGAGTCAACCCCGCCTCAATCTGAGGGCCGGTGTGGCTGGTACCACTAAACCTGTCTTTCTTTTGTTTAAAATGGATGCACTTTTAATTAAAATAAACGACATATGGAAAACTGACCAAACACATTTGGATTATGTTGAAACTTTAGGAAAACAATCCATGGGTCATTTAAGACGTGTACGAGTTAACCCCGCCTCAATCCGAGGGCCGGTGTGGCCGATACCACTCAAAGTGTCTCACTTTTCTTTGAAATGGACAACAGTTTAAGTAAAAACAACAACTGACATATGGGAAATGGACCAAACGCATTAGTATTCTATTGATACTTTAGGAAAAGTATCCATGGGTCATTTGCGTCATGTACGAGTCAACCCCACCTCAATCTGAGGCACGATGTGGCTGGTACCACTCAAACTGTCTCACTTTTATTTGAAATGGACATGATTTTAAGTGAAAACAACTACCAGCATACAGAAAACTGACTAAATGCATTCGGATTCGGTTGAAACTTTAGGAAAATGATCCATGGGTCATTTGTGACGTGTACAAGTCAACCCCACCTCAATCCGAGGCGCGGTGTAGCCGGAACCACTCAAAGTGTCTCACTTTTCTTTGAAATGGACAACAGTTTAAGTAAAAAACAACAACTGACATACGAGAAATAGACCAAACGCATTCAGATTCTGTTGATACTTTAGGAAAAGTATCCATGGGTCATTTTTGTCGTGTACGAGTCAAACTCGCCTCAATCTGAGGCATGGTGTGGCCGGTAACACTCAAACTGTCTCACTTTTATTTGAAATGGACATGATTTTAAGTGAAAACAACTACCGACATACGGAAAACCGACCAAACGCATTCAGATTCTGTTGAAACTTTAGGAAAACGATCCACGGGTCATTTTTTATGTTTACGAGTCAACCCCTCCTCAATCCGAGGGCCGGTGTGGCCAGTACCACTAAAAATGTCTTTCTTTTGTTTAAAATGGATGCGCTTTTAATTAAAATAAACGACATACAGAAAACCGACCAAATGCATTCGGATTCTGTTGAAACTTTAGGAAAACAATCCATGGGTAATTTTTGACATGTAAGAGTCAACCCAAACTCAATATGAGGGCCGGTGTGGCCAGCACCACTCAAAGTGTCTCACTTTTCTTTGAAATGGACAACAGTTTAAGTAAAAACAACAACTGACATGCGAGAAATGGACCAAACGCATTCAGATTCTGTTGATACTTTAGGACAAGTATCCATGGGTAATTTGTGTCATGTAAGAGTCAACCCCGCCTCAATCTGAGGCACGGTGTGGCCGGTACCACTCAAACTGTCTCACTTTTATTTGAAATGGACATGATTTTAAGTGAAAACAACTACCAGCATACGGAAAACCGAGCAAACGCATTCAGATTCTGTTGAAACATAAGGAAAACGATCCATGGGTCATTTGTGACGTGTACAAGTCAACCCCGCCTCAATCTGAGGGATTTTGTGGCCAGTAACACTAAAATTGTCTTTCTTTTGTTTAAAATGAATGCGCTTTTAATTAAAATAAACTACATACAGAAAACCGACCAAACACATTCGGATTGTGTTGATACTTTATGAAAACGATCCATGGGTCATTTTTTGACATGTATGAGTCAACCTCGCCTCAATCCGAGGCACGGTGTGGCCGACACCACTCAAAGTGTCTCACTTTTCTTTGAAATGGACAACAATTTAAGTAAAAAGAACAACTAAAATACGGGAAATGAACCAAACGCATTCAGATTCTGTTGATACTTTAGGAAAAGTATACAAGGGTCATTTTTGTCGTGTATGAGTCAACCCCGCCTCAATATGAGGCACGGTGTGGCCGGTACCACTCAAACAGTCTTACTTTTATTTGAAATGGACATGATTTTAAGTGAAAACAACTACCGGCATACGAAAAACCAACCAAACGCATTCGAATTCTGTTGAAACTTTAGGAAAACGATCCATGGGTCATTTGTGACATGCACGAGTCACAAATGAAAATGGATTTTTCATTTACATGAAAATGAAAATGGATTTTTCAGTGTAATCTGCTTGGTCCGAAAGCATGAACCAAACAGGCTGTGAGACATAATATCAGTAGGCATCCACCACAAGATTTGTGCCCAAATTTTAGTGAATATACATGTATAAAAGAAAGGTACAAAATTAAACATAGTATAAAGAAATCAACAACCATTAAATATTGAATTAAATAATAGCTAAAACTTTCCTTAGAGACATCAATATCTTGACTAAATTCATGTCACTATCTTGACCTCAGGAAAAAAACACATCCTCTTCCTCAGGCATCACAGTCTCTCCCTCAATGATATCACAATCTCACCCACATGTATCATATGTAATTAATCTATTAACAGTTAAAAATAAGTACCTCATTTAATTTAAATTATTACATCGCAGACTATTATCAACACACCTCATCTAATATAACTATTACATGGCATAATAATAATCAAATCACCTCATGTAATCTTACTATCACATCGCTTTTTAATAATCAATAATCCATCCTAAACAAAAAATGTAATAGAAGGAATTATGAATCTAAGGCGTCATGGGCCAATAGCTCTAACAAATTAATCATGGGAAACACAACCATGTGGTTCCCTATCTCAAATAAATAACCTTAATAACCTAATCAACCAATATAATATGATAATCATGGTGTAATTCCAAGTCATGTATACTAAAAACATGGGTATATGAGTTTTAGGCACATATAATTCTTGACAAGACAACATATAGGCACAACCCACCTACCTCGTAGTCGTGAGAATAATATTGTTGAATATCGGATCTTGATTCATCCTAGATCATTGAAAATCAACAAAAGATTCATAAATTATCAAATCTATATTTATAAAATGAGGAGATGAATTAGGAGGATAGGATTAAGGTGAAGGGAGAACTCATTGGTGGGATCCCAATACACCTTCCAGAGTTATGATTGGACATTGATAGGAGAATCAGTGGCTCAGAGAATAATTGTCGCTCCTGGCCGAACTTGGATGAACCAAGGTCAAAAGAAGTTAATTCTGTAAATGAGACATGACCCCTCTCCCTTATATTAAATAAAAAATAAAATACACGACATTTCCTTTAACAACACACACTGTGTATAAGCTTTTACTGGGCCTCACCTTAAGAGGCACGACCACGACACAACATGACTTGGTACATGGATGAGACACGACCTGTACGTGGTCTGGAAAGGACATCAATGTTCGTGGTGTGTACACTGATGTACATGGCTTGTACATCAAAATTCCCCAATTTTACATTTTCCTCAAAGAAACCCGAATAAAAAATCCATACATGGAAATGGGGAATTGGGTTCTTACAGTTTGATTATCACACCATAGATCTTGTTTCTATCTCAACCAAGCACCAAAATCATTGGTTTCTTCAATCTAGTGGTCTAATATCACATTACGATCTTAATAAAGCCTTATGTTTCATCGACCCCATGTAACAGATCAATGATAGATCTGAAGCAAGCCAAATTTGTTTATTTCTCTCTTTTTGGTCATTATTTGGCTTGGAATCTCTAACTAATGATTTTTATCATGTTTTATTCAGTATCACATTATAATATTCGCACATTCAGGTTTTATTCAGCTTCATAATGCATTTGATTATAGATTTTCTCATTACTAATGACCTCAACTGAAGGTTAATATCTTTAATAATGTGTAAATTATTTGTTCCAACTTTTATTTCTTGTATCAATTAGTTGTTCACATTCAATATATCATTACTTGTTAATATTACATTAAAATTATTTTATACAATATTTCATGCTAAGGAGTATTATTGAGGTGACAAGATATTGGATGTTGTGTGTTTCTACATTGTCATTTAGTTTAGTGAGTTGGGTTTTAAAATTAGTTTGCATTGATAATACAACATGTTCATTTTGGTTTTGAAAATGTTGGTGCATGGGAGAGTTGAAAAATCCATTTTCATGTAATTGCATAACATGAGATGGTTTTTTAATGGGTTTTCATGAAAATGGATTTTTCATTTACATGAGCTGAAAAATCCATTTTCAAGTCTGTTTCAAGTCTGTATGCAGGTGTACAGTAGAGGGGCTACTGGAGGGAGGGGGGCTGCTGTGTGCAGTTCTGGAAAAACTCTTTACCAACAGTTATAAACCGTTGGTATAAGGGTGCTGGGATTTTGGAAAAACACTATACCAACGGTTTAAAACCGTTGGTATATGTGTTCTGTATTTCTGGAATAACCTATACCAACGGTTTTAAACCGTTGGTATAGGTGTTGCTGGAAAACCAATACCAACGGTTCTAAACCGTTGGTATAGGTTTTCCTGAAAATCACATTACCAATGGTTTAAAACTGTTGGTATAAGACTTCCTTAATTTCATTACCAATGGTTATAAACCATTGGTATACATTGGGTTAAATTTATATAACCCATATACCAACGGTTTGGATCAAACCGTTGGTATAAGTCTTTCCTCACGGCTTACTAGCCAACGGTTTGGAAAACCGTTGGTATAGGGTATACCAACGGTTTACTGGCATATACCAACGGTTTTTAACCATTGGTATAACCTTCTTTTCCAGTAGTGTTTGTATCATAAAATCCACTATTCAATTTTGATTGTACACCACTACTTGAACAACCTATTTCTAGTAATGATGAGAAATATGACTCTCAATCGGTATAATTCTAGCCATATTGTTCACCTATTTATTTATGCTTTCAATAAATCCATTTTTCAATGGTGTCTTGATGGAATCCACATCATGCATTTGTCCATGTTTTTGAGGTAATTTTTAAAATAAATGCATTTGTATTATACTCCCTTATCAGATCATAGAATCTTGATTTTTCAGCTAGTTTCATTATTATATATTCGATAATAACTTTTCATGCAATCAAGAACTTAATGCTTCCTATGTATAATAAGTTCACAATAAATTACACTATAATCATCAATAAAAATAATTATTTAACTCTATCCATATGTGAAAACCACATTTATTGGACCATATATGTATGTGTGGATAAGATCAAGAATATTCAATGCCCTTTTTTTCTTCAGTTGATATGAACTCCTGACAATCTTTCCTTGAATTTATGCATCACATGTCTCTTCTCAATCAAGATTTAGATTGGGAATTTCAAAAAATATCTTAATCCTAGATATATATTCCATGATTTTTTGATTAATGTAACCCAACCTTCAATACCATATGTTGCTTTCATCTTCAACTGTTAAGTAACAAATGTTCTCTTTTCTGTCAATTTGGTATAAATTTTCATCTATTCTTAATTATTTGTCAAGTTAATTACCTATATTTTCTATGATAGTTTACCCATTTTGATTAAATTTCACTATCATTCCCATTAAAATTTTGAATCACACATAGAATATTGTGACTCAAATCATATACATATAGAAATTCAGTTTTCCTTAGCTCGTCATTTTCTAGTTATGTACATACACTACCTTTGATCTTTAAAGAACCATCATGCCGAAATCTCACTATTACATCGTCAATTTTCTTAATATTATTCAAAAAATCTACATTAACTACCATATGGGATGAGAATCTTCTATCAAGAATCCTGGTGCAACTGTTATATATAGCTTTGAGGTCTATTTCTTCTAGGTTGGATCTCTAACTTTTCTTCTTTTCCTTCTATGGGATACCTTTCAGTAAAGGAAAAAGATGGGATTTCCAATCTATTTTCAATATGAATGGGTTCATCGTATTCATATTATTATTCTAGAAGAGAATAATAATTTTGGAGAGATATTCTTCTTGGTTGACGAGTATTGACCTGTCTCAAAGATTTTTATTTATTATTCCAACCTTTCCTGCAACTGAAATAAATAAATTTATTTCCATAGTTAGAACAATGAAAAAAATATCCATATAAACTATTTATTATATATAATGAATTATATTTCCTCATTATCCTTTGTTCAATTCTAGGTACTTCCCCATTTATATATATGTTTCCTCTTTATAGTAGAACATGTTGTGGCCTAGAAATCCACAAAATTAACACTTCATAACATGAAAAATATTCTTACTAACATTCCTCCATACGCCCATTATTTTTTAATTATTTTGATTGGAGAACCATTCTAGTTACTTTAGGATTATTTTCTTATCTCTTTTCTATATGATTCAAATATTTTTTTGTTGTGACATTGGGTGCCTTTGTAATTTGTTCAACTTTCTTCTACCCTTTATTCTGTCTCATCCTTCTTCTAGAATTTTATTTTTTTGGATCATAGAAAATTATAGTTTTTCCCATACATGTGGATCTCTGATCATTAAATTCATTCTCTAGTCCTTCATAACCACATTTATCTCTTTCTAACATCTCTTTATCTGAGAATTTTTCAAAATGTAATTTCTTTTTTTGTTTCCCGTGATTTTTATTCATTTTATAGTTTTCTCCATAGAGGAATAAATTCTTCATCATGTCCATAAAATCTCTTATAATTATCCTCATATATGGATGTAAGGTAATTGATGAATATTTCCAACTATTAAATCCTAATATTAAATCCCACAACTTCTTTCAGGATTTTAATAGTTGTTAAAAGTTTTCTTCCCCTGATTCTAGTTGATCAATTTCTACTTCAAGACAAATAACATAATCTAATGACTCTTTTAGAATGGACCTCATTTTACTATTTCTTTTTCTTTGAGTTTATCTTTAGTGAAACACATCACCTTTAAATAGATTTGATTATAAAGTTATGTAGTAATAGAATTTTGTGCTTTGTAATCTACATGGAGAATTTTTTTGATTTTTTAGTCACAGAAAGACCAGTATTATCAGTGACCTAAATACCTTGAGTTTTGGAAAGGAGCACATCCATCCCAAGGTATATCAGATGAGCTTTCATCATGTTATTCCAAATCTGTAAGTTTCTTCTATCAAATAGAAGACTGCCCTGACATTCAATGAATTATCCATGAAAAAATCAATGGAAATATTTAACTCCAATAACCTATTTTTTAGGATGTCACTTATACGACATTGAAACAACCTGATACGGTAGAGATGAATCAGTGTGTAATTTTTTATAAAGTTATGAATTTTGTTATTGAATTTGTAGGGACTTGTTAAACCTTTCTAAAGGAATAATTCGGTAATTATACATTCACATGTAGAGACACAACATAATAGTTTTACTTGGTTCACCACTATGGGATAGTCTAAGGAGCATACACCAATAGTGTGTCGGTCATACCTAAATACACTAAGCATCATGATTTTGTTGGGGAATACCAATGTTCACACACAACCACTCTATATCATACACAATGCCTTTACAATATTTTAGGGACAACACACTGCCTCCCTTAGAACACTTCCATCGAATCTTCTTAGCTCACTACTTTGGGTTAAGTATTACTTAGTTTAATGAATTGAAGGAAGATTCAGTTGATTGGAATTTTAATCATTGTCCCTGAATAGAATGATACAAATATTTCAATATAAATATAAGTTGATTCACTTGAATGGATTGATCAAATAAACTGGATAATCAAAACCTACTTGTTACACAACTCAATCACTAGCACCTAACACCTATAATTGTACAAAAATTTTGGGGTTTTCATGAAATATAAATTTTGTGAAACACTTATATTTTGTGAAACAAGATCAAGATTTTCAGTTGAGTTTCAATTCATCTTCATAGAAACAAGAAACACTCTGTGTGAAAGTTTTAATACACGCAACTCAACTTCCCACAACTCTTTCACATGACAGAGCCACCGGATATTCGATGGGAAAGTTACATCAAATAAAATTGGTAGCCACATATTTATAGGCATAGAGAACCTTACATGAAAGTTCCTTGTGAGCCTTCTACTATACACAAAAGTTTCTTATGGTGTTAAAATCCTCGTTCTAACATCACCTTTAGTGCGTAAGTTATTTGTGCGCCTCGAACTATGAACATAACTTACCCTATCATGAAACTCTAAATTTGATGAAAATATTTCCAATATTTTGTTGTGATGATATTAAAACATCAATTTTAGGAAAAATTTATATTCAACTTCATCCTTTCATGAATCATCCTTTTCCTGAAACAACTTTATTCATCCTCCAAATTTTAGACCAAAAAATTTGGCATACACGGGTAAACAACACCACCTTCAACACAGATGCCATATCCATTGTAAAAACTATTGTCTTTCAATCTCTTTGATCAACCCATTGTTGATTGAAAATAAACAAAAAATAGACTCCATTTATAATTGCTAACTATGAAATACCTTGGTTCCAATAATAATTATATAAAATATATTCCTAAAAATTTTGTACATGTCAATAAAAAATAATTAGTACTCCCATAGGAGCCTCAAATACTTTCAATATTGATTAATATAGAAATCTAGTTAATTAAAATATTTTTAGTGGAATTATTGGTAGTTTACTATACCTAACATCTAGTTAAACAAATTTAATTCTTGTTTTATGGTTTTGTGGAAGATATCATGAAAATCATAAAGAATCCCATATTAAATATGTAAAACATTTATTTTGTTATCTTAGGGGAACTATGGATCTTTTTTTATTTTATTCATCTAAAAATTATTTCAAACATAAATTTTTTAGATGCTGAAATTGGTGAATGTAAAATTGATATAAAAAGTAAATCTAGAAGATTTCATTTCTTAAAATATTCTTTAGTTTTTTTGTAAGAAAAAACATTCAATAGAACTTTCCACTATTTAAGTAGAATATGTAGAATCTGAATGTTTTTGTACTCCAGTGTTGTGGATGAAACACAAACTCACTTTTTTGGAATGAGTTTTAGTAAAAATAAATTTTTTTGTGATAAAAAATTTCTATATATTTAAGTAAAAACCTAGAACTTCATAAACAAGAAATTAATATAAATACCGAACACTGTTTCTTTTGAGATCACAAACCAAAAATAGATATAATTTTTAAATTCATCAGAACACATGGAATACTTTCTGATATTTCTAAAAAATCCATCAATTCTAATAGGTTGGAATATATTTAACAAAATATAGGAATAGTCCATACAGAATGGTCATTCATAACTTCTTCATGTTTAAACCATCTATTTATAACAATGAACTACTTTATAAATGGGGAGTATATATTATCTTTAATTTTTATAAAATACAATGATTTTATAAAAACTTTTTTTTGTAAAATCATTATTTTTTTTTATTTTTTTTAAAAATCATTTTTTTAAAAATTCTTAAGAAAAATTTTTTGTTTGGAAATTATTTTAGAGAAATTTTATTTAGAAAAACAAGAAGAAGATTATACTAATAAACTTTACTACTAAAAGATAATAATTTTAAACTAAGATTTAATTTCTAATATTTAGTCTTTACAATATATTATGTCATTATATTTTATGCTATTTATATATTTTTTATTTTTTCCCCTTTCTTAAATTTTTTAAATACATCAATTTTATTTAGAAAATTCTTCATCTTATTTTTTATTTTAAAACATAGATATTTTAGAAAAATATATTAAATATTTCAAAAAAAATTATAAACCATTGGTTTATGAATTACTTTCTCACAGAGTATTTAGATTATCAGAAGTTGAAGATCGACCTATCTAAGCCCTATAAATAGGAGTTTTGGTCACAACTCCTTCTCAACCGGTTTTTTTCTACTACAAACTCTCACCACACAGGTTATCTTCTATCCATTTTTTTAGATTCATCCATTTATAGTCATTTTTACATTTAAGAAATATGTAAACTCCAAAATATTTTGAAAACATGGATATTATAAAGGAATGGTTTATATAGAAATGATAGATCAATAAATGTGTTTTTTTATTGATGAATATGATTATCTTCCAATACTGGGATGATATTTGTGTTGAAAAATAATATTTTGATCTTCACTATCTGAATTTATTATGTGAATACTATCCTTTCAGTGAAGAAGAATGTATGAAATTCATATATTTAAATTTGTTCAAATATTGTTACAATATAAGTATTAAAAAAGTAATAGATCTAGTTGATGTTCCTATTTATAGTGAATCCAACATTATTAACCATAAGTTTGTAGGTAAGTTGGAATCCTTTTTGAAGTTGAAGGAAGATAAATTATTGTATTCTTCATATGAGAAAGTGAGAAAAGTATATAATATTTATATGAATGTAATGGTAGTTGCGTTGTGGATGAAAAATTATCTAATCCCAAGAAATGGGGATAAAGAAACATTTATAGTATATGATATCTATGTTTTTATTATTTTTTCCACATGAAAAAGTTCAATTTAGTAAACTTTGTTTTTTATATATGGATGTTGTAAAGAAAAAAACAATCAAGTCGAAAATTCATCTATTTACAAGTTTTATAAATATAATGTTGGTAAACATTATTAAAGTTAAAAATATTATGAATGTGGAAAAAACCATTTGAGAAATTTTTTTCTTTATTAGTAAAGACAAAATTAATAGAACGAATGTTGTGTATATACCTAAATTAAATATTTTTTTGGATAAGTCAAAAAAGTTGCATCCAAATATAAAACAAAAATTTTAAAGTAAAATGTTAAGGAAAATAATAAAGAAATATCTTCTCTACCACATATATAAAATAAAGTGAAAACTGAAATACCCAGATCAATATAAGCTCACTAAGAGGGGAGGGGTGAATCAGTGATCCCCTGAAAATTTTCTTTTAATGAATTGATTTAAATTTAATTTCAATTCAACATATGAGGCTGGTTAAGGCCTTGATCCACTTCTATATATCCCTTATCCTTACATCAAATGTTGTTATAAAAAAAAGCACATAACACATGGATTTACAAGGTTTGGTACAAAGACCTACTCCTTAAAATGTTGGTTATTCTCCTCAACACGGTTTCTTCACTTTATCAATTGATGATTACAAATATAAATTGGTTAAACCCACCAATTACAAGCTAGTTAAACCACCCAGAATCCAAATATAAACAAATCCTTCTTCTTTGATAAAAAATGGTCAAACCCCGACCCTGACCCCCAGCTTCAACTTCTCTCTTTAGATGGTTTGATCCACATTAGGATGATTTCAAAATCTTACTCCACGAGCTTGTAGGATCTGAATTGATGTTGTATTTGTTCAATTTTCTTCAATAATTTCAGATAGAAATTGTTGGTCTTGCTCAAATTTCCTGATCACCAATAAGAATTTGTTGTCTCAGTGCAACAAATGCTCGGGATAAGATTTATTCCTTTCAATTGAAGTCCCAGCCTCATTAGCTTTATGTGTATATCATTTATGGATTACATATCTTTCAAATCCCATCCACATTAGGTTCTTTCCACACACAATCACTTTTTATATGTTTAAGTATGTTATGCATGTGAATGCAACCATTTGCATGAAAATGGTGTGAGTGGGTTCTTCTTCTTCTCAAAGGGTAGTGTATCCTTACACTATCCTCCATTTTCACAAGTTTTCACATAAGGGACATGGCTCTTAAATCATGCACATTATTTTCATTTGCATCATGCATGTGCACTGCCTTAGTTTGAGGTTCTCCTTATCACGAAAATAGAAGCATCCTCCTTCGTGAACTAGGGAGGTGTGTGGTCTCAGTACACTGCATGAACCAGGGAGGTTTGAGGTCTTGCTCCGCGCGAACTATAGAGGTCTGTTGGATTCTCCTTCACACAAAGGGTGCAGATGCTTACTTATTCACCTGGGAATTGAGCTACATGGGATTCTCCATCGTGAACTAGGAGGTGCTTCACAGTTATTCTCCTTTGCGAGGTACTTAATTCTTCGCGTATCAAGGTTGCTTCGAAGATCTTATCCTTCGCAAACCAGAGGGCTGAAAGATTTGCTCTATTTTGTTTGAAACACTACACCAAAAACTGGCAAGGGAAGTGCTACCCCTTTATTAGCACTCAAAAAAGCGCTAATAAAGGGGACCCCTTTATCATCTCTTCTTTTAGTAGCACAAATAAATGGGGGCTTTATCAGTGCTGAAAAATTCTATATTTCAAAAAAAAAATCTGGAAAAATAAATTATTCTTATATAATTATATTTATATTGATATAAATATAATATATATTTTTTTAATATGTTCTAGATACGTTTAAATAGACTATTACATTTAATATATAAGAAATTTAGTGAAAATGGATTCAAAATATTCTAAAAAAATATTATTAATTAATAATTTTCTAATTATTATTGATTAAAAATCATTTAATAACAATTAAAGGAAACAAAAAAAATGAAAACAACTAATAAAAGATCTAAAATATGTTGAAAATGTAACTCAAACTTCAAACGGCCATAACTTTTGATCCGGGTGTCCTTTTGAGCTCTACAACATATCAAATCAAAGCCTGCGATGAGATCTACACGCTAGCGACCCAGGAAAAGCCTCTATCACATTTTTAGAGCCCAAAAAAGGCCAATAAGGCCTCTAAAACTGAGTTTTTAGTCGGGATAACCTGATTTTTTAACATTCAAACAAGTATTACATCTGATCTGGATGTCCGTTAGGCCTTTACCACATATTATATCAAATATTGTTTCATTTTATTTGATTTTACTAGTTGTGGAGATGAAACAGAATTATAGATTATAAGTTATGTTCGTTTTAACATTTTATGGCTTTTCAAATACACATATATATGTATTTATTCATAAATATTTATATGTTTGTGTGTGTGTGTGGGTGTCTTTGTGTGTGTCTGTGTGTTTTATATATGTATATATGTATTTATTTCTTTAATTACTTATAAACACACATCAAAAATATATTTTTTTCATAAATATATTTAAAACTAATCTTATATGTATATTCAATGTCTTTTCAAATACACATATATATGTATTTATTCGTAAATATAAATGTGTTTGTGTGTGTGTGTGTCTCTGTGTGTGTCCGTATGTTTTATATATCTATGTATGTGTGTTGTATATATCTATGTATATATGTATGTATGTATTTATTTATTTATAAACACACATAAAAAACATATTTTTTCATAAACGTATTTAAAACTAATCTTATATGTATATATTAATATACATATAAATATACATATAAAAAATTATAACTAAAATAAATATATAAATATATTAATATATGAATTAATATATATATACTAATATATGAATACATATATTTATATTAATATGAATTTATATCAATATATGAATAAATATAACTATATATATATAGATATATCATTAAATAGAGAACAAAATGAAATGGAATAGTGGTAAAGGTGCAGTCGCGAAAGGGGGAGGTCCCTGGTTCGAGTTCGGGTGGAAGCAAAGGGGGTGTGCGCGTATGAGGATGTGCGGGAAGGGCAGCGTGCAGGAGAACTCCTAGAGCTGATAAAAGCACTCCCCCATATTATTTCTAATTATTTTTATTATTTTTAATTTTTTTGACCCTTATCAGTGCTTTTTAAAACCGATCGTAAAGGACCCTTTTATCAGTACTAAAAAAAAGTGATGATAAAGGGGTCTTTTATCAGTGCTTTTTTTAGCACTGATAAAAGTTACCTTTATCAGTTCTTTTCGAAGCGCTGATAGAAGGGACCCCCTATATTAGCATTGAGCTTCACAGTTCTTTTTTAGTGCTGTTAAATCCTTTTTTAGCACTGATATAGGCCGTTTTTGTAGTAATGAAAAGAGAAATTTCATGAGATTCAACAACACTAACTCTTTCTTGAAGGATCTCTATTTATAGACGAGGTTCACCAATCCATTTCCTTCAAATATCCAGAAAACATGCCGTGGGATGCAAATATTTGAATGCCTGAGATCATCAGTTTGAATATTTCCAACATGGGATGAGATTTTTTGAATCTCTTGGTCCAGTTCTGTTCAAAACATCTCTTTAATTTATGGAGGAAACATCACATTCATGAATATACAAATGCATGAAAACCATCTACTCGAACATCAAACGACCCATGTGGCCTCGACAACTTTGTTTGATTTCAACCTCGAGTGATCTTCGAATTTCTGTGCATGCATGAAAATGTAATTCCATTCACGTGTTCAGTATGCTTAGATGATCCTAATGCATTGGATTTTATCTTCAAAGGAGGCCAGAGTCTGATTATGGAGGTGCGACAATGGCGATGGCATACTGCTTCACCGGGAGCTATCTAGGAGCTCAGAGGATGAAGATGAAAACATGGAGTCTCTATGTTGGTTGGATTGACTTTGAATGGATAGTGGACAACCAGGATTAGAAGCGTGGCTGTATGATGAGATGAGTGACCGTGATGATACATGGATCATATGGACAACTTAGAAGGATTCCACATTTTTTCAATCTCATACCACATCGAAACACCATGTAAAATTTCTGCGGCTTATATGCCTTAGCGCTCCATCCCCCATTCAATTAATTCTGTTCTACATTTCCAGTGCCTCCCAACACCAGTTATCCTATGGTCGCACTCTATTCCCACTCTCCATGCCTCAGGAGCGTACCTAGTACCCACTATGCACCTTTCTGTGCACAGGTTGATCATCGTGCATGCCCCTAAAGGCTTATTATGACCCTCACTCCTCTGCCTCTTACGGGATGGCCTTGAGGCTTCCCTCAGGAAAGGTTGACCTTCTGTCCTACATGTGCTCGAGGTTAGGGACCTCAGATGGCCCTTTTGGTTGGATATATTCTTAACAAAGCCTCATTTTCACTTTGCTAAAAAAAACAAAGGTGCAACATACATGTAATGCATGGCCACCTTAAATTCCTAAAATATAAAGGGAATATGAATTGCATTAGGTTAGATCCAAAACCATGCATGAATACCTCTTCTCAAATTCTTCTTCAAACATCATCTCTTAAACAAACTCATCAAGCACATATTGATCTACACTTGACAAAAAATTCAATTACAAGACTTCATGGGCTCAATAATATCCCACTTTGTATTTGGTTTTCTATATCTCCTCAATACACATTGTAAGAGTCAACATGTGTTTCCCCCCTTATTGGTAATCAAGTGCAAAGGGTATGTGAATAATGTTCCAAGACATGTTTTCATTGAAAGTAATATCTTCATGGTTCACTTAGCAAGGATCCATTAGTTAATAAACTCTAAGTCTACTTGGGATAACCCAGTGTAGAAAACAAGAGAGATATAACCAAGGGTTTCAATTCAGTCAATAACCATCCATTCATGTGTCCTTATTCTCCTTTTGAATATAAATTCCAAGGACTTCAATCATTTCCCTTCATCCAACCATGAATGGAACATAACTTGAAATCCCTCATGCATTGATAAAAAATTCATGGATAACATTGTAGTAAAAAATATATACTCTTTAACACATGTCTTATTCTTTGAAGATCAGCTCTATCAATCGTCTGTTTTTTTAAACATCATCCATTTTAAGATCAATGGATGGATCTATTTTATCCTCATGCAATTGAATGTTTCATTGTATTCTTCATGATGGTGTAAACATGTATTACTTTGATACAAGTCTTTGAAAATTAGGATTATCTAAATAATCATTAGAATTCATCAAACAGTACCCCCCTCAAGGGAAGAATTCATATCATTTAATTCCATACAAAATAGTATAAAAACATGTATATGTTTGGGAATAAGAAGGTAACTCTACCTGCCACTTTTTTTTTGATATAATGATATCTTATGTCGATATGTTTATATCTTTAATGTTGTATAGGATTCTTGGATAAACCAATGACACTTTGATCATTAGATAAAATCATCAGTGGTTTCTAAGTTTCAATTTTCTAGTATGCTAGATGCACCTACATCCATATCATTAGTGTACATGAATGTGTAGAAACCACATAATATTCCTCATATATTCTTAAAGTCACTGAATTCTTCTGTTCTACTATACAAACTGACACATCCTTCGCCCAAAAATAAGGTCCCACCTGAAGTTGATCTTCTGTCGGTACAATCACCATCCCAATCAACATCTGTGAAATATGACAACTTCTTGTTTGAATTGTGTTTGTATAGAAGCCCATAGTTTAGAGTTACTTTAACATATCTAAAAATTGGTTTTGCTACCAATAAGTGAGACTCTTTTGGATCAGTCTAGAATATGGGACATAGATTCACTATATAAGCTATATCTGGTCTTGATGTTGTGAGATAGAGTAGGCTTCCAGTGATTCTTCTGAATTCTTTCTGATGGACACTGTTTCCATTTTCATCCTTTCATAATTTGGTTCCAACTGAAATGGGTGTTGAAACTTATTTTTCATTTTCCATTCTAATTTTTTTCACCAATTCCCTCGCATACTTCTCTTGAGATAGAAATATGAAATTTGGGTTTTGTTGAACCCGAAATCCTTGGAAATATGTCATTTGGCCAAGAAAATACATTTCAAAGCTGCTTTTCATTTTCTCACCAAATTCTTCACATATACCATCCTTGTCACAAAATAATATAATTTTATCCACATATATAATGAATATGAGAGTGCTGTTGGCTGTTTACCTCACCTAAAGGTTATTTTCAACCTTACCTTTGAAAAAATTTATATCTCTGAGACAACCATTTGATTTGAAGTACCAGGCTTTAGGGTCCTGCTTTAGACTGTGCAAACATTCCTCAACCTGCATACCACGCTTCCATATTTTTTCAGAACAAAACTATCAGGTTTTTCAATATACACATCTTCTTCAAGATCTCCATTTAGAAATATAGATTTCACAACCATTTTATAAAATTTAAAATGCCTATGTTCTTCCACTTCTAAAAACATGAAAATGGTTTCTAGTCTTGGTACTAGTGAAAAAGTTTCTTCAAAATCAATTCCTTCCATTTTTGAGTGTCCTTCGCACACTCGCCTATCTTTATTTCTTGAAACATCACCTTTCTCATTTAGCTTATTTCTGAAAACCCACTTAGTAACTATAATTTTATTATTTTTTGGTCTTGATACAAGATCCCAAGTGGATTTTTTCTCAATTTTATCAAGATCATCATGCATATATTGTAACCATTCCTCATGTTCAACTGCTTCTACCACTGTATGAGGTTAAACTTGTGAAATAAGGGTAGTATGATCTTCAATTCTCAATCTTATATTTATTTGTATTGGATACTGTTGATTACTAATGATATTTTATACCTAAAAATTTTTCTTTAACTTTATGCATTGTTTCCATTTATTTTAATCACCTTATTATTCATCACTTGTATGATCAAAGTTAATATCAACTCTATTTGGTTCTGTATCAGCAACTTATTCATTCTTCGATTCTGTAATTATACCATTTTCTACCAAATATTTGGAGTCTACATTATTAGTAACATATGATTTGACATTGTTTTAGAGGATTAGGACATCACTACATTCAACCAGATTATTCATCCTTTTGTTCCAACAACTATAGCCTTTACCTTCAGATATATATCCCATGAAAATTCCTTCCTCTTATTTTTCATCAAAGTTTCCCAGATTAATGTTCTTAATCATTATAATGCAGGGACTACCAAAAAATTTGAATTATTTAACAGTTGTTTTCCTATGGTACCACATCTCATATGTTGTCATTTGTGTTTATGGTCTCATTAGACATCTGTTCTATATACGTATGGATTTACATACAACTTCTCTCTATAATAACTTCAAAATGTTGTCTTCGACTAACATAGTCCTGCCCATTTCAACTATGCTTCTATTATTTCTTTCAGATACCCCATATTGTTATGGAGTATATGGTGTGCTGTATTGATGCTTGATACCATCCTTGAAAAGATAAATTTCAAAAGAATCACAAGTATACTCCTTACCATTATCTGATCTCAATTTCTTGATGAATAGGCCCATTTCCTTCTCATCTTTCCTTATAATTTTTTTGAACATTTTAGTTGCCTCTGACCTGTGCTTAAGAAACATGACATTAGTTATTTGATGGTAATCATCAATAAATTTTCTGAAATACAGATCAAATCTTATATACTTTTGTCTCATTGGACCGCATATATCAGTATGGATAAGTTCAAGAGGCATGGTATATAGTATATCTACCCCTTTTTGTGAACTTTGAGTTAATTTTCCTTTCTGACATGTTTCAGAAATCTCATATCTTTCTCTTTTCAGTTAGGTAAGATCTCTCACAATGTCATACATCAGTATCTTAAAAATACTCCTTTGACCAAGATGGCTAAGTCTTCTCTGCCAGAGGTTGTTTTCATCCTTGGAACTCAAGTAATAGGAATTAATGGAATCACCAATTTGGAACAGATTTCCAGTAGACCTTTTACCTTGAGTGATGAAATTCCTGTCTTTTGAGATCTTGATGATACATGAATCCTTTTTGAACAATAACACATATCAATTATCACAAAGTTAGATCACACTAAGCAAATTTTTCCTTAACCCTTCAACAAATAACGCATCATTGGATTTCATATTTTTGTCTTCAATCCTTTCTTTTCCAACTCCCATGATTTTCAAAGAAAAATCATTTACAAAGATCATAGCTCCTCTTTCATGATTTTTAATGTTGCTCAAAATTTTTGTATGACCAGTCATGTGTGATGAACATCCACTATAAAGAATCCATGACTTGTTTTTACCACTTTATTTTAAAGAAACTTCAACAAACCATGATTTTTCTTCATTAATTTTCTAAACCCTCTTTACATTCAAGACTTTGAGTGATTTTTTAGGGAGAATACTCAAGTAATTCTAAAAAATATAGCCTTGATGATGACATATTACATAGAATTCTTCCAAACCATCAAATTTGTTCTGAATTGGAAAATTTGGTGAATTTATGATGTTTTCTTTATTATATTATATTGATCTTCTGTTTTTAGAATAACTCCCCCTTGATTCATGAATCATTTCTGGTAGGGACATGTTATACTAACATAAATATGATTTGTGTCAAAAAACTCCACAACACCAAAAATATCTTCTAAAACATAATCTTTCCCTCTAATAAAAGCCTTTTCTTTGAGGTGGTTGTTGTTTTCATTCCAAAAACTGAGTTTCTTTCTATTCGTGGGGAATAAATCTTCTTGGATAATTTCGTTCTTCCTTAGAAGAAGATTTATTACCATACTTTGTACTCTAATCTAGTCTTGTATTTATTTTTGGAACTTCACTGTTATAAATAATATAAGTATTTTGAGATTTGATGAGTGCTGAATTGACCTGCTTCTTTGATCCCATCATTTCAAAAGTGTGTGATGATTCTTCCTTGATCTCAAATGCCATGTTGAAATATTCTCTACTATTTTTTAGGTGATTCTATTCTTCAATGCATTTAGACTGTGTTATTGAATGTTCTTTTTTTTAAAAGGTTGGGGCTGAAGCCTCAATTTATTATTTGAAAGCAAAGACCTCTTTAGACTGGGTAGAGGGAGACCCATTACATAGCCCGAAGGCCCAAGGCCAAGTGGCCTGAATATAGGGCTTGAAAGCCCTTTTTTTTGGCCCAAAGGACCCCTCGATGAATAGTACTGCTACAGTACCCGCGCTGCTACAGTACATGCTACAGTACCGCTACCGCTACAGTATCTGCTACAGTCCCTCCACCGCTACAGTGCTGCCGCTGCTACAGTGCCGCCGCTGCAACAGTACCTGGGAAATTCTCCCCTGCCCGAATTCGATCCTGGGTCTTTTGGATGCCAAGCAGGAGCCTGTACCACTAGGGTACCAGCTCGTTAGAAATATTATTGAATGTTCTTATTATTTAAGAGAAAGATTATATTTAATGTATTTTACCATCTTTTCCATTTCATCTACCTTCAGTTTGTATCTTTTGATTTCCTCAATATATGAAATTTTCTTCACAACAAATTATTTCTTTTCCTTACCTAACTTTTTTTATTTCCTACAGTAATTGTCCCTTATCTTTCTTGAGACTTTTCGTTTTCTCAAGAAAAGATTCTAATTCATTCTTCAAAATGTGTTCAAAATATGTTTGTTCACTTACATCATCTTCACTACTATAAGTATCAAACCATTTTTCCACACGAGCAATGAAAATAGTTTCATCTTCTAATTGTCTCTCTAATGTTGAACCTATATCTTATTCTTTGCTCACACAATTTCTTCTTTTTACTTGAATGAAATTTTTATTTATTCCACAAAAATTGATTGAATCTTTTGAGATTCTACCCCATTTCTTCTTTTGTGGTTTTTCTTCATCTATCTCATGTGGAAGAAATATTTTCTTAGGACAATTTGCTGCAAAGTGTCCACTGTCATTACAGTTGTAACATCTTGATGGTAGTTTTCCTTTACCCTTAAAATTTACCTTATTGAACCTCTTCGATATAAGAGTAATGATTATGTTTTATTCTTCATCTTTATCTTCATTATCAAATTCAATTGATTCTGAAACTTCATCCTCTTTGATTTTGAGTTTTATCATAGCTTCAAAATCCATTTCAACTTTGAAATTCTTTTTAAAAATCGGTATCTTCTACATTTCATATGAAATGAGAATGTTATGTAGTTAATCAAATGAAATATCATATCTATATTCTAAATCAGATACTTTAGAATCAAATCTATCAAGAAAATTTTACATCAATTTTTTGACAATAGTTTAATCATCCATCTTTTCTCCAAAACCCTGAATATTAGTGACAATTTTATTGACTCTAGTGAAATAGTCATCAATGTATTATTCTTCACCAATTTTTATATCTTAGAATCTTCTCCTCTAGATTTTCAATTTGGCTTGCTTGAATGTCATGTTTCCTTCATAGCTGCTTTCTAATTTTTCCCAAATTTCATTGGAATTTTTGTGTCCTATAACTTTTTTTAAACCATTTATAAAAGAGACATTTGAATGAAATTTTGAGCTTTTCCACCGAATTCCGTATTTCTTTTCTCAATTAATGTTATAATAGCTTCATCAGCAATAGGAGGGAATCCAACAATAGCTTCATCTATAACTTCAAGACCAAGCGATAAAAGATAAGGTAACATACTATTCTTCCAACTATGATAATTATTTCCATATAAAGTTGGAACACCCATACTATTGACAAAATTTAGATTATTCATCTTCAAAAAATAATAGATCCTTACAAAAGGATATTGGATCTAATACCAATTGAAATACCCATATCAATATAAGATTACTGAGAGTGGAGGGGTGAATCAATGATCCCCTGAAAATTTTATTTTAATGAATTACTTTCCTTTTAATTTCAATTCAACCTCTAAGGATAGTTAAGGCCCTAATACATTTTGTATATCCTTTATCCTTACATCAAATGTTGTTATAAAACAAAATCACATAACATAGGGATTTACAAGGTTTAGTATGAAGACCTACTCTTTACCGTGTTGGTTATTCTCCCAAACACGGTTTCTTCAATTTATCAATTAATGATTACAAATATAAATGGGTTAAACCCCCAAATTACAAGCTCGTTAAACACCCTAGCATCCAAACATCAAATGCTATTTCTTCTTTGAGAAAAAATGGTAAAAAACCCTAGCTTGAACTTCTCTCTTTAGATGGTTTGATCCTATTTTGAATGATTTCACAATATTCCTCCACAATCTTGTAGGATCTGACTTTCTCATGTACTTTTTAAAGTTACTTCAATAATTTCATATTGAAATTTTTGGCTAGCTCAAATTTTCTGATCACCAATAAGAATTAGTTGTCTCAGTGCAACAAATGCCTAGGTGAAGATTTTTTTCCTTTCAACTGAAGTCCCTAACACATTAAATTTATTTTTATATCATTCATGGATTTAATATCTTTCAAATCTCCTCCACCTTTGGTTCTTGTAACACACAAGAACCTTTTAAAAGTTTAAGTACTCTATGAATGTGCATGAAACCGTTTTCATGAAAATGGTGTGAGTGGGTTCTTATTCTTCTCAAAGGGAAGTTTATCATTACACTTTCCTCTTTATTCACAAGTTCTCACACAGGAGATTGAGATCTTAAATCATGAAAATAAATTTCATGTGCATCATGCATGTGCACTTCCTCAGTTTGGGGTTCTCATTATCATGAAAACAGAAGTATCCACCTATGTGAAATAGGGAGGTGTGTAGTCTCAATACACCACACAAACCAGAGAGGTTTGTGGTCTTACTCCACGCGAGCTAGAGAGGTCTATGGGATTATACTTTGCATAGAGGGTGCAGATGCTTCCTTCTTCACATAGGTAGTGACCTAGGTGGGATTATACTTTTTGAACAAGGAGGTGATTCATAGTTCTTCTCCTTCGTGAGGCACTTCCCTCTTCAGGTATCAATGTTTCTTCATAGATCTTCTCCTTTGAAAACTAGAGGGCTGAAAGATGTTCTCAGTTTCATTTGAAAAGAGGGATTGCTTGAGATTGTAGTTGGGGTTTGGCTTAGTGGTAAGCACCCCGTAAGGCTACATGGAAAATGGTGGTTCAAAACCCATGGGGCACAAGTTTCTATAGCAGTACTGTTGCGGTATTGTAGTAGTGGTGGCACTGTTCATCAGTGGGTACTGTTGCGGCAGCAGGGTACTGTAGCGGTGGCAGGGCACTATAGCGGCGGCATAGCACTATAGCGGCGACGATACTATGCGGTACTGTAGCAGCAGGTTACTATTCATAGAATGTGAATTGGCCTTAGAATTTGGGCCTACGGGCTATGTAATGGGCTACAAGCCCACTGGGCCTTCGGGCTATGTAATGGGTTTCCCTCTACCTATTTAAAAAGAGGACTTTTCTTTGATTTAATAATAAAAAATGAGGCTTCCGCCCCAACCTTTAAAAAAATGGATTGCTTGAGATTCAACAAAACTAACTCTCTCTTGATGGATCTCTATCTATTGTCAAGGTTCACTGACCCATTTAATTCAAATATTTAGAGAAAATACTGTGGGATGAAAATATTTGAATGATCAAGATCTTCGGTTTGAATATTTCCAATGCTGGCTTAGATTTTTCGAACCTCCTGGTTCGGTTTTATTCAACGCGACTCCTTCATTTATGAAGGAAACATCACATGCATACATTTACGAATGCATGCAAACCATTTTATTGTACATCGAATTACCTGTGTGGCCTCGATTACTTTGTTTGCTCTCGACCTTGAGTGATCTTCGAATTTCAGTGAATGCAAGAAAATTTAATTGCATGCATGTGTTCAGTATGATTAGATGATTCTACTACACTAGATCTAATATTATAAGGTGGTCGTAGTCTGATTATGGAGCTGCGTTAGTGGTGACATCATACTGCTTCACTGGGAGCTGTCTTGGAGCTCGGAGGATTAAGATGACAACTTAGAGGCTCTGTGCTCATTATATAGACTTTTAATAGATAATGGATCACAAGGATTAGAAGCGTGGCCACAGGATGTGATGAACAGCCGTGATGATACATGGATCAGATGGAAATCTTAGATGGCTTCAACATTTTTTAAAATCTCATCCCATATAGAAACACTGTGATTAATTTCCATGGATTATATGCCTCAGAACTCCATCCCCCATTCAATTAATTCTCTTCTCCCACTCCAGTGCCACCCCGAACCGGTTCTCATATAGGCGCGCTCTGCGCCCACTGTCCATGCCTTGGGTGAGTACCTAGTGCCCAATATACACCTTTCCGCGCACAGGTTGATCACCGTGTGTGTCCCTATGGGCTTTTACATGGCCCACACTCCTCTTCCTATTGCGGGCTGACCTTAAGGATTACCTTAGCCGCGGTTGACCCTGTGTCACACATGTGCCTGAGGTCAAGGACCTCGTCTATCCCTCTTGGTTGGCTATATTTTTAATTAATCCTCATTTTCACTTTTAAAAAAAACAAAGGTGTAACATACATGTAATGCATGGCCACCTTAAATGCATGAAATATAAAGGGCATATGAATTGCCTTAGGTTATTTCCAAAATCATGCATGAATACATATACTCCCATTCTTCTTCAAACATAATATCTTCAACAAAATAATCAAGCACATATTGATCTACAGTTGAAAACAAATGAATTGACATGACTTCATGGGCTCAACAAAAACAATGTCAGATGATGATTTCAAAGAAGTTATGATGAAACATTAACAGAAGAAGATATAAGATCCATGTTTTGGTCTTTATAATATATACACCATATTATTAAAATAAAAATAATACAAAAAAATTATAAAATAATGTAAAAATAAAAGGAAAAAATAATGTACTGACAAAGGAAATGTTTTAAAAATTATTATGAAAGGAGTGGAGTAAGCTGATTCTAAATTATAAATAACAACCTAAGTAGAAATACCTTTATAAGTTTCTACATTATTAGTTGTTTAATCAATACCTCCAACATCTGCTTCTCATTCCATTAAAAATTATATTCCTTTAGAAGAACAAAAACATGGTATTTATGAAGTTCCTCAATCCATTGATAATGGAAAGGGAAAAAATAGTATAAGAAAAGTGTCTATTAAAACAAGCTCAAAAGGAAGCTCAAGAATTTGTGAAGAATTCCAGGAAAGGATAACTAAGACTTGATGAACAACTTTTAAAATATATAGAAGATGGGTTGGATCCAAAAGAATAAATTGATGATGATTCATCCACCTCTTTATCTTCTCAATCTTAGAAGAATACTAATTTTTATGCATTAGACATAGAAGAAAATTCTGAAGAAGAAAAAAATATCAATATTCACCTAAAAAGGATTCCGATAAACTTGTGTTGGATAAAAATATAAAATTTTTAGAAGTTATAAATGAAGAAAAATATAATATAAGGAAGAAAAAAGTGATTAATCTAAAACTTAGGGTTCTATAGGTTTCATCTGATTCAACTAATCCACCAACAAGTGATTTTGATCAATGGTTTGATATGAGAATATCCCACTTTAATGAAGTATTGAAGAAACTTGTAGAATCTATTAACAATTTTCTAGACATAAAATATCTATGAAAATATATTCAAGGAAGATTTTATATTGTATATAATTCTAATGATTTCAAAAAAATTGTTGAGAAAGTTGTTCAAAATGAATTTTATTTTAAATAATTCAAAGATAATTAAAAATAAAAAAGAAGAAGATTGAAAAAAATTGTGAGATGAATAAAAAATGGAAGGTGTTATCAAGATTTATGATGATCATATTGAAGGTTTTAATAAATCCACTTTTTTTATTATGAATTCATTTGTAGATTTGTCCTCTGATGTTTTTGAAAGGACAAAGGTGGTAAATAACCTAAAGAATCTTGCAATGATTCAAGAATAAATCTTAGAACAACGGAAGATAATTATAGCCATGAAAGCAGAAGTTTTAACATTAAAGGTGGAGAATGGTGAAGTTAAGTTTCATGAATAAGAAGGGTTTAAATTGAAGTAGGATAATAGAAAGTTTTCAAGTGTTAAATAATAATATAGCAAAGATTATGTTTTCATCTACAGAGTCAGAGATGATCCATGTTGAATTTGAGAAGATGAATGTCATTACGAAGAAGTTTCATAAGAAATATTTATTTTTTTCTATTTCTTTTAAATATTTATGGTTTTGTTATAATAAAAATAAATCTCAAATGAATGTTTCAATGAATTTTTCTCCATATCGTTCTTAATTAATGTTTTAATTTTTTTTGGATGAATATCCATTCTATATTTTGGATTAATGACCATTTATAATATTTTTTTCATATATTTGTTTTCTATATTACAATATAGTTTCACTTTCTACCTCCCTTTTTTTAAAAACCACAAATGGGGAGAAATTGAGAAAAGAACATTTCCTATGAATGTTGAGAAAAACTAATGTTCCAGCAAATATTTAAGACATTTTTTTTAAAAAATGGGGAGGAATAAATATTGGGGAGAAAAAAAAGTATAAATAAGAATTTTTGATGAAAATTAAATGAATAATGAAACTATTAAATGTGTAAGTAAAAGTGAATGTAAGTTTTTCAAAGTTAATTTTGTCTTTATCTTTTTTCATTAAGGGCTCTATTTTGTGATTTTCAAAAAGGAGGGTATCGTTCAGTTAAATGTTTTACATCAACAATTTCTTATCTTTTTTTAAATCAAAACTCACCTTATTAATTACCATGTTTTACTTAATTTATAAATTACATGTTTTTATAATGTTTCTGTAGAAATAAATTATTTTTGACGAACAAAGAAAACATTATTAAGCAGATGATCTTTGTTAATCAAATAATCATTTTTAATTGAAAAAAATAATAATCAAATTATCTTTATAATTAGATGATCTTTATAATCAGAGAAAACATTATAATCAGATGAACATGTACTCTTTACATTATACGTATGATTTAATATTTCATCAAATGAGTTTTTTACAATGTTTAAGTTACAATTTATAACTTTGTCTCAATAGATGAAGTTTCACATTACTATGTAGACAAAAATTCATCAAATGGAAGTAGAAATACTATTTAGATAAAATTTTGTAAAAATTATCTATTTATTATTTTCATTCAACCAGAAAAATAATGGTAATCCCATCAGACAAAAAAATATTACTCTATCAGATAGAAGATTTTATAGTAGTTTGAGGATACTACCAAAAAAACCATTATATGAAGTCTATATAGAACAATCTAAGTAAATGAATTGTTTGTGTGATGTAATTTAAACTAACTTTGAGAATCCTAAAATATGGCCATTTTATATTTTACTATAAATAGAGGTGAATTTGAGGAGGAGTGGGTTTATTCTTTAGAAACTCCATCTGTCTAAAGTTTACAATGTTTCTTTCAATATCCTATTAATAGTTTGGGATTTTTAATATTTAGAGAGTTTTTTTTTGTTTTAAGACAACTAAGTAAGTATTGAAAATATATTATACAATTTTTATTTGTAATTTCTATGTTTGATTGTGTGTGATTGAGGGATTCATGGGATAAGAAGTCTATTGTGTTTGATCTTAGTGATTTAGGGATTTTGGGACTGGGATGATAGATTTATTATAATATTTATGATATAGTAATTTGTTATTGAATAAACACATAATATTATGGTTAGGTTAAATAATGGATTTATTATGTCAGGATGATTGACATAATTTATAACAAAATTTAAAATGTTTATATTCATTTATAAAGATTTTATAAACTTTAAAAAGTTTTTCTTTTATTTTTTTTAGAAGTTTTATTTCTACTTTTCATTTTTATTGAATGTTTAAAATTGTTATAATATTTTCTTATCACCCTATTTATATAAATGTATTGGAACAAATTCACTCTAATAATATATTTATAATGATCAGATATAGAGATAACTCGATAAACTGAAAAATAAGTTAAAAGTAATTGTAAGATTATTTTATATTCTAAAATTGATCCCTAGTATATCAGTTTACATACTCTTATAGTCCTATATGATGTCTTGGAATAAGTCCTTAATAGTAAGATCGTAATGTTTTATAATAAGGCCTTGACATTAAGATCATTATGATTTAATAGAATCCCTTGATGGTAAGATCAAGATAAATTGATATGAGGCCCTGATGACAAGTTCATGATGTCTTTGCTTGAAAAATTAGTTGTCTGGTACAATGGATTCCATCATTATGAAATTAGTTATTGTTTTCTGTGTTATTATTTATATTATCATCATTGAATATATTTTATTCTCATGTTGTTGATTATACGTCATGTTTATTAACTATTAACACTTATTTATTGTTGAATACTTATGTATTTACGATATTGTTCGATTTATGCAATCCATTACTAGGAATATGATCTCTCCCTTTATTATATTTTATTTTTTCCTTGGGTACCAAGAAGGGATCTTTGAACAATTTCAAGGATGTTTTAAAGTAAATAAAAACATTTTCTAAATTTTACAAGCGATGATTTCTGTTTCCATTTTAATTTGTAAATCATGAATTTATCTGGCCTCCCAAGCCAACTAAATTTTTGATCCTTTGGGATGTGATCTCTTGTTTATTTTAAATTCTGAAAAAAAAACTCTAAATTTGGGTTTGGAGTAGGGTCTGTTATGGTTTGTATCAAATAAAGATTAATATGACCATTGGGAAATATATTTTAACAAAACATAGCTTACATTGACATAATAATAATAACCTAGAGTATTAAATAATATAATATGGTTTTTTATGTTATGGATCAATATTTCTAATTATTTTATCCAATTAAATTTATACCATTATTTATTGATGGTTCCCAGTGAATGTAATGTAAAATTTATAAACACCTATAATGAATTTATGGATTTACCTCCTCTGTAAATCTACATGACTAGTGTTAGAGTTGAGAAGATTATGACTATATTTGAGTAGTTTACTGAATTTATGATTAAAAACCATGCCCATATAGAACAACATGTTGTTTGATAGTATGATTGAAATTATTTGGACCACATTATGAAGTATAAACCTTCAAAAATTAATGGAAATACTAATCTATTGATAGATAAACAATGTCTCAAGTACCTTGAAATGATATTTTAATCATTGTGTAGTAATAAAAGGTTGAAATTTATTCATGAAGTATATTTTTTGAAGGGAGACATTAATCAATGGTGGTCATTGATTAAAATCACAATGAAAGAGGAGAAGATAAAGAGAATGGAATGAAAGAATTTTACAGTGGTATTATTTTATAGATATTTTCCTCCAGAGTAACAAGCTAATATGGAATGTAATATTTAATTTATGATAGAAGGTAGAGGAAATTATATCAGAGTTTGAGAAAAAACATTATCATATTATCAATTCTTGATACAAATTACATACAAAAATTGGAAATTAATATTTATTATTTTTTATGAGAATAAGAAAAAAATTATAAGGCATCTAATATCTGACACTCTTTCATTATATGAGGATATGGTATCAATTTATATTAGGAAAAACAAATAATTCTACAATTCTTATATTTTCATTGGAAATTAAGGTATTAAAAGGATGGGTAAATAATAAGGAAAAATAAATGAGGTTAAGGAAACTAAGGGAATGATGCAATATATAATATGTGATAATTGTGGAAATAAATAGTATTGGACCTAATTAAATGGAATGTGAATCTTTTACAAGTGTGGAGATAATGTCTATCAAACTCTTGAATTTCTGAGAAATAAAGAAGCCAACAATATCTAGTATTTCAAATGTAAGGATATGAATACTATTCTAACCAAATCCATGATTGTTAATGTAATTTACCTCATGGGAGGATGAGAGGGAAAGGACAAGGTTGTACAATTACCACAGTTGAAATTAAAGTCCCCGAAGTTAGGACAGAAGGTAATTTTATCATAAACCCATGTTTTTTAATTTTGGATCAATGCACTCTTTTATATTTTTTACGGATATTGAATCATCCCATGAAACTATAAGGAATGAATTGTCAGTCAAGACACCCAGTGAGAGTATGGTAACAGTGAGAATATATTGAGTGGTCTTTGCTAAGATGGATTTCTTCTTACTTAGTTATAAAAAATATTTTTATAAACATTAATGACTTTGAAATAATCCTAATTTTGAGCTCTAATTAATTTTTAGGATTATATTTTATGTATATAAGTTATAAAATAAATTAAAATGATTTGGTGTAATTATTTATAATAAATAATTTTATGTTTATCATTTCATTTAATATTACTTTTACTCACTCACCATTTTTTGTTTTTGTAAGTGGATAAATATGGGAATAATAGATTATTATTCTTTTATGGATATTATAATCTATTGAAGATTGATTTTCATTGTTTAGTGATGAGAAATTCATCATTTATAATTTGAGATGAGGAAAATATTGAAAACTATTTGAAACCCAATCAAATGATGAAATTTAATCAACTATATTTTATCATATTCTAAATCTAGATGGTAAAAAAATTCCTCAAAAATCAATAAGAATGTGATAAATTTATTAAAACTTATGTGGAAAATATCTTTAATCTCCCAAGGTATCCCACTAGGAACTCAATCAAAAGTATATGTATTATAATGTTATATACAAGGTTATAGAAATATTTAAGAAATATTAATATTCCTAGTAGTAACATATGAATTAATAATCAAGATAAAACATACATTGGATATTTTACCTATGTTATGATACATTTTTTTAGTAGTAAAAAAATATAAATTACAAGGAAATAATTTATTTCAGGCTAGGGGGTGGATATAACATCCCAATAGTTTAGTATGTGTTTTCCTTTAAATAAATACTATGTTTAATAGCTTTTACCTCACACAAAAATGAACTTAAATGAGTTATAAAATTTTAAATTTTAACTTTAGAAAATATAAATATATAAAATCAATTATGATACTTACATTGTATTAATTTAATTTTACTTATGAGATTTAATGATTATAAAAGAAATTATTAATGTGATATAATTAAAATCATTCAATGTTAAAAGGGTTTTTTTTCAAAGAACTATTTTTCAAGTGTTTTTAATTTTTATAAATTGATCGGTTTTAAAGGAATTTACTGTATAAACTAATAAATTAACACTCATTTAATTATAAATTGATATGAAAAAATATTAAGTACACATGAGGACTAAAATGATACCTTTTTTTTATAAAATCTATTTTTTATGATCAATATTTTCATTTTAAATACTAAATTCCAAAATTTAAAAAATTTAATTTTTTAAAAGTAATGTCACTTCATATAATTTTTATATAAAAATTATCTTAGAGTGATTATTTGGGATTTTTTATTCAAAGATTTATTTTTATATGAATAGTGAAAAATACTGATTTTACAAATTCTGATTGGGATGAATAAAATCTCTCTTATTAAGAGAGGAATGGAGGAAGGAGAGTCAGTGATCCCTAGTGATTATATTCACGACTGTCATCTGAGGAGTGTGAATCAAATTTATTATTATTCAATCATTCATGGAGGACATCGTGTGTGACATCTTGGACCCAGTTCAATCATAAGTTACCAAATATAATTGAATGCTTAATTCATGCCTCCCCATATTCTAGAGGCTACCAACTTATAGTGAGATTTTTTGTTAGAACTATGGGGAGACAATACCCACATGATCAATCTTCATTAGAGTGATATATCCAAGCCAATCAATATTAGAAGCATAAAAAATAAACAAACATTCAAATAGTAATCATCCATCATATAAATATTCATGTAAATAACCTCCATCAATGTGATATAAAAAAGATTTATCATGGAATTATATATAAAATGGAAATACAAGGGAGTCATGTATAGAGGCTTATAAAAAATAATACAAAAAAAAAACAAAAAACTCAAGGCTATCTATAGTAGAACCTCAAGTATAGGTTCAGTTCACTGCCCCCGTACACTATCCTAGCATGGTAACCAAGCATCCATTATAGATCAATTTACCTTTTCCATACACATATCCATGGATTATGTCTTGGTACTCAACCATGGCCTGAACTAGTTTTGATATATACTTATTAGGCCACCACCAATGGTGTATAATTCCTTGTTGTCCAAGAGTACATAATAATTACTGTTAAGGTAATAGTAAAATATATAAATGAATGTTGAAAAACAAATAATTCTTACAGGTTAGGGTTCCCATGTAATGATCATCCTATACTACTCGCTTCGGTCGAAGAAAAAAATATCTCAGAGAAGATATTTAATCATGATTTAATTTATAATAGAGTCTCAGGACCTCTCTCATAGCCAAGGTGACCCCCATGAATTATATCTTATAAGGTTATGTATAATAAATGCATTATAAATTGTAATGTTCCGATCAAATCCAAGATTGTTCTTTGGATTGGTAGAAACATTGTGTAATTAATTTATTACTTAATTATAAGAAAACCTAATCCCATACTTGGTGTTCCTAATTTAAAACCCAGGTATCTATCTAGGAATGACATGAATCCACCACCTTTCAATCCCATTATAGGAATTCCTCATAGAGACATTGATATTCGATCTAGGTGTGATATAAGGTCACTATCCTATTAGTATATTCTTAGGAGTCCACATAAGGTGTCCGTGTATCACTGATTTTATATATTATGATTTACCATTTGAGTCTCTCCTTAGCAGTCCACATAGAGATTCCATGTATTAATCATGGAATATATAATTATCTACCCTATGAAACTTTCCTTGGTAGTATACATAGGGATTGAAATTATCACTTGTGGTGTACATAATGATCTAGATTCCAAATGAGTCTATCCATGGTTTTCATGTGAGAACCCAAGTTTCAACCATGATGCATGATAAGTTCATTTAAAAATTATTTAATCAAATAATCCAGGTGAGTCCATTCATCACGTTCTATGTTGGAAACCATGTGTCATTTGTGACATCTAAATATGAACGGTCATGGGACCAAAGTCTATCAAAATAAATTTAGATCACATTTAATTCAATTATCCATCACATTTATATACTAAAAAAATAAACTTATAAGGTGGACCAAATCATAGCCTAGGATTATAATACACAACCTCCCATTAATCCTCCCATTCATCTTAATTTGGTATTTTGGGTTTAAAGACCATCTCAATACTTGGAAAAAATGATGATGAACAAGGGTGTAAAGACACAACATTGCATTCTCTCATTAATTTAATTCAATTTACATGTTAACCATTTCATTTAATATCCCAAAACAAAGGGGTATAAGAACACACATTAAGAGGTGAATCAAATTCATAGGCCACCTATGGAGGTTTTATTAAATTCAGAAACATAACCTAAGGGTGGTTCAATTAAAGGCCTATAACATACTTTTAGATATAAACATTCCCTTTGAATTATATAGATCATTCCTATTCATTTAGTTTATGGAAAATTCCATTTAATAAGAGTCACCTAGAAAATCTGGCATAATGAAGGATGATATAATACATAAACACCAAGAATTTAAGAGAAATGAATGGGGCCACATAATGTATATTATTAGTCGAATACTCATCTATTTTTGGAATATAATTATGGCTATAATGGAAGAAATTTAGTAAATGGACAAATACTTGGTGGTTATCCAATGTGACAGATGACAGTCTTATCAGGTTTTGGATAAAAGAGAATCCACAATGCCTAAGAGGGTTCCATTGGGGAGATCTAAAATGAGGGGATTTCTATACATGTAAGGGAAAATAAAATAATTGAGTAGTTAATTATAAAATAGGGGAAAATCATCATATTAACCAATTTAATAGGTCACATGGTTTTTCCACAAGGTTAGACAAACTATGTTTCAACAGCACGACATGCAATGTCCAAGGAAATCCTTCAAACAATTATCTTGCATGGGTTATACAATCCGTGATCCAACCATGTAGGTTAATTAACTAAGTGGAACTAAGGGTGTGGGATATAAATATTTTTTACAATACCGTTCATAACCAATGAGGGTGACCTCTATAACATGTCTACATTTTTTTCACAACCTTGCAAACTATATAGAATGGGTTGTCAAAGCATGGTCTCTTAGACATGGGCCAAACACATACTAATAAATATTCCCCAATAGTGTGACTCATACAATTTATCTAAATTTTAGAGCTTTAGGCTTTGAACAAGATTCTGAAACTCCCAAACCCATCCTTAAACTCTTAAGAACCATTATAATAACCTAATAAACAATTATAATTGAAACTAAAAGATTATCAATCTCATAGAAAAGCTATGTTATTATAATATTTCCCCTTATAGAAACTCATACTCGAGTTTCCCTTTATAGGGTGGTGATGTATCATTTGATAATAACTCTGTCTATTGAGAACATACGCCCATCTCCCACTCTCAAGTCACATCCTATACATGACCATGGTGTTATAACGCCCGTACTAATGGAACTAAATAGAAACATAGAATCTTCATTCCCAAATCAATAATATGGATAGGATGCTCCATAAATGATTACTTATCCTCTAATTGAACCTCATCTGGATTAATAATATGAGATATATCTGAATAATATCAACAAATATGGGATAAACAGAAAATTTCATGCACGGAATGATGCTTTTGAGGAAACTATAACCGATAGGATACCATCCTGACTGTCTCCACACTCTCAAAGGGCCCAACATAATGAGCCCATAACTTCCCTTATTTTTAAATTTTTTATGTCCTTGTCTAGGTGAAACACATAATAAAACCCTAATCCTAACCTAAAACTATAATGTTTAATGGAGATGATCAATGTATGAATTTTACCTAGATTGAGATATATAGATTAACTTTATAAGAAGAAAAACTCTCTCCAAAGTATCTTAAACTATATGAGGTCCTAATAACATTACCTATCCGACCTCTAACCTGAACATGGGTAAATGGAATGGTCTACCGTATAGGGCCTCATAAATATCCATATGTACAGTCACCCATAATATGTTATTGTAAGAAAAATTGATGATAGATAAGTATTTATCTCAATAAACTCAAAAATCAAGGATTTATACTCTAATATTTTTATCCCAAACCTCTATCATATTCTCTGACTGACTGTTGATCTTTGACTGAAAACCTATACTTAGTAGTACCAATCAACCCAATTCACTCTAAACCCCCTTCTAGAATTGTTACGTGATGTGATCATAACTCTCCAATATGACATAACATGAAACTCCATGGAGGTGTATGATCACAAAAATATAAATTCTCCTAAGATCATCTATTAAAAAGGCCTCTTTAATAGTCATGAAATGGGCAGCCATTTCCAATCTATCTATGATCAACCATACAGAGTTACTACCCCAAGGTAATCTTGTAAATCCCATTGAAAAATACATGGTGATGTCATTACACTTCCAATAAAAAATAGGTAATATCTATAAAAGCCCTACTAGTAACTTATGTTATTCATTCACATGCTTATATAAGGAACATTGTGTAATAAACCCATTTATCTCCCTTTTCAACCCAAGCCACTATTATTGGCGATGTAAGTCACAATAAATATTTGAAATACCAAGATTTACTACCCACACAGAGGCTTTAGAATCTCACCTAAACTCATCTTGGATATCTATAGAAACACAGACATATCCATGAATGCACAAGATCTCATCCTCATCAACTACCCAACCAGGTGGTAGGTTATCACCTACAACACTTTCTCATATGACCAAGACCTTAGAATCTGATATCTTCCACATCGTCAAAATATAAAGAGGTTAATATGTCACTGATAACAATGTAGGTATTTAATTTCCATGATGGTAATGAAAATATGAGTTCTTCTAAAAAAATAGGGCATAAGATGCCACTTGTTACTTCCCTCATGAACTTATTATGTTTTAGTATTCATGCTTAGGGCATCGAAAAATAAATTTCCCTTTCTCAACATATTGGTAATCTTGATGTTAATGGAATAAAGGTATTCAACTAATCTTTATTTCATATGATTCAAATCATACTATGTAAATATGTACTTGAGTTGTTTGTTGTCCGTATACACCCCAAAATTCCCTCCTAGTAAGAAATGCCTCCCAAAGTGAAAAGTGTGAACAACAATGGATAACATGAGATTATGCGTTTGATATTTTAATTCATTATTACTTATATAATGAGAACCTTATACCATGACTCCCCACTCTGGCATTAGGAATTATCCTAGCCTTATTCTTGAAACATCATAATAAACTTTAAAACCTTGTCTAGGCTCTAGTAGGATCAAAATCAATGCTAAAGTAATTCTACCCTTCATCTTCTAAAAGGAATACTTGTATTATTTAGACCATATAAACTTGAAATTTTTATTTTTAATGACTATTAGTGATGATTCAAGATGTGGAAAATCCCAAATGAAGCACCTATAAAAACCAAATATCCCCAAGAAACTCCATTTATCAATGATGTTCTTTGGATAATCCCAGGAAAATATAACTCTCACCTTCCATAGGTCAACTAAAACTTTTTTCCATTAAGATAACGTAACCCTATAAGTGATCTTTATCAACCAAAAGTGGCACTTTGTGAGCTTAGTATATAATTAATGCTCTCTCAATGTATTTAATAAGATCTCAAGATTTTAGGAATGGTTGTGTTGAGTGTGATAATACACCATGATATCATTCATGAAGACCACAAAAAAATCTAGATATGGGTGGAAAATCCAATTAATCAGTTCCATGAACTTTACAGGATCTTTCAAATAACCAAATGACATGAAAAAAATACTCTTACAAGCCATATCTACTAAACAATTTCATATGTGGTATTTATGATGGTCTAACATGAAACTGATGAGAACCCGACCTCAGATCAATATTAAAGAAAACCCTTTCTCCCTAGAATTGGTCAAATTGGTCATCTATAAGAGGAAATAAATATGAGTTCTTAACTGTAAGTAGGAATAACTGACAGTAATCTATGCAAATCCTGAGGGTACCATCTGACATCTGAAAAAAAAGGACTGATGAACCCCATGATGAAGAAATTGGTCATATAAAATCCTTATCTTCCAAATACTATAGATACCTCTTGTGATTCTACAACTTAGTATTAGCCATCCCATAAAGAGGAATGTATATCAATATATCTCCATACACTAGCTCGATTGAAAACTATACCTCCCTATAAATATTTATTGCTGAAAATTTATCTAGAAAAACGTTCTTGAAATGATTTAAAACTATAGTGAAATCTTCCCGACACATTCCCCGATCATCTAGTTAAAATATAGTAATTTGGGCTATCATCCCCCCAACCCCTGATGATTGTGTCTAGTTTGACTTTCCTGGACATCCCATTCACCACTGTGAATAATATTCCTGCACTTTTGTGATGTTAAAGTCACCATTTAGTGATAGAAATCAATATAATCATCATAGGGGACCAACTAATCCATCCTAAGAATTATTCCAAACCTTGTCATCTTGAGGATAAAGAGATCCCATTTGAAGCTACACTCAATCATCTCGAGGGGAACTGCCTAAACTGGTGTACACTCTAAGATAAAATTATTAATGGAGTATCAAGTGTCCTCACACCATATGAAAAATAATGATCAAGCTTAAGGATCTCTATAATAGGTAAAAATATGAAGAAATGGGAAGCACCTATATCGAAATGAATAGATACTAATATAGAGGCTACTAGAATATTACCTCTAACCATAGAAGGTTTGACACTATACTTCTTAGTTATTTTCAATAATGCTTACAACTAGAATGATCTGTATCCCTGAGATATACCATTGATACATTGAGAAGGTTCTCTATTCTGGAATAAAAATTATGGTGTTTTCATTCCACATCCATGAACACCACCTTGGCAAGATCAGCCAGTCTCACTCCAGCTCCATGCTTGAAGAGAATCTATTGACCCCACTGAACATACAGCCAGTGAAGACCCTCTTTCACTATTTTATGGGGTAGAAGTTATGAAAACGTTCTATAGATGAACTATCCTGGCACAATACCTACATTTAACTGGGTCTCTAGTACACTAAGGGTTTTTATGACCCAGCTTGCCGCACTAATGTAACCTCACCTAGATTCCAAAGTACAAACCATATCTACTAACATCACTATGTTGAAGGTCCAAATAACACTTCCTATTATTGGTAAATGAATTTATGGATCTGGGTTCTAAAAAACCCTGGCATGAACCCCAACCACTCTTAGGACATGCTTAGTGATAAGATCTTGGTTCAGCATCTTAGATATGGTAGTAAGCCTAAAAACATTCACATGTGATCAAATGACATACCTAAGACCTTCATAAAATCATCTAGCTCTAGATAAATTATTAGCTAACAGAACATGTTCTATGTTTTGGATCTCCATGAAATGGGAAGAATATTCCATGATTGAGAAAGCACCCTAATACAATAGTATAAACTCATGGAATCTATCGGCCCTCAATATCTTGGGTTAAAAATAATCATAGAAGGATGTATAAAAATACCTCCAAGCCATATATTGATTAATATCCATCTTGGTAACAATGTTCCACTATATCTTGGAATAATTCTAAATCATATACAAAACAATCTTAAATATCCTCTTGGGAGGTGTCTTAAGTGATCCAAAATCGACATCATAAACTCTAGCCATGAATTCACAGCCTGTAGACCACCATACCCTAAACAAATGGGTGGATGAAACTACTAAAACTCATGAATAAACTATTCCATACTCAAGGCAGGTCATGGGGCTCCCATTACTATTTTTATAAAGTGTAGGAAACCCTCTCAAAACTATGCATCCATATCTATATTAGTTATAAATAGCAGATCCACAAGTGGCACCACTGGAGGTTTTACCAGTGGTCCAAGACCCACCACCTCTAGATCATAGTCGTTGCCACCCCCTAGTGCACTACCAAAGGACTTCATTGTTGAATGTATCTACAATTTCTAAACACATGACTCAATAAATATTTGATAAACTATATAATCACATATGTAATAATAGGATAGGTACAATCCTTATTATATAAGATCCACACCCCGATGACTACTCCTAAATACAGGTTGTTACGATGTATAGATCATAATAATTTTAAGAGACACTGACTAATTCCCACTAGTAGGGTTGACATAGGGTCAAGTTCTTTATTTATGATAAAGGTCCGAATATACAGGGGTAAATTTCAAGTTAGGGAGAAAAAAACTCCCTAAATTTCACTTAACATCCCCATTTATTGGTGGAATTTCTATTTTACGAAAATTTAGACTCAATAGTTTATAAGTGTCCATTATTATATACATATGTATATCAATGTCTAATTATATGGGTTTCCATTCCAAATTTATAAAGGCCAATACACTTTATAAATTTCAATTATCATCCATTTAATTGAAACCCATTATTTATCCTATTTCTAAATGAAATGTTATCACAATTTCATGGACATAGAGATCACTACACCAAAAGATGCTGCAGGAAATGCACACAATAATATAAACATGGAATGGAATATACATGACATATAATTCATCAAGTGCCTATAATAATGCAGAAAACAATTATTAATTTCCATATTGGGCTAAGGGTAAAAATCCATAGATATAATGAAATTAAAAAATCAATAGCATCACCAAAAAGTGAATTCGAGACAACTATAATAAGAAAAATTGAGAACAACATGTTACATCTTAATTAATATTACTTTTCACTATATGTGGGTTAGCTACTCCCAGACAAGGACTCATGACCAAATCTTTAAACGTCATATTTCTCTTTTCTACTGTCCCAATTAGTAATGTAAGGAAAAAAATAAACACCTCTAATACCACTTTGTGACATCTCAGACCCAGTTTAATCATAAGTAACCAAACTTGATTGGCCACAATTCCACAAGAACACCTCCCCATATTTTAAAGGCTTCTTACTAGAAGTGAGGGTCTTTGGTAGAACTCTGGAAAGAATATATCCTCATGATTAGAGTGTAGCACAATGGTATATCTAAATTAATAAATAAAATAATCATAAAATATAATTAAACAATGGGAGATTAATCATCCAACATATAAATATAAAAGTAAATCATCTCCATAATTATCATATAAAAAATGATGATCACAGAATGATATAAAAAAAGAAAATATAGAGGGTTCAAGAAAGAATGGCATATAAAAGATGCTATAAAAAAATAAACAAAAGGCCGAAGTATACCTCCAGTAAAATATTGAGTATAGTCTTGGTCCTCATCCCCCAAACACCATCCAAGATAGTAATCAGGCATCCACAATAGACTGTTTTCCCTTGTCCTTATATGCATCCATGAATTCTTTCTAGGTACTCGACAATAGCTTGAAAAGGGTGTGAGATATACATAGTAGGAAATCAAAAATAATGTTTAATTTCATCCAGTTTATGAGTGTATAATAAGTAGTGTAAAGGTAATAATAAAATCTGTAAATACAGTTAGTAGAAAAATAACCCACATAGGTTTGGGTTCCCTTGGAATTCTCGTCCTTTTCTACCTACTTCATCTTAAGTCCGAATATCTCTGAGTAAACTATAAGTCATGATTTAATTTATAATATAGTCTAAGGTACCAAATCATAGATAAGGAATCACCATGAATCATATATAAGAAATATGTGTATAATAAGGCCATCATAAAATGTAAGGCTTTGAAAAAATATAAGATTGTTCTTTGGCTTGGTAGTTGCATCATGTAATTAGTTTACTACTTAATTCAATAGAAACCTATGACCATCCTTGATATTACTAATTTGGAACCTAGGTATCACTCTACAAATAACATTAACAAATCAACTTAAAATCCCATTCTAGTCACTTTATATAGGATGCCTGATATTTCTCTTGGGGTGGTATAAAGTCACCTTCCTTTGAGTCTATTCTTGGTAGTCCACATAGGGAGTCCATGTATCACTCATTGAATATATAATTATTTTCCATCTGATTTCTTCTTTAGAAGTCTGCATAAGGATTATAAGTATCACTCGTGATATATACAATGATATTCCCTTTGATTCCATCCTTGGAAGTCTACACAGGAAGCCCAAGAAGCATTCATGGAATATATAATGATCCATCTTCAAAGTGATTTCATCCATGTAATTCATATGAGAACCCATGTGTGACCCATGATGAATGATAATTTCATTCAAAATTTATTTAATTAAATAATCCCAAGTATTTCATTCTTGGAATTTTGAGTTGAATCCCATGTTTCACTTTTGACATGGCAATATAAATGGTCATGAGGCCAAATTCTAACCATACCATTTAATTTAAAATTTAATTTAATTGGAAATCATAGTTATATATGCAAATAACTCACCTCTAAATGTGGATCAAATCATAGTGTTAGATTAGAAAGCCTAACATCCCTTGAATCCTCCCTTTCGACTTAATTATTAATTGGGGTTTTAAAGACCATATCAATCATATGTGAGAAGGGATGATGGATAAGGAAAAAGGGACATGGTCTTATATTCTATATTTAATTTAATTCAATTTACATGTCAATCCTTTCATTTAAAACCCCAAAAGTATGGGTAAAAGAACAAAACTTTAAAGGTGAATCAAATTTATAGTCCACCCATGGGGTTTTATTATATTTAGAAACAAACCCATGGGGTGGTTCCATTCAAATTCCTAAACCTACTTTAAGAAATAAATGGGTCCCATGGATTATATATGTCATGATTATTAATTTAACTTAAGGAAAATTCTATTTTAAAAGTGTTTATTAGAAAATACAATATGTGACACAACAAAATGGAACAAAAATTCTAAGATATTAATGGAAAATCATGAGACAACCTACCTTATCTTGGTAGACAACTCATCGTTTGTTGTTGTCATCCATTTCAGGCAATAATGGAAGAAATTGAGTAGGTAGACAAATCCCCAATAGCTATTCAATATGATAGCCGATGATCTGATTGGAGTTTATATGGAATAGGTTCCTCGATTCCTAAGAGGGTTCCATGTGAGAGATCTAAAACTAGGGTTCTTCTATGTGTGTATGTTAAATGAAAAGGTATGAGAGGAGTTAATATAAAAGGAAGGGGAAAATTATTATTTAACCCACCTTAAGAGATCAGATGGTTAGGGTGCATGGTTGTCCAAACCATGCAACAACAATGAGACATAATCTATCCAAGGCATCCCTTTAACATGGAAATACTACACAATTTGGAGAAACCATTCTCCTATAAATTAGGGTTATTTTCTAACTGGCACTATGGGTGTGGGATAGGTGCACAATTTACCAAACCATGCACAAACCATGTGGGTTACCTCTAGAAAATGTTTCTAGTTTTCACATGTCCATGAGGCCTCCCTAATGTGGGTTTTTAAACTATTCTCCCTTATATATGGGCCACATGGTTGATCCACATAGTTAATACTAACCATGTTCCAATTGTGTGCCTCAAACAACTACTCCAAAATTTAGAGCTCTTGGTTTCAAAAATTCTTCATACACTCCCAAAACCTTCCGTGAACTCTTAAGAATCATCATAAGAACAAAAATAAATATTTTAACTAAAACTAAAAGATTCCATTCCACATAGAAAACGATGGTTCCTACATCAAGGAATGTCTATTATTAAGAAGAAACCCAAGGGTTATTCTCAACCTAGTTTCCTATTTCAAAATAATAGGGACCCTTTGTTCAAAGTTTATTCTACTTTAATCATGATGATTTTTCTAGTATGATTCTCTAAGATATTTCCATTACCCAAGTATATTCAAGACAATAATTTTTCCATAAAATATTATTTCAATGTATGTTTTCTATTGTTGGATATACCATTTTTATGAGAGGTGAGAATCCATGGAAAGTTGATGATGTTATTCATCATATTCAATAAATATGGGTATTTACCAACTAGAGATGCATACCTTTGGGATGTGAATTATTTTAAAACATAATTCATAATTATGAACTTAAGAAAACGGCATGGGGCCATGGTTCAGTTTCTCTTAAACTAGTTATTAATTGTATTTATGAATGGAGTTTAAGTTTCAACCCATTGGAAAACAAAAATTATTTTTCTCAAGTACAAGTAAAAATATATGGATTGAATTGGATATTTTAGAACCCAAAAATATTATAAAATATTTCATCATTAATCGATGTACCAATTAAATATTATAGAGATCATAAACTTGTAAGATATGGGTATTTTCGTTTGGATTTATTTTAGGTATACTAGAATTCATTTCTTATTGAAAAAGTTATATTGACTATACATGTTGATTAATTATATCTTAGGATAATTTATAATAAGATAATTAATTTTTTTCTATGTGCAAGACCATTGGTCACTATAAAGGAAACTACACGAGGGAAATTATATTCTATTTCAACTCATTATCCGATCATGTTGCGGTTCACTATAAAAAAAGTGATTCAAACAATATTATGTCTCAATATAAGAGAATAAATGATCTAGTGTTAGTACTCATGTTGGAGAGTCTAATAATATCATATTAATTATTATAAAGGATATTGTCCATGTGATTTTGGAATTTATAGTGAATTATATAATTGAGGATATTAGAGCTCTATATAATGCTTTAGATATAAAATATCATCTCCAAGTGTAAGTTTTTTTTAAAATAGGATTCAAATAATAATGGTGTGATATCTACTTTTGATAAAGATAACTCCACTATTTAGGAATAAGTGAAGACTCTAGGTAGTTATTAGGTTATTCATAGGAATAATTTTTGGTATCATGTATAAAATATTTTAGTACATATTATGGGAGGATCCTCCTTGGATATAATATTATCAATGTATGCTTATAATGAAAGGTCTCAGGTAATGAGGCCTTGTGTGTAGGAGGGAAGACCACAAATACTTGAATAGTGTACCAAAAAAAAGGTCTCATTAGGGGTATCAAACAATCAAGTTGGTTACAATATGAAATATAAACATTATGATCCCCTATATGTATAAGTGTTATATGAAATAGTATGAGTGTATTCTTGTAACACTTTTAATTATGGAGAGTTTCAAATTATGTTTTTCCAAGGGTTGGTTCTTTAATAGGGAAATAAATCTAATTTTTCTTTAGCTCTAGCATCAGGGGATTATTTAGGGTCACTTGGAAAAGAAGGAATTAATTTTCACCTTATTGATTTTTATTTGTGGGGATCCTCTGTTTTATGTTCTAAATTAAAGGAAGATCTTAGAAATAAATGGAAATAAAATAAGATTGATGGAAAATGATAGGATATGCCGGATGATGATCCAACTATGAGGATATACTTTTGAGACACTGTTATTAAAGCTATTATTAAGGAAGATAATGGTTTTTTATCTCCTCCAATGAAGAAATAAATACCATTAATGGATTAATACCATCTCATTCCCACTATTAGGACAAGATCAACATATTCTATAGATGGGTGGAAGCCCCAGGCTAGCTACTTCAGTTCATTGGAATATGATTCTAACTGGTACGAGGACTATGAAGACTATAATTATTTGGAATATGATATTTTATGTTTTCTGGTTATTTTATATTTCTTAATAAGGGCATGTATGTCATGTATGACCCTATACATATCCTCCTTGTGTTTTTGTTTTTCTTTTCATTAATAAAGGGGCTTGACTATGAATTTTTCTTAATTATGATTTTATAAATACTATAAATTTTATGAATGTGGTATGATATATGCATGAATTTAAAATATATAAAAACCTATGAATTTTTTTTCTCAATGTGGAAAATAAATCATTTTCAATTTTGTGGTTTAAAATTTAAACACAATATTTAGATTCTGAATCATATGTTATAAATTATTCTAATAAAAACCATTTTAGTCATTTTTCATTATTTATGTATTAAAAATGATAAATTAGGTTTTAGATTGAATTAAATATCATAAAACATGTATTTTTATACATAATTCAATAAATTTAATAGAGAATCAATTCTATTCATTATCTTGGGGTATAATCATTTTTATACTTAAAATGATATTTTTCAAAACAACTACTTTTCATAGTGTTTTACATACATATATTAAAATTAATTTTTCCACCTAAAATAATAATCCAATAAAATGTATAAAATATTTGGAATAATCATAATAAATATTATTTTATAATTTAAACATAATTTTTTGTTAAAAAATGTGTTACTATAGTAAACTTTTATCATTATGGTTAAGAATAAATGAGAAAAAAGGGGGATTAGGCTCATAGATAATGATTAAAATATATCTAAAACCTTTATAAATAATATTGGTTGAATTTATTTTTACCCTAAAATATCTTATCATTGAAATTGTGTTTTTGTGGTTTCTTTTCCAAGGAAATTGACACTATATTTTTTTAGGTTAAAAGTATTTACAAAAGAATAACCCCTCCCATTATAAAAGGTAACCTTCTCTCCTCACTTCTATAAACCCAAATCTACATTATAACAAATAATATCAGCCCAAATAAATTTCCATAACCCTTATACCTAAGATATATATTCCAGTATTCCCAAAATACCCATCCAAGAATCAGTATAGTGTTTTTAAAGGATATTTTCCAAGGAAGAAATATATGTTCTTAATGAGATATTTTGTTTTATTTCTTATTAAAACTCGTCAAATTATTGTATAATTTTATTAATATAATGAAATCAGTACCTTAAATATAATTAAATGTTTTTATATTAATTTTAAATCTATTTTGTGTCTATATTTCATCTAACGGAAAATGAAAATGTTGCACATGCGTATGTGCATACTACCTACTTCACGAAGTGATGTATTTCATTACTTGTCACTGTCTCTCATTAATGGCTATATAGATGAATTTATGTAATATATATTATTTTTATTATATAATTATTATTCAATAAAGATAAAATAATTAATTAATATCCTCCATTCATATCCTTTGGAAAAAAGAAACATTGCTTGCATGTACGTGTGTACTATCACCTCAATGATGAAATGTAATTTAGTTTTAATCACATACTCAAATGGATGGTTATATAGATTAAATTAATGAAAAAATATGTTTTTAATGATTTAATAATGGTTATATAAATATAAATAATTACCTAACTTATTTTCTTTTCATCTATTGAAAAAGAAAAATGGCACCCATGCGTACGTGCATACCATCACATCCATGAATGAAATATTTCATTTTTCATAGCCACCATAAATGGATTTATATAAAAGTTAACTTTATGTATAGTTTTAATATATATTACCTGATAAAAATTGTAAAGGTGATGAAACTAAGATATAGGTGCGAGGATCAGAAATGATGAATCCCAACATGCAAGATAAATAGAGAAGTTAACACCTAAAAAATTATTTTTATCAAACAATTATGAGTATATTGGTAAAAGGAAGTTATGATTAAATTATATCTATAAAAATATATATAAATATATAAATTATACAGATGAATAAAATATATATATTTATTATACATGTGTTTGGAATGTGTTAGACCAAGCAGAAATCCATGGTTGTGGTTTATGTTTCAATCTCACTTTTAATAAGGGTTTTTTATGCTTTAGTCATAATTGGTGTAACTGTACATAATTTATCTATTAAATCCCATATATATTATTTTCATATTTTTAATTTTTTTATTTATAAATTTTCTTTACATTTTTACTCTCTTTGGTACTCAAAAGAACTATTTTTTAAAAAAATATGAGTTTATTTATACTTTATGTTTGGCAATCATATTCATCCATAAAAATATTATTTATATATTTAAAAATTATTTATATAATATAATTATTTATTACGTTAAAAATTTATTAACTTTTACTTTATGTTTAAATGTTTTAAATTATTTTTTCATCATTTTTCATACGAGTAATTTTTTGGATTTATTTTAAAAAGTGTGAAAGCAATCACTTAACATCTTAAATATGAATTATTTTTTTGGAAAACATGATCATTAACCATTATTTATCATCATTTACATATTCTGATAGTTTTTAAAAATTAATATATATCCAAATTATTTAGTGAGTTTCTTATTTCTATATTAAAATAAAAACATATTATCTGTTTAATTTTTTTTAGAAGGATTCCATTTTTCTTGTGTATTATATTATAGTCAAACTTTTCTTACAAAATCATGGTTTATTTATAATATTAATCTATTTAAAATTATTTTACTAATGAATTTTCAAAACTATCCTTGGCACTTCATGAAAGATCTTCATAAATGATTGATATCTTGATTTTTGTCAATAAAGTAACAAAAAAGGAATGAAAGTTCTTTTCAATGTATTACTTTAATTTTTCTATATAATTTAGAAAAGTATCTCCTTTACTATAATAATATAATTCCTAATAAATTATATATCTTCTATAATCTTTTACTGATTTATGGTTTTTACCTTACCTTACATACAGAGGTTATTCTCAGTTCATTTACTTCCATGACATTATGTTCTCTATCACTCTCCATTATTATTTTGAAATTATATCCAAATTAATTAATATACTGCATATATTTTATCATTTTAATATTTTCATAATATTATTCTATTACTACACATGATATTATTTGAAGCAAGATTATTAAGAAAGTTATTTCATTGATGGTGGAAAATATTAGCAATCCATCTACATGATTCATAATAGAGTTTTATTGATTGTTAATGCATATTTAATATGTATTATATTTATAAATAAATATATGAGGAATGAATTAGACTTATTTAAGTGATGGGAGGGGCCTATTATATCCCCTTGATACATCATTGGGACTAGAAAGAGAATCTAGATTAGGTATTTTGCATATGGCTTACATATTTAAGTATATTATCTTGACACAAGTCAATGATGATATGGTCATGTTTCTTTCATGATGCATTTCGAGTGAGCTCTTGATAACTTGAATGAATCCATTGAGGGAATTATCATGATGTATTTTAACAGTCCTTGACTTCAAGATCATGATTAATTTTCTTGAGAATTAAGATATCTGGAATTATGCATTCCATTCATATAAGATCAGTTTTTGTTTTACATTTGATTATTTACATTATTATCCTTAGGTATATTTTATTACCATGTTTTTTTATATTCCGTATATATTGGTTATTCATACTGAAATATTGTTTATCCATTATATATTCATGATAACTTCCACTATATGTAATCCTTGACTGAGCATCTAAGTTCACACTTTATTACTTTTTCCTTTCCCTAGGGTACTAAGAAGGGATATTTGAATGATTTAAAGTATATGTTAAATAAAATAATAAAGTTTTGATAATTTTTAAAATAAACGATTTATGTTTCCAATGTAATATGAAAATAATATATATATATATATATCTTTTCCCCTAATACTACTAAAATTTTCAATCCATTGGGATGTGATATATCATTTCTTTTACAAATGAAATAATAAAAACACCAATATTGGGATACTAAGTTGAGATAAAGATGTTTCATGTTATTTTTTGGGACTGAGGAATATACTGATTAGTAAGAAGTTAGAATTATTATGGTGTTTTCTTTTGTTTTCAACACATAATTTAGTTTATCTTATAGGAACAGTTTTTAATCCCGTTCGTTGGTTGATCACTGAGATTTCATGTAATATGCTTCAATACAATGAGTTTTCATGAGTAATGGTGATTTTACACATGATGAATTGTATGGTTATATAGACTATGTATATATATACCATCTATCCATGGGATTATATTCCTTGGACTAAGTATCTATGGATTGAGAATTTTTGCAATTTGATTCCTTGAAAACATCATATATAATCCATGAATTTTAGTTCATCTGTGAGAAGAATCACATATCTTCCATGTGTATTAACATTCTTCATTAGAAGCACATATATTCCATAATAATTGCCGATCTTTTATGAGTATGTGATTAGATATTTCATGAGGATTTTAATGGATCAAAAATATTATACGAGTGAAGAGGGATCTACCATGGGCCAAACAATAGGTGAAGCTACCACGGAAAAAAACTAGTTTTGTAATGGAAGGTGGTATACTAAATCTTTAATATCATTATAATTACTATCATGGTTTTTAAATAGGAGGTTTTGGATGAAGATAGAATTTTGATGATAAAAAGGAAGTTTTCATATTTGTGTGTATACTAAGAAGAAAAATATTTGTTTCAATTTCCCATGATGATGTCATTCAAGATGATGTGTTTGATACATCTCTAAGAGAATTTTGAATAATGTATTACTATAAGCCTTGAATTATGAATGAAGGACTATTTTTTGATTTCATTAATGAATATATGAATTTTACCTCCATGCGATGGAATTTTAAATTCCTATGCTGTGAGGAGGTAAAATTTTGATGGTATTTTTTATGAATAATTCCAAGATTGAAGTTGTATTGATACTGTCAGCATACAATGTATGTATTTATGCATGAATGTGTATTTAAAGAGGTATAATATTTGATTAAATGAGAATGAAAATTAAATGGTATTTATGTATGTTTATATTAAGTTACAATAAAATTTGGAAGTAATTTACTATAAAATTTATTGTTTAGAGAACATAAAATAATTTTAATGATTTCAATTCAAAAGTATTTATGTGATTTAATAAATATAAAAAAAATTATAGAGAGAAAAAGATACATATGATAGATGTAATATAACTTAAACTATTTATTGATCTTGGGTGTGAATGAATTTTATAATAATATCGAGTGAAATAAATGATGTTTTTCTTTCATTCAACTATGAAAGAAATCATAGAAGAAGAAGATCTGACATTCAAAAGCATAAGTGCGAGGAATCCAAGTAGCATCATGATGACTTTTTAAATCCTATTGGTTCCATTATTTTAATTTTTTTATCGAATCAAATAATCCAGGAGTACATACATGATTAATCATCTATAGGGAAATTCAAGTGCTAGATGCACCTTGAATTTTGTAACCCACAAGGATTTTTTTCTAGTATATGTATGATCTATTATTATTTCCATATCAGACCAAAGAATAGATACTCTAATTGATTCATGGAACTTATAAATTCCAAAATTCATGTAGTTATTCCTATTTTTTGTGTTAAACAAAGATATTTATCTTTAAGAAGAGGGTAAAGGTTGTTTTAAAATAAGAGACTTAAAAACTCCCTAACATCTAATTCATCCCCCTATTAGTTGTCACATAGATCTGAACTCTTACATTATATAAGAATAAAAGGGTGTTTTATTTATTGAATCAAGTATGTTTTATTTTTGAAGTATAATAAAAACACAATGGATGTTCAGATATTATTTAATAATATGGTGATCCCTATCTTCGATGGGAAATTTTTTGAAATATTGAAGGACAATATGGTAACCTATTTATTATCCATTTTATATGATTTTAAGGAATAATATATAGATTAATTAACTCCTATTTATAATGAAGATCCATTAATATCTACATATAATCAGAATCTATAGATTTATAGACAATCGAAAAAATAAATTCTTTTAAATATCTCATAAAGTGAAATCTCTCGAGTTAGAGGAATTGTAACAGCTAAAGACATCTGCAATAAGTTTATGAATATAAAAGAAGGTAACACCCATGTGAAGAATGATAAGTTACATATTAATATATTAAAATATTTTTATTTTAAACTATGAGATGAAGTTTTTTGTGAGTTATTTACAAGTGTTAATGATATTGTAAGAAACATAAAAAGATTGAGAGAAAAATTAGTTGATTCAATAGTTATTGAAAAGATCATCAGAATTCATTATATTATATTTGATAATAATGTTTAATCATTGGAATATATAGAGACTAAAACAATCTCATTGGATGATATATATAATATTCACACATCTTATGAGATCATGAAAGAAAATTTTATGATAAGGATTTGAAATGATAGTCATAAAATTTAATTCAATATCCCTAAGAAAGAAAATAAAAATAAATAATTTAGTTATCTTAATTTAAATGATTATTAGAGTAATTATTTTTATGAATTAAATTCTTATTTATCCTAAATTTGAAAAGTGTCACCTGGAAGTACAAAATAATGTTACCACTAATATTTTTTATATGTAGAGAAATTGGACATGTAGATTTTTTTTAAAGACTAAGGGAAGATGAAGACAATAATAAAGAAGATTAATGGTCAATAAGAACACTAAAAAATGCAAGATTATTTTAATTACTAATCAAAGGGGGATAAAAAATATGTCCTCTAATTATAAAAATATAAAATATGTATCCAAATTTTAGGAAGATGATAACAATGTAGAATAATAATAACTTGAAAATTCTAGAGATAAAGGTGTTGAAAGTTTTCTATTATAGAGGTGAATGATGAGAGTTTTACTAGTGATAAAATGACCAACTATAAATAATAATAATAGGAAAAAAATATAATTCATACAACAAAGTGAATTTAGACAATTTCCAACAAAAATTGAAATGCTAGAGAAAGATAAAATAAAGACAAAGAACGATGGTTATCCTATAAAAAATAAAGAAATAAAGAATAATGAAGAAAATAAAAATTGTTAAAAGTGATTGAGAATTTATATAATTTAACTGATTAATATAAAATACTCACCATGAATATTGAATACAATATGAGGGAAAAGGACAAACAATATAACCCTATATAACAAAAACTAGTTGAAATAGAACAAGGATGGTCTGACTTCAAAAATTCAAATTTTGAAGTTATTGAATTCTCTAAGAAGTGTGAATCTAAAAATGATAAAAAATGATCATCATTAATAGTTTTTTAAAAGGTTGAAGCATCGATTCAAAAGGGTCATGTATGGACCCAAAATATTTGAATTCCAAAATTTGGGAATTTTTGAGAAAGTAAACTGTAAAACAAACTACTGTAATTAGAGACTCTAATAAAGTATAAATTAATTGCAATATGAAGAATATAATGTTAGGAATATACCAAGATTTTAGTTCACAAAAAGGATCCATTATTTATGGTTATAAAGATAATAAAAAATAGATATAGTTTATAAAAGATATAGGTTTTAAAGGAGAATATTATTTTTATGGATACTTTTGGTGTAATGGAGGGGTTGAGAATAGAACGAAGATATGATGTTTCAATAATCAACACTACTATGAAACCATGTGTTATTGGATGCATTGTTTGAGGGGAATTTATCCCACTCAAAGAATACATACTCAAAATCAATCTCGATGAATCTAATTTGAAGATTGAAAATAGATTCCAACCTCTTGAATTCCTATGTGAGAGGTTTTATCAGCCTAGAAATATTCAAAAAGTGTATTTTATGACACTTAAATCCAAAATTATTTTGATGAAAAATATCAAAATCATTAGGGGAATGGTAAAATAGAGAAGAAAAGGCCCTTGTGGTTGAAATTTCACTCAAGGCTGCAAAAGGAGGATGGGATTGGATATTAGATATTAAGAGTTTTTCACAGAAGGATGTATATTTAATGATATTGAATAATGTTAGAGAATAAAAATAAAGAACAATTAATTTTGGAAATTTTGAGTGCCTTAGAATAAAAATAACTGAATATTTGAACATTATAAAAGAAAATATGAAATCCATAGGTTATTTATTTGCTGATGGATTTAAACATAATCCATTGAGTGATAAGTTTTTTGTGATTAAGAAAATGAAGTTATATTAAAAATAGATGGGTTTTTTTGATAAAATTAATAATAATGGTGATGCTTTGATAATAGGAAAATGATTCAAGGGAAACCTATTCTATATTGGAAATTCACAAAATTCATGTTATCTGAATATGAAGTAAGAAAATCAATTATGACATAGAATAGTTGGACATATTTTCTAGAGAAACATTAATAAGGTTACACATAGTGAAAGTTTTCATGATGTATTTTAATTGATAATAATAACATATTAGTTTTGATCTATTTTCTAGAAAGTGAAATATTCAAATTCTTAACATATGACAGTTCAGAAAAATATATATCATCCCTCAGAGTTATTCATTTTGGTATATGTGGACCTTTGAGGTGGAAATATGTAAATATAGATCATTATTTTAATTAATTAATTCATTATTTCACTCATATTACATGATTTATGTCTTTAATACATAAATAATAGAATCACAATTTGTTCAAAAGTTTCAGCAGAAGTGATAAAAATAATAGTGGCTAAGATCCAAATTGATAATGGTATAGAGTATACAAGTGGTAATTTGGAATGTTATCCTGAGAATAATGTTATTTCTCATGTGATTAATGCACCATACACACCACAAAAATGTCACGACCCGACCCAACAGGGCTCGAGCCGCGACTCCCTAAGCCCGCCTCCAATAGTCCAGGGGCTGGCGACCAGCGCCGAGTAGGCTATCACACACATGGGAGGCATTAGCCTAAGGTACCTGTACACACGCACCCACAAACACCTCCATGCAACAGTGCATAGATATAGGAACTGAAAAGTAAATGCATGCATACACTATCCCACAACCAGAGAGAAACAGCAGAAGTACAAGGGAAAAACAGGGCCCACCAAAAGAAAACTACAAAGCGCGTCCAACCTTCTCTGAAGAAGGGGAACGCTGCCACAAACACCCGCCAGAAAGCTCCCTCGGCACAGCTCCGGTAAACACCCCGGTCAACCCGCTCACTAAGCTCCGCCTGCTCCGGGTCCTCCTGGGACACCGTCAAAAGGCCTGTGGTCTGCACAAGACACAAACATGTGTGGGCAAAGCCCGTGCAGGGGTGAGTATAAACATACTCAGTAGGCACCCCAAAAACCCAAAACCCAAGGGAGCAACTGAAAGGCAACAGTCCGCTCAACCCAGCCAGAGGGAACCCAAACGAGAGAGAAACTCCATCTCGTGACCATCCTCGGCTAAACACAACAAGTCAGCTCAGCTCAGCTCAGGTGTATGCCCATACATACACCTTGACCAATCCAGATATACACAGCTCACGCCACAAAGGCACAAGAGGTACCGACCTCATCACCAGCAACTGTCCACAACCAGGAGAGTACACCACGAACACTGTCATACAAGATGACACTCATCCGAGAGATACACTCCATCGGGATACTCTCAAACATCACAGACGCTCACCGGAGAGACCACGCTCGTCGGATAGCATCTCTGAGGAAACCTCACTATAGCAACATAACCACCAAACTCCTCGAAGAGGGGATCGCCGCTAGGGTCCGTTAGGGGGATACCAAGACCCACTCCGGTATGCGTAGCTCACAGATAGGGGATCACTCCCAGGGTCCGCTGGGGGATACCACAACCCGATCTGGCATACGTAGTTCTCACAGATAGGGGATCACACCCAGGATCCGCTGGGGGATACCACAACCCGATCTGGCACTCGACAGAAGCTCCACACTCAGATAGAGTATCATCGTCCATATAAAGATGGTCACGACGATACCGGAACCCTATCTGGTATAACTCGCGATGTAGGGGATCGAACCGACGATGCCACAACCCTAACGAAACCACGTGTTGAGTAGGGGATCGCATAACCAACGATACTGCAACCCTACCGACACCAAGCGCTGAGTAGGGGATCGTATAACCAACGATACTGGAACCCTACTATAAACATCATGCTGAGTAGGGGATCGTAAACCCGACGATGCCACAACCCTACTGTGCATGACCCACCGCGTAGGGGATCATATTCCTGATGATGCCACAAACCCTACAGGGTTAACCTGCTAGATAGGGGATCGCCGCCCGTGAATAAGCGGTCACAACGATACCAAGAACCCGATCTAGGGTAAAGATGCTAGAGGATCCACTCCGGGCCACCAGAGGGATACCACAACTCTAACAGTTTAAACATCCCATCGAGAGGATCACAAACCCATACGAAGGTTGTGATACCACACGAACCCTCGTAGGAACGAACCAAGGGAGAACCCTCAACCACTGCTGGTCCAAACGTCGCTAACCCGAGCGACTCACCCCAAAGCCACACTGTGCACCTCCGAAGCCAAAACCGAGGCCACCATCGCGTTCCACGCGGATAAACACACAGGATAGGCTGTTTACTCGCCCGAAACGGAGCACCGGTGAAAAAGGCACTATTCACCGTAGCTAGCTCGTGCGGGGCCCACACAATGATCCGGAAACCCATCGAGAGGATCACACCACAGCGATCCCCTCGGAAAAACAAGCGGAATCGACTACTCGCTCGCCCAAAACGGACACCCGGTGAAAAAGGTACTATTCACCGAAGGCCAGCTCGGGTGGGGCCCATGCCTGGATTCCGACACTCATCGAACGGAACGCACCATTGCGATCCTCTCGGAAAAACACACAGGATCGACTATTCATCTGCCAAAATCGGACTCCTGGTGCAAAAGCTGCGTTTCTCCGCAAACGCCAAAACCCGACCTCATGGGGCCCGCACCCCGTTCTCAGAACCAACACCCGGAAACCATCTCAAAAAGTCCGTCGTACCATCAGGGTCTCAATGCCACTGACGGCACGTCAATCGGACGCTCCGGGTAGAAGTTACAACGGCCCGAAGTCGTAAAATAATAAAATAATATTATTTTATACGACGTTTCTAACTCCCGGGCCACGATACCGAACCCTTAAACCCTCAAAGTGAGTTCAAAAGGTCCATCTCGACGCAAGGAGCGCGTCGTCGCAAACTGTTCGCAAATCAGAGTTACGGTTTGCGAGTTACGGGGGTTTAAAGAACTCCCGGAAAATCCTGGCCGGACCACCGCCAGGCTCGTCGGAAACCACCGCGCCTCCGCCGGATTCCGCCGCGCCGCCGCCGCCGCTGCCGGAAACCGCCGCGCCGCTGCGGAACTCGGCGGAATCCGCCATGGCCGCCGCGGGTCTCGCCGGAAAACCAGGTTTTTCGCCGGAAAACTTCCGGGAGCCACCGGGAGCACCCCGGTGCTCCAAATTCAGATACGAAATATGTTTCGGAAAGCTCGGGACCTGAACTATTCAAATATTATGAAAATTTGAAGAAAAAAAACACAAAAACGGGATCCGGGATTGTAAAACTCAAACCGACTACCTCGCAGGCGAAACGCTGACGTTCTGCCTCAGATCCGCGCTCCAGAGCTTCCGATGCGCGCTCCTGGAACGTCCGCCGTCAAATTCTGAGCTCGTGGGAACTCCGTTTGCTCGATTCGGCGGAGTGGTGGTGAAGAACGGCGAAGAACGACGAAGAACGATAAAGGGGGGGGGGGGGGGGGCTGATATTTATATCAGCCGCCCGCCGTCGCCAAACCCGCCTCGAACCCGACGCCCGATGCGAACAAAAGTAAGGTCACTCCTAGGGTAAACGCGTCATTCTGAACGCAACGGCGGTCTCAGATTTTCCATCCGAGACTCCGTTCAGAAGTTATTCGAGCCGACGCTCGCACACTAACTTGCTACTTATTTACGGAAATGCCCCTGGTGGCGTTTCTCACCGCAGGCCCGCGCCCGCAAAGTTTACACCCCGCCTAGGGTAAACGACACGTTCCGGACGCAACCGTGCCCTCAGATTCCCATTCTGAGCTACCGTTTAGGAGATATCACACCCCCGCCACGTGCATAGTATAAAAAAATACTTAATATTTTTATAAAATTAATTCCGGGCACACCGGGCCTCGGAATCGCACGCCGTCTTCGCGCCTAGCTCTGGAATTATTCGTAGAAATATTCCAAAGTCTTATAGGGCCAAAAACCCGAGTCGCTACATCCTCCCCCCTTAGAACTTTTCATCCTCGAAAAGCCCTAAGCACAAGGAAAGCGACTGGACTCTCAATTGGGTCTCCCACAAAAGCGAGCTCACCAACAAACAACCACTCAGGGTCTTACCAACGCCCTGAACAAAACTCGAGCAAGCAACAAAAGGAAAGAGTACCGATAAACAGTGTCTGAAAAACTACTACAGTAAGTAGAAAGACACAAGGCGTACATCTATCCATCCGCGGTGCCTCTGGGTCGACTGCCTCCAGGGCATGCAACTGTCCTCACCCTCGGCCACCAGCTCCCTGAGCTTGGCATGGACCACCTGGGGGTGGGGGTGGTGGCAACTGGTACTGCCTACCACCGCCTCCCGCTGCACCAGCTCCACCGCCACGTCTGCCGCCCTGCGGACCTCCTTGCTCGAGATGCTACCTCTGCCAAGGCGGTCCATCGACCGACTCCCTCTCAGCAGCACGTCAGGTCGGACAATCTCTTGCAAGATGTACTCGACCATCGCAAGCGTAACACCGCCTCTCCTGCGGCTGTCCAAAACTGGCATGCGAGCCCTGTGAGCTCCGAGACTCAGATCCCCCATCCTGGGGTCGCCTCCTGAAACGTCAGCCACGTCCAGACCCCTGAGTCTGACGTCGGCTACCAGATTCCGATCCGACCGACGAGTCTCAGCTCTCGAGTGCCCAGTACTAACAGGGGTAAACTGCTCAGCTAGAAAACTCTCCACCACCAACGCTCGCTCCAGCACTCCAGCATAGGTGGGCAGGCACAAGGAAACCACACCTTCTTGGATGTCCCTGCGTAAGCCCTGCTCGAAGGTCCGAGCCCTAAAGAACGGGTCTCGAACCATATCCAGGGAGTAGCGCGACAGGTCTGTAAACCTCGCTGAGTACTCCGACACAGTCATGCCCTCCTGTCGAAGCTGCAGAAGCTCCTGGATCCGCACTGACCTCAGCGTCACCGGATAGAACTCCTCCCTGAAGAGCCGCTCAAACTCTGCCCACGTGAGCGTCTCCTCGTCATGGGACTGCGTCACCAAATTCCACCATCTCCCGACCGAACCATGCAGAAGGCTCGCCGTTAGGACCACCATCTGATCAGGAGGTGTCCTCACTAGGTGGAAAACTCGAGTAACTGCCTCGAGCCAGTCATCAGCTGCCTGGGGGTCTGGATCACCCCAGAACCTCAGAGGTCGCTGCCTCTGGAACTCGTGCAGCGCACTCAGCCTGTGTGCAACCTCGTCCTGCACTGCTGGCACAACCAGCTGCTCGACAGGTGGTGGCTGAACTGGCAGACCACATGGAGGTGCAACCTTAGAACCTGCGCCCTGCTCCACAGCCACTACACGAGGCGGGTCGCCAGCACAATCCTGCTGCGGAACCCTCGCTAGCTGTCGTCGTGGAGGCATCCTGAATTACATTCAAGACACACCACAGTCAAAGAGTATATCTGGAGAGCTGACTCCAGAAGGACAAGGAAAAACCAAAAACCCAGTCCTATATGATGCATGTACCATGATGTCCCCGTGACCAGTGTACGAATGTCCCGAGTCGAAAGGCAGGTTATCAGAGTCCTGGTGTATGGATACATCGGCCGCCGCACCAACACTGGAGTCCCTGGCCTGAAAGCCGAACTCGAAACACCCTAACACTACCGCTATGCAACCCAAACCAAACTCACAGCTAGACCAGCTACGCTCAGAGATCCCAAAGGTGGAACCTCCTCTGATACCACTCTGTCACGACCCGACCCAACAGGGCTCGAGCCGCGACTCCCCAAGCCCGCCTCCAATAGGACAGGGGCTGGCGACCAGCGCCGAGTAGGCTATCACACACATGGGAGGCATTAGCCTAAGGTACCTGTACACACGCACCCACAAACACCTCCATGCAATAGTGCATAGATATAGGAACTGAAAAGTAAATGCATGCATACAATATCCCACAACCAGAGAGCAACAGCAGAAGTACAAGGGCAAAACAGGGCCCACCAAAAGAAAACTATAGAGCGCGTCCAACCTGCTCTGAAGAAGGGGAACACTGCCACAAACACCCACCAGAAAGCTCCCTCGGCACAGCTCCGGTAAACACCTCGGTCAACCCGCTCACTAAGCTCCGCCTACTCCGGGTCCTCCTGGGACTCCGTCAAAAGGCCTGTGGTCTGCACAAGACACAAACATGTGCGGGAAAAGCCCGTGCAGGGGTGAGTATAAACATACTCAGTAGGCACCCCAAAAACCCAAAACCCAAGGGAGCAACTAAAAGGCAACAGTCCGCTCAACCCAGCCAGAGGGAACCCAGACGAGAGAGAAACTCCATCTCGTGACCATCCTCGGCTAAACACAACAAGTCAGCTCAGCTCAGCTCAGGTGTATGCCCATACATACACCTTGAACAATCCAGATATACACAGCTCACGCCACAAAGGCACAAGAGGTACCGACCTCATCACCAGCAACTGTCCACAACCAGGAGAGTACACCACGAACACTGTCATACCAGATGACACTCATCTGAGAGATACACTCCATCGGGATACTCGCAAACATCACAGACGCTCACCCAAGAGACCACGCTCGTCGGATAGCATCTCTGAGGAAACCTCACTGTAGCAACATAACCACCAAACTCTTCGGAGAGAGGATCGCCGCTAGGGTCCGTTAGGGGGATACCAAGACCCACTCCGGTATGCGTAGCTCACAGATAGGGGATCACTCCCAGGGTCCGATGGGGGATACCACAACCCGATCTGGCATACGTAGTTCTCACAGATAGGGGATCACCCCCAGGATCCGCTGGGGGATACCACAACCCGATCTGGCACTCGACAGAAGCTCCACACTCAGATAGAGGATCATCGTCCATATAAAGATGGTCACGACGATACCGGAACCCTATCTGGTATAACTCGCGATGTAGGGGATCGAACCGACGATGCCACAACCCTACCGAAACCACGCGCTGAGTAGGGGATCGCATAACCAACGATACCACAACCCTACCGACACCAAGCGCTGAGTAGGGGATCGTATAACCAACGATACCGCAACCCTACTATAAACATCATGCTGAGTAGGGGATCATAAACCCGACGATGCCACAACCCTACTGTGCACGACCCACCGCGTAGGGTATCATATTCCTGATGATGCCACAAACCCTATGGGGTTAACCTGCTAGATAGGGGATCACCGTCCGTGAATAAGTGGTCACAGCGATACCAAGAACCCGATCTAGGGTAAAGATGCTAGAGGATCCACTCCGGGCCACCAGAGGGATACCACAACTCTAACAGTTTAAACATCCCATCGAGAGGATCACAAACCCATACGAAGGTTGTGATACCACACGAACCCTCGTAGGAACGAACCAAGGGAGAATCCTCAACCACTGCTGGTCCAAACGTCGCTAACCCGAGCGACTCGCCCCAAAGCCACACTGCGCACCTCCGAAGCCAAAACCGAGGCCACCATCACGTTCCACGCGGATAAACACGCAGGATAGGCTGTTTACTCGCCCGAAACGGAGCACCAGTAAAAAAGGCACTATTCACCGTAGCTAGCTCGAGTGGGGCCCACACAACGATCCCAAAACCCATCTAGAGGATCACACCACGGCGATCCCCTTGGAAAAACAAGCGGAATCGACTACTCGCTCGCCCAAAACGGACACCCGGTGAAAAAGGTACTATTTACCGAAGGCCAGCTCGGGTGGGGCCCACGCCTGGATTCCGACACTCATCGAATGGAACGCACCATTGCGATCCTCTTGGAAGAACACACAGGATCGACTATTCATCTGCCAAAATCGGACTCCTGGTGCAAAAGATGAGTTTCTCCGCAAACGCCAAAACCCGACCTCGTAGGGCCCGCACCCCGTTCTCAGACCCAACACCCGGAAACCATTTCAAAAAGTCCATCGTACCATCAGGCTCTCAATGCCACTGACGGCACGTCAATCAGACGCTCCGGGTAGAAGTTACAACGGCCCGAAGTCGTAAAATAATAAAATAATATTATTTTATACGACGTTTCTAACTCCCGGGCCACGATACCGAACCCTTAAACCTTCAAAGTGAGTTCAAAAGGTCCGTCTCGACGCAAGGAGCGCGTCGCCGCAAACTGCTCGCAAATCGGAGTTACGATTTGCGAGTTACGGGGGTTTAAAGAACCCCCGGAAAATCCTGGCCGGACCACCGCCAGGCTCGCCGGAAACCACCGCGCCGCCGCCGCCGCTGCCGGAAACTGCCGCGCCACCGCGGAACTCGCCGGAATCCGCCATGGCCGCCGCGGGTCTCGCCGGAAAACCGGGTTTTTCGCCGGAAAACTTCCGGGAGGCACCGGGAGCACCCCGGTGCTCCAAATTCAGATACGAAATATGTTTCGGAAAGCTCGGGACCCGAACTATTCAAATCTTATGAAAATTTAAGGAAAAACAACACAAAAACGGGATCCGGGATTGTAAAACTCAAACCGCCTACCTCGCGGGCGAAACGCCGACGTTCTACCTCAGATCCGTGCTCCAGAGCTTCCGCTGCGCGCTCCTGGAACGTCCGCCGTCAAATTCTGAGCTCGTGGGCACTCTGTTTTCTCGATTCGGCAGAGTGGCGGCGAAGAACAGCGAAGAACGACGAAGAACGATAAAGGGGGGGGGGGGGGGGGGCGCTGATATTTATATCAGCTGCCCGCCGGCGCCAAACCCGCCTCGAACCCGACGCCCGATACGAACCAAAGTAATGTCACTCCTAGGGTAAACGCGTCATTCTAAACGCAACAGCGGTCTCAGATTTTCCATCCGAGACTCTGTTCAGAAGTTATTCGAGCCGACGCTCGCACACTAACTTGCTACTTATTTACGGAAACGCCCCTGGTGGCGTTTCTCACCGCAGGCCCGCGCCCGCAAAGTTTACACCCCGACTAGGGTAAACGGCACGTTCCGGACGCAACCGTGCCCTCAGATTCCCGTTCTGAGCTACCGTTTAGGAGATATCACACCCCCGCCACATGCATAGTATAAAAAAATACTTAATATTTTTATAAAATTAATTCCGGGCACACCGGGCCTCGGAATCGCACGCCGTCTTCGCGCCTAGCTCTGGAATTATTCATAGAAATATTCCAAAGTCTTACAGGGCCAAAAACTCGAGTCGCTACAAAACAATTCTGTGCATTAAAGATGGAATAAAATATTTGTTGAGATTGATTGATTTTTTATTAAACTTGATTCTTCTCAATTCTTTTAGATAGAGGGTGTTAGTAAAATAATCCACATTTAAAAGAACTAATTTTAAAGACCAAACTTAGAAATTTATTCATATGAGATATATTATAAAAACATACCATGTTTGAAATACCTAAATGGTTCTTAGAAGCCCCTGTATTATCAAATATAAAGGTGAAAATCTTTGTAAATTTTATCAAAGAGGAATTGATGGAATTTTCCTTGGATACCCACCAAATGGTAGAGGATATAAATTAAACAATAAGTAAAATTAAATTCTTATTGATTCATATGACAAGAATATGATAAAAAATTTATAAATAGAATATTAAAGGATAGCTGAAGATATAATAAGAAGTGGAGATGAATCTATTTCCATTAAATACCATATTAAAGTCTCTAATGGAGGTAATGATATATAAGTTATATGATTTAAATAAGATGATTAATCCATTTAATTTAACTAATAATACTTTATTTTATATCATTGAAGTCTGAGGATGCATATGGAGGTTCAAAACATCAATAGAGATCATTGAGAATAGGTTTTAAACAAGAATAACATTGAGCATAATTGCATAAAACTTTTTGTTTTCATAGGTTGATCTAAGAGATGTTGAATAATCATTAGAGCATAGAGAGTAGATTGATTCCATGATTGAGGAACTAAATTTTATTTTGAAAAATTATACATGGGATTTGGTATCCAATCACAAAGATATAAATGTTATAGGAAAAATGGTGGTTTTAGAAAAAAATTTGAATGAAAATAGTAAAATGGTAAGAAAAAAAAAGGCAAGAATAGTTTTAGTTGTATGTTAATAAGATTAAGGCATTGAATTTGGTGAGACCTTTGAATTATATGAAATATACAAAACAATCCTGAAATTTCTTACTAATTCATCACAAAGACAATATAGGTTTTTTCAAATAGATTTTATGTCTTCCATTCTTAATGGAGTGTTGGAAGTAGAATTATACATTGAGTGAAAAAGTGGTTTCCTTCTTGAAAAGAATAGAAGTATGCATGTAAGCTGGAGAAATGATTTATTTGGGATAACAAATCCCCATTATCATGGTATTCCATAATAGATTCATATTTTAGGAAGTTTAAAATCAAAATGGTAAGAGTAGACAATTACCTATGAAAAATAGAAATTAATGAAATTTCTCTCATTGTTATTGTTTAAGTTCATGATATCATATTTACAAGGAATAATGAAGATGAATATAAAGTATTTTCTGAATATATTATGATGTTTATTTAAATATCTCTTTTTGGAGAAATGTTACAAATTATTGGATTTTAAATCTCCTAATATAATGATTATATTATCTTATATCAAGAATAAGATTCAAAGGATCTATTGAAAATATTTGGAATGGATGTTACAAAAACTATATTTACTCTTATATCTATATGAATAAAACATTTTAAGGATGATTTTTAGGGATATTGATATAAAAGAATTTAGGAAAATTATTAGAATCCTGATATATTTAACTAACTCTTGAATGTAACTTGTTTATGTTGTTAACTGGTGTTCCATATTTCAAAATGAATTAAAAAATTTCACATTTTTTGATTGAAAAAATTATTCTTCGATATATTAAGTGAATTAGAAATTATAGGATAGAGTATGAAAATACGGAACATCTGAATTTGTTTGGATATAAAGATATAGACTTGGTAGGTTGGGTTAATGATAGAAGATCCACATCTTGTATAGTTTTTATTATTTAAGAATGATGTGGGAGTTGGCATACTATAAAATAATGTTCAATCACTCTCAGAAATATAGATGCGAAGTATACATGTTCCACTAAAGCTAAAACACAATTATCTTTAATGAAGACCTAGTTGGAAGTATTTTTTGTTGATATAGTTCTACCACATCTCTTGGGATGTGATAATTAAAATGTTATCGATCTAAAAAATAATCCAAAAAAACAATTAAAATCAAATAACTTTGATATTAAATATGACTTCAATAAAGAGATTGTGGAAATAAGTTAACTAAATAAGGACTTTTTACCTATATTAGAGCAGATGGATGATATTTTAACTAATCCATTTAAGTTGTATACTTTTTAATAAACAAGGTTGATTATTGGTGTTCGAAGTTACACTCTTCATGACTAATGTAAGTGATTTTTATCCCATCTCTTATCTTGTCTTTGAATATAATTGTTAATAAGGGTGAAACATGACAAAAAAATTGAATCCATTGATATGTTCTCAACCTATTTAAGGATAGTACATATTTAGGGGGATTTTTAGGAGGGGTATGATGTGATGTCCATATGTGTGTTTTGTGTGACCTATTTTGACAGTTTTTTTGAAGTGGGTGAAGTAAATTTTTCTTCTAGGTTAATGTTTGTTTCTATTTTGAAGATTTAAACACGATTTTTTTTATAAATAAAGATGTTCATAACTATTATTTATCACTAATTTATGGATAATATTTATTATTGTTAAATTTTCATTATTTTATACACTTAGTTACATCACGTAGGATTTGAATTTTTGGATAGTGATCCGTAGATTTAGTTTTAGATCATTAGTGACATATGATCCTTAGTTCACAAAAAATATGATGGGGGTGATTGTTGAGACTAAGGGGTTTTGAGTTATTATTTCTATATTGATAAATAATATTATAAGAATGAAATAGGAAATATTGGGGTGTTTTTTTATTGTAAACACATGGATTATTTTATTTTAAAGAAAGTGTTATTTATTCCTTATATTATAATATCACTAAGATTCCATGGGATAATATTTAATTTAATGATATTCTTTGAGTAATGGTGATTGAGGACATAATGTATTATTTTTTTCCATGGATTATGCTTCCATTAGACATGCTTCTATAGACCTATCATCTATAGATTGTGTATATCTAAAAACATATTCCTTTAGAATATCATAGGACCTCCATGAGTTATAGAGCTTCCAAGATCTTATGTGATTATGAATATTCTTTATGAGAAGAGAAAATATTTTTTGATATTTATAAATAATGCATGATAATGTGTAGAAATATTCCTTGTGGGTAAAAATTAATCATGGATCTTGAGTGAGTTGAAAAGGAGAGAAGCCAATCCACTCTATATGTGGAGAAACCATGAACCAAAATATAAATATGAAAAGTAAGGTGATCTAATAAAGTTTAAATTTCATGATAATTACTGTATCGGTTCTTGAAATGGATATTTTTGATAAAGGAATTAGATAAGAGTGAAAAATTTGGTGTGTAAAACTATTTTCATATGAATAGGAAAAAAATATATGATTTTTCCATGATGTTCTCATCCTAGATGAGGTTTTCGATATTGGTTGAAGGGAAAGTGGAAATAGGTATCATAGAAATAATTTCATTATGAATTAATGATGAGATGTCATATTGAATTCCTGCATATATACCTTTTAACTAAATATTTTGGATTTTTCTATTATTATGTAGTGAATAAGGTATAGATTTGAGGGAACTAACATGGTAAAATACCATGACTAAATTTGTCACGATCTTGTTACTGTACTCTTCATTTATTGGTCCATGCATGGAGATTTATTGTGGAATAAATATAGTTTTGGAGGAAAATGAAGTGGCCATGATATTTTTTCTTATTGGAATGTAGTTATAATATGTAATAGAAGTGATTTATTATTTATGTTATTGTAAGGACTAAATCTAAAGATTCTAGAGATTTGAATTTGAATGAATTTATACAATTTTATAAATATTAGAATAAAGAATATGGGGAATAATTAATAGATAATGTATATTATATAATTTACTATTATTGTAGATCATGGATGTGCATGAATTTTGGTATAAGAGAGGGGGAATATAAGGAAGTTGATATTTATCACTACTATTAATGAAATTAAAGAAATAGATGACCTGACTTATTGGAGAAAAAGTGTAAGGAATGAAAACCCCTTAGTTATTACGTGCTGAATACTATTGGTGAAGGACTATTTTTTTGTTTCAAAAACTTATTTTATCATATAAACTGCTGCTGGGGAACATGCACTGGTAATTGAAAAAGTATAATTTAGGTGATGGATATTCCATAGTTATTGCAATTATCAAGGATTGTTTTCTAGTAGACATGAGATATCATATTGTTTCTAGATCATTCATATAATAACTACTCTTATTGATTAGTGAACATTGTAAATTCATATGCTCCTTTGAGTGTGCTTGTTTTTCGTGTTCAAAATATATTGATTTCTATATAATAGGATGTTAAGGTTGTTTTATAGGAAGAAAATATTAAAATAAATGACCACTAATTCACTCCCTATTAATGGTCACACAGATCCTAACTGGTCTCTTCATACTAGAGTTTGGGTTATTACATAAAATATTGAGTCATATTACTCAAAAAATATAAGAGTAGTGGCACCATGTGACATCAAGTGTGCCTCCCTGCAAGCTAGAGGTTTATGAATAATGGAGTGGGTTGTTAAACTACACATTGGATGATAATTTACTCTATTATATATAATCATAAAATACAATTGGATAAATAATAGGATGTTGTTATCTTAATGTAACATCAACATTAGAAGGACATCACATTGAAAATGCAACTAAAAGTAGATACAAACGTCATAATAAAAAAAGAGCTATTATATATGTCATACAAGTCAATCATCATAGGATATCTTATGGTAAGATCATATTCATCCAGGTCCAAAAGTAAACACTAGTAAGGGAGATTTCCAAAAAACAAGTCCAACGACCCAACCCATTCAAATCTCTAAACTCTCATCTTGCTCTAACTGAGTAGTCATCAATAAGAGTAGGGAATTTACCTTATCCGGGTCACAATACATGATGTTTTTTTGAGTACCATGTATCCTAAATAGGATTTGAGTATAAATATGTTGTAAACCACCAATTGTATCCTTTATAATTTCATTAAATACACATTAATGATTAGAATAAAAGGGAAAAAAATAAAACTAAAACATTTCATGGCACTCCATAGAGCACCCTATTGGTATACCAAGTGTGATGAAACTAGCTTAATTAAGTGCCATAATGGGTTGATATACCCATAGTCTAAACACAACTTGATGATGAATGATATATCACTCATAATATCACAGTAATTATGAATTACTTATCAGTATTTAATATTATAGGTGAATGATAAATCACCATCAAAACCCATCTAAGTGAATAATTTATCACCAAACCAAAGTCAAAGTAGAATTAGACATCTCTTGGTGAATGAGGCATCACCGAAATTAGGTGGATGATTCACCACCACTAACCATACTTAGGTTGTTGATTTACTAGTGATACATATCTAAAGTATAGGATATACCTCCCATAAATATATATTAACCTAGAAATTATTATTTTATGGACCCATTTAATTTTTCTTCAAACTTAATATTGTTCACTTTTCATAAGTGTTTGAGGTGTTTGAGGGGGATTTAGAGTTGTTTGAGAGGTTGGATGGGGGACCACTATTTAAAACCTCTGATAGGAATTGAAATTACTATAAAGGGAACTACAATCCAGGATGGTTATAGGTCACTCCATGAAGGGTTACTATGGGAATTATTTTTTCAAATTCAGGAAATATCACACTATAGAATAAGGATTCATGGCCTCACAATTGACCTATAAAAATAACTCCACGTGTTTTTCTTTATGATATTTAAATAATAATTTTCATTCTATGTTAATGGGATTAGATCTATAACCATGAATCTTACTAATAATGAATTTAATATTAAGAGTTGTCATTGTTTCAAATTTATAATGTCTCGAACCTTATTTTTTACCTTTTAGAAATTTAAGGCGAAAGCCCAGTCACACAATGACCATGGGTGTTGTGATGTGAGGCCTGGTGATGGAGAGTGCCAAAATGGGGTTTCATACCACATGGGTAGATCAAGATGGAGAATCACACTATGAAGGGGGATGTCTTTTCATGAAGGCCAAAATTTACCTTTTATTGAATCTACCTTGGATATATGAATTGTTCCATGACTAAAAAGGCCATGTTGTTGGGAGATACTAAAGTGTCATCATGTCATGACCTCTATGGTCATATGGAATTTTTTTAGAATATTTTAAAATAAAAATATGTAAATAAATTTTTTGTATTTAAATAATGAATTTGTGGTACGGGGGTGGGGGATTTATTTTTATATCCAAAAAAAAATTCTCCACCTAAATATGCAAGATCATCTCTTTCAAAGTGAGTTATAATACATATCATAATGGATTTAATTTCCATTTGTTATAGGTGATATATATAGGAAACTCTAACACCCCTATATGATTATTTTACAGATTATATTATGGTTCATTAGTTCAACTATGGTTATGGAAGTTGTACCATATTTCATGGTTTTCATTTTATTGTTCAATTTTATCCATTTAATCTTGGATTAATATATAATATTTAGTTATATTCTTCCATTATTAATTATTTATTTGGTCCCTAATATATCGTTAAAGTTCCATTGAAATTCAAATATGATTATGATGTATGGTCTCACCAAACTAACATGATCTTGATCTAATCTTAATAAAAATGATTTATTACTTTTCATAAATGGAATCACTTTATTAGGGATGTATGTATCCCTTCAATAAAAGAATATCGGAATCTTTTATCACCAAAATGAGGCATACCATCATCATGTAATAATTTAAATTTGTATGTTGTCCTAAGAGTTTCCCTAAATTATATCATGTAATATACCATGTTGGGAGATCTTCCCCCTGATGATGTTATATGTGATATGAATTGGGTACTCTTCTATAGATGATTTTTAAAAGAGATATACCAGTTAGGGAACATACCTATCCCAATGACCTATACTATGTGGAAATACCTATGGCATAGAATCTACCCCCCATGATGACCTATATTATATGGAGATATACTGGGTGGATATGTATATACCATATGCCTTATATTAAACAAATATATACTAATCATGGAACATATCCCCCCAATTACTTATCATATATATAGATATACCTAGTGGGGCACAAATATCTCAAATGAGTTATATAATATTCATATATACTTTATAGGGAATGTGTCCACTGATGACTTATATTATATAGAGATATACTAGGTTGAGTGTGTATCCCTTTGATTACTTATGGGATATGGAGATATATCGATTTTTGGAGCATACAACACTGTGAATTTTATTATATTTTCTTTATTGTGGGTGGATTATTATCCAACCCTTTCAACAACTATGAGACATTTTTAGATACATATGATACTAGAAGAAGAAATTATGGTTAATCCTAGTTGTCAACATAGATCCTAGAGATCAATGATGATTTATTTATTTATAAATCCACTTATTTTTAGAGAAAACCAACAATAACATTATTTAGAGTAGATATATTTATATAATCCATTAACGGTGTCATACTAAGTTGTACTCACACCTTACTTAGGCCACCATGGGTACCATGGTATACTTCATGGTTTCATGGTAGGATAAAGGAATTGTCCCTATAATTGATGGTTTATCTATAAATATTGGATAAACCATAGGAGATGATTCCAAGATAAAACTCAAGACTAGTTTTGTGGATTTTATAAATTTTGTTTGTATTATTTATTTTCCCTTCTTGAAGTCATTTACCCCACAAGGTATATTGATTATGTATGTCTTATTTTTATTAACTATAATAAATTCAATTATATATAGTGTGTTTTGTGTGTGTTTTTTATTATCACTTTCTTGATGCCTATTATCTTTACTTGCCTGGATTCATATTTTATTTATTATTCTGCTATTATTGTACTATTATGGAATTATCCTTAGACACTTTGAATACCTTGAGTGATATGGGTGGGATGATTGAAATAAGGATAGTAGACAATATAATCCATTGGAAATGGGATTCATGCACTATTAGGTTATGAATGAGTGAATCAACATTTCTCTGGTGTGCCAAGTGGCACTTGATGATTCTAAAGAGGGTGTATGAGCTCTCTATGCTATGCGTAATTTTAGGGAGAGGGATTATAACATGAGTTGGGTATGTATAAAAAATATAATTTCATGGTATTATTTCTATTAATTTAATTTATTATACTTATAGGTAGACCACATGGAATAGATTAGGGTATGTGCAGTTTTATCACATGGAAAATGCTAGGAATGGAACATAACAACTTGAGAGACACATTTGGGTATTGTTATGTACCAGTGGTATATAATTGAGAGAATATATGGGTTTATGTGATTCCCAAATACCATATATAGTTTTTATGTCCTATAAAGGGATAGAAAAGTTGGTGTAGCTGGGTATGACCTGATGGTTTGGTTGGATAGTGAAGCTTATCAGGGAAACAAATGATGATATTTAAGTGTTAACCTTCAACTGAGTGCTTGGTAGGGAAAAGTGTGTGGATAAATGATGATAAAGGTTTTTTTAAATTTAATTATTATATATGTATTGACCACATGGTGTAATAGTGATGATCACCCTCACCCTGAGTGATAGGATTGAGGTATGAGAAAATTTATTATGTGTGAGGGTAGTAGTTTGGATGTGATACACTACCTTATCCTAAGTGACAGGGTAGTGGAGATGATTTAATATATGAACATACCTGGAGTGTGACAATAGTTTTTAGGATGTGATACATGATATTACCCAGAGTAAGAGTATATTGGTGAGTATATGATATAGGTCCTTACCCTCAGTGAGAGGGTTATGTTCAAGATGTGATTTTGGAAGTTACCCTAAGTATTAGGCAAGTAGTTAGTATATGATAAAAGAACTTACTAAAAATGAGAGGTTAGTAGTCAATATATTGTATAATACCATACCTTGAGTTAAAGGTTAGTTGTTAGGATGAGATATATGAATTCAATCAGGTCGATAATCTAGTATCTAGGATGTGATACAAGACCCAAACCTGAGTGAGATGGTTGTGGCTAGTTTTTAGAGAAATACCTCAACCAACATTGGAATGTTGTGGTATGTGAATAAATTTATGATTTATACTTGTTGAAGGACCCCACATAGAGTGGGTGGGTAGAGGTTAAGACTCAATTGTGGGACCCTACAGTAATTGACAAGGTTTGGGCTTGGGGGTTTCTAATAATGAAAATTCTTCATTGAAAATGGTTAAAGTAGGTGTGGTATTTATTCTTTTATTGGTCAGCACATGATGACCAAATAAAATCATTGGAATGTTAGATTTATCATTGGTTTATTTTTCCATTACACTATATATGAGGGTGTATATGGAAGACACTAGGCGAGACCATACCACATTTTATTCTCACACACTACACAAGAAAACTTTTTCACATGTAGAAAATATATTTCATTTTAGGAGACTTGTTGTTCATGGGATATAGATGAAGTATATGACAAATGTCGGGAGACTATTCCAAGTATGGATGAGTATTTATAATTAATCCTTACCATTTTATTTTATTTATTTTCTATTAGTTTTCCTAGTAGTTAAACCTTGATGAAATTTTCTTTTACTGACAATGACTATCAATTATGTTATAACATATTGATTAATCCCTATTTAGGATGGTTATATATTAGATATGATTATTTTTAAATAAATTGATGTTATATGTTATTTTGATAATTTATTTTTGTTTTATGCGATAGTACCAAGAGTATAGTCTCCCACTGTTTCTCATATACTCTCACTACAGGTTAGAATCCTCTGGAATATAGGAAGGCATGCCTAAGGTATTGTAGAAACTTGAATAGAGTACTGTATAAATGTTTTTTATCAGGTAACTATAATTTTTTTTCAGAGAATTATTTTTTTCGTTTACTTTTTGGGTATTGTAGTTTGAGGTAGGATATGTTTTCATATCATGAGATAAGACTTATTCTTGGGGGTAGCTAACCCCTATATAAGGAATTCCCATGATACTCAGGTTTTAGTATTGTGGTTTATTTAATTTTATTGTTATAGTTGAAATTTTTACACAAGTATTATATTCTATAATGAGTTTTTATTTTCATTGTTATTCTTATCTAGGGATGGAAATTGAGTGTAAGTTCACACATCATACTGTAAAAATGTTATATCCCTACATGTGAATAAAAATTTATTATTGTGAAATGGTTTTAGAAAAGATATAAATTAATTTGGAAAATAGTTAAAAATAAATGGTTTGATAATTGAATGAATATGTCTCAATTAAAAAATTAACAATTACATATTCAATGTTTTCCAATAAATATTTTAGTGGTGCCTTAAATAATGAGTGTCTCTCTTGTGATTTTATATTGTAGATTATAATATGATTGTTATTATAATCATATAAGATTGAAATACTATAATTAGTGGGATTGAGTATGATTTCCATTATGATGGTATATGGGTATGAGTGCCCAACTATGGTATATTCTAATATAAGAGGTTTTGGTTGGTTGTTGACCCCTGGATGGGTTGATCTATCATGTGAGGTTTCATTGGGTAAGGTGGGTATGAAGACACCATGTGTTCATCACAAGGAGAATATTATCATTATGGAATGTAGTACATGGTTTTTGGATCATGGATTCAGTTTAGAAACTAGAGAAACATGTAAGGTATTTTGGGATAATGAGTGAGAAAGTATAATTTTCTTGAAAAATAATATTTAGAGTGATAATTTATTTGTTTCTAACGATTTAAATATCCTTTAATTTAGATTGGTAGATAATTTTTGGATGATAAATGGTAAATAAGGATTGATTAAAAAGTGTGTGAATTTATTTTGATGAAAAATTATTAATTGAAAGTTTCAACTTTAATGTCTAGTAGAGGTGGTAAACATCACTGATGGGTAGTTCCCTAGAGAAACTACAATGGTAGTTGGAATCTTGTGAATCTATTGAAAAATAGATAGTGAGTTTTTGAAAATGAAGATGGTGTACTATCCTCTAGTTTTCTATAAATAACATTTTAATGTTCATAGAGGATTTTGTAATGACTATGATGTTGGTACCAAGTTGGATGGAGAAAGAAGTTTGAAGCGTTAGTGTTTACAGAGTGTCATCTTTTGTTGTCAAAGAAGATAAATCAATTCACTTTATAAAGGACTTAAAACTAGACAATGCTTTGTTGATATTTATTTCACAAATATCATAAGTCAGGAGAACTTGTGATGCAAGCCTTATAATGAAAAGGGGTAGAAATGATGACTCCAGTCATATATAGTTTTGATTGGAAGGAGTGATGCTGCTGAAAGATAGATAAGTTTCATTACTTCCCATTGTAATTCTGACGATGCTAGATCTGGTCTATCAAAGGATATATATCACGATAGCGGAATTCATGATAAAATCCGAAGAATGGTTATGGGAATAAGTGAAGAGATAAATGACAAAGAAATGGACAATCTAGAGGTGAAACAAAAGAAAAGTTTAAGGTGGTTCCATTTTCCAATGTTTTCCAAATTTTAGGGCCTGAAAATCGGGAGATGAAGATGTGTTTTTGGAAATGGATGTTGTGCACAAGATTGAAGATGGTTTATATTTTTTCACGCAAGGCATGATTCATGGTCAGAACATCAAAAAATGACAAAGGCATGTAGTGCGTGAAAAAATGAACCGAGTGTGCGAACAAATGAAGATCACACGAAATGTTTGTGGGATGCGCGGAATATTAACAAGATGTGCGAAATATCTGCGAGATGCATGAAAAAAATAGCTGTGCGCAAAATATCAACGTGCTGTGTGAAAAAAGAATGCTGCGCGAAATATTCGTGTGGGGCGCGAAATAGAGGAATGAAGTTTTTCATGGAAAATATGTTTTGATATTAAAAGCTTGAAAATTGGAAAATACATGAGGTGCACGAAATATTGGACCATTACGTGAAATATGAAGTTGCATGAAAGAGTTTTTATGTGCACAAAAGGGGTTTTATGTGCTGGGTCAGAAATGCCTATAAATGTTAGGTGAACCCCTATCATTTGTTAATTCTTGACACTTAGAAGAGATCTAGAGCTCTGGTGAACATAAAATTATACGCTAAGTGAGTTGCATGAAGAGAAAGGTGTTTGTGCGAAAAGAGGACAACTGCGGAAAAAGAGAAAAAGTTGTGCACAAAAGGGAAGTTGCGTGAATTTTTTTTCCTAAAACAAAGGGATGTTTCATGAAAAAGTTTCACAAAAAAGGGAAGTTTCATTTAAATTGCGTGCAAGATATCATAATGGTTGTGCGAAAAATTTGGGGTCTTCACACATATTCAGTTGTGCGTATGGGAGTTCTTACCAGCTTCTGGGTAGGAAAGTGAAGATTTTTACTTCAGAGAATACAACTATTCAATTGTAAAGAAGCACTGAAATTCTAGAATTCCCTATTTGTGCTAAGAGGGTGCACACGTTCTTGGGGATTTTTTTCCAAGTGCTACACGAGTGTAAGGGTATATCCTACTCATTGTATTCCACATCGAAGGATTGTTTTCTAGTGGATTATGTGGTACTGGATTATTTCCGTACCATACCAAGGACATAAATACTCTTGTTGAGTAGTGAACCTTGTAAATCTTGTGTTCGTGTGGTTGTGTGTGTTCAGCAGAGAAGAAAATCTTTAGCAGGAGGTGAAGGTTGCTTCAATTTGAAGGAAAAAAAAGATATCACTGATTCACCACCTCCCCCTCTCAGTGATACTTGGATCATGACTGGGAACTTCATATGACAGTTTAAAATAAAATCATGGGTGTCTTTGTTTAATTAAGTAGAGGGGAAATGATTGTGTGGTTTGTTTATAAAAGGTAATTAAGGATTCCATTCAATTAGTTTCAATCATTTGGGAATTTTTATGGATAAAGTTATTTCTCAACTAGGGTGACATTGGAATTTGGTATATATTTATATGGTCTCTGTAGGAGAGGTATCTTATAACACCAAACATGCTTGGAAAATGAGAGATAGAAATTTAGGGATGTTTTAATGAGTTTGGGTTAGTTCTTTGAGTGTGGTTAGTGTTCATTGACAATCCATATCTTGTCACTATATAGTGGAAATATTCAAAGGTTATAAATATTAGGATAAATAATTTCATGTTATTTTTACATAAAAAAACCTAGATGTAGGAATCATGGGTCAACGTTGTTAGGATTTTAAGTGAAAGTATTATATGTGAGAAATCTTAATGGGATTCCACAATGTTGGTATAGTAGTATTAGTGGGATAAAAGTTTTAATTTTATTATTTTTGGTTGAATCCTTCCAAACTTGTCATGTGACCAAAACGTCATGCGGTCATTAATCGATATCAAAAACATTGAAATACATAATCAAACTAGTAAACTTATAACCTTATAAACACTTGAAAAAAGCTATGTGAAGACCTATATGGTTTTAGGATCCTAATAATTTTATTTTTTGATTATAGAAGCGAATACCATCAATATGTTATATGATAGATATAGGATGTTCTATCGTGAATGATTTGAGTGAAGGTTGTGTGTTCGATGATGTTATCCAGGCTGTGGCATCAGAAGTGGATTCAGTGTCATCACCACAATTCACTAGTGTTGTTTTATAGAAAATTGAATTGATGAGGATACTATACACACTATTACATGTAATTAAATCTATTAATGATATTTATAAACTAGATATGTTATTCAAATGATAAACTAGGAGCTTGTGGTGTTGGTTCACCTAATTTTATTGAAATGAGAATGGGGTTAGAATTTGCATCAGTTTAGAGGATGTGAGACCATTCATAATCTATCATGAGTGGTGGAATTATATTTCAATGGTCATATCAAGGATAAAAGGACCTTCTAAGATGATTCTTAGGAATTATATGTTTTATGGTGTGGAATTTTTGATAACTCAAATCATTTTGTGGTGTAAAATTCAAAGGAAATATGATATTTTTAAGGATTAAGGGATATTTTGAGAATTAATATTTATATTGGGTTTATATGAGTTAAACCATATGTTGGAGGTGTTTAGAGGTCTATTTTGTGTTTCAGGTGATCATGTGTGTGTTAAATAATGAACAATTTTTACTTACAATTGATAATTTATATAGGCAACAGATCTTTCCATGACTAGGTGGTATAACAATGTGGTGGGTGTTGAAAGATTTTATTTTTTAGATAGATAGAGGGATTCATTCTAAAAGATGAGGGTCATTCCAAGGTCCCAATAAATATGATTAAATTTTGGGAGATGGTGTAGGTTCAAACCAAAATTGAGGGGTTTCATTTTGAATGATTTTTGGGGATAAACATTATGCTATAACCCAAGGGGTTTTCTACGAATGGTTTTTAGTTGGCATTATAAACAGGACCCCCTATGTGGTTGGTTACATCATGTGGCATTGATTCACTCCATTATAAGGGTATCCATAGGTATTTTGTGTAGATATGAGGATATGGGTTTCACTTTGACCTTCTTGGTCTTGTGTTAACTAGGTAATGGGCTGTGATATTATACTGTAACACCTAAGTTCACCCTATAAAAAATCCAATTTCTATTAGGCATGGGTAGAAAAATCATTTTAACTTTATCCCCTTATCTTCTTTATCTACATGGGTGATCTATATATGTAATTTGGTCATATTATCTACATTCATTCATCCCAATTAGACCCCACCATGTTTTCCCCTTGGGTTTAGGATTACTAGGAGTCATTGTTCATGCCAGAGTAAGGTAGTCCTTCTCCCAGATCTCTCTATTTATTCAGTGGTATGCCACTTGGTAGATTTCGATAGTTTTTTTCTATATTAAATGGTAAAAATTAATTATTTTATGATTTTAATTTTTTATGTAGTTGAAATTGGTTTATACCATTGGTTATTGGCATGTATTTTCTCAAGGTTCTAACAAAGGGAGGCCTTATAGTGATATTTCAATGATTATGCCTATTTGAATTTAATTTTAAAATAAACTAAAACTGTATATAACTAAGTTTTAGGGATTAATGGATTGAAATAAGGGCTCAATAGATTCATTGTGTTTATTCCAAGAATGGATGGCGATTCTTAAATTGGGATATGAATAGTAGTTACATTTTATAGGAATTTGATCCCTTAAATAATATGTCATATGCTTGATTTCATGTTACTTACACTGGTGTGACTCAGGTTGGGTTTATAAAATCTACCTAGGGGTATGATGAGTTTTTAATTGACTGATAGGCTTCAAGTAATCCTTTTTTAGTAACAAGAGTGTTACATGAATGGGTTAAAGATTTATGGGACACCTGGTGAATTTGTTTCCAATTATCCCGATGCCTAATACTACTTATGGGTCACTAAATTGGTTTTGGATCATGCGATGATTTGAGTTTGGAATAGTCTGTGCACCACTTAGTTTGTAGAAGGTAGTATAAGTGGTTAGTCCAAGAGGAAGGGGCCAATAGTGTTTTGATTTTTAATTTCATGGAAAATTATATATAATTATATTAAGAACATTGGAAATCTTTCAGTGAGATTATTGATTTGAAATAAATGAGTTTGGAAGATAAAAAAATTAATTATTATTAGGATGCAAGTATTTTTTTAGTGAATGAGGTTAATCATCCTCCTTGATCATACTTCATGGAAGTGGATAATTTTAAAGATGTGTAATGGTATCTACCTAGAAGGTGGTTTAGAAAGGTAGCATACTAAGAAAATCATATGAAAATGGATAACTAGTATAAAGTCAAGTGAATATTTCATAGAGTTGAATGGATTATGACTATGTATGGGAAAAGTGAAAATTTTTAGTTCATGTTTGGTCATAGTTCATAAGAAATGTCATGAAGGGGGATGAGAATCCTTATTGACAACTTTGGGTGTGGTTTATTATTTGTGTAATCTCATAGTGTGAATAAAATATTAAAAGTGATTTCTTGAGATCCTATGGGGTAGTTAATGGAATATAAGTGGTTGAGTGAGTTATTGTAATAAGGTATGACTTGAGGTTAGAATTTTGATTTTAGTTTTGGTTAGGGTAGTAAATGTTGTTATTTATATTCTACCATATAACAGAGATATTGGTGGATATTATTTTATAATCTCCCGAGTAATGGGATTTGATTTTGTTATCTATGTTCTTCTTTTCTTATTATTTAGTGTCTTACAAATTTTTTCATCAATTAGGATTCCCACACTGAGTTATAGGGTAGAGGTATGTGAAATGACCTGTGGCAGTGAAATACACTTCCTTGAGTAATTGTGTTGTCCTTAGGATGTGATATATGTATTTACTTGGATTGAGAGGGTAGGGTTAAGGATTTCACGCAAGATCATACCCTATGTAAGAGTGTATTAGTTTGGATGTGATACAAGACCTTAATATATATGATATCATAGTGAGTATGATGTTATATAGGATATTAACTTAGGTGTTACTATAGTGGTTAGGTTTTGACATAGTACCTAAGACTACATGAGAGTGTAGTTGTTAGGATGTGAGACAAGAAATTACCTTAAGTAAGTGGATAGCAGTTTTGATGTGGTATAAGAGCATACCAAGTATGAAATGTTATAGGGAAAGAGGTGGTATGTGAACATTCAATGAGTGAGAGGGTAGTGGTCATGATACAATATAGGACCATACTACGAGTGAGAGGGGAGGGGTCAAGATGTGGTACTGAAAATTTATTAGAGTGAAAGGGTGGGAGTATGTGACTATATGTGATAGTGGTATTGGGTTTATGGAATGAAATAATTTATCCATTTATAATTGATGAAATAGGAGAGATTAAGAATTATAGTGGAATAGTTAGTACACGATTACCTAATGAGATTGCATAAAATTTATATTTATGCATGTTTTATTTACCATGTAAGAATACATTTTATATGATGATGTATATTAAAGACATAATTGTGAGATTGTAATGAGTATTATTCTCACACCCGACATGATCACTATGGTGTGTGTACAAACCTCTAATATGTTTTCATTGTATTTTATATGATATGTCTTGGTAGGTGACATATGATATATATGTGTGTGCTAAACATGAGTACAATTTATGTTATAATGTATTTTTGAATACATATTATTGATGAATGGATATTAGTTTTGTTTTTTTCTTCTTACCCTCACATGAATTTTTATTCCTGTTATATATTTTTTATTGTACGGGATGGTATTGAGAGTATATTCTACTCATATTTTTCATAGAATATTTCCATTGTTTGGTAGCCTCTGGTGTATGAGGTTGAACACATGAGTTCTTATGGTGATCTATATAGAGTACCATAATGTTGATTTTAACGAGGGATTTACATAAGTATTATGTCAACACTACACTTAAAATAGCCAAACCACCTCAACACCAAACACCACCTACTCATATGTGTCATAAATTCTAGTTGTTTCTCTAATTATTAATGTATCTCTCAATATGAAATTTAATATCCAGTTTCATTTAATATGAACCAGATGATACCCCCAATAGAAACACTCTTTTCAAAAACATAACTAACCAAGAATCATGGCCCATATAACCTCTTCTAACTATAAGATGAAAAACCTCTCCCAGTGAAATTGTTTAATTATAATTTTTTTTATTCCATAGACTAACTATAGATGTCATTGGTCTAAAAAAACCATATCCCACTCTTTGATACACCATTGTGCCTCTTAGACCCATGATACTCAAACCCACAACCTCATCCATATGACTTAATCCAACTCACGAAACCTTACTCCATTTCACCGGTTATCATGGCTCTTTTTTACTAACATTCCACAGAACTGATAAGTATATGAGTCAGTTTCCAAAAAATCATACATGGTAATTTCAGAATACGATCACCCAAAAATCACTCTCATCATTTAGAAAATATGAAAACATACCCGATCATCACCAATAAACACTCATACTAAGGCATATAAATTTTTTTGATCATAATCTGGTTCATACCTCCATTGGTCTCTCTTGTCGTTGATTGAAGTTATATGCGTCCCAAATTAATTACCCGTTCTTAAAACTTTAGTATAACATAAGTTTGGGGTCGATCCACAGGGAACTATGGTGTGCGTGAATTCAATTAAGTTAATACTTAATTAGGTGAAGTTTTTAGAATTTATAATCGATTGGGTTGATTTTGGTTTTTGATTGAAACTAAATTGTTTTACTTTGAAGAAATGAATAACGGTTTTAAAGAAAACAACAAGTAAATTTAAAGAGTTTAAAACTGGAAGAAAAGACGTGTCGGGGCTATGGTGATTAAGGAGTTCTTATGTGGATTTTTTAAATGGTTGTGTTGCTCATAATAATTCAATTATTCTGGATTTCATTTAGTTACAAGATTTCCTTGGTCCGGTTCCTCTTGTTTGGAATTAGAGCAGTCGACTCCTTGGTCTGGTAGTCAATGTTCTTAATACTTTATTAAGTTCAATCCATTAGTGAATCAGTGAAATATTTCCAATGGTCATGGACGTTTTCACCGTTACTTCTCTTTTGTATCGCTGAGAATTCTTCCCTTGGCCCGGCTCAGAATTCTTAGTTATATTTAATAGTGAATTAAGAAGAGTAAGATGAATTACAACGATAAAACACAACTATATAAAACAACACAAAAATTATGATCCCTTCATCCACATCCCCAACACAAGGGGTTTAGTTACACATAGAAAGTGGGAGAGAAACGACACATGTGATACCTGACAGATTCATCGTGTAGGCGTTGAGGTAGGGTGTTAGAAGGCGGAATGGTGTAATGAAGGCACCACGGTGGATCGGGATGGTAGCAACAGAGCTTCTTCTCTCCTACAATGGTTTTGAACTCCAAAATCCATATGCCAAGGCCTCTTTTTATAGAAAAATAAAGTACACAATGTGTATAGAAAGTACACGCCATGTACTTTTCGTCAAAGCATTTTGGCGCCAATTTCTCCATTGGTAGGTGGCCTAACACGCCGTATTTGACAGTTGAACATGGCGCCGCCTGGTGGTTGGGTGTACATGGCATGTAGCACCTCCATACACGGCGTGTAGTATCATATGTTTGGCCGCCAGCCCCTTCTAGAACAGCAAACACGGCGTGTAGCAATGAAACACGTCGTGTCTCCTTCAACGACCACATGGGCGTGTAGAATTTTCTCAGCAACCACCGCTTCTAGAAAGTCATACACGGCGTGTAATGGCTCCTCACACGGCATGTATCTTCTTCCTGGGGACATGGTCTTGTAATCCATCCTCCAGTCCGTGTCCCTGTCTGGATGTACACGACGTGTAGTTTCAAAATTTCACAGGCTTCCCTTAATTCGTGTATTTAGCCAGAAATCTCATGAAAGTAAATAGAATCACCAAAATCAAAGAATATGTTCATGAAACAAATTTTTTTTTTCTGAAAACATGTTTTTATCTTCAATTATATATATGGAAATGTATACACCAATTGGGTGCATCAAATCCCCCCACACATAGTCATTTGCTTGCCCTCAAGAAAAATCTCAACATCTAATTAAGAGATCCTATACTGCTAAACGGAAGGAATTCAATTAATCAAAAGTATAAATGATAGAGTTACTGAGGAAAAATTCTAAAAGTCACAAACAAATTCAATTCATAAGATATTGAAATCATGCCTTATATATAATGCAATTAACTACTCTTATCCTATTTCAACACATTTTTCATCCTTTCAAAAATAAGAATGCCACTTAATGATTTACCTTACCAGTCCAAATCACACTCCACACTTAAGATATTTTTAATCAAAGTTATGCTCAATCTAAGGTATATACACTCTATCCATAGGTTTGCAAGATATCTTGTTCTCTACTTCAGAAAAATTGAATTACAAAAATCATGAGGGCTTTATCAGTAAGGTTCCAATGTCTCTATGGCTGAGGTTTGGTAGGTTCAGTTGTGAAAATAAATTCCGAGGCTTGAAAAAGGAAGGATAATTCCTTTAAGCAACATTTCATGATATTCAAAGTAAAGCTCACTAAAAATTATTCCATTACAAGCTCAGTCAAATGCTTTTGTAATCACCACTATCCTCCTTAGGCAAGTAGGGTTCATGAAAAAATAAGCATAAGGTTCCCTTTTTGTTTGTTTGTTTGTTTTTTGTTTGTTTTTTTTATTTACAACAAAACATAAGGGAAACACTTATGAATACAATGAGTAGATGTTTGGAACCCATTCTGCCCCAAATAATCAAGAGCCACTCCCCCACACTATATTTCATGGTCATACCCAAAAATATTCCATGTATTGAAAACTCCTTCTTTAAAGATCAAATGAATAATCATGAAAAGTTTAAAAATAAATATGTAAGGAAGGGAAATAGGCTTGTTATGTGGATTCCTATAAAGGTTGTTCATGGATTCTATGGGCTTAACAAAGATTAAATGTAGGGTAGGTCTCAAGATAAAGGGGTTGAAACAATCCAATGCCTCAATCATTTTAATGTAATTCAAAAAAAAATCCTCATGTTTTGAAAAGAAATCTTGAAAATTCTGGTAGTGATGCATATCCTAAGAATCTCTCAAGAAATAGGGTATTAGAAAAGAAATACGAAAAAGGGTTTAGAATACCTCTCAGAAGTGGAAAAATAATAAAGGGACAATCAGGTCATGACATGCATATAAATGATTATCCTAATCAATGTAATTTAATCAAGGATGACAATTTTCAATTGAAACTATATTAGAAATCATTTTAAAATACTTAAAAACTAAAATAATTATGAAACCTTTCCAAAAGTTTCTACTGATAACTCTAGCATTTATAAGAATGATTAACCAAAATTTCTTTTTATTTGAAAATATAGAATCTAATAATGATGTCTCCTAGATTAGTTAAAGGTAAAAGACTAAGGTGAAAAAGATTGATGCGCCCCCACACTTAATATGACACATGGCACACCAAGTGCAATTCTAAGGTAAAGGGTGGGAAAGGGTGAGATATGGGGGACAAAATGAGAGAAATCCATGGAAGAAGGAAATCTAAAAAGAAAGAAAATAAAAATGGAAAAAATACCCCCCTCGTAAAAAGTGATGCCCAAGGCGCTCCAAGACCGTACCTGTGACTGTCGAGAAAAAGGAAAACTGAAAACATGCATAACATCACTGTATATAAAATGAAAAAAGAGATATATAAGATAAATAAAAATGTCATAATCATGGGGTCGCCTCAGGGGAGGCATCATCTTGTACAGAATCGGCCGGTAGAGACGACGCAAGAGGAGTGGAAGCGGGAGGCTATAACTCTACATCGGGAAGGGGAGATGAAGAAGTAGGAGCCGCAGGTGCTAGACTCGGGATAGGAAGCTCAGAAGCAGGCCCTGGCTCGGCATAAGTGGTTGCAGAAGGGCTCACCGTAGTCATCAAAACTAAATATATGGCCTGCGCAGTAGATGGCGGTGGAGTAGCAGCAGAAGGGCCAGGAACGGAGGCAGAGGCTGGTGGATGAGGCAGTGGACCACCAAGATTCTGAGCAATATGCACCAACAGATTCTCCATCCGATCCTGACAGCCATCCAAACAAATCAAATGTTGTTCAATGGAGTCCTGGTGGCTGATGATACGAACTGACTTCGGCTCCATCGTGGCTAGGTGGAGGGAAAGGGTCGGATCGACCGAGGGTGCGGGGGTAGGTGGGATGGGAGATGGGATGAAAGATGGAAGGTCAGAAGAAGTGGGGTCAGTTGGCGGTGGGTGAGGTGGAGAAGTTGGATGGGGTGGGGAAGGAGGAGCGGGGTCAGCAGCTGGGGCAGGAGGGTTAGCAGGTGGCGGGGCTCGAGCCTGAGCAAGGATGTAGGCACCCCTGATTCCGGAAAAATCCCATGCGAATGAGCATGAGAAAGTCCATCCGCTGGGTTGAACCAAATAAGTCATGAGGTAAAGAGGGCTCGAATACACCCAAGTGGTAGATAAGACGGGTGGTGTAAAACCCGCCGTTCAGGTTGCCATGACGGCCGATAAACATGAAGTGAAAATAAGAGGCGGCAAGATTGGGGAGGTCCAAGTAGTCGTGCAGGATGACACAGGTAAAAAAATCCATGTCACGGCCGGTCATGACCCCCATATTCTCATGGCAGGGGAAAAGGATGGTGCTGAAGCACCGGTGGGCGAAGCGAAGGATGGGGTCGGGTATAAGAGTTCTCTTCTAGGAAGTGGGAAAGTACCGGTGGTCATACCCATCGATCTCCCGCCACAAGGAAATAAGGTCAGAGCGCTCGGGCCAGATCAAGGTAGAAACAGGGGGTGGGGTGATAGGATGGGGGTAGAAGCCGCACCCTCGGCCAAACTCTGTCATCGTAAGAGAAAAACGTCAGCTGCCTAGCTGGAATCGAACTACGGGTACCGCATCGCCAGGTGTCTCTCAGTACTCCGCTCCATCGAACTCAAATGAGAACGCAAACTCCAAAAATAAATCATAGAACACATGAGTGATGACCTGGAAAATATCAAGGAGTGAGGTGTGCCTGAGAAGCACCTCCAAATCCTCCCAAATACCCACCCACTGCGGAATGCTGCTATCGAGGTACCAGCCACTCAATGGTATCAACCGACGAGAGAAGCGTCAGAACCTTTCATATATGAGGTCGGTGACCGGGAATACCGTGCAGGGATAGGGAGCACCTGTAGGTCCTGACCTAGGTACCGGTGTAGCAACAATGTCTAGCTCTGTAGGTGGATCTGCTGAAGTAGAGGGTGGCTCGGTGGAAGGTCTGCTCAAAGAGGGACCAGCTGCGGAGGATGATAGCATAGGGAATGTGGCAGCTGGTGCAGCAGAAGTAGGCCCAGCCTCATCTGAGGGAGTGAGTGGTGGCAGAATGGCCAATGGAGGGAGCTCAAAGACCGGAGTGTCAGGGTCCGGCTGTGTAGGAGGCCAGAGTCGGATCCGACGATAGCTGGGCCTCTCTCCCTCGGTGGCGGAGGCTAACCGCTTCCCACGGGAAGGATCGTGATCTGCCATATCCTGAAATAGAAAAAAAAGAAAACAAAACAGAAAAAAAAGAAAAAGGAAAGAAAATAAAACAAAGAAAATGTGAGAAAATTGGAAAATAAAAGTACACGGCGTGTACTCCAAAGTACACGACGTGTAGTCAAAATATAGATCATCCCATGTTCTCTGGATAGACACACTGAGGGTGGAATAGACCATATAAAAGTACACGGTGTGTACTGAACATAAATGATGTGTTCACGTAAAGTTCCGGTGGTCATGTATGCAGAAATGACATGGCCTTGTTGTTAACAGTTCAAAGAAAACAATACATTCCGTGTAGGTGAAGGACATGATGTGTACTGAACACGAATAACATGGCCATGTAGAGGGTGAGACACGGGCCAGTGACAGATATAAAATCCTCGGCGTGTACTGAACATACACACTGTGTTCTGGAACATGGGGTGATAGGCCGTGTTATATTCCACACAAGGAGGGGCCAAGGGAAATAGTCCACACGGCGTGTACCAAACACACACGTCGTGCACATGAAAATGTGTGTGCGGCCATGTGCAATGGTGTACTCGGCCATGATGAAAAGGACACGGTGTTTACCGAACATACACATCGTGTATATTCAAATTTCGAAATATTTTGTGTGTGTCCGTGTATAGAAGTACACGGCGTGTGTTCTTCATTTCGTGTCCGTGTACAGGCGGAAACCGAACGGTCGACCGATGCAATAAACACCCTAAACGAGTCTAAAAATTTGAAATAGAGGGTTCAAAATGGCGTACCTTGACCGAGGATCACAATGTGAGAAGAATCAGAAATTGAAATGCCCCAAATCGATGGATCTGGAAAAGGGGGGTTCAGGTGACGTTTGGGAGAAGAAACGGGAAGAAATGAGGAAATGGGGCGGCCGTGTGACACAGCCTCAAGCTGGGTGGACCGTAGCTTATAAATCCATGGTACATGGTGTATATGATTGGACTACACGCCGTGTATTCTGATTTTTTTGAATTATATAAATAAATTTAATTATTATAGTAAACTATATAATAATTATTCTTAACAATTAAAATAAAATAGATATATCTACAAATTCTATTATACATAAACCTATACATGACGTATATCGAGAAATACATGCTGTGTATTTTAAAATTAGAAAAATATTAGTACAACCATTGGTCCGGTGCTTGGGGCGGGATTCGAACCGGCGATCGGCCGTTCCAAATGAAAGCCCTCAACCACTGGATCAAAGGTTGTTCTACTATTCATATTTATTTTATATATACATTTATTCTATATGGACTATACATACGACAAGAAATAAAATCACGACATGTGGTTTTTATTTAGGAAAGGATGGGGGAGATGCGGGGAGATTAGCGCCATTCGAAACCGGGTCTTTTGAACCTAGTTCTGAGACTTTGCCAATCCGCCAACTTCACCCGCACAAAATTTCTTATTTTTAAAACGTGTTTTAATTTATATGGAAAAAAAATGATAGAGCACATGGCGTATATCAAAATGAATTTCGTGTGGTTTTATTAAAAGAACAAATGATGGAAATGGGACGGTTGACTGGGTTCGAACCCGGGTCTTTTGGAACCGGTTTACGAGTCTAGCCAACCAGCCCATCCCCATCATGGGTTTTATGATATATAAACACACACACACACACAAAAACACACACATATATATATATATATATGAAAAATACCACACTTGTCATGTAAATAAAAGGAGGAATCCCATGCCGAAGGTAGGTCAGGAGGATTCGAACTGGGGACGGTTTCGAATAAACTCTAGTGACTTTGCCATCGGCACCGACATCATCCCTGGTTATTTATTTGTTATTCTATAGATTAATACTATTAAGATTATAAATTAAAATGATAAGTACACACCATGTATATAAGTGGGACACGGCGTGTAACCTCTAGGTTGCCTCCAAGGAAGCGCCTTTGTTTTAGGTCGTTGGCTCGACCTACTTACCCTGTTTACCTGAGGTGTAGGGTGGACAACGTTCCCACCATGTTGTCTGTAGGATGGTAAGCTTTCAATCACTGCCTATTTACCTTGAATGGTTGACCATATTCTCCAGAAATTTCTACCGCTCCATGATGGAATACGCGGACAACGTTTAATGGTCCCGACCATCGTGACTTTAACTTCCCTGGGAATAAGCGAAGACGAGAATTAAAGAGAAGTACCTGATCACCGGGTTGGAAAGATTTTTGTGAAATCATCCAGTCATGAATGGATCTTGTCTTATCCTTGTACAACTTGGCGTTCTCGTATGCCTCTAATCGGATCTCATCTAGTTCCGATAGTTGGAATTTCAGTTTCTCCTCAGCTGCCTTCAGATCAAAATTTAGGGATTTGACGGCCCTGTAGGCTTTTTGTTCCAATTCTACTGGAAAATGGCAGGGCTTGCCATAGACGAGGCGGAATGGTGACATTACCAGTGGTGTTTTTAAAGCAGTCTGATATACCCACAAGGAATGATCTAACTTCTTGGACCAGTCCTTTCGCGAAGTGTTCACTGTTTTCTCCAGGATCTTCTTGAGATCACAGTTGGAGAGCTCTACCTATCCACTGGACTAGGGATTATATGGTGTCCCCATTTTATGTTTTACTCCATACTTCGACAGTATTCTTCTCATCACTGTGTTGTCAAAGTGGGTCCCTATATCGCTGATCAGTACTCGTGGAACCCCAAACCTGCTAAAAATATTTTTCTTTAAGAAATTTACAACTACCTTGGATGTGTCATGAGCTGTAGCAGTGGCTTCCACCCATTTGGAGATGTAGTCGACGCAGACCAGGATGTAAGTGTTCCCAAATGATGGGAAAAAGGGACCCATGAAATCTATTCCCTAGAAGTTGAAAATCTTGACCTCCAGGATGAGGTGCTGGGTCATCTTGGCTCTACATCCTACATTACCGGTCCTCTGGCACTGATCATAACATGAAACAAAGGCTCGGGCATCTCTATGCATGGTGGGCCAGAAAAATCCAGACTGCATGATCTTAGCTATGGTACGGTCCGACCCATGATGTCCTCCTACTAGTGAGGTGTGACATAACTCCAGGACACCATGAACTTCATTCTCTGGGATGCAATGACGGATCACTCCATCTGCACAGGATCGGAATAGCAGAGGATCCTCCCAGAACTACCTTTTCACATCAGAGAAAAATCTATTCTTTTGCTGGATGGAGAGGTCGGGGTGAACGACACCTATAACTAGAAAATTAGCGATATCATCATACCATGGTCTAGGTGTTTCGTTGATCGAAAAGAGGTGCTCATCTGGAAAATCCTCCTTGATCTCCTGATCTTGTTCCTTCCCCAAATGAGGCATCTCGAGGCAGGAGAGATGGTCAGTAATGAAGTTCTCACTCCCTTTATTATCTTATATCTCAAGATCAAATTCTTGTAGGAGGAGTACCCAGTGGATCAATTGGGTCTTTGCATCCTTCTTGTTGAGTAGGTACTTTAGTGCTTCGTGGTCAGTTTAAACAATAACTTTAAAAAGCACTAAGTAGGAACGAAACCTGTCAAATGTGAAAACCACTGCAAGCATCTCCTTTTCTGTGGTGGTGTAGTTGATCTATGCCTCGTTGAGCATTCTGCTGGAATAATATATAGGTTGGAAAATCTGGTCAAGTTTCTGGCCCAAGACTGCTCCCACTGCGTAGTCGCTTGCATCACACATCACCTCAAATTGTTCCTCCCAGTTGATATAAATCATAACTTGAGCTTCCACCAGACGCTGCTTTAGATTATCAAAATATCTGAAACATGTCTCATCGAACTCAAATATGGAATCCTTTGTTAGAATATTGGTGAGGGGCTGGGCTATTTTGGAGAATTTGCGGACAAACCACCTGTAAAAACATGCATGCCCTAGGAAGCTGCGGATGGCACAGACGGAAGTCGGTATAGGTAGTCATGAAATGACTTAGATCTTCGCCGGTCCACCTCTATCCCCTTCACTGAAATTATATGGCCAAGGACTATTCCACTTTGCACCATGAAATGACACTTTTCCCAGTTCAAGACTAGGTTAGTGTGCTCACATCGTTCCAAAACAAGCTCTAGGTGCCGTAAACAAATGGTGAATGATTTTCCGTAAATGAAAAAATCATCCATGAATACCTCCAGGATTCATTCCGCCATGTTGTTGAATATGTCTAGCATACAACACTGGAAGGTGGATGGGGCATTGCACATGCCAAAATACATCCTTCGATAAGAAAATGTGCCATAGGGGCAAGCGAATGTGCTCTTTTCCCGATCCTCTGGAGCAATGTAGATTTGATTGTAACCAGAAAAACCATCGAGGAAGAAATAGAAGTTGTGACCTGCTAGTCTCTCTAGAATTTGATCCATGAATGGCAAGGGTAAGTGATCCTTTCTTGTGGCATCGTTTAGCTTTCGATAATCCACACAGAATTGCCAGCCCGTGATAGTGTGTGTAGAGATGAGCTCATTCTTTTCATTTGAAATCACAGTGATACCCCCCTTTTTGGGTACCACTTGGAGAGGTCTCACCCACGTACTATCCAAGATGGGATAGATGATGCCTGCATCCAATAATTTGATCACCTCATTTTTGACAACTTCCTTCATGGGAGGATTCAAGCGCCGTTGTGGTTGCCGAGATTGAGTGGAACCTTCTTCAAGTAGCACCTTGTGAGTGAAAATGGTAGGGATGATGCCCTTCAGATCAGCGACTGTCCACCCAATAGCGTGCTTCTATTGTTTGAGAACTTTCAGAAGTGTATCTTCCTACTCCTGTGATAGTTCTGCGTTAAGTATAACATGAAATGTTTGATTGGGTCCTAAATACCCATACTTGAGAGAAGATGGAAGAGGCTTCAGTTCGAGTTCAGGTGCCTTTAAAATCAAAGGAACAAGTGGTTGCACCTTGTCCCATTCCAAACTATCAGGGACAACTGCACGCTTCCAATAGTGGCCGCCCTGGCCTTCTATGAATTTCAAGTCTTCTGGTGCTTCTTCTAATAAAATATCTGGAATAGTTAAATTATTCAAAGTAAAAGAACATACCAGATCATCAACTTATTCGCTAAAATGATTAACCATAGTGGAAAATACATAATAGTCCTCATGCTCTGATAAGGAAGCATGTTTGAAGGCTTTGAGGACGTTTTAGGAAACTCGTTCATCACCTACCCGAAAAATAATCTCTCCTTGGTGCACATCGATCAGTACCTTCACAGTTTCCAAGAAAGGTCTTCAAAGTATAAGAGGTGCTTCCTGGTCATCCCCCATGTCGAGGATGATGAAATCAGTAGGAAGGATCAGGCTACCCACCTTGACCAGTACGTCCTCTAGTATTCCCTTCAGGTGTTTGATGTATCGATCAGCAAGTTGAAGGGCTACACATGCAGGCTTGAGCTCGTTGAGTCCTACCTTCTTGAAAACTCCGAGGGGCATGAGGTTCCCGCTGGCCCGTAAGTCACAGAGGGCCTTACCAAACTCACAGGATCCAATAGTACATGGAATGGGGAAACTACCTGGATCTTGGAGTTTGGGAGGAATGGAATTTTGAACCACCGTGGAGAACTCCTTTGTTAGTGCAATAACTCCCAAATCCTCCATCATCCTCTTATTCGAGAGGATTTCCTTCATGAATTTGCCATAGGTGGGCATCTGATTTAGGGCTTCTACAAATGGGATGTTGATATGTAGATTCCTGAACACATCCATGAATTTTCTGAACAGGTGGTCCAACTTCCTCTGCTTCAATCGCTCCGGAAAGGGTAAGGAAGGTTTTAATGGTTGGATTAATTCCTTTTCTTTATTCTGCAAAGCCTCCTTCTGTGGGATTTTGGATGAGGAGGGGTCAGTACTAGTACGTTCTTCATCATCAGGGGGTGTGGTTACACTTGGCTGTGCTGGTTTCTCCTTCTGTGGCAATTCTTTTCCGCTCTGCAAGGTGATAACATTGGCCTCCTCCCTTGGGTTCTTTTCTGTGTTTCTTGGAAGTGTACCTGGTTTCCTTCTTGAAAGTTCTTTTTCCAGCTAGCCAATCTGATTCTCCAAGCCTCGAATTGAAGCTTCCTGATTTTGGAACCGAGTCTTAGTAGTAGATATGAATTTAGTTATAAGATCCTCTAACCTTGAAGTGTTCTCCTACTGAGGTGGTTGTTGAGCCGCTGGAGGAGGTGGCTACCGTGGCTGCTGTGGGTGAGGGTTTTGATACCCTTGTTGCTGATAAGGACCCTACTGGGGTTGTTGCGGCCTTTGGTATTGGTTCTGTTATGGAGGTTAGTTGTAGCTGGGCAGTCGCTGGGGAAGAGGATTCTGCTGTTGTTGGCCCCAACCTGTGTTCTGTTGATCTCACCATGTCGGGTTCTGGTACTGCTGGTACTGGTTGGGCCCTTGATTTTGGGAAACATAACTCACCTCGCTCATCGAAGGGCCTCCAGTCGAACCCGGGAATTCTCCCATAATGTGTTTATCACCACTATCTCCACATGCTCGATGGTTTGCCTCATGAACTTGAGATGATCCTTTGAGATTCAATGCATCGATTTTCTTGGACACAACGTCCAAGTGAGCATCTAACATAGTGGTAGCATCAATATTGTGCATACCTCACTTTTGAGTCCCCCGCTCGGAGTGCCACTGGAAGGTATTGTCTTACATGTCTTCCATTAGTTCTAATAGTTCTTCAGGGGATTTCCGCATTACCGTGCCTCCAACAGAAGCATCCACCACAGACTTGGTATTCGTGGTAAGTCCTATGTAGAAGGTCTGGACTTGCATCCAGAGTGGGAGTCCGTGGTGGGGGAATTTTTGTAACATTTCTTTGAAGCATTCCCAAGACTCATACAATGACTCAGAGTCATGCTGCAGGAAAGTATGGATATCATTCCGGAGTGTCACCGTCTTTGATGGTGGAAAGTACTTGGACAGGAACGTCTGGGCTAGTTCCTCCCAGGTGAGGATAGAACATTGTGGTAGCCCCTTGATCCAGTCTTTCGCCTTGTCCCATAGAGAAAATGGGAATAGGCGAAGACGGATTGAATCATCAGACATGCCGGTATACCGAAAGGTGTCGCAGATCTCCAGAAAGTTGGAGAGATGGGCATTCGGGTCCTTGCTGGCCAGGCCTCCAAATTGGACTGTGTTCTGGATCAAATGCATGATAGAAGGCTTGATCTCAAAGTGTGGATCCTAGATCGGGAGATAGATGATGCTTGTATCAGCTCCATGGATTGAAGGAAGACCGTACTCCATAAGCGTACGTCTTGGAGGTTGTTGTTGAAGGGATGGAGCTTTCATGAACTGCTCCTGAGGGGAGAAGTATGGTCGTGGGAAGAGTTGTTACTGCGGTCGTTGGTAATACATTGGGGGGAATTCCATGAATGCCCTTGGAGCCTGCTCCTGTAAACCAGCAGTGGGAGGCTACTGATTCTGGTACTGATGCTCAGCCGCAACATCTACGGCTGGTGCTCCCTCTTCCTTGTTCGCCATGGGTTGTGGTTGATGGTTGTGAGTTTCTTTCCGTGTACGCCGACGATGAAGCAAGTTCCGTTCAATTTCTGGGTCAAGCGGAACTAATTCCAAAGACTCGGTGCTTTTGGATCGTGTAAGACATCTAAATATACACTTTATGCTCTGTACAACACAAAAACGAAAACCAGGCATAAAAGGGAAAAATAAAAGAGAAAATTTGAAATGGGATTAGCAAAGAAATTTTTTATAATTTTTGATTTTTATTTTCACTTAAAGAAATTATTAACACAATTTAAATCTTAGCACTAAAACCAAAGATGTTCCCCGACAACGACGCCAAAATTTGGTCTCGCTTGTTGTTGATTGAAGTTATATGCATCCCAAATTAATTACCCATTCTTAAAACTTTAGTATAGCATAATTTTGGGGTCGATCCACAGGGAACTATGGTGTGCGTGAATTCAATTGAGTTAATACTTAATTAGGTGAAGTTTGCAGAATTTAGAATCAATTAGGTTGATTTTGGTTTTTGATTGAAACTAAATTGTTTTACTTTGAATAAATGAATAACTGTTTTAAAGAAAACAACGGGTAAATTTAAAGAGTTTAAAACAGGAAGAAAAGACGTGTCGGGGATGTGGTGATTAAGGAGTTCTTATGCAGATTGTTTAAATGGTTATGTTTTTCATAATAATTCAATCATTCTAGATTTCATTTAGTTACAAGATTTCCTTGGTCCGGTTCCTCTTGTTTGGAATTAGAGCTGTCGACTCCTTGGTCTGGTGGTCAATGTTCTTAATCCTTTATTAAGTTCAGTCCATTAGTGAATCGGTGAAATATTTCCAATGGTCATGGACGTTTTCACCGTTACTTCTCTTTTGTATCACTGAGAATTCTTCCCTTGGTCTGACTCAGAATTCTTAGTTATATTTAATAGTGAATTAAGAAGAGTAAGATGAATTACAACGATAAAACACAACTATATAAAACAACACACAAATTACGATCCCTTCATCTACAACCCCAACACGAGGGGTTTAGTTGCACATAGAAAGTGGGAGAGAAATGACACACATGATACCTGATAGATTCAACATGTAGGTGTTGAGGTAGGGTGTCAGAAGGTGGAATGGTGGAATGACGGCACCACGGTGGCTCGAGAATGGTAGCAAAAGATCTTCTTCTCTCCTCCAATGGGTTTGAACTCCAAAATCCATAGGCCAATGCCTCTTTTTATAGAACAATAAATTACATGACATGTATAGAAAGTACATGCCGTGCACTTTTAGTCAAAATGTTTTGGCGCCAATTTCTCCGTTGGCAGGTGGCATAACACGCCGTCTTTGACTGTTGAACATGGCGCCACTTGGTGGTTGGGTGTACACGGCGTGTAGCGCCGCCATACACGGTGTGTAGTATCATAAGTTTGGCCACCAGCCCCTTCTAGAACAGCAGAAATGACGTGTAGCAATGAAACACGTCGTGTATCCTTCAATGGCCACATGGGCGTGTAGACTTTTCTCAGCAACCACCGCTTCTAGAAAGTCGTACACGGCGTGTAACGCCGCCTCACATGGCGTGTATCTTCAGCATGGTGACATGGGCGTGTACTCCCTCCTCCGATCTGTGTCCCTGTGATAAAACACTATTTTATTGAATATTTTATTGATAATAAATGATATAATTTCCCCACATTGTGTTAAATATGTTTAATAAGAATGTATTTGGGATTAGATCATTCATTTGAATATTTGATGAAAATTACAGTTTTACCCTTTATAGTTCACTGTAGTATTTCGAACATACATATTTGTATATTTATTATTTGAGTTTGATATTTTGTAACAGTGTTACAATCTTAATTATCTACAACTTTTATTCAGGACACTAGAGCTAATGAGTGCATTGTTGTGGAAAATGGGACATGAAGTCAAAGTTGGGATGGACTCGCCAGAATAGAGAAGCTTCTGTATTTCGTCCATACCTCCTTCATATGGGCCTGGAGTAAGCCCAAATTTTTATAGGAGATAGAGGAACCATATTATCACATATTATCCTTCTGGAAGGCCGGCCAATTCACGCGTTTTGTGGTCAAATTGGTGGTGTAATGTGGAATAAAATATTTGGCCGAATTTCCACATTCACACTTGAAACCACTTGTAACCTCTCCTCCCCTCTCCTCTATAAATTGGATTTTTTCTCATTTGGAGGGGTTGGGACGTTCATTGGGATGTTGAGGGCATAGGAGAAGTGGATCCACTCCAATTATCCAACAATTTCAATAAGGGTAGCTCTTGAAGCAAGGATCCCTTCGACGAAGCTTTCTTCTTCTCCTTCATGTTGTAATGATTTTGTTTGTGTAATAAACTTCTTTGTTCTTATTTTATTTCTTATCTTTTATTCTGTTTTGTTTAAATTTATTCTTCTCTTAATATTCATATTTGTTCTAGAATTATTGAGTAGAAGCGTTATTGGGTTATACCCATTATAATCCTTTGCACATGCAAAACGCTTCTACGATGATTACGCCACTAATGGAAGAGAAGTTCTTTTTAGTAATCGATCGACCTATATCCTTCTTCATTAATTTATTTTGAATCAATGAGATATTGTAACTCACATAATATTATCCATGAATTGTGTTTTTAAATTACAAGAAACTAAGAAAGAAATTTAACAATTAATACAAAACACGCGAGGTCGAGATTTTGTGTAAATTGTGAGAGCGCGATCTTAATCGGTAATACAAGACCACACAGGATAAATCTGTAGAGTTCAAATATAATCCGTAAACACAATTCATCATCATTTCCAGAATGGAAATGTGCTCTTATTAACCACTGACCATAAGTTATCCTTAGACCAACAATCAAAGCAGGGTGCTGCGATTGCGTGTTCCGAAGCTAGCCTAGGGTTTAAGTAATTTTATCTTTGTGGTTAAGTTAACTCTCGTAGGGTTCGAGGGATAAAAAATTAGGGGATCATAATTAAGTGGATATTTATTTAAATTATAATGATTAATAAGTGAATGAATAGGTATAGTTAGATCGATTACACCTTTTAAAATAGATTTCTAAAAAAACATCTTCTTATTGTGTCATTTTAATCGAAATTCATTTCGAAACTAAAAACAAAAAAATATACAATCTTCTTCCAGCAAAATTATTCTAGATTCAAAAACTATAACAAAACCTAATCCTTTAAATTAGTGTTTTTATTGTATTCTATTTTATTTTTTTAGAATACCTTTAATAAGTTGTTAAATTCACTTCCTCCTTTGAGAGACGACCTTGGTCAGCCACTCTGCTGCACCTAAGTACCCCGAAATCACACTAATCATTTGAGGGCACCCATGACAGTTCTCTTTCAAATTGGCTCCAATTACAGGGAGGCAAGTAATTTATTCAACCATTTAGAGGTACTTATTTTATTTTTCATTTTATTATTTACTTCACCTCTCTCTTTCATCTTTCCCCTTTCTTAAGTTTTCCTTTTTTTTCATCCTCTTCTTTTCTTTTTGGACTATCAAAACAAACTTCTCATTTTTATTTTACTATGGTCCAATTTATTTATTTTCATTTTTATTTGATTTATGAGACGAACTAATCCAAAATATCTCTTTGATCTTGACCCTGAGATTGAACGTAGCCTTAGGGCGCGAATCCGTCATTCTTAGTCTACGGGAAGTGTCGACATTTACCCAACTGGGGAATTCCTCCACTCTAGGAATTTTGAAGTTGGAAACACTTCTAAGTCCAAATTAAAACAAGAACCAATGGCATAAAATAATGGAAATGAACTTAATAGAACCATTCGAGAATTGGATGCACCAGATATTAACTATCAACCAAATTGTATTGCATACCCAAACCTTGAATTGGACTTTTAATTGAAATCTGGATTAATTCACCTTCTTCCAAAGTTTCATGGCATATCTGGTGAGGATCCCAACAAACACCTTAAATAATTTAATGTGGTTTTCTCAACATTAAAACCAAGAAATGTTTCTGAAGATCAAATCAAATTAAGAGCATTCCCATTTTTACTTGATGGAGCTGTAAATTATTGGATGTACTATTTACAACCTGAAGATGTAACATGTTGGAACGATTTGAAACATCTTTTATTGCAGAGATTTTTTACAGCATCGAGGACCACTTCGATTTGTAAGGAGACCTCGGGGATGAAGCAAGCACAAGATGAGTCAATGTATGAGTATTGGGAGCGATTCAAGAAGTTGTGTGCAAGCTTCCCACATCACCAAATCAGTGAGAAATTACTCATTCAGTACTTTTATGAAGGACTCACACCTATGGAGAGAAGCATGGTGGATGCTGCAGCTGGAGGAGAATTTGTGGACAAGACACCAGTAGTTGCACAAGAATTGATTGACAAAATGGCCCAAAACTCTCAACAATTTGGCGATAGAGGTACACCACATGTCAGGGGAGTAAATCAGGTAAGTCCTTCTTCTCTTGAAAGTCATTTGATTGATACAAAGTTGGAAGAATTGACCACTATGGTGAGGCAGATTACTTTGGCTCAAAAGACATCCCAACCCACTCATTCAAGGCCTTGTGGCATTTGCACTGAGACAAGCCATCCAACTGACTGTTGCCCACAACTACCAGAGACAGAGGATTGTGCAGCAGTATTTCCTGGGAGACCATTTCAGCAGCAACAACAACCATATCCCCAAAATAAGTTTGATTCATTTGCTCCAACATACAACCAAGGGTAGAAGGATCAATCAGACATGAGGTATGGATCTGGACAACAACAAAGGCCCCCTTTTCAACAAAACTTCCAGCAGCCTCTTCCTTTCCAGTAGGGTTTCCAAAAACCCCAATGGAGATTTGAAGCTCAAAAAACAACAATCCAACAACAAGGAAATCCCCCACCCAAGGTAGATTCTAACACTGATAATCTTTTGAAGCAAATTGTTCTTAATAAATAGAATGAACTGAAGAGTCAAGGTTCAGAGATGATGGAGTTGAAGAATCAAATGAGCCAGATTTCCACCACCCTCCATGAACTTGTGAGTAAGAATTATGGAAATCTACCTTCCCAACCCACTCCAAATCCAAAGTGGAATGTCAGTGCCATCACATTGAGAAGTGGGAAGCAAATGAATGATACATCTGTACCTACCATTCCACCGGGATTCACCTCAACTCTGGAGCAGCCTCATTCCAAACCAACTGATGAGAAATCCAAGGAGAATGATAAAGGTAAGAAAAAGATTAATGATGTTCCTCCTAATCCCCTTCCTTTTCGAAACAGGGTTGTTCAAACCAAGAAGATGGCTAAAGAAGCAATGAAAAAGGAGGTTTTGGAAACATTCAAGCGTGTGGAGATCAACATTCCTCTACTTGATGCCATTAAGCAAATCCCAAGGTATGCCAAATTCTTAAAAGAACTTTGCACTGATCGAAGAGGGCTCAAGGGAAATGGGAGGATCAACCATGGAAGGAATGTCTCAGCACTCATTACACCAACTCTCGCAATGCCAACAAAGTTCAAGGATCTTAGGACATTCACCATCCCATGTACCATAGGGGAGTTTCACTTCTCTGACGCTCTTTGTGATTTAAGAGCTTCAATAAATGTGATGCCTCACTCTGTATTCTCTTCCTTTTAGGCTGGTGAGTTGAAGCCAACAAGAGTAGTGGTGCAGTTGGAAAATAAAGCTACATCATATCCAGTGAGAGTTCTTGAGGATGTACTTGTCTGGGTAAGAGACATGATCTTCCTAGCAGATTTCTACGTGTTTAAAATGGAGGAAGATCAGGTAAGTACTCATGCTCCCATTATCTTAGGTAGGCCCTTCCTAAAAACTGCAAAAACTATCATAAATATCAATGAGGGTACACTTTCCATGGAATTTGGGGATGAAGTTGTGATATTTAATGTTATGTATTCCATGATGTACCCCTTAGAGGATCATTCTGCATTTGTTATCTCCCATTTTGAACCACCAAGTAAAAACACCATGGAGTTGGATTGTCCTATTCTTAGGGAGATTATGAGTATTGGTTCTAGTTTTATGTCTAAGAGTACTTCCACACCTGTTTCTAAGGAACAAGACTCTCTAAGATTTGATTTTGAAATGGAATCATATTCTGATTTTGATCATGTGAACTCTGATTATGACATGTCTATAGAGTATGATGATGGATTTGATTCTTTCTTCTCTGATTTTGATGATGTATATTCTGATACCGATGCTCTTTGTGCACATATTTCAGTTCCTTCAATGTCTCCATCCATACTACACCCTCCTTCATTAGAACTCAAGCCATTGCCACTAAATCTGAAATAATCATACTTGTTGAGTGGTGAGAGATTACCTGTTATCATTACTAACAATCCCCCTTTTTAACATGAAGAAAATCTTTTGAATATTTTGAGGGAGAACATCACGACGATTGGGTGGACCTTGGTTGACATATCAGGTATTAGCCCCTCCATTTGCATGAATAGTATTCTCTTGGAGGATGGGGCTAAACCGGTGAGACAACCACAAAGGAGACTCAATCCCACCATCCTGGAAGTTGTTAAAAAAGAAGTTGAGAAATTGCTTGAGGCTGGTATAGTCTTTCCCATTTCAGATTCTCAGTGGGTAAGTCCTATTTAGGTTGTGCCTAAGAAGAGTGGTGTTACTGTTGTTAAAAATGAGAAAGATGAGTTAGTTCCAATGAGGGTGAAAAATATTTGGCGTGTGTGTATTGATTATACGAAACTAAATCATTCCACTCGTGAGGACCATTTTCCCCTCCCATTTATTGATCAAATGCTTTAGAGACTAGCTGGGAAAACACACTATTGTTTCTTAGATGGATTTTCTGGATATTTTCAGGTTCCTATAGCTCTGGAAGATCAGGAGAAGACTACATTCACTTGTCCCTTTGGCACATTTGCCTACCGAAGGATGCCATTTGGACTTTGAAATGCCCCAGGTACCTTCCAGAGATGTGTGGTGTGTATTTTTTATGATTTTATTGAGACCTGCATGGAGGTATTTATGGATGATTTTACAGTCTATGGGTCTTCATTTGATGAATGTCTAATTAGTTTTGGAAAGGTGTTGAATCGTTGTATTGAGAATAATCTGGTCCTGAACTTTGAAAAGTGTCATTTCATGGTAGGGCATGGCATTTTCTTAGGGCATGTAGTATCAAAACATGGGATAGAGGTCGATAGATCTAAGATAGACATTATTTCATCCTTACCCTATCCTTCATGTGTGCGTGATGTTAGATCTTTCCTAGGGCATGCAGGATTTTATCGGCACTTCATCAAATATTTTAGTAATATTTCTCTTCCTGTGTCAAGATTACTTCAAAAGGATTCTTATTTTGTGTTTGATGTTTCTTGTAGGAATTCATTTGATGATCTAAAACAACTTCTGACCACTCCACCTATCATACAACACCCATGGTGGGAAATTCATTTTGAGCTTATGTGTGACACCTCCAACTTCGCGGTTGGAGCTGTCTTATCTCAGAGGGTGGAAGGACGTTCACATGTCATTGACTATGCATCAAGGACATTGGATTCAGCCCAATCAAACTACACTACTATAGAAAAGGAGTTTCTTGCTGTCATATTTGCTTTTGATAAATTCTGTTCATATTTATTGGGCTCTAAAGTAGTTGTTTTTTCTGACCATGTAGCTTTGAGGTACCTCTTGAATAAGCCAAATGCAAAGCCACAACTTATCCGTTGGATGCTCCTTCTTCAAGAGTTTGACATCGAGATAAAGGAAAAAAAAGGGGTCAGTAAACATGGTGGAAGACCACATGAGTAGGCTTACTCACACACCAGAGGGTGACATCTTAGACCAGGTACCACTTCAGGACACCTTCCCTGATGAGCATCTATATACCATCTCAGGTACGCATCCTTGGTATGCTGATTTAGTTAATTACATTGTTTCCTCTGAAATCCCAGCAAATTTGAAGAATAATAAAGTCCAAAAATTAAAAAGTTAGTCTAGGTTTTATGTGTGGGATGATCCTTACCTCTGGTGCATGTGTAGTGACCAAGTTATTAGGAGGTGTGTTCCTGATCATGAGTTTGAGTCTATTTTTCAATTCTGTCATACACTTGCATGTGGTGGACACTTTGGACCCCAACGGACATCTAGGAAAGTTTTAGACTCTGGATTATATTGACCTATCTTATTCCATGATTCCCATGTGTTTTGTAAGTCATGCTCTCATTGCCAACACACTGGAAATATTTCAAGGAGACAGGAGATGCCCCAACAACCCATTTTATTCTGTGAGATTTTTGATGTTTGGGGAATTGATTTTATGGGCCCTTTTCCTAGTTCCTTTGGTTTTTTTACATTTTGGTTGCTGTTTATTATGTGAGTAAATGGGTGGACCCTAAGGCCACTAGGACTGATGATTCTCATGTTGTTGTGGACTTTGTCAAAGCACAGATTTTTTGCAGGTTTGGAGTACCAAAGGTCATCATCAGTGACCAAGAGACACAATTTTGCAATAGGAATTTTGATTCCCTCCTTTGAAAGTATGGGGTGACACACAAAACATCAACACCATACCACCCCCAAAAAAATGGCCAGGCTGAGGTTTCAAATCATGAGTTGAAACAAATTTTGGAGAAAACTGTGCAGCCAAATAGGAAGGATTGGAGCAAGCACTTGGATGATGCATTGTGGGCCTATAGGACAGCATACAAGACACCCATTGGTATGTCCCCATTTAGGATTGTTTTTGGGAAAGCGTTTCATCTCCTAGTGGAAGTCGAGCATCAGGTATATTGGGCTATAAAGAAATGCAACATGGTTTTGGCCCAAGCTAGAATTCAAAGGAAGTTGCAAATTCAAGAGCTTGAGGAGATTCGATTGTCATCATATCAGAACTCAAGGCTCTACAAGGAAATATCAAAATCATCTCATGACAAAATGGTCCAAAAAATGGAGTTTCATGTTGGAGAGAAAGTCCTTCCCTACAGTTCATGACTGAAGATGATGCCTGGTAAGTTGCATTCCATATGGTTAGGTCCTTATATTGTATCTAATGTTTTTCATTATGGTGCAGTGGAGATCATACAAGAGGACACTAGAAGGAGATTTATAGTCAATGGGAAACATTTGAAGAGATACATTGAGGGACTTCCTACCGATGCAGTGGATTTTATCACACTGCATGACCCCATCATCACTTGAGCACATCAGGCTGTTCCTAACCCTTTCACTTTTATATTATTTGTCCTATTTAAAAATTCTGCATTTCATGTGCATATATCATCTCATGGGTTCACATTGAGGACAATTCAATATTTTATGTGTGGGGGAGGGAACCTTTTAGTTTAGTAATTTCAATTATTTTCCTATTTAAAAAAACCAAAAAACAATTGTGTGTTTTTCAAATTTTGTGTGTTTATTTTACAATTCTCTGTGTTTATTTTTGAAAATTTTGAGCTGAAATGATTCTCATCACCATTTTTAAATCCATATCAATAAGTGAAACAATTTACCCCTTGAAACTAAGCTTAAATTAATGCTGAAATGACTTTGTTTCAAGTTCAAATATTTATTAATTTCATGAAAAGTACACTGAATTTTGAATCCCATGCCACATCTCACAGTCTTTATATTTGAAATAACTTTCTTGTGAGGCTTCTAAACCATTATTTTCATATTCTTTACATTCACCTCACTTCTTTAGAGAACCAAACCATGCTTGATTTAACTAGAATTTGATCTATTCCTCTCAAAACTTGAGGGTTTGAGGTACTTATGTTTAGATGATTGAGGGATTTGTTTGGTATTAAAGCCCCTATTTCAAAGAATCCTTTTTTATAATGGCCTACCTTGAATATTTAATCATTGTAGGACTTTTAAGCCATGCATAGCCTGTTAGGTTACCCACATTAAAAGCCAATTTTCCCTATCCAACCAACTCTTGAAGTGAAATTGTATAATCTAGTTGAGCTTAAGTGTGGGGGAATCTATCTTGTGTTGTGCCACCACATTCTGTGATACTTTGGGTGGTAAATTAAATTATGAAGAGATGTGTTTTATACTGAAGAAAGTCATTATATTGAAAGATGTGCCTTTTCTGGAGCTTTCATGACAAGTGAAGCTGTGCCTTTTCTGGAGCTACTAATTCAGGTGGAAATATGTGCCCATCTAGAGCTTTCAAGAAAATCATGTTTGAGAAGATTGAAATTTTTGATGCTGAAATGATGAATGGTGTAAACCTTTCATGACTTTTCATGATGATAGAGCTGAATTGGTACTATGGGGATTGAGGAGAAGACCATATTTAAGTGAAAATTAGATTAATGCAATTTTGCTTCAAAAAGAGTCAAGCCCTCCTCATTCAGCCTCAAAAATTTGCACATCTAAATCCTACCAACCTAAATCCACAGAACAAACCTGAAAAGTCCTCATGATAAAAATATGTCCTTGAATCACATCAAGTGGTGATGTAGTAATCTATCAAGCCTATGGTGACCCTTGTATGAGTTTGGATGAGAAAGACATTGCAAAAAAAAATGACATCTGTGTGATAGGAGAAAATTCAATTGAGGTAAGTGTTTTGTGCATGGGAGGATAAATAAAGTGGAAATATATTTAATGATATAAATGAAGAACTTGAAATAATGGTTTTTTTATGAGTCATGATATCTTTTGTTTCTTGGTGTGTAATTTTTTTATCTCAAGGATATGTGTTTTAAAATTGGTTTTGATTTGATATTGATGTTTACTTGATATGAGGTTTTTCTTAGGAGTGCAAAAGGGTAAGTGTGGGAGAGTTGATAAAACACTATTTTATTGAATATTTTATTGATAACAAATGATATAATTTCCTCACATTGTGTTAAATATGTTTAATTATAAAGTATTTGGGATAAGATCATTCATTTGAATATTTGATGAAAATTCCAGTTTTACCCTTTATAGTTCACTGTAGTATTTGTAAGATACATATTTTTATATTTATTATTTGAATTTAGAATTTTGTAACAATGTTCCTAACTTAATTATATAAAACTTTTATTCAGTACACTAGATCTAAAGAGTGAATTTGGTTGTTGAAAATGGTCCATGAAGTCAAAGTTGGACTGGACTCGCCAGAATGGAGAAGCTTTTGTATTGCGGGCATAACTCCTTCATATGGGCCTGTATTAAGCCCAAATATTTAAAGGAGATATAGGACCCATATCCTCACATGTTATCCTTCTGAAAGGATATCCAATTCACGCGTTTTGGTGGACAAATGGGCGGTGTAATTTGGAATTAAATATTTGGCCGAATTTCCACATTCAAACTTGAAACCACTTGTAACCTCTCCTCCCCTCCCCTCTATAAATTAGAGTTTTTCTCATTTTGAGGGGTTTTATGTGAATTGGGAAGTTTAGGGCAGAGGATAAGTGTATGCACTCCAATTCTCCAACCATTTCAATAAGGGTATCTCTTGAAGCAAGGATCCCTTTGAAAAAGCTTTCTTCTTCTCCTTCATGTTGTAATGATTTTGTTTGTGTAATAAACTTCTTTATTTCGTCTTTTATTTCTTCTATTTTCTTCTGTTTTGTTTAAATTTATTATTCTCTTAATCTTCTTATTTGGTCTGTAATTCTTGAGTAGAAGCATTATTGTGTTATACCCATTATAAACCTTTGCACATGCAAAACGCTTCTAGGATGAAACGCCACCCATGGAAGAGAAGTTCTTTTTAGTAATCGATTGAACTCTATCCTTATTCATTCATTTATTTTAAATCAATGAGCTACTGTAATTCACATAATATGATCCATGAATTGTGTTTTTAAATTACAATAAACTAAGCAAGCAATTGAACAATTAATACAAAACACGCGAGGTCGAGATTTTGTGTAAATTGTGAGAGTGCGATCTTAATCGGTAATACAAGACCACACGAGATAAATTTGTAGAGTTCAAATATAATCCCTAAACACAATTCATCCTCATTTCCAGAATGGATATGTGCTCTTATTAACCACTGACCATAAGCTATCCTTATAACAACAATAAAAGCAGGGTGTTGCGATTGGGTGTTCCGAAGCTAGCCTAGGGTTTAAGTAATTTCATCTTTGTGGTTAAGTTAACTCTCATAGGGTTTGAGGGATAACAAATTATGGGATCATAATTAAGTGGATATTGATTTAAATGATAATGATTAATAATTAAATTAAGAGATAGAGTTAGATCGATTATTCCTTTTAAAATATATTTCTAAAAAAACATCTTCTTGTTGTGTCATTTTAATCGAAATTCATTTCAAAATAAAAAACAAAAAAATATACAATCTTCTTCCAGAAAACTTCTTCTAGATTAATAAACTATAACAAACCCCAATCCTTTAAATTAGTGTTTTTATTCTATTCTATTTTATTTTTTTAGAATACCTTTAATAAGTTGTTAAATTCACTTCCTCCTTTGAGAGACGACATTGGTCAGCCACTCTGCTGCACCTAAGTACCCAAAAATCACACTAATCATTTGAGGGAGCCCACAACAGTGCTCTTTCACCATGTCTGGATGTACATGACATGTATAAAAGTACACTCCGTGTAGTTTCAAAATTTTCACAGGCTTACCTTGATTCGTGTATTGAGCCAGAAAGATCCTGAAAGTAACCAGAATCACCAAAATCAAAGAATATGTTCATGAAACAACATATATTTTCTAAAAACATGTTTTTATCTTCAATTATATATATTGAAATGTATACACAAATTGGTTTCATCATCCATGTTCCGTTGCTTTAACATAAACACAACCAATTTAGGTTTTTCAAAATAAATCACATCTGATTCCCTCCAATATCACACCAAAATAATGGTTAAACCAAAAACATAATGGTGTCTTAAAAATTATAATATTTCTCTTATTCCCAATAAATTTTAATGATCATGCCCAAAATCCTATATCTATTGATCATTGATACAAAAAATACCTGATAATTATATCTTGTTTTACCCATCACCTAATCCCCAATTTTGGGTATATAACATCATGATTGGCTATTCCATCAATACTTAATTTTTTCTTGTAGTGACTGAATATATTAATACTCCAAAGATTGGGGTGGGGGAGGGGGTGAATCAAATATTCTTGTTTTTACAAATTCTTTTCCTTTAATAATTAAACCCCTACAACCTATCAGAGTTATAATCCACTCTCAATGGATCTTACTCAATTATATCAAATAATAAGAAGAATTACGCAAAACATATGGATTTTTACATGGTTTGGCCTAAATACAATATCTTAATCCTTGAAAGGTTTGGTGTGAGTTCTGAGACCTTTATTATCACTAATATATCTCTGAATACAAGAGAGGGTTAGTTCACGTCCTTAAACATTGATAAGCTGTTAAAAGCATGGTTAAAATTAAGTGCATATGTCATCCATGAACTTTTACAAAACAAAAAACAAATTAATGGTATTTTATCCTGGATGCACCATCTTTTGAAAAATTTCCTCCTCAATCAGGGTTAAATCAGATCATCAGATCATCATTGGATACCTGAATATCATAGTTTAGATATTCTTCAAGAGATATTTCAACTACTAGAGAAGTTTTAATTTTGTAGTAGTAGTAGATCAATCTTACTTTCACTAGTTTTTAATGAGAAGCTCATACACCAAAACTTGAACATAGAAGAAGATCTAATTCCTCCTATATATCAATGAATGAATCTATAAAAACTCTAACTACTTTCCTCACACCATTCAAATTTTTTATATAGTATCAGATGATATCCTCTCACTTTCTTAAATATAGACTATTTTTTAAAAACTATAGTATTATATTATTTACAAATATTCTTGAACACAATTCACCAATTCATTTTTTTATTAATATTCTAAAAATTAATATGAATTAGGTTTCCAAAATAGATTTTTTCAAACTATTTATTTTTCAGTAGCATAAAATATATCGATAAAAGACTCCTTAAAACATGGAATCAACATTCATGAATATTAATTCCAAATATTTATAATCATAATCTATATAAAATCAATATGGTATTATCATTTAATTCCTAAAAAAAATCATTAAATAATATAAGAAAATAAAAATAAATACATCCTTCAATACAACCATGAAACTCATAAGAAATGAAATACTATTTAAGATTACAGGGTGGGACATTGAACCTTATTATATAGCGTAGAGTACTCATTTCATCACATAACATCACCTTATGTTAGATGATGCAATGTAATCATGAATCAAAAGTCATTGGGATGTTTGAATGATTAATAATAGTGATTTAGAATCATTTAATTAGTTTCATTTTACTCAAAATATTTCATTTTGGAATACTATAATTTTTATTCCCACTAAAAGATATCATTTGTGATGAAAAAATAACATACAAGATGTAAAAATATCTTTTTTTATCTAAAAAAAGTCTTATTACCTTTTGGAATATCAGACAGTTTATTGAAAATTCATACATCATATGAATTTTTACATTGAAAAATTTAAACACACTTAAATATCATATAAAAGATCAAAATATATTATAGGCTCATAAAAATCATTAAGTAAGAAATTATCATACATTTGATGAATTTTATTATGCATAGATAAAATATCTTACATGTGACACAATTCTATTTCATAAAGGATAATTATATAATTCATCTGAATTTATTATGAAAAATTTTATTCTCTTATGGAAACTATAATTATATTATTGAAGGAAATAATGGATTATAAAGGTTCTGTAATTATTTTTCCCTTTTTCATTTTTCAAATCTAGAATAATAAATCTATATTTCATTAAAATGAACCTAGAAACTTCAAAAAAACATTTTAGGACACTATAGAGAATTTCAAAAACACTTCCCAAATATCATAACATATTTATCATATAGGTATATAAATAAATAAATATTCTTTAAAAATTCCTTGGGAAATTCAATCCCCACTTTGGATTTGTTTCTAACACATGTAACTCTTTCTATACCTCATTTTAAATCATAACATCTTAATAAATAAATCCCAAATCATAACCTTTTTCGAAAGATAATAATATCGGAATCATAACAGATATTATATTATTGTTTTTGAGAGAACTATATATATAATTAAAAATAATCATTTTTCCCTAGTAATAAATCCCCATCCCCTCAACACATAAAACTTCCACTTCAAAAAACAACCCCTTTTAATAATAAATACATCAATTGAATTATAATGAAATAAACAAACCTATTAAACATTTATAAAAAAATTCAAATAATTATTTATTCACTTACTTACCTCCCCTTTGAGTAAAACAAATTGATTTGTTTGGGGGGATTTTTAATGTTTCGTAATGATGTGTGTGGGGATAAAAACCCATGTTCACCCACAAGTTTTCAAATATATCTACAATTATATCATTAGTAAAAATAACTACCAACTAGTCTTGGGTAAGTAAAACATTAAGCCTTATGTATCCATTTTCCACAATCTATTTAATAAAATGAATTATAATATATATATATATATATTCATGGAAAATCAGTGTTGCATGGTATTTTTATAAAGGTCTATTAAACTTTTATTATCACAATTAATTGTGATATGTTTATAACGTCTCATCCTCAAACATTCCAATTGACCATTCATCCAAATAATTTGAGTTCAAAGAGTAATAGTAGAAATATATTTCGAATTTGCAGTACTTGGTGTTAATATGTTCTGTTTTCTACAGATCCTAATCATATGTATTTTTTTAGAAGAGAAATTAAAACAAATATGGGCCTTCTATTAACATAATTACATTAAAACTCTGCTTTCATAAGTCTATAGAGATTTAACTATTTTAATATCATGTAGAACATTCCATAGTTTATAGTCCCTTATAAATATCTAAATACATTTTAGAAACTAAAACATGTTAATCCATTGGTTCACTATGATATCTATAACATTGTCTCAAAAAATATTAAATATTTGTACTAAAATCTATGAGAAAAGGAATAATCTTAATCATTCTTATAAATCATCTCTGATTCAAAATCTAACAAACAAAATATTTAGACAATTACAATATCAATTGAAAGGGTGTAGAAACTATCTTTGAAAAGACCATTTGAATCATCTAAAAAAATATCAAGAGTATTATTCTTGAGATAAGTAAATCAAATTTTCCCTTTATAAAAATTATAACCCCATGAAATATCTATTCACACTAATCATTAAAATCATAAAGCGTTTCTTTTTTAAATTATAATAATATTTAAAAAAATTCCCATTATCACCTAAAAAAATGATATCACCATATTATAAAATTATAATATATATACCTAATTTTATTTATTTTATATACATGTTTTTATCTACATTTTCTTTGATGAATTTTAACTTCTTTAAGATGAATTCTAGTTTTGAATACCAGGACCTTGGGACATGTTTTAAGACATAAAGTGTTCTATGTAATATGTATAATATTATTCTATACTTATAAAGAATAAACCCTTTAGGGATATCATTGTAAACTTATTCTTTAAGTTTAATATTTAATAAGACATATTTGAAATCCTCCTAATTGATTTTATACTTCATGTAAGCTACAACTTCAAGGAAAGTCATGATAGCCTCTTAAAAATGAACTAGATCAATGGGATATTCAAAACCAAAACCTTCAACTAGAGAGTATCTCTTACACACAAGTTTTATTTTGTTTCTAGCAACAATTCCATTATCATTATACTTGTTCCTAAAAAACCCACTATCATGAACCAACCTGGGTTGACCTTGAACCGGTCACTCGAGCCGATCTAGGATAAGGGCCGAGAGTCATTCCAGATCCTCCTAGGCTGGAAACAAATGCCAGGCATCAAAAAAGTACCAATGAGAATGATTTCTCCCAAAATATAAATAGAAAAAGAATAGGAACACATAAAAGTGAAAACCAAACTCAAAATTATTTCCAAACAATACATCAGTTACATTTATAATAAAAGGATCAATAACTAAATAAGGAACTAAACTAGAAAAACCAAACTAGACATGACATCCAATTCAACTCCATGTGACCCTGAGGATCACTCTCTAATCCACAACCAACTATCACCCAAGGCAATCAAACCAAAGTTGAAACTACAACAGAAACTAAAAATAAGAAAAAACTACAACCATGAGTATTAAAACTTAGTATGTAGGCTCTTATAATTCTATTCCCATTTCACATCCTTTAAATAAAGAAAAATTTATTAACAAGTTTGAAATACAATGCCAATGATCCTGTACCGTAGTGGTACAGGCTCCTGCTTAGAATCCCAAAGACCCAGGATCAAATCCGGGCAGAGGTAAATTTCCGGTACTGTAGCAGTACTGCAGCAGGGCACTATAGCAGTGGTGGCACTGTTGCAGCGGAGGGACTATAGCAGGTACTATAGCGGGGGCTGTACTGTAGTAGGAACTGTAGCAGCGCGGGTACTATAGCAGTACTATTCACCGAGGGGTCTTTTGGGCCAAAAAATGGACTTTCAAGCCTTGTATTCAGGCCACTTGGCCTTGGGACTTTGGGTAATGTAATGGGTCACCCTCTACCTAGTCTAAAGAGGCCTTTGCTTTAAATAATAAATTGAGGCTTCGACCCCAACCTTTAAAAATAAACAAGTTTGAAATACAATTTATAAATATAGGTTTTTCCACACCTTACATTTTAAGGGAAATAAATCACATCAGAATCCATTGTCTACATTATTTAAAACAAGGCTCAAGGGGATAAAGGAAAAAGAGACCAAGTAAGAAGTTCTCAATTTTCAAATCAGTCACAATGGAGAGAGTTCTTGTTCTTTATAACACATTCTTCTTGAAATCCTTTTTAACAAACCACACATTAAAATTTTTTATGTAAACATCAATACTAAGCATAAGGATCATTTATAAAAGCAACGAGGGCAATAGAACTAATGGTACTAGTAACGATGGAACACATGAAAACCTAGGATCTCATAGGAGATCCATAAAAATTTAATACATGTGAACCCATACCCAATATAATTCCATGCACGATGAAGTTAAAATTCCTAAACACCTAGCCACTATAACTAAGGACAGATCGAGGGGCCAAATCCCATAGTAATAAAGCTAAACACCCACTTACTATTGGACACTAGCCAGTGCGTGAACTACTAGTGTATATATCATTCTTAGAAATATTATTTATTATTCCAGGTTCCCATGCTTTGTTCTTAATGGGGTTTTCCAAATAAAATCAACCAACAAGCCATATATACACATGCCATCATTCATATCACACAAACTGGCACCACCCCAGCCTCCCCGTGGGTGGTCCCTTGCCTTAAAACAAATTATCACACAAGGGAGGTCCCATACCAAGGAAAATACCATATCATAATCAATAAAAAAGGATAGTTACTCACCCCTATTAGGGTTTTTCAAATGAAACCACATAATAAAAATTCCAAATGGTCCTCATGACATTTCCACACATTAGACTTTTTATAAATAACCAAACACAAGCCATTTTTATTATAAAAAAGAACATAGAAATCCCTTTGGAAAACACCAACCACTAAAATTTAATTTATAAAATCAAACCATGGATTTAAGAGTCACTAATCATTTAAAAGTGCCAACAGGGAAATTTAACAACCACTTTGTGTAAAAAATCCACCAAATCCACACCACATGTTCAGTGTAATTAAACCAACCAGTTCATTTCACATATAAAATTTGTTCTAAAAATCAAATATGATTATTTATCCCTCAAGGAGGGAGTAAAAAATAAGAAATCCATGAAATCATTAATTTAAAGAAAATTTTCCAAGGGGTCTTACCTCAAATGATGACTAAAAATCAGAATCTCATGAAAAACTTCAATCGCACATCAACTGCATCGAATGGAAGATATATCCACCCCAAAAGAAACCCAAATAAGAAAAAAAACCCCCCAAAACCAAGAAAACCTATCAAATAAAATCATCCCACATGGCCACTAGGGTTAGGGAAGGAGAGGATAATGGAGAGAAAGAAAATTTGAAGGTGAAAGATACCATATCCATTAGATTTGGGTAGAGAATCACCAAGAAACCACCATGGACCCCTATTAGAGTTTATTTGAGGTTCCAGAATCCCCCATGGGAGATGCCTAGGTTGAAGGATGTTAAATAGGGGAGAAAAGAGGGGTTATGGTATAAAAATCATGGAGATATAAAATTATTTTAATGAACTGGACAAGCCGCACAGTTTTTCAAAATGTTCGGAAACCGTGCAGTATCCAATATCTTCCTAGGACATTCCGCATGGTCTTCCCACATGGTTTTTCAAACCATGATGAAATCATGAAATTTCCCACTTCTGAAAAACCAATGGCTGCATGGTTACCTGTGATAGACATCATGGTTTGGAAAACCATTCACCAACCTTGAGCCTCAAAATGTTCTCCAAAAAAACACCATTTTCTCCAAAAACCTAAAGGGAATCCTAAGGATGAAGATATTAAAAATAAGGAATGGAATAAAATCCCAAAAATTCAAACCAATCACAACTGATTCCTAGGAAAAAGAGCAGAAGAACAAACCATAACCATAACTAAAGTTGAATTTCAAAACCTGGGTGTCATAATTATCCTAATAATAATGCTTTCCATGCCTAGAATGCCAACCCAGGGATTAATCCAAAAGTAAGAACCACTACTCCTTTAAAAATGAAGGAGATTTATAACAAAAAAAGATAAAAAAATTGATCAATAAATACCACCAGCAAGACAATACTAACATGATTAACATTAGAGACCAACATGGACCCCCAACTAAGTTCCACCAGCCCCAAAAGTTTTATACACCTCATGTGGATCGGTCCAAAGAACATAAAACATATATGATTCTTAAAACAACCTTAGAACATGAGCACCATGATCATAATTAAGTAGAAATAAAACTATCCACAAAAAACAAAAAATTGAGGTTCAACCACATTCGACGAACACCGCTATAACAATACTTCAAAAAACCCAAAAAGGCACTTCCATTCCAAAACTTATGTATAAGACCACCAATCACCAAACTGATACCCAAAAGAACATGAGACACTAAAATGGGATACCTGATCTAACATCCCACTCTTAGAAAAAAACATCACTCAAGATAAACCAGAGTACCAACATGGGGAGGCCCAAATGAACTCCCCACCATAAGAAACAAGCTAATATGGAATTAAATGATAACCAAGATGGATCTCCTCACCATAAGAATAAAAAACAAACCTGGAAACTCCTTGAAACAGACCAAAAACCCACACTATAATGGTAGGAGAGGTAAGTGACCATATAATGGACCATAAAAATCGCATCCAACACATCCCAACAACTCAATACTCTCAAAAAAACATATACCAAACCAAACTCAATTCCTAAAAATAGGCCACACAAGGGCCATAAAATAGAGACATACATCTGATGAGACACAACCACTGGGGTTTTAAGAAATCTTGGTAACCAAGACTCCCCATGACTAAGGAAAAACATTTACACCCAAATAGGTCATAATGTGGAGGTGAGGTTTCCAAAATAATTTCCCCTGAAAAGAACCAATTGGAATAGAACAACTACTCTGGAGGATTAAACCATCTCCATCTCCACCCCTGAGAACAAAAATTAGACCAAAAACTTCCACACTAATGGGGTTCTCCTAACTATGTGACTGATTCACTATAAGTCCTATGGATGGAGCTATGATTATTGGAACTTCTCCTTCCTCAGAGTTAGGCATTAGAAACCACCGATACGAACAAATAGATCAAAATTTCACAAAAAAAACTTCTATCAAAATATATTTTCTAGAGGGTTCGAAAACAACCATTATTAAAATTGGAAGAAGAAGAAACACCATAAAACACCACAAGATATGACTATTACATCCAAATAACAATCCAGTGATAGATACCCAGATATATTCCCAAAACATAGCTTTAATTTTGTAAATAGGCTGGGTTGTACTTAGAAAGGTTGGTTCTAGATTGATGGAAATTCTTGGAGACACCTTGACAGAATCTCTACAAGTGAACCAAACATCCTTAGATGTGGAAGGTTCTTGGAGAATTCAGGCACGATTACCTTTTGTGACCATGTTTACCACACTAGTGAAATATCACAACATTGGGACATAAAAGGGTTGATGAGAGGTCTGAAGGTTTTTTAGTTCCCCTACCATCACCATAAACATCTAGCTACTCCCCAGTATTCTGCCCAGAATCCTATTCAGCACATGAAAAAACCATAGGAAGATTACGTGTCTCAGGCTCTCTTGGTAACTCAGGTTTAGTACGAAAGGCTTATCTCACCATTTCGATGAAGGGTGTTAGGTTGAGCTCTAACACCTTTAACTGCAGCTCTGAATGGATCCCTATCTAGAAATGTTGATCCTTAATAGGATCATTTGAAATATACCCTAGATCATATGGAACTATCTCTAAGAAGAAATGATAGAACTCCAACACTGATCCAACACTTATCCAACACCTTACTGAAGACAATATAATTTCATATTCTTCATCACCATTTCCACCCCAAGAAAATAATTATGGATGAATGAAGACATGAATAACTCCCAAGTAATACCTTCATAGGGATAGCTTTGAGACATGTACTATCACCATTTATAGGTTTGAACTTTGACTATAAAGGTATAAATCTTCACCTTTAATATCTCAGGAAACACAGGGAAACTGAACTCCCTCTAAATTATCCACATCCACTCCTATACCTCTAGAGGATTCTCTTGACCATAAAATAGAGGAGGGTTCAATTTTCAAAATTCGAGAATGTAGTCTACAGGTCGATCAACTGGAGTGTTTGCTAAATATTCTATATGTGAAGATGCACCTTGGGTATTCATCAAATATTCATGGGGGGTAGACACTAGGAACAAGTAAACAAGAAACTCGATCAAATCCAATCCAAAAACATGGATCCTCTATCTCAGGCATCCCAAAAGAAACACCCCACCAAATATAATAGGATGCGCCACACCACTCCAAGATACCATAACATCACATTTATCTTTAAAATAATTCTTGAAAGGAGAACAAGTTTAAAGAGTTTCGTACCCACCAATGGGGTCCCATGGAGACTCACACATGCAAAACCTTGTGCTATACTATTCAACCATTCACTTTCTCATACACATATCTATGCATGTGGTTATTCACGTAGACACAAAAGTCAAAATTATTTCAAGGGAAAGAATTGAACTCACACTACCTTTTCAAATCACAAAAACACACATTTCAAAAGTATCTAACCACAAAACCAAAAAACCATTTCAAATATCACAAAAACTTTCCAGAAAAAACAAACAAACTATTCAATTAAAATCCCATTTCCAAAATTCTCAAATAAAATATAATACATTTCATTCATTTAGAAAAATTAGAAAGCTTCAAAAAGATTTACTAAACACCAAATCAAAACCATTTTTGAAATACAAAACATTATTTTCAAAACATAACATCCTATTAAAAATAAATTTCCAAACACCATTTTGTCTGATTCAAAACATTTTTCAGTAGTTCAACTCACTATGTTTAACCATTTCCATTTTACCACAAAAATTCATTTCCCAAAAACCCATTTTTACAATCCATTCTTGAAGTAAGTAATTAAAATATCATTTTACACTTTCCAAAAGAAAACCATTAACATTTTAAATTCTTATTTTCACAAATAAAAAAAATAAATTTTCAAATTAACTTTAAAAATTTAGGAAAACCACAACATAGTTCACAAGGGGGGACTTGTGTCGATGGGTGACTTCGGAATATGGTTGGTAGACATATTCTAATCACACCACCATCACAGAGAAAAATATAGGGTAATTTCCTTGGATCCACATGGATTTCTAGGACCTATGAGATCATGGGGGCACTACCCAACTCACTTTTCATTTCCTAACATAAAAATTTCCAAGAACAAAAATAAAAAAACAAAATCGGATATCCCATGGTACCCTGATGTTCGGAATGAGCGAGGTTTTATGTTGTCGTTTCCATTCCTACACCTCAAACCCGAAAATCATACTCTTTCTACCAAGACATAAAAAAATAATAATGGGTGCCTTAAAAATCAAGGTCCTCAAAAGATCCAACCTCTTCTGATACCATTTTTCATGAACCAACCTGGGTCGACACCAAACCAATTACTTGAGCCAATCCGTGATAATGCTCGAGAGGAGTTCCTGATCCACCTAGGATGGATACAATCACTGGGAATCAAAATATTTCCAATGGGAATTATTTCACCCAATATATAAATATACAAAACCAGAGGAATAAATAAAATATCAAACCATACTCAATTTATTTTCCAAATATTAAATAATTTACATTTATAATGAAAGGAACAACAACTAAATAGTGAAGTACACTGAAGAAAATACTAATCCTAACACCCAATTCATCTCCATGTGAACCCAAGGATCACTCTCTAATCCAAAACCAACCATCACCCAAGGCAATCGAACTGAATCCAGAACCTATAATAGAAACTAAAAATAAGAAAACACTATAGGAATGAGTATTAAAACTCAGTAGGTAGGCATGAATAATTCCATTCCCAATGCATATCCTTTATATAAATAATCATTGATTTATAGTTTTGAGATAAAATTTATAAATATAGGTTTTTACACACTTTATGTTTTAAAAGAAATGAATCTCATCCTAATCCATTTCCCTCATGCTATAAAACAAGGCTCAAGGGGATAAGGGAAAGAGGGACCAAGTAAGAACTGACCAATATTTAAATTAGTCACAAAAGGGATATTTCTTTTTCTTTCTAAAACATTCTTCTTGATTTTTTTTAACAAACCACACATTCACAATTTTTCAAGTAAACATCAAAACCAAGCCTAAGAATAATGTCTACACACAACGAGGGAAATTGAACTAACAATACTAATAATAGATAAACACAAAAAAACTTAGGAACTCAGAGGAGAAACAAAACATACTAATAAATGTGACCCCATCCCTATAATCATTCCACTCACGATGAAATCAAAATGGATAAACACCTGACTACCCTAACTCATGAAATAATGAGGGGCCTAATACCACAGTAATAAACATGAATAACCACCTACTATGGGAAACAACTCAGTGTGGGTACTACCAATGTAGAAATAATTCTCATAATTCATCTTTTATATTCTAGGTTCTCTTGATATGTTCATAAAGGAGAGCACTACACAAAATCAATCAACATGACATATATACACATTCCATCATACCTATCACAAAAACCAGCACCACCTTGGCCGCCCCGTGGGTGATCCCTTGACTTAAAAGGAATTATCAAACAACGAAGATACCATATCAAGGACACTCCCATCTCATAGTCAACCAACAAGGTAAGTGACTCACCCATAGTAGGGTTTTCCAAATGAAACCACTTAATGAAAATTCCAAACATGCCTAATGTCATTTCCACACATTAAAAATTATATATATAACCATAAAAAAGCAATTTTTAATATTAAAACCACTTGGATATCCCTTTGAAAAACACTAATCACCACAATTTCATTTATAAAATCAAAACATGCCTTTATGAGTCATTAATCACTTGAAAGTGTTAGAGTTGGTGTCCTGATATCCAACTGTTTGTACATTGATTACATAAATGTACAGTTATTATATATTTTTCATTGTTCTGCATGACTATAATATAATAATGTCCTAGAATATTTGTTGCATTAACAAGGTCATGGCAGATCCCTGCTATGATGAGAAACTTGAAATGTTATAACAATATTCTTAAAAAAAGTTCTACGGTTGGATGACATACTATGATAGGAAACATAGTATACAGACCTTCATGTGTGAGTACTCGTAAGAAGATGAGACTCTCTCTCATGGAGTTCGCACTTGGTAATCTCCATGATGGGAGATTATGAGAACAGACCTGCTAGAAGTAATTCTGCAAGTCTTGGTGTCATTGGAAATTACTATCTACGAGCGTGTGTAATATTCCTTAGAATGGAAGATTATCATTAACTAATTTCATGACTCGCATACTTAGATTTGCTGACTAAAACCGTAATGAAGAGAGTTGGTGGGAAGATTAATATCTCGACCCTTTGATTGAAATAGAACTGTCGCATGAAATTCCATGGCCATGTTGAAACTATGGGTTTATTTCAGTTAGTCAAAGAATGACGGATCAACCATATAGGTTTATGACACTTCCATGAAACTTTCTTGATGAGATATTGAGACAAAGGGATTAAATTACAAAGTAAGCGTTCGTATGAGGTGATACGTCAATGCGGCGACAACTTCTTTCTCTTGGGTGCCTTGACCCATTGCTAGACAGTAATCTTGTACTTTAGGCAAGCCCGCCTAATGCCAACGAGAAAGAGGCCTAGAGGGTCACACACTAGTTCAATCAAATATCTCAAGTAGAATAAAGATTATTCCCATACATGGTTTAATAATTATTCAAGGAACCCTAAATTGTTTTAATGTTGGAGGAAGAATAAAATGAAAACAAGTACATTCCATGTATTAATGATTACATGCCGTGTAGTTTTAGTTTGAAAACAAGTACACTCCTTGTATTATTAAATGTACATGCCATGTAGTTTTTATTTTGGAAAGTAAATGAATAAATGAAAACAAGATATACATGCCATGTACATTGAATGTGCAGGCCGTGTAGTTTTCAAGGAAAAACAAGTACATCATGTGTATTTATTATTACACTCCGTGTAGTTTTTCGAGTCGGGATTTTGAGGATATAATATTGTTATATTAAATGATATTTATTATATTCAGCGCGGTTTCATGTCAAGGAATTAATTATTCGACATGGGGTTTTGAAAAGAGTTATTGAAACAAATAAAATGCATAACGCGTTTATTTATTGTCATAACTCTACAACCTCAAACCCGATTATAAATATCCTCACAACCCCAACACTTTTCCTAATACAAGAAAATCATTGTGCACAACAATTCTGGAGAATTATTTCAAGGATGAAAGAACCTCTTCCTCCAAGAATTCTCTCAAGACCGAGAGATATCCTCTTCCATTGGATCAAGAAGATCTAAGGCAGACAACACAAGAAAAGGTTTCTCCACGCTAGCACCTGGAGACTCCTTTGGCGACATATAGAGATACGAGTTTCACGTGTGGATCACCACTAGAGGAAGCCTACACTTGGCTTCTGTGACACAATGGCGAATCACATCGGAACGTGATAAAAAATATCAACAAAGAAAAAACACCAAAAGGTACTTCTTTTCAATTGATTAAATTAATTATAATCAACTTGTAATGATCCTACTTTGTTGTTTCGAGAATTTCTTTTTCTTTGTCTATTTCCATGATTCGATCCACGGAGATTGGTGTTTATCATCATATTGATCCCAGATTGATCATTGTTAATGACAAAAATCCAAGTGGGCACATCCACCCATGTGCTTCCGCTGCGCCTGGAACCTTCAAATGGTATCAGAGCGAGGTTACAAAGTTGATTATAGTTATTTAATTTTCACTGATAATTTATGCATTTATATTTGATTCAATTCGAAATAAATCGTTCTATAAATCTGAATAAACAAGATCTATTCTTCCTCCTTTGTTTCTCGATTCATATCACAGAAATGACCTTTTAATTTTAATTTTGATTAAAATGAAAACAAGAAACTCATCCGGAGGAGCCACTCTTTCTTTCTATACAACACGGGAATACAAGACATGTAATTAAAACTACACGCAGTGTATTTAGGTTCAACGAACCAGTACTGGTCCGCCAAACCACGCCGTGTGAATTGATTACACCTATGAATTTATTACACCGTGTTGACCAGAATTAAACGGCGCGTGGGAATTGGAATACACGGCATGTATGTTGAAGCAACACACTATGTAGTCTGATCCAGACCAAGTGAAATTGTGTACAAAGGAGAAGCCGCATACCACGTACACGAGATTTCCATTATAGTTACCATGTAACAAGGAAGTACACTCCATGTATGATTATCTACACGCCGTGTACTCCAAAATTTACAAAGTACAGAAAACATGCCAAATCCCCTGGCGTGTACTTTGGATAAAAGGTGAAAGAAATACACGCCATGTAAATATAAACTACACATCATGTACTTTCCAGAAATGGAATTTCACCAGGTTTACTCCAAATGTACAAAGACACCGTACAGGGAATGTGGATGAGAGGAATCTCAAGGAATTTAAGATAAATAATTGATTAATTATAAGATCATAATTATTTTAATTCAAGCGCGGATTATCTTTAATAATAGAACGATTAAAATAATTCGAATTCTAAATATGCGTAAATTTCATTACATGCTATGGATGATCATGAGATAGACCGAAGACCCTTTGTATGTGTATGGTTTCATTTAAATTTGTTTAAATTTGTTGGATTGCGAGCCTTCTCCTAATAAACTGTAGGGCCTGCGTGCCCATGGTTTATTTAATGTAAACCCCATGTAATGGAGGATCTCCCAAGCCAGAGGAGGCGGTTAGGAAAATGAAGCTGTGGTGAAACCAACACAAGAATATACAAAGGTGGACAGGTGGGAGCTGCAGAACATGAACCATCGGGTTCAAGGTGTTTTTCCCTAGGTCAGGGTTAGCTTATCAAAACCACTAAATAAGATAACCAATAGAAGCTCATGATCATGCCATCTTATTTTAATTCTGTCCGACTGCATGGTTTTTTTATTATGTATGTGTTGTCGCGATCACATAATTAATAAACAAGCATGAAAAGATGGAATAAAATAAAACCAGACTATGCATAAACATTATCAGAACATGGCTAATCACTTAAGCTAGCGTCACTTAATATTAACAATAATGTGATAATAAAAAACTACGCATAAAAGATTAAAATCCCTCAATACCATATTAAGTCAGACCAAGCCTTCCGTTACTTGATTAAGGGGAAGACTCAATAAAACTATGTATTTGAACAACCCTTTTTGAGACACTTACTTTTATAAAGGAATCCCTTATGAAAGGTTTTAGGTTGACATAACCATATTACATCAAGAAGAGTATCCCTTGTTAGACTTGATGTAATATTGGAGGAAAGAGTTGAGGAAATCCAAGTCAGGATTTTAGGATTGGGGAGTCCACTCGATAGATCAAGGAACTGTAAGCTCACAGTTGATAAAGACGTGCCTTCCTAAATACCTTCAAATAGCTTGACCAACCCTTGTTGGGGTTATGCGAAGGGGAGTATGGATCCTTTCCACTAGAATGTCAAAGAAACTAGACATTCCAAGTTCAATGGTGAGGGCCATTGGGACTTGATAAAATAGTGGGAGAATTAATAAATTCTATTATTATTTCTCATAAAAATGTAATCATGAAAGTACTGATAAATCTGATCTTTTAATTTGTAGAATCAATAAGACAAACTCGTCAACCAAATTTTCTCTGTGATCAATTATGGATAAAGACAATATCCTCACCGGAAGTAACTTTCAGAAATGGTTTAGGAACCTTCGGGTTATCCTACACCATGAACTAAAGTTTTACATGCTGGAGTCCTCACTTATTGATCCGCCTGCCCAAGGGGCGAGTGATGAAGATTTCCTGGTCTATGATCAACATTTGAGTGATGCACTCGACGTTCAATGTTTGATGATTTCATCAACGTCTAGTGATCTCATGAAGTCTTATGAAGACATGGATGCCTACATCATGCTCGAGAAACTCTGTGGTCTATACTAGGAGAGAGAAAGACAAGAAAGGTTTGAGATCTCCAAGGCTCTATTTCAGAGAATGCTTGGAGAGGGTTCCCCAGCCGGGCCTCAGGTAGTCAAGATCATTGGCTATATTGAGTGCCTGGAGGTTCTAAGGTTTAAAATCCCTAAAGAACTGGGTACCAATCTCATTCTTGCATCACTCCACCAGAGCTTCTCATACTTTGTTGTGAACTTCAACATGAACAACATTGAGAAGTCTCTTTCTGATCTTCTTATACTCATTGTCTAAGTGGACAATGACATAAATCATGAAAAGCCTTTTGTCCTCATGGTGAATAAAAGGAAAGGGAAGGAGAAGAGATTTAAGCCCAAAGATTCTTCAAGGCCTTAATAGAAAAGGAAGATCAAAGGGGAGGCAAGAGAACATGAGACTGTTTGTTTCACATGTGGGAAAAAGGGCCACTGGAAGAAAAACTTCACCCAACCAAGGAAGCAAGGGGAATCTTCAGGTGCATTTGTTATCAAATGAAATCTATCTGTTTCTACCAATTGGGTATTAGATACTGCTTGAGGTGCTGACATCTGTATCCAAATACAGGAACCAAGTAGATTCAGAAAGATTGATCGAAGTGAGGTAGATCTACGAGCAGCCAACGGAGCCAGACTTGCTGTTGTAGCTATCGGGGACTACCACCTCACATTGCCAATCGGAATGATCTTAGTGATAAAGGGTTGTTATTATGTGCATTCTGTTACTAAAAACATTATTTCAGTATCCCGATTAGATACGGATGGATTCATGTTCATGTTTGGAAATGAATATTGCTACTTTTTTAAAGATAGAATTTGTTTTGGTAGGGCACATTTATATAAACACCTTTATATGTTAGAATACACAAACCAAGTAAGGGAAATCGATGACAAAGTCAATTCACATGACTCATACCACACCCAACTTTGGCATCACCAGCTAGGTCATGTCAATGAGAAATGTTTGACCAAATTACATCAAGATGGGTATTTAGATTATTTCAAACTAAAACCACTTGGTGTATGTAATGAGTGTCTACAAGGAAAAATGAACAAAGCCCCATTTAGTGGGAAAGGTGAAAGGGCTAAAGAGATTCTAGAATTAGTTCACACAGATGTGTGTGGAACATTTCCAGTTGAAGCAAGGGGTGGGTTCTCGTACTTCATAACTTTTACTGATGATTTTAGTAGATATGGATATATTTACTTAATGAGGTATAAGTCAGATTATTTTGATCGGTTCAAATAATACAAGAATGATGTTGAGAACCAGCTTGGTAAGAATATTAAGAAACTCCACTCAGACAGAGGAGGAGAATATCTTAATCAGGACCTCATTGATTTCTTACGGGAGTTTGGGATTCTATCTCAACTCACTCCTACTTACACACCTCAGTGGAATGGTGTAAGTGAAATGAGGAACCGCACCCTGTTGTACATAGTGAGATCAATGATGAGTCATGCGAGTCTTCCATTATCCTTTTCGGGATATGCATTACAAACAAAAACACACATACTAAACCAAGTACCAACTAAATCGATAAATGGTATTCCAATCGAGTTATGGAGTGGACACAAAGCCTTGTTATCGAATTTACATGTGTGGGGTAGCGAAGCATTTTTTAAGGCCTCTTCAGGTAAAAAACTTGCACCCTAAGGCAGAAAGTGTATCTTTGTAGGATATCCCATGGAAACAAGAGGATATTACCTATAAAACCCCTCAGACAAAAATGTTACAGTGGAAATACATGCCATATTCCTTGAGAGGGAGCACATCTCCAAAAGATATAGTGGGAGCGAGATAGACTTCAATGAAGTCGAGGCTCAAGATACACAGGAGTTGGTACAAGAAAAAATTCCACAAATCCCCATGGAAGAACAATATATTCCAGATACACAAGAACTACGTATGAGCACGAGAGAGGCGAAAGAACCATAATGATATGGTTTTCTTATCACTGAGGATGGTGACTCATTATTGGTTGAAAATAATGATCCTATTACCTACAAGGAAGCAGTTGAAGGCCCAGACGTTGCCAAGTGGAAAGAAACCATGAATTCTGAAATGGATTCCATATACCAAAACTAAGTCTGGATTTTGGTAGATCCTCCAGCTGATGTAAAGCCTATTGGTAATAAATGGGTATTCAAGAAGAAATTAGACATGGAGGGGCAAATCAGCACCTATAAGGCACGACTGGTTGCAAAAGGTTTAAACAGAGTCAAGGAATTGAATATGATGAAACCTTTTCACTAGTTGAGATGCAAAAATCCATGAAAATCCTATTGACCATTTCTTCTTACCATGACTATGAAATTTGGAAAATGGATTTAAAAACAACTTTCCTTAACAATAACCTCCAGGAAGATGTCTACATGACACAACCTGAAGGGTTTGTGACTCCAAAGAATGCCAACAAGGTATACAAGTTGCAGAAATCCATTTATAGATTAAAGAAATCATCATGGTCATGGAACATTCATTTTGATAAAGCTATAACAGAATTTTGTTTGTTAATAACGAATGTGATACTCGTGTCTACAAAATGTTTAGTGGAAGTGCAGTCGTTTTCCTAATTGTATATTGTAACAACCCGAAGTTTCATTAATGGAAAATCCCTCTTGATCCAGTTAAATGTTTCTTTATGAAAAATGTTTTTATAAAATGTCAACATCTTTAGTTTTTTGTTAAGATTTGTGACAGTTACTTTTATAGTCGTTGAACAGTGATCACATGAGTAGTATAAATATAAGGCTTTAACGAACCCATTTTTACTCAGACAAAGAAAGTGATGGCCTCATCTAGGAGAATTGCCCCATACGAAGCCCATTTGTCGGAGATCGGAAAGGAGGTGGCGTCTTTAGGCTTCGCCCTTGACCAAGCCCAAGCTGAGCTTCATTATGTCAAGCTCGAACGTGATCATCTATGGGAAAAGTGGAAGTTGATAGAGATTACCACTCGAGCGATGTTATCCGAGCCGCCCCAAGAGTCTGTCACCATCGCACACCTTACCCTTAGGTCTTATGCGGCTATTTTATGGTGTTATGTAACAAATAAGTACTACTATGTTCATGTGCATTATTTTTGTATATAATAAGGAATATAATTTCTAGTCATTTTTGATACATTGTAAATAGTTTTTAAAGTACAAATGGTGTTTTTGGTTATTATTTAATTAAGAATTATATTTTCCTAAATTAAGGGATTTTTGAATTAAATAATATTTTAATAAAATATTATTATTAATATTAAATTATTTTTTATTAAATATAAATGATCTTATAATTTTATGATTGCAATTAAAATTTTGATTAAGGTTTGAAAGCCATTTCTGTCAAAACCAGTAAATTTTTGATAAATGCCGGTTTTTATTTTAAAAGTAAAAATTCACATATTTAGAAAATTATTTAGATAAAATAAATATTATTTTTGTAATCCTAATGTCGAAATTATCCAACGGTGAATTTTTCATAATTTTCTGAGACAGTCAAATTTTTGGGTAAAAATTAAATACTGTTTAAATATATAATGTGTTTTATGACATCATAATGACCCAATGGTGATGTAATAAAATACCATAATCCTTATGTTAGGACAATATATGTTTTATCATTAAAATAATGAGGTTTTGGGTTTGTTTTACTTACTTTTCAAAGCATTAATGAACCCCTCAAGACTTATTCAACACTTTGCCTTTTTAAATTAATTTCCATTGGAGTGTGACTCACCTCCACATAATCAACCCTAATTTTTAAATAATTTAGGACCTTGGCCTTGTAAAATATTGTTTTCCTATTTCCTTTTCCAGAAACCATGGGAAAATACCATGGTATGGTTTGTGGTTTGGATTATTTTAATATAAGGGGTCCCAAACCTAAATAATAAAGAATTCTCTCACCTTTCCTATATAAAACCACCCAAGCTCCCACTTCCTCCTCACTCAAAGCCCTTTTAGTTCGTCCAACATCTTCCATACTCTATATAATCCTCTCAAGGTACCCCTAGCTCCCAAGAAGCCTCTCACAAGCCTCTCTCTAGCCTTTGGAAGCACAATTCCAAGTAAGGGGTTTTTCTTTCTTTCTCATTTTTGTCAATTTTCTTTAAGTTGTATTGCCCTTTTAATTTCAATTATGAATGTTGGGGTATGGTTTCTCACCTCCCCCATACTGCCCTCTAATTGTTTGAATTATGTGAGACCCTTTTCTCTCTTATTGAATGCATCCCATGCACACCCGTTACTATGCCAAAATTCCGAAAGGAACTTCTCTCTCTTCTTTTACATTCAAGAAATACTTTTGTATCAGGAATCTAAATTCCTTTTCAATTGCTGGGACATGTATCTATATGACCTTATTATTGTCCATTACATGTAAATATTATGAGGAACCCCTTTCTCTCTCATCAACATTTTTTATGAATTCTTATGTCACACCGTTACGCTACCGAAATCGCACTGATTTTCTAAGCCAATGTCATTGTGTAGTGAATACCATGCCCATTTCTCCATCAAGGGTATTCACCTTTATGCACATTTACTTATTGATTGTAAAGTTTCATGTATGAATTCCACATTCCTTTATCGTGGAATAAATTATTATGTTTTATGAATCCTTGTTTTATGATCCATGTGGCACACTTATGCATGAAATGAAATGTTTAAGAAGGGTGCTCCCTTATAGAGCTCCAATGCATTGGGTAAAGTATAGTATCATGATACTTCATGTGAAATGAGTGTTGACTCATTCTAATTCAAGTTAAACGAGATTTTACTCGTGCTTCAAGTGCAATGAGGGTTTACTCATGCTCCATGTGCAATGAGCCTTGGCTCATGCTAATTCAATGTTAAGTGTTGTTGCCACATTTCCATGTTATGATTATCATGCTTTATCATGAATTTATGTTCATGTTACTCTTATGATCTATTGATATTCCTATTTCCTAACATGTATTTTAATCCTCATTTTATTCATTGTGTACTCCCTTACTGGGTTTTATAGCTCACCCTTTTCTTATACATGTTCTCAGGTTATCCCATGCAATGCTAAGTACGAAGGAATGTAGTGGTCATGTAAAGGAAGTTTTCAATAAAGATGTTGTATTTAAAGTTTAAAGTTTTTATGTAATGATCCTAAGCCCCAAAGACACTAAACCTCTCGATCTTCTTTGTTGTATCAAGTGAAGTTTTATGTAATAAAGCATGTTTAAGTTGTAATAAAAAACAGGGTTGTCATAGTTGGTATCAGATGATAGGTTTAGTTATTTTTGGGATTAGGAAACCCTAGTAAAGCCTTAGATACAAGAATAAGTATAATAAATACATCCCTAATATTTGGTAAATACTAAGTGGTTTATCAAACAAATACATCCTTGTCTGGATACGAGCAGGTAGAGGCGGCTCGGGCACAGATGTATCCTAGGGGTAAAACCCGAAAACACCGCATTGAGCTAGACTCAAACGGGAACTGGTGCATGACAACGGGCCTTGCTGCACTCTTGGTTACGAAACTCCCGGGGGATATGTTTTGATAAATTCACAATCATAGTATGAACCCTTATTAAGGGAAAAATGCCCCTAAGAATATATGTTAGAAGGTAGATCATGAAAAGCCTGGATCGAATCCTATAGACTCATGAGTTAAAGAGATTAAAGTGTATTTATAAGTCATCAACTTTTGTCTTTGGATTACCCTTTATGTGTTACCCCTAACTTTCCTTTTATTCCAGCCAATGGCTGGTAATAGGAGGACTTGGGCTAACAACTGTTGTGAAGATCAGTGTGATGATTGTACTAATGAGATGCCCAATCCAATGGGAGAAAGAATCGAGAACTTTGTCACGCTTATCTCTCAGTTAACTCAAGTTTTTAATAGAAAAACTGCTCAAGAGGAACGTTCAACCCCCTAAGAAAGAACAAGCCGCTATCGAGAGCTTCATGAGACAAAGGCCTCCTACTTTTAGTGGATCATATAATCCCACGATCGCTGAGCAATGGATCAACTCCATTGAAAAGATATTTCTCCATCCTCCAATGTTCTGAACAAGAGAAGGTTCTCCTGGCGGCTTATCATATGGAGGGTGAAGCTGATCAATGGTGGACGTTGATCAAAAATACGAAGCTAGAGGAGGAGATTGAGGCTTTGTAATGGAAGGAATTTCCAGAAGATGTTTTTCGATAAATATTTTCCATGAACCCTCCGTCTTAAGATGGAAAGGGACTTCCTTTCCCTCAGGAAAAAAGATGAAGAATCTGTGGGAGCGTACGAGGCAAACTTCACAAGGCTTGCACGATACACTTCCGGATTTGTCGTTACCCCCTAATGCAAGGTTGACTGCTTCTTTGGTGGGCTGAAGCCTAGTTTGCGGAAAGCATTAGCGATCTGTGACTTCGACAGTTATGAGGAAATTGTCCGATGTACCTTCAAGGTTGAAATGGAGATCAGAGAATCACAGGGGTATCATGGGGACAAGAGGCGTAAGGTGGACTTCAATGCTGGTGGTCCGATGGATAAATCCAACAACGCTAAGAAGTTCCAGCACCCCACTTGCCAAAAGTGTGGAAAGAAGCTCCCTGGAAATTGCCTTAGGGGAACGAGTAAATGCTTCAGGTGTGGAAGAGAAGGGAACCTAGCTATTAACTATCGGCAAGAAGGACCCACAGCTGTGACAGAGGATAGGAACGCTCCGTTCTAACCTCAACGCGTTGTTCAATGCTAAAAATGCAAAGAACTGGGTCATTTTGAAAATCAGTGCCATAATCCAAGGGTTTTCGGAGGCAACCAACAACCTCCAAGATAGCAAGGAAGAGCTTTTGCCATCACTTCTGCCGAAGTGAACCCCGACAACGAAGTGGTGACACTTACGCTAGTTATTCATTAAAAAATAGAGAACGTACTTTTTGATTCAGGTTCTACGCATTCTTTTATATCTCAAAAGTTTAGTAGAACAATCCCAGCACCACCACAAATCATGGAAGTAAAGATGTCGGTGAGTACGGAAAATGGGGAAATCATTGCATCCCATGAGTATAAGTCCTCCCCTGTTATAATATGTGGATTGAATTTCCTGGAAAACCTCATCATACTCCCTCTAGTGGAATTTGACGCAATTCTTGGAATGTATTGGCTTTCCTTATATAGAGCCAACATAAATTGTCGGGAGAGGGAAAGCATACTCCATATGGAGAATCAACCCCCGATTCTTTACAAGTGTCAGGAGGAAGATGAATCTCCTTTAGCTCCATCATCTCAAATATGGATATTACTGCCTTATGAGCATGCATATCTGGCTCAGATGATTGAGTATAAGGAAGAAACCACCCTTGAAGAAATGCCTATTGTGAGGGAATTTGCTGAAGTGTTTCCCGAGGAACTTCCTGGTCTTCCTCCAAGAAGAGATGTTGAGTTCTCAATTGAACTTATACCTGTGGCGCTACCAATATCCAATACTCCATATAGAATGGCTATTTTTGAGCTTGAAGAGCTGAAGAAACAACTACGAGAGAATTTGTATAAAGGGTTTATACGCCCTAGTGCTTCACCATGGGGTGCACCAGTCCTCTTCGTCAAGAAGAAGGATGGGTCAATGCGGCTTTGCATTGATTATCATGAACTTAACAAAATCATGATAAAGAACAAGTATCCTCTCCCAAGAATCAATGACTTGTTTGATCAGTTGCGTGGAGCACAATACTTCTCCAAGGTGGACTTATGGTCAGGATATTATCAAGTAAGGGTGAAGAAGGAAGATATCCCCAAGACTACTTTTCGTACAAGGTACGGGCACTATGAATTCATAGTAATGCCTTTAAGACTAACCAATGATCCAACAATATTCATGGACTTGATGAATAGATTCTTTAGAGATTACCTAGACAAATTTTTGGTAGTCTTTATAGATGATATTCTAATATACTCCAAAACCAAGGAGGACCATGAGGAGCATTTAAGAACTGTACTAGAGACTTTGCGCAAGGAGAAGCTCTATGCCAAGTACAAAAAGTGTGAGTTATGGTTGAAGGAGGTCTCATTATTGGGCCATATCATCACAAGAAATAAGATATCTATGGACCCCTACAAAATAGATGCAATTGAGGGATGGCCGAGGCCAACATCGGTAACTGATATCCGTAGCTTCTTGAGGTTAGCTGGATATTATCCACGATTTGCGAGAAATTTCTCACGATTGTCCAACCCTCTTACCAAGCTAACTAGAAAGGGAGTAATGTTTTCTTGGGGTGATGAATGCGAAGAAAGCTTCAAGGAGTTGAAAAGGAGGCTTATCACTGCACCTGTGATCACTTTACCCACAAGTGGAGAGATTTTTGTGGTATTCAGTGATGCTTCGAAGAAGGTATTAGGATGTGTGCTGATGCAGAATGATAAATTGATATCCTATGCCTCAAGGTAGTTGAAAATCCATGAGCGAAACTATCCAACGCATGATCTGGAGTTGGCGGAAGTGATCTTTGCCTTGAAAATCTTGCGGCATTATCTCTATGGAGAGAAATGTGAGATATATACTGACCACAAGAGTCTTAAATATATATTCACACAGAAAGAGCTTAATATGTTCCAGAGAATATGGATAGATCTCATCAAGGATTATGAAGGTTCAATACATTACCACCCTGGGAAGGAGAACAAGGTGGCGAATGCCCTAAGTAGAAAGGATCCAGCGATTCTATCAATGATGAGAATTGAAAAAGATCCAATCTTCTTAGACATGATGAAGATGGATGTGGGAATCATAAAGAAGGGAACATCATCAATCCTTTCACAAATGATTGCTCAACCATCTCTTTTGGAAAGGTTAAAGGATGCTCAAAAGGATGATGCGGGAATTCGAGAAAAATTGGAAGCTATCAAAAAGGGAAAATCCTAAGAGTTTAATGTTAATGAAGAAGGAATTGTGCGGTTTGGGAAAAGACTATGTGATCCATCAAGTCTGGAGCTGAAGAAGGAACTCTTGGATGATGCACATAGTTCAAATTTCTCTATTCACCCAGGGAGCACAAAGATGTATCGAGATCTACGAGAAAACATTTGGTGGGATAATATGAAGAAGGAGATCGTTGAATATACATCAAAGTGCCTGGTGTGTCAACATGTGAAGGCAGAGAGGCAGAAGTCTAAGGGGATGATGCAACCATTGCCCGTACCAGAATGGAAATGGGAGAACATCACCATGGACTTTGTCACCGGACTTCCAAGGACATCCAAAGGCAACAATGAAATCTAGGTTGTTGGGGATCACCTTACAAACACTGCACACTTCATTGCTATTAGAGAGGATTTCTCTTTGGATCAACTGGCAAGGATATATATCAGGGAAGTGGTATGGTTGCATGGAGTACCACTATCTATTGTTTCTGACCGAGATCCAAGATTCACCTCTATGTTTTGGAAGAGTCTTCAGCATGCTCTGTATACTGAACTGAACTTCAGTACGACCTATCATCCTCAAACTGATGGCCAATCCGAGCGGACTATCCAAACACTTGAGGATATGTTGAGAGCATGCTCAATGGACTTTAAAGGAGGATGGGATCAACATCTTCCTCTGGTTGAGTTCTCTTATAATAATAGTTTCCACTCGAGCATCCAAATGGCACCATATGAAGCCCTGTATGGGAAAAGGTATAGAACACCAGCGTGTTGGGATGAGGTCAGTGAACGTAAGCTTCTTGGACCAGAAATGGTCAAAGAAATGGTGGAGAAGGTGAAAACCATTCATCATCATATCAAGGTAGCCCAAAGTCGACAGAAGAGTTATGCAGATAATCATCGATGAGACCTTGAGTTTAAAGTCAGAGACATGGTGTTTTTATGCATATCTCCGTGGAAGAAGGTCATGAGGTTTGGAAAGAAAGGGAAGTTAAGTCCAAGGTACATCAACCCCTTCGAGATTCTTGATCGTGTTGGGGTTGTGGCCTATCGACTAGCACTTCCACCTACTATGGCCAAGGTGCATGATGTCTTTCATGTATCCCTCTTGAGGAAGTACATACCGGACCCTTCACATGTACTCTCTTCCGAGGTGGTACAATTGGAAGATGATCTTTCTTATGAGGAGCAACCAGTGAAGATCTTAGATCATAGAGAAAAAGTTCTACAAAATAAGACAATTCCCCTCGTCAAGGTGTTGTGGAGAAACCAGAAGTTTGAAGAAGCGACTTGGGTGTCAGAGGATATGATGAAGCTGAGTTACCCACATTTGTTTTAGTGTGGGAAAATGAAAATTTTGAGGGATAAATTTCCTAAGGGGGGAATATTGTAACGACCCAAAGTTTCATTAATGGAAAATCCCTCTTGATCTAGTTAAATGTTTCTTTATGAAAAATGTTTTTATAAGATGTCAACTTCTTTAGTTTTTTGTTAAGATTTGTGACCGTTACTTTTATAGCCATTGAACAGTGATCACATGAGTAGTATAAATATAAGGCTTTAACGAACCCATTTTTACTCAGACAAAGGAAGTGATGGCCTCACCCAGTAGAATTTCCCCATATGAAGCCCATTTGTCGGAGCTCGGAAATGAGGTGGCATCTTTAGGCTTTGGTCTTGACCAAGCCCAAGCTGAGCATTATTATGTCAAGCTCGAACGTGATCGTCTATGGGAAAAGTAGAAGTTCATAGAGATTACCACTCGAGCGATGTTATCCGAGCCGCCCCAAGAGTCTGTCACCATCGCACACCTTACCCTTAGGTCTTATGCGGCTATTTTAAGGGGTCATGTAACAAATAAGTAGTACTATGTTCATGTGCATTATTTTTGTATATAATAATGAATATAATTTCTTGTCATTTTTGATAAATTGTAAATAGTTTTTAAAGTACAAATGGTGTTTTTGGTTATTATTTAATTAAGAATTATATTTTATTAAATTAAGGGATTTTTGAATTAAATAATATTTTAATAAAATATTATTATTAATATTAAATTAATTTTTATTAAATATAAATGTTCTTATAATTTTATGATTGCAATTAAAATTTTGATTAAGGTTTGAAAGCCATTTCTGTCAAAACCCGTAAATTTTTGATAAATGTCGGTTTTTATTTTAAAAGTGAAAATTCACATATTTAGAAAATTATTTAGATAAAATAAATATTATTTTTGGAATCAGAACGTTGAAATTATCCAACGGTGAATTTTTCATAATATTCTAAGACAGTCAAATTTTTGGGTAAAAATTAAATACCGTTTAAATATATAATGTGTTTTATGACATCATAATGACCCAATGGTGATGTAATAAAATACCATAATCATTATGTTCGGCCAATATATGTTTTATCATTAAAATAATGAGGTTTTGGGTTTGTTTGACTTACTTTTCAAAGCATTAATGAACCCCTCAAGACTTATTCAACACTTTGCCCTTTTAAATTAATTTCCATGGGAGTGTGACTCACCTCCACATAAGCAACCCTAATTTTTTAATAAGTTCGGACCTTGGCCTTGTAAAATATTTTTTTCCTCTTTCCTTTTCCAGAAACCATTGGCAAATATCCTGGGATGGTTTGTGGTTTGGATTATTTTAATATAAGGGGTACCAAACCTAAACAATAAAAAATTCTCTCACCTTTCCTATACAAACCCAGCCAAGCTCCCACTTCCTCCTCACTCAAAGCCCTTGGAGTTAGTCCAACCTCTGCCCTACTCTCTCTATAATCCTCTCAAGGTTCCCTAAGCACCCAGTAAGCCTCTCACAAGCCTCTCTCTAGCCTTTGGAAGCACACTTCCAAGTAAGGGTTTTTTCTTCGTTTCTCATTTTTGTCAATTTTCTTTAAGTTGTATTGCCCTTTTAATTTCAATTATGAATGTTGGGGTATGGTTTCGCACCTCCCCCATACTTCCCTCTTATTGCTTGAATGATAGGAGACCCTTTTCTCTCTCATTAAATGCCTCCCATGCACACCCGTTACTATGCCGAAATTCCGAAAGGAACTTCTCTCTCTTCTTTTACATTCAAGCAATACTTTTGTATCATGAATCTAAATTCCTTTTCAATTGTTGGGACATGTATCTATATGAAATTATTACTGTCCATTACATGTAAATATTATGAGGAACCCCTTTCTCTCTCATCAACCTTTTTTATGAATTCTTATGTCACGTCGTTACACTGCCGAAATCGCACCGATTTTCTAAGCCAATGTCATTGTGTAGTGAATACCATGCCCATTTCTCCATCAAGGGTATTCACCTTTATGAATATTTAGTTATTGATTGTAAAGTTTCATGTATGAATTCCACATTACTTTATCGTGGAATAAATTATTATGTTTTATGAATCCATGTTTTATGATCCATGTGGCACAATTATGCATGAAATGAAATGTTTAAGAAGGGTGCGTCCTTATAGCGCTCCAATGCATTGGGTAAAGTATAGTATCATGATACTTCATGTGCAATGAGTGTTGACTCATGCTAATTCAAGTGCAACGAGGGTTTACTCATGCTTCAAGTGCAATGAGGGTTTACTCATGCTCCATATGCAATGAGCCTTGGCTCATGCTAATTCAATGTTAAGTGTTGTTGCCACATTTTCATGTTATGATTATCATGCTTTATCATGCCTTTATGTTCATGTTACTCTTATGATCTATTTATATTCCTATTTCCTAACATGTATTGTACTCCTCATGTTATTCATTGTGTACTCCCTTACTGGGCTTTATAGCTCACCCTTTTCTTATGCATGTCCTCATGTTATCCCATGCAATGCTAAGTACGATGGAATGTAGTGGTCATGTAAAGGATGTTTTCAATAAAGATGTTGTATTTCAGGTTTAAAGTTTTTATGTAATGATCCTAAGCCCCAAATACACTAAACCTATCGATATTATTTATTGTATCAAGTGAAGTTTTATGTAATAAAGCATGTTTAAGTTGTAATAAAAAGAAGGGTTGTCATATATATGTTGATGAAATATTACTAATTGGAAACGAAGTACCTATCTTACAGTCAGTTAATGAATGGTTTCATAAATTCTTCTCCATGAAAGACTTGGGTGAGGTAACATATATTCTAGGGATCAAGATCCATAATGATAGATCCAAGAGAATTCTGGGCCTGAGTCAAAGTACATACATTGACAAAATACTAAAAATATTCAGTATGGAACAATCCAAGAGTAGATTGTTGATAGTGTCACATGCCATTCATCTTTCCAAGAAAATGTGTCCTCAGACACATGAGGAAAGAAAGAGAATGGCAAGGATCCCTTATGCATACGAAATTGGGTCAGTCATGTATGCTATGCTATATACAAGGCTAGATGTTGCTTACGCATTAAGTGCAGTAGACAGATATCAAGCTGATCCAGGAGACTGCCATTGGATGGCAGTCAAGACCATTCTTAAGTATTTGAGGAATACTAAGGATATGTTCCTGGTTTATGGAGGAGATGAGGAACTAGTCATCAGAAGACATGTAGATGCTAGTTTCCAGACTGATCAAGATGACATGAAGTTACAGACTGGATACATCTTCAGTTTGAATGGAGGTGCAGTGAGCTGGAAGAGCTCAAAGGAAAGTGTGGTGGCAGATTCTAGAGCCGAGTCCGAGTATATCACAGCTTCTGAGGCAGCTAAAGAAGCAGTATGGATGCGAAGCTTCATCCAAGAGTTGGATGTTATACCTAGCAGTAAAGATCATATCACACTCTATTGTGATAATACTGCAGTGGTGGCACTTGCAAAAGAGCTAAGGCCACATCAGCGGAAAAAGAACATACTTCAGATGTATCACCTCTTGATGGATTTTTCTCCGAGAGGTGAAGTTGTAGTGAGTAGTATTTCCATGGAAGACAACATGGAAGACCCCTTGAATAAAGCCTTGACTCAGCAAAAACATGATCATCATGTGAGGTCTAGCGGACTAAAAGTCGTAGGCAGTTGGCTCTAGTCCAAGTGGGAGTTTGTTAGAGTTGGTGTCCTAAGATCCAACTGTTTTTACTTTGATTAAATAAATGTTCACTTATTATATATTGTTCATTGTTCTACATGACTATAATATAAAAATGTCCTGGAATATTTGTTTCATTAACAAGGTCATGGCAGATCCCCAAAATGATGAGAACCTTGAAATGCTATAAAAAAATTCTTAAATAAAGTTCTACGGTTGGATGACATACTATGACAGGAAACATAGTATACAGACCGTCATGTGCGAGTACTCGTAAGAAGACGAGACTCTCTCTCATGGAGTTCGCACTTGGTAATCTCTAAGATGGGAGATTATGAAAACAGACCCGCCAGTAGTAATTCCGCATGTCTTGGTGTCATCAGACATTACTATATATGAGCTTGTGTAATGGTCCTTAGTCTGGAAGATTATAATTAACTCATGTCATGACTTGCGCACTTAGATTTGCTGACAAAAACCATCACAAAGAGAGTTGGCGGGAAGTAGGATACGTTAGGTGTGTCCCGAATGACATGTTGTTAATGGATAAGTCGAGGAAGGATTTTTCCATTCCATTTATGGAAGTTAATATCTCAACCCTTTGATTGAAATATAACTGTCGCATGGAATTCCATGGCCATGGTGAAACGACGGGTTTATTTCAGGTAATCAAAGAACGAAGGATCAAGCATATTGGTTTATGACACTTTCATGAAACCTTGTTGATGATATATTGAGACAAACAGATTAAATTACACAGTAAGCGTTTGTATGAGGTGATACGTCAATACAACATCAACTTCTTTCTCTTGGGTGCCTTGACCCGTTGATAAACAGTAATCTTGGACTTTAGGCAAGCCCACCTAATGCCAACGAGAAAGAGGCATAGAGGGTCACACACTAAGTACATTCAAGTATATCAAGTAGAATAAAGATTATTACCATACGCGGTTTAATAATTATTCAAGGAAGCCAAAATCGTTTTAATGTTGGAGGAAGAATAAAATGAAAACAAGTACATACTGTGTATTAATGATTACACGCCATGTATTATTAAATGTACACGCCATGTAGTTTTAATTTTGGAAAGGAAATGAATAAATGAAAACAAGATATACACGCCGTGTACATTAAATGTGCACGCCTTATAGTTTTCAATGAAAAACAAGCACAAGCTGTGTATTTATTATTACACGCCTTGTAGTTTTTCCAGTTGGGATGTTGAGGATATAATATTTTTTTATTAAATGATATTTATTATAATCAGCGTGGGCGCATGTAAAGCAATTAATTATTCTACATGGGGGTTTCATATGATTTAATGAAATAAATAAAACATGTAATGTGTTTATTTATTTTCATAACTCTACAACCTCAAACCTGATTATAAATATCCTCACAACCCCAACTCTTTTCCTAAGATAAGAGAATCGTTGTGCACAACAATTCTGGAGAATTATTTCAAGGCCAAAATAACCTCTTCCTCCAAGAATGCCCTCAAGAACGAGAGGGATCCTCCTCCATCGGATCAAGATTATCAAAGGCGGACAACACAAGCAATGTTTCTCCATGCTAGAACCTGGACACTCCTTTGGCGACGTCCAGAGATACAAGTTACACGTGTGGATCACCGCTAGAGGAAGTCTACACTTGGCTTCTGTGACACAACGATGAATCATATCGGAACATGATCAAGAATATAAACAAATAAATAACACCAAAAAGTACTTATTTTCAATTGATTTAATTAATTATAATCAACCTGTAACGATCCTACTTTGTGGTTCCAAGACATTCCTTTTCTTTGTCTATTTTTGTGATTCGATCTGTGGAGACTGGCATTTATCGTCATATTGATCATGGATTTATCATTGGTAATAACAAAAAGGCAAGTGGGAACATCCAGCCACATGCTTCCTCTATGCCCAGAACCTTCAGAAAGATCCAACTGAGCAATTTAGAGACCACTTGGTGTGAAAAATCCACCAAGTCCAGACCACATGATCAAAGTAATTAAACAAACCACTTAATTTCACATAAAAAATTTGTTATGAAAATAAAAGATCATTATATATCTATAAAAGAGTGTGTGAAAAACAATAAGTCAATTAAATAATCAATTTAAAGACAATGTGTGAAGGGATCCAACTTCAAACGAATAAGAACTTCCAGAATATGAAGCAAAACTTCAATCGCACCTCAACTGCACCCAATGGAAGTTAGATCCACCCCAAGGAACCCTAAGAGGAAAAAAACCCCAAAAAATGGGCTACCCTAGACAAGAAAATCATCACACATGGCCACTAGGGTTAGGGAAGAAGAGGAGAATAATGATAAAGCAAAGAGGAAGGAGAAAGAGACCCTAACCTTTAGATTCAGGTGGAGAATCACCATAAAACCACCACTGATCCCTCTTAAAGGGTATTGTAGGTGACAAAATCCCCCATGGTTGGATCCTAGGTTAGAGGAGCCTGAATTGGGGAGAAAATATGGGTTATGGTATAAAAATTTGGGATATAGAAAATTATTTTAATTACCTGGACAAGTCGCGAGGTTAGATCGCACAGTTTGTCAAACCGTGCGAAAACTGTAATGCACCCACTATCAACTTAAGGAATTCCACACAGTATTCCTATAATTTTTTTCAAACCATTTAGAAACCAAGTGATTTAACACTAACCAAAAACCAAAGGCTACATGGTTACCTGGGCAGGCTTACAGGGTTTGGAAAACCATGCACCAACCGTGTGCCTCAAGGTTTTATAAAAAATCATCCATTTTTTCCAAAAACTCAAATGAAAGATCAAGGAGAAATCTAGACCAAATAATTAAGGGAACAACCTCCCAAAAATTCAAACCATTCACACCCAGTTCCACTGAAAAGAAATCCAAATTCCAAACATTAAATGGAAACAAAGATGAATTTCAATACCTGGGAGTGACACCCACTTAGTCCAAATGAATATTTTATCACCATATCCAAGAATAATATCCCTTATGGAATTATATTAATTTTTTTATAAGATCTTCATCCATAGAAATAATCCAATCATTATATTTAAAGGATTCCATAAAAAATTTATGGTCATCATAGGAGACAAGTGTTTTCTAATTTTTAAAACCCAAAATATTAATGTTAGTTATTATATGCATTTATCATATATTATATTTCTACCCGTTTACACTGGAAAAAAATAATATTTGACGAATTTATATTTTTTGATATATTTATTTATCTTCTGGTATATTATTTCATTTTTATAAGCCTTCTACTCATCTCTAGTATTATATGACTCAACTTTAAAAAATTCTGGTTCAAATTATACCTATAAAATTACCTCTTTTTTAAAATTATGCTTACTATTTTCAACTATATCATACATAAAATGATATATATTGAGAATGAATTGTTGGTTTACATTAAATAATTTTCACATGATAACATTCATTAATTTTATGCAATCACTTATTATAATATCTATAGCCTTTTACTATTGATATATATCCTAAAATTATACCCTCCACAATATAACCATCAAAATTTTCTTACTTTAAATTTTCAATTTTTATATTGAAGGGACTATTAAATACAATGAATTATTCCAAAATGGGATTTATTTGGTACTAAAAATCATAAAAAGTTATGATACAATTATGTGTCAAAAAATATAAATTATGATTATGGGAATCTATAAAAATATATTATCTCTAATAAATTTTTGAGAGACTATATTCTACAAATATTTTTATTCCCATTTAAACCAAAATCCCAATATTTCTCTAAGAATCTATAATTTTTTTGGTGTATATGATGTTTTATATTATTTCATTATATTTTTTTCATGGTAGGATTATGTTTCTATACTTGTAAAATAATTCCCATTTTTAGATCTAAATTTCATGATATGCATCCCCAGCTCATTCTCAACTATTCTTTTAATGGTTTTAAACTTTTATACTACTTCAGACATTTTATTTATAAACACAAACATAATCATTATCATGTAATCATTAGTAAATTATATAAAATATAGATATAAATAATTTCAATTTATTCTCAGGGGCCCTCACAAATCTTAATGTGTTAGCTCAAAAGTTTTTATTGACTAAATATCAACTCTATTATGCCTCCATTAAGTTATTTTACCTTTCTTAAATGTCTCACAAACTCTTTCCCATTCTCTTATGAGGTGAGGAAAATACCTCACCACATCACCATTGGAAATATTACTCCAAATTCTCTAATAAGGATGATCATACCTTCTTTGCTGTAATTGTTTTTCTTGTTTTTAACTCATATCGCTTGAATATTTTTAATCTCTAATACGAAAAATAATTCTGATTATCATTTCACCAGATGTGATCATATTCTCATTATTAATTCTCTTAGTGAGGAAATTTTTTATTCAAAAAATTACCTAATTATAGTCATAAAACATATGTATCAGGAATAGGAGACTGTGTTGTAAAGGAATTAACAAATAAGACATATTTTGATTTAAATTCAATTTACTTAATTTTAGCTATTTAAATACCACTTATATTTAATTAAATTTCATTCCCAAAATTAATTACCGCTTAATCACAATCCTCAATATTTTTTGGATCACTCTATCTCTTTCTATATGTTATCATAAACCACTATCATGAATCTAGGGAAATGCTCATCTTATTAGCCATTAGAGATACCTAAACAAGGAATGAGTTTTCTATATTACTTTTATTGATGAAATAATTTATTTTAAAATAAAAATTCATTAACATATAATAAAGGTCATAAAATCTTCTACATATTTGATTTACTCATCACATATTCCACACATCTCTTCAAGCCCATCATATCTTTTAAGACAAGTACACCTTCTACCCTCTAATATCATTTTTGATTCATTTCAGATATATTAATATTGCCTTTAGAGTATATACTCCTTAATTATAACCATATTTAGCTCCATGGGAGAGGTATATTATATAAATTTTTTCTATATAAACCAAAACACTGACAATAGTATTTAAAGTTGGATCTTCTATAAAATATCTGATTTGGTCTTAGAAAATATGCTTTCTATTGTTGTTAAAAATCATCTATCTTTTTCCTAGGTTTTAAAAAATCTTTCTTCTTATAATCACCCTCCACCACCTTACTATAATTAATCTTCCTTAGGTGGTATCTATCAACCCATTTTACCCATAATTTATCATTATTGTAGAACCTCTACACTATAAAGATTTAAATTTTTTTATATTTGACAGGTGAAAAAATAACATGAAAATATAAAAAAATATCATTGAATTATGAAATGACTAAATATTTTCTTCAATATCCTTTTCACCGATAATATTTCTTTTTTCCAAGTGTCCTATCAATCTTAATAAAAATTAATTCAACATTCTTATGATCTTATTCTTAATTAGAAATTTTATTCTCAAAATATTCTATTATCCATTAATGATTAGCCACTTTCACTATGGAAAGATTGATTACCTTAATGAAACCATTTACCTTATTATGAAACTCATATTCAAAATTAATAATACTATAAAATTAATTCATCAAAAGTTATATTCCTTCTTGAGTCTTGTGTTTATTTCATTATTTATATCTTTTTCTTTCCTCTAAATGTGAATTATGAAAGCTTCATATCACACTTCTTCTCCACTATTAGAGTCAAATTTTCTCTCTCTCTCAACATGTTTAATAAAGTTTTTAAATACTCAAGAAACTTATTTCTATGACTCAATACTAGAATTATATTTATTTTATTTATATTTACTCAGCATGTAGATTTTTTCATAACATATTCCTTTTACATTCATCATATTTCATGTTTCTTTATCAGATATTCTTTTATACATTATTCTAAACTTTTCTCTATATTCTTTGTCTAAATACTCTACGCTTTTCATATTTCTTGTAAAATCTATATAAAAGGTTAAAATTAATCTTTATTCTAAATAATCATTGGGATTTTTTATTTATATATTCATTTTATCTTCATGATCTTTTTCGAAATGAGAAACCCATGTTTCTTGTGCTATTCAAAATTTTTTTCATCACTATGTGAGTCACTTGAGGGCTCATCTTCCTAATCATTGATCTTCAATATTTTAATAGAATTAAAATCTATTTACACTTTTTTAATTATCTTAAAAACTATTAATTTTTATGCCTCATAATTAAAAATATTATTATATTACTCATCTAGAGAATTATCTTCCATATATTTAATAACATGGATATTTAGATCAATTGTTTATAGGATGTTTATCATAATTTTTTTATGGCTATAGAGTCTCATAGGGTGTCTCTAAAACCTTAAATATGACTTAATATACCACTCAACCTTGAAAATTAATCACCCCTAGCCTCAATATTTTCCATTATGATATATTTGAAATTCTCTCTCTATATATGTAATTTTTTCTCCCCATTCATGAAATTTCATTTGTAAATGTTTTCTAATTTGTCCCACATCTCATTAACAACATAAAATCCCCTAACATTTGTGAGTAAATTGTTAGAATAATATAATAATATATAATTTCTATATATCTAGGCTATCTCAAAATTCCTTTTATTTGAAAAACTTATTAAACCAGATCCTTTGATTAGTGGATTTACCATAATGAGGAAATCACTCACATCCAATCCTTATGATCATAGATATAGTAACATTCAATTACTATATCCATGAAAATTATTTCAATTAAAAAATAGATGAACTAAATTTTTTAATTAAATTTAAACTTTCATTAATGTATTTAGAAAGAGTTGGATCTGGGGGGGTGAACCATGGAACTCATACTTCTTATAATTACTAAATTAGTAAATACACTAATGGTGGTGGGGGTGAATCAGTAGTGAATATTTTTAATAGTTAATTTAATTTATGAATTTAGACCATATTCTATGTAAGATTCATGATCTAGTCTTAATATCTCTTCCTCCCTTGCATAGAAAAATAAAATATATCAAGAATAACACATTCAACCTTAATCCATGAGCCTAATCCTTGTCAGGTACCATTTATATTCTAATCCATGGATTATCACTAATATAATATAACAACCTTGACTCCAAAAACTTGGTCAAGTGTTTACTTCAGTACATTGGTACATGATATATGGTATTACATCATAACGGATAACACAGTTTAAATATATTTTGAGAGAATATGTAGATATTATCTTTACAATACATTTGAAAACATGAAATACTATGCAAAATTTTAGTGATAACTTTATTATTTCTTTAGTATATCTTTTAAATAAAAAAGTTCACTTTTACGTACCCTAGATATATGAAATTACATAAAAGGTATAACTTTGATTCTTAGTACGGTATAAAATACAATAAAAGAAATCATATAATCACCAAGGAATGAATAATATTATATAGATAAACAATAATCATATATACCATATAACTTATATCTTGAATGATTAATATATATAAGAGTGTAATAAAAATATAATTAATCACATGAATAGAAATAGAAGGTTTTATATTGATATAATTAAGGATTATAGATATTATAATCTTATTGTTGAGGCCTCATTCCAAGACATCATACATTAATAGGAATGGAATACCCATAATACCGAAACAAGTTTGTATCATGATACATACCAATGCATCAGGGGGTTATTTTGTTTTAAACTATTCAGTTAATTAGTCAAATTAATTTATGATGTAAAATAAATTAAAAATAATACAGTGTATAATCAACTTGTTTTAGTAATCCAAATACATCCATATACGAATATTAAACAGACAGGTTGTCAATACATGCCCATTTCAATAAATTATAATAACATGATCAAAATACATCAAGAGAAAAAATATGGATGTAATAATAAGATAATAACCCTATAGAAACATAATAAACATTCAATTTTATTTTAATAAATGAGAAACAAATTTAGAATAGAATTAAAAATTTACTTTTAATAAAGGAATAGAAATACCCTTTACACTATTGACATCCTTTTTAGAAAATATTTTTTTAAAGACAAGGGTATATAAATTTATTGTATAAACCAAAAAAATATAGAGGGAAATTTTTTTAAAGAAAATTGATGAATTTGATGAGAACACTTTTTAGTTTAAAAAAAGCTAAATGAAGATCCCTTTCACTTATTCTAAAGAAGGTAAGTGTTATTGAACAATTACGTTAGAAGTCAAGTTTAAAAACCATTTTTAATAAAATTACTAGAATACCATTTAAAAAATTACATATAAATATAAAAATATATAAATTTAATTATTAAAATAAATAAGGGCTCACTCTATATATGTAATTTTAAAGATAAATTATACAAACGTGAATTAGTTTTCAAAATATCATTTTTGAAACCCACATCATTAAAGATTTATTATCAATTTTTTATAAAATGAGTCAAGGATAAGTTTAAGGGTCACAATAATTAATAAAATTTTATAATTCAAAATAATAAAATATAAAATTGGATGAATGAATAGTATGGATATGGAAGATAAGTATTCTGGACTAAAATGAGGATACATTGGACAAAAAACCCATATGGGTTTGGTATCTTTTGAATCAAAATACCATATAGGAGAAAATATGGAATACGACATTAAATACCATTAATAAAATAATTTAAAAAAATATATGTCCAATGGAAACTACATACACATTTTAAATTAAATTAGATGCATAATATAAAACAATTCTCAAATAAGAGGATTTATGAGTAAGAACGCTTACCTTATATTCCTGAATTTAATGAAATATATTTAACCACCAATATAATAAAAATAATAATTTTAATCAATTATTTTTTAACCTTATTCAAATAAATTACTTTTTATATTATTTAATTATATTAATTATATATACATATATATTAGTTAGTAATATTTTACTTTCATCGTTGGACTTTATTAATTTTGATTGTCTTATTCCTTTTTCATAATTAAGATATCAGACCCCATTAATTTATAAATTTTTATTATTTATATATTATTCAGGATATTATAATCTTTTTTGTACGAATTAATTATGAAGACCCATTTTTATTCTAAGGATTTCATTATTATGGTTTGAGAAAATGGAATCCATGATGATTTTGTTTCAAATAATTTACCAATATCAATAGGTAACTTTATAGTGAGTGTCAATTATTTTACTATCATTAAATAATATTATTCATGAAATATATTAACCTTTAATATCATATATATTCATAAAATATATTTTTATAATGGGAAACGTAAAGCTTTGAAAAAATGATGCACATCGTATTTTGGAGGTGGTAGTCCGAACATACACACAAATGTTATTTTCTATTTTCATAGAATGAGAGGAATGTAGAAAAAAATTTTATTTTAAAAATAATATAAAATATATAAATATCAAAATTATTCCATAAATTCCATTCTTTTAACTATCCATTTAATTTGGTTATAAAAAATCTACTACACCATTTTGTAGACATGGTAGTTCGCATGTATGCATGAACACCATTATCATTTTTATAAGGAAGAGAGATTGGTATATAATGGTTATATAATTAATATTATATAATATGAGTATACTAATATTGAAATTATCCTTATATTATAATGGTTAAATTATATTTATTGGATAATTTTAATGGGAAAAAATATCAAGAAGTGATTAGTACTAACATTGAGAATTTAAACCTTCTATGGGTGGATATGATAGAAATTGATTTTCTATGGGTCAAGGGTAGAGAAAAGTGGGATGGATGCATAAGGGAAGTAAAATGGGAAAGTTTTAAAGAGGAATTTAAAATTTTAAAGTTTATGTAAAGGGATGGTGTAATTCTCATTTTATAAGAGATAGAGGTGACACTTTTATAAATACACACAATATTATTTAAATTTCTTATCAAATTTAAAGGAATGTAGCTCCCAAAGTGAAAAATAGTTGATGAAACATGACTTTTGTTTGATAAATCTATTAAAACACATATTATAGATAAGTATTATGGAAATTTATGTTTCTTATCCTAAGATTTAAATTATTACACTAATTTAAATTTATTAAAAAAAATTAATTTTTTACCTTGGTAACTTTATTGCATAAAAATAAAATTACACTCATTAGATAATTTTTATATTATATATCCAAATATTACCACCATTTTATTATATTAAATGTCTAAATGTGATAATTGTTTTTAAAATAATAATGGTATAACACATAATTGTTTTAGAAAAAAATTTACTTAGGTTGAAAATGTTTAATTACAGGTTTCAAAATTATACATAATATATTATATTAATAATTTAACATATTAAATAAATCATTAATTTTTAAAAGTATTTCACAAAATTTTAATTCAATCATATATCTTATTGATGACATAATAATCATGGTATGTGTAAAAATGTTCTTTTATTTTTACTTTTTAGTTAAAAAGTAACAATTCCATAAAAATACAAAAAATTCATCCTAATATAATATTATCATGATGAATTAAAAAATTTAGTTCATTTTTTGAAATTGAAAATATTATATTTATTATTTTATTTTTTAAATAAAGATTAAAAAATAGGGAAAAAAACCCTTTTCCAAAAAGAGGGCCTCTGAATCTTTAGGTGTTCTTAATCATATTTCATAATAGACACTAGTTAAATGAATGAGAATGTATCTATTCACACATTTTTATATTATATATTATCAAAATATATTTTGAAAGTTAATAATATTATTTATTAAGAAAAAATTTACCACACATTAAAATATATTATATAAAAACAACATTTTTAACAGTGAATCATATTAATTATTTATCCAATAAAATTAATCTCTTTTTATAGATTATTATATTTTTATTTACTAAAGGTTTTATTTTACTTATAATTTTCCAAATAATATTCATTGAATATGTTCCCAATAATTTTAGTTTGGTGTTTCAGGTGAAATAAGATATTTTGTGTAGTACATATTTAAAGGAGAATCACTTATTGAAATCTCATGGTGTAACATTTACCCCCTTAAATATACTGCATCCCCGCAATTTTAAATTTTTTACCAAAATTAATGAATCTTTACATAGGTATAATATCAATGGTATATTAATAATGATGCATAATTTCTATATTACCACTAGGAAACTTAGTATTTCCTAATTACATATTTTTAAAACCACATATATACTGTTATAAGACTAATATTGAGTTTCTAAAAGTATATCTTGACAACCGAACAAACAATTACACATATAAATTGATAGATTTATCTTCATATTTATATATTTGCAAGAAATACTTTACCATTGAGAGGGAAAATATGTTAAAATATACATACTTTTTTATCTCATTATATAAAAATTAATTTATTCTTTGGTTGTGCTTCAATAAGTTTTCCACCTATACTTCATTTCATATTCTAGATAATGAATAAATATGATGATTTTTTACGCCTAAAGCATGAAAATAAAATTTTAATGGATCATAAGACCCACAAAATAATTATATTTTATTTCTCCCATATTTATCTATTTAACAAAATCAAAATGGTTATAAAAGTATGAGATAACGATAAATATGATTAACCCATTATGAAAATAAGTAATGAAACTATCTGCAGAACATCCAAAATAAAAATCCATGTTCAACATAAATATTTCCTTAAATAACTAAAAAAAGTACTCATCAAAATGTTCTATACCATGTTCAAATCCCAAAAATCATAAGTATTAAATCATTGTTATCCATTGGTATAAGAACCATATTTGGAACTAGGGAATATCTTTTCATATTAACCATGACTACCCAATAAAATCTCCTTGAAATGAGATTCTCACTAGCTGTATTGATTGAAAACACCTTCTTTATAGTGTTAGGGGATGATTACATATTCTTGGTTGATATAAAAAGGTTCATAGAGATAATATAAAACAAAAAATTATCTAGTTTTGATTTGATGACAAATTAACCTATAATAAAATCATTAAAATATTCAACTTCAGTTGCATAAGCCGAACCATACCTTCTAGGCCTCTTATTTGGTAGATTCTATTTATTCTTGACGTATTGGTTTGAATAATTCCCCATATCATTAAAATTATATATATTTATATCAGTGGATTATTTATTTTGCATTAATTAATAAGTTATATGGATTGTTTTCCACACTTGAAACAAAATCTCATTCCATTTAAGCATGTATCAGGGTGTTTCCTCCCAAAAGTATGACATGATAAAAACTAAAATATTCCCTTATTCCATGTTGTCACGTTTTTCTTTTTATAGAAATCGATTGTACTCATTTTCTCTTTACATCCATCCAAAATACAAGACTCCAAGAATTTATTTTCAACCTTTATAGGACTTGAGACTATATTTTCATATTTTTAAAATGTTTGAGAGTGAAACACTAATTAAATTCTTTTATTTTTTCCCTGAATGAAAAATTCAATATTTCATTTTGTGGTATGTAAAAAGTACAGAACATTATTTTATAACATTGTATAGATATCATCATACAAAAAAACATTTTATTATTCCCGTCATCCTAAATTTAAAATTTCCCTTTCCAAATCAACTCATTTCTCTTACAGAAACAATTGTTCAAAGAAAATCATCTCAAAAGTCTCCCATTCCATACCCTCTATATCCAGTACCACTTTAGTTTTTTGATTGAATGACCACAATTGGTTTTCATATCCCCTTAAACATTAAAATTCCATAAAACACATCTATTTTATATTACTTCCCAATGTTTGAAATACTATTTTGAGGGAATTGATCCAGTGTTTAACTTCCAATTTATTAGTAGATCCATTAAAGGTTAGAGGTTTATGTTGCATGAATTGGTTTAACATCATTTCATCATGCTTTGAAGTAATAATTTGTTTTATATCTCCATTAAAACTAGTCATCACTTGTGCCAATATATTTATAATCTGCTCAACATTAATACTAGTATTATGGAATTTATTATAAAGGAAATCCCAATATATATTACTAGTTCCGATACATTTTCCCTTCCATATACTAGGAACCATCTCTAAACTTTATAATATACTTAATTAGTTCACGAATAACACCATGAATCATATTATATAATTCTAAAGCTGTCATAACACTTAACATAATTTGAAATTTTTTTAATAATAAATCCCATAATAATATGATAAATATCCTTTAGAAAATATTAAAATCATAAAATTATTTTTTAATCCTTCATAGTGTTCCATAAAGAGAATGTGAATCTACCATGGAATACCCCCAAGATTCTAAAACTAGTTATATGACATGAAACATTCATCGCACACCAATTAATGAATGAGTTAATACCAACCAACCATTTAAAGTTTATTACCCATATATGCATCTATTATAGAGCATGAATCATATTTTTGGTTTCTATAAATGCATTCTATTTCTAGGAAAATACAAAATATCCTTTTTCAAAAAATTTAGGTTGTTTTATTATACTTTTATTATGCTTAGAGTATGTCCTAAGGTTATTTTATCTAATATATGTTTTCCAAAATATAGTTCCCAATGTTTTAAATAACCTTTATTTGATACTAACCATAAAAATCCGGATCTAGTAACATAGAGTTGATTATTAATTTATTATAGTGGTATACAATATATGGGATTACACCACAAATGATTACACCATTTAGTTGTCTTGGGATACTACATGGAAACATGAATCTTACATTACATTTAAAAATATGAAATAACAATTAAAATTCCAATGGTAAATTAATAATTTCTCATATTATATCCCTACATTCAATAAAATTTTACTACCAGGTACCCTAGGAATAAGAAAAAGAAATAAAAGGGAGAGATTTGATTCTTATTAATGGATAATGTATAATATAATCTATCAGAGAATAACCAAGGAATAAATAATATGGCATAGATTAAAATTAATCAAATGTTCCTTGTAACTTATATCATTATAGAGGAATATATCCATGGATGGAATAATAACATTAATAATCACATAAGAAAGAATAACTTGTTTCATAGTGTTAGAATGCATAATGTCAGGTATCATAATAATACCGTTAAATCCCCATTCCATGAAATCATACACAAATATGGAAAAAATATACAAAATACCTAAACTAGTTTGTCTCCTGAGACCTATTGATTCATTGATGGGATATTTTGGGCCCAAACTATCACTTAATATGTCCATTAAATTCAATATATTGAATAAATTAATTATAATACAATTCATAAAAAAAATGTATTAGTAATCGAAGAACACACATATTAGAATAATGAACATATAGGATGTAAATACATTCCCCATTCAATAAATAGAATAACATGATTTCAATACATATAGAGAAATAAGGTTGATGTTATCATTGAATCATATTCCCAAGGAAACCTGAGAATCTCTAAAGGATTTTGATGCTGATGAAAAAAAAATTTCGAGGATCATTAAAAATTTACTTTAGAGATAGAATAAGAAATAACCTTTACTTTTTGATAACCTTATTAGAAAACATATTTTAATAGAAAGTATATATTAATTTCATTTAAATACATGCAAAAATTGGAGATTATTTTTGTTAAATAAATCAAATGAGGTGAGTGGGAAAATTAATTTTTATGGAAGGCATTTAAATGAAGATTCATTCAATATGTTATAAACAAAGTCTAAGTTAATCAAAAATAAAGTCACAATTCACTTTTAAAAACCATTTTCAATAAGATGACTAGATAAAATTTTAAACCATTAATTCAAAATATAAATCCTAAAAAATAGAATTTTGAACTGAAATAGGGGATAAACCCCTAAATTTGGAGTGGAAGATTAAAGACATGAACACCCATAATTTTTTCCAACATCATTATTGAAACACGCATTATAAGAGGAGTAATAAAATTTCATCTTGAATAAAGGTATGGGGAACAATTAATGTAATAATAAATAAGAAATATATTTGTATCAAGATAATAAATAAGTACATTGTTTTGAATAAATATATAGATATGGAGTAGAAAGATTCTCAACCAAAATAAAGTCTGATTTGGAAAGAGACCTTTACATCATGGGTAACATTTGAATAAAGATAAATTGAAGAAGAAAACCTGGAATAGGAATTTCAATACAATGAATAATTATTTTCATATTAAAATATATCAAAGGGTAAGTATATACAACTTGTAATTGAAAATTAGTGTATAAGAAAAAAAATATTCCAAAAAAGATAATTTGATTCTAAGAACCCTTTCCTTTTACTCTCGACATTAAAAAAAGATCATTAATGTATAACATAATAAACATTACCATATTAATAAATTATTTCAGAACCTTATTCCTATATTTTACATTTTTATATTCCTAAATTATACTCTTTCTCTACACATATATTTTCTATTTGTAGTTTATTTATCAACATATGATGTCATTAATTTTGATAATTTCATACATGATTCATAATATCCATGACAAAACATATTTTTGATAAAAAGTTAAACATTATTGGATTATATATGATGTTAATTTTTTTTCCATGGACTTATTATTTCCCTTTTTCATTCCATGTATGTTTTGGATATGGTTTGTGAAAATCTAATATATGATGATATTTCTTTAGGTAATTTAACAATATTAGTGGGTTAAATTATAATGATTGTAAATTTTTGTGTTATGATTATAGAATAATATTAATAAAATATATTACTTCTTAATGTAATATTTTTTAATAAAATAATTTTTTAAAAACAAACATGTAAAGTGGTGATGGAGAACTAAACAATTAGTATTGCAGATGCGGTAGTCTCCACACACACATAGAATTTTTTTAATTTTTAATAGAATAATAGGATGGTAGAAATTTTTTTATATTTTAATAATATATAAATATAATATTTATTCATCAAATACTATTTAATAACCATCCGTAAATGTTGGTTATGAAAAATGAAATACATCACTCTACAGAGGTGGTAATCCTCATGTACACTTGAATAATGTTCTCATTTTTATGTGGAAGTGGTATGGGAAAATAATTTCTAAACCATTAACATAATAATATTTAATTATAAAAATAATATGGATTTAATAATATTATAATGGGTAAAACTATTTTAGTAAAGAAATATAAATAGAAAAAAAGTTATGACGTGATTAGTAATCACATAGATAATTTAAACCTTCTCTCGGAGTACCTCAATAAAATGGAGGATTTATATATTTTCAAGGATAAAGGGATGAAAAAATTGGATAGACCTCTAGTGAAATTTAATTGGAATGGGTTAAATTATAATTAATTTTTTTAGAGTGTATTTATAGGGGTGGTGGATGTCTAAATTATAAGTGACAGGGGTGAAAATTTTGTAAATACCCATAACATTATTTTAAAGGAATGCCACTTTCAAAGAAAAGTGGCCCCAAAAGTAGACCATAATAGATAAGGGATGAGTGTTGCTGAGAAAACCCTTCACTACACATTTATATATATGTTTTTAGTAATTTTATGCTTTTCTTGTTAGTCTAAACGTGTGACTATAATTTACATTTACCTCGATATCATATTTTTTTCCTTGAAAACTTGTCTTCATGCATAAAAATAACATTAATATTATTATCTAATTTTGATATTATTAATAGAAAAATTAAAAACATATTATAAAATTAAATTTATATACTTGATAAAAATTAATTCTTAAATAATATGTTTATAACATATAATATATGTTTTTTTGAAAAAATATTACCTAGGTTAAAAAATGTAAATTATAGGTTGAAATATTAAAATTAGAATTAAATATGTTTAATTACTATTTTTAGATAAATCTTTTAATTGTAAAAAGGTTCCATAAATTTATAATTAACTCTTATATATTAATGATGTATTAAAATTCACTATATTTGTAATAATGTAATTTTTCACTATTAATATTAAAATCAATCTTTATAGAATAATACAAATAATTCGCCATATGTTAATATTATCCTTATAATTAAAAAAAGGTTGTCTATTGTTTTAAATTAAAATTATAAAATCTATAAATTTATCCTTTAAATGCAAATAGAAAATATAGATAAAAAACTACTTTTATAGAAATATGACTTTTTAATATTTATGTTTTATTAATATTATTTAATATCAACTACTAATTGAATAAATTTTAATATATTAGTTCATAAATTGAAATATTATATATTATCATAATCATATTTTAAGTGATCTGTAATATTTTTTATGATATAAATATACAACACTTAAAAATTTGTTCTTTGGAAACCAATAAATTTTAACATTAAATCATACTAATTATTGATGTTTTATATCCTAGTACCACTAACCTTTGAATATTTCATCCTCACTAATTGTTAAATTATTTCATTAAAAAATAATTAGGTTCATCAACATAATATAGTATATTTTATTCAAGGGTGACATTATATTCAAGAGAAATATTAATATAGTAACAAAATATTGGTATTTTACTCACTAGTTCAGAATGAACATCTTGTACATGAGAGTGTACAAACAAGAGAGAAAATTATTTATCCTTATTCTTGATTGAATGATTATTTAACACATTGAATGAATATTCTTGTCCTAATTAAAATAGTTTAGATATAGTGAAATTAAATTTCATATCATTTTCTTCGATACAAATTATTATTTGAAAATAAGTGTATCAAATTCATTTCAAATATTTTTGAACACAATTATCCTGTCCATTTATTGTATTTATGTTCACAAAATTAATATTAATTATGTTTCAAAAATAAGTTTCTGGAAACTCCTATTTTGGACGCATCATAGATATCGATGAAGGTTTCTTAAAAAAATATTAGAAACAATCATGAAAATAATTTAGAATATTTGAAATTGAAATATTCATAAAATCTACATGGTCTTGTAATTTAATTAAATTTGTAAAATGATTTAAAAAACACCAAGAAATGAATAATAAAAATCCACTTCGAAAATTGTATGGATCCCATATAATATCAAATACCATTTAATATAAAATGACACTATGACATGGTTCCATATTCTATGCCATATAGAATTTATTTCATCACATAGAATCACCTTTGGTTTCATCATGTAATTTCATAATAAATAACAAGTTACTATGATAATTTAATGATTAAATAATGAATGAGAATCATCTAATTTGTTTCCTTATACTGAGAATATTTCATTCTAGAAAACATAAATTTTATAGAACAAAAACAAATCTTGTCTCCACCGTAAATATAATATAAGAAATAATAATGTATTTTCTCTAGATAGAATGTATTAAAATATTATCAAATAAAATAAAACCTATTGAATTTTCATACACCATATAATTTTATCCTTTGAAATTTTTGATCAAACTCAAATATCATATGATATTACTAAATATCTAACGAGATACTCAAATTTATTACAATATTAATCATCTTATGTGTGGAAAATTAATTTATTAATATATAAAATCTCTTAATAATGGTATAATTATTTTATAGGTAAGATAATTTTATTACTTTGAAAAATATTATTTGATTGGATGAATTCTATTATACATAGGATAATTCTATGATATGATAAATAATGTCTTAGTAAGGAACTTTATTTCCATTTAATTTTCTATTTTTAAATTTGGAATAGTTTGTCCACATTACTCTAAAATGAACTTAGAAACTTCCAAAAACATTTAAGGGAACCTCAAATAATTTTAAAATCAATTCAAGAGACTTATCCATTTTTCAACTATGACATAGTAAATCCATATTACTCTAAAATTAACCATGAAAATTCCAAAAACATCCAAGGGAACTTAAAATAATTTTAAAATCAATTCACAAGTATCAAAACATATTTCTCATATAGGGTGAAAATTATGAAATATTCTTTAAAAATTCAAAGGGAACATCATCATTAATGAATCGACATAAAAAAATTCTGTCTCCTCAACTCATTATGTTGTGATGCATGCATCTCCACCAACTATACACTATCAAAAACTTGTTAACGGTTTAAAAATTATAATGGTTCCAAACACTTAATTATTTAGGTATGTTTCAAATCATAGAATGGATCACCGATCCCTTTAAAAATAAATGTTTAGTAAACTATTTCAACTATTAATCCATTGAATCCTACATTAAAAAACAATTCACTTTCATTAATCACATGACCTGACCATCCTTTCCACCCACATTCATCATGACCCATCAATAAACACATTTAAATCTATATTTTACATGTTATAAAGTATCACCTTCACTTAATCACAAATTAATTCATTCTAGAATGGTTGAATACCTCATTTTTCCTATATCATATCAATATATTTCACACCTATACATGGTTTATATCATAAGTAGTCACATACCAAGAGTTATCACGTACCAATACATAAACATCCCACTACATAGTTTAAAGTGATAGGGAAAAAATAAAGATGATTATACCAAATATCAATATATAGGCACCCCTTATGACCCTATACACCATATGAGTCTCAAGGGAATGAACAAGCCCCGATTGTATTAACCAAACCACTAAGAAGGAATCATGTACAATTGTGTTGAAACAGTAATTTTTAGTATGACTTAATATATAGAGTCATATGAACTTAAACACTCAATATCCCAATCATGTAGATTTCTTAAACCCGATAAATTAGAAAATCACATATTTCATTCTGGAGTACTATGAAAAAACCACCACTAATCTCACTATTCCCTAACTAAGAAACGGTTACCTCTTATTACAATGACCATATGTGGAGAAAATATCACTTTCTTTCTTCCATGGGAATACAGTATTCCAAAAACACTCATGATAGTGCACAACTAAACCCATTTTCATTAAAATCACATTTAAGAAGGAAAACACCCTAGTGATACCCCTCCACACCACTCAACTCATGAAAAAAATTATTTTTGTCCCAACGGCTCAAGGTTTATATTAATAATTCATAACAGTAGATGCCTCCCATGAATGTTAGATGAATATACCTCACATTAATCATAATCTATTCCTTTTCCTTCAATACATATCAATTAATACCTCACATGATTATACTATATAATAAACCACACCACCCATGCTTCATCTCTATATCCTAAGGAATCAACTATAGTAACTATCTCTAATGAATCCACATTCTTAGGATAACCATTCCCATTCTAGGTATACCATCACTTAGTATAAATCATCTCACATAATAATATAAAATCACCTTGTTATTCAACTAATGTAGTCAGCTCACTAATGTTTTAAATTAAAATAGTTATCATTATTACCACTAACATATCCTATTGACCACATATATTGAAGGTAAAAACCCATGAGTTAGATATCATTCTTATATCTCATGCATATAAAGAAAATCACAAGACAATACACCTATCATGGATTGATATACCTATTGGTTATCTTCATGACCAAGCTAGATATCCACTACTGGGATGTTAATAAATCATATACTCACTCATAAAATAATTATAGAAACATGTAAAATTCATCAACACTCTATATTAACTTTAGAACCCCCCCCCAGTTTCAAATAAAAAACCCATTAATTATGATTTTTACGTATATAAAGTATAAGGGTGATGTTTGGGAGAGTTTGGATAAATCTTAAATTGTTTTGGGAAATTTTTATAGGTTCAAGGGTGGATATTTTCTATGAAGACCACAAAACACTTGTAGGAAATGATGAATAGTGAGATAGGAGAAAAAAGAAGGATCATAGAGGATTCATGGTTTTTCCATACCGTGTAATTACCTAGTATAAACTGTGATGTTTGAAGTATGGATTTGATATGTTTGAGATAGTGGCTTTGACATGGTTGGTTCATGGTTTGGAGACCATGTGAGGAAACAATGCACATTTTGTACTTAGGATATTGGCTACCATGCAATTAGCGCACAATTTTCCTAACTGTGTGACTAAACTGTGCACATGTCAAAAATTAGATCCTTAAATTTTGGATATAACTCTTTTTTACATATAAGTGCCTCATTGTTTCCCTAAAAATAGCCCTAAATTGTCATTTTGGTTTCTCATAGGTTAGAGAACCTCTCCCCATCAATTTGAATGTGATACAGAGCCACCCCTTGGTGCGTTGAAGCTCGATTGATACAGTATGTGATCGTTCTTGATCGTTCTTGTTATTTTTCTTTGATATAATTCACCATCTCTCACATTTTCATAGATCTAAAACTGATGTGGCTAGAAATAAGGTTATGGATTGAAAATATATATATATTTTCTTATTTTATTGATATGGGAGGAGATATAAGGTAGGTTCGTGGAGATTCAACCTGATTTTGTAACGTTTTTCATGACATTTATTATTATCACCAAAACACTCATTGAAAGGTGGGTCCACTCTTGAATCATCTATCTTAAAACATGAACTTTTTTTTGAAATTTATTTCTTTGATTGAAATTCATTGTTTATTTAGTGTGAAATAGTTGTTCAAACCCTCTTGAAAGACGATTTGTGGAAATTTGGAAAATTAGTGTGTTGTTGGAATGTGTTTTGGATAAACTAATTTTAAAATGATGATTTGAAAATAATTATTGTTTTTTATACATGGAGGAAAATGTTTTCAATAAATATAATTATATTTTATTGAAATTGTCTGAACACACTTGGATTTGGTATGGGTTGGAATGGTTTTTTAGTGAGTGTTCGTATACGTTGGGATGGATAAGGGTGTGAAGTACCCCATAAAATGTTGGGATAGATAATGTAATGATGTACCCCCTTAAAATTTTTCCACTAAGTGACGACTTAGTGGAAGGATGACTCACCACTTGTGAGTATAGGTAGGTCCATGAATTTCATGCTTTGTTGGATGTATGTTTTTTGGAAAGGGATGGGTTATGCTAAAATTGATTGTTTAATGATTTAAAAAACTATTTATGTGATTTATTTGAAAAAATATTTACCTTGGTTGTGTTTATATTTTGAAATAAAGGGTTTATAATTTTTTTATATTAATTGAATATATAACTTTTGGTAATATGTTCTATCATAGTGGCATGATTTGTGAAGTCATTGGAAAAAACCTATTGAGTTTTATTACTCACACCAACTTTTGAATGTTGTTGATTTTGAATATTTCATCTACTGGGACATGGTAAAAGGTAATGTACCACACATCTTTAGTACTACTTCATGCTAATTGGTTTATTCGATGAAGTTAGAGCATGGATCACGTAGATTTTGAAGTTTTTTGGCTATCCTAGAGTGTTATTAGTTTATCTTCTGCTGTTTACATTGATGTCATTATCTTCCACCATGGTAATATTTGTTTGATTTTTATATAAGTGAAGCTTTTGAGTTATATTTCATTTTTATCATACAACATATAGTGATTTATTTAGCTACAATTTGATGGTTGGTTATTGGTTTTAAAAGGGAAAACCATCCCTCAAATGTTAATGAATCCCTTGGAATTAATTTCCCGCCTTTGGTGTATTGGGGATGCCACTTAGGGCCTAATAATGTCTCACCACCCTCTTAAGATAACGAGAAGGGGTGGGAAGTTAAAAATGGTATCAACTCTTCTTGGTCCAAGAGTATGTTTTTGATAAATGGTATCAACTTTATATTTTTCTGGTGGAACAAGTAGTCATCACTTCTGTCAGTCTTGGACTTGAATTTCATTCATTTTTATTCCTTGGGTTGGGATTATTGAAAGGATTATGATTTTCAATAATTTAAATATAGAGAATAAAAAGATGTAGCTAAACATTTTATGTTGAACTTCAGGTAACCAGGGAGTTGGGTACATAAGCGATTTAGAGACAATTATATCATTTTGAAATCTCATTGTCATGGGTTTTTCCAAGGAGATAAGAATTCCATTCATTAGAGGAATTAATTCCCACTAGGATTCCATACATTATTTTTTTAATAATTTATGTTTTGAAAAAAAGTGATTATTTTTTAAAAAATTGTGAAAGTATTTTCAAATGAAATATATTGGAAAATAGAACGATTAAGGTATTCTGAAAATGGATTGATTTTCAAAAGGAATGGTTATATTTTTTCAAAAATTGTTCAACATAGAAAAGGTTGATTTGGAAAGTAATGTTGTCATAGTTGATGTGGTATAATATGAAATTGTTAAGCCTTCAGTTAATAGAGACTGAGACATATGAAGTTTGTCATTTTGAAAATGGAACCAAATAGGAATCGTATAAACCAACTGGATGAATCTGTGGAGAATATGGTGGTACCTGATCCACAAGTGAACCAAGAGATGGTTCATATTATCATAAAATCATTTAAATATTTGGACTTTGGGAAGAGAATGGAAGAGACAATTCAAGTGGATATTTCAATCCACTTCTAGAAGGATAATCGACCAATCATCCATGGTGATTATGAACCAGAAAATGAAGAGGTGTGGATGAATAGGATGAATCATATCTTCAATTTCATTAGAAAACCAACAGAGTTGAAAGTAATAATTGCAATGTATATGATTTTTGATCTTGAACACTAATGGTGGGATCAAGTGGTGAAGGATAAATAATACTAAGGCCTTACTAAGGAGGATTTTGAGGATTTTTTCAATAAATAATTATATCCTTGCACGTTCAAGATTTACAGAACAACACACTCTTTCATCCTGAAGTAGAAAAATATCTCTATCACCGAGTATGTGGATAAATTCATGAATTTAGTAAAAAATGAACCTATGGTTTCATCTAGTGTCTCCTTGAAAAAACAAATCTTTGAATTGGGCCTAAGGTAGAATACTTCTCAAAGATAGTTGTGCTCTATATTACGAAGTATACAAAAATGGTGAATATAGAGATGGTGGTTGAAAAAGACATATTAGGAGCTATGTGTTGAGATGGAATGTGAGTATGATATACCCTATAATACCAAATATAGTATCGAAATAATATAGATACTATATGTAGTATATAATGATGCTCAAAATACAAGAGGGCGGGGGGTGAATTGTACACTTTAAAAATTACTTTAAAACTTTTAAAGATGGTTATGTTTAACAAGGTTAAACAAGGGAATTCACAAAACCTCTAGTTTTACACACTAGATTTATTCAAGAAATACGATTCTGAGAAAGTGAATTCAGAAAGATGGTTTCGGAAAATGAAACTTAATGAAAGTTTACAATGATAAAGATTCTACCTTAAAGAGTATAGAATCTCACTAAATCGGAGTACAAGTATAAGGATGTATAAGATATTTATACTTTCCTAAACAAATAAAATTCAGTGGAAAACTTGTAACAAAACAAGTAATAAGTAATAAATATTTTAACCCAAACAGAAGGATGTCCAACAACCTTGGATAAAGGTCCGTTGATTTATACTTTCCAGAAAGTTTGTCTTACCCACACCAGGGTAAGCCCTCGATACAAAGATCGGAGTCTGTCTCGCTATCCCCGCAATCCCTCAACTTCAAAGTAGTTGGTACCTCTTTCTTCCTCAGCATTGAATCCCTCAACTTTAAGGTAGTCGGCACCTCTGTCTTCCTATCCTTGGAAGACCTCGGTTGTACAAAGCAACAATCAGAGTCGCACGAAGCAATTCTGCAAGAAGAAAAGTTTGAACAAGTTGTTCAAACTTTCTTCATGAAGCATGAGAGTTTATAAGAGCCTCCCTCTATATAAATCACTTCAACAGTATGTAAGTATGTTCAGCCAAAATTACAGTGTCAATGTTCTCAGCTCGTTCAAATGAGCTCCTATTTATAGGCATGACTTCAACGGTCAGCTCCCTCCTCCAACGGTCATATTTTTCATTGAATTTTGGAGGGACCTGTACATGTTTCACTCAAACAATGATTAGTTAGTAACTGAATGCACAACATAGTTTTATAACAAAAACAAGTGTAAGAAAAAATATGGTTACATAACAAAAAATAATTATTTAGAGTCTAAACAAAAATATAGTTAGAGTCTATAAGAAAAGGATATTCAGATTCTATTTTATAAGGAATTAGGAACCTGAACTCTATAGAATTCCAGAGTCTGAATTACCAGGAAATTTGGAATCTGGATTCACAAGAATTCGGAACGTGAACTAAAAAAGTTCATAGTCTGAATTCATTAGAATTTGGAGTCAGAACTCACAAAGTTCAGAGTCTGAATTCATTAGAATTTGGAGTCAAAATTGACAAAGTTCATAGTCTGAATTCATTAGAATTCGGAGTCAGAACTCAGAAAGTTCAGAGTCTAAATTAATTAGAATTCAGATTCTGAACTATGAATGTTCAGAGTCTGAATTCATTAGAATTCGGAGTCAGAACTCAGAAGAGTTCAGAGTCTAAATTTAGAGAACTCAGAGTCAGAATTCAGAGTCTAAAAACAGAATGCTCTTCATCTAAGTATTATATGATTCTGAGGTTTTAGATATGAAATCATATTTTGTTCACTTAGACAAGATAATGAACAATGAAAAACATGGTATGGATAAATTTCCTTGTGGAAGGAAATTTTTCCTTAGAGAAGTAAAACACAGGCTAGAATGAGATTTTCCTTAAGATAAGGTGTTTGTGATTTTCAAAACAAGAAGGTAAGGTAAATTCATAAGGAGACCTTATTGACTCATGAATCTCCCCAAAACATGAAGGAATGTAAAAGTCATAAGGAAAACCTTATTGACTCAACAATCTCCCCCTTTTTGGAAAGCACAAACAACCTTATGAAAAAGAATAAAAGGACTTAGTCAACATTTTTCTAGACTTTGAAATAAAACTTATCCCCCATTACACATGGACAATGATGAATATAACTAACTCCCCCTTTTAATTTGGAACTATAAGGGCCATATTCTAGATTTCCGGAATGATATTTTTCATAATCTTGAATACAGAAATCTTTGTAAGGAAAACTCCCCCTTAGTTAAACTACCCCTTACTTAGGTATGTTTCTTCTTTTTTAAGTATTATTTTTCCTTTCTCCCCCTTTGTGAGTTTCAAAAAGAATTTGAGGGAATGAAAAAGAAATTATAGTACCTGAAATATTATTACAATGAATCCAAACAAAAACAACCAACCAAAATTCCATTAAGATAGGTAGAATATGTAAAAGGAAAAAAATAAAACAAAAGATCTGATTTGATCTATTTTCCTTCCATCTCCTTGGGTATCAATTTCTTCACTATGGTTTTCAGATTTTTGAGTTCTTTATGGTCTTCCTCTGCTTTCTTTAGGTGTTGATCCTAATCATCTGGTTTCTTCTCTAAAGCTTTGATCTTTTCTTCCTGATCCTTCAGAGCCTCTTCCTGAGCCTTCTACAACTCATCTTTCTTAACTATATTCTCTTCGATCTCGATCTGAAGATCCATTTACCTCTTCCAACATTGGGAAATATAATACAACTTTCTATTCAAATCTTTTACATATTGAATCTAAGTATTCTTCTCAAGAGTTTTCTTTTCCTCAAAGATAGTCATTAGGTCCCTGATTTTACTATATTAATTATCAAAATCTCCCTTAACATCATGTTGAAACATATCAATCTCTCTCAAGTCTTCAACTATTTTCATTGACCAGATAATCACTTTCTTACAAGCTTTTTTGTGGGAATTGTAGTTAGTGAATAAGTTCTTGAAATTATCCTCAAGCTTTACACAATTATCCATCACCATGTATAAAGAATCCAATTTTTGATTCAAGCTATGTTGGAGCACATGACATCTCGAGTCAATGCTTTGAAAGATCAGAATGGTGTCAACAAGATTCTTCAGTAATTGAATGACGAAATCATTTCCTAGTGATGATGATTCCGAATCGAATACTTTTCATGGTGAAGGCTATTTATCTAGCTCAACAAGCTTCCTCTTCGAAGATCTAACAACTTTATTTTTCTTTAAAACAACTTTAATAGGTTTATCCACAATCACCCATTTCCCTTTATCAGTTCTCGGAACACCTTCCTCATCCAGAGACTCTTGTTCACTGTCAAACAGATAGAAAATTATGTCTTCATCAATATTACCCTTCTCAGCTCCTACCTCAGCATCTTCAGGATGAATGAAATGATGATTATAACATTCTACCTTAGAGATATTATTCACTTTATCTTAAGATTTTTCATCTAACCTAGGAGTAGCAAGCTTCGAATATCTGTCTTGAGAAGCCCAGATTGAAAATTTTTTGGATGCACTTTCCTTATCATGAAAGTATTCAACTTTCTTTATGAGGTATTCTGGGTCACTAATTCTTTCATCTTCTTGTACTTCTTCCACAGCTTCCTTTTCTTCAACAATCTTTTCCTGTACTTTTTTCAGAGGGAGAAATTTATTCCCCGGTGTCTCAGGTAAAGGTTCTACCAAGATGGATTTCGGTACACGGATATTCTATGATACTATTTTAGTATCCCTCAAAAGGTATTGCACAATCTCAGCCTCCGAAATCTTCTAATTTTTGTTCTTTTATTTAGCTTGATTATCAATTTCATCAGCGGTCTTCTCTTTTAAAGCCTTGGCCTCAGCAGGATCCAAGCCAAACTGTGGCTCTCCTTCCTTCTGGTTTTTCTTGTCTTCCCTCCACTTGGATACATCCTCATCTAGATAAGCTTTCTACTTCTTGGGCTTTGGATGTGAGGATTGGTTTTCTTTGGCCTCTGGGGTTTAACCTTCAACTACTACTTCTTTTAACTTCCTCTTCTTTCCTCCTTTTTTCAATGGTTCAGGAACATCTTGTTCCTTGGAAACAACTTCAGCCTCTTCCTCTGGTAAGTCATAGAATTCTATGGAATATTTAGAGAAACAAATATTTATTTTCTTCAAAGTATCATCACTTACTAACATTACTTTGAAATTCCTTGGCTTGGAACTACAAGGAATTTTGAAAGACTCCAAACACCGAAAAATCACCCTGGAAAGAATATCCAGATACATTATAATCTGATATTTCATATTTCCATTCTTGATATTCTATATCATAATGAGAATATTCTTCATTAAGTTTATCTTCCTCAGATTCACTTGAAAATATAGAATGTACATGGCTCTCTTCTTCAAGGTGTCCTTATCACCTTTTCTTGGAATGATAAAACCTTGAACCCACAATTCAAGGATCTGATTATTTGTAGAAAAATTTGAAATCTTCGGAGTCTTGACATATGAATGTCCAAGAAACTCCATAGCTTTCTCCTTGAAAAAACTTCCTTGTACATCTGACAATTTATGGGAATAGAATTCAGCTTCCCCTTCATAAGATAACCCCACCAAGCTAGCAGCCTTAGTGTATGAAAGGGCATAAGTTTTTACATAGATTTTGAAAGAAAATTTAATCCACTCTTCTTCCTCGAAAAAGCACATAGATTCATAAAATTCCACAAGAAGATCTGGATATACTACATCTTGAGCTATTGGATTTGAAATGAAAACAATTTCCCATCCATTCAACCTGATGTTCTTGGATATAATGGAATTGTACTTAGCAAAGAAATTCAGATACACCAACCTCTCTCTGTAAATATTCCACTCCAAAATGGACTTGACAGTTGACATTTCTTGAGAAGTAAGTTCACCAGACATTCAGATTTGATCAATATTCGAGAGGTTAGAAATGGGATTTTAAAAGGGGGAAGAGCTTTGGCACACAATGGATTGATATCCAATGTGGGACAACCATTCGGGGGTCCTTTATATAGGCATTTGAAATGACGGTTGAAATTCCAAAGACAATCCAATGGTTGAGAAATATTCTGATAAGATCTGACGGTTGAAATGATAGCCGTAAGGAAAATTTGGTAGGATCCGATCTTCTGAGGTTTTTTAAATGAAAACATTTGGATTTAAAGAAACTAGAATCCATAAAATTTAAAACACAAAAGAAAATACCAACAAGTAAATGATGATTACAAAGAATTAAGAAAGAAATCATACCTTTTGGATTACCAGGAAGATTATTCATATTGAGGAAAAATTATTCTTGAATAAATTTAGATTCAGAAAAATTTGATTAATAAAAAAATGAATACGAAGGAAAAAAACTCCATTACCAAAATCTTTATTACAAAAATTTCAAGTATGAGAATTTTCATTACGAAAATTTCAATTATGAAAATATTCATTACAAAAATTTCAATAAAAAAAAAAAATAACAATATTTTCATTATGAAAATTTGAAAAACATCATTTTGAAAAACTTGAAAAACATCATTACAAATAACTTGAAAAACTTCATTACGAAAAATACTTGAAAAACTTCATTATGATTTTTTTTGAAAAACTAACAAGAAAATGTACTCCCCCTATGAAAAGGAGTTTATTACTGTAAAGAGATTGATTTCAATAGGAAGTTAGTAATGAAGATTACCTTATGGTTATCATTCCGTACTTCTGTTTAATGTATTCAAATCTATCAGAGGGTAAGTATTTTGTGAAAATATCAGCAAGTTGATCTTGCATTCGGATAAATTAAAGAATGATATCTCCTTTTTTTTGTGATCCCTAAGAAAGGGATGCCTAATATCTATGTGTTTTGCACGAGAGTGATGTGCAGAGTTTTTACTTAAAGAAATGACACTAGTATTATCAAACAAAATTTGTGTTTTGGAAAAACTCATACCATAGTCTGTGAGTGTGTGTTGCATCCATAACACTTGAGAAAAACAACTTCCAGCTGCTATATATTCAGCTTCAGTAGTGTAAAGTGATATTGAGTGTTTCTTATTGCATGACCAAGAAACTAATGAATTTCCTAAGAAATGAAAAGTTCTAGATGTACTCTTTCTATCCATTTTACATACACCAAATTCATCATCTAAAAAACTTTTCAAAACAAAATCATTTCCAGAAGTATAGAAGAGTCCTCAATCCATGGTTCCCTTTAAGTAGCGAAAAACTCTTTTCACTGCCTTTAAAAGAGATTCCTTATGATTTCATTGATATCTTGCACATAATTATACTGAAACATTATGTCTGGACGAATTGCTGTCAAGTAAAGTAAACTTCCTATCATACCTCCAAATGATGTTTGATCTTCTGGTTTGTCAGCTTCATCAAGATCAAGTGTATTTGAGGTACTGATAGGAGTACTTATACTCTTAGTGTTTTCATATCCATAATTTTGAAGAAGATATTTAATATACTCATGTTGGGATATATAGATTTCTTCTGGTTTTTGAGAAATTTAAAAACCAAGGAAAAATGTATAACTCATCCATCATACTCATTTCAAACTCATATTTCATTAGATCCACAAAAGAATTAGTTAAAGATTGTTGAGTTGAACAAAATATAATATCATCAACATAAATTTGAACAATCAAAACGTTTTTCTTATCTTTATTTGTAAAAAGGGTTGGATAATCATTTCCCTTAACATAATTATTTTGAAGCAAAAGTCTCGTAAGTCTATCATACCAGGCTCGAGGGGCTAGATTAAGTCCATACAAAGCTTTAGTAAGTCTAAAAACGTGATCAGGATGTTTTGTATCTTCAAAACCAAGAGGTTGTTCAAAAAAATCCTCTTCTTGAACAACAGCATTAGGGAAATCACATTTCACATCCATTTGAAAAAGTTTGAAATTGAAGAATGATGCAAAGGCAAGTAAGATACGAAAATATTCATTTGTAGCTACTGGAGCATAGGTTTCTTCATAGTTTATTCCTTCTTGTTGATTATAGCCTTTAACAACTAACCTATCTTTATTTCTTACAATGATTCCATTTTCATCACACTAATTTATGAAGACCCATTTGACTTCAATAACAGAAGTTTCCTTAGGTCTTTCAACCAAGGTCCAGACTTTATTTTTTTCGAATTCAATTAGTTCATCTTGCATAGATTTAATCCAATCATAAACACCTAAAGATTCATCAGTGATTTTTTGTTCTAATTGGGAAATGAATGCTAGATGTTCTACTTCATTTATTAAGGAACTTCTAGTCCTTACAGGTTTATTTAAATCACCAATGATACTATAACTGGGATTATTTTTAAGAAACAACTGATTTGGGTTTTGTAAAACATGTTCATTAACATAGGGTAGAAAATCTTCTGGGGTAAATGCTTCAGAAGTACCTTCTTGGACACTTTTCTATTAATAAGTTTTTTGTGGAAAGATTTTTCTTTACGATGGAAGGAATAAATGTTGGTTCCATAGACAATCTCAATCTAACAAGACAACCTATTTTTGATGGGAATGATTATGAATATTGGAGAGATCGCATGAAGACATTTATTATCAATACTGGAGTTGATGATTTTTTTATTCTTACTGAAGGATATAAAATCCCAGACAAGGAAGTTAGAACCTTCACCAATCAAGAAAAGAATGAGTATTAACTGAATTATAAGGTATGAAATACCTTTCTTTGTTCTATGACTATAAATATATATAGCCAAATTTCATCTTGTGAAGTAGCAAATTGTATTTGGAAGAAACTTGAAGTCACTCACTTTGGAACTTCCAATGCTATTGAAATAAGAAGAGCAATGTTAAGAGCTGAATATCATGTCTTTAACTTTCCTTATGGAGAACCCATATGTAAGGTGCAACAAAGATTCATGGATATTGTGAAAACTTTAAAATCTGTGTGTGAGAAAGGATTAGATGATGAAGCACTTGTTGATAAGATCATATGCATTATGCCCAATGAGTGGGAATCTAAGAGAACTACTATTGATGAGAACAGAAAGGTTACGCAAATTTCTCTTGATGATCTTTTTGGAACTCTTCTTCAACATGAGACCGGAATGAAGAGAGATGCTGATAATGTAAAGAAGAATAATGGGAATGGTAGTGTTTCTTTTACTACAACTTCAAATCACATGAAATCCAAGACTCCTGAGAGAGTTAATAGATCCAAATCATAGAATATTGTTATTAAATCCAAATCTAGTAGAAGTGAATCTTCATAAAACGAGTTAGAAAATATTTCTCAAAGTATGAAGAAGATTGTTGGACAAAAGAAAATTCAATCCCGATATAAGACAAATGAAAGGGAAGACAAGAAAGATTAAGAAGTTACATGTTATGAATGCAAGAGAGATGGAAAAATAAGGCCTAATTTTACTATGATTAATAGAAAAGAAAGAAAGGAAAAGAATTCTGAGAGAAACAGAAAGAAGTAATACAACGCTAAAGTTAAGAAAGTCTTGAAAGATAATAACACCTAGAGTGCCAGTGGGGGTGACTCTTTAGATGAATCATCAGATTACGAATCTTATGGATCGAAGAATCTTGGTATAATAGCCAGACTACTTATTAACAATCATTGTTTGATGGATAAGGTACACAATGCTGAATCAATGACCAATTTTTCTTTAAATGAAAATTATAATAATGATAAATATTTTGAATCTTAAGATGAAGAATCTTATTCTGATGATGATAATACTTTACCTACCTATGAAAAAGTATCTAGGTTTGCCAAACTCTTTCATATTGAGAATTAAAAACTCATGAAAAAGCTTGATAAGGAAAATTATAGGAATACTATTCTTACTAAGAAAATATCAGATCATTCTATAGATCTTCATAAGAAAATTGTTGATTTTGAAAGTATTTTAAAAAATCTTGAGGAAGTAAATTTGGAGAAGAATAAACTTTCTAAAGATCTAGAAAATGTAATTTCTAAGAAAAATGTTTTCGAGCCAAACTCTAGTCCCAAATCAAATGTTTTGGAAGACAAAAACTTAGTTATCAAATTGAAATCCAAAATGTTTTCCTTGAGGAAGTGTTTTTCAAACATTACCTTAGGTGAAGAAACATTTGATAAGACGTATTCTCAAATCTAACCTGTGTTTCCAATTGTTGATATGGTATGTGAGTATGATATACTCTATAATACCAAATATAGGATCAAAATAATATAGATAATATATTTAGTATCTAATGACGCTCAAAATACAAGGGGGGGGGGGTGAATTGTACACTTTAAGAATTCCTTTGGAAATTTTAAAGATGGTTATGTTTAACAAAGTTAAACAAGGAAATTCACAAAACCTCTAGTTCTACACACTAGCTTGATTCAAGAAATACAATTCTGAGAAAGTGAATCTGGAAAAATAGTTCAAGGAAATGAAAATTAATGAATGTTTAAAAAGATAAATATTCTACCTTAAAGCATATAGAATATAACTAAATCAGATTAAAAGTATAAGGAAATGGAAGATAGTTATACTTTCCTCAAAAAATAAAATGCAGTGGAAAACTTGTAAAAAAACAAGCAACAAGTAATAAATATTTTTACCCAAAGATAAGGGTATCCAACATCCTTGGATAAAGGTCCCTTGATTTATACTTTCAAGAAAGTCTCTCTTACCCACACCAGGGTAAGATCTCGATATGAAGATCAAAGTCTCTCTTGCTATCCCTGCAAGCCCTCAACTTCAAGGTAGTCAGAACCTCTGTCTTCCTCAGCAAGGAAGCCCTCAACTTCAAGGTAGTTGGTACCTCTATCTTCCTGTCCCTAGAAGCCCTCGATTGTACAAAACAACAATCAAAGTCGCATGAAGCAATTCTGAATGAAGAAAAGTTTGAACAAGCCGTTCAAACTTTCTTCATAAAGCGTAAGAGTTTATAAGATCCTATCTCTCTAGAAATCACTTCAACAACATGTAAGTAATTTCACCCAAAGTTTCAGCGTTAAAGTTATGAGCTCGTTAAAATGAGATACTATTTATAGGTACAACTTCAATTATCGGCTCCCTCCTCCAATGATCATAGTTTTCCATGAATTTCAAAGGGACTTGTACACTTGTCACTCAAACAATGGTTAGTTAGTAACTGAATGCACAAAATCGTTTTATAACAAAAAAAGTGTAATAAAAAATATGGTTACATAATCAAAAATAATTATTCGGAGTGTAAGATGATAAAAGTTCAGAGTCTAACCAAAAATAAATTCGAAGTCTATAATACAAGGATATTCGGATTCTGTTTTGTAAGGAATTTGAAACCTGAACTCTATAGACTTCTAGAGTCTGAATTTGAAAGAAATTCGGAATCTGGATTCAGAAGAATTCAGAACCTGAACTAACAAATTTTGGAGTCCGAATTCATTAGAATTCGGAGTCAGAACTCATAATGTTTGGAGTCTAAATTCATTAGAATTCAGAGTCAGAACTTTCAATGTTTGGAGTCTAAATTCATTAGAATTCGGAGTCAAGACTCACAATGTTAGGAGTTTGAATTAATTAGAATTTAGAGTCATAACTTAGAATGTTCGGAGTCTGAATTCATTAGAATTTGGAGTCATAACTCATAAGAGTTCTGATTCTAAATTCAAGGAACTCAGAGTAATAATTTAGAGTCTGAAAACCGAATGCTCTTCATCTAAGTATTATATGATTCCGAGGATTTAGATATGAAACCTAATATTTCACTTAGACAAGATAATGAACAATGTAAAACATGGTAAGGATAAATTTACTTGGGGTAGGAAATGTTTCCTTAGAGATGTAAAACACTAGGTAGAATGATATTTCTCTTAAGATAAGGTGTTTGTGATTTTCAAAACAAGAAGGTAAGGTAAAGTCATAAGGAGACCTTGTTTAATCAAAAATCTCCCCCAAAAATGAAGGAATAAAAAAGTCATAAGGAAAACCTTATTGACTCAACACTATGGGTGGATAAAGTATGTTGATACCCATGGTAAATGGTGGGAACTATAATGCTTAGAGCAAGAAGAAGAGGGAAGCCTAATTCCAAGGTGGGAGTGTGAATTAGAATCATATGACTAGATCCGTAAACCTTCCTCCACAACCCAAGAACAATGTAATCTGTTTCAAATGTGGTTCTCTTGACCACATAAAGAGAGAGTGTATAACACAACCTAGTGCGTACCACTACTACAACCAGATGGGGTATCTTCAATGCCATTATCACAGTGCTCCAAGGCCATTTTATTGGGACACTTCCGAGTTGTCATAAATATCGTATGATTCGACTGGACCAAGATAGTAGAACCATTCACATCAGAAAAAAAGAAATTGACATGGTGATTTTAGGAATACCATGAATCCTCAGGTATGGAAATCTCAATAGGGAAACAAAGGAAAAAGTGCAGTGATGAAGAAATTATATAGAGCTAAGAAGGTGATTGTGGATGATCAGGTGGGGACATCTATAGTGAGAGGTATGATTATTTTTAATTTTTCTCTTATGAAAGTTATAATTTATACTAGTGAATCACATTCCTTTATGTATTCTTATATTGTTGATATGATGAGTTTAAATATTGATATGTTTAACTCCATAATAAAACATCAAACTCTTATCGAGGAAAGTGAATGCTGAGAATTTTTTGTGTAGATAATCTTCTATTACTACTGATAAAGATGAGACGAAATGGGACTTCTCTATTATGGAGATGTATGTTTTCCATGTAATCCTAGGTATGGATTGGTTGACAATGTTCAAATCTCACATCGACTAATATATCAGAATAGTTAGTTTCAAGACTCAGGATGGTGTGGAGAATCTATTTAAAGGAGAATAGAATTATAAGATAGGCACAATGATCTTGTTGGAACCAGAAGTTGGAATGATATCCTACTAGATGGTGTGTTTGACCATATAATCAAGGGAATATATGGAGAATATCTGGTTTTTAATAGTCATGGATCAGTTTCCTAATGTGTTTCCAAAAATATTCTCTGGGTTACCACCAGTAAGGGAAGTAGAGTTTACAATTGATATCCTTATAGGGACCATATCTATATCACTTCTGTATTATTGAATATAAAATATATAATTAAGAGAACTAATGATGTAGTTGGAAGAGTTGGAATGAAAGGGTTTCATTTAGGTGAGCATGTCTCTATGGGAAGCTATAGTCTTTTCTATGAAGAAAAGTAATGGAAATCTAAGGATACGTGTGGATTATCACAAGGTCAACCATGTTAAAATAAAGAATAGGTATACAATTACATGCATTGATGATTTGTTTGATCAATTTCGGGGAGATAAGTGGTTCTTGAAGATTAAATTGTGATCAGGATATCACTAATTGCAAGTTTGGAAAAAAGGACATTCTGAAGAAAACTTTCAGAATAAGATATTACACTTATGAATACATGGTAATGCCTTTCGACATTTAAAATACACAAATGGAATTTATGGAATTGATGAATAAGATATTTCAGTGATATCTAGATTCTTTTGTTGTTGTATTTGTGGATGAAACACCGGTGTATTCAGGGATAGGGTATGAGAATGAGCAAAATTTAGAAACCGTGTTGGAAATGTTGAGAGACCACCATTTTTATAAAAAATTATCAATGCTATTTTTTTGGATATAAGAGGTATTCTTTCTTGGACACGTAATTTCTGAAGGATCTGTTTTAATGGATATGGAGAAGATAAAAGCTGTTATCTCTTAGCAACCTCCAAAGAACATTTTTGAAATATGATGTTTTTTTGGTCTTCCTGGTTCTTACTGATGCTTTGTTCATGAATTTTAATGACTATGCATTCCAATAAAATCTTGAAAAAGAATAAATTTTCATTCCAAAATATTTAGGAATTCCATAAATCTTTTTAAGAGCTAAAGGGTCACATTACGACCATATCTATCTTGATTATCCTAGAATCAGGACAAGGGTACATGGTGTATTACGATGCTTCAGGATATGGGTTTTAGTGTGTTCTCTTGAAAGGAGACATTGTTGTTACTTATGGATCAAGGAAGTTAAGAGTGCATGAGAAGAACTATCCAACACAGGATTTAGAGTTAGCTACAGTTGTACATTCCATAAAAACTTGGAGTCATTATTTTTTTAGTGATAAATTTATTATATTCAAGGATCATAAGATCTTAAAGCATATTTTATCACAAAGGTATTTGAATATAAGTCAAATAAGATAGATAAAGTATCTCTAAATGTTCTACTATGAATTTATGTATACATTGGGTAAAGGTAATATTGTGGCTAATGCATTAAACAAAAAGTTTTACACTCAATTGGAAAAAGAATCTTTAGATGAGTGGTAGATTATGACAGTCCTAGCCGGCATTCATGTAGAATGTGAAGAAAAAGGTGATGTTGCAGTTTTATTTTTAGTTGCGGTGGTCATGATTTGGTAAATTTGGTAAAGGAGTCACAAACATTCGATGTAGAATGTGTTGTAATGAGGTCACAAATCAATAATAAGATGACCATTAAGGGCTCAGGGCTGGATGAGAGTTGAGTTTTTTGGTTTCAAGATAATATGGTTGCACCTATGACTTATCAGGGGAAACTTCTTTCTTATTACCTCAATTTATGATAGGATTTCTATATAGGAATAGAAGAAGATTTATAAAACATTTAATGCACAGTTATGGTGTAATGTTATGAAATAGAAAGTGGTTGAGTTTGTTTCTAGATGCTTAACTTGTCAACAAGTTAAGGAAAATCATTAGTTAGTAGAAGGTATGTAAGAGTATTTACCTATTTCAGTGTGAAAATGGGAGTATATATCTATGGATTTTGTTACAGGTCACCCAAGAATGGTTCAGAAACATGATGCCATATGGTTGACAGTCGATAAACTTTCCTAGTTAGATCATTTCATCCCTATTCATGAAACTCATAAGATGGAGGAGTTATCCAAAATCTATATTTGAGAAGTGGAAAGAGACATGTAATACTAGTTTTTATCATATTAGATAGTGATTTGAGGTTCATGTCTCATTTCTAGAAATCTTTACAGAAATCCATTAGGACTCAGTTGACTATGAGTACGACGTATCATCCTCAGATGGACGAGCAATATGAACAGACAATATAGATGTTTAAGGAATTTTTCAGGCTTGTGTAATGGATTTTGGTGGATCATGGATAGAGAACACACCCATAGTGGAGTTATCATATGAAAAAAATTATTAAGACTATTCATATGGCTCATTTAGATTCATTGTATGGGTTCTCATGTCGTTTTCCCATTTTTTGGGTTGAAATAGGAGAGAATTAACCAGTTGGTTTGAGCCTTGTTCTAGATATAATGGAGAAGATTTAGTTTATCAGAAAAAGGATGGATATAGATCAAATTTATCATAAATGATATGCGCATCATCATCAAATAATGTTTTCATTTACAGTTTGTGATCATGTGTTCTTGAAAGTTTCTCAATGATAAGTACATCAACATTTTGGGATGTAGGGAGAGCTACATCCTAGATACATAAGCCTTTTTGGGATACTCAAACAGGTGGGAGAGGTGTAATATTGGTTGGTATTACCACCACAGTTCAGTGTGGTGCATAATATATTCCACATATCTCAGTTGAAAAAGTATCAGTCAGATCCTGACCATGTGATCACATGGGATCACATTGACCTAGAGATGGATGCTTTGTTGGTAGAATACTGGCGTAGATCGTGGATAGTAAATAGAAATCCTTATATGTAAAAAGAATTGTTCTAGTGTGGGTTTTTTGGAAACATGGTCAAACTCAGTAAGAGACTTGGGAACATGAAAAAGAGATGAAATAGAAATGGAAAAAACTTTTTTATGACACTAATGTTTTTCTACTTTCCAAGGATAGAAAGTCCAATGGAGGGGAGACTTTTTCACCCCCAATTTTATGTAAGTAACTATTTAATTATGTTTTTATGTATATAAAGTAAATGGGTGATGTTTGGGAGAGTTTGGAGAAATTTTAATGTGTTTTAGGGATTTTATATATGTTCAAGAGTGGTGCACGATTTGTGAAAAATATGAAACACTTGAAAAAAACCATGCATAGTGAGACATGGGAGAAGTAGATGGCACACATGCAACACACAATTTGTCCAAACAATGTGAATACCTATTAGAAACCATGCTCTTTGAAGTATGTACATAGCGACCCCGCCTTTACTTAAATTACTATTACATATTTATAAAGATAAACAACATAATATTATTACACCATGAGTATTCAGAGGTTTAGTGTCTTGGGGAAACTAGGACTAAACATAACATATACAACATAAAACATAAACATTCATTTAATTAAATTTTCTCTAGGTTCTTATTGTCCCTTGAAACTTCTTAGTACAAATAATCACCTGAGGATATACATCGAAAGGGGTGAGATAAAATAACAGTAAGAGGATAGATAAGAAAAATATATCATGGGGTGAGAATAATCATAATATAGAAAAAGGATCATGAACTTGAGAGGAAGCATTAACAAAATACTTGAAATGTGGAAATCCATAAAAATAAAGCATCAAGTCTTAGTGGTCATATACCACACATAGTTGTGAACAATGCTAGAATCATGTTCCCGCATCATTTACCTTTTAATAATGAGATTCTTTACTTTACCCAATGCATTGGAGAACTGTATAATTCTTGGTTCACCTGTCACATTCAAACATTCATATTGTGCTAAATAATTCCAGGCACACCCGTCACATCATAACATTTACATTATGATTCAAGCCAAATTAAAATATGTAAAACATGAAATTAACATAATACATGGGAAGAAATTGGTTTCAAATAACAAATCATACTTTCATAAACATTTTCCCCCTAAAATAAATTGGTAATATCATTCTTTATATATAACCATTAATCATGAGTGAAGAGTGAAGAGTGAAACAATAATCAAGATGTTAAAAGGGTGTGTTTATTTGAAAGAAGAGCTCATTTTGAAAACATTGGGTTTTTCATAAAATCAATTAGAGAACATGTATATCCAAAAAAATGTAATATAATGACGAATAAATTATTTTTAAGGAGAACCCATACTGAACATGGAGTTAAAGAGGGGGAACCCGAAGAAAGAAAGCTGGGTTCAAGAATTTCCTCTTACCTTGTATCCGAACACTTTCTTCACATTAATGACCTGTATAATGACATTATATTGAATAATTAACAAATATATAACCTTTATAATATTAATATTGTTTATTATGGTTTCATTATGTTATTTTATGGGCTTTTTTATGAGTTATAGAGTTTCAATACATTGTTCGGGAATGTTCGTTTTTATAGTTTTCTTGAGCAATTCACTTTTATTCATAAATGGATGTTCATGTAGAACATGGATAAACATCAATAACAGATATTTCATGTTACGAATTATATTTAATGATTTTGAATGATATTATAATGAATTATGTAATATACCATGTGTATTAATCATTAGTTAAAATTTAATGATTATTGTTTGGGTTAATTCGGGCGATTTTTCGACCACAATGAACTCGTTTTGTTTAATCATTTAGTAACATGTAGATAAGTTAGATCCTGAAAATTAAATAGGATATAATACGTAAAAGATAATCTGGTTCAACCATAAAAATGTTTTCATCACCAGATCTGAAGGTGGTAAAGGAAAATGAAAACATTTCATTATTGAAGGTGATAAATTAACACCCTACGAACAACGTTTTACTTTAAAATAAAAAGAAGAGGATAAGGTGGTTGGATGATATATTATACCTTTAGTATCATAAAAGTATAGTTTCTGTAAGATACTGGAGTTACCATACCATGTGGATTAGTATAACTGGGGAGAGATTATGAAAAGAACTTGAAATTGAAAAGAAATTAAAGGAAAAGAGAGAGAGAGGAATTACCTCTTGAATCCTCCTCTTGAGATCCTCCATAAGGAACATAGGATTAGTGTTTTTATGATACTAGAAGAATTTTGGTGAGGGGGAGTGTCTAGAGAAGATGTTTGGATAGTGTTTAGGAAAGTCTTGAAGCTTGAGAGGTGTGAGGAAATGAGGGTGTGAAGTGTTGTATTTATAGTGGTGGGGTGAGGGGTTTTCTAAATATTATATTCATTAATTTATTATTTTTTCACAAGACAAGGAATAGTGAGTCTCCTATGATTAAATAAAGTAATTATATCATTTTAATCTAAACCTTATGTGATTAAATTTTAAGAACATCACTCATGACTCTATAAGTCATGAATTTAACTTATTTGGTAAATTATCGTATTTCACTATTCATAAAAAACTCAAGTATTTCAGAAAAACTCACAAATTCACCCTTAAAAATTTTCAACATGAAGAATAAAAAAATGAACTCCATTATTTAAAAACTAATTTTATAAATATGATTAATTGAATTTTTAATTCAAATCCTAATTCACATGAAAAATACAGATTTTAAAATTAAAACTGATTTCATAATGCTTTCAAAAATTACATAAAGTCTTATAAAATTATCTTAAAACCAGAAGAAATAGAATTTTTAATTTATGAAAACATTCTAAAAATAGATTTTATTTTAAATTAATTAATTAATTCTAATTAGTTGTTTATGTCTTACTAAAATACCAATTCTTTTACTATGGTCAAACTATCACTTATAAGATGACTTTTTTTTATTTAATCATTCATGTGTAAGGTTAATATTCTTTTGGAGGATTTACTTTTCATAGGGGTTGTGTAATGCCCCGCCCATACCTCATTTTCTTGAGGAGGTGGTAAGGGATATATGGCCTTAAGAGAAGTTCCCATGGCACCAAAGGCTAGTAATAAATGCCGAGGGCTTCAAGAACAAATTGGGGAACAATTTTTCCTCAAGAAAAACCCAAACAAACCATCCACTAACAACCACTATATGATGCATGTAAATAAAGCATTCAAGCATGTATTTCCAAAATATAACCAAGTTGTTCCACAATACAACCCAAAACTAATACAATCCAACATGATATCATAGTACTATGCGTAATACTAAACAAGAGACCCAAAATGACCAAGACACACTCCACAACTCCACCCCAAGCTCCACACTCCAAGAACCACCACATCTCCCAAGCATCACCATGAACCACTAGCAATGAGATGTTTTACCTTTAACTATATCCCAGAATACAAAATATGAAAAATTACAAATGTGGCAAAGCAGGGGGTGAGTACTAATACTCAGTAGGTTTTCCCCAAATGAATTCCCTACTCATGCTACTAGGATAGAAAAGTTAGTCACATTTATATAAAACTATTTATATAAAAAAATTTCCAAAATAGTTTATATAAAACAGTTTCTCAAAAACAGTTTATCACTAAATATATATAATTTTCAAAACTATTCATTACCACATTCATACAAGTTCAATTGAAACCAATTTTCTCAGCAAGTTATTTTTCCAGAAAAATAACTAAACAAGCTTTAGAACCATTTCACAACATCCCTTTTTGGAATACCCAAACATTCCACAAACCCATGAAACCAACCATGCATGCTACGTTATGGCAGTTCCACACTCATAAGAGGTTTCTCATCAATATACCAAGTCATCACAAGTTAATTATTTCCCATGTTCCATTAACCTTTTGGCACTGAGCACAAGGTCATATTTCAACTAAACCCCGTGTATGAGATTCCCATGTTCCATTAAACCTTCGGCACCGAGCACAAGGTCATATTTCAACAAAGCTCTGTATATAAAACATGAACACACACCACACATTACCAAAAATCATGATAAAACACACCTTCCAATAAAAAACATTTTATTGAAAACCATTTCCATCAAAACCATTTCAATTCCAAACCATCTCAATGTCAACCCATTTCAATAAAACACAATTTTTATTGAAAACCAAAGAACAAAAAACATCAAAGAAATATTTAACTTCAATAAAACATCCCTCTTTTGTTGAAAACATCTAATCCCAATAATGTTCCACAATTCCAAAAAACACCCATTTTAAAATCTCTATTTTAAAATTAATAACCAAAGCACTCATTCTAAACCCCCAATTTTTACAGATTTCACAACCATTACTCAAGAAGGTTTACAAAAAGTGTTCAAAAAACATATCATAATCAAATAAACAACAAACATTCAATTTTAAATCATGAAAATCAGTTATACTAAGTGGAGTCAATAAAGAAGCCTCCTACCTCAAAGGTTTTGACGAAAACCACACTAAACGAAGAACGCACAAGAAAACTGGGTTGATTCTTAAAAAACTCTTTAGATCTATTTTCCTAGAAACTATAAGACCAAATCTCATCATATTTGGAATCCACACACTTAGATCTACCCATGACGGGTATAGATCTAAGAAACCAAGAGAAAAGGAGAAGTAGATCCAAGTAGATCTATGGAACCGAACAAGAACGAAGCAGAATGATCATATACCACACGAATCGAGCTTCGATTTGCCTAAGGAAGCCTTTGGGTCACCTCCAAAACACTTGGGAGAGGTTCTCCTATCCTCTAAGGAGAGTGATATGAAGTTATGTCTTCTTAGGAGGAAAAATGAGCCATTTAGACTGGTTTGAGGAGGAGGTGAAGGTTACTTGGCCTTAAGTGTCGTTCCCAAGGTGCCAAAGGCTAGCAATAAATGCCGAGGGATTCGAGAAAAAATTGGGGAACAATTTTCCCTTAAGAAAAACCCAACCAAACCATCCACTAACAACCACTATATGATGCATGTCAATAAAACATTCCAGCTTGTATTCCCAAAAGGCAACCAAGTTGTTCCAGAATACAACCCAAAACCAATACAATCCAACTTGATATTAGGGTACTACACGAAATACTAAACAAGAGACCCAAAATAACCAACACACACTCCATTAATCCACCCTAAGCTCCACACTCCAAGCACTACCACATCTCCCAAACATCACCATGAACCACTAGCAATGAGATGTTTTACCTTTACCTGTATCCCGGAATACTAAATATGCAAAATCACCAAAGTGACAAAGCGGGGGGTGAGTACTAATACTCAACAGGTTTTCCCCAAATGAATTTCCTACTCATTTCACTAGGATAGAAATGTTAGTCACATTTATATAAAACAGTTTATATTAAACAATTTAACAAAATATTTTATATAAAACTATTTCTCAAATACAGTTTATAACTATATATAAACAAGTTTCCAAATCATTAATTACCAAAATCATACAAGTGCAATTGAAACTAATTTTCCAGGCAAGTTATTTTTCCAAAAAATAACTAAACAATATTTAGAACCATTTCACAACATCCCTTTTTGGCATACCCAAACCTTCCAAAAACACATGCAACCAACCATGCATGCTACGTTATGATAGTTCCATACTCATGAGCAGTTTCTCATTGATATACCAAGTCATCACAAGGTAATTATTTCCCATGTTCCATTAACCCTTTGGAACTGAGATCAAGGTCATATTTCAACCAAGCCCCATGTATGAGATTCCAATGTTCCATTAAACCTTTGGCACCGAGCACACATCATATTTCAACCAATCCCTGTATATACAACATGAACACAGACCAAAAAGTCCCAATGATCATGCCAAAACACACCTTTCAATAAAACACATTTTATTGAAAACCATTTTCATCAAAACGATTTCAATTCCGAACCATCTCAATGTCAACCAATTTCAATAAAACACCATTTTTATTGAAAACCAAAGCACAACCAATTTCAAAGCAATATTTTACTTCAATAGAACTTTCCCATTTTATTGAAAACATCTAATCCCAATCATGTGCCAAAATTCTAGAAAATCCCCTTTTTAAAATCTCCTTTTTAAAATTAAGAACTGAAGCACTCATTCAAAATCCCCAATTTTTATAGATTTCACAACCATTACTCAAGAAGGTTTCCAACAAGTGTTAAATGAACAAATAACAATCAAATCAACACCAAACATTTAATTTGAAATAATTCCAATCAGTTCTACTAAGTGTAGTCAATAAATAAGCCTCTTACCTCGAAGGTTTTGATGAAAACCACAATGAACGAAGAACACACAAGAAAACCAGGTTTATTCTTCAAAAACCCTCCTTAGATATATTTTCCTTGTAATAAAAATACCAAATCTCATCATATTTGGCATCCAAACACTTATATCTACCCATGATGGAAATAGATCTAAGAAACCAAGAAAAAAAGAGAATTAGATCTAAGTATATCTAAGGAACCGAACAAGAACAAAGCAGAACGATCACATACAACCCAAATCTGGCTTCGATTATCTAAGGCAAGCTGTCAGGTCACCTCCAAAATGCTTGGGAGAGGTTCTCCTACCTTCAAGGGAGAGTGATCCCGAGTTATGGCCACTTAGGAAAAAAACAAGCCATTTAGAGGCAAAAACGTGTGAGATCCACTTTTATAGGATCTCATTTAAGTTCCCACATGGTTATATTGCACAGTTTGACAAACCATGAACTAACTATGCGTTATCCACTACCTCAGCAGACCCTCCCATGGCTTCCTCACATGGTCTCCTGAACCGTTCTCTAACCATGTGGAAGCCACTGCCTGAAATTGCCAACTATGCATGGTTTGGCCGCACAGTTTAGAAAACCCATGCGTCGCCTGTGCGACTTCCCCTTTTCCTCAAAACATCATTCCGAGCTCTCTCGACTCTCTCATTCATCACCGTTGACTTTAAAAACATTAAAAGAATTAAGTAAGGGTTACATACCAGAAACTAGGGGTACTACAGGTTCGTTACTATTCATAATGGTAGGTTACTATTCACCAAAAATTTTATTGGTGCTATCAAACTCCAAACAACTTACTGATCGTAACCATGTATGTTAGATTTTTGAAATTCAAAACACTAAAGTGAAAAATTTATGTTTAAAGGTCAGATAGTAGTTAATTTGACAATGATATGGTATTGTGTTTCATAATTTTGGTTATACTTTAAGGCATTATTATAAGAAGGGAATTCCATTGATAAAACTATGGGTCGTTACATTCTTCCCCCCTTATGAAATTTCACTCTCGAAATTTCATTTTACATAAACAGATGAGGGTATTTATCCCTAATCGCCTCTTCCAGTTCTCAAGTTACTTATTTAAACTTATGGTTACTCTAAAAAACATTGACATGATGGGTTGTCTTGTTGGGTATAATGTTATCTCTCTGGTCCAGAATCTTTAATGGTTGCTCCTCATAAGAGAGATTATCTTCTAGTTGTACCACCTATGATTTCAGTACATGTGAGGGATCTGGTATGCACTTCTTTAGGAGTGATACATGAAATACATCATGGACTTCAGCCATATTCAGTTTAAGTTCAATCCGATAGGTGACAGATCCTATGCAGTCAAGGATAACAAAGGGGCCAATGTACCTTGGCCTTAAATTTCCTTTATTTTCAAATCGCATGACTCTCTTCCATGATGATATTCAAAAGAAGAATTTATCTCCAACATCGAACTCCAAGTTCCTTCGACGGTTGTCAGTATGGCTATTTTCAACTCTAATAAGCTTTGATATGTATCTGGATGACTTGAACTTTCTCTACCATATATTTCACAACATCGGTTCTAAGTAGATTTCTTTCTATAGCTTCACCCCAATAGGTTGGAGTTCTACATCACTTTCCATACAAAGATTTATATGCAGCCATATGAATACTCGAGTGGAAGCTATTATTGTATAAGAACTCAACCAATGAGAGATGTTGATCCCATCCACCTATGAATTATTTAGACCATGCTCTTAACACATCTTCAAGTGTCTGAATAGTTTTTGCAGATTAGCCATCAGTTGGGGGGTGATAGGCCATGCCAAAATTTAATCCAGCACTCAAATCATACTGAATCCTCCTCTAGAATTTAGATATGAACCTTGGATCATGATGAAAGATAATAAATAGTGTAAAACCATGCAGTCTCAGCACTTCCTTCACATATATCATTGCAAGTTGTTCAAGCATGAGATCTTCCCAAATAGCAATAAAATGGGATGTCTTGGTGAGTCGGTCAACAACAACCCATATTGCATTATTTCCCTAGGAAGTCTTTAGGAGACTCATGAAAAATCCATAGTGACATTATCCCATTCACACAAGGGTGTCAGCAATGGTTGCATCACCCCTTCAGACATTTTTCACAGTGCTTTTACTTGCTAACATACCAAGCACCTTGATATATATTCCACAATCTCTTTATTCATGTTGCACCACCAGAAGTGTTCTTAGAGATCACGATAAAAATTGGTACTACCGGGATGGATAGAGAATTTTGAGCTATATGCATTATCGAATAGATCATTCACTATCCCAGGTGATGAAGGCACACACAGTCATGTTCCAAACCGAATCACACCATCATCATCAATATGGAACTCGTGCAGCTTCCCTTCCATTACTGCATTCACATTCTTTTGTAACTCTAGATCATCCCTTTGTGCCTCATTAATCATCTCTTTGAATGATGGTTGCACAATAATTTTGTCAAGGTAGGATGTATCATCTTCCCTTATGATTAACAAATATATCTTTTTATATCCAATAAAATAGGGTCTTTCTCAATCCGCATCTTGGATAGAGTAGCATGTTCTTTTTTTATTAGAACATCAACTATCTTGTTTATCTTTTTAGGATGATAGTGAATAGAGTAGTCATAATCCTTATTTATCTCTAACCATCTTCTTTGACGCATGTTGAGATCCTTTTTTTGTGAATATATACTTTAGGCTCCTATGGTCAGTGTATATGTCACACTTCTCACCATAAAGGTAGTGCCTCCATATTTTCAAGGAAAAAATCAAGGCTTCCAACTCTAGATCAAGACTCGGGTAGTTTTTCTCATGGCTATTCAACTGTTGTGAGGTGTATGCAATCAAATTATCATTTTACAAGAGTACACAACCCAAGAATTTCTTTGAAGCATCTCTTTATGTCACAAAAATTTCTCCACTTTCGGTCATGTGAGTACAGGTGCAGTGATCAACCTTCTATTTAGCTCTTTGAATCTTCCCTTAAATTATTCCATCCAGACATACATTACCCCCATCCCTGTTAACTTATCTAGAAGGCTTGAAAATCTTGAGAAATGTATCACAAAACGTCATTAGTACCCAGCTAAACAAAGAAAAATACAGATTTCTATGACACTAGAGGGTCTGGGCCATTCCTCACTCGCCTTTTTTAAGGGTCCAAAAAAATACCAACAATTGTGATCACACTTCAAAATAATGTGACATACTTCATCCAAATGTCACACTTTATTAACTTGGAATATAACTTATCCTTTATCAATGTCACCAACACAAGTCTTAGATGTTCTTCGTCTCACTACTTACTCTTTGAGTTGATGAGAATATAATTGATAAAAACTACCACAAATTTTTTGAGTTAATGTATAAAGGATTTATTCATCAAATACATGATGATTTTGGGGGAATTAGTAAGTCTAAGGGGAATCAATAGAAACTTATAGTTCGCATACCTTGTACGAAAGGAATTCTTCTGGATGTCTTCCTTCTTCACCTTTAGTTGATGATATCCAGAATGACAAAAAACCTTTGAGAAGTATTGAGATCCTCTTAACTGATGAAACAAGTCATCAATCATTGGTAGATGATAGTTGTTCTTTATGGTGATATTTTTGGGTTCTCTATAATAGATACACAACCACATTGTTCCATCTTTCTGCTTCACAAAGAGAACTGGTGCACCCCAAGGTGATGCACTATGGTGTATGAACCCTTTTTCCAAGTTATTTTACAACTTCTTCTTTAACTGCTCCAGTTTGATAGGATCCATCCTATAGGAACACTTTGAGATAGGATTAGCTCCTGATATGAGTTATATTGAGAACTCTACCTCATGTTCTGGGGGAAGTACAGGTAACTCATTGGGAAATACATCACTATATTCCTTCATGATGGGAATCTCCACAAGGTTGGAACTTTCCTTTAACTCAACCATTTGGGTGAGGTATGCATCTTCATTGGGAATCAACACCCACACCTTTGAAGGATTTTTCAAAGTAGATTCATGATATTCCTTGAATTTGTAGAGGAGCATGGGATGGTTTGGAATACGAAAAGACATTTACTTTTCCTGACAGTTGATTTGTGATCTATATAACGAGAGCCATTCCATTCCAATTATAGCATTGAAATCCACCAAAGAAAGTATTATGAGATTTGCTGAAAAATATCCCACATATGCCAATAAGAGAAGAGTCAAAAACTTTAGTTTCAATGATTTCACGACTTTGTTTTTTTATAGATATCGCTACTTCAAGGTTTTTGGGATTTAATTCTATAGTTCTAGAAAAATTGTAAGATATAAAGGAATGCGTAGAACCAAAATCAAATAATAATTTTTCCATTCTTGATTGAATAGGAAGTGTACCATGTATGACTTCATTATCTTGATCCACTTCCACAGTAGTGATGGCATAATCCTTCCCTTGTTGCTTTGGCTTTTATGGCTGCTGATGCTGATTACCCTCAAGAACATGAGGTTTAGTGCACTTTCTTGCATAGTACCCTTTCTTCCTACAATAATAGGATTGAACCATGGCATGGGATCCATTTTAATCCGCTAATTTCTCCATCTTTATCCTGTCTTTTCGACACTCTTAATCATGGTGTCCTTATTTTTTACACTTAAAGAATTTCCCCATCCCTTTTAGGCAGTTCCTATGATGCAACATCCCACATTTTTGGAATGTGGGTAGTTGAGTTTTCTTCCCACCTTTATCATTAGATCCTCCGGATTGAAACTCCATATTTTTTTTCTTTTCAGCAAAACAATGACACCATTCCCAAAATTCTAACTCCACTTTTAGATAATACCAAAAAACATCTTCATAACTCCCAAAGTCTCGAATAACAAGAGCCTTTCAAAGGTGTGGTTTTAATCTACTAAAGAATCTATCAATTTTTCTATCATTTTTGATAAAAAAACTAGAATCCTACATTGCAGGACTTGTGAAATTCGATTCGTAGGTCATGACAGATTCCCCTAACTTTTTCTTGATATCTATGAATTATCTCTCCATATTCATATGAAGATTTCACGGGAAATACCTATTAAGAAACACGATGTTAAATTCTTCCCATTCCATCTCTTCAATTTTGTCACCTAGCTTGGTTTTCTTAATCAAATACCACCAATGATCAACCTCCCCTTCTAGACGATAAATGGATAGTCTCACCTTATCTATCTCAGAACAGTGAAGCCCAAAAAATATCTTATTCATGGATTAGGCCCACTGTTCTACAACTAGTGGATTGGAAGATCCATTAAACATCGGTGGTCGTTGCTGCATAAAAATTTCGAAAGTCGGTTCTTCTCTCTTTTGTGAAGGAGGACGTTACAAATTATTCTGGTTATTGTTCATAACCTGATATATTTGGGTATGCATTGCCGTTAATTTTTGAACTCCACCTACCAAAGTAATCAGGATTTCATTCGAGAAATCGTTTCATTGGCCCTTACAAAGGTTGTTGGCCTCGTTTCTCCTGGTTCCCACCATTTTCTAAAATGGAAAAGGTTAGAACAAAACATATTCAACAATTCATGAAAAAACTTCTTAATCATTTATTAAAATTACACTAAAAGCCTAATTTATGGGACCCCTATGTAAAACTTCTTGAGTTTATATTTTTACTTAGTATCATACAAGAGTATTTCTCTAGGGTTCACTAATTCTAATTCCCAAATTAATTAAACCTTGCCTTTGATATCAACTATATCTTCCCTACCTTTAATCACATTACTATTACATAATTATAAAGATAAAAACATAATATTATTATACCCTAAGTATCCATAGGTTTAGTATCTTGGGAAAACTTGGAGAAAACATATGGCATCCCACCTTTTTACTACATAACTTTTCATTACATTTTACAAATAGAGGATCTTTAAATTCTTGTTTCTTGGAAATCAGGAACATAAACCATGAAAACATAGAACATTATTCAAATAAACTTATAGGGATTCATCATAATTTCTTCCTAAGTACAATTATTTCATCTCATAACCTAGAGACATACATAAAAGGAAAGGGTGATCAGAAGGCCTAGTATGGAAAATAAGGGAATCCGTTTACTTGTGAAATCAATAAGAACATGATAAAGAAACATAAAGACATGAGGAATGAATGTAGAGGAATTTAATAATGAAAATAACTTTAATAATAACTTGAATATGTGTCTACAATATTTAATTGATACATTCATGAACATATCACCAAGTTTCATTCTCGAGGTTTCATAAAAATTACCATTATTATTCACCAAGGTATCATGAAACTTGTCGTCTCTAGAGATTAAATTTTTTACCCAATGGACTGGAGTGCTATAATGGCACACCCTTAATGTTTATTTGTATTCATGTGATCCACTTATATAATATTCAAACATTTCATAAATACCCCATAGAGAATAAAATAAATGGGTTTCATTTCAAAATCATGATGTTTTAAAAGTTCTTAAAAACACGATCGTTATTCAATTTATAACCCATGGAAAGGGAGTGAGGATTATATGTTTGTAAATTACAGAATCAAATAGATAAATTTTATTTATTTATAAATACCCCTGTAAATGAAAATATAATTGGGTATTCACATTAATAATACAAGATAATTTCTTGAGAAAAAGAGGGAGATTTTGAGACGAACATTTTGCAGCATAACATCTATATAACCTAGTTTTAGAAAACATTGAAAAGAGAGGGGACAAGAGTCACCTACTCATAAATAAATAATAATATAGTATGGGTACAGAATAAAATGAAATAAGATTATAGTATTTATATTTTATGGAAATACCATATGAAAATGAAACTCGAAGGAAAAGAGAATATGCGATTTCTTTTATGAAAATTCGGCAGCCTAACGACGCCACTTAAAAATTCAGAAAATAAATTAATGAGAGAATAAGGGGTATATAATAATTTAAACTTGAAATGTATAGTAATAAGAATATATAATAACATACCCCCACATAAGAAGATAGAAACTGGAAGACATAACATTGAAGAAATAATGACTAAATGAGGAGAGTGGAAGGTTCCCTTACCTTGAAGAGTACCTTCAAAATCTTGATGATTGGGACCTTGGGGGATTGAGGGAACCTTGGGAGTACTACTTGGGAGGTACAAATACCATAGCTTCATTGAGGAGTATTTTGGAATTAAATGAATGAGGAAATGGCTTGGTATTTATAGGAAAATGAGGGAATATTTAATTAATTTCCAAGGGACACCTCATGAGTGGTATTTGCAAAACCCTGGGCTTGCCTAGGGTATTTTCCCATGGTATTGTACACTTAGGACACATCATAACATATATTACTATTCAAATGTCGACCAAATTTATAACATCATGATTACATCATCAATGATGTCATTAAACACCCAAAACTCAAAACTGTATTTTTACTATTCATAAAAAATTCAACTGTTTCAGAAAAATCCCAAAAATTCACCCTAACCTAATATCAATGATATAAATTAAAAAATGAACCCCATTTTAAGAAAATAATTTTTTAAATAGTTTTAAATTAATTTTTAAATAAAATCATTATTTATTCCAAAAAACAACTCTAAAACTATAACTTGTTTTGTAACACCTTGAAAAAGTAATCAAGATACCATAAAATTATCGTATAACTATAAGACAATAAAGTAAAAATTTATGATTAAAATTTATGAAAATAAATTTTCATTTTAAATTATTAAATTAATTATGAAATTGTAAATAAAATATTTATGTCCTACAAAAATATCAAAACTTATACTATGATCGTTTTTTAACTTTTAAGATGTCTAAATTGCACTTATACATTAATGGGTGAAGTTTTTATTTTTTTTGAAAATTTACTATTCATTACTATTCAAAAGGGTATTTTACTATTTATAATTTACTATTCACCAAAAATCATGTTGATCTTATTAGAATCTAAATTTCTTACAGATCACAATTATAAAAGACCATTTTTTGAAAATCATTTCACATTATTTATTAATTGAAGTATAAAAAATATTTTAAAATACCCCTTTTTCAAAAATTCATCAATAATATGGAACTTCATCCTATATTTATCTGGATATTTTAAAATCACAAATTTTACCATAATAAGAAATAACAATTTTATTTATACTAAGGGATTACAAAAAAGTATCTAAGGCCTCATAACATAGCCCCTTATAATACCTGCATAGGACCTAATTGTAAGGTGTGTTATGGTGATATAATCTTTGGGCGGCTCGAACAACATTACCTGAGTGGTGATTTCTATCAGCTTGAACTTCTCCCTTATGCCATTCCATTCAAGCTTCACATGTTGAGCTTAACTTGGGCTTGGTCCAGGGAAAATCCCAAAGATGCTACCTCCTTCCCAAGCTCTGACAGATGGGCTTCGTACGACCCGAGTCTATTGGATGAGGGCATCGACTCTTCTTTCTATATTAATTAACCAAAATCACTTGTATTTATAAACAATAATTGTAACATAAAGAGTTTAGTTTTTAATGGTCATATAATATTCAAAACACAACTGTCTCATTTAATTATACGCATATCATTAATTAAAGTATATAGTTTCTTCGCAATCGTGGTTCCTCCACTACACCTTAACAAGGTGGGTAGTATTGTTGTGTAGAACCTTGTCTCTATAATCCAAGATCTCCACCGCCAGCTCCTCAAAATAGAGGTTATGTTCCAGTTTTACCACCCCAAGATTTAGAAGATGTGTAGGGTTAGGTATGTACTTTCTCAATAGGGATACATGGAAGACATCATGAACTTGTGCTATATTTGGAGGAAGTGCAAACCAATAGGCCACTGCTCCTACGCGATCAATGATTTCATAGGTGCCAATGTACCCTGAACTGAGCTTTCCTTTCTTACCAAACCTCATGAATCTCTTCGAAGGTGAAATTCGAAGAAAGGAATTTTCACTAACATCAAACTTCAAATCCCTTCGACGGTTGTCGGTATTCCTCTTTTGATGACTACGAGCAGCCTTAATGTGTTACTAGATGGCATGGAAATTTTATGTCTTATCAAGTACATGATTAGGCCCAAAAAACTTTCCCAAACCAAATTCATGCCAACAAGTAAGAGTTCTAAATCACTTACCATATAGAGCTTCATAGGGTGCCATTTAAATGATTGAGTGGAAGCTGTTATTGTAAGGGAACTCAAATAAAGGGAGATGTTTATCCCATCCAAATTTAAATTCCATTGAGCATGTTCTCAGAATATCCTTGAGTGTTTGAATAGTCCTTTTAGATTGTCCATCCATTTGGGGGAGACAAGCCGTACTGAAATTCATTTTAGTGCCCAGAGAATGTGGAATACTTCTCCAGAATTTTGATGTGAACCTTGTATCACGATCAGATATGATAGTAAGTTGAACTCCATGCATCTTTACCACTTAATTCATGTAAATCATGGAAATTTGATCAAGAGAGAAATATTCACAAATAGATATAAAATGGGAAGTCTTGGTGAGATGACCCACATTAACCCATATCACATTGTTTCATTTGGAAGTTCTCGGGAGACCAGTGATGAAGTCCTTAGTGATATTGTACCACTTCCATGCTGGTATGGGTAGTGGTTGTAATAACCATTTAAACTGTTTTCTCTCTTCCTTTACTTGATGACATACCAGGAACCTTGAAATGTAGTCAACAATGTCCATTTTCATATAATCCCACCAATAATAATCACGAAGGTCCCTATACATTTTTCTGCTTCCAGGATGTATAGAGAAAGTAAAGTTATGAGCTTCATCCATCAGATCCTTCTTTATTTATAGAATAGATGGAACACATAGTCTTGTATGAAATTTTAGTACACCTTCTTGATCAATATTGAACTCAGGAAAGTTCCCATCCTTCAAAACCTCATACTTCTTCTATAACAAATGATCCTTTTTCTAATATTTCTTGATCTTCTCTAGTAATTAAAGTTGAGAAATCATTTTGGTTAGGGTTAAGGATGTCGCTTCACTTATAATTCCCATTTCTAGATTTATTAGTTCATTGATCAAAGGATCTCTTTGAATCCGCATCATGTAAAGAACAAGTGAGTATTTCTTACTTAATGTAGCAATGACTATGTCTGCTCTTTTGGGATGATAATGAATTAAACAATCATAGTCTTTGAGAAGTTCCAACCATCTCCTTTATCTCATGTTTAATTCATTTTTTTGTTAAAATATAATTCAAACATTGACGGTCTGTGTATATATCAAATTTATCCCCATAAAGATAGTGCCTCCATATATTTAGAGAAAAATTGACTGCAACCAACTCCAGATCATGCGTATGATAGTTATGCTCATGAGCCTTCAATTGTCGAGATGCATAAGCAATGAATTTTTCATTTTTCATGAGGACACACCCAAGCCCTTTCAGAGATTCATCACTAAAAATAACGAATCCTTCCCCACATGAGGGTAGAGTTAACATGAGTGTAGTAACCAATATCTTCTTCAGCTCTAGGAAGCTTTCCTCACACTCCTTTGTCTTGATTAACTTGACCCGTTTTCGAGTTAACTTGGTTATTGGATTAAAAGTCATGAAAAGTCTTACAAAAACCTCCTATAATATCCCACCAGTCCAAGGAAACAAGGAATCTCAGTTATTGTTGTAGGCTGAGGCCACTTCTCTACAACTTTTTTCTATGCAGGGTTAAATGTGATTCCTTTATTTATTACAATGTACCCTAAGAAAGGAACTTTTTGCAACTAGAATTCACATTTTCTGAACTTCCCAAAAGAATATCCTTTTGTAGAGATTAAAAAATAACTCTTAGATGATCCTCATGCTCCTCATGAATTTTGGAATATATCAGAATATCATCAATAAAAACTACCACAAAGTTATCAAGGCAGTCTTTAAAGACTCTATTAATCAAATCCATAAAAATAACATGTGAATTAGTCAGTCTAAAGGGTATATAAAAAAAACTCATAATTCCCATATCTTGATCGGAAGTTAGTTTTTGTAATATATTCTTTCTTACCATCAATTGATGATAACCAAATCAAAGATCAATCTTAGAGAAGAATTGATCCCCCCGATGTTGTTCAAATAAGTCATCAATTCGTGGAAGAGGGTATTTGTTCTTCTCTGTGATCCCATTCAATTCTATATAATCAATGCGTAGATGTATTTATCCGTCATTCTTCTTCACAAAGAGAACATGTGCTCCCCAAGGAGACACACTCGTCCAGATAAAACCCTTCTCCAAAAGATCATGGAGTAGTTTATTTAACTCCTCCCGCTCCACATTTTTGATCCTATAAGGGGTATTTAATATTGGATGGGATTCATGTACAAGTTCAATGTAGAAATCTACCTCTTGTTACAAGGGAGGTCTGGAAACTCCTTAGAAACTATGTCAACATATTCCTAGACAATGGGGACATTTTATATCCTCAAACTCTCATTTCCCTTTTCTTCTTCTTCACTGATCAACTCTATAAAGAAAGATATAGGAGGTTATTCTAGACAAATATCAGGTTGAGATATTTCTCCTTGGAAGATAATGGTAGGTTTTCCATTCAAGACTACCATGATATCCATGCTTCTGCATTTGATCTTAGCATTATACTTTGACAGCCAGTCCATCCCTAGTATAATGTCGAATTCCAGCATGGGAATAACTACTAGATTTATAATAAGATTGTTCTCACTAAAGTATATAATAGAGTTTCTAATCACTGATGATGCATGGATAATCCTACTAGGAGTCTTGACTGATAACTCTACTTTTAGAAAATTGGGGGTTGGTTCTAAATTTATTACAAACATGGAGGAAATAAAGGAATGCGTAGAACCAGAATCCAACAAAGTATTTGCTAGTTTGAGAGAACAACAAGAGTACCTGCCACCACATTATTTGGAACTTTAACTTCACACATAGTAATAGAAAAATCACGACCTTGATCACTTGGCCTTTGCTGAGGCAATGGTGACTCCCCTCCACTGCCCTCAGATTTGGATAGTGATTGGCAAAGTGCCCAAGTTTTCCACACTTATAGAATTGGACATCAGGTAGGTCATGCACCATCTTCCCTTTATTTCTAGTGTTGTGAATTTGTGGCTTCACCTCACACTAAAAATTCCGTGCAATGTGGCCATCTCTACCACACATGTATCACTTCCCGCTTCTGATCAGGCAGTTCCCCGAATACGTTTTCCCATATTTATTACATGTGGGACATTTTACTTTCTTTCCACCTCTTCCCTGATCGAAGCTCCTCCCTAAGCATGGTTCCATTGATATTTTCTTATCATTGGATTTATGAATACCATTGCATCTTACCAAACTCCGGTTCAAATTTCTTCACACATAACACAATCTCTTCATAGCTATCATAATCTCAGTTGGCTAGATTCATCAGTTGATGTGGTGTCAATCCACTGAAGAATCTGTCATCCTTACCATTTGGATCCATGAAAAATCTAGAGGTGTAATGTGAAAGCCTTGTGAAGATCATCTCGTATCTTCCAAATGATTCATTCTTCTTCTAATTCAACTCTAGAATCTCTTTCTCAATTCATGTTCTCATCGATTGAGGGACATACTTATTGAAGAAGATCCCTTTGAACTCTTCCCACTCCATAGCTTCAACCTCCACTATTGGACTCATATTTTTAATCAGTTTCCACCATTGATCAGCTTCTCCCTATAAGATATTGACAGCTAGGGTGACCTTCTCTTGCTCTGAATAGCGGAGCACATAAAATATCTTCTCTATAGAGCTTATCCACTATCCAGCAATCAATGGGTCAGTCGATCCACTGAAGGTTGGTGGTCGTTGATTCATAAAGGACTCAATAGAAATTTTTCCCTACATGGTGAGATCGATCACTCCACTTGATTCAAGTTATTTCCCATAACTTTAGTTAGTTGGTTTATCATCCGTATTAAAGTTTCCATTCATGCTTCTATCGGAGGTCCATCAGCACATGGTCCATTGCGGTCACCATTTGCACGATTCCTCCTATTTCCCACCATTTTCTTAATGAATAAAACCATAGTGAGAAACTTATTTGATTTATGAATCTTATAACTATAAAGGATTTTATGTCTTAAAACTTCATGCTTTAAACAATTAGATTTTTCTATAAATCCTTCATAACGATTCATAAAAAGCTTATGATTAACCAAAAATATACCCTGGGAGTGTCGTAACTAAGAGTGAAGCATGAACCATTATCGTATACCAAGATACCATGGGTCAAGCTTGAAACTCCTTTTCAAAGTTTTCTCTCTAGGTACATCTGTGCCAGAGCCGCCTCTACCTACTCGTATCTAGACAGGGATGTATTTGCTTGATAAAACACTTACTCAATACCCACCAAAATATTTTGAAGCTTTTCTATACGTATAATTTTCTATAGGGTTCTTTATATAGTTTTCAAATCTTAATTTCCATAAATAACTAAACTTTCTGTTGATACAAACTATGGAACCCCGCCTTTTTTATTACATAACTTTTCATTACATTTTACAAACATAGGATCTTTAAAGTCTTGTGTCTTAGAAATCAGGAACATAAAATATGAAAACATAAAACATTATTCTAATCCACTTATAGGGATTTATCATAATTTTTTACTAAGTAAAATTATTTCATCTCATAACCTAGAGACATACATCAAAGGAATGGGTTAGCAGAAGGCCCAGTAAGGAAAACAAGGGAATCAGTTTACTTGTGAAATCAATAAGAACATGATAAAAACCATAAAGACATGAGAAATAGAAGTATAAGATTTTCATAATGAAAATATCTTTAATCATAACTTTAATATGTGGCTAAAAATTTAATTTAGACATTCATTAACATATCACCAAGTTTTATCCCCAACGTGTCATAAAACATACCAAGGTTATTTACCAAGGTATCATGAAACTTGTCATCTCTAGAGATGGAATTATTTACCCAATGCATTGGAGTGATATCAGGGAAAACCATTAATATGTATTTGTTTTAATTTTATCCACTTGGATCATATTCAAACATTTCATAAATAACCCATATAGAATAAATGAAATGGGTTTCATTTCAAAATCGTGACACTTGAAAAGTTCTTAAAAACTTGATCGTTATGTCATTTATTACCCATCGAAAGGGACCGAGGGTTATATGTATGTAAATTCTAGAATATAATAGGTAAAATTTATATATTGATAAATACCCATGGAAATTAAAATAGAATTGGGTTTTCACATAAACAATACAAGATAATTTCTAGAGAAAAAGAGAGAGATTTTGAGATGAAAATTTTCCAACATAACGACTATATAACATGGTTTTAGAAAACATTGAAAAGAGTGGGGACAATATTCACCCACTCATAAATGAATCATACTATATAATGGGTACAGAATAAAAAGAAATAAGATCATGGTATGTATATTTCAAGGAAATACTATATGAAAAAGAAACTTGAAGGAAAAGAGAAGATGTGATTTCTTTTATGAAAATTCAGTAGCCTAACAACGTCACTTAAAAATTCATAAAATAAATTGATAACAGAAGAAAGGGTCTCTCATAATATGGACATGAAACGGATAGTAATAATAATATATAAGAACATACCCCCACATAATAAGATGGAAACTAGAAGAAATAACTTAAAAGAAATCCTGGTTAAAAGAGGAGGGTGGAAGGTTCCCTTACCTTGAAGAGTTACTTCGAAAGCTTGATGGTTGGGACCTTGGGGGCCTGAGGGAAACATTAGAGGACTTATTGGGAGGTAAAGATACTAGAGCTTTATTGAGGAGGATTTTGGAATAAAATTAATGTGGGAATGACTTGGTATTTATAGGAAAAGTGAGGTAATATTTAATTAATTTCCAAGGGACACCTCATCGGTGGTATTTGCAAAACCACAGTCTTAACCTTTGTATTTTCCCATGGTATTGTCCACAGGGGACCCCTCATAACATATCATATTATTCGCAAGTCGAACAGATTTATTACATCATCAATGAAGTCATTAAACAACCGAAACTAAAAACTGTATTTTTACTATTCACCGTAAACTCAACTGTTTCAGAAAAATCCCAAAAATTCACCATAACCTATTATAAATTCTCTGAATTTAAAAAGGAACTCCATTTTATGAAAATAATTTTCTAAATATTTTTAATTTAATTTTTAAATAAAATAATTATTTATTCAAAAAAACAACTCTTAAACTATAACTTGTTTAGTAATACTTTGGAAAAGTAATCAAGGTCCCATAAAATTATTGTATAACCATAAGACAATAAAGTAATAATTTATGATTACATTTTATGAAAATAAATTTTCAGTTTAAATTATAAAATTAATTATAAAATTGTAAATAAAATATTTATATCATAAGGAAATATCAAAACTTATACTATGCTTATTTTTTCACTTTTAAGAGGCCTAAATTGTATTTATACATTCATAGGTGAAGCTTCAAATTTTTGGAAGATTTACTATTAATTACTATTCATAAGGGTAAGTTACTCATCATACATTATTATTCACTAAAAATTAAGTTGATCTTATTAGACTCTAAATTTATTACTGATCATAATTGTAAAAAACCACTTTTTGAAAATCATTTCAAATTATTAATTATTTAAAGTATAAAAAAATATTTTAAAATACCCCTTTTTCCAAAATTCATCAATAATATGAAAATTCATCTTACATTTATCTGGACATTTGAAAATCACAAATTTTTCCATAATAATAAAAAAAATTTATTTATACCAAGGGATTACAAAAAAGTATCTATGGCCTCGTTACATAGCCCCTTATAACACTTGCATAGAACCTAAGTGTAAGGTGTGCTATAGTGATAGAATCTTGGGGTGGCTTGGAAAATATTTCCTGAGTGGTGATTTCAATCATTTGGAACTTCTCCTTTAGGTGATTCTATTCAAGCATCACATGTTGAAGCTCAACTTGGGCTTTATCCAGAGAAAATCCTCGAGATGCTACCGTTTTCAAAAGCTCTGACAAATGGTCTTCATACGACCCTAGTGTACTAGATGAGTCCAAAAACTATTCTTTTCTATATTAATTAACCAAGATCACTTGTATTTATAAACAATAATTCTAATGTAAAGAGTTCATTTTCCAACATTTATATTGACCAACAGTCATATAACAGTCGAAACCCAACAGTCTCAATTAATTATATTCGATTAATTAATTAAAGGATATAGTTTTGTTGAGTATAAAATGAAATAACACACAAATTTAGGAAACAAATATTACTCCAGAGTTCAGGTCATTACATAACATAACATTTATAACATCAAACATAAACATTCATTTAATTCAATCTTTTTTGGGTTCTTATTGTCCCTTGAAACTCCATAGTACAAATAATCTCCTAATGATATACATCAAAAGGGGTGAGATAGAAGCCCAGTAAGAGTATAGATAAGAACAATAGATCATGGGTTGAGAATAACCATAACATAGACAAAGGATCATTAACAAGATAAGAAGAATTAACAAATGACTTGAAATGTGGCAATGCATAAAAATGAAACATCATGTCTTTGTGGTCATATACAAAAAATAGTTGTGAAAAATTATAGAATCATGTTCATGCATAATTTCCTTTTTACTAATGAGATTAATCACTTTAACCAATTCATTGGGGTGATGTATAATTCTGGACACACCCGTCACATTCAAACATTCATATTTTGACACACAATTCCGGGCACACCCGTCACCACCTAAAATTTCCATTATCATGAATGCCACATTAAAATATGTGTTGGTCAGAGTGGATACTAAAGAGAGGGGTGAATTGAGTTCCAATTAAAATTTTTGTTAAAAATATTTCTCTTAAAATCCCCCAATTTAAAAACAAGTTAAATAGTAGTGAATTTATATAGATTGTAAAAGTTCAATTAGATTATAAAAGACTGATTAAGTCTTAGTTAATTTAATTATAAGATTAAATGGAATTTGAAACTAACATATGGTTAAAAATAAGTATAAACACTTGCTAATTTAACTATCAAAGTAACTTTAAAAAATTTATATTTCAAAGTACTTAGAAAAGGAATATGAAATAAATAGTATACTTTAAACTTAAACTAAAATGCATAGCAGATGTAACCAAGAGGTTCAGTATCAAGACGAGACTTAGTCCTCTCAAAAAATTTATATAAATTTGATCCACACCCTGGATCTGGGTACACAACAGTGAAAACACTATCTAGGTACAAAGACCTCTTCCAAAGTTCTACGTGGGAAAGAAAAAAATAGCTCACAGGCTGTCCAGGTCTTACTTGACCTCTACCACTATGCACACTTGGACACAAGGGAGTTATAGAGTTTGAATGAGGATTTAGAAATCCTCCAGCTTAGCACAGGAGACAGTGTGTGTATGAAATATACAGAGTATACACACTGCTCGAAATGTAAATAAAAGAATCACTAAGAGATTAGATAAGTGTTTAGAATGCTCTAGTGATGTGAAGTGTAGCTCTAGACTCTTTTGATTAATCAGAAATGCCTCTGAGTCCTTCCCTGGTTTCAGTCTGAAAAATAGAGTGTCGTTTTCTTCCTTGGTTTTCAGGTTCAGCTTTTTCAGCTTGAGTGTATGAAGAGATCGTTGTAATGCTTCACTCCTTGACTAAGGTGCAGCTTGTGTTCTTCTTTAGAATGAATGGCTTGGTGTATATCCAGTTCTCTTCCAGTATGAATGTAGCTTTTTATTTTTGTTGTGAATACACTACTTCTCAATGCTATTCAGCCCTTGCCTTTTCACACCCTTCACGTGCCTTCTTTGTTTTTTATTACTGTTCAGTCTTTGTCCTTCCTTTTATAGCTTTCAGCTCCAGTAAAAAGAATGATTACCTTTTTCATGGGTACTAGGTACGGTTCCCTAACATGCCAATAACTATCATTAAGTAACATTAATTGAATTAAATACATCAAATATGACCATTGCATAATAAATAAATATTATTGAGAGTATAGAGTTTGACTGATCGGTCATTCATTAGTAGCCTTCTGTTGGTAGATGTGTAACGATGGACTGTGTTGCAGTGACCTTCTATCAGTCGCTCTTTGATCTTGTATCTGTAGCTCCTAGTATCGGTATCTCTTACTCTGTTTATCAGGAGCTCTATATACTGGTGACCCCTTCTATCGGTAGCTCTTGGTCTATTGGTAGCTCGCTTTTTATCGGTAGCTTCATAGTGGTAGACTTGCTTATATTGGTAGACTTACTCTATCGGTAACTCTAGTGTAATAGTAGCTTGTATCGGTAGACTTTTATTCTGTGCATATCGGTAGCTCTGTTCAGTTCTAGTGAAGTATATATCAGTAGACTTATGCATACCAGTAGACTGGTTCTATTGGTAGCTCAACTTCTGTCGGTAGCTGTCTGTATCGGTGGACTATTTCTATCGGTAGCTCTGTGTATCAGTGACCTTAGCTTATCGGTGACTATGTCTATAGGTAGAATAAGTACCGGTAGAACTGTATCAGTAGCTATAAGCATATCAGGGACTTAATACTTATCTGTTTTATGCAGAACATATCCTATTGAGTTAGAATTACTTCAAAACTCATATAAACATAGATAAACATTGATTAACATATTTCAAAGATTATTTTACTATTATTTTCAAATATAATGTCACAGATTGAATGAATTAGAATATAGATAAACATTAATTGTGATTATAAAAGTATGTGAAAGAATAATTGGGATTTTCAAAACAGGTGAGGTCAAAAATCTCCACCTTTTTTATAATAAAAACTTATGATATTATAGTCTCAAAATGATGAGTAATTATATCAGAGGATATATCATTAAATACAATTACAGCATAGAAAACAACACACTAGAGGTAAAAATTTAAGATGTGAAATGTGAAATGTATCAGAGGTAGAATTAAATGAAATGGTATCAAAGTTACAAGTTTCAAAACATAGTATCTCTCCCCCTTCTTCATAAAATATATTATTCCCAGACCATAGATATTAATCCCCCTCCTTTGTGATAATCAAAAAGTGGGAAACAATAACGAGAAAAGGAACAAAATAGGAAAGAGAAAGCCATTTGTATTTCATGTTGCAAAATGGTACAAGGAAAGAAAACAAAATACAATGTATTTATATTAAATATCTTAGCCACCTATTTAATCCACATCCTCAATTTGAGATTTTCCCTTGGGATTAGAAGAGGATTTAGGCTGTGTGGATGCAGGTGTAGGCTTAGGAACACTAGAAATGATCAAAAGAGGCTGAGCGACTGAAACGGTTCCTGGCCTATACTGAGTAGTTCTCTGAGTGATCATAGGAGTAAGGCTTCAGATGGCTTGGGCTAGAGTCATATGAACATGAGAAGCAGTAGAGGCAGAGGTAGGTAAATCTGGAGGTACAATCACTGGCCTAGCATCGACATGCAAGAAAGGCAAGAAGATATTTCTAAAATCCATAATTATTCCTCCTCCTCTCTCCGTAGTAGATATGAAATCATCATTGTTCTCTATGAATTTGTCCAAGGCTGGAGTCAGTTCCCTTAGCTTGATGACTTGCTCTTTAAAGGCTTGATTGACAGGAGGTAACTTCAGGTTTTCAAACAGAAGTTTGAACTGTTTATTGAGTTGATGTTTAGTATAAATCCTTTGTAAATAGTAGTCTACCTTGTCTTTCACTTATTTCTGAGAGGCATAAGTGTCTTTCATATAGTCCCGAACAATCTTCATTATCTCTCAAGTGGTATCTCGAATAGAGGTTACCACTTTGGTCAGATCAGATGAGTCCACAGAGCCACTGGTTGATGATGAACCAATATTCTCTTTCATCACAGCTTGAATCTAATTTACTTCTATTGAAGGTATGGAGGCAAGAGAACCAATAGAGAAAGTTACTGTTTCCTAGAAGTTTTTGGTCAACCCACTGATAAAATTTTTGACTTAGGAATCCTGGGTGATGACATGATCTTTCATGGAAGTTTTAAATCCTTCAAAGACTGATACCATATGGCTCACAACACCTTTGACCTAAGCTAAATCTTTATCTACTTGGGATTTAGAACTCATATAAGATTCTAAAGAGATAAAAGATTTCTTGAGAGCATCAAACTCCTCTTTAAGTCTAGATACTTGAGTCTGGAAAGCTGCAACTTCATCCACTATTTCTGCCACAAAGGTTGACATATTACAACCGAGAGAGAGTTAAAAATAATTTTCCAAATTTCTCATCTCTTCAACAAATAAATGCTTCAATTCAGCAATAGAAGCACTAATAGACTCTTTCATCTCATCCTTTAAGGATTCAAGGTCTGCCCTGGTGATTATATTAGCAGGTGAAACCATAGCAGGTGATCTTTTATATACTATACTGGCCACTGAGTCATTCATAATCTATTGAATTGATGCGACCAATGAGGCTTCCATTTTCCTTATTTCTTCGACAAAACTGATTTTGATATTAGACTTTAGGTTATCCAGATAATGTATTCTTACCACATCTTCAGGAAACAACTCAGTCTGAATCTTATAATTGATTTTTGGTCTATTGAGTGATGCCTCATTATCAGAATCTAGATAGTCTAATTCATAAACCACAAAACCTGGGTCTTCTGCCCAATCCCCAATTTCAATATCCACCGAAACACTACCAAATATGGTTTGATGCTCCCCCTCAATGGGTGCATTCTCTTGTACAATAATAAAATTCTCAGCAGGTCTTTCTTCCTCAGAATAATCTTCTACAATCAACTCCACCTCTGCAACAGCAAGAAGCTCCTATGGATTAGACACAAGTCCTTTTCTCTCTCCTATTACATCCTTAATAGGTACAACTGAGCTTCCAATTAATGGACTCAGACTTAAGCAGATAGAGTCGGAGGCTTCTGATTCATTCTCTCTTTATTCTTCATTCACAAAGACTGTCTGGTCTTCCTCATCAGTAGGTGTCTCTTCTTCTAATAGAGTTTACTTTCTAGATGATATAATTTCAGCAACATGACATGGGGGAAAATCCGGATCTCTTCCATCAGCTATAGAAGTCTCTTCTTCTTCAGTCTCATCACTATACTCAGGTTCTTCTTCATCAGGTCCTAGACCTGGATCCCTCACATCCTTAGGCCTTGAAGGATGATCCACATGATTGAATTTATCATATACCTTATTGTCATCATTAACCCACTCTCCTCTCTATGGGTTCCAGTTTATTTTCATATATTTGCGAACTGTGCTTGTGATACAGAAGTTATTCCTTACTACCACTGTCTCATCTTGAGACTCCGCTACCCCTTTTACCTTAATCATTACTATGATCAAAATGGAAAATAATAAGGAATTGGTCTTCGATTTTGGAATGGTCATATCCTCCATTTGAATCATTAGAAATCTGCAAGGATTCACTTTCAATCCATGTATCAAAAGATGTAATAGATAGATATCCTGATATATTAAATTCACAAAGTCCCCTCTCCTTGGAATTAAGACATGCTGAACAAACTTGAACAACAATCTGTTCTCTCCATCCATTTCAGTAGCCACCACTTGTCTTTTATTGCCATTACCAGTGATCTCCTACAAGGTAGTCTCATAATCGAATATATCACTTGTAGGTGGTATTTCTTTCAAGACATATCTAGAAACACCTTCATGTGGAACCTTTAGGCATTCACCCCACTCAACGGATGAAAAAGATATCTCATTTCCATTCACAAATGAAATCACTCGGTTCTCATCTTCTAATTTCTCAAAGCTCACAAACTCATAGAATTTTTTCACTAGCTTTAGATAGTAGGGATCATTGTTGTTCGAAAATAAATCTACCCACTTCTGATATTCCATCACCTTGAGAACTAATGATTTAATAGCCAACAGCCATTCCACACATTGCTCTTTTTCGATCACAATAACTCTATTTTTAAAATGAGGGTTCACTGGTCGCCTCCCCGACCTTGTTCTACCAACACTGCCACTTGCTTCTGGCTCGGATTTCTGCTTCTTTACATTCAGCTCATCATTGTCATCTCTGATGGTAGGGAGTTTGGTTTTTTCCATCTCTAGTTCGAGGATCTTTGGGTTTTCGAGAAGTTCGGGAGGCTTGAGGGTAAAGGGTTTGAGGCTCGGTGGATTGAGAAGTAACTAGGACTTCATTATATCATTTAGGAATCATAAAATAAATAATTAAAATAAAAACTAAAGTATAAAAGATACAAATTCTGGCGGTAGAGAGATGTTTAAACAGCGCATATTCATCAATAGGGTTTATTGGTGAGAATTCCTATCAGTGAGGTCCATCGGTGAGGTATCACATCGGTGAGGTACATCGGTGAGGTTTCACATCGGTGAGGTACATCGGTGAGGTATCACATCGGTGAGGTATCACATCGGTGAGGTACATTGGTGAGGTCTCTACCGATTAAGGTTGATCATTCCTTACTCCTATCTAATGTAATATAACCTATCCGAACTTAAAGTTTTGGTGAAAATTTCAGCTAATTGATGTTCAGTACCTATAAATTCAAGATTAATATCACCTTTTTGGTAATGATCTCTCAAAACATGGTGCCTTACATCAATGTGTTTGGTCCTAGAGTGAGATACAGGGTTCTTTGAAATATTTATTTCAATAGTGTTATCACAGTTAATTTAAACATGCTTAAAATCATATCTATAGTCCAAAAGAGAGTGTTTCATCCACATAATTTGTGCACAGCAACAACCAGTAACTATATACTCTATTTCGACAGTGGAAAAAGCTACAAAATTCTGCTTTTTACTACTCCAAGACACTAAGGAATTACCTAGAAAATGACATGTTCTAGATGTGCATTTTCTATCCAACTTGAAACTAGCAAAGTCAACATCTGAATAACTCATTAGCTCAAAATATTGTCATTTTGGGTAAAACAAACCTAAATTTACAGTGTGTTTAAGATACTTAAAAATTATTTTAACAGCAAGTAAATGAGATTCTTTTGGATTATCTTGAAATCTTTCACATATACACACACTAAACATAATATCTAGTCGACTGGCAGTAAGGTAAAGTAAGATTCCAATCATAGCTCTGTAATTGGTTTTATCTTCTAATTTTCTAGTTTCATTTGCATCAAATTTATAGACAGTACTCATAGGAGTGTCATTTTCCTTAATACTATCCAAACCAAAACTTTTTAAAATATCCTTTTTATATTTACTTTGATTCAAAATAATACCATTTTAATTATGAAAAACTTTAAATCCATGATAATATTTGAGTTCTCCCATTAAACTCATTTCAAATTCATTTTGCATACTTTTTAAAAAATCAGTACATAAAGAATGTTTAGAAGATCCAAAAATAATATCATCAATATAGATTTTTACTATCAAAACATCTTTAGAAATTCTTTTAATAAAAAGAGTTGGATCAGCAATCCCTATAGTAAAACTTTTTGAAAAAAGAAAATTACTAAGTATATCATACCAAGCTATTGGAGCTTGTTTTAAACCATATAAATCTTTATAAAGTTTGAAAACATGATTTGGAAAATGAGGATTAGTAAACCCAGGTGTTTTTTCAACAAAAACATCTTTAATTATAAAACCATTTAGAAAATCACTTTTGACATCCATTTGATATAACTTGAAATTCAGATGAGCAGCATAGGAAAGTAAGATCCTAATGGATTCTAATCCAGATATTGGTGTAGAGGTTTCCTCATATTATATACCTTCCTCTTGACTATATCCTTGTGTAACTATCCTTGCTTTATTTCTAACTATATTTCCAGACTCATCAACTTTGTTTCTAAAAACCCATTTAGTGCCTATTGTTAAAGTGTCCTTGGGTCTTTCAACTAATTCCCAGATTCTGTTTCTATCAAATTGATTTAACTCTTCTTGCATTTCCATTACCCAAAATTCATCATTGATTGAATCATTAATATTTTTAGGTTCTAGTTGTGAAAGAAAGGCTTGATGTTCAACCTAATTTTTCAGAGAAGCTCTAGTTTGTGTCCCTCTATCAAGATTACCAACAACAACATCCAAAGGATGATTCTTTAGAATCCTAGTTGATCTAGTAAAGGTAGGGATAGAAATTTCAGGTTTATCTATAGGTTCGGGTTCAACAGAAGCAGATTTTGGAATATGTCCAGAACTGGATATTTTTGCAGCAGGTTCTTTAGTTTTATCATTAAGGTCCAGAACAATCAAATCTTCTTCAAGATTTTCAAGAGAATTCTTAGGTTCATGTGGATAATTTTCATCAAAATTGATGAGAATATACTCTTCCACACATTTGGTTCTTTTGTTAAAGTCTCTATAGGCTTTTATAGTTAAAAAATTAACCAAAAAAATTCCTTCATTACTTTTAGAGGCAAACTTGTCAAGATTATCCTTTGTATTGAGAATAAAAAATTTACATCCAAAAACTCTGAAGTAGTTAACCTTAGGTGTTCTATTGTTCCACAATTCATAAGGGAACTTATTAAGAGTTGGTCTAATCAAGACTCTATTAATAATATAGCAAGATGTATTTACAACTTCATACCAAAAATAAATAGGCAGGTCATACTCATTAAGCATTGTTCTTGAAATTTCTTGAAGGGTTCTATTTCTTCTTTCTACTACACCATTTTGTTGAGGTGTCCTAGGGGCAGAGAAATTGTGACTATAGCCATTGTGTGAGAAATAAGATTCAAACTCATGATTTTCAAACTCACAACCATGGTTACTTCTTAGGGTCTTAATCGTAAGTCCACTAAGGTTTTCTACAGACTTGGAGTATTTAATAAAGTAAGAACATGTTTCACTTTTGTGAGATAAAAAGTACACCCATGTATATCTAGAAAAGTCATATACTAGAACATAGACATAGTGCTTCCCATTTAAACTAGAAACTATAGAAGGTCCAAACAAATCCATGTGAACTAACTTGAGAGGTTTAGAAGTAGAGACTTCTTTCTTTGATTTAAAAGAAACTTTATGTTACATTCCTTTTTGACAGGGATTACAAAATTTGTCTGATAGGAATTCAAGATTGGGTAGGTCTCTTACTAAGTTCTTCCTAGTCAGTTTTCTAAGTGAATGAATGTTTCAGTGTCCTAATCTTCTATGCCAAAGCCAGGATTCTTTATGAAAATCATTTCAACAAATAACATTTTTCTTTTCTTAGGAACTCAAATCAACAGCATAAACATTTTCATTTCTTAAAGCATAAAATACTAAAACATTTTTAGAGTTAAAAACATTACAAGAATCATTTTCAAACATAAAATTGAAACCATAATCACATAACTGATACATACTTAACAAATTATATTTAAGTCCATCAAAAAATAAAAAATTGGAAATTAAAACTGAATTAGTGTTACCAATCTGGCCAAGGTTGATGATATTTCCTTTAGAATTATCACCAAAGGTGACATAGACTCCATAAAAATTTAATAAGCTTTTAAAGAATTAGTAATCTCCAGAAAAGTGCCTTGAACATCCACTGTCCAAGTACCATATCTTCTTGTGAGAACTATTCAAGCAGGTCTCCTACAAAACAGCTTTAAATAGATAATGATTTTGGTACCCAGATTTTATTGGGTCTAGACAGGTTAGCAAGTAAAGATTTAGGTACCCAAATTTGTCTTATGGGTCTCAAATAATTTACAGAATCAATAAATTTTGAAATATAAACTTAATTTTATCTATAACCATACGAATAACTAGTAGAAGCACACATATTTCTGGAACTAGAACATGCAACATTCTGTCTAGATTTAGAAGTAAATATTGTTTTAGTAAACTATCTCTATCCAGGCTGATAGCCTATTCCAGTGGTATATTTTGGTGCTACTTTTTTTTTCTAACATTTGTGTAAGTGTATCTTTTCCATTTGTGAATTTTTCTAAGTCCTTATTAATTTATCATTAGACAACTTCAGTTCAGTATTTTCCTTAAGTAATTGAGCATTATTTTCTTTCTCTACATCACGAGCAGATTTTACAGAGCAGGTTAGAGCATGCTGTTTCTTCAAGGTTTTCTACTTGTACTTCAATTTATTACATGTCTCTTATATCATATTAAAATATTCAAATAATTCTTCACGAGAAATGTTTTCAGAATCATAATCAGAATCAAATCCAGAAGAATATGAATTTAAAGTTGGAGGGTCCAGTGTTACCTCAGATGTGTTTGTCATAAAAAACATATTGGAAAGATTATTTTCAGTGTCAGATACTACAGATTCACTTGGTTTGTCTTCTGAAGCACTCCGGTTGCTTTCATTGCTTTCTTATACTTGCTATCCTTATAGTCATATTTCTTCTTGAACTTTAATTTTGGACAGTCAACTTTAATGTGACCTTTTCTCTTGCATTCATAGCAGATAACTTCATCACTCTTATCAGATTTCTTCCAGTCCTTTTCCCAATGACCTTTGTTGTTATATTTACCTTTGTAGTATGATTTTCTGAAGAATTTCTTCTTCCAATAGAACTTCTTAAATCTTCTCGCTATTTGAGCCATCTCAACATCAATATCAGAGTCCGTACTTTCACTTGATGAGGTTTCAGTAGGTATGTGAATTTTCTCCTTGTCCTTGCTCCTTGAGGCAGTAGACTTAAAATCCACTGACTTTCTTTTTGGTTCATCAACTTCTTCCTTATTTACCTTTAGTTATTCCTCATACATCATAAGCTTACCTATTAATTATTTAATAGGTAGTGTGCTGATGTCGCATGATTCTTTAATGGAAACAGAAGTGTCTCTCCATCTTTCTGGCAGACATCTTAATATCCTCATGATCTATTATTTTGCAGGAATAGCTTTACCAAGAGAGCTCATGGTGTTGACAATCTCATTGAACCTGAGATACATGTCAGAAATGGGTTCATCAAGCTTCATTTTAAAATTATCATATTTAATAGTATAGTTATTCAGACACATTTCTTAAACATTGGTTGTTCCCTCATGGGAAATATCCAAAGTGTCCCATATTTCATAAGAAATTTTACAAGCCGAAATGTGATTAAATTCTTCATCTCTTAAAGCACAGTACATGGAATTCATAGCTTTACAATTATTATTGTAAGTTGTTTTAGTGGGTTCATCCCAAGTAGTTATTTCAGTTTATAGAATCTTATATTGAGTCTCTATAGAAGTCTAGATATCAATTCCCATACTATCTAAATGAATTTTCATTTTAAGCTTCCACTGGTGATAGTTTGTACCATTAAAGAAAGGTGGCCGGTTGGTAGCAGCACCTTCTAGTCTATTGTCCATAACTAGATTTTATAAAATATATTTTAAGAGATAAAATTTAGAACTAACAAAAATTTAAGATCTTTAAAGATGAAACTAAAATCATAGTTGAAAACAGAGTGTTTTTAACTCATATATTAATGAAAACAACCTTTGATACCAAATGTTGGTCGGAGTGGATACTCAAGAGGGGGGTGAATTGAGTTCCAATTAAAATTTATGTTAAAAATATTTCTCTTAAAATCAACCTATTTAAAAACAAGTTAAACTGTAGTGAATTTATATAGATTGTAAAAGTTCAATTAGTTTCTCAAAGACTGATTTGGTGTTAGTTAATTTAATCAAGAAGATTAAATTGACTTTTGAAACTAACTTACTAGTTAACAATGAGTATAAACACTTGCTAATTTAACTATCAAAGTAACTTTAAAAAAATTATATTTCAAAGTAGTTAGCAGTGGAATATGAAATATATAGTTTAATTTAAACTTAAACTAAAATGCATAACAGATGTAACCAAGAGGTTCAGTCTCAAGCCGAGAATTAGTCCTCTAAAAAAATTCATATAAATTTGATCCACACCCTGGATCGGGGTAAACAATAGTGAAAACATTGTCCAGGTACATAGACCTCTTCCACAGTTCTACGTGGGAAAGCAAACAAAAACTCACAGGCTTTCCAGGTCTTACTTGATCTCTACCACTATGCACAGCGGGACACAATGGAGTTATAGATTTTGAATGCGGATTTAGAAATCCTCCATCTTAGTACAAGAGATAGTGTGTGTAAGAAATATACAGAGTATACACACTGTTCGAAATGTAAATAAAAGAATCAATAAGAGAGTAGATAAAAGTTTAGAATGCTCTAGTGATGTGAAGTGCAGCTCTGGACTCTTTTGATTAATCAGAAATGCTTCTGAGTCCTTCTCTAGTTTCAGTCTGAAAAACAGAGTGTCGTTTTCTTCCATGGTTTTCAGGTTCAGTTTTTTCAGCTTGAGTGTATGAAGAGCTCATTGTAATGCGTCACTCCTTGACTAAGGTGCAGATTGTGTTCTTCTATAGAATGAATGGATTGGTGTATGTTCAGTGCTCTTCTAGTATGAATGTAGATTTTTCTTTTTGTTGTGAATGCACTACTTCTCAATGCTATTCAGCCCTTTCCTTTTCACACCCTTCACGTGGCTGATTTATTTTTAATTACTGTTTGGTCTTTTTCCTTCCTTTTATAGCTTTCAGCTCCAATAAAAAGAATGATTACCTTTTTGATGTGTACTAGGTACGGTTCCCTGACATGCCAACAACTATCATTAAATAACATTAATTGCATTAAAAAAATCAAATATGACTGTTGCATAATAAATAAATAAATAATATTGAGAGTATAGAGTTTGACTGATCAGTCTTTCATTAGTAGCCTTCTGTTGGTAGATGTGTAATAGTGGACTGTGCAGTAGTGACCTATCGATAGCTCTTTGATCTTGTATTAGTAGCTCCTGGTATCAGTAGCTCTTACTCTGTGTATCAGTACCTCTATATACCAGTGACCCCTTTTATCGGTATCTCTTGGTCTATCGGTAGCTCGCTTTGTATCGGTATCTTCATAGTGTTATACTTGTTTATATCGATAGACTTACTCTATCGGTAACTCTGGTGTAACAATAGCTTGTATCAGCAGACTTTTAGTCTGTGCATATTGGTAGATCCATTCGGTTCCAGTGAAGTATATATCGGTAGACTTATGCATACCGGTACACTGGTTCTATCAGTAACTCAACTTCTATCTATAGCTGTCTGTATCGGTGGACTAGTTCTATCGGCAGCTCTGCATATCAGTGACCTTATCTTATCAGTTACTATGTCTATCAGTAGAATAAGTACCGGTAGATCTGTATCAATAGCTATAAGCATATCGGTGACTTAATACTTATCTGTTTTAGGCAGAACATATCCGATTGAGTTAGAATTACTTCAAAACTCATATAAACACAGATAAACATTTATTAACATGTTTCAAATATTATTTTACTATTATTTTCAAATTTAATGTCACAGATTGAATGAATTATAATATAGATAAACATTAATTAGTATTATCAAAGTATGTGAAGCATAATTGGGATTATCAAAACAGGTGTGGTCAACAATATGTAAAACATGAAATTAACATAACAAATTTAAGTAAATTGGTTTCAAATAATAAATCATATGTTCATAAACAATTGGACCCAAAAATAAAGGGGGAATATCATTCTTGACCCAGAACCGTTAATCTTGAGTGAAGAGTGAAACAATATTCAAGAAGTAAAAAAGGGTGTGTTTATTTGAAAGAAGATTTATTTTTGAATACATTTTGATTTTCATAAAATCAATTAGAGAACATTTATATCCCATAAAAAGTAATATAATTATGAATAATTTATTTTTAAGCAGAACCCATACTGAACATGGAGTCAAAGAGGGAGAACCTAAAGAAAGAAAGTTGGGTTCGAGAATTTCCCCTTACATTTTATCCAAACACTTTCTTCACTTTAATGTCCTATATAATGATATTATATTAATTAATTAACAAATAAAGAACCTAGTGTATGTGAATATGTTTTATTATGGTTTCATTGTGTTATTTTAGGGGCCTTTGTAAGAGTTATAGAGTTTAATACATTGTTCGGTAATGTTCATTTTTATGGTTTTCTTGAGCGGTTCACTTGGATTCATAAATGGAAGTTCATGTAGAACATGTATAAACATCTAGAACCGATCATTCATGTTACTAATGATATTACAGAATTTTAAATGATCTTATAATGAATTATTTTATATACCATGTGGATTAATAATTAGTTAAAATTTAATGATGATCGTTTGGGTTAATTCGGGCGGTTTTTCGACCACAATGAACTTGTTCTGTTTAATCATTTAGTAACATGTACATTATTTAGATCCATAACATTAAATAGGATATAATACATATAAAATAATATTTTTCCACCATAAAAATAGTATCATGGCCAGATCTGAAGGTGGTAAAGGAAAATGAAAACATGTCGTTCTTGAAGGTGTTAAATTAACACCTCACAAACAACGTTTTCCTTTCTAAAATAAAAAGAAGAGGTGAAGGGGGTAGGATGATATATTATACCTATAGTATCATAAAATTATAGTTTATTTAAGGTATAGGAGTTATAATACCATGTTGATGAGTATATGTGGGGAGAGATTAAAAAAAGAATATGAAATTGCAAGGAAATTAAAGGAAAAGAGAGAGAGATAAATTACCTCCGGAATCCTCCTCTTGAGATCCTATTTAAGGAACCAAGGATTGGTTTTTTGATGAGACCAGAAAATAGTGGGAGTGGGGGAGGGGATCAAGAATATTTTTGGATATATTTTATGCAACACTTGAAGCTTGAGAGGTGTGAGGAAATGAAGGTGTGAAGGGTTGTATTTATAGTGAAGGGGAGGGGGGTTTTCTCAATATTATATTTATTAATTTATTATTTCTCAAAAAGACAAGGAATAATGAGTCTTCCATGAATAAATACCATAATTATATCATGTGAATCCGAACCATATTTTCTTACATCAGTAGAATATCACCCATGACTCTATAATTCATGAATTCCACTTATTTCGTAAATTATTGTATTTCACCATTCATTAAAAATTCAAGAATTTTAGAAAAATTTAAGAAATTAACCTCAACCATTTTAAAACATATAGAATCCAAAAATTAACTCCATTTAAATAATAATAATTTTATAAATATGATTAATTTAATTTTTAATTAAAATCACAATTTACATGAAAAACGTAGATTTTAAAATTAAAACTGATTTCATGATTCTTTAAAAAATTACATAAGGTCTTATAAAATTATCTTAAAACTAGAAGACATAGAATTGTTAATTAATGAAAACATCTTAGGAAAATAAATTTTATTTTAAATTAATTAATAAATTATAATTATTTATTTATGACTTACAAAAATACCAATTCCTTTACTATGGTCAAACTGTCACTTATAAGATGCGAAAGTTTTATTTAATCATTCATGGGTAAGGTTACTATTCTTTTTGGAAGATTTAATATTCATAAGGGTTGGTGGAAATTCATAAGGGTGGGATACTATTCACCAAAAGTTATGTTTGTCCAATCGAACTCTAAACATCTTACTGATCAAAACCATGTATGCCCGATTTTTGAAATTCAAAACAAAAAAGTTGAAAAATTATGTTTAAAGGTCACATAGTAATACGTTTGAGAATAATATGGAATTGTGTTTCATAAATTTTATTATACATTAAGGCATGATTATAAGAAGGTAATTCCATTGATAAGACTTTGGGTCTTTACATTCTTCTCCCCCTTATGAAATATTTCCCTCAAAATTTAGTTTTACATTTACATATGGGGGTACTTCTTCTTCATTGCTTCCTCTAGTTCCCAAGTTGCTTCTTCAAACTTCTGGTTCTTCCACAACACTTTGATAAGGTGTGATTTATTGTTTCTTAGAACCTTATCTCTCCAGTCCAAAATCTTTACTAGCTAATCCTCATAAGAGAGATCATCTTCCAATCGTACTACCTCTGAGTTCAGTACATGTGATGGATCTGGTGTGTACATACTAAGGAGTGATACATGAAACACATCATGGACATGAGCCATATTCAGTGGAAGTGCAAGTCGATAGGCCACCGATCCTATGCGGCCAAGGATATCAAATGGGCCAGTGTACCTTGGGCTTATCTTCCCTTTCTTCCCAAACCACGTGACTCTCTTCCATGGTGATATTTGAAGGAAGAATTTATCTCTTGTGTCATAATCCAAGTCCATTCGACAGTTGTAAGCATATCTCTTTTTCCACCTATGAACAACATTGATATGTTTTTGGATGACTTGAACCTTATCTATCATCTCTTGTAAAATATCGGGTCCAAGTAGATTTCTTTCTCCAGCTTCATCCCAACAGGTTTGATTTCTACATCACTTTCCATAAAACGCTTCATATGGAGCCATCTGAACACTTTAGTTGAAGATATTATGGTATGAGAACTCATCCAATGGGAGATTCTGATCCCATCTACCTTTGAATTCTAAATAGTAGGCACTTAACATTTCATCAAGTGTTTTAATATTCGTTTCATATTGTCCATCAGTTTGGGGGTGATAGACCATACTAAAATTTAATTCAGCACTCAAAGCATGTTGAAGGCTCCTCTATAATTTAGATGTTAACCTTGGATCATGATAAGAGATAATCGATAGTGTAACACCATGCAGTCTCACCACTTTATTCACATATATATTAGCAAGTTCTTTATGTAAGAGATATTATCAAATAACGATAAAATGGGAAGTCTTGGTGAGTCAGTCAACCACAACCCATATTGAAATATTTCCCTTGGATGTCTTTGGGAGACCTGTAAAAAAGACCATAGTGACATTCCCCCATTTTTATATGGGTATTGGCAGTGAATGCATCATCCCTTTGGACTTTTTTTGCTATGATTTAACATACTGACATACTAAGAACCTTGATATATATTCTGTAATCTCCTTCTACATGTTGTACCACCAGAAGTCTTCTCAGAGATCACGTTATATCTTTGTACTACCAAGATGGATAGATAATGTTGAGCTATTTGCACTATCCAAAATATAATTCTTTATCCCAGGTGATGAAGGCACACACAACCAAGTTCCAATACATATCACACCATCATCATTGATTTGTAACTCGTGAAACTTCCCTTCCATTACTGCATTGACCTTATTTTGTAACTCCTGATCATACCCTTGTGCCTCCTTAATCATCTCTTAGATTGATGATTGCATAATCATTTGGGCATGGTAGGATGTATCCTTTTCCCCTATGATTTTAAAATCCATCCTTTGCATATACAAAAAGGTTGGGTCTTTCCCAATCCACAACATGGATAGAGTAGTAGGTTCTTTTTTTCTTAGAGCATCTGCTACCTTGTTCGACTTTCCAGGATGATAGTGAATAGAGAAACCGTAATACTTTATTAGCTCTAACCATATCCTTTGATGCATGTTGAGAACATTTTGTGTGAATATATACTTTAGGCTCTTGGGGTTGGTGTATATGTCACTCTTCTGACCATAAAGGTAGTGAGACCATATTTCCAAGGAAAAAATCATGGATGACAACTCTAGATCATGAATCAGGGTGTTATACTCCTGGATATTCAACTTTCATGAGGCGTAGGATATGACATTATCATTTTACATGATTACATAACCCAATCCATTATTTGATGAATTTCTTTATGTCAATAAACTTTCTCCACTTTTCAGTAATGTGAGTACAGGTGCAGTGACCGTCCTTTTATTTAGCACCTTTAAGCTTCCCCCACATTCTTCCATCTAGACATACTTTATCCCTTTCCTTGGTAACATAACTAGCGGGCTTGAAAATCATTAGAAATGTATCACAAAACGTTAGTAGTACCCAGATAATCCAAGAAAAATAAATATTTTTGCGACACTAGAGGGCCTAATCCATTCCTCAATCACTTTTTTTGAAGCATCTACAAAACTTTCATCACTTGTAATCACATGTCTCAAGAACGTGTCATGCTTCATCCAAAAGTAACACTTGCTTAACTTGGAATACAACTTCTCCTTTATCAATGTCACCAACACAAGTATTATATGTTCTTCATGTTCCTAATTTATATTAGAGTAGATGATAAAATCATTGATCAAAACTACCACAAATTCATCAAGGTAATGTCTAAAGACTCTATTCGTAAAATCCATGAATATATCTAGGAAATTAGTAAGTGCAAAGGGAATCACCAGAAACTCATAGTGCCCATATCTTTTATGGAAGGTAGTATTTTGAATATCTTCCTTCTTAAACTTTAGTTGATGATATCCGGAATTAAGAACCACCTTTGGGAAGTATTGAGCTCCTCATAACTGATCAAACAATTCATCAATCCATGGAAGATGATAATTTTTCTTTATGGTGATATTTTTGAGTTCCCAATAATCAATATATAGCCACATTGTTCCATCATTATTCTTCACTAAGAAAATTAGAACACCCTAAGATGGTGCACTATGGCCTATAAACCTTTTTTCCAAATGCTCTTATAACTTCTTATTTAACTCACCCAGTTCGATAGGAGCCATCTAATAGGGACACTTTTAGATAGGATTATCACTGGGTATGATTTCTATTGAGAACTCTACCTCAAGATTCAGGGGAAGTCTGGGTAAATCTTTGGAAAATAAATCACCATATTCCCTCACGATGTGCATCTCCACAAGTTTGGAACTTTCCTTTGACTCAAAAGTTTGGGTGAGGTATGCTTCTTTATAATGAATAAACACCAACACTATTGAAGGATTTTTCAAAGGAGATTCATGATCTTCCTTTAATTTTTAGAGGATCATGGGATGGTTCGAAATGTGAAAATATATTTCCTTTTCCTAGTAGTTGATATGTGTTCTATATAACAAGAGTCGTTCCATTACCATTATAGCATCAAATTACACAAAAGGAAGTATTACAATATTTTTTGGAAGAATCTTCCCACACACGCCAAAGGAGAAGAGTCAAACACTTGGGTTTCAATTATTTCTCCACACAATGTTTTTAAAAATATCTCTACTTCAAGGATTTAGGGCTTCAATTCTATAGTTCAAGAAAACATGCAAGGTATAAAAGAAAGCATATAACCAAAATAAAATAAGAATTTTTCCATTATTGAGTGAATGGGAAGTGTACCTTGTACGATTTAATTATCTAGATCCACTTCCGCAGTAGTGATGGTATCAAACTCCCCTTCTTCTTTTGGCTTTGGTGGGTGCTGAAAGTTATTACACTCTAGGACTCGAGGTTTAGTGCACTGGCTTTTATATTTCCTTTACTCCCTACAGTTATAGAATTGAACCATGGGTGAAACTCCCCCTTCATATGCCACATCATCCTTCCTTCTCATGTATTTTCAACACTCTTGAGCATGGTGTCCTTATTTACCACACTTTAATCATTTCCCTATCCCTTTGAGGCAGTTCCCATGATGTAGCTTCCCACATTTTTGGCATGTGGGTTAGTGAGTTTTCTTCCCACCTTTATCCTTAGATCTTATGTCTTGAAACTCCATCTTTTGTTTTTTATCAAAATTTATAGGGGACTGTTCCCCAAACTCCATCTTCATTTTGAGAGCACATCAAACAAATTATTTGTAACTCCCAAAGTTTTAAATTAAAAAATCCTTTCAAAGGTGTGGTTTTAATCCACTAAAGAATCTATCAATTTTTCTATCATTGTTGATAAAAAACATGAATCATACATTGAAATCCCTGTAAAATTCACTTTGTAGGTCGGGACAGATTACCCTACCTTTTTCTTGAGCTTTATTAATTATCTATCCATCTTTGTACAAGGAGTTCTTGGGAAATACATGTTCAGAAACACGATCTTAACATCTTCCCATTCCATCTCTACAATTTCTTCACTTGGATTGGTGTTCTTAATCAATTCCCACCGTTGATTAGCCTCTCCATCTTGACAATAAATGGCTAGTTTCACCTTCTCTGTCTCAGAATAGTAATGAAAAGAAAAGATCTTCTCCATGGAGTAGACCTAGTGTTATGTAACTAGTGGATTGAAAGATCCATTAAATGTCGGTGGTCATTGCTGCTTAAAACATTTGACAACCAGTTTCTACCTCTTTGGAGATGGAGGACATTCCCCATTTTTTTGGTTATTATTAATAACATGAGATAGCTCGATAATCATATCCATGAAGTTTTGAACTTCACCTCCCAAAGAATTGGGGATGTCATTCGGGAAATCATTTCATTGGCCCTCACATGGGTAGTTGGCTTGGTTTCTCCTTGTTCCCACCATTTTCTAAAATATAAAAGGTTATAACAAATCATAAGTCAACAAGTCATGAATAAATTTCTTATTCATTTGTGAATATTACAATAAAATAACAACTTATAGGATCCCTATATAAAACTTATTATGTGCATATTTTTACTTAGTCTCATACTAGAGGTTTTCTCTAGGGTTCACTAATCCTAATTTCAAAATTAATTAAACCTTTCCATTGATACGAACTCTAGTGCCCCTAAATTTACTTACATTAATATTATATCATTACAAAGATAAACAACATAATAGTATTATATTGGGAGGATCTAGAGGTTTAGTGTATTGGGAAAACTTGGACCAAACTTAACATTTACAACATCAAACATTAACATTCATTTAATTAAATCTTATATGGATTCTTATTTTCCCTTAAAACTCTTTAGTATAAATAATCACCTAATGATATACATCAAAATTTGTGAGATAAAAGCCTAGTAAGAGGATAAATAAGAACAATATAGCATGGGGTAGTATAATCATGAAATTGGAAAAGGATCATGAACCTGAGAGGAAGAATTTACAAAAACATGTAATGTTTCAATGCATAAAAATGAAACATCATGTCTTAGTGGTCATCTACGACACATAGTTGTGAAAAATTCTAGGATCATGTTCATGCATCATTTACCTTTTAATAATGAGATTAATCACTTCAACCAATTCATTGGAGCGCTGTATAATTCTGGGCACACCCATCACATTCAAACATTCATATTGCGCTATAAAATTATAGGCGCACCCATCACATCAAATCATTTCCATTATCATACATGCCACATTAAAATATGTAAAACATGAAATTAAAATTACCAATGAAATGAAATTGGTTTCACATAATAAAAAAATAATTTCATAAAAATTTGGTCCCAAAAATAAATAGGGAATATCATTCTTGACATAGAACCATTAATCATGAGTGAAGAGTGAAACAATAATCCAGAAGTAAAAATGGGTGTGTTTGTTTGAAAGAAGAGTTCTTTTTGAAAAAATTATATTTTTTATAAAATAAATTAGAGAACATTTATATATAATAAAAAGTAATATAATTATGAATAAATTATTTTTAAGGAGAACCCATACCGAAGAGGGAGTGAAAAATGGAGAACCTGAAGAAAGAATGTTGGGTTCGAGAATTTCCCCTTACCATGTATCTGAACTGTTTATTCACATTAATGTCCTATATAATGACATTATATTAATTAATTTACAAATAAAGAACATTGTATAAATGAATATGGTTTATTATGGTTTCATTATGTTATTTTATGGGCATTTGGATGAGTTATATAGTTTAAATACATTTTTCTCTAATGTTCATTTTTATGGTTTTCTTGAGCAGTTCACTTGTATTCATAAATGGATGTTCATGTAGAAAATGGATAAAAATACAGAATAGGTATTTCAGGTTACTAATAATATTATAGTATCTTAAATGATCTTATAATTAATTATTTTATATACCATGTGGATTAATCATTAGTTAAAATTTAATGATGACTGTTTGGGTTAATTCGGGTAGTTTTTCGACCACAAAAAACTTGTTTTGTTTAATCACTTTGTAACAAGTACATTAGTTAGATCCAGAACACTAAATATGATATAATAAATATAAAATAATATAGTTAAATTATAAAAATGTTTTCAAGATCATATCTGAAGGCTGTAAAGGAAAATGAAAACATATCATTCTTGAAGGTTATAAATCAACTCCTCACCAACAACATTTTCCTTTCAAAAATAAAAAGAAGAGGGGAACATGGTTTGATGATATATTATACCTTTAGTAAAATAAAATTATAGTATATGTAAAATACTGGAGTTACCATACCATGTATATAAATATAGGTTGGGGGAGATTAAGAAAAAAATTTAAATTGAAAGGAAATTAAAGGAAAAGATAGAGAGAGAGGAATTACCTATTGAATTCTACTCTTGAGATCCTCTTTGAAGAAGATAGGATTGGAATTTGATGAGAAAAGTAGATATTTGGAGTGGGGGAGAGGTTAGGGAAGTTGTTTAGACACATATTAGACAAGGCTTGAAGTTCGAGAGGTGTGAGGAAATGAGGGTGTGAAGGGTGGTATTTATAGTAAAGGGGAGAGGGGGTTTCTCAATATTATTTTCATTAATTTATTATTTCTCCACAAGAAAAGGAATAATGAGTCTTCCATTACTAAATATAGTAATTCTATCATGTAAATCCAAACCATATGTTGTTACATTAGCAGAAAATCACCCATGAATCTATAATTGATAAATGTAACTTATTTCGTAAATTATCGTATTTCACTATTCAGAAAAAATTCAAGTATTTCAGAAAAATATAAAAAATTCACCCTAACCATTTTTCTACATATGGAAGAAAAAAATGGACTCCATTTTTAAAAAAACTATATTCTATATATGATTAATTTAATTTTTAATTAAAATAATAATTTACTTGAAAAATACAGATTTCAAAATTAAAACTGAGTTCATAATGCTTTGAAAAATTACATAAGGACTTATAAAATTATCTTAAAACCATAATACATATAATTTTTAATTAATGGAAGCATTTTAGGAAAAAACATTTTATTTTAAATTAATTAATTATTTATGAATTACAAAAATACCAATTCTTTTACTATGGTAAAACTGTAACTTATTAGATGCCTAAGTTATATTTAATAATTCAAGGGTAAGGTTACTATTATTTTGGGGGATTTACTATTCATAAGGGTTGGTTACTATTCATAAGGATAGGTTACTATTCACCAAAAATTAAGTTTGTCATATTGAACTCCAAACATCTTACTGATCATGACCGTGTATGTCAGATTTTAGAAATTCAAAACACAAAAGTAGAAAATTTAGGCTTATAGGTCACATAGTAGTTCATTTGAGAATGATGTGGCATTTTGTTTCCTAATTTTAATTATACTTTAAGGGATGATTATGATAATAGAATTCCATTGATAAAACATTAGGGTGTTACAATGTATTTGGTCTATTTGAGATAGTGGCTTCAACATTGTTGTCACACTATTCGAAGACTATGCAAGAAAACCGTGTGATGTACATTCTTAATGTAGTGGCTACTATATGGTTAGTGCATGATTTTCCTAACCATGTGACTAAACAATGCACAAGTCAAAAATTAGATACTTAAATTTTTGGATATGACATGTTATTTTTTCTTTAAGTGCATAATTTTCTCCCCAAAATGGACATGAGTATGGATTTTGGTCTCTTATAGGTTGGAGAACATCTCCCCATTAATTAGGAAGTGATCTGAAGCTGTAACTTGGGGGGTTAAAGATTTATTATTATTGTATGTGGATGGTTATTATTAGTTTTCTTAAATCCACTTCACCCTCTCCCATGGTTTCAAAGATCTATGGATATTGTGGATAGATATATGGTTATGGATACCAAATATGTTTAGATTTGGTATTGTTTTTTAGGGGAATATATCTATGTTGGGTTAATCGGGATTCAACCTGGATTTGCGACGTTTTTCATGCTATTTTTCTTTTTCTCCAAAACTCTGGAGGCATGTGGATTCTATCTCAACTCCTCTATCTTATAACTTTAAGGCATAGTTTAAAATTGATTTATTTGATTAAAATTGATTGTTTATTCACTATGAAATAGTTTTTGAAATAATCTTGAAGGACTATTTGTGGAAATTTGGAAAATCAAGATGTTGTTAGAAAGTGTTTTCGATAACATGATTTTAAAATAATTATTCTAAAATAGTTTTTGGGTTTTATGCATGTAAAAAATAGTTTTCAATAAAAAGAATGATGTTTTGTTGAAATGGTTTGAGCACACTTGGATTTGGGATGGATTGTAATGGGTTTATGGCCTGTGTTCATATTTATTGAGATGAATAAGGTTGTGATGTACCCCATTAAAATTTTGGGATAGATAAGGGTGTGATGTACCCCCATCAAAGTGGTCCACTAAGTGAAAGATTTTTTTCTAATTCTTTCTACAGGGAACACACATCCATCTGTCAAGGAAGACGTGTGGCTATTTGTTGCCCCACATTCAATATTTCCAAAGGGTGGGGACATTCATCACTTATTTAGAGATGTTTGGTCCTTGATCGAAATAAGATGATGGTATATCAGCCACTCCTTCTGGGGATTTCTCCTCAGAATTCATCATCAAGTCTTGGTCTCCCTGAAAGATTAAGATTTTTTTTGGTGAAACTCTTGCGAATTCCACATATTTGGGGACACCAGTTAATTACACTACTTCTATTAGAACATTCCATCGGGTCATTTTGGAGAATCAACCTTCGGTTGGAGTATTCATGTTGGGAATCACTAACATGTCTGGATGCTAAAACATTATTTTACTTGGATTTATTCCCCTTATGACAGGGCTTCTCGAGGGCGCGGAATCCGAAGGAATCCTACATCAACTATGAGAAATTATACATCCCAAGAATGAATTTTAGGTTTTCCCTAGATTCTAATGTTTAAAACATGGTATTTGGAATTTTTAGCACCTTGCGAGGTGGATCAAACTGATCAGAACACTTAAAATAGCGGGTTAGATGGGTATGATCTTAGAAGGGAGAACCTTGAAGGGTTTACTAGGTGGATGGATCAGATTTCCTGATGAGGACAGATTCAAGGTGATGTTTCCCATAAAGGGAAGATATCAAACTGTAAAGGCTGATATGGAGACCTTAGTTTTTTGATCAAAGGATAATTTGGTCCCATTAAATGGGACACCAAGATTTACCATTGGATGGGATTGAACCTTGCGGAGACTTTCTATGTTCCCCATATAGAAGATAGAGATCAAAACCCATGTAGTTTGAGAGGGTGAGTCATGGGATTAGGGTGTACACAATGAAAAAAACCCGATGAAATACTGGGGATTGTTCATGGTTAGAGGCCTAGACAAAGAAAAATGTGATGAATGAGGCTTACACATGGTTAGCTTCGCAAATGGATGGCATGCTTTCACCAGGATGTGGCGGCCTAGGTAAAGTCATGTTGGATATGGATGAAGTGTCGATGAATGGGATGAATAGGAATTGAACCGAAAACCATTGAAGAGGTGAATATATTGGGCTTGAACCTAAAAGAGGTTTCCTACATATCCATGTGGTATGGAATCATAGTCAACGTAGTTCTATATGGGGCAATGAGTCAACTGAAGAGGTGGCTCATGAGAAAGGATGCATGGATGGGACCAAAAGGAAGTAGAACCTCCATTTTGGCACATGAACTTCCTAAAACACAAAGGCTCAAGGGAGAGACTGGGATGGGACATGAGTTATGAGCTTGATCCTCAGGGAGGCCTCCTACGTACATTTCTCAAAAAGTGAAAAGATCATATTCCACATAGTTCAGATGTGGGGTAGAGTATCGGGGTGTACACAAAGGAAAGCTACCCAATGATATGCTGAGGATTACACATGGTTAACAACCCATCGTAAGAGGGATGCTCATGGTTAGAGGAGTATGGATATAGTGTGGGGATTACACGTGTCTAGATTCCTAAGAACTATTCTGACACCACTAAGGGGTGGACCAAGGATGTGGGTCCCAACAAAGGGGATACCCAATTTTACTAATGGTTGGCATTGAAACTCATGGATGCTTCCATCGTATCTTGTATAGGATAATGGGTTCAAAGAACACGTAGTTTGAATGCTTACAATTTAACATAATGTAAGATGAAATGATAATACAGTTTAACATCATGTAGGTTGAGGTGGAGCTGATGTGAAGTGGTTGGGACTAATGGGTGATGAGATTGTACCAGAGAGAGGATTCCTGCATACCTTTAATGGAAAGGGAAAGGATCAAAGTCCACATTGTTTAGTTAATATGGGAATGTGGTTTAGACACTAAGGTATCCCATAGAGAATTTATGGTTGATGCTTACTCTAAGACCACATGAGTCATGATTGGTATGAGAAACAAGAGGCAGCAATGACATGATGATCACATCGCGAAAGGTGCGTCTAGGAGGAATGGAGTGGGGCTTATGTATGGTTAGTGTCCCACTACTACAAAATAAGGCTATAGCCATGGTTTGGAACCGTGGATATAGGCCCAAAAACCATGGCTATAGGTTATAGCCATGGTTTCATAAACTGTGGATGGTATTGGCGTGGCTATAGGGAAAAACCTATAGCCATGGTTCAAAACCATGGCATAATCCTGAGTCAAGAAATATATATAGCAACGGTTACAACCGTGGATATAGGACTTTTGCCACGGTTTTAAACCGTGGTTATATCCCTATAGTCACTGTTTAAAACCATGGCTATATGTCCCCACATTATATATAAAAAACATCCCCCCTTCCCCTGCCCCTTCCCCAGCCCACCCCTGCCCCCTGCACTTCCCTCTTGCCCATTGCACTTCCCCCCCAGCCCACTGCACAACCCCAGCCCACTGCACTTCACCCCTAGCCCACTGCACACCCCCTGCCCACTGCACTTCCCCCCAGCCCACTGCACACCCCCTTTCCCCCCTGCACACACCCTCTGCCCAATGCACCCCCAGCCCACATGCAGAATTCAGCAATTACCTGCAAGTATAACACATAATTCCGAAGTTAATTAAATATATACAAGAATACCACTGAGGACCGGGTCTTGGATAGTGTTCTTCTGATGCGGGTAGTTAGGGCATGTGCAGATGTAGTGTGACCAGACACTATCGGAGTTCCAAGCATGTGTCCAGATCAGTCATCTCAATAGATTCTACATGAAGCCTTGCCATACTACCACTAGATAGGGACTGGGGTAGACCCGTGGATCTGAGGTCAGGTTAGGAGCAATACGAGGAGATGGTATCTAAGATTTAGTAGCACATGGGGGATGTGGTAGAGACAATGGGAACTAGTTGTAGGGTTAGTGGCCGGTAGTTGATGTGATATCCTTTATTGCCTAGTCTCAAATAACTGTTTACTGGGTATGTATGTTCAATATATTTTTCACAAATGTATCATAGAAAACAAAACATAAACTAGATGAATGAAATATACAGATATCATGCATTGATTCTGATGTTGTTCAGGTTCAAGTATATCTTACGTATAGATGAATGCCCAAACATCACACTAGCTGATTTTCAAAAACAGCTACAGGTTAACTGTTTAAAATGTAGAAACAGAATATAAGGTAAAAAAATATATAATAATTACCATTGTGCTTCAAATCAAGGCTTTGGTCAGCAGATTCTGTGGATGTAGGATATGAAACAATAGGCATTTCCATTCCATCACAATCATCAGCTAATAATGGTCGCACTCTGCAGAATACACATATGTTCCCTTTCAGTTCCTGCAGTAACCAAGAATTAAAAACCATCAAACTAAAACTAAAAATATGATATGATAGTCCTAACAAAATGGTATTATGCATATTTTTTCTTAGCTTCTCACCTACAGAAATTTGAAGGTCAACATCCTCCAACTGATCGTGCAACTCATGTGCAGTTCTCCTTTGTTCTTCATATTGTGTCATTGCTTCTGAAGAAGACATATCAACTATATAAAAATTTAAATTAACATCATCATAGAATATAAATAATGGATAGTGACATTTGAAGTAGTCTTACCTTTATTTTTTCATTTGCATCAGCTTATATTCCATGTACATGGCGGATTCTTGCTCAAATTTACCCAAGAGATGAAGGTAGAACGGTCCTTGTAGTCTAGCTTGGGTTGTCGAATCCATATAGACCTAAGAAGTAACCTATAGACACACAAATTCTATGGATTGTTTTTTGTTATTAAGTGGCCAAATAGGGTTGATTTTATATGGGTTTAAAGTATCACTAATAGTTTTAAGTTAATTCAAATTATGTTAATGCGTTGATCCTAGGTTATCGCTCGGGGTGGATTGGATGAATTTCTTTTTTTTAATGATTTCAATTTCTTATAATTGAGATGAGTTCATTTAAGAAGAACAAACATAATAATCACTTACTAGTTTAATTCCTACACACCCTAATACTAATCACCCATACACTTTAAGGATAAAATAATTGAGCACTCTACGGTAAAGGTTCGTATTAGCACTTGAAATGTGTGACCTAAAATTCAATAAGGGTGAAGATGTTTTAAAATCATCAAATAAAAATATCATTTAAAAGAAGTGATTAGACATTAATGTAGTGATAAATAACATCCAATATAGTCCCTTTATACTCCCTTGGATCAAACCATAAAATATTTAGCCCTCCATTGATGACATGTCTTCAACAGAAGCGGGAAGTCGACTTACGAGGGTGGAATTGAAGAAGTAAAAAAACAACAACAAAAATCGATCACTCCACCATTGTGTGATAAATATCACAAATTATGGTGTGAATAAATTCACACCTTGAACCAAAAGTATCAATGTGATATGTAGAAAAATAGAATAAGAGTATAAGAAGAACTTTTATTAAAAAACTAGGATTAATTACAACAACTTACATGTGAAGGAAGAACATTACAAAGAGAAATTAGCAGCATAACATTAAGATGAAAACAAAGCTCAAAGATGAAAAAATCATTCACCACCACTTCTTTAAATAGGAATTTTGGGATCCTTGGGTAGAGCTTCAAACAGTACAAAAGATCCCACTTGAGTATGGTAGGCCTAGGGTGGTGGAAGGTAAGGGAGATGAGACTTTTCCACCCTTGACCCGAGGTGGCAGCCAGCTTTCTTATACAAAACATACGTCCTTATAAGTCCTTCTATATGGAAGAATCAGAGTGGGCCATAGAATAATACAATGTCTCCCCGGATATCATCTACCCACCTGAAAAAGTTGGGCGCATTTGGAGTTGTGGATTCGTAGATATAATTATATTAGTGGAATGTTTTTCTAGGACGCAAAATCTGGCCCAGAATTTTATCTCTAAATTGGGGCGCCTAAATGGACACCATGGAGGAAGCATTAGCATTAGATCCTGAAGAGGGATTTGTTTCTATTCATGGTTTCTAGAATCCCAAAAAATTTGGGATTAATTGGGCCTGTATGTTGGGCCCCACTGCCTCATCAGTGGGCTGGTGTCCAATCTAACTTCTCCAGAATTGTTTCCTTTCAGCACAAAATATCACCATCTTCATCCATGAATTTTCCATTGATCCCTGAATAAAACATGTTCATATTAAAGTTTAGATAAATTTAAAAAAATATAAAATTAAAATATGTATAATTATATTCTTTAAAATCAGATAAATCATTGGGTATTTCAAATGATGTTAAAAAATGTAGCACATAATAGTGCATTTTAAGAAGGTATTACAATCATAATGTGAAATGATGTTCAAAGTGTAAAATGCACTAAAATGGTGTTTATGAATAATAAAGAAAATTAATATTATATATATTAAAAATGAATATTATCCTCAATTAGTTGCTAATCACACCCCCAACTTGAGTTTTTCTAGTCCCGAGCAAAATATATCTCCACAATATGAAATTCGAATTCCCTTTTCCAAAAAAATTTTAATACACAATGATCACCAGAAACCCTTATACCAAATAATCATGAAACCCATCAAAATATTTTAATACAAGATAGTTTCAAAAGTAGATCCCAATCCCAAGCCCATTCCTTTTTTTAAATTCATTTCCATATTTCATCCAATATCAATTAAGTATGAGGATGTGTTGTGAATCACAATAGACATGGAGGTTCATATTTATTCAAGGGGAAAATGAAGGAAGAACTAGGTGGAATCAAATTTAAATATTAATATGAGTATTCAAAAAAAATTATTTTATTTTTTTTGTTTTTTATTTTTTTTATTTTTTTTGTTTTTTTTCAAATTTTCCATGGTAATTGAAGTTGCACTCAAAAGAGTAAACCCCTATAGTGAGACTTTGCTGATGAATTCCAGGCTCAAAGACCTTAGGGAACCATGTGAAGACCATATACTCAGGAATAATCTCGAGTTAAATCAGTAAAAAAAATTCAAATTACCAAAAATAGAGATTAATTTACTAACTCTGGGCCAGACAACTATGGAGTCACGATCCCCAAGTGCCGAAAGCCACGCTTTAGGTCATTTCATTGCTATACACGCAATTGTTTTTTATTGAATACTCATATTAAAACTAAAATGATCACTAAACCTATGCTATTTATTTGGGGGACCCCATGAACTCAAACTAATACCCCACTATCCAAAGGACGTGCATTGTAATTGTTTTTACTTGGATGAAAATATAAATGATGAAATATCACAATAGACAGCCACACTTTCCCAAATCTATGCTCAAGAAATTATACAAGGATTAAAATCAGAATCAAGGCATGATAAATTATTTGATATTCAGTTTCAAAATGTGCAATGTGTATTACCATGTTCAAAGTTAAATGAATTTTTCCTTCCATTTACAAACATTTTTTTTTTCAAATCATTCATTTTTTTGACACAAAAGCATTTTTTATTTTATCTCCCCCCCAACAGAAAATAACACTGTCCCCAGTGTTTAAAGAAAAGAAAATTTAGAAGGGGGTATAGGTAGAGAATAAAAGTTTAAAAAAGAAATTGAAAATGAGGATCATGGAATGAATTCACCTGGTGGTTGAAGTTGAATTTCTTGCTGCTCCCTTTTAATCTTTCGATATCCATGTCACTTGCAGAATTCCCTAGTAGAGAAAGGAAAAACAAAACAAACAAAACAATATATATATATATATATATATATATTTATATAATAAATAATGTAAAATATAAGTATATATATAAAAATTATATAATAAGGAATCATAAAAAGTCATAGGTCAGTGGTAAGCACGCGTCCCTGTCTCCCTTCGGTCCCGGGTTCGAGTCCCCGCGGCTTTGCCAGTTGTGACGGGGTTTGACCCACGACCCACGACGTGTCCCTTTTTGTTATATTATTATAAATATATATATATATTTTGTATTTTTATTTTAACCTACAAAAAAATTAAAATAAAATAAACTGATGATACATTGTCTTCTTTTTAAATTTCTGGGTAAGGCATTAATCAAGGATCACACCACATGACACAGATGAATTTGGTGCTCCCCTTTCATACCCATCCATACTCATAATATAAGTACAAGTCAATAGTCTATTTTTTTTATTAAATATCAAAATGATTCATTAATCCTATTTAAAATAGAATGTTAATTAAAACAACAAAATGATTGGAAACATGGAAACCATGGGTTTCCTCCCATGCAGCGCTTTGTTTATTTTCATTAGCTCGACTTGAACCCCCCAACATATCAAATACCAACTTTAAACATTTTAAGGACCACATGTTTCACCACTTCTACTAGGTCGAGATTCATTCTATTTTTAGAATTTGTTTCATGCACAAACCTATGTTCTAAAATGATTGGTAAAATCAAAGGAATATCAGAAATGGTTGATCTAGTTTCCTCGTAGTCTTTCCTAAGACATCAATGATCATTCCAACTTTTTTGGTTTCAATATAAGAATTAATTCCAATTGAAAGGTCATGATTATACCCTATTAAGGGATTATTTAGCTGGGAGGGAATGATAATAATTTTGAGCTCGGGTTGGATATGACATTTATACACAAGTTGATATTTTAAATCCAACTCAGTTTCATTTTCCAAATTTCTCAACAAAATTGGTTCCTTTTGAATAGAATATTCATCCAAAAAATTGGAAAGATCAGTGTTTGGAATGGATATGGACTCAAAGTTTATGATTTCTCCCAATGGTTCAATGGTTGCTGTTTTTGAAAATTCTTCAATTGAGTTATACTTAGGAGACTCAATCCATGATGTCAAATTCTCTTATTTTGAATCCAAACAGTTAATTCCCTCCTGATCTAAAGACCCTTCAAAAATTTCTTGATCCTCTTCATCTATCCCAAATACAAAGGTTGGTTCTTCAATAAAATCATGTGGGGTTTGTGGGAAACTAGACACTTCACATAAGTTTATGGAAGGGACAGTTGGTGTAGGGATGTGTTCCTCATAAGTTTTAATGCTTTGTAGTTCTAACCTCAAAGATGAAACCTCAAAATTCATTTTCTCTATTTGTTGACACAATTTTTCAAGTAATGGTTGTGGATCATGATGGGAAAGAGGTTGATAAAGATGGTCTATTCCAAGAGGATAATTAAGTTGTTGGAATTCTACAGGAGGATGTTCTGATTGGCCTTGTTGGGATTAGAACTCAAAATAGGTTGGAATGTTTTGTGGAGAATAGGAGTTAAAAAATTGTGACTCAATAGGCTATAGATTATCCCACCACTAGAAACTAGGATGGTTATTTTAAAACACACTTGGTGTGGAGTGATCAACGAAATGAGAGGTTCCCCATGTTTGGATTTTTTCGAAAGGGTTTTCCATAGGAATGAAATTTGGGATGAGATAAGAGAAGTGGGAAGAAAAAAAGGATGATAGTGTCTAGGATAACTTACTTAGGTCCTCAGTAATGGCTCCAAAATTCGATTCACACTCAAATTTACCATAGAGATGAAGGTATAATGGTCCTTGTAGTCTAGCTTGGGTTGTCGAATCCACAGAGACCTAAGAAGTAACCTATAGACACGCACATTCTATAGATTTTTTTTGGCTATGAAGTGGCCAAATTGGGTTGATTTTATATGGGTTTAAAGTATCACTAATAGTTTTAAGTTAATTAAAATTAAGGTAATGAGTTGATCCTAGGTTATCGCTCGGGGTGGATTGGATGAATTTCTTTTTTTAATGATTTCAATTTCTTATAATTGAGATGGGTTCATTTAAGAAGATAAAACATAATCATCACTTATTGGTTTAATGCCTACACACCCTAATACTAATCATCCATACAATTGAAGGATCAAAGCATTGAGAACTCCAAGGTAAAGGTTTGTATTAGCATTTGAAATGTGTGACTTTAAATTCAATAAGGATGAAGTTGTTTTAAAATCATCAAATAAAAATCTCATTTAAAAGAAGTGATTAGCCATTAATGGAGTGAGAAATAACATCCAATCCAGACCCTTGCTACTAACTTGGATCAAAACATAAAATAGTTATCCCTCTATTGATGACATGTCCTCAACGGAAGCGGGAAGTAGACTTACGAGGGTGGAATTGAAGAAGTAAAAAAACAACAAAAAAATCGATCAATCCACCGTTTTGTGATAAATATCACAAAGTATGGTGTGAATAAATTCAAACATTGAACCAACAGTATCAACGTGATATGTAGAACAAAAAAAATAAGAGTAAAAGAAGAACTTTTATTAAGAAACTAGGATGAATTTAAACAACTTACATTTGAAAGAAGAACGTTACAAAGAGAAATTGGCAGCATAACATTAAGATGAAAACAAAGCTCAATGATGAAAAACTCATTCACCACCACTACCTTAAATAGGCATTTTTGGAGCCTTGGGTCGAGCTTCCAACAGTATAAAAGATCCCACTTGAGTATGGTAGGCCTAGGGTGGTGGAAAGTGAGGGAGAGGAGACTTTTCCGCCCTTGACTTGAGGTGGAAGCCAGCTTGCTTACACCGAACAGACGTGCTTTTAAGTCCTTCTAGATGACCGAATCAGAGTGGGTCATAGCAGAATAAAATGGATCCACAGATATCATCTACCCTCCTGTAAACTTTGGGCTCATTTGGAGTTGTATATTAGGAGATATGAATAGATTAGTGGACTTTTTTTGTCTTGGCCACAGAATATGGCCCAGAATTTTATCCTTAACTTGGGCCACCAAAATGGACACCATGGAGGCCAAATTAGCATTGGATCCAGAAGATTGATTTTTTCCTCTACATGGATTCTAGCATACCAAGAATGTTGGGATTTATTGGTTCTGTATGTTGGCCCCCACAGCCTCATCAGTGGGCTGGTGTCCAATCTGACTTATCCAGAATTGTTTCCTTTCGTCACAAAATATCCCCATCTTCATCCATGAATTCTATATTGATACCTGAATAAAACATGTTCATATTGAAGTGTATATCAATTTACAATAATATAAAACTAAAATATGTATAATTATATTCTTTAAAATCAGATAAATCATTGGGTACTTCAAATGATGTTCAAAAATGTACCACATAATAGTGCATTTTAAGAAGGTATTACAATCATAATGTGAAATGATGTTCAAAGTGTAAAATGAACTAAAATGGTGTTTATGAATAATAAATAACATGAATATTATATATATTAACAATTAATATTATCCTCATTTATTGGATAATCAATGGCCTATTTTTGTTTTATTTTGGCGTGGCCATTTTTATATGCATGTATATTATTGGTGAACATGGTAAACATGAATTATTATCAAACTAACCAAGTCCTGGTTAGTTGGTTTGAATTGTATCATATTCATGATATATATATATATATACAAGGTTCATATAACAAGTATTTATTTACTGTTATTGATGGATTCATGACTTTTTTTAGTGCATTAGCATTTGGGCATCGATTAGATATGGGTTTTATTTGAGGTGTGTGGAACGATGACTGATTTAGGGAATCTAATGGGATGAGTGACTTATGGATTCTGAGGTGGAACGTTTAATTTAGACCATCTGTTGCGATAAAATATTTTTGGGAATCTATTGAGATGAGAGACAACATAGGTTCCATGTGCAACATGGGAATGAGGTTAGCATCTAAGGAGAAGCTATTGTTGATGGTTGTTAGATGTAACACATGCATGAAATGGTCCCTTAATGATTTTAAGGAGTGATGATGTGTCATGGTAGGACATTTGGGTCTGGGTATGGTTAGTTGGACATCGGTTTAATTGATCATTGGGTCAAGAAGTGACTAGGGTACGAAACTCCAAAGGTGATGAACACCTTTTGAGTGCTAACATATGAAATTATTATCTGAGTTGACATAGTCAATTGTAATTATAGGTATGTTTAGTACCATATCATGGTAATTATTTATATTTTTTAGAAATGATATGTTAAAGTGTGGAGACTATAAAATTCTGGGATTTTAGAGTGGGTCAACATCCTCAAAATTTTGAATTTTTGGAGTTTGATGATCATGCCAAATATTTTTTTATCATGAGAACATAATTATGAGAGTTCCTTAATACCAAGACCATTCCCATATATGGGTATAAAAAAACATGATGAGACTCAGGTTTTTGGGTGGGTTTGAGGTGTATCAGATGCTGAAAAATACTTTTTATAAGTGCACTTATAGATGAGTAAAAGCAAGAAAAGATTAAAGACTTTGAACTAAGGATGCTCAGAATTCATACAAACTAAAGCAGTGAAATATGATTAATTACCTGGTAACAAAAACTATGTAAACTAGAATGATGTCAATTCAAGTAAGTGTTGTTTAAACATACCATCAACTTACAAATCATCAAGGGGAATGCTAGAAAGGGCATCAATTAGACCAATGAATTGATAGATCTATAAATACCTGAATAAAGCCATAAATACATTAAAAAATGATAATTATCTTTACTAAAGTCTCAGTTGCTTATAGTGTACCAAGGCTTGAATGCGACCCGGAACTGTGAAGTAAGTTCCCCGTCATTGAGTTGTATGAGAGATCCCTGTTTGTGAAACAAATCATTATAAAATAATATTCAATTGAACAAGAACGTTCTGACATAAAAGATTAAGAAAAGACAAAAGTGGACTTAATAAATGAAAATAAAAATATGAAAGAACTCTAAAAGGATAATTTATAGAAGTCCCCCTGCTGGACCCCCTGGACAGCAGCCCCCCACCCCCTGATGGACCCCCCTGGACAGTAGCACCCCCTGGATAGCCCCCCTAGATAGAAGCCCCCCCTCCTCCCCTGCTGGACCCCCTGGATAGCCCCCCCTGCAGGATAGCAGCCCCCCTGTTGGACCCCCTGGACAGAAGCCCCCCACCCCACCTGCTGGACCCCCTAGACAGCAGCCCCCCCGGATAGCCCCCCTGGACAGCAGCCCCCTCTGCTGGACCCCCCTGGACAGCCCCCTGCTGGACAGTAGCCCCCCTACACATTAAATGTCTTTTGGAGAAATCAACACATTAAAGGTAAAATGTCTCTCATACACTTTAATTAGGAAGGTCAAAAATATCAAAAACATTGAAAACAATTTAGAAACACAATCCTGGATATTTGGTTATGCTTCCAATAACAATATGATTCGATCTTCAAGAGGTGGGTGGAGTGCTTTCCAATTTTTTTCTTACCCAGAAAATAGAAAGGAAATTTTATTAAATACTAAAATAACTAAAGGAATGAAAATAAATTAAAAGGAAAAAACAGATGCACAGTGAAAATGCAATATCACAAACGACATTGATCACAACCAAAAAAATTCCCAACAAATAGAAAATAATTACAAAGATAGATTCAATTTCTAATTTAGATTCTCAAAAGCTAAATATAGAAAGGGCCATCATCATACCTTGTTTGAGAAATAATCCTCATGTCCCACCTTCAGAAATAATGATTTATGACCCAAAATAATTTGAATGTGAATGAAGGGAAGAGTTATTTAGTCAAGCTGAAAGACTTTAATATTAAAACATATCATAAAAATGGGAGAAAATATAGCATCAATTCATATGAAGCACCCACTCCAGTTCTCAAGTGATCTAGACTGCTGAACCTCTATATCCATCATTGTAAATTGATATCCCAAATTTGTGAATAAGTGTAGGGAGAGTGTCATATATAGCACCCACTCAAGGAATCCAATATTTGAATCCTATCCCCATCTAGTATTTTAAAATAATGGTGGACATCCGAAAATACAGTAACAGTTCCCAACATCCCTTATTCTATGATAAATATTGAGACCCCCATTTGTTTCACCTGATTCTAGAGAGAATGGGACCTTAAGAAATAGACTTCTAAAGAATCATTAGATTGAAGTATTTAAAAAACAAATAAAATGAAAACCCAAATATTCAAGCTCCGCTCTTTTTCCCAATCAAAATCGTGATTATGCACCTGACATGGGAAATAGGAATCCCATGTTACACCATATGGGGTTGCAAAGGCAAAGAGATCCGTAAATGTTCCACTATGGGCCTTGCTAAAATTATTAAGAGATAAAATAGAGTTTTAAGTTAGTAACAGTTAAAACATATATAAATTTAAAACACATATACATTGTCTTCCCACAAAACTGGGAAGATATATAATTCACATAGCCACCAATAACTGGTTCAATGTAATGAAAGAGAATGGAAACACATAATAGTCAAGAGAAGATTATGTAAATCATGTTTCTATAATTGTGATTTCAAGTCGGAAAGACTGTGAAATGGAGCATAAGTAAACAATGAAAATGGATTTGAACACTTATACAAAAAAATATAGTATAAAACACACACAGTCTAATTGGACCTCTTTCATATTCCATGAATGGGTAATGGTTGGAATTGAAAAAATAGATAATCAAAAAAAATGTGATACATGATTTAGAAGTTTTTAAAGGAGTTATTTATCAGACAAAATGATATATTTCAATAATTACATACAACATCAGTTGGAATAGGTGATGTTATTAGGGATGTAAACAGACTGCATATATTCTGAAAAATCAACAACATTTAAAAAAGTATACTAAAAAAGGGCATATTTTGTTTTCATGCATGCATGTATAAGGGGTAAACATACATGTACCTTCTATTTGTAACCTTATTCATTGTAAAGATAACATATTTTCTCAAAAAATTTGATATGTTTCGTTCAACACAACTTGTTCAATGAATGATGGAAACAAATGAAAAATCAACATGTTCAATGTATCTCATTTTTCGACTGATATGTTCAGCATGTGAAAATATAGGTAATCAAATACCTGTGATGGTTGGTAAGATTGAAGGCTGGTTGATTTTACATAGCCCATTTATTCCACCAATTTGATCAATATCATTTGGAAATGAAAAAACAGTATTGCATCATGAGAGGTAATCGACCTAGAGAACATAAAAAAACAGTAGTGCATCATGTGAATTAAATGATAGGAAGAGCATCTGGACATAAAAAAGTGGAAAACATAAAAAAAATTGACAACAATAGTGGAAAATGTTATTAAAAACATTATGCAATACATTTGAAATCATACAAACCTAGATGTTGTACATTGTTTTGAATGAGATAATATTGCATGTTTGAAAAAGTAGTGCATGTTTTCCCACTTGAGTAAGTAGTGCATGTTTTCCTGTTTGAGAAAGTAGTAAATGTTTCAATGAAAAAGTAGTGCATGGTTTTTTACTTGAAAACAGAGTAGTGAATCATGTGAATTTTAAAACGGTAGTGCATCATGGGAACTAAATTTGAAAACATACGAACTGAGATGTTTGTTTATGCTTCTAAGACAGTACGAATTGAACTTCAACAGGTTGATGGGGTTGCTGTCTAGATTTTTTCCTCCCCAGAAAACTGAATACAAATAGAGGGAATTACATGAGAAGCCTACCCATACTTCAACAGGTGCATGGGGTGCTGTACAGGAGCTGGTCGACCATGCCAAGCCTACACTTTGTTCAAAATTGAAACATCAAGAAGACATCCATGGACTGCCAGAAAGCTGTCAAATTGTTAATCAGAAAATAAAGGGAATTCCAGTGGAGAAATAATCCCAGCAACCCCCCTATCCCTGCCCCCCTGCCCCCTTCCCCCACCTGCACACCCCCGCCCCCTTCCCCCCCCCGCCCCCTTCCCCCCTCCACCTCAACACACCCCTCCCCCTGCCCCTAGCACACCCCTACCCCCCCCACCTGCACACCCCATCTCCCTGCCCCCTACCCTCTACCCCCCACCTGCACACACCCCTCCATCTTCCCCCAGCACACTCCTGCCCCCTTCCCCCACCTAGACTCCCCTCCCCCCAAAAACTCCCTGCCCCTGCCCCCCACCTACACACCCCCTCCCTTTGCCCCCAGCACACCCCCTACCCCCTTCCCCCGACCTACACACCCCCTCCCCCTCCCCTGCCCACCCCCTGCCGACCCCACACCCACCCTCCCCACCCCAGGCACACCCTACCCACTTTCCACATTTCATTCCACTTCATCCACTTAATGAAATATGTGTATAAAGGATCATTTGTGATGTTTTTCAGAAAAAAAACCTTTTCCCCTAGATCAGGATGATAGACGATTTCCAGGAATACAATCTTGAATTTGGAATGAGTAGTTGTTTCCATTATAATTAATAAATCTTGATTTATTGGATAATCTAGAATACTTTCCAAGGATGTGTATCCATTTCGTGGGAAAATAAGGAATTATACTAACCAAGAATATGAAAATATACAAATAATGATTCTAAAACAAAATGACGTATTATTTCAATATAATGCATAAATAATATAACTAATGCAACATCAGTAATTAGTAAACAAACCACCACATATATTATATTAAAATTTATAAACAATGACTTTAGAGGGTAGTTTTTTCCTTTTTAAATCTAACATAATGGATTCAATCATTTTTCTCTACTGGGAAATTATACTATGACCATGATTCTATAGCCATGGTCAGCACATCTATGTCCATAAGTAAGAATATAGTCCTTAACTAACATAGATTGTGGTAGTATTCCTTACCATGTTGGTATACAACTATAGTTTATATGGAATATGGATATAGGTCTATTTGGGAAGGACATATGACTATGTTCCATGCTAGATAGTGGAAGTATGTATGTGCGGTAACTATAGGAAATGAAAGGGAAGGGTATGGGAAAGGGATATAGTTATGGTACATGTAAATCATGGTAGTTTATTAGTACATAATATTGGTACACATGTACCATTATTTTAGGTGACCTATATATGATGATGAGTTTAATGGTATGTGGAAAAAATGTGGGCCCCTATTGATCAAGTGAAAACACCCACCCCCCACATAAATTAAGTCGAATGAAGCCTACCAGCTCCTTATTATCATGATTACCTCCACTCAATCAATTTTGAGGACCTTGAATGTTTACTATAAAATGATTTTTTCTATTCAATTGTGCATTATGATATTGTTTAAATGTTTTAAAACATCGATCTAATCAGCCCTCAATAATTTATCCTTGTATTTGAAAAACCATAATAACTTTTTCATACAAGTGACTTCAAAGAAAGATATTATACATCATCTCTACCATATTTCATCATATAATACTTTATTTCATTTTATTTTATCCAATTAATTTCAATTTTTAAAATGTTTTGTCTACACCCTCTTCCTAATATCGTTTCATGTCTTTCTCTTCAATTGCATTATCATTGAAATAGTTTTATGGAGTGGTTTTAATAGAGTTATTGATCTATATTTTCAATATTTTGAGTTTGAATTATTAATTTCCTAGCCAGAAATATATGAAAAAAATTTCTTTTGATCATAGGATTCTACAATATTGTTTCAGAATATATTAATTCAGCCTTCACTGCATACTTGAAACCACCTTTAGAAATAATTTAAAATTGTCTTTCTTAATTTTAACCCAAAGATTCCTAGTTTTTAAACCCCCTGCCTAATAGTATTCCAATTTAAAACACATGTAACTGAACTCATTCTAAATTTCATAACCACTTCCAATCAATTACCCCATTCAACATAGACACTTTGAAATGAAACAAAACTCATACAAACATAACCCATCTTTGAAACATTCAATTTGATTCATGTGATGAATAATTAAGGATAAAAAATATAGTAAATTTTAAGATGTTAATATTGGTAATATTTCATGTATATTCATATTTCCAAATATATGTGTTCAAGGTGAAAATTAGCAGACACTGAGTAAAAGATAACAAGAAGGCAAAACAAAACAATACCGATAATGATCAAATTGAAAACTAATATCAAAGGTATAATTTAAAATAGGTAAAACCTATATAAAGGAGAAAAGAGACACTACTTGAATGTTCTTCTCACTCTCTTCTTCCCCTGTTTCTATCTTCCTCCTCCTGCAATTCCGATTCTTCACAGCTGCTGTATAAAAATATATAAAGTCTCCATTATCCAGTTTATAACTTAAACATGACAATTCATGTTGTTTTTGTGTTCTTTTTTATAGAACCTAACATAAAACCCACTAAATTTGGAGACTCTAAGGAAAAGATAATTTTCAAAACTCTGCACCGGTCACATTATAGGAGGTTGATGTGGTCAAGTCCCAAATTAGTGGTTACTGTGTGGTAAATTGAGGGGTTATAGCAGTGTATATCAGTGTGGAAATGGGAGTAAGTGCAGAATAATATTAAAAATACTTAAGGTTTAAGAAATTCCACAAGAATGGTGGATGGGGATGAAGGAAGAGATAGGGGATTACCTCTGGTGTTGAGGGTTGTGGGGGAGAACCGTCAGGAATAGAGGAGGAGGGGAGGCAGCTCGGAGAAGCTTCACTAGAGGAGGGTCGGGGTGAGGAGGGTCACAACGAGGAGGGGTCGAGGGTTTTGAGGGTTGCTGGTTAAAAGGTGTTGGGGAGGGTGATGGTGATGTCGTCCTCGGCGTCGAAAGAGAGGCGTCCGGGAGGAGGCGTCAGGGAGGAAGGTCGTAGTGAGGAGGAGGGTCATGGTGAGAAGGAGGGTCGCGGCGAGGAGGCGTCGGAAGAGCGGCGTCGAGGAGGAGGGTCGTAGCGAGGAGGTGCCGGGGAGGAGGGTCATGATAATGAGGAGGGTGTGATGAGGAGGCATCGGGAAGGAGGGTCGTGGTGATGAGGAGGGCGCGACTCGGAGGCGTTGGGGAGGAGGAGGGCACGACGAGGAAGAGGTCGTGACGAGGAGGAGGGTGTAGCGAGGAGTAGATCGCGGGGAAAGAGTAATCGTGAGGGCGGGAGGGTCACTGATCAGGAGAACGGAGGAGGAGCCTGATGGATTTTGGGGGGAAAAGGGGAAGGCAAATTTTAGGCATAGTTTTTTAATTAAACCATGTCTATAAATTTGCTATAGCCACGGAACTATAAAACTGTGGCTATAGGTCCGTGGCTATAGTATTATTTTTTAGTAGTGTCCCACAGATGAAAAAGGAGATTATGCATGGTTAGCAGCCCCATGAGTGGAAGATTGATAATTACTCCTGGAGGGAAACATGATGAGGGTGTCTTGCAAAATGAGAAAGATGTTGTTCTGTTGAAAATAATAATCATTCCATGTCAATCATACAGGGATAACCCTATCAAGGTTGGTCGGGGCTTACACAGGGGATGACTGTGGTGCGCATGTCGAAGAAGTGCTGAGGGAGAGTGGAGTGAGAGGGAACTGATGCCCATCACATTCATGACCCTATCAATGATTTTCATTTATGATATGATCATAGTTTTGCGTCATGTTTCATGGACGAGGGTGCTTGGCAGTTTAATGTCATGCATCTCAGACATTGAACATTCACTCTTCACCCCTAGGACATACATAACTGGTGAACTTTAAACCCTTGGTGAAGGGAAGGCACTAGCAAGGCCATGGTGTAGGGTTGTGGAGTTATTCATTGAAGGGTCCTTATTACTGTGGCTATGTGAAGAAGAAATATCCATTAGTGTGCCTATGTGAAGAAGAATGAGGCCAGGTAGCATAACATGAAGCACCACCCAAGGGACTTTGAAATCACTTCAAATAAGCCTGGAGATCCACACAAAAGAGGGTTTCACAAAGTAAGAGGCCTCATAGAGATGGTATTTTCAATGATAAGGGGATCTCAAAGGATAGGTTATCACATATCATAAGGATTCGTAGAGATCAAGGGATCATAGAGCACTGGGATTTTCATAGAATAGGGGCTCACAGATCACTAGGTTTCGAAGAGATTAGGGGATCACATAGCATAAGGCTTTGCAGAGAACAAGGCCTCATAGAGAATAGGGGATTATAGAGTACAAGGATTCATAGAGAACAAGGTCTTGTAGAGCATAGTGCTTTGTAGAGCAGAGGGGATCACTGAGAATAGGACTTCACAGAGAACAGAGGATCGCAGAGCATAGGGATTCACAGAGTATAGGGCTCTACATTTCACGTGGCTTCATGAAGTATAGTGTCCCAGCCTAATCATGGAGTTCACATGTGCTTGGAGGGTGCTTCACGAAGCCTGAGTGCTTCAAAAAGTCTTGAGTACCTGAAGGGGTCTCCTCCCTTTGAGAAGGCCCATAGGCTTCACGAAGGGAATCCCTCTTCGAAGAGGGGTAAATATGGGAAAAGGGAAAGGTTTTTCTCAATGATCATGTTCCTCAGATGATTCATTTTTTTGTTGGTTTGTAGATTACAAGGTACTTCGTGATTTTATAATTTCAAAGGTGAAAGGTCGGGGTCCTAAAATTTTGGAGTCGGGGGAGATGAGTATTTATAGACAATGGGGTGGTGAGATACTATGGGGGTGCATAGAGAAGAAACATGTTCTTTTTCACCAGAGGAAGATTTTGTCAAGTTTGTTGGAGTCTTTAAGTCAACCTTCATCCCCTCCTTGGTGCAGAAGATTCCTTCATTCCCTCTATGGTGGTTGGAGATGCTTCTGTTAATTTTGATGGACTTGTTGAGGTATCTGTCCTTCTTTTAGAGGCATAGAATCTTCCATCAAGTTCATCGAAGTGACAATTTTGACTTTCACTTTATCCATGGTGGGCCTAGAGAAGGTCTCAGCTTTACACCGACCACAGTGATAAAGGGATTTATAAGGGTACATCGCGAAGCATCCCCATGGGAACCACTTAGTGTCCTTTTATTATTTTTTATAACACATATATTTTGGTTCCACCAAATTCCCCCACTCAAAAATTGGAGTTGAGGACAAAACGAGGGTCGGTTTCTGAGGGTTGATCACCAAAATTTAGGAATATCGTAAAGTGGAAATGCAGTGAGGGAATTCAAAGCATGGGATGATAATTCCATGAAGCTTTCCACAATAGGGTAAGCTGTGAATCTCAAGGGTCATCACCTATATATAGAGGGTGAATACCCCATTTTTTCTACACCTTCTTCTAAGATTCTTTGTTTGAGATCACAAATCATGAAACTCTCCATGCCCCACGAACGTACATTGTGAACTATGTTCTTTTTTACGCTAAACCACATAATTAATCTTTAGAATCTATGATCATGTGCTCCACGAGTTGTGTTAGTGAGATTTGTGATAGAACTCTCTGACTAGATATGCGATTGAGCTCTGTGATAATGCTTTGCAGTTGAGATCTGTGATCCAAAACAAAAAATAATAATGTTTGGGGAAAAAATGGCCAAAAAAGAAGCTGATCTAGGGTTCCTCACAGATGCTCCATAAAGGGAAGATATGGGGAATAATATGGGCATCGGGGAATATGTGAGAATCCATTTAGATTATGAATCCCTAATGGAGATCTGGTCAGAAATCCAAAATAAAAATTCTCTCTACTAGATATTTCCACATTACAACTTCGGTATGAGGAACGACATTCATATCCCTTAAAAAAATAGGAATGAACCGGATTACTGGTTCACAAGTACGCCATGTCAGTGCCAGTTCTTCAGGGATGCCGACAGTCGCATATAAGAGGATCACATGCCGATTAGTGCCGATTTTCTGTACAATCACATCAACAAAATTGATGGGAAAGTGTTGTAGCCAGAGGTATCTCTCCCATAGTACTATACAATCCTCAAGGAAGCTTTAGGGAATCTGTATAAGTGGTGGAACAACTATAGGGACCTTTTCTAGGGTGGAAACATCATGGAGGATTGGGCCTGGGCTTACTGGGTTTGTTCATTCTATGAGGAATTTAAGGTAGAGATGAAGCGATTAGGGTTGTATAAAGCTTTGTGGGCCTCCCAATTCCACATTTAACAGCCAAAACACATGATACCAGAGTTTCTGAGAATATGGTTGTCAAGGAACAAAAATTTCCTTCTTTACCATGGGGAGGTCAACATCAGCCTCTAGGACCTTCATAAGCTCTTGGGGATTCCAATTTTGAGGGGTGAAGTTACTCCCTATGGAGAATTCAGGGGAAGATCTAGATAAGATGATATATATGGAAAAGGAACTGATGGATATGGTGCTAGGAGTGGACAAGTAGTCAGTGAAGGATCTCCATTTTATGTTGTGGTTTGGGAATTTCATAAACATCCAGCCAAAGCACGCCGCTGAAGGGGAGGAGGATCCTAGGAATCTACCAGTCAGACTTACCACCTATCTAACAGTATCCTAGCGCAGAAAATAGAATTATTATAGGTGAATCATGGAGGAAATCCAATGGAAGCTGTGGGGGTATAATGTCAGCACAGAGAAACAACTGATGGCTAGGATTTATGGGTTTATCTCTATGCTTATCTATAGATGGATGTTGTTGGTTAGGGATACAAACATGGGTGTTCAACTAAGCACATTCATTATAATGTCCAAGATGGCGATGGGGAAATGCTTGAACCTAGGGTTCCCGGTGCTATCCAAGCTGTACAAGGTACCATGTCACATCATTGAAGGGAAGAAGCCATAATGGGTATGAAAAACACTCCATTTATTATATAGCTAGATAACAACACAGATGAGCATCTATAAATATATGAACCCTATTTCTCCTCCGGGATCAGACTTCAGACCAGCCATCTTGAATGTAGTGGGGATATTTCTAGCAATGAGGACTCCACCACCCATAATGAAATGAATTTTTCAAGGTAGATGGATTCAACATCCATCCATTTCCACTTCCAACACGTGTATTCAATGATTATGGCTAGGTAACTGAGGAACATTGGTCTTATCTCAAGGCCTTCTGGGGAAATGTTCTGGTGGAACGGGTAGACTATGAGCCTATTTGCGAGCCGTATAACTACACTACTTTGCAATGCAGTTCTAGTGAATGAAAAGGACGACCCACAAGTATACCTGGGAGTACTCCATGAGGATTATCTATGAATTATGTGGAATATGTGGATCATGTTAACATGAGAAGATGAAAAAAATCAGAATGAACCGCCTACACTCACTACTAACTACGAGTTGGTTAAGGAATATGACTAGAGTTGGGAAAAAGCCTACCTAGGGGAGATGCTGAAGTGACAAACCGTTCAGGCAAAAAATGGGGCCTACCTTCATCGTCAAGCTCAGGGTTTGAAAATGTAAATAACACACTATGGTGGTGGTGCCGATACACATCTCAAAGGAGGGGCTGTGGAAGAGCCTGTGATTCCAAGTCCTGAAATGAGTGGAGGGAAGGATACAGTGATAGACCTGATGACACCATCTGGGTAGAGCCAAAAGAGAAGAAAGTTAGCGAGAGGGTTTTGTAGGATACCCACCGAGGCTCCTAGGAAGCAGTTGTGTCACATAGATATTCCATAGGATGCTGTCTTTATAATGTCTTGGGACAACTGTGGAGTCGATTTTTTTGAGCGCTTCTTATATGTTGGATTGCATAAATCCTCATGGGATGAATCTTTTACATATAAAATGTGCCGAGGCAGGATTTATGGTTTCTCAGATGGAAGGGTAACAATACATCACTGAGCTAGAGGTCTTCGTGCATTCCTGAGGTAATCCTCATCCAATGAAGGAGAAGGTGAAAGTACTAATCAGTCGAAAAGTCCCACCCCAAATGTCTTCCATCGACCTCAGAGAGCGCTTCCCTTTTTCCAAGGAATATTAGGGGTCCTACTAGGGAGAAGAGTCATACAAGGGGAGCCCTTTGGAAGAAGGCGATGTCGTGACCTCAGAGTTGGAAGATCATATTAAAAATATTAAGTTAAATTATAAACTATTCCACTATGGTCCACATTAAGGTCAACTAGGCTTTCTCAACAGATTTTTTCACTGTGTAGGATAACCTTATATGTAAAACATGTTCTCACATGATAACAGACATAAATTTGGGCCCTATGTAAGTGGAAATGGTGATTTTAGAATCTAGTAGGGCTTGACACCCATGGTTGTTCTCCTGTAGTATTCAGAGTTCCCAACCATATGTGTGGTTCTATGTCCTGGGATTCTGACAATAACTACTTGAGAGAGAGACACATAATTTTACCTCTGTAATTCATATCCATCTCATAATTCATAACTTCCGTCTATTGATCATGGAGATCTGACATTGTATAGTTCTATCTAAAAAATTCTTCAAATGGTGTGGGCTATACTAGCTAGGATATCTAGGACTTTTTATGCTCCTTTCTCTAGGGGAACATTGTTTGTCATAGAATAAATCACGGTAGTTGTGACTGAAAGTCTGGTTATCGGTGATACCAAACTAGAAATCATCAAGGTGGAATCTAGTGACGAGGACCAGCCATATGACATGGAACCTATCCTACCTAATAGAATACCAGAGTAAGTTCCTACTGCTAAATTTTTGTAAGATTTTCTAGCATAAAAACCTTTTGACCTAGAGGATTGGGATGAGACTACTTGTGATGAAGAAGATGGTAAGGCTATTTGTTGCCAATCATAGAAGCCGATCAGCCGCTTCATCAAGTAGACCCCACAAGTAGAGTAGATAAACCCGATGGGGAGACTTTGTTCCCATCTCCATGAACTATGTTCTAGAGTAGTGGATTCTCGATTCCATTATATAATCATTTGAGATTACATGCCAGATAAAATACAGGAATATGACCACGACCTCAATCGCAGCTGGTAGTAGAGAACGTTTGTCAACATCAAGAGACACTAGGAGGCTGATAAAGAGATCCATTGATTATGGGTGTGAGAAAATGAAAATTATTCTTTACTTGACATACAATAGAAACTCATATCATGATTAAATGAAAAAGTATATAGGATGAGGAGAAGATGAGGCGAGATTATGAAGAAATGGTTAACATCCAAAATGAGGTGTTTTTGGAAAACATTGGGGGCGATGAGCTATTCCTCGCAACCAGATAATAAGAGAGGGATCTTAGCAGGTGGAAGAAAATTTTGGAGTCCACAAAATATATGGTGGTAGATCTTGGATTCTCTATTGGAGAGGCCAACCCATTTAACAGAGGGGACGATCCATGGGGGCTATAATTCACACTATCTCAAAAACATGCATTAACTCTTTAAATCTTATTGTAGTTGTGTACATTACTACATCTCAATTGTATCAATGAAACAACCAGAAATCAATTACTAAGCTCATGAGGGTCATACCCAATGTTAGAAATAAGGGATTCGTATATAATGATTTACTTTGTGTATGAGAGTTATAGCCAATCGTTAAAAACTTGGGGATCAGATGACAGTTCGGAATATTTAGGATTGGGAGAGGGGTTGTAACTAGAGAATAGGGTTATTGAAGTAGACAAATTACCTTTCCCATCATGCTCTAGTACATTAGTGGTATAATTCTAGGGGAGTTAGAATCAATCCGAACAAATGGGAATGAGAAGCGTTAATCGCGATACCCAAAATTAGGAATGCAGTGAGAGGCCTCATGAAAATGAATGATAACTATTGACTGTATTTAAAAACCAGCATCCATAGAGCATTATCCTGAACTGAGGACAAACCAACAAGGTCTGGCTAATGATCTTATTAAAAAACATGGGGCCTAACTTAAAACGTTGTCCAATATCTTCAAAAATGTTGTCCTTAAATGATAGGCGAGCTGGAAAGATGAGAATCCATGTCATTTGGGGGTACCTTTAGATGTTAAATAGGGTGAGTATCTGAATAAGGGGCTCCAAAAGAGTGGGTTGGAGTGACTAGTTATTTGAATAGAGTCCACGACTTTTAGGATTACTCCACCATGAAAAAAATTCATTGGTGAGTGTATCGGTCGGAATCGAGATCATGCCTACTTCTTAGAGGGACCTTTATTGTGAGGTCCCAAGATAGTCTAATGTTTTATGTCATGTAAATGGGGATGATAAGAACTTAGTTTAGCATCATATGGTGAGGATGATGCACAAAAAAGTTTAATGTCGTATGATCATTTCACATAGTTTAATATTGTACTACCTAGATTCTTCCCAACAATTCAACGTCATTTTACATGGATTGGGAACCACTAGTTTAAGGTCATTGAGTTTGGACCATGATTAAGAGAAAAGAACCAAGAATTTCAATGGTCCTAGGGCTGGGCTTGAGGCGAAATGTATAGGTGTCGCTATGTATCTCATAAGGATGAGAATCAAGCCAAACGTAGTGATTGAGAATAGTTTGGTCAGGGACCAACATTGGCTGGAGAAATCCTCTCTGGAAAGGAAGCTGATGTATCCCATAACTATTATGGGGCATCCTGAACTTGTTTAGGGTAGGTCTGAAGTTTAGAGTCATGCATCAAGGATGTGGGATTCCCCAAAGGAGAAATTTGTGGTGCAGTTTGTAACGGCCACTGTAACGCCCCGACCCAAGTTACCTATAGTCGGTGCATTATTTTCATACATTGGCATGATTACAAGGAATCAATTCCTGAAGGACTGATCAGTTTAGCAGTCTTGGAAAACAGATTACATACATTAATGTTACATTACACTTTATAACATACAAAACAACATAAATAATCCTTTATGAATGTCATTATTCCCTTGGATTAACCCTTCATAATAATCACAATACACTTCTTGGAATCCTGGGAAAATAAAACATAGAAAAGGGTGAGCTCAAACGCTCACTAAGGGTAAGCAATACAGCGGAAAATTTCAAAAATAAGCTTAAACATTTAAGGAAATGTATAAAACTAAAACAAAAGCCTTTTAAACTTGAACTTCAACATAAAATGGCAGAAATAAAATGAATAATTCCCTTTACTTATTCACATGGATATTCTGCTAATCACATGAAATATCAATAACCTCTTTCATAACGATGGAAATGCATAATGCGGAACTTTAATTTCTGTGTCAAGGCCTCGTGACAAGACCTAAGGGATAACTATAACCGTAACCCAACCCAGAGAGCCTCTGTAACCAGACTCCATCCCGGAGAGCCTCTATAACCGGACTCCAACCTGGAGTGCCTCTAATAGCCGGACACCAACCCGGAGTGCCTCTAATAATCGGACACCAACCCAGAGTGCCTCTAATAACAGGAAACAAACCCGGAGGGTCTGCTGTAACCAGACCCCAACCCGGAGGGCTTACTTTTACTGTTCCCCAACCTAGAACATACTAGTCCAACACATTCATCTTAAGAATAGGATGAAATAGAACATAAACATTCGTATTAAAACTACCATACGAAATGCAAAAACATTAATCATAAACCATTAATGGAATTAAAATAACTCATCCATAGTCAAAAATATCACAAAACCTTAAATACAATATGGAAGATTTGTATCATAACAAATCAACTTCAAACAAGTGTAAAATTTATCAAAGGATGTTGACATAGATGAAATCAAAACTATTTGAGAGAAATATCTCTTTTTTTTGAAATCATTTAAAAGTCACATAATTATAAAAGAAAGAATTTACTTTGAAAATATTTTTATAAGATTGTAAGGGAAGCTTCAATGATTTTATAACAGCGGAAAATAGATGCACCCGCCGAATAAGTTAAAAAAACATTCTTACCTTAATTTTGTCAAAAAGTTTAAAAAGGCCTTGTTTGGAAAATGACGGAAAGATTCCTTTATAAACTTCTTATAAAAAGTCAAACAAGGGTATAAATGACTTTAAACCATATTCTGTAAAATAGTAAGAATGTTTTGAAATACATTTTTATGAAACATGGATTTGAATGATAAATAGTTCCCAATAGATAATTACGTATAAACAACCTCAGATAATGAAGAGACTGTGAAATAAACCCTTACCAATTTGGTAACTTACGAAACATACACACCATGAAAGAGTTATCATAAAATGAATATGTAAATACACATAAATAAAAGTGTATTACACAAAGAATACAATTGTGGGTAGTACATGCACCACTCAAAAGGTAATAGTGGCAATATGGCGTGAATCTCACAGGAATACGGAGTGAGATGAAAACCCCTTACCTTACACTTTCCTTTAGTTGAGGGTACGTTTAGACTCATGTATGAAGAAATTAGTATGTTATTAAATTATACCAGAACCATATTAATATTTATGATATCATGCATTAATCATTTATGACTTTATACTACCCATTTAATAATAATTTCCATGTTATATTAATATTTCGGGTATTAATCACTTTCTTTATCGTACGTGTTTTAACTTGTTAATCTTGATTGTATCACTTAGATAATGAATTAAATACTTCCAGAATATAAAACATGATTTATTTATCATATATATTAGAATATAAAAATTTATAATAGACATATATATGAAATGGAAAACACCGTTTACTGAGATGGTAGTTCGTACGTACGCATAAACGCTGTTTCCGTTTTCATATAGTATTGAACAGAAGTAAGTGAATAAGATATATGTAAGTACATAAATACTTATATATATAAATATATAAATCTACAGTAGCATTATTATGTCATATATTACATACTTATTGGTAATATATATTTTTATAATCATTGATGAATGGTGAACTTGGAAATGAATCTCATTGCGTCGTGGAGACGGCAATCCGTACGTACGCACAGGAGAAAATATCATTCTTTTGAGATTAATATAATATATAATTGGATTTTATATAATATATACAGAATACTTATCATGTTATATTTATTATTTACATAAAATACACATCATTATTATACCCATCCAAATAATAATGTATTGAATAATAATTACACCACGACGTGGAGACGGTAAGCTGTATGTACACACGTATGGTGACATGTAATTCAAAGGGTGGATATAATAATGAATTTGGTTGTAAAATTATTATAAAAACATCATAGTATATAGAATATACTATAGTTATTATTTTATAATGGAAGAAACAAAGAAAAATGAATGGAAGAAGAAAGGAACTTGAAAGAGGGTGGTGAAATCATTACCTCTTCTTCGGGTTATTCTTTTTGATTTGATCAAAAGGGCTACTTAGGTTGGCTTTATGATCAAACTAATTACTATAAGATGAAGGGAAGATATTTTAAAGGGAATTTGGGTAGGTTTTGGCCGATCTAAAAGGCTTTGAAGGAGTGAATAATTGGTTATAAGTGGTGTCCTTTTATAAGGGGGAGGAGGGGCTCTTTAGAAAAAACATAAAGTATTATTTTATAATAAATTCATATTCGGTTTCTAAAGGATACAAAGTGGATTATTCAAATTCTAATGTGGGTATGGGTCTAAATCCTTTCATACAATAGATTTTAGACAGGTTTGGATCATTATATTAACCTTATCGTTTGGTTTTAACTCTTAGTTAATTAGTTTGACACTTACCATGTCTCTTTGTATTTTTATATTATATAGTAAATAAACTTACTATATAAATCCAAGCGACCCGAAGGTGGTCCATTAATGATACAAAAATAATAATATAAGTCCTTTGGCTGAACCTTTTATTTTAAGAAATTATATATCAATTAATAATATAATATTTTTTTTTAAAACTCTTTTATGTCAATTTTGACACTATTGAGTATTTTGTTTTTGATAAATTCATAAGAACATTATTAATCTGATCCTATTTCATTTAATCAACTCTAAAATGTACTATTAACCTATGAAATTCTTGCAATTCATTAAAAGTATAAATTATACTTCTTTGGGTATTTATAATGTCAATTTTTTTAATATTTCACTAATAAGGTAATTATTGCATCATCATTGTCTCATAAATGAAATATGTTATTTAATGTCTAAAAATTATAAATAAAATATTATTATTTAGGAAATCTTTTTAGATTTATAATTAATATTTATAATATAAAATATAACATATATAACCTTATGTAAGAATTGTTTTTCTAAAAGATATAAGCTTATGTCATTTTTGTATTTACTTTATTTAATTAATATAAAGTGTCCCATATCACCTAAAAGTGGAACCATGGGGTCCCAAAATCGTCCCAAAGATGCCCATGGTCAGACATGTATCCACCAATAAGGATATAAGACGTTTTAGGGTAATTTAGTATTATTATAATATTATTTGTTTACCCTTATTTACCGGATTTACCCTTTAACCATGGTAAATAAAATATTTAACGAAGTAATTATTCAAAATGTCTAAAAATAAAAGTTACCTATTTACACAATTTGGAAATAATGATTCAAAATATATAATTCATTTTTCCAAATTCAAAACACAGAAGTGGAATAAATTAATTTAAAATTAATTCCCGATGTCAAAACAAAAAACGTGTTTTTAAGATATAATAACTATTAAAAGATTGACACTTGTTTAAGTCCGGTTTAATTGTGAAATTATGTCCAATGACCAAATTATATTAAATGTTAAAAATATATTATAAATATACTTTAAAACCACTCAAATTCATAATTTATTACTATTAATTATTTTGAATAAAAAGTTGTTTTTAATTAAAATTTAGTAATTTTCACTATTCATCAAAATATAAAAGTTATCCGAAATGTACCAAAATTTCACTCTAGGATAAATGTGATATTCCAAATCCAAAGATAAAATCCATTTTGAGAGATAAAATTTATAAAATTTTAAAAAGTGGATATGACTATTCATAACGGCTACTTTGATTGGTTGTGGTGTGTTAGAATATCAAAGTTGCGTAAAATGCAAGATATTGCATTATTGAAAGGGAAACGCACCATGGAAGCTTGGGTTGTTACATTCTCCCCTCCTTAAATAAACTGAGTCCTTGCAATTTGAAACTGTTTTTTGAAAATAAAAGGTTGAAAATAGAAAATATCTTTGTGGGAAAACCCACATCGAAAATTGGGTTAATAAAATTTAGTTTTAATAAGAGGATAAGAGAAATGAAAGGGTCACCACCAAATTATGATATCAATTTGGAGAACATTGGTGTAAATTAGAGACACATAATTGGAGGAAAAAAGTAAATATTTATAGGGAGTGATTGAGGTCATCAATCACAAACAAGTGTAGAATTGAGGTCCTCAAAGCCATAAATGTATGATGATTTAAAATATCATCTGTTCAAAAAAACATAAGGTATTAGGATAACAAATTTTTGGCCTTAATATCCCTTCCTTAAAGAATTAATTTCCTCATAGAATAAGATATATATATATATATACATATTGACAAGTAGAGTTTTCATCCTTTAACTAATTTCTTCCACAAACTCATCTTTCACTCCAAAAGATAATAGAACTCAAAAATATTATATTTATACTAATATTTTAAGGATCCAATAATTAACACATACCATTATAATGGAAAAAATATTTTTTTAATAACTAGGGACTTATTTTAGGCTAATCGTAGGTAATAAAGGCATGTCGCACTATGGTTGTCGGTTCGATTCCTGCAGCTTTGTCCGACGCGACGGGTTATCGCCTGACCTGCAGGTTGTCATTTTCCTAAAACTATAGTATCATAATATTCCAAAAATAATAATAAGAAATGATTTAACCTTGAACAATACTATCCAAAGTTCAACTTAATCCATTCAAAAACATTATAGTTACCCAAAGTTCCTTTGTCCAGACTCTCTATAAAAGGTATCTAAATTCTAAAATCAATCGCAACATCAGATTCTCCAAATAGAGTAAAGTTTCTCTTATGGTCACGTACTGAAAATATGATTACCATAGTAATATTAAATCCTTAATGAAAATAACAAGTACTGCAGTACAATCCTTATATATATCACGTTATTCTCATAACCAGAATGTAATCCTTGAGTCCAAAAAACACAAATACATTAATTATTCCTCTTGAACTGTAGTAACAATATATGTTTGGCCTTGATCCCTTGGCCTTTTCTGAGGTAAGTTTCCCTGACACTTAGGACATTCATTTTCATAATGCCCCATTTCTCTACAATTGTAGCATTCAACATTGACAACCTTCTTCTTTCCCTTGCAATCACGAGTCTGGTGACCTTTTTCTCTACTTTTGTAACAAACTCCCATTCTTTTTAGGCAAGTACCGGGGTGTTTCTTCCCACAATTTTCACATAATAGAAAATCCTTCTTTCCTTTTTTCCCTTTATCTGTCTCTTTCTCTATCGTTCTCTTCTTCTATTGCTTTACTTTATTGTCATAAGATTTAGAGAATTCCTTTTCTGTCTTGATAGCACATGAGACTATATCTTCGTACGTTGAGAAATATTGCGAGACTAATGCCTGAAGAATAAATGGTTTTAGCCCATCAAATAAATGATCAATATTATTTCTTGGGTTACGTATATAATCTGCAGCATGCCTCGCTATCCTTGTAAAGTTATCCTCATACTTTGCGACATTCTCATCCTCCTTTTGTCTCAGACTCAGAAATTGCCTTTTCATATCTGCTTGATGGTCACTAGGAAAGTATTTTTCTAAGAAAAGCTATTTGAACTCCCTCCATTACATATTTGATACTTCATCATCTTACTTCATGTTTTGAATCAATGATGACCATTGATCAGCATCTCCAGTGAGGCGGTAAACTGCCATGACAACTTTTTCTCTTTCGCGACTCCCCAAGGCGTGGAATATTTTCTCTAAGGAATTTATCCACTGCTCAGCTACTAAGGGATTTGTACTCCCATTTAATTTTAGTGGTTTTTGCCTCATGAAGTGATCTAACATTGATCCTCCATGCTGAGGATTGGGGTGCTCCATATGGGTAAGGTTATTATTCACAACCTGAGTGAGTTGTCCCAGTATGGTGATTAGCTGATCAACACCAGTTGCATCACCAGCTCCACTAGAATTATCTCAACCAGGATGGAAATCCCTACATGGAGTGCGTGCATTGATACAATTTCCATTCCTTCCACTAGGTGCCATTTATAAACAATGGCATAAACTAGACCATCTTATGAATCAAAATACATAATCCCATACTTTTAAAACACTTAACATAAATTGAACTATTTATGGATATAATCCATAATCAAAAAATGTTTTATTTGAGGTGGTATATAATCATAAACCTTTCATAGTGGTTTGTAAATATAACAAGAATTATCCTAATCATATCCCCCGGGAGTGTCGTAACCAATAGTGCAGCAAGGCCCATTGTCGTGCACCAATTCCCATTCGAGTCTATCTCAAAGCGGTGTTTTCGGGTTTTACCCTAATGTACATCTGTGCCAGAGCCGCCTCTACCTGCTCATATCCAGACAGGGATGTATTTCTCGAAAAACTCACAAAATCTCTACAATATCAAAATTCTAGGAAGTTATTCTCTACTAATCCTCAAAGTCTATCTTAGGGATATGTGCTCTAATCAGAGTTTATCTAAATCTAGCTTCCAAGGTTATTGCTAAAATTCCTCTAATACCAACTTTAACGCCTACTGTAACTCCCTGAACCCAATTACCCAGAGTCGGTGCATTATTTTAATACATTGGCATGATTACAAGGAATCAAGTCCCGAAGGACTGATCGGTTTAGCAGTCTTGGAAAATAGATTACATACATGAATGTTACATTACACTTTATAACATAAAAAACAACATAAATAATCCTTTAGGAACGTAATTATTCCCTTGGATTAACCCTAAATATCAATCAAAATACACTTCTTAAAATCCTGGGAAAATAAAACATAGAAAGGGGTGAGCTCAAACACATAGTAAGGGTAAGAAATACAACAGAAACATTCAAAGATAAGCATAAACATTTAAGGCAATGTATAAAACTAAAAAAAAATCCTTTTAAACTTGAACTTCATCATAATATGGAAGAAATAAAATGACATAATTCTATTTACTTATTCACATGGATAATCTAATAATCAAATAATCAAATGAAATATCAATAACCACTTTCATAACGATGGAAATGCATAATGCTGAACTTTAATTTCTGTGTCAAGGCCTCGTGCCAAGACCTAAGGGATAACTGTAACCAGAACCCAACCCGGAGAGCCTCTGTAACCGGACTCCATCCCAGAGAGCCTCTGTAACCGGACTCCAACCCAGAGTGCCTCTAATAACCTGACACCAACCCGGAGTGCCTCTAATAATCGGACACCAACCCGGAGTGCCTCTAATAACTGGACACCAACACGGAGGGTCTGTTGTAACCAGACCCCAAACTAGAGGGCTTACTTTTACCAGTCCCCAACCCAGAACATACTAGTCTAACACATTAATCTTAATAAGAGGATGAAATATAACATAAACATTCATATTAAAACTAGCATACAAAATGCAAAAACATTAATCATAAACCATTAATGACATAAAAATAACACATCCATAGTCAAACATATCACAAAACCTTAAATACAATATGGGAGATTTGTATCATAATAAATCAACTTCAACAAGTGTAAAATTTATCAAATGATGTTGACATAGATGAAATCAAAACTATTTGATAGAAATATCTCTTTTTTTGAAATCATTTAAGAGTCACATAATTATAGAAGAAAACATTTACTTTGAAAATATTCTTATAAGATTGTAAGGTAAGCTTCAAAGATTTTATAACGGTGGAAAATATCCACTCCCGCCGTAAAATTTAAAAAAAACATTCATACCTTAATTCTGTCGAAAAGGTTAAAAAGGACATTGTTTGGAAAACGACGAAAATATTCCTTTATAAACTTCTTATAAAAAGTCAAACAAGGGTATAAATGACTTTAACCCATATTCTGTAAAATAGTAAGAATGTTTTGAAATAAATTTTTAGGAATCATGGATGTGGATGATAAAGAGGTCCCAGTAGATAATTACGTTTAAACAACCTCGGATAATGAAGAGATTGTGAAATAAACCCTTACCAATTTGGTAACTTACGAAACATACACCCCATGAAAGAGGTATCATATAATGAATATGTAAAAACACATAAATTAAAGTGTATTACACAAATAATACAATTATTGTCAGTACATACACCACTTAAAAGGTAATAGTGGCAATATGGCATGAATCTCATGGGAATAAGGAGTGAGATGAAAACCCCTTACCTTGCACTTTATTTTAGTCAAGGGTAAGTTTAGCCTCATGTATGAAGAATATAGTATGTTATTAAATTATAACAAAACCATATTAATATTTATTATATCATAAATTATTCATTTATGACTTTATACTTCCCATTTAATAATAATTTCCATGTTATTTTATTATTTCGGGTAATAATCGCTTTCTTTATCGTACGTGTTTTAACTTGTTACTCTTGATTGTATCATGTAGATCATGAATTAAATACTTCCAGAATATAAAACAAGATTTATTTATCATATATATTAGAATATAAAAATTTATAATAGACGTATATATGAAATGGAAAACACTGTTTATGGAGACGGTAGTCCGTACGTATGCATAAACGCCGTTTCTGTTTTCATATAGTATTGAACAGAAGTAAGTGAATAAGATATATGTAAGTAAATAAATACTTATATATATAAATATATATATCTCCATTAGAATTATTATTTCATATATTTCATAATTATTAGTAATATATATTTTTATAATCTTCGATGAATGGTGAACTTGGAAATGAATCTCATCGCGTCATGGAGACGGTAATTCGTACGTACGCACGAGCGAAAATATCATTTTTTTTGATAATAATATAATTTTTAATTGGATGGTATATACTATATAAAAAATATATATCATGTTATATTTATTATTTACATAAAATACACATCATTATTATACCCATCCAAATAGTAATGTATTGAATAACAATTACACCACGACGTGGAGACGGTAAGCCATACGTACGCACGTATGGTGACATGTCATTCAAAGGGTGGATAGAATAATGAATTTGGTTGTACCATAATTATAATAACATCATAGTATATATAATACACTGGATTTATTTTTTTAGAAAGTAAACAACAAATAAAAAGGAATTGGAAGAAGAAAGGAACTTGGAAGAGGGTGGTGAAATCATTACCTCTTCTTCGGGTTCTTCCTTTTGATTTGATCAAAATGGATCCTTAGGTTGGATTTATGATCAAAATAAGGCATCTAGGATGAAGGGAAGATATTTTAGATGGTATTTGGGCAAGGTTTGGCCGAGACAAAAGGCTTTGAAGGTGTGATAAATTGTTTAGAAGTGGTGTCCTTTTATAAGGGGGAGGAGGGGCTCTTTAGGAAAAAATTAAAGTATCATTTTATAATAAATTAATATTCGTTTTCTTAATTCTCCAAAGTGTATTATTAAAATTATAAGGTGGGGATGGTTCGAAATGCTTTCAACCAACAGATTTTATACAGGTTTGTGTCATTATATTAACCTTATCTTTTAGTTTTAACTCTTAGTTAATTAGTTTGACACTTACCATGTCACTTTGTATTTTTATATTATATAGTAAGTAAACTTACTATATACATACAAGAGACCCCAAGGTGGTCCATTAATGATAAAAAAATAATTATATATGTCCTTTGGATTAACATTTGATTTTTATGAATTAAATATCAATTAATAATATAATATTTGTTTAAAAAACTCTTTTATGTCAATGTTGACATTATTGGATATTTTGTTTTTGATAAATTCATAACAACATTATTACTTCGATCCAAATTCATTTAATCAACTCTAACATGTCTTATTAACCTATGAAATTCTTGGAATTCATTAAAAGTCTCAAATTATATTTAGTTTGGTATTTATAATATCAATTATTTTAATATTTCACTAATAAGGTAATTACTGCATCATCATTGTGTCATAAATGAATTATATTATTTAATGTCTAAAAATTATAAATAAAATATCATTATGTAGGAAATCGTTTTTAATTTCTAATGAATATTTATAACTGAAAATATAACATATATAACCCTATTTAAAAATAGTTTTTCTAAAAGATATAATATTATGTCATTTTTGTATTTACTATAACTTAATTAATATAAAGTGTCCCTATCAGCTACAAGTGGCTCTATGGGGTCCCAAAATCAACCCAAAGATTCCCATGGTCGGACATGTATCCACCAGTAAGGTTATAACATGTTTTAGGGTAATTTATTATTATTATTATAATATTATTATTTTTACCATTATTTACCGGATTTACCCTTTAACCATGGTAAATAAAATATTTAACAAAGTAATTATTCAAAATGTCTAAAAATAAAATTTAACTATTTACACAATTTGTAAATACTAATTCCAAATATGGAATCCATTTTTCCAATTTCAAAACTCAGAAGTGGCAGAAATTAGTTTAAAATTAATTCCCGCTATCAAAACAAAAAACGTGTTTTAAGCTATAATAACTATCAAAAGATTGACACTTGTTTATATCTGGTTTAATTGTGAAATTATGTCCAATGACCAATATTGTATTTTATGGTAAAAATATATTATAAATATACTTTAAAACCACCCAAATTCATAATTTATCACTATTAATTATTTTGATTAAAAAAGTTTTTTTAAATTATAATTTAGTAATTTTCACTATTCATCAAAATATAAAAGTTATCCGAAAAGTACCAAAATTTCACCCTAGGCTAAATTCGATATTATGAATCCAAAAATAAAGTCCATTATGAGAGATAAAATTTATAAAATTTTAAAAATTGGGTATTACTATTCATAATGGCTACTTTGATTGGTTGTGGTGTGTTAGAATCTCAAAGTTGCGTACAATACAAGCTATTGCATTATTCAAAGGGAAACGTACCGTGGAAGCTTGGGGTGTTACACAGTTCTTAACTTGAAATTAGGGCCAAAGAAATATGCACCACACCGCATGTTCCTAAAAGGGAATTCAGGGACAAGATGGCCAATATAAAGAGTTTACCATTCAGTGACTGGACCCAGGGATCAGATGCCCGAATGTCCCTATGTACACTATAAGGGATAGAATCAGGCCTTACAAAGTTATTTATATTCTGAATGGTTTAGCATCATGTGGTGAGGATGATATCATCATAGTTTAAGGTCTTATGGTAGGACTAATGGGTAAAACTATCTCGTATATAGATATTACCCTACCACAACCCTTAAGCCTATGTGAGCCATGATCAGTATAGGAAACAAGGAGAATTTTCTGGACTTCCCCATCTAAAAAGAGCATGCAATGAGAGAAAGTATCTATCAGATGGGGAAAATCCCAAACTAACCAACATTCCAACTCGACGTGTCTGAATTCATGGGGTTACAACCCCATAGGAGTCGAGGATATTTAAAACGGAAAGGGGATTCAAACATGAAATTCACAGTATTTGGTATCTGGGATGAAATGGGAGTGGTGTGATGATGAATGATAACTATTGACCCTATTTGAAACACATCATACATTTCACGTTATCCTATAATGCGTACAAAAAAATGAGGGTTGACCACTGACAATATTCGAGATGTGAGATTTGTATCAAATTGTTGTTCGATGTCCTTTGGGGAATTTTCCAAGGATGATAAGAGAGAACTAAGGCCTATAATCCATTCCATTAGGGAGTCACTTTTGATGTAAAAGATAATGAACACCCAAATGAAGGAATTTGTGAAGAGTGAACATTACCTATGTAGTTTAAGCATCAAGTAGGAAGATCACAAGGAGTTTTAATCTTGAAGGAATTACATGGAGTGGTTGTAATAAACCCAACATGAATGAGGACTGAAGATGTATGCCCCACAACATGTACTTCTAGTAGAACCTAGGACAAAGGGGAATATATAGGTGAATGTGGTTGCTACTGGACCATAGATAGAAAGTTTGGGGGTCATTACGCATCCCATAAAGATGGGAATCAAGCCACATATAGTTATTAGAGGTGGTATAATAGGTGGCCAATACCAAAATGGAGTGATATACTCTCTTAAAGAGGAATATAGTAATTGTTATACAGTTTAACATCATGTGAACATAGATAGGAAGAATCCTAGATCAAGGTTGTAGAGTTTGTACTGTGAAGTGCCCATTTTAATGTCTTGTGCGTGGAAAATGTATGTGTAGTTTATCATCATGTGGTATGGCTGAAGTATGAAGAGCTCTTAAGAAAGTTATGCAGTGTGGTCACTTCAAGACCTACATTAATGAGGATAGATAAGTCCCCTCCACACCACACAGTTCTGAAAGAATACATATGGTTCGAACTCATGAGGAATGTACTTTGTGGCCGAATCTCCTAGTTTATGGACCTAGAGTTTGGACTGTATGGTGTGGCGAGGTGAGGTGTAGTGCCACAGGGAAAACCCAAAATTGGAAGGATAGAATAATTCCCTACTAGATCACAACTTTCTTAAAGGAAATGACCCAGACCCAAAAAAGGGGATGGATAATGTTCCTAAATCTATTGCTGGACCCAAAGGCAAAGTACTCGGGCATCTCTATGTATCCCACAAGGGTGATAATCAACACATATGTAGTTCTTAAACGTGTCATGGAAAAAGGATAATTCTATAGGAACAATTTATTCTCAAGTTAATACATTATATGGAAGGGTATATATTAACACACAACCTAGTTGAAGAGGACGTAGTTTAGCATCATACGATAAGGAAGTAAGAGATCTTAGTTTATGGTCATAGAGATCAGAACATAGGGTGAGACTTCCAAGGAGGAAATATGTAATGTGGTGATACAAATCAATCCCAACTTGAATGAGGAAAAAGAATTCCACACCACCTCACAAATTCTAAGAGAACATACATAGTTTAGAGTCATGATTCCTAGACTTGGTGGGCCTAGATTAAGACATGAAATCCTAGTTTAAGGTTGTAGGGTTTTAACCAAAATATGTGTGGTTCTTCCATGTAGGAACAAACCATATCGTTATCCCTAAGACCATGTGATCTATGTTCGGTGTGTGAAATAGGGGTGAATAAGATCTTTAAAGAACATGTAATACTCAGTAGGTGGAGATGGTGTAGTTTCAAAGATGAACCTATGACACTGATTCATCCTTTTAATACGCAAAGGTGCATAGAAGGACAACACCAGGGGTGTTGAAATTTCACTTGAACATAATGGTGTGGAAAGGGATGTGAATCATGAGACCAATATTTAGGGCATAATGGGTATGACATAATGATGGAGGATAATTATGTACCATGATCAAACCACAACTTCCATATCATGTGACCTAAAATGGGAATAACAAAAGAGGGTCAACCACTGACCAAATTCGCTACATGAGACTTGTCTCATAATTTCATTTGAAATCTTCTAGGAAGTTGGCCCAAAGCGGTAGGCAAGGCATAAGGCTGAACATCCCTACCGTTTTGGGCTCATTTTAGATGTGAAAGATGATGGTAACCCAAATAAAGAGATATGTGAATCATGGAAATGGATGAAATCATGCCCATACAGAATCCAACACTATAATTCCTAAACCATAGTGTATCTGAGCATGTTGGTAAGGTATAAAAAGTGTAGAGGGGTCTAATTGAGGGTGGACTACTTGAGGAGGTGAGTGGAGGAAAAGGTGGAAAATGGATTTATGAACCTGAGCCTAGACCCAAATACGAAATTTCCAGGCATTCTTACGCATCCCCAAAAGATGAGATATAAACCACACATAGTTATGGACACACCAATCAGTTTAAAGTCACATGTTAAGGATGAAATGAGTAGAGGTTTCTCAAGAGATAAATGTGTGTGGCATGGAAGAATAACCCAATTTTAATGAGGACCAAAGAAGTCCACAGACCACATCATCCACGATATCCGGGGAGAACCCATGCCAAGGGGTCAGGATAAGGAATAGAAGAACCTGATGTTGGACCCAAGGACAAGATGTCTTGGTGTTCCTACATATACCATAAGGATGGAAATCAATGAAAATATAGTTCTTGAGATCCATGTAGTTTAACTTCATGTGGTAAGGATGATGGAGAATGGAAGGGAGATCCTTGAAGGGAAGTGCATGGCATGACTATTATAAATATGATGTGAACGAGGAAAAAAAATTCCACCACACCCCACATACTTCTAACAGAGTTCGGGGTAAGGGGCCGTGAAGAAGGTTGGCTTGAGGTAGCTCGGGATGGACTTGAAAATGAAATGTCCAGGTGTTCGTATGTATCCCATAAGGGTGGGAATAAATCCACACATTGTTCTGAAAATGATGTGCAGTTTTGGTCCATGCACCAAAGGGATGGGTATTTGATAGAGCTTGTTTTTTATTTAGTGTGGGTTTGTTTTTTTGGAGGAACAAACCTAGTATGGAGGATTCATGCATCACCATTGGAATCAAGCCCTATATAGACCTTAAAAAATATCATGGTTGATGAATGATTCCAAATGTGATGACCTCTCAAGCAAGGACACCACAATGCAATGTCGTTTTTCATCCTACAACAAAGATGACAATGTCCCATTTTATGGTCGTATGACAGGAACAACCCATTCACTTCGTTGTCATGCGGTAAAGATGAAACATTTTAAAGTCATGTGGGACCCGAAAACATTGTTTAACATCATTTAGTCTAGATGCATGTGGAAGACTGAGGTCCAAACTGGAATACACAATGAGTGATAAAGCATACCCTATGTGATTGGGGGAAAAAAGTCTGCACCACAGAGCATGATATCCCATGGGGGGTACCTCAGGCCAAGGGGACATAAAAGATCAAGGGGCCTAGGGCTGGACTTGAAAAATGAAATGTCAGGGAATTCCTACATATCTTATAAGGATGAGAATCAAGTTTCACATATTTCATAAAATGTCGTGCTGTTTAACATTATGCAGTAAGGACTCAAGGAAAAGGTGATGCTCTAGATGGAGGGGCACATGGTGCGGCTATTGTAAACATAACATGAATGTGAAAAAGAGTCCACTCTGAGCCATGTGCTATTGAGATAATTATACAGAGATGACAGAAGGAAGGAAAACCCTGTGATACATGGGAATGTACCTGAAGAAAAAATGTCCAAGCATCCCTACATATCCCACAAGAATGAGAATCAAGCCACAAGTAGTTCTGAAAATGACATGCATTTTAACATCATGTGGTAATGATAGGGAATTGGGGGATCTCGATAGAGTTGTGTTGCATGGTTTCAACAAACCCAACATTAAAGAGGATATAAGTCCACATGACACCACATACCCCAAGATAACATAGGAAAATGGTCCAAGAGAAATAGATGTTTTCTAAAAACTAGCGCTGAATACGAAGAAAAAATCTCCGGGCATTCATACATATCCCATAAGTATGGGAATCAAGGCACATGTAGTTCTGAAAATTTCATATAGTTTAATGTCAGGTGATAAGGATAAAAGGGATCTCAGTTTAAAGTCATAGAGATCAGATTATAGATTCCTAGTTTAATGTCATGTGCATGGGACAGAAGGGAATACAAAAGTGAATCACTGTGCCTAATAGTTGTGAAACCATGGGTATGGTTATGATGATTAAGCATAGATGCATACCATGTTCACAACACAGTAACTATATCATGTTTCTTGGAATGGGGACAAATAATTGAGCATCGTCCCTTGACCATATTCACAATGTCGTACATATGTTAAATTTTCATTTGATATTCTCTAGGATGTTAGATAAAAACGGTAGGAGAGATAAGGTGGAATGAGACCAGGCCACCAAGGGGACCATTAAGATGTGAAAGGTTATGGAGACCCAAAAAAAGGGGTGCATGAATCATGGAGGTACCCCAGAATTTTAAGGTCTTGCAGTAATGATGAGGGAGATCATTATTTAAGGGCGTAGAGGTCAGACCATGAGGTATGTTGAACTCTTGCATTTTATCATCATGCATGACCAAAGGGATCTTAGTTTAAGGTTGTAGAGCTCGTACCTTATAAAGTTTAACATTTTGTGGGATGAAAGGGATATTAGTTTATGGTTTTAGATCTTAGAGCTTATACAATTTAACATCTTTCAAGATGAAAGGGATCTTTGTTTAAGGTCATAGAGCTTGGACCATATATAGTTTAACTTCTTACGGGACAAAAGAGATCTTAGTTTAAGGTTGTAGAGCTAAGACCATATAAATTTTAACATTTTCTGGTATAAAAGGGATCCTAGTTTAAGTTCATAGAGCTCAGACTATATATAGTTTAACGTCTTTCATAACGAAAGGGATCCTAGTTTAAGGTCATACAACTCATACCACAATGTTTTTTCCATCTATAGTTTAACATCATGCAGAATAGGGGGGATCATAGTTTAAGGTCATAGAGATCAAACCATATGGTATTTACTATTTAAAATTTAGCATTATATAGGATGGGTGATGTCTTAGTTTAACGTCATAGAAATCGGACTCTTTTGTTGTGTATCATCATCGGGGAAGAGTGATAGATGGGTTGACATCCTTCTGTCTAGATGGATCATGCAATTTAACATCATGCGGTAAGGACTAATGCAGGTATTCTTAAGAGAAATACTACTTGTGTAATTTTTCAATGGTGGGAGGAGTAATGTGCTCACTATCCATAGTGAATAGGGAGTAAGTGCCGTTGGGGTAATCCTTATGAACAATGTATGATTTCTCCCACTTTAGTTCGAACTTTGTTGGCTTCCAACTGGGTATCATTGGTGTTCTATGTGCCAATACCATGTCACCTCGAAAGAAATAATGGATATAAACTTTCTTGTTGAATGCTCTAGCTATCTTGTTCTGATGCCTCTCTAGATTGTGCAAGTATCAAAGCTTATTCTCAACAAGGGCTTCCAGTTCATCTATACAAACTTCTAATATATTTTTTAGCATCTTATGATCATAGAAGGTTGTGCGAAGAAATAGTAACTGGATATCCATAGGTAGGACTACCTCTATTCCACATATCAAGGAATATAGGGTCACCTAGGTGGAATTATGAGTCATGATCCAGTAAGCCTTGAGAGAATTAAGGAGTTTTTCTGAACAACTTTTCCGATTCTGACCAACCATCTTTTGAAGAATGTTAGAGAGGGTTTTGTTGAATGCCTCAATCATCCCATTTTCTTATGCGTGATAGAGAGAGGTATGAATAGAATGGATATTGTATTTGGTGTACAATTTCATCAGTTTAGCTACCTTAATGTTGGTTCCGTTTTCAATGAGGATGGAATGAGTGACTCAAAATAAGTGGATGACATTGGAGTTCATGATATCAGCAATTGAATGAACCTTGAATTCCTCGATTGGAATTACCTCTACCAACTTGGAAAATAAATCCATAGCGATCAGGATGAATCAGCACTGGAGAGCTGTTGCCGGTGGATATGGTCCCACAACGTTGATTCCCCAGACCGAAAAGGTTTAAGAGTACTTGGTCATATGGAGTTTTTTCTGGAAATCGATTCAAAAAATTATCATGGATATGGAATTCATGGAACCTCTTGGAGACCTTAATCCATCCATGAACCTTGATGGGAAAAAGGTAGCCCAATATTTGGATCTGATGCGAGAGCTTCATCCCTGTCTGATGGAACTCCACAGGAACCAACATGAAATTGATGCATAACCTGATAAATCTTGTCTCCTTGAATAAAATAGAGGATTATTTCATCAAACCAACTTCTATAGAGGATATTCTCAATTCTGGGACTAGTTTAGAGGGTGAACTTCACTGCATGCTGACAGACTCACTCATGATCAGATCGATCTATCGGGAGATTACTGTATAAGAGATACTTGATAAAGGGAGTCTTCCAGTTAGGGGTCTCTTCCAATGCTATGGAAGGGGGGCCTGGAGGTATCGATGTGGAAACATTACTGGTAAGGTGGATTACCTACTAGTTATCATCATCATACGGGGTGAAAAGAGTAATGAACCTTCGATGCGCCACATGAATAACACTACGACAAAAATAGGATTTATCAGCGCTAAAAATGGGCTTTATCAGTACTAAAAAAACACTGTAAAGCTCAGTGCTGATAAAGGGGTAATTTATCAGTGCTCAAAAAATGATGATAAAGGAAACCTTTATCAGTGATAAAAACGCACTGATAAAGGAGGACTTTATCATCGCTAAAAAGGTGCTGATAAAGGACCCCTTTATCAGCTCTATAAAATCACTGATAAATGTGTGTTTTATCAGCGCTCTTTTAGCGCTCATAAACTAATCCTTTATCAGCGATTTATTAGTGATGATAAAGGGGGATTTTATCATCACTTTTTTAGTGATGATAAAGGATCTCTTTATCCGCACTAAAAAAGTGTTTATAAATTCCCTATCTGCTGCAACAAAAAATTGTGCAGCAGCACACCCAAACAACACCTACAAAAAATTCATCATCTCAATAAGTATACCCATAAAAAATTAACACATAAATCATAAGATAATTACACCAAGTATACCCATACAACAAGTGTACTCGTACACCATTAACACATAATTAATATGTTAATTAAGTAAATAAAGAATTCAATTCAGAATTCAGGGGGTTGGGGGGCTGTTCTAGGGTTTGGGGTGGCTGTCCAGGGGGGGGGGGGTAGGGGGTGTCTGGGGGGATGGGGGTGTCCGGGGGAAAAGCGGTGTCTAGGGGGGGGGGGTGGCCAGGGGGTCCATAAGGTTGGGGGGCTATCCAAGGAGGGTGGGGGTCCAGGGGGTGGGGGTGTCTAGGTGGTGGGTGGTGTCTAGGAGGGGGGGTGTCCAGGTGGGGGGGGTGTCTATGGGGGTGTCCAGAGGGGTGGGCTGGTGTCCAGGGTGTCAGGGGGGGATTTCCAGGGGTGGGGGTGTTCGGGGGGTGGGGAAGTCTGAGGGGTTGGTGTGGCTATCCAAGGGGGGTGGGGTGGTGTCCAGGAGGGTGGGATGGGGGTGTTTGGGGGAAAGGGGTGTTCAGAGGGGTGGGGGTGTCCAGGGGGGTGGGGGGGGGGTGGTCCAGGTGGTTGGGGGCTGTCCAAGGGGGTGGGGTGGTGTTCAGGTGGGGGAGATGGGTGTCTATGGGGTGTCCAAGGGGGTGGTCTGGTGTCCAGGGTGTCGGGGGGGGGGGGGGATTTCTAGGGGGTGGGGGTATAGGGGGTTGGTGGGGCTGTCCAAGTGGGTGGGATGGTGTTCGGGAGGGGGGGGGGGGGGTTTCTAGGGGGTTCGGGGTATCCAGGTGGTGGGGTGGTGTCTAGGAGGTGTAGGGGTTCCGTCCAGTGGGGAGGTGGTTGTCCAGGGGGTGGGGGTGTCCGGGGGGGGGGGGGGGGTTGGGGGGCTGCCCGAGGTGGGAGGGGGGGGGGGTGCTGTCGATGGGCTTGTATAGGGGGTTGGGGGTGTCTAGTGGGTTGAGGGGGCTTTCTAGGGGGTTGGGGTGTCGAGAGGGGTGGGGGTGTCCAGGTTGTAGGTCAGTTGTTTTCACTTAAAATTGTGTCCATTTTAAACAAAAGAGAGATACTTTGAGTGATACCAGCTACACCGTGGATCAGATTGAGGTGGGGTTGACTCTTACACATCACAAATGACTCATGGCTCATTATGATAAAAGATCAAGACAATCCAAATGTGTTTGGTCAGATTTTCTTAGCCCAGTTATTGTTTTCACTTAAAATTGTGTCCATTTTAAACAAACGAGGGACACTTTGAGTGATACTGGCCACAAACAGGCTCATATTGAGGCGGGGTTGACTCATAAACATCTCAAAGGACCCATTGATCATTCTCATTTGGGATCAACAATATCCAAATGCATTTGGTCGGATTTCCGTACGTCATTTGTTGTTTTCACCTAAAATTATGTCCATTTTAAACAAACGAGATACCCTTTGAGTGATACCGGCCACACCATGCCTTGAATTGAGGCTGGGTTGACTCATACACATCAAAAAGGACCCATGGATCATTATCCTAAAGGATCAATACAATCCGAATGTGTTTGGTCAGATTTCTATAGGTCAATTGTTGTTTTCACTTAAAATTGTGTCCATTTTAAACAAAAGAGAGACACTTTGAGTGATACCGGCCACACCGTGCCTCAGATTGAGGCGGGGTTGACTCATACACGTCAAGAAGGACCCATGGATCGTTCTCATAAATCATCAAGACAATATGAATGCATTTGTTTGGATTTTTGTAGGTCAGTTGTTGTTTTCACTTAAAATTGTGTCCATTTTAAAAAAGAGAGAGAAACTTTGAGTGATACCGGCCACAACATGCCTCGGATTGAGAAGGGGTTTACTCGTACATGTTGAAACAAACCCATGGATCATTCTTCTAAAATATCAATACAATTAGAATGTGTTTGGTCAGATTTTCGTAAGTCAGTTGTTGTTTTCAATTAAAATTATTTCCATTTTAAACAAAAGAGAGACACTTTGAGTGATATCAGCCTCACCATGTCTCGGATTGTGGCGGGGTTGACTTTTACACATAAAAAAGGACCCATGGATCATTATACTATAGTGTCAAGACAATCTGAATGCGTTTGGTTGTATTTTAGTAGTTCAGTTGTTGTTTTCACTAAAAATTGGGTAAAGTTTAAACAAAAGAGAGACACTTTGAGTGATACCGGCCACACCGGGCCTTGGATTGAGGTAGGGTAGACTCTTAAATGTCGAAAAGGACCCATTTATCATTATTATATTGGATAAACACAATATGAATGCGTTTGGTTGGATTTTCATCTGTCATTTGTTGTTTTCAATTAAAATTGTGTCGATTTTAAACAAACGAGGGACCCTTTGAGAGATACCGGCCACACTGTGCCTTTAATTGAGGCCAGGTTGACTTATAAATGTCGAAAAGGACCCATGTATAATTCTCCTATAATATCAACACAATTTGAATGCGTTTGTTCCGATTTCCGTACATCAGTTGTGGGTTTCATTTAAAATTGTGTCCATTTTAAACAAACGAGAGACCCTTTGAGTCATACCGTCCACACCATGCCTCAGATTGAGGAGGGTTTGACTCATACATGTCACAAAGGACCCATGGATCCTTCTCATAAAGGATCAAGACAATACGAATGTGTTTGATCATATTTTTGTAGGTCAGTTGTTGTTTTCACTTAAAATTGTGTGCATTTTAAACAAAAGAGAGACACTTTATTGATACTAGCCACACTGGGCCTCGTATTGAGGTGAGGTTGACTCGTACACATCTCCAACGCACCCATGGATCGTTCTAATAAAGGATAAACAAAATCCGAATGCGTTTGGTTGGATTTCTGTATGTCAGTTGTTGTTTTCACTTAAAAATCTGTTCATTTTAAACAAAACAGAGATACTTTGAGTGATACCAGCCACACTGGGCCTCAAATTGATATGGGGTTGAAACGTACATGTCCCCAATGCACCCATGAATCATTATCCTAAAGGATCAAAACAATTATAATGTGTTTGGTCGGATTTCCATACATCAGTTTTTGTTTTCACATAAAATTGTGTCTATTTTAAACAAAAGTGTGACCCTTTGAGTGATAATGGCCACACCAGGCCTCACATTAAGGAGTGATTGACTCATACACGTCCCAAAAGCACCCATGGATCATTCTCCTAAAGGATCAACACAATTAAAATGCGTTTGGTTGGATTTCTGTATGTCAGTTGTTGTTTTAACTTAAAAATATGTTTATTTTAAACAAAAGAGAGACACTTTGAGTGGTTCATCATTCTTGCATATTGGTGGTTCATATCATATATTAAAAAGGGAAAATGAATCATTGGAGAAAGGATTTTTTATTTAATAACAATTAAACTTTTCCTATAAACATTTACCTACAACAATGTTTCATCTTTTGATCCCCTTACCCCCTCTAAAAAATGACCTCCAATTGTACATGTCCCCAAGTTAGATCATCATGATATTTATGTACAATTTTCCATCAGGTATTCGGCCCAAACATTTCTGAACAAATCTATATCATATTTTTAGTATGAGGCTTTTCAGAAGATAGATTATTACTACAAAATATTAAAATAAATAATTAATAAATAAATTAAATGAACTAGTAGTTGTTTGTTAAAATACCTCTTTAGGGATGCTAGTTTATTGATGAAAAATGATCTATTTCATAAATTAACAAACATAATAACCACAATAATTATCGTTTGTTTGTTTTGTACACTACAAAAAAATTGATCATTAGGAGAATAAGTAACATGTGTTGAGATATGTTTGGATAGTGAAATTTTATTATATATTCCCTAATATTTGTCAAGATGTAGTACTTGCTTGCCTCATTATGCTTATACCCTATCCTCATTCCTTTTTTTAGATGATAATTATACACCTCCCTATCATAATAGAATTCTTAGTAAAATATAATATAAATTATATTAGTTGATGTTTAGACCTAAAACATAGGATGTAGTGTCTTAAAGATTCACAAACTCCATCATGTTTAGTCAGTTTGAGGGATATCCTTTCTTTGAATCCAAAAAATAAATCATTGGAGTATCCAAGTTCACCGCAATTAGCATCCAATGTTGCCTAAAAACACCAAAATGAATAATTAATAAAATAAGTGAAAATATAATTGATATGCTTTAATCGTAGAGTTTTACCCCTACATGGTTGGTATTTGGAAGAGTCTATCATCTATAATCTTTCTTTCAAATGTTTTCAGAAATTCGTTCACTATTTCATTCTTTTTTGATGGATCTAATTTCGTTAGATGTGTTGATGTGGTATGAGGACTAACGAGTCCGAATTTTGGCTCATGGGAAAATTCCTTCCACTATTTTTCATATATACGTCTGTCAACAATATAAAATGCATTTAGTCATAATTTTCACATTAGATGATATTTTAGAAAATAAATTCATGAAATCATACCTCATATATATATTTACAACTATAAATCCTAGCCAACCGTTTTCTAGGACCTCATTTACATTTTCAGCATCAACAAAATCTTGACTTTCCTCTCTGTATAAATTCTTTTCGAAAACCACTATATGACTACTACCACCTCTTAGCTTCATATCCACATGAGTCTTAAATGCTAGTAAATGTGGATAGAGAAAAAGTGGTGTTATTGTGCTTTCATTAGCTCCTTGGGATCAGTTGGTCAATCCTTTATATGGTTTTGAGCTGACATTTTTCACCCCTTCACTTTCTCCATCTATAATAACATTCATTACTTCAGACCATTTTTTCATTAATTGTTAAAGGTTTAGCTTGAAAAAAGGAAATAAATACATCTTTGTCTATATGTACTCTTACAATTTGTGACAACCATTCAATGAATGTCCCAATAGATTTTCGACCGTATGAATATCATCGTCATCAAGTGGAATAGTTAGCTCTGCATTTGGCCCATGAGCTACAGTAGTCGTCACTTTCAGATGATCTTTCAGAAGTGGTCTATTATGGAGCATGTCATATGGGATGTTGAACACTGTATCCCTCGCTACAAGGTGATAGGTGGGTGTTGACAGATATAAATCACAATCATTATTACCCTGTAGAAGATCAGTACATGGAAAGTATCAGTGTTGGTCGGATTCAAATTTCACGAGAAAAATTATTAGAATATTGATTAACACAACTAAGACATCTCTCTAAGGGGAATGACTTACCTCAAAGCTGGTGGGGGGTGGGGCGGGATCTTCACACGCTGGTTGTTCTTGAGTTGTGTCTTCTCCTTGCTTCCCACCCATAAAAGTTTCTAGCATCTATCCCTGCCATTGTAATCGTTCATCAAGTGATTCTAGTCTTTCACTCATTTGTTTCAATTTATCATCTCTATCATCTGTTTTTTCTTCTTCTAAAAATATACTCAGGGTGTCACCCCAAACCCCGCACCTCTGACACGACCGTATTGTTCCAGCTGCTTCAAAGCCGTCAATAATAGGTCTTCATCTGCTACAGGAGTAGCTGATTTCTGTGACTGTCGGATATAATAAAATAACTAATTATTTTTATGTAATAGAATTTTAAAACAAATCTTTTTATCATTGTGTCATACTTGCACATATTTCCTAAAATTTTTGTGTGTTCCCATCTACTAGCTTCCCTTCCTTGTTCACACATGCCTCCTTCCATAACACATGACATGGGATGGAAGTGTCTTTGGTTTTAGACTCATCAATCTACATATAAACATAGAATGATAATTATGATGTTGTTTATTGGAACCTAACAGTATTACTGTAAATTTAACATACGTACCATTTTCTTTTCTAGTGAAGCGTACCCCATCCTTGCATTATGATAGGGGTATGTTGGTTTTGATGCACGTTCCTTAATTTTAGTACATATTTGCTGTTTCATAAGAGAAATATTGACAATCAAAGTGATGAATACACGTATCCTCAAACAACCTATTATAATCCACAATGTACCTAACACTTCTCATCCCCATGGTGGCCAATAAATGCATCCCATGCTTCTTGGGATATCAGGTGAGTGTAGAAAATGGGTGGGTGCGGGTTTATTTTACCTTTGGAATATTTCAGATGACATCTTGTTAAAATAGTGTGAAAACCTCAATGAAACCTTCCTGCAAGCCTTATTACATAATTCTTGTTTGAACTGTCTACTATAAATGTACTATGCAAGAGATTGATAAGAGTAAGACTTTGTTTCATTATTTTATTTTCTAGTAAATTAAAGAAATAAATTCATAATGTTACTATAATTTCTTCCCAAATCACCGCCTTCAGCCCGGACAAAACATGGTGCCATGAATCTATGTCAATCGGCACACGTATCCAAGTGACAACTCTAATGTAACTACTAAATAGAGACTTTTTGGTCCATACGACATCAAATTTGATGCCTTTGATTTTCTCCTTAAGAAATTTGGCTAACACCGCAAACTACGATACACCCGTGTTTTCTGCGACGTCGGTCCTTCATTCTCGACTATTTCATCGATATCAACATCATCTATATGTTCATCTGAAATGGTAGAAACGGAATGTGCTGATGGTTGTTGGACCTCAACACTAGGAGAAACAGTAGATTCAGAAACTTGTTGTTGATCTGCACTATGAGCAGCCGTAGCAGGAGCAGCAGCAGCCGCAGTAGTAGCAACTTGAGAGACTTGTTCAGCCTCAAGGTTAGGAGCACCAGAATGTGTAAAAGTCATTATCTGCAAAATTTGTTGAAAAATTAATTTAGATTAAATAAATTCAGTAATGATAAGATAATAATATGAGATAAAAAGAACTATATTAGAAACAAAATATAACATATTTATCAAACTCTATTTATTTTTTTCAAATGCTGAAGGGGTTTGACACCTCTATCAATTATCCAAATCCCTTCATTGTGGTCTCCTCTAACATACAAAACATCATCAACATTGGTACCACTGCAAAATTATTGTGACGTACCACTTAAAAGATCATCCTCAACTAAATTTTCATCGGACCCTTCACTAGTTTTGGATGATAACAGAACAATAGACCAATTTTGGTTTGCATGATCTGGAACATAAAAAACTTGTATCGCTTGTGATGCCTTTATAAACTGTTCATCTTTGTACCCTTTTTTACTAAAATCAACTTTCACAAATCCCTATTCATCAATTTTAACACCACTTTTGTTATCAACCAATTTTCATTGAAAAATCGGCAATTGGAATGTTTTATAATCCAACTCTCATATTAGTTTGATAATGCCAAAGTATGACATATTTGCATAAATTTTATTTTTGTCCTTACTACCAGAAACATGCATCGCTTCAGCCACTAGTGTAAATCCACTATTTTTTCATGGTAGTGTCTTCATCATGTTCATCTGTATAGAATATATAACCATTAATTACATAACCACTGTAAGATAATACATACACACTTGGTCCGATGGCTAGCCATCGAAGTCGTTCTGAAATTGAATTCGAATTTTCATCCAACTGATTGAAAATATGTTCCTGAAACCATCCTATAAACTGGTGATTATCTGTATCTGATAACCATTTTTTAGCCCTTTATGGATTCAAATACCTAATAATTTCATTGTGAGTCTTAATATATGGAGAAACCTCTCAACTATAATGAAAAACATAAAGGTGGGCCTGCTCACAATCTGTAATACTAATTGTCATAACATATGTTCCAGAAATCCCCACACCCTCAATGCGTCTAGTGTGACAAGATTTCAGGAGACCAATGCTTTCCACATCAGATAGGTATTCAGTACAAAATTTAATGGCTTCCTCAACAATATATTGCTCTACTATACAACCCTCTAGTCGAATTTGATTTTTGAAACACCCTTTCAAAATCTTCATATACTGTTCAACAGGATACATCCATCTATAGTGCACATGACCACAAAGTAGAATCTCTCTCACCAAGTGAATCACCAAGTGAACCGTCATACGAAATAATTTTAGCGGGAAAAACATTTCTAATTCACATAATATGATGTAAATTTATTTTTCCATGGATGGAAATTTCATCGGGTCTAAAACATTGCTACATATGGCTTTGAAAAAGAAAAAAAGTTTGTTTAATGTATGACGGACATTATTTGTAAAATGCAACGTAAAGCTATAAGAATTAGATATTCCATCAGAACATGGTAGTCATGTGATTTCAAACCTTTTAACTTCAAACCATTTATTGACACAATGTTCTTGATATTTGATCAATACGCCTACGGAACCATTACATCATTGAGGAAGTTGAAAAACTGATATCTCTTCTCCCCAGAAAGAGTATAAGTAGCTAGAGGAAGAAAAATTTGATTTTCACCCTTCACAAGAGACAACTCTTCTCGTATTCCCATTGCAACCATGTCCAACCTTGCCTTAATTCCATCCTTTGTTTTTCTATATGAATTTAGAAAAATTCTGATAACACTATCACATACATTTTCTCCCACATGCATTAAATCAAGAAAATGTCTGACGTACAATCAATTCCAGTATGGTAATTCAAAAACAAACTGATATCTTTTTCCAATTAATTTTTGTAAGGTTTTTTAAAAATGGTTTACCAAAAACAATGTTCACATATTTTACATTCTCAAATATCTGATCACCTGTTAGTGGAGACAGTGCTGCGTGTTGTTATGAACTTCCATTGAAATATGTCGTCCAAGATCGGTACTTTTGTCGATGAGGTAGAAATCTACGATTTCCTATACACATAGATTTTGATGAATGTTTCAACCTAATTGATTCTGTATCTTCTTCGCACACAGGACACCCTTGAGTTCCTTTAATGATATAGCATGAAAAATTTCCATAAGTAAGGAAATAATTTATTGCTACAACATCTCTCTCAACATGAAGTATTCAATTTTATAGGCGTCATACAACATGACACCTAAATCCCACAATATCATCAAATCCTCGATCAATGGAGCCAGATAAACATCCATATCATTACCTGGTTGTTTTGGTCCTGATATAAGCATAGATAACATGATGAATTTCCACTTCACGCATAACTAGGGTGGAAAGTTTTAATTTACCAACATAACATGCCAAGTACTATGAATACTGGTTTGAAAACCAAAAGGATTAACTCTATCTGTAGATAATGAAAGATGAAGGTTTCTCGGCTCTTTTCCAAATTCAGGATACTCATGGTCAATTTTCTTCCATTGAGGAGAGTTGTCCGGATGACATAATTTCCAATCTTTATTTATTTTATCTGCATGCCATGAAAATTGTCTTGAAGTTTCTTCACTTTCATATAAATGCCTAAACCATGGAATGATTGGAAAGTACCATACAACTTTCGTACGATTGGATTTATATTTCTTGTATCGAGAAGCACCAAACTTTGTGAATTCTGTAAGTGATTTATTCTCCATGAGAAACAATATACTGTCTTTCTGGAAGGCATGTATTCTTTCAGAAATCATACCCATCGATCATAGCATTCGTTTATCTTCATATGTCCGTCTTGGGAGCTCATTATCTTCCAGAAGCATGTCATTCAATAGAGAAAGTAGTTCTATAAAACTGACATCACTCCATCCATTTCCTGATTTCAATTTATACAACTTTAGTACAGCTGACAATGCTGTATATTTAGTGCAACCAACATACAATGCAGTCTTTGCACAACTCTTTAACTTCTCAAACAATTTTGGGCAATCACAGAGTTCGTCTTCAATTGTATTTGTCATTTCCTCAATACGATCTTTACAATCATTGGCATCTGTAATCACATCCTCCATATGGTCTTCCTCAATATCCATTTTTGTATTCATATCTTATGATCCATAAAATGCAGTTTTATCCCATCTAGTAGATACATTCTATTTTTCTCCGTGTTTATTCAAACATTTATAACTCCGATCTATTCTATGACATATCAAATGTTCTTCCAACTCCTAGGGTGTAAGTAGTCTAGAATAACAACAACATAAACACGGACAAAGTATTTGAGAAGTATCCTTTGCATGATCCTTTGGAAACTTGATGAACTTTTTCACTCCGTTCTTATACTCTATTGTCAAATGATTAGCATCCATCCAATCTTTATTCATCTACATCCTATTTGAATCTCAAATATTAGTATTTATGGTTCAAGTACACAAAAAAAGATTTCCAAATATAGTATAAGAGAGCCACTTCCATATAAATATAGAGATTAATAGAGCCTAACCATTTCCAATAAGGATTTTGAAATCAACAGAACCAGGATAGACCCCCATCAAAATCAACACAGTTTCCAAACACAAAGGGGTTTTCGAGGATAATGACTTGTGTCATAGATGGTAAAACTCACACTGCATCATCCTCTATGGATCATCCTTCTCTATCGAGTCAACCCTTCAATGGTCAACTATTCCATCCTTTTATACCTCACCATCCTAAAATACATATGAATGAAAACCAGTAGCCAACTCTATAAATAAAGAAAATATTCTCATAATATCTAAAATATGAAATTCATTAAATATAATTACTTTAGATTCATTATAGTTTCCTCAAATCACCCGATTCCAAACACAAGAATAATCAATAATGATACATCTACCACTCCTAGGTCTCTACCCTACATTCAATATCATTATTCCTAAATACCCATATATCCACACATAAACATGTCACAAACACATAAAAAACCATATCCACATCATAACCAAAGTACCCATATGGATTTCAATCAGGTTACTCGACTCAAGTGGTGGTGTGTAAGAAATAATAAGAAAATATAATAAGTATATAGTCACACATAAATCTCAAATTGGTGTTAATAATCTAGTAAACCCAAGAATTACTAAATCTCAAAGAAATTATATGGTTCCTACCATGACATGATAGCTTTAACCTTTTCAGATCAACAGAGATACCATGTTCCGAGACCACATGACCAAAGAAATTCACCTCCCGAATCTAGAATGGGCACTTTGAAAACTTGGAATAAAACTGGTTATTCCTCAAGATGTACAAAACTATTATCAAATTAGGTATATGATCATCCACAATTTTGGAATAAACAATGATGTCATCCATAAATACCATAACAAAATAGTTGATATACTAGTGGAAAATCCTATTCATAATCACTAAAAATATACATGGAGTGTTGGTTCAGCTGAATGGCATAAAAAATACTCATAGTGGCTATACCTACTCCTAAATGTGGTCTTTGGAATACCAAAGTCTTTGATCCTGAGCTGGTGTTAACCAAACTAAAGACCGATATTAGAGAACTAATCCCCCCTTTATAAGATCTAATAAATCATAAATATTGGTCAATAGATACTTTTTATTGATCATAACCCGATTGAGATTTTGGTAGTCAACACAAAAGTGAAGGGTTCCAATGACCTTCTTGGTGAAAAGCACCGGTTCTTCCCAAGACAACACACTAGGTTAAATAAAGAATTTGGAATCCAATTTATCCCACCTCCCTCTCTAGTGGTAGACTAAAAAATACTAAAGGAAACACTTTTGGAAATTCAATAGCTACTAGGGAAAGTTCACAATAATCGGATTCCTACTCCAGTTCAATAACATAAAATGATATAATCCCACTCAACTCTGGAAGAATAGATCTAGCTCGACTAGACCTTAGGTACGATTCTCTTTGGAAAACATGGAATTCCCCATCGGGGGTAGTGAAGGAAACCCACCGATGATAATAGTAAATCCTAGATTTAGTAGAAACTAGCCAGTCCATTCTGAGAATAACATATAGGGGAATCATTTTAAGAACCAACAATATCATATGATCTAAATCTATGAAAAAGAGAAATCATGAGAGGGGAATCATAGACCTTAATCCCACATTTTCCAGAGAGATTTTACAATCTCTATCACATAATCCATGAGCTCTATTATAAGTTTCAATTGATATATATTGAAGTTTGATATGAAATAATGATGGGAACCAATATCAAATAACACATACACTAAAGAAAAAGTAATGGAAATGGTGCCTCTCACTATTGCATGACCCACATCAGTTCCTAATAAAGATTAATCCACTGCATGAAGTTGTTTAGTCCCTAATACATGATTCTAGGATCCCATTGTTATTGAATAATATTACTATGATTTGGTTACTCTCAATATTTATGATTCCAATCCACTACACAGGGTATTAAAAACATGTAAAACCCTCTTCAAGTGGGTTTAATATCTGTATGAGATGTAAATCTTCAACGATTCCATGAAATAATGATTTGGGTGATCAATCTTTCCACATTGGAAAAAGTCATTTGGCCTTTAATAGACACTACACATGATCTGGATGATGTTTTCTATAAAATACCACCACCACTATTTTCACTGTGAGGCTCATTATACTTTTTATTCCACTTATAAGAACCACTAAAACTACCACTGGGAATATAAGTAACTCTAGTTAACCCTGACATAATAGTCATGTCAATTTCTTCCGTCAAATCCCTATCTAGAACATCAAAATCTTATGTAAACTTTAGCCTAAATACTTTATATTGGATATCTGATCGAAGACCCATATAAAACCTCTGGGACGTAAGATTCTTTTTTGACACAACTTCACATGAAAACTGAGAAAGTTTAGAAAAATTATTAGTATATTGAGTCAATTTCTAGTAACCATAGATGAGGTTGAGAAACTCCATGGACTTACCCGATACCATAAAATCTAGATATAATTGCTCTATAAAATATTTCTTGAAGTATCTGCAATCTAAGACCACATTTAACATAACTATAACTATATCACCACTTTTACATACACATTCCAAGCATCATATGCACATAATTATATCACCACTTTCACATTTTCACTTTTTCACATGGATATAATAATCAAAATCTCACACCAAATCCACTATTTTACTCAAAAAGCCACTTTCCATTTCACATGCACACTAAAACCATTTAGAAACACATTTCACACCACTTTCAAAAATTTCTAAAACACATTTGGAAACACAATAAGAAGAACACATATAGAATCCAACCATTTCCATGCAAAAATCACCTTTCAAATTCATACCCACATAAAATCCATTTTATAACATGTTTCAATTCACATTCACAATTCAAAGACACATATCAGGTTAAAAAAATACAACATGCAACAAGAATGAATTTCTCTTATAAAATCCACATTAAACACATTCAAACCATTAATTACCATTGAAAAATCATTTCAAACCTTTCACAAAAGTCATAAAATATATTTATGAAACACCTCAACAAAGATAACATGAAACATAAAAAAATTCCTTTAGAAAAGAAATTCTTCACATGTGGATCTCAAAACCTTTCCAAACCATATTTCACACAAAAAAGTAATCCATAAAACACAATCATGAAACTAAGAATGAATATAAAAATCATATAATAATGTAAAAGCATTCAATCACTTACCACACACTTGGAAACTTCCAGAGGTGGAGGTGCATGGGAGGAGGTGCACGGGAGGAGCCGCCAACCGAAGAGAAATGGAGGAGTATGGTTCGCGGGGAGTAGGGTCGAGCGAAGAGGAGGAGAAGTAGGGTTTTCGGGGAGGAGGATCCACTGAAGGGGTTCAAGGGGGAGGATTAAGAGAAGGGCTAGCGGTGGTGGTCCTGCAAGGCAAAGATCGGGGGTGGCAGAGGTCTGTCCACATGAAGATTGGGGGTGGTGGAGGTCTGACAATGTGAATATCGGGGGGTGGCAGAGGGGAGTCGCAGGGTTACAGTACCATGAGAGCTTTAGGTCCCAATAAATTGAGGACACTGTGAGACAAATTTTATAAAATAAGGGACTACGGTTTTATCAGTGTTTCTTTAGCACTGATAAATCCTTCATGTTTGAGCACTAACATTTTAGCGCTAATACATGACTTCTTTATCAGCGCTATTCTAGCAATGATATATGGTCTCTTTATCAGTGCTTTTTTAGCACTGATAAAGGTTACTCTATATCAGCGCTAAAATCTTAGCGCTGATACTGGGAATATTTATGAGCGCTTTTCTAGTGCTGATAAAGGGTCTTCTTTATCAGTGGTTTTTTCTTAGCGCAAATATAAGGTGGCACTTCCCTTGACCATTTTTGTATTAGTGTAACCAGATCATCCTTGCTAGGCTTTGCAGGAGATGCAGCAATGCTGGACAAGGAAAAAGCTTGACCGTTCTGTGATGAAGGGACATGAGTAACTTATGACCATGAAGGGAACTAAGACATCAACTGAGAAGTGCACCCTAACAAGGGTACAAGATCTAATTTACAGACGATGTAGTCACCATTGATCTACTTGATGAGCAGTTCAGAGTCCCATTTTACATGCAGGTGGGGAACATCAATCTCAAGGGCCAGTTTGAGACAAGTGATGAGGACATGACACATTTCTTCGTTGTTGGTATAGCCTCCTAACAACATGAATGGATAGGAAAAGACAACCTGTGTAGGTGTGGTGAACACGATACATATTCCGTACCTGTTAAGTCTGGGATCATTGAGTCTCATATCAATAGGGATCCATGAGGCACCATCTAAGTGAATTTTACAACATGCAATGGCTTGATCCACCGAGAGGATTGCCTCATCTAGAATGTCAAGATCTAGAGACTACTATACAGGGGCTAGATGAGCGAAAAAAAGTCTTCCAGTGCCTATCCCTTGATATAATTATGGGGGATAAACTTGATATCTAGTTTTTAAGGATGACCATCCACCGATCAAGATTCCATGTCCGTATGGGGGGGGGGGGTCAGAAAGTACATTAGCAGATCAACTTCGGACACCAGCTTTATTGCAAGGTTCTATAAGTGATTTCATAATTTTGGTACTACACATACAAGTGCAAGACATATCTTATTTATAAAGAAATATTTGGTCTCTATGTCGAGGAAAATGTGTCTATGATAGTATAAATTTTTTTATGTTCCCTCATTTTTCTTCTAGGTGAGAAGGGAACCAAGGGATTATTATAGAGAGGCCACATAGAGGACCGAAAACTTCCCAAAAATGTGTGGCATTAGAACCGAAGGCTGTAGAAGTTAATACTTGATTTCCTAAAAAGCAGTATGAAACTCCTCACCCCACTGATAATCAACACCTTTCTTCATGAGCTATAAAAGGGATTACACATGCCATTCAGATTTGCAATGATTCATCATATGTAGGCTAAGTGGCCTTGAAAGCCTCAGAGCTCCCAAATATTGCTCAAAGAATTCATCTGGATGATATCCCTTATCTTCTATGGATTGATATCAATGCCTCTGTATCTAAAAACGAGGCCAAGAAACATTCCAGATGTGACCCTGAAGGAACAATTTAAGTGGTTCATCTTTATATGGAGAGAATGGAGAAATCCAAACAATTTCTCATGATCCATGAGATGGTCACGATTCTAGCATGACATAACCACTAGATCTTCCAGATAATATTCCACTAATGTCCCAAGGATTGGTTTGAATACGCAGTGCATGGCATGCTGATATGTGTCACCTTTATTATTTAGACTAAAAGACATTACCTAGTAGTAGGAAGTACCTTGTGGTTCCTTGAAGGCGGTATACTCTACATTCGTTAGGGCCATTTGGATTTGATTATATCCAGAATAACCATCTATGATAGTGGGAGCCCAAAACCCAACAATGACATCAATCAATAGTCATGTCATAGGTAGGGGAAAATCATCCATAACATAGTGACAATTGAGATCCCGGAAGTCAATGTAGATGCTAATCTATTTGTTATTATTCCTAATAGACACACTCCTAGATAACCATCTGAGGTACTTTACCACCTTAACGAAGTAGGATTTGATGTGATTATCAACATTGGCCTCGACCCAGATTCCGTAAGTGGGTTAGATCTTTCTAGGAGACTATTTAAACCTGTGATGGTTTATCAAGAGGCCAAGGTGGTGGAATGTGACATGAGGATCTAGTCAAGTCATCTCACCACAGCTCAAGGAAAATACATCTTGATGATCTTTCTAGAAATCCACATATTGCAGCTTCTCTTCTGCAGAAATGGATGAGCTGATCAACTTGGGATTCAGATCTATATTGATGTTGAGGTTCACCTATACCAACTCATCAATCATAGTGGAGATTCCCTCATAAAATTCAGTAGGAGAATCTTCTAAATCCTACTCATCATCCACAGTGAGAGGATCATCGGTAGGAGGAAACTCTTCTGAATTGGATGATCCTGACGGGACACTGGTGCTAGCCTAAGCAGTAATGTAAACCTCATCAGGGGACTCCTTCACTGCTGAAACCATGGTGATGATATCTATCGGCCCTATTCCATTATTCCTTCGACCCAAGGGTCTATGTCTGATAATATCAAAGCAATAGTGGTATGTCGGATTGATCAGGTTTATCCTAGCCCGGTGAAACAAGAAAGTATGATGTATTGCTATTTCTATGGGGTGGACATCCCAATATCTTATAGTGGTATGGGGCTCTGGGATGACCCGAGCATGATTTTTTTAGGAATACGAGGTGATCATAAATAGTTCATTATACTTGGGAACACACTTCCCCCTCACCCCCAAGGCAACAAAGCATACCCCAAGTTCAGTTTTGTGGCCTCTAATATGTGAATCAGTTGGATGTAGGGATCATCCTAGTCTTCCCATGGGTCAGCCACAATGGTATAATATTCAACCTTATTGGCATGAACCTGCTAATCCTTGCCTATTTAGTAGTCTACATCTTGGTAGTGGGATTCAAAAGAGGAAAAGGGAGATACACCACCTTGGTTTATGACTACTCAACCATTAAAGGAGTATTTAAGGCATTGGTGATATGAGGAAGGGAATAAGGATTGTAAGTGGATCCATGATCTACCCACTAATTCATTGTATTTGGTGTCATGTTAGACAACCATGAACTCAGTGCTGGAAACTAGTCCACCAAACCAGGTCTTCAAGCATATTTTTCTGACCAGTGTATGATCCATCATATCATAACCATGAATATTCATGTTTGAGGGACTCAAATCTGTTTTCGAAATCCCCATCTTGTGGAGTGTTTTCACTTGGATATGATTGATCCAAGAGCCCATGTCAACAAGAAAATATTGTAACTCCACAAAATTGAACTAGCTAGTGATGTACAATGGGAAGATGATCCCCTATATAGGATAACCTTCATCTTCTGTAGAGAAATAGATGATTTCCTGACATTCTGCATGCTCAATTTCCTCAGCATGGAAAGAGTATATGGATGCTATATTTTTTTTGAAAATGGAGTGGGCTTTTTAAAGCCTCTACGAGGGTTTCATGCATATCTATGGATAGGTAGAGTTCCTCGAGGATCGAGTTCCTTACATGAATACTGTCATGGTGATTGATCACATCGTACATCAATGTTATGTGGACACTTATTCTGATAAAAGGTTTCCCAGCTACCAGAGGAATAGTGGGCACTGTTGGTCGAACCATAAGATTATGACTGGTGTGGGAGAATATTCAGGTGCTCACAAGTCAAACTACATAAAGTGGCTACTAGTTGATGACCCGATGAATGAGGTCCACCACAATATAACATGGTTATCATAACACTGTCATGGTGGATCTTCCTAATCTAGAAGTAAAAATGGTGGTGGAGGCAAATATGATGAAAATATATGAGAAGGCCGCACATGCTGACCTCTATGCTGGGCCTACTGCCTAGTCTAGGTGGCATGCACATCTTAGATGGAAGAACTAGACAATACATTATGAGGATTCACATACCCACAACTTCTTCAACGTCGACATTGACGGGGGACATTGGGAAGCTTTCCTAGAAATCTTCATCATCAGGAACCATGAAAGAGTTTACCAGTTCGATGGTATTGACCAAAGGAAACCCCTGGGAATCACTTGAAACCCCCCCATTTTTGGTTGGATTAGGGAGGAAATCCCAAACTCTAGGGGAATGAAATCATCAATAGTATGTGATGAAATTGGTATCAGAAAAGGGATTTTCTATCCCTTGGGTTTTCGGCTCTTACCTTTCTAAGAGGACGAAGGCTGAGATGTTGACATAGAACCATTAGCTTGAGGCAACATGGTGGCTTTAGAAAGATATTTTAAACAACCGAAGAGAATTTCGCATGAATGGGAAAATACCTTTAGAGCCATTAGATCGTTATACTTATAAGACCTATGGGTTGAGACCAGCTACCACTCACCCTCACTGTCGTTGTCAGGCCTTACAAACACACATGCCACCTGCGTCAGTGTCAGACCCAATCTGACTATGTTGTTATAGAATTGGTCCTGAAGAAAGTATTTGAACACATTACATTATTTGAGGGTGTTCCAAAGAAAAAAATAGTATGGTAAATAGTTAGGGTGATCTATGATATCTGTATCATTGGGCCTCTTCCGTTCTAGAAACAGTAGGATTTTCTAGTCCAAGGTCCCTCAGAAGTAGTCAGGGACTTTGGCTTAATTAAATGTATAAGTGTGGTTTCTTTAATCAGAAAAGTGGTATTTGGGAGCCTGATCATAGTAGGGAGGTGGATCCCGGTGAGGAGGATAGACTTTATTATCTCTAATATGAATCGTTTGTGCATTTTGTGGCAGTGCCTTCCGATTCTGAGGTAGGAAACTCTGAGTTGGAGGTTGTGCCTGAGGTGGTGGGCATCAACGAGGCGATGGAGGTGCATCTTCTGGTAATAATTCTAGCTTATCGCGGGCCTCAATTTGTTGAACAATAGTGGTTACATCCTTTATGGTTATTCTTGTGGAAGCTACATGAGGCAATGGATGTGCCTGATTGGATTGTTGTGAGGCCTCTTCTAAACACTATGCCTTATTAAAGAAATCTAAAAATCCCCTTGGGTAGTTCTGGGTGATGAGTTAAGGGAAAAATTAAGTCTTGAAATTTCACACACAAATCATTAAAAACATATTTTGAGTTAGTGTCATGTTAATTTAGTATGTGAGGCACTTCCACCAGGATATAAAGTCTTCCATGTGCTCATCTAGATTTTGCTTTCACTTGAAGAGGTCAACAATGCTTGTCTTCCAGGTGGTGGAACTGAACTGGTACAAAAATTACCTACAAAGATCTTCCCAACCATCTATGGACCCAATGGGTAACTTGTTATACCTGAAAAACGCATGTCCATCAAGAGACTGTACAAAACACTAGAGTTTGGTAGCTTCCAACTGTGTAGGAGTTCCCAACATGGGTCCACATCATGAAATGAAGTGGGAAAGATGTTGTAGCAGATCACCCATCCAATTAAAGGGGGATAAGGTAGGATTTCAGAAACACATGGGTGTAGAAATATCACCCCCATTCCATATATGGGTTTCCATCCGGCAATATTTCCACATGTCGAGTTTCCAGAGCCTCGAGGAGAGTAATATGTTCTACTATCAGATTTTCTAGACAAGGATTATAATCTTGACATGGTTCCCTGATCACCAATGCTTTGGAAGGTTCCTCAACATGGTAAGAGGACCCAATGGCTCATGGAGTGACTAGAGGAATTACCTGAGGAGCTGGGGGAATAACCTATAGAGCTGCTGGTGGGACCTATGGAGCGGCTGGTGGAACCTGAGTTGAGATCTGAGTTGTGTTGTCGCACATCTAGGGTGGGTTTAGTGATTCATACTAGTGTCTTTGGAAATAAACACTATCTTCCACCCTCTCTAGCTGGGTAGGGTTGTCAAGATCAATAAGAGGGAACTCATTGGAAGAAAGTTGTACCTTCCCCTTCACTTACTGCCCTAGTTGAGGATTACCATAATCTGGACATAATTCCATGATGTTCTTGGTGATGAGCTCGTCAACCGTATTTTTATGTTAAAAAATCTGTTGATTCAACTTCACAATTTTGGCTTTAGGTTACATCTTTTTAACTGATCCAGATGGGTCAGAGGGTTTGATTGCCACAATTTTCTCTATTCCATTATTGGGGTCTCGACTGAGAGGCAATGAGTCAGAAGGTGTATGTAGGCCAAGAAATTTTTTTGATGGTGATTATGAAAACCTACTAGGTCTGTTGGGTGTTGTACTACCCCAACATGCCAGTTCCTTTTCTTTAGGACTAGTGCCAGTGCCCCGTTATAGGTATATATCATGGGGTGAACCAGGTTGGCACGTAATAGGGCTGAAATGTAGGGTAGATTACAACCTCATCCATAGACTTGGACATGCATGGAAGCCTCCTTAATAACTTTTTAGAGCACAATGAAGATCTGAATAGATTGTTGCTGGAGGGTCTAATGATTACCAGGTGATGAAGCGTGCTGAGTAACTGGGAGTGCAACCAATTCAACATGGTGACACTGCTGGAAAACACCATTGAGGAATTACAAAATTTTTTCATAAGCTAACCATCATTGATGGAGACAGAATTGAATCTCCCCTAAGGTTATATGATGAATCATAAAATTTTATAGGTTAGGGACTCCAGAATGTTGATGTTTGGAGTTGCAATTGGCTAGAACATCTATTGGAAATGGTCCTCTGTGAGAATGTCCCACAATATTTTAGGATCAGACTCGGGAAATGGACCTTGATTTCCCCATTCATCGACTACAAGAGGTTTATGGGCCAGTAACAACACTGACGCGTACCATTTCAGTGGTAGACTGGTCAGTAAAGATTATGATGTCGTAGCCGACATACCGCTGTATCTAGGGATGCTTCCCAGAGAATACACTGATTTCACCACCACATCCCTATAAGATGGACTAATAGCCACTGCTTCCTATATAGGGGGAGTGGTCATTGGATGTGGGTCACCATGTTTATCAACCCTTATTGGTCCCCAGAAGAACTCTACATGATCTCTTGTTGATGTAGAGAATGATCCTACTGACGATAAAGGGGGATTGAAAGGCACGAACCAGGAAAGGGGACTGTAACACCCTGAGATTTTATAAGATATATTCCTTTTAATTTATTTCATATCTTCTATTGTACGCTACACTAAGATTATCTTGTGCTATACAGAACACCGTATTATCTTCCAGTATACACAACACTAATATTGGACCGTGTTACACACAATTTCAAGTTTGTTTAATAGTAGTTATTCTACGCATCATTGAGGGAACATATATATATTTATATATATATATATATTCAATGTATAAATGAAATATGGTTGTATTTTTTTATATGCAACAACAAAGGAGTCTTACACTACATGCAACCCTGACTTGGCTTGCATTACACGCAATCACAACCTTCCTCGATAGCGTGTGTTATACGCAATACCATGTTTCACTAAACGACGATATATTGTTATAATATTATTATGAACTAGCCATTATGAATATTATTAAATAAATTTTGAATTTTATAACATTATTATTCATCTTACACATTTTCCAGAACATGGTATGTGAACAAAATATTTTTTTTCAAGTAAAATAATTATTTTTAAAAAAATGCAGTTTTGCCGTCTATTGATGGTGCACCCATTTTAAATCTAGTTTTTGAAATGTTTATAAGTTCAATTTGAAAAAATAAAATTCTTCCTTGGAATCAGGATATAAAATTTTAATTTGGATAAATTTTTCATATTATTCTGATAAATTTCATATTTTAATGAATAGTAAAAACACTCTATATTTTAATTAAAAACAATTTTTTTCATAGAAATAATTTATAGGGTTAGATTATCTTTTTAATTAGTTTTAAAGTTAAATTAGAATATATTTTTACCACTTAATCCAATGTTGGTCATTGGAATTAATTTTACTTTGAAATTGGACATAAACAAGTGTCGATCTTTTGATAGTTATTTTTTCTTAAAAACACGCTATTTGTTTTGATAATGGGAATTACTTTTAAAATTAATTAATGCCACTTATATTTTTTGAATTTGAAAAAATAGATATAATTTTTGAATTTGGAATATCAAATATAGCTTAAGCTGAATTTTTGGTATTTTTTTGAAAAACTTTAATTTTTGATGAATAGTGAAACCACTTAGTAGTAGTTAAAAAACTGACTCTTTCATTTAAATGAAATTTTAACACTTCTGTGAATTGAATTTCAAAAATACAACATAAATTTTTGTTATAATGAAGTAAAATTTTGTTCCATAAGATGAAAATAATTTTTGGTGAATAGAAACTTTTGACTTTTATTTACTGCGGTTAAAGGTAAGTAGGATAATTCAAGGTTAAAAGAATATTATAATAATTCCAAATTACCTTAACACTTGTTCTAACCTAAATGGATGAGTACTGGCCGACCATGGGCATCCTTGGGTCGATTTTGGGACCCCATTGAGCCACTTGGTAGTGATAATGACAATTTGGATTAACTAATTTAATGTAAAGACAAAACTAACAATCACAAAAATCTTTTAATTAATTTATATAAGGAGTTATATAAATTATCTTTTAGACAATAAATATTAATTGTAGAGGTAAAAATATTACCTACATGTTGGGTTTTTTATAATTTTTAGACATCGAATAATTTAAATTATTTATGACACAATAATGATGCATATTTACCTCATTAATAAATGATTTAAATAAATAAGATTATAATGATTAAAATATTATCCAAAACATGTCCAATTATGATTGGATGATTTTATTATGACAATGAGTCATCGCATCTTTATCTTTAATGATTTTTGGACCTTTTTAAACCGAATATAAGTTTATAATTAAACAATATTTTCACACTTTCCAAAGGGGCCCCTCTCCTCCCGTATAAAAGGGAACCTCCTCCGTCTCCTTTTTACAAAACTTTGAGCCTTCACGCTCAGAAAAACCCTGACCATTAATTTCTAAACACCCCTAGTAATATTATATAGGTCTTGGTCTTCTTCAAAGACCTACATTAGTGCCCTAGGAGGAGGTTTCAAAGAGGTGTGTCGAAGAAGAGGTAATATCCGTTGCTGATTCTTTCAAATTTATTTCTTCTTCTACTTTCTATTATTTAGTTGTTTCATTATGAAGTAATAACATCAGTGTCACTAATATACTTATATGTTATTATAAATATGAAACAACCCTATTTAACCTTCTACCCATCCTACGGAAAACGAAATCCCTGCGTGTGCGTACGTACAGAATACCGTCTCCATGCTGTGGTGTAATCTATTTTCCACCACCACCTTACTTGGATGGGTATATTGGTGTAAAGAATAACTATATATGATTATTATAACATCATACTGATTCTATGATATTATATCATCCACTCCAATTCCATTCAATAAATATGGGAACAATATCATCGGTCGTGCGTACATACGGATTACCGTCTCCACGACGCGATGAGATTTATTTTCCAGGTTAACAATTCAAGAATGATTATATATTATATATAATAAGCAATCATGAAATATATGACATATTAATGATACTTAATTGATGTATATTTTATTTACTTATATCTATTAAATTTAATAAGGAAACGAAAACAACGTTCACGCGTACGAACGACCTACCGTCTCCATGAATGATGTATTTCTTTCCATTTATCTATCTATTATATATAAGAATATTCTGAATATATATTATATATAAATCATGTTTTATATTCTGGAATTAATTAATCATGATCTAAGTAATCATTGAATAATTACAAGTCAAAACGTGGACGATAAATGAAACGATTTTACCCAAAACGCTGCTTTAACATGAAATGGACAAATGAACCGATAATATAAAGTCATAAGTGAATAATATATGATATCATAAATATTATTATGGTTCTATTACAAGTTAATAATATATTTAAACCCACTATACAGGAGTCTCGGACATATATTGATGAAATTGGACAAAAGGTAAGGGATAATTTTACAATCTCATTTTTATCCAAGATTTCTTATACGTAAGTATTTACTAGGGTTATATTTATCATACATGTCCATAAAATGTTTTTCATAAAGTGTTTAATATTCTTCCATGTATTTTTAAAGTCATGTTTACCCTTCTTTGACTTTTACTTTGTGTTATGGATGAAATCTTTTTTTTGTTTACCATACGTGGTACTTTTTGACTTTTCCGTTAAAAGTATGTGGAGAATGTTTTTTTAACTTATACGGCATGAACAAATTTTTACGGTTTCATAATTCATAATTTTCATGAAGCTTACTCTACAATATTTCATGACTATTTTCAGCAAAATCCTTTTCTTTTAAAATTTCATGGCATTTCGTGAAAAGAAAATGATTTTGAAAAAGAAAAGATATTTTCCCCAAGAATTCATTTCAACTATTTTATCAAAACCATTTTCCATCTAAGATGAAATTATTTCATATGTTTATGTTTCAAGAATATTGTCTCTATGATTTAAATTGTTTCACTTTTCTTATGATGAAATTATATAAATTTCTTTTATATGGTGTATGTTATGATGGGATGATTTTTATGAAACCCATTCTATTCTTTGGGTTAGGATGAATGATTTATGTTTATGTTGTGGTATAGGTAAGAATGATTTCATTATGATATGGGTGGGACCTATAAATACCTCCAATGCATTGGGTAATGATTTATATCTCATGAGATAGACATGGTTGGAATGATAAGTTAATCTGGTTCAGTGTTACAGGACATGAATGAGGAGTGAACTCGATTCAGAAAGGGACTTTGTCCACTAAGATGGTCCTAACAGTAATTACTTGGCTACTATGGAAATCTTATCATGTGCTTAATGGTTTTCCACAATTACACGTTTTATTTCCATTCTATTTTATCATGATTGATGTTCCTTTATGATCTATGCCTTACGTACTTCCAAGATTTATGTCATTGCTCAAGATTTTAATATTTAAACATTATGTTCATGTTTTTAAGTTCAAATGTATATGGTTTATTTTATTTTCTCCATGCTTACCCTTACTGAGCATTTTTTGCTCACCCTTTATATGTTTTCTTTTCCCCAAGATTTAAAGAAAGGTTTTAGGTAATAAAACAAAATGGTAAGATCTTTATGGGAGATGTTGAAGATCTTTCACCATGATTAGAAGATTTTGTTCCAAGTTTCCAAAGACACTAAACTATTACGGTCCTTGAGTGTTGGTTTTTATTATGTATTAAGTATTCTGAAAAAGTAATGTAAAGTACATGTACATCAAGATTTGGGGTCTCTAAAGTTGGTATTAGAGAGAGGTTTAGTTAAACTTTGGAAACTAGGATGCGAAAACTTTAGTGATATCTCTAGATATATTTCTAAGTTATGTCTAAAAATGTCCCTAAGGTTTAGTATAACTATAGTTTACAGTCCTATAATTATGTTGATGATCATGAATAACCTAGGCTGAACCTAAGGTGTCCTATATTAAAGAATGTGTGATAAGTTAGAAATCCCATAAGTGACATTTTATGATTATGTGGTTCCTGATTATTTTAACTGTTTCTTAGACCATGGATTTTGGTTTTAGTGAATGGAGGGAACCAGAAGAAATTGGGTCGACATTGCATCCAATGGACATATTGGTGACTATGAGAAATGAAATTGTATAATGCCTAGAAAGAATTATTTTGTGATTATGCTGAATCAGTCATCACAATATATGATGAACAAGGTGAACTTTAGTGGCATTCCTAATTCATAAAATAATATGAATATGGGATTTTATGCATGTTCTCATGTTTAGGAGCATAGATAAAGGAATATTGAGATTACTAAAGAAGGGAAGACGAACCTTGATGAATACATCAAATCAAGAGGAAGATGTTATCTGTGTGGAGAGAAGGGTCATAGAGTGACAGACTGTTATGGAGTTCAATGTCTTATCTGTGGAGAACATGGTAATTACCCAACTCAATGCCCTGACCTAATAGGTTACTTCTAAATAAAGGAAGGACTTATTCCATGGAAATCATTGAAGAGAATGGATTAAAGTGTTTATGTATCGTTATTCAAGAAAAAAGTTGTTGAGGTACTTTTATGGTATGTTGGAATATCTATGTATTGGTCAATTGTGGTTTTCCATAAGAATATGTCATCGGTAACCATGAAAAGTGATTGAAATATTTTTGGAAAGTAGATGATATGCGCATAATGAAGGGATAAAGAGAAAATAATATGTTTGATAGTATTCATGAGCTCATGATTGATATATGGACAAAGTTATATCATGGTTTGAGTATATAGAAATTTTGGGATTTGGGTATGTGGAAAGAGTTAACTTTTGACAGAATTCATGTTTTCACTAAGGTTTTATGATAGTTTATGTTTCAAGAGAATACATGATTAAGGTATTGATATTTTTAGAATGCAATCAAAAAAATAAATCTGGGATAAATGATGGTATTCACATGCTCGGTAGATGAAATTTCTAGTAATTGTTCTCATTATAATATGAGATTGGACAGAAGTATTTTGGGTATGCCTAATGATTGGAATGGATTGTGTTGGACATAAGTTAGTATTGTATAAGGATAGAAATTTTTTTGATATTATTTGATGGGATTGTATAATAATGTAGTTTTTGAAAAATGGACAACCTGGAGGACCGGTGACAACCCGTCACATCGGACAAGGCTGTGAGATTCGAACACACAACCAAAGTGCGACATGCCTTTATTATATACCATTGGCCTACAGGAAGTCCCTGGTTTGTAGAAACCATTTTTATTTTATTAAGTGGTATGATAGATGAATTATAGGTCCATTTTTGGAATCATATATGATTAAAATCACCATAGATGTACTTATGTATATTTGATAACTTTTTCTAACCTTTTGTTCGAGACAAATGGAATGTACCATCATTCTATCACATGATCGGCTAAAATTTCACGAATGACAAATTAAACTTTATTTCTATGAGAGATGAAGTGGAAATTTCTCAAGGCATGAACAATGGTGAGATTGTACCAAAATAAAGGTAGTATTTCTTCTAATTCAAATTCTTCAACTTTAGGGAAATGATCTTGAAAACCAAAAATGTTTTCCCAGTGTCCTCATATCCAATGAATTAGATGGTACCTTTTATCATCACAAATTTATGGCTTTGTGATTGTTGGATTTTCATAGCCACGTTCTCTACCACTCTCTATCAGAACTTGATGGTTAGATTTCTATTTCATATCCATATTTTCACCTATGTTTTCATATGTGGAAACCTAGTGACGAGTTAATTTTGGTAACCGTTATGTTTCATACTTCACTTTTCAAAATTTATTATTAGTATTAATTTTTACGATTTGCGTTTCTATGAATGAAAGTTTCAAGTAGTAAATGATTTATAACCCCGAAGAATTTCAAGGGTGAAATTAATTTTAATGGAGGTAGAATGTAACACCCTGAGATTTTATAAGATATATTATTTTTAATTTATTTCATATCTTTTGTTTTACGCTACACTAAGATTATCTTGCACTATATGCAACACTGTATTAGCTTGCAGTATACGTAACACTAATCTTGGATCATGTTACACACAATTTCAAGTTTATTTGATAGTAGTTATTCTACGCAACATTGAGTGTATATATATGTATATATTCAATGTATAAATGAAATATGGTTGGATTGTTTTATAAGCAACAACAAAGGAGTCTTGCACTACACGTAACCTTGACTTGGATTGCATTACACTCATCGCAACCTTCCCCGATAGCATGTGTTGTACGCAATACCGGGTTTCACTAAACGACGATATATTGTTATAATATTATTATGAACTAGCCGTTATGAATAGTATTAAATACATTTTAAATTTTATAACATTATTATTCATGTTACACATTTTTTATAACATTTTATGAGAACAAAATAATTTTTTTGGGTAAAATAAGTATTTTTAAAAAAATGCAGTTTTGCCGCCTTTTGATGCAACACCCATTTTAAATCTAGTTTTGACATGTTTATAAGTTCAATTTGACTAAATAAAATTGTTCCTTGGAATCAGGATATAAAAATTTAATTTGGACAAAATTTTCATATTATTCTAATATCTTTCATATTTTAATGAATAGTAAAAACACACTATATTTTAATTAAAAACAACTTTTCTCATCGCAATAATTTATAGGGTAAGATTATATTTTTAATTGGTTTTAAAGTGTAATTAGAATATTATTTTTCCATTTAATCTAATGTTGGTCATTATAATTAATTTCACTTTGAAATTGGACATAAACATGTGTTGATCTTTTGATAGTTATTGTTTCTTAAAAATACGCTATTTGTTTTGATAACAGGAATTACTTTTAAAATTAATTAAATCCACTTCTATGTTTTGAATTTGGAAAAATATAAATCATTTTTGAATTCTGAATATTAAATATAGCTTAGGCGTAATTCTTGGTATTTTTCTGAAAAACTTCAATTTTTGATGAATAGTGAAACCACTTAATGGTAGTTAAAAAACTGACTCTTTCATTCAAATGAAAATTTACCACTTCTGTGAATTTAATTTGAAAAGTCTGACATACATGGTTGTTATCAAGATGCAAAATTTTGTTCAATAGGATGAAAATAATTTTTGGTGAATAGTAACTTTTGACTTTTATTTACTGTGGTTAAAGGTAAATAGGGAAATTCAAGGTTAAAAGAATATTATAATAATTCAAAATTACCTTAACACTTATTCTAAAATTATTTTATGAGTAGTGGCTGACCATGGACATCATTGGGTTGATATGGGGACCCCATTGAGCCACTTGGTAGTGATAATGACAATTTGGATTAATTAATTTAATGTAAAGACAAAATTGACATTAACAAAAATCGTTTAATTAATTTTTATTAGGATTTATATAAATTATATTTTAGACTATAAATATTCATTGGAAAGCTAAAAATATTTCCTACGTGGTGGGTTTTTTATAATTTTTATACATCAATAAAATTAAATTATTTATGACACAATAACGATGCAGTATTTACCTTATTAATAAATGATTTAAATAAATAAGATTATAATGATTAAAATATTATCCAAAAAATGTATAATTCTGATTGTATGATTTTATTTCGACCATTAGTCATATTATCTTAATCTTTAATTATTTTTGGACCTTTTGAAACTGAAGATAAGTTTACAATTAAATAATATTTTCACACTTTCCAAAGGTGCCCCTCTACTCCCTTATAAAAGGGAACCTCATAACTCTCCTCTTTACACAACTTTGTGCCTTCACGATCGGCCAAACCCTGCCCATTACTCTCCTTAACACCCCTAGTAATATTCTAGAGGTCTTTGTCTTCTTCAAAGACAAACATTAGTTCCCTAAGAGGAGGTTTCAAAGAGGCGTGTCGAAGAAGAGGTAATATCCGTTACCGATTTTTTCAAATTTATTTCTTCTTCTACTTCCTCTTATAATTCCTCTTCTTTAGTTGTTTCATTATAATGTAATAAAATCTGTATCAGTCATATACGGATATTTTTTTATAAATATGAAAAAACCCTATTTCACCTTCTATCCATCCTACGGAAAATGGAATCACCGCGCGTGCGTACGTACGGAATACCATCTCCACGCTGTGGTGTAATATGTTTTCCACCACCACCTTACTTGGAAGGGTATATTGGTATAACGAATAACTATATATGATTATTATAACATCATACTTATTCTATGATATTATATCATCCACTCCAATTCCATTCAATAAATATGGGAACGATATCATCACTCGTGCGTACGTACGGATTACCGTCTCCACGACACGATGAGATTGATTTTCCATGTTAACAATTCATGAATGATTATAAAGTATATATAATAAGTAATCATGAAATATATGAAATATTAATGATACTGGATTTATGTATATGTTATTTACTTACATCTATTAAATTTAATAAGGAAACGAAAACAGCATTCATGCGTACGTACGACCTACCGTCTTCATGAATGGTGTATTTATTTCCATTTATCAATATATTATATATAGGTATATTATGAATATATAATATATATAAATCATGTTTTATATTCTTTAACTAAGTAATCATGATCTAAGTAATCATATGAATAAATACAAGTCAAAACACGGATGATAAATGAAAGAATTTTATCGAAAACGCTGCTTTAAAATGGATTTGACAAATGAACCAATAATATAAAGTCGTAAGTGATCATATATGATATCATAAATATTATTATGGTTCTGTTACAAGTTAATAATATGTTTAAACCCACTATATCATAGTCTTGGACACATATAGAATAAATTAGACAAAATTTAAGGGATGATTTTGCAATCTCACTTTTATTCGAGATTGCTTATACGTAAGTATTTACTGGGGTTATATTTTTCATCCATGTCCATAAAATGTTCTTTATAAAGTGTTCAATATTCTTCCATTTATGTTTAAAGTCATTTTTACCCTTATTTGACTTCTACTTTGTGTTATGGATGGAATATTTCTTTTGTTTACCATACGTGGTACTTTTTGACTTTTCCGTTAAAAGTACGAGGAGTATGTTTTTTTAACTTATACGGCATGAACAATTTTTTATAGTTTCATAACACCTAATTTTCACAAAGCTCCCTCTACAAGATTTCATGACTATTTTCAACAAAATCATTTTCTTTTAAAATTTCATGGCATTTCATGAAAAGAAAATGATTTTTAAAATTAAAGGATATTTTCCTCAAGAATCCATTTCAAGTATTTTATCAAAAATATTTTCCATCTAAGATGAAATTATTTCATATTTTTATGTTTCTAGAATAATGTCTCTATGATTTACATGGTTTCACTTTTCTTATGATGAAATGATATCCAATTGTTTTATATGGATTATGCTATAATGGGATGGTGTTTATGAAACCCATTCTATTCTTTGGGTTATGATGAATGATTTATGTTTATGTTGTGGAACATGTAAGAATGATTTAATTATGAGATGGGTGGGACCTATATATCACTCCAATGCATTGGGTAAAGATTTATATCTCATGAGAAATACATGGCTGGAACAGTAAGTTAATCCGGTTTAGTGTTACAGGACTGGAACGTGGAGTGAACTCAATTTAGAAAGGGACTTTGTCCACTAAGATGGTATTCACAGCAATGCCTTGGCTACTATAGAAATTATATCATGTGCCTAATGGTTTGCCACAATTACATGTTTTATTTACAGACTATTTTATCATGATTGATGTTCCTTTATGATCTATGCCTTATGTACTTCTATGATTTATGTCATTTCTCAAGATTTTGATATTTAAAAATTATGTTCATGTTTTTAGGTTCAAATATATATGGTTTGTTTTATTTTCTCCAAGGTTACCCTTACTAAGCATTTGAGCTCACCCTTTATATGTTTTCTTTTCCCCAGGATATAAAGAAAAGTTTTAGGTAAGAAAAAAAAGGGGAATATCTTTATGGGAGATGTTGAAGATCTTTCACCATGATTAGAAGATTTTGTTCCAAGTTTCCAAAGACACTAAACTATTACGGTACTTGAGTGTTGGTTTTTATTATGTATTAAGTATTCTGAAAAAGTAATGTAAAGTTCATGTATGTCAAGTTTGGGGTCTCTACATGGAAAAATATTCCACCACTTGTATGTATATTTAAAGGGATATCTGGATCCCACAGACCTCACTTACTAGAAGGATGAGGATGATACACCTTGTCCCCACCCCATCACCCGACACAGAGGATTAGGGTAAAGGTTCCATCATAAATTGCACTCCTCTTTAGAATATGAAAAGTTGATAGTATTGATTGGGATTTGAGGCTTATCAAGATTCTTCTTGTGGTGGATGTTACCCATCCTCCTACCCCAAGATGGTTCATTTTGGTAGGGTTAAATTTTTACATGGGTGGGGGACCCCGCTTGGGTTGGTGCTGTATTGGGGAGGACCTCTGCTCAGACAAACCGGGGTGCGAGGAACACCTAGGAAAATGTAAAATGGAACACGGGGAGGACCTATGTGATTGAGGGTGATAGAATGGGTGGGGAATATAATGGATCTGGAAAGATCATAGGGATGAGATTTATAGTTTTCCTTCATAGTGTTGGGGGGACCTCCATTTTGGCCAAATCTAGAAGGTGTGGTATGAGGAGGGACTTTGTACTAACCATACTGGATATAGGAAAGACACTCATAATGATTGTTAATGAAGCGAGGAGGGCCTTAAATGGAGTTAGTTAGAACATGGGAAGGGACTCTATGCAGGTATGTGACATGGAAAGGAAAATCCTTCCATTGATAACCAGGTAGGAAAGGGAAGTTTTCATACCTGAGACTAGGGGCATAGCCAGGACCTTCATGCTAAGTGCTGACAGGATGGGGAGGACCTCTGCTCGGCTGTTGATGATGGAATGGGGAGCACATACATGATGGATGAGAGAGTAGAGAGGACCTGAAATATATCTAATTATGGTACATGGAGGACTTACATATAGAAAATTATTATTGTGGGTCATCTCACGATGGCTGCCGCTTTCACCGGTGACTGGAGGAGTCAACTCAGCCAACTTGTGGGGTGGCTGGTGCCTCACTCTAGACCGGGTATGGAAGCACTCCTGATCTAGAATAAGGATGTTCCCCCAATCAAAAATAATATGGGTATGATAGATCTCTCCATTGGTGGTTTAGGCCACTTAATACATGGAAGATGATTCTCCATGAAGGGCGTACTCTGGAGTTTTCACCCGACATTGATGTCGGGTTAGCCGAGCTAGGGATGACTATGTAGGGGTATGGACCACATGCTCTTCAGTATGAAGGACCAGATGGTTATGATAACATAGCTAGGTGGGAGCCATCCTTATGGGATCCCTGGGTGAACTCATATCTAGGAGGACTTGGTCATCCCTCACTTCTTTCATATAGTGGATTGAATCATAAGAGCGCTCTAGGGATAGGCTCCCAAAGCTTTTTAAGGTCAGATTGGGGAGAAGTGGCTCCATGCACATCCACTGAGGGTTGAAGTGTTGATGGGGCTTAGAGGAATCCATGTCTTGGTGTTCCATATCCATTATCAGGATTACCCCCTCCAATTATTATCGACAAACATGAGTATTAGTCACCCTCCTTTGAATAAATTCAGTGGGTGAGATTGGGTGTGGGTGCCCGATAGCTGTGGGAACAAAACTTTCTGTAGTGGAGATGGAGTTGTGCGAGAATACTATGTTGGGTTTTCTCCTACCCTTGTGTCCATGTGCATGATGTGACCAGTTTCTTATAGCTATAGCTTGGGTCCTAGGAAGTAAGAAAACTCAGCCAAAAATACAGATCGTATTAAGGTGATCCCTAGTGTCCCAACAATGTTTAGTTTTCCATGGATAGATAGAAAGATCCACAATGAAAATGTTGCTGAATAGGATGCTCAATGATTAACTAACCCAAATCCTGGTGAGTTTCATTCCATAATCACTATTTTCATGGAAGGACCTATCATCAAATAGTTATATCCGATGAAATGATTATCTGCTAATGTCTCAAACACTACTAATTTCTATATGGAGGATAAGAGTTTCATGTCGGGTTCACCATTTATGTTTCTGATGAATTCACTAGGGTGCACTTATCTGTATGTAAAGGAGTATATGAGTCTATTTGTTGCACCGCATTCCCTCTTTCTAAAGGGGGGAATAATTCATCACTTCTTCAGAGATGTTAGCTCCTTGATCAGAACGAGATGATGATATGTCAACCTCTACTTTTGATAATTTCTCCTCAGAATTTGTCACTGAGTCTGGGTCTACCTTAATGATTAAGACATTGTTCATGAAACTCTTACCAGCGCCATATCTCTGTGGTTTCTTGTTAATTACACTATTTTTTTTGGGAAATTCCATGCGGTCAAGTTAGGGAAACAACCTTCCGTTAGGGGAGTAGTAATGTGGGGCATCACTGGCATGTTTGGATGCCAAAACACTGGTACACCTGTCTTTCTTCCCCTTATGATAGGGCTTCTTGAGGCTGCAGAATCTCGAGTCATCCCAGGTCTATTGCAGGGAATTATATGTGATAGGCATATATATAAGATTTTCCTAAGCTTCCCATGTTTAACACAGGTTATGCCACAAGTTTAATGCCTATAGGAGGTGGATCATACTGATAGGAACACTGACAGAAGTGAATCAGATGGGTATACCCTTAGGAGGGAGCACATGGAAGGTTTTACCAGATGGATGGATCATAATGCCTGATGAGGATGGATCAGAGGTGTTGTGTGCCATAAAGGGATGATATCACACTATGATGGATGATATGGGAACCTCAAAGGGTGGATTAGGGGATGATTGTGTCTTGAAAAAGGGGACACCAAGGTTTACCATTAGATCGGATTGAACCTTATGGATTCTTCCTATATAACCTGTATAGAAGATGGATATCAAAGCCCACGTAGTTTGAGAGGGCGAGTCATGTGATTTGGGTGTACCCAATGGAAAAAAACCCAAAGGCATGTTGTGGATTAATTATGGTCAGCATCCTGGAAAAAGAGAAATGTGATGAATGGTGCATACACCTAGTTAGGTACCTAAATGGATTACATGATTTCACCGAGATGCTGCAGCCCAGGTAAAGTTAGCAAGGATATGGATGAAGTGTCGAAGAATAGAATGAATATCGATGAAATTGAAACCTAGTGTAGCGATGACTATTCTGGGATTGAACCTCAAATAAGTATCCTACATATCTATGTGTTAGGGAATAAATGTCTACATAGTTCTAGATGGGGTAATGATTCACCAAAGGAGGTGGCTCACGAGAAAGGACGCATGGATGAAACCCGAAAGAAGTAGAAGCTCCGGTTTGGGGAATTACAATCCAAAAACACAAAGTCTTGAGGGAGAGACCAGGATGTGACATGAGTGCTGGGATCAAACATTAGAGAGGCCTCCTATGTACCTTTCTCAAAAAGGGAAAAGATTAATGTCCATGTAGTTCAGATATGGGGTATAGTATTTGGGTTTACACAAAGGAAAAAAACCCGATGACATGTCGGGGATTATGAATGGTTAGAATCCCATCACAATAGGGATACTCTTGGTTGGTGGAGTATGGATTGAGTGTGAGGATTATACATTTTTATCTTCCCATGAACTAGTCTGACACCACTACGGTGTGGACCAAGGATGTGGGTTCTAACAAAGGGGACACTGAATTTTACCAGTGATTAGGGTCGAACCTCAGGGGGGATCCTACGTATCCTGTATAGGATATGGGGATAAAATTCAACATAGTTAGAATGCATACAGTTCTTTGTCATTCAGGATGAAAGGGGTATATAGTTTGATGTCATACAGGATGAGGGTGAGCTAACGTAAAGTGGTTGGGACAGATAGGTGGTGGGCTCAAAACATAGAAAGGATTCCTATATACCTTTATTGTAAGGGGAATAGATAAAAGTCCTCATAGTTTAGTTAATAAGGGAAAGGGGATTACACACTAAGGAAGACCATAGATAATCTCATGGTCAATGCTTACTCTAAGCCCATGTGAGTCATGCTCGCTATGACAAAAAAGAGGAAACAAAGACCTGATGATCACGTTGTGAAAGGTATGTCTTTAAGGAATGGATTGAGGCTTACAAATGGCTATGAAACTATTGTGGGAACATGGGATTATGCATGGTTAGAGGCTCTGAGAGTGTAACATTTGGAATTAATCCAGGCGGGAAACCTGAGGAGGGTGTCATGCTGTATGAGAAGGATGTCATTCCATTGAAGGAAGGACACATTCCATGTTAATCATACAGGTAGAACCCTATCAAGGTTGGTCAAAGATTATGCAAGGGATTCTAGAGGTGTGCATGGAGACAAAGTGTAGAGGGATAGGGGAGGGAGAGGGAGCTAGTTCTCACTCCATTCACAACCCTCTTGAGGCTTTTCATTTATGAGATGATCACAGTTTAACATCATGTGTGGAAGATGAGGGTTCTTGGAAGTTTAACATCATGTAGATCAAATGTTTAGGATTCACTCATAAACCCTAGGACTTACATAACTGGTGCACATTACACCATTGTAGAAGGTAGGGCACCAGTAAGGCCGTGGTTTGGGGTTTTGGAGTGATCCATTAAAGAGTCCGCATTTGTGTGGCTACGTGAACAAGCAAAAGATATTAGCATCCCTATGAGAAGAATCCTAAGTAAGTGTAACACAACATTAAGCACCACCAAATGGGTATTGAAATCACTTCATTCAAGCATGGTGGGATGCAATGAATAGGGATTCACGAAGAAAGAGGCCTCGCAGAGAGCAGTTTTGTAAAGATTAGGGGCCCATAAAGGATATGAGCTCACAGAGCACTGGGCTTTGTACAGCTCTGTGGCTCACAGAGCATAGGTCTTTGCAAAGAATTAGGGATTGTAGAGAATATGGGACCACAAAGAACAATGATTCATAGAGATTAGGGGGTCACAAAGCATATGGGTTGATAAAGCACAAGGAACCATAGAGAATAGGGGATCATAGAGTACAAGTATTCTCCAAACAGAGGGTATTGTAAAGAATAGGGATTCATAGGGCACATGGGATCTCATAGCATAAGAATTCTCAGAGCATAGGGGATGACAGAGTATAGTACTTCTCAGTGCATAGGGATCCATATACCATAGGGATTCACAAAGTATAGTGACCGGCTTAATCATGCTTTTTACATGTTCTTGGATGGTCCTTTACAAAGATCGGGTGCTCCACGAAGTCCCAAGTACCTAAAGGGGTCTCCTTCCATTGCGATGACCCGTAGGCTTTGCGAACCGAATCCCTATTCGAAGAGAGGGTACATCTAAGTAAAGGGAAAGGGTTTTCACAATGATCAAGTACCTCAGATGATTTATTTTACCAGTTGGATCACAGAGAAAAGGATTCTTTGTGATTTGGGAATTCAGAAGGAGAAAGGTAGGGGTCCCACCCTTTTGGAGTGGGGGGAGATGGGTATTTATAGGAAATAGGGGGAAGTGCGATGATTTGAGGGTGCGTTGCGAAGCAACTTGTGATTCTCCACCGGAGGTATATTTTTTAAAGTATCTCAGAGTTCTAAAGTTGAACATCACCCTCTCCATGATGCATAGGCTTCCTTCGTTCCCTCCATGGAGGACATAGGGGCTTCTGTCAATTTCGAAGGACTCACAAAGGTGACCATCCTTTTCTTTTCAGTGTAGATACTTCCATGAAGTTCTTCATATCCAAATATTTGACCATCACTTTTCTCTACGGTGGCCATAGTGAGGGCCTTATCTTTGTGCCGGTTGTGGTGCTGAAGGGCTTTATGAGGGTGCATCGCGAGTCATCCCCTTTGGCCTCATTTAATGTACTTTGCATATTTTTCCCAATGCACATATTTTGGTACCAATAGGCTTAGTGGAATTATGAATCACCAATTATATGGAGTTCCTTGGATTTCATGAATGGTTGGATGTATATTTGTGTGAAAAGAAATGTTTTATGCCCAAATGGAATGTTAAATGATTTAAAGAACTATTTATCTTCTTTCTTGAATTTTATTACCTCGGCTGTTTTTATATTTTGATATAAATAGTTTATAAATAGTTTTTTTAAATTTTTTATATCAATGTTTCTAATATGTTCTATCCTAGTGGTGTGAGTTGGGAATTCATCACGGAAAACCTAATGAGTTTTAGTACTAACCCCTGATTTGGAGATTTGGTTCTTTTGCAGAAGTAATCTATCAAGACCTGGGAAAAAGAAAAGTAGAACACATCCTTAGCACAAATTTGTGATACTTGGGTTCTTTGGTGATGTTGTAGAATGGATCTTGTGGAATATAGAGTCTTCTGGATATCCTGGAGTGTTATTATATTGTCTTCTACTATTTATATTAATGTTGTTATCTTCGTCTATGGTACTCTTGGGATAGTTTTGATATAAATGAAATATTTGAGTTATATTTCTATTTTTATCATGAATCTGGTAGTGTTTTATTTGGTTATAGTTTGATGGTTGGTTATTTTATTCAAATGGAAAATCATCCCCCAAATGTAATGAAGCCCTTGGCATTAATTTCCAGTGTTTGGAATCTTGTGGATGTCACTTGAGGCCAAGGAATATCTCATCTCCCAATCAATCCAATGAGAAGGGGTGGGATGTTACATGAACATTATGATATAATGGTATCAAATTAGTTGGTCATGAGTCTATCCCATCATACCCTATCTTAATACTAGTTTCAAATACACATAAATTTACAAATTGAGACATTATATATAGATTTAGAACTAGTAAGAATGGTTTAGTTGTGCATAATTACAAAATATAATTTTATTAAGACATACTTTATATATTGTTATTGAATCTTTAAACAACTAAAAAATTATATTAATTACATAATTAATCAGATTTAAGCACTTGAAATTCCTGGGACCTCTCTATTACAAATATAATTCATACACTCAAATTTTTACCACCTAAATCCTGAATAATAAACAGAAATGAATAAAAATGAAATAATTATTGACCAAAATCAACAAAACTATTGTAACAACCTTGATACCAGTATCCTAAATCTGATGTATTAAGTTATTACCTTGGTATAAATACAAGAACTCACATCTCGAATGAGAAAATAATTTAGTAGTTTTAGATAACTATATTAAATAAATAATAACAATTTTACATAGGGAATATATACTAAATCATAAAAAAACCCAATTCTCAGTATCCTTGAAACTCATTCTAAGAATTCATCTTCATATCCTAGGGAATGGCTACAAAATAAGGGTGAGCTAAAATACTCAGTAAGGCTACTGATGCATGAAGAATATTTCTATAAATAGTCCCCAAAACTTATCATACATGTCAAAAAACGTCCCCATATATAAAATAATAAATTTAAATCATAAAATACTTCCTTATCATCAAGTATCTGTATTGAGTAAAGGAAATAGATTTATCAACATTTACCCAGTTAATCAGATAATATTCTAAGTGAAAACCATATGTAATATGGTATATGGTTTAGAAAAAATTAATATTCCTAAAAAAATAATATGGATATAAAATATTAATGTAATTCCCAATGAAAAATGATTACAATAAATTTATTTTTTCAAGATAATGATTACAATAAGAAAAGAAATTGAGATTTCACGATAATGTTTTCCACTTGGTAATTTTGAAGTCAAATCCTCTTGGACAAAATAATTCAAATTGGAACTTAAAATACTATGAATTATGAATGAATAATTATATTTCATATCAAGTAGTAGTATATACACCTCATAAAATTTAATTAGTTCATAATAAAAAATAAGTCTCAGTGGAATGTAAATTGATGTGAAATACCATACCACATAATTCCTTTAAACTGTAAATTATTTAACTTCATGTATAACAATTTTAAATATGTCATTAGCTTATAAAAAACCATATTTATATTTATAATATTATATATAATCCTTTTATTACATATTATAACCCGTTCATTAATAATCATTCATTATTTTCATTGTTTTTAGAGTTAATTTCCATGATTTCTTTTGCATGTTTTGTCATTAAATAACTGAATATTGAAAATATTATAGAGTTTCATTATCACTAGAACAATAATAATTACATAATTATTATATTTTTACATTAAATATACTTTTAAATCCCATCATGAATGATTTTTATGAAAAATGAAGTACGTTATGATCATGGAGATAGTAGATTGTACGTACACACCGATCATTTTGGAAAGGGGTTAAGTGATATTTTACCTTTCCATAATGATCATAATATCATTAATATCCTATTATATACTTATATATATATATATCATCCATGCAGTGTGGTGTTAAAAAGAGAATCATATCGCTTCATGAAGGCAGTAGTCCACACATACACAAATGATGTTATCATATTTATATGTGTGAAAAAGAATAAAAGAAAATGATATATATAATATTTTGAGAAGGATAAAATTTTCATGAATATCAAAATTATTTCATGAATATCACATATAATCATTAGATGTGTCTTCATCACCTTCCATGGGAAGCGTTTGTGAAAGACTAATAACATTACTTTACGAGGCGGTATACTACTGAATTATGAAATATTTATGATGGGAAATGTGTGATGGAATCTAATTAAAAATAATTATTTGAAATGATTTACCATCACAAATGGATTGTAACTTAAAATCACATAAAGAACTATTTTTTTCAATGGTTAGTCACAAAAAACATTAACAGTTATATATATCTATATGTTATTATTTTCGACTTGGTTGATCTCCAATCACAAATAATTATTTGTGATGGGAGATTAATATCATCCCAAATAATTAAAAAAAATAAAAAAATTAAGAAACTAAAAAAACTATAAAAAATAAAAAATAAAAATGTTATTTTTTAAAATAATAATATAAAGCATCAAAATAATATAAAAAATGTTATACTAAAAAAAATTAAAAACAACATAATAATAGAAAAACAAAATATATAGAGGTGATTTTTTTGAATTAATAACAATATATACATAAAAATGTATTTTCAAATGATTGTCATAATAAATGCATCTAAAAAATATATCAATCATTGAGAAGAGGGAGGGTCATCTAAAGGATGTGGTGGAGGAAAATCCATCCTTATACCAGCACTAAAAATCACATGTACTCTATTGTCTATTGTTGACACTGCTAATGCGCTTTATGCTTCTCCTCCTAAGGCTAGTCATGCTATCGAAAAATCTATTCTTGCTCTCTTTGCATGGTCTTTATAAACTCATCATGAGATCACTACTTATCCTCATACTCTAAAACTGATGAGGATGACCCTCCATGATTCCCATTGATCTGGATGATTAAAACACAATAATACAATAATAACTACTAGGTTCTATCAAGAAGTGATATCAATTACTCAACCTTTCCCAAAAGAATACAGAGTCGATTGTATACATGCTATGTCATCAAATCCCATGACTCTAGTGGCTATAACCTCAGTCTCAGTGTAACTATGATAATGTCTATGAGAAGTCAAAAGAATCATATGACTAATAAAAATGAAATTAGAAAATTATACAGTTACAATACCATTTTTAGTTAATTTTAAACTGAAAAAAATTGCACTCTCCAAAATATAGCACTATAGACCACCAGTAATCTCTCCATTGAAAGGATTAATGTACAAAATCTTATAAACATTAAACTCTATAATATCAGGTTTCTCAACTTCCTAAATGAATAATATAATAAACAGTTTACAACTATAGTAATGTAAATTATTAAATAAAAGTAAATACTAGATATCATTTATGAGTACTGAACATATGAATTCTAGATCCATAAATGAATTCACATCTCCCCCAGTTCTACCAACCTAATTATAATATCCCCTGAAAACTATCTCTTATCCATTATGAGTACAATCCATCCCAAACATTATATGAGATGTACTCAGTTTGATGGATTCAACAAGGCTGATTTAAAAATGGAGACTCCGTCTTTATTCAATCCCCACTTACTAAAATTTTGAAAAAACTGATGAAAACACTCATGCGTGCAAGATTTCATAGCATCTTAGATAGAGGACCTCATTATATCATTGATGGGATACCTTAATCCCTAAAAATAATTAATAATAACAAATTAATAATTAAATAAACTTCAAAATAACTATTATATATTTACATACAATCAAATGATCAAACATGCAGTGCTGAACATAAATGGGAATATGATACCATGTTACCTATGACACAAAAAAATAATTTCATAGAATATTTCTCCCTTGTCCAATAGCTATATGAGAGAAATGTGGATAAACAGAACAAATAATAAAATAATTAGTACATAAATAAATTTATGAAAATTAATGACAATCAAAATTAACTAAATTAAACAACCGAACATACCTCCATATGTTTGGATTGATATCATTATGTGGACATCAATCAGGAATAAGGTTGGGAATCATCAATCTCATAAGACCAAAATACCTCCAAGTTGATGGTGAACTGCCTAAAACCTGAAGGATGGATGATAAAGCATCCAGATCATCACCAGGAAACACAATATTTACAAGGATAAGTAACATATACTAAAAAAGTCACATCATCCATCTGAAACATGAAAATAATGTTTTCATAACATAATTGAAAATGTGTATTATATATAATAATTATTAATATAACAAACATGTAATTGTGTCAATATTCATATTTATCTTCATCTTAATAAACGATGATGTCAATATCTTTATCATCCTCCCTAGTATCATCTATTTAGATAGGATTTCCAAATTTTCCATCTCTTGTTAATTCAAATTCATTTTTACATCATCAAAATCATCATAACCATTGACATGTATATTTGGGGTGTCATCATCAATATTCATGTCTCTTTATTGAAATGATGTATTTGGAGCTTTTCATTAAAAATTTTCAATTCATTACACTTCCTCAGAGCCACATTCACTTTTCATAAAACAATTTACATGATATTTCATTTTTATAATGCTCCTCCAATCGATTAACTCCTGTGAAGATGCACAGTAATTGGAATAATAAATTTTCTGTGCTTGATGAGCCAATAAAATGGTTCATTTATAGTAAGAAGGATTTTATATTTAATTTCGACAATTATATGGAATAGATGAACCTGAAATACTCTATTCATATCAGACCAATAGAATTTAAAATTCATTACATAATTTTGTATTAGATAACAAAACTCCATCCAAAATGCAATGAATCTCAAGTTCAATTTCTCGATGATGTGAAAATCTCAAGAAAACACAACTATTCATTGTTTTTTGATTCACTATATGCCTATGTGTGAAATCAAAAACCATAACCCGTATATACATTATATGATTTAATAATTATGGAAGGTGGATTACTCAATACACATAATCCATTATCAATATTATCATCCTATTGTGATACCTAAAAAGTTTAAAAATAATTAGAAAATTAAAAATAATAAATTTACTTCATATGCTAATCTATAAAAAATTTATTTTATTAGTATGTGAAATTAGTAGGAAAAAATATATTGTCGACGTTCCTCAAGTGAAGTTGGTGTATTTTTTGGAAATTTTTTCTTGATATGGTCATCTTTTAATCTATAAAAAATAATAATTTAAATTTACATTTTAAAATATTATTGAATATGTGATAATATAACTCACTATATAAATCATTCCATCTATTTTTAGTCGAGTAGAACATATGTATAAACCCTATGTTGTCCATCATATAAAATCCATATTTCATGAACTCTACCAAATCAAATTATATGATGATTAAAAACTAATAATTTAGTGTTCATTTAATCCATAACATTTAACTCATTATGTTCCATTCAGTTATGTTTTTAAGGATATTTAGTTTGAAAATAATGGGAGAAAGAAAAAAGAAATTTCTCCTTAAAAATAAGTTTATGAAAATGACCTATTAACTGATGCTTTGTTATGTTCATTTTTATTCAATTTTGGTATTCATGTCTCATATGGGTAAATCCATCATAATGTTGTTGTCCCTCTAAATTTTATTTCATGAGGAAAATGTGATATCAAAATTTCCATTGAATCAAAGAAATATGGTGGAAATTTATTTTTAATCATTTCCATAAAATTGAAACAACATCCTATTATTGTTTATAAAGTGTATCATAGTATATTGTCACTGCACAAAGGCCTAAAAATGATAATCTTATTACCAAATCATAAATATAAGAAATTTAAAATCCTTTAAATCCAATTGGTAGATGTATTTTCATTATAACATGAAAATCATGACATTTTAATTTGATATTAAGAATGTTTCAAACACATCTAAGGAAATTGGAAACATAACCGATCAGTAGCCTTAAATATATAGTCCACTAACAAAATAATGAAATATTTTATTCTTAAAGTGTATAAACCTAATTTGGATTCATTAACTTCTGCAACCTATCATTTAAAAAAAGCACAAGTTATGGTCAACTAAAATTTGAGACAAGATCTAATCATGACTTTACATGATCAATGGTCTTACCAGGTGTGTCTAAAGTTGTGTAAAATATATTTTTAGAATAGTTCTTGTCAATATTTATGAAATTTAAAATGTGATGGACCAACAAATCAGGCCAATATTTGAGATCCCAAAAAATAAATTCTTTAATACAATTGTGATATTTCTAAAATCTATCTATTTTTTTTTTGGTTTATAGTTGGTCTAAAAGAATGAGAGGTAATGAAGAGACAATATATTTTATATAAATACCTGAGATCATTTATGGAGTTCCATATCTTTCAATAGTACATTTTGTGAAAAAATTTATGTTCCTTCACAAAGGATGATCAATATGAATAAGTGTGTGATGATAGTTGAAAAACAAGGTTTTTCTACATTTATATCAACTAATGATTTTATTTCACTCATATAGTATAGACATGATTTTAGACCATGTATACTCCATACAGTTAACATGCCATATTCTATGAAGTCACTGATTTTACAATTTTTTGTGGATTTTATTGGAAATTATATTTTCTCAACAACATCATATGTACTGAAATGATTACTCCAAAATAAATTTAACTCCTCAATCATTGAATTCAAATAAAAATCAATTTATTTTTTAGATTTACTAGAATTTATAATTTTAAAAAGATATATGGTCAATTATTCCACATTCTATGAGGTAATTTTTATAGATCTATAATGATGGGGTAATAAGAATATTGACTACCATAAGAAAAAATGGATAAAAATCATCAGTAGAAAGACGCAATCGCACATTATGGGATTCTGAATAATAATAAGGTTGTATGTAGTAAACAAGTCTCCATGAATCACCAACCCAATGATGATTTAATCTTTTACCTATTGAAATATTGGATTTGTTCCATGAAATCCTTGGTTTTGTATTTTGAGATATAAATAAATGCTATAATCTTGGTTTAAGTGGGAAATACATCAAAAGTTAAATAACAACCGATCAAGATTTAAATTTTTGATCCTCCTTGTACCTTGAATTACTATAGGTAAGAAAACAATGTAATAAATCATTTTCACCATAATATAAGATTAAATCATTTTAACATGCATTAATCTTGTGATAATGAATACCTAAATTATGAACCAACTTTTTTCTATTATAGAAATTAGTATACAATAGTTCTTTCTTAGGTAAAAATGATTTAACCAAAGATAATATTAGATAAATGAATCTATTTGACATTCCGTTATCAGATTTAATTTCCATAAATTTTGTAAATACTTCAAATTTTCTTATATTTAAAAGAGGATATAGTAAATCTTCAACAAACTTCATCAAATCATAAAATCAATATGGTTATAAATAATGAGTTAAAACAATATCATTCTTTGTATCTATTTATTGAAAAAATGGACCAATGACATCATTTAATAATGCTTTACACCATGATGAATCTAGAACCAAATTATTATTATTATCATATCTATAAATTAATTAACCATGTTGTTATAAAAACATACTATTTTTGAAATCAAAAATTCAATAACTATCTAGATCTTCCCTAATGTGGTGATAGCCATAGAACTGGCCCCTCCCTCCACACGAGAAGGGGGATGCAATTCCTCTACTGTCTTGTAGAAATGGTCATCATCCCTTCCTCCCATTCTCTGACCCTAATTTCATTTATCCTTTACAAGAAATTTTGATTTTCCCAAAGGTTCCAAATATCTTAAAGGGATCACATTATCTAAATCATTCACCCATGTAGTTTTTAGAAGCTTCATATCTTTTCAGTCTGACCTTTGTGGCTCGATATAGGATAAAACTTCCTTTGATAAACCTATTAGAAATATTTGTATTCATCTCATGGAGTCTAAAAAATGAAGATCAGGTTGTTCTTCTTGAAAATCGTCATATAATAATACACTTTTCCATAGAGGACAATCTGAATGTTACTTGGTCAAGAGATCATCGTTTCATCAACAAGTGATACTTATACCTCTTCATATGAACATATGAGATTCATAAGAAGTGGGATGTTCCTTCCAAGATAGTGTGGTTATGGTTTCCAGAACTAAATCTATGTTTCCAAAAATCCTTCTATTCTTGGAATCCTAGGAAGTATGTTTGGTTGTTTTATATGTGCTAATAGCTGAAAAAATGCAATTTTCACCCAATTTCCCAATGTGTCTACATTGAGGTTGATATTTCGAGGTCTCTAATGGAATGGGTATAGATTATAGTTAGGGAAGAATTATGATGAAATCAAGAGGTGGTATTTTATTCCTGGACTTATTATTGCTCATCTTGAAAATGGTTGGGCCATTTACAATCTACATGTCATCGAGACCTCAAGGTTAAACATTAGAAGATCTCTAATATGAGTTTATATGTAAGGATGTTGGAAATTGTGGCCCCCAAAATGACATAGTCTTGGTTAGCAGAGGATGTTCTCAATAATAGTATTGAAAGATCAATGATGTCTAATCTAAATGTGATGTATATATTTGATCATTTGTGATAGGATTTGGCCGATGGTAGGCCAGTTTTATGGGTCCCATCTGGCTCTAGAGGATCACAGGAGGCTCATGAAATTGGCCGTATAAAACCCAGTGTTCACATACCATAGTGATTACCCCATTAGGAGATTGTTAGTAATGAAATCATAGCCTCTCATAGGGATTTTATCCAAGTGGATTTTGAAGGGGATTCTTCAGACTATAAGGGTCTGAAGAAGGCCTTACAAGTTGTTTCATCAAGGGGAATGGAGAGGCCTAAGAGCAGTAATAGTCTAAAGCATAATAGCTCACATATAAGCCTAAGAAATCAATCTGAATTGCTAGATGAAAATTATCCTGGGTAGTATTTCATGTGCTATGATAAAGAATTTTCTCCACACATAGTTTTGGAGGAGGAGCCTAAGGCTATATTGGGTTTTATATACCTTTAAAACAAGAAAACCCCATAGGTGTCCATTATGAGGTTAATGGTGATGAAGATATTTTTAACACATTCCTAGATTATAGTGTAGAGGGTGAATTTTTTAGAGGACTTCATATCCCAAGGATAAAAAAGATATTTAATGGGAATTGTGATATGGGGGGATGCATAGTGGTTAAGGAAATGAAAATAAAGATCAAAAGGATTAGTCACAACTACCAAAGTTGATGGAAATAAGGTTAGATTGCAGAACTAAAGTGACTATTAGTGGAGAAACATCCCCAGATTAGGAGATCAAGATGTTTTTGGTCTTGGATTGGGGAAATAGTAGTGAATATAATGAAAAAGGGATGGGTGGTATGGTTGAAAAGGTGGGAGAATCTAAATAAGAAGGAAATGGAAAAGGGAAATGAAAGAACCTGGAGATTATTCTTTATTATAATGAAAAATGAATTCATAGACACTTCATATGTAGGATTCAAAGAAAGAGTTGGATATAATATTGGAAAGAGAATTAAGAGTGAATTTTAATGATAATTAAAGGGATTTTATCAAAAAGAAAATAATATAGAATTATAACTCACGACTTTAACTAACATAAGATTAATATGTAGGAATATATAATAATGTGGGAAAATATCTGGAACCATTTTTATGAAATAGTCTTCAATGATACATATATGATGGTACAAATAATTTTAGGGGGTTTATACAAGGTTAGCGATTCTAATAATTTCAGTTTTTAATTATTTTTTTATTTCATAATGTTTTTAATGGATATCTGTAGTGAACGGGTATGGTTTCCCAATATCTCTTAAAAATATATTTGAAAAAACATTTAATATTTAGTCACATGAAATAGATTCCCCCAACATTGTCAAATGATTCAAATCTCCTCAGATCACATTTATTAGAAGGAAATTTAATTATCCCTTCTGAAAAAATTCTATTTTTGATGATGATGATGATAAAAAATCTCCATCACCATTAATATATACATGATTCATACCAAAACTATTTATATTACTATACTGATTTATCAAATCAGAATTTTAAAATAAATAATTTCCTTTATATTATTATTCATTATTTTCCTAAAAAATTGAAAATTAAAACATTTTTTATGATTATTCTTATATAAGTAAGATACTATCCATAAATAATTATTCAATAAAAAAATTACAAATTACTTGTAAATATTATCAATTCTATTTAATTACCGGTAAAATTTTCTAATTCCATAAATTAATGTTTTTTTTCTAACTACGACTAATCTTTTATAATTATCCTTCATGTTCTTTTATACAAAATAGAAGGTCGACCTAGGGTTATGAGGGATGCATGGAGTGAAGGGGATGAAGGTGAAAAAAGGGTGAAATATTCCAATTCCATAACTATAAAACTGTTTGGAGGTGATATAGTCATGGATAAACATACGAGTCCACCCACGAATGACTCTCCTCTAAATGGTATGAAAATAAGGATACTATAATTATTTCACTCTGTTATATAATTCATCCCCTCTACTCCATTCTTCTATTGAAGTAAACAGGGAGGAGAGGGGATTAAGGGGACAACAAAGGGAATAAATTTAGGCTCTAGAATTTTTTCACTCCATTGTCCCATTCATCCCCTCTACTCCATGATTCCCTCATTCCCACTAGTTTACCTCATATAACTTATTGTGGTTAATTATAGTTAATGATTGTTAATTTTTTGTAATAAATTCTCATTTCCTATAACTTTTACAAATTACCACGAATTTTTACTAATTACTACTTATTACTAGTACAACATACTAATTAACAATCATTATAGGATATTTTTACAAATTATCCTTAATTATTGGGTATTTTTACTAATTACTACTCATTATTGGGTATTTTTTTACAAATTACCTCTCATTACTGGTAATTTTTTCTAATTACCACTGACTAGTGGTAATTTTTTTAAATTAATACTTAGTACCCAATTTTTTTCCTAATTACCACTCAATATTGGTATTTGTTTCAAATAATCGATCAATACCAGTATTTTTTTCCTAATTACCTCTCATTATAGATATCTTTTTGTAATTATCACTGATTATTGATATTTTTTTACTAATTATCACTTGTTACTAGTAATTTTTTCTAATTACCTCTCATTACCTGTTAATTTTTCTAATATCAACAACTCATTAACTATAAGTTTTTCTTATTACTACTCATTACTCATAATTGTTTCTAATTATTGCTCATTACAGGTAATTTTTTTATAATTACCACACATTATCGATGTTTTTTTCTTGTAATTATGGAACATTTCCAGTATTTGTTTTCTAACTACTGCTTATTACCTTTATTTTTAATAATTTATGCTAATTATGAATAAATGCTTCTTATTACTACTCATTACATGTATGGTTTACCAATTATTACTCAATACTGGTATCTTTTTAACTAATTACCACTTATATATACCAATTTTAACTAGCCACTGCTCATTTCTGCTAATTTTAACTAATTAACACTCATTTCCGCTAATTGTAACTAATTAATGCTCATTTTTGATATTTTTTAATAATTACTTCTCATTTCTACTAATTTTTCATAATTTTAGCTCAGTTCCAGTATTTTTTTTAAATTTCATTTAATTGAAGATAATTTCTTGAACTACCACTCATTTTTGCGAATTTTAACTAAATACTACTCATTTCTGCTAATTTTAACTAACTAGAACTCATTTCTGCTATTTTTATCTACTTGACATTCATTTTTGATAATTTTTTATAATTTATACTCATTTACACTATTTTTTACTAATTTACTCTATTTTCTATTAGTTACTGATAATTTATAATTATTACTTGTAATTTTAGAGAAATATTCCTAATTTTACCAATTACCAATAATTTGTAATGATTACCACTAATTTTTTCTAATTATTTTTAAATTATTAATATTTAGCATTAATTATTAAAAATTAGTGTTAATTAGTACTAATTAATTATTATACTTAATTATAATAAATTACTATCAACTATTATTACTTATTGCTAAGATCTATAAATTATTACTATATTTAGTTAGTTAGTACTACTTATTTATTAATTATAATTAATTACAATTAATCACAACTATTTAATGATAATTAAAATGAATTAATACAAATTAAAACTATTTACTTCTAATTAAAAAGAATTATTTCTAATTAAAACTAAATATTTCTAATTAAAAATAATTATATATAACTAAAAATAGTTAAAAATAATTAAAAATAATTACTCCTAATTATAATTATTTACATATAATATAAATTAATAAATTATAATTAAAACCAATAAATGATAATTAATAATAATATTTTATAATAAAAAATAAAATAAATGAATTAATAATTTAAAACATTGAATAATACCTCAAAAGTGAAGCATTAATCAGATAAAAATCTGAAAATTTTATCCCTGTAAAATTGAAACTTTTAAATGCATAAATGAAGTGGAGTAGAGGAGTGAAGAGGATCATAGAAAAGATCAGATGAGGAATGAATGATAAAATATCAGGTGGGGTGGGTGGGGATATATATATATATGTTAAATTAGAAGCGACGAGACTATTTGAAACGAGTATTTCACTGCAAATAATATTACTTACGATGGGCCACATCATAAATACTACCCACTGTAAATAAGCATGTCGGTGAAAACAAGAATTATTTTTGATGGGGATTATCTCAAATATTATTATATCAATAAATTATTTGTGGATGCTAATAAATTCATGTCACAAATAATAATAATGACAATGCATATTTTTGATAGGGGTAAATACCTGTTGCAAATAACATTTCCCACAGTTTCCCATCCAGGCATGCGAAATATATTTGTGAAAGGAATGGTTTTATATAGAAAATACATATTTATTTTGGATTATTTTAAATGGGAAAAAAGTATCATCTCAAATTGTATTGTTATTTTTGATGAGGAATGGGCCTATCAAAAATACCCCATTACAAAACCCTGTTTTCCCATAGTGGTAGTCCTCCATACACACGAGCGACATAATCATATCTCTTACCGAATGGAAGGTTAATATATATATATATATATATGATATAATTAATATAGAGGTATATATATTTTATAAACATCATATATATACTTTAGATCCTTCATCATACCCAACCTTGGGATGGGAAAATGGAAAAAACGAACGATATTGTTTTGCAAGGCGGTAGTCCATTGTACACATGAATGATGATTTCATAACCCATTTGATTGAAGTAGAGTTTTTTAAATAATTATATTATTATAAAAACATATTATTATATGAAATATATTGAGTTTATTATATTAGCATAGTATAATAAAAATTTATGAATGTAGAGAAAGTATTAAAATAAAGACGCTTGTTGATGAATATTACCTCTTCTCTAAGAATACTCTTTATGTATGCACTAATGTCTTCATAGGTTGGATTTATGTTGAATATAAGGATTCTAGGATTATGTTATAGATTTGGGATGTGAATTTGTTAGGGTCTTGATTATCTAAATGTCTTGAGAGGTGTGAAAAAGTGAGGGGAGTGGGTTTTCAATTATAGTTGATGTGGATTGGCATTCTTGTAAATACTCAAAATTATTAACTATAGAGAGGTCAATATTACCAAAAGTGAATCCAAAATTGGTAATTAAAGGTTTTAGGGATGATATGGTCAATAATCACCTCCACCTGATAATTAAAGACAATGTTTTAAACATTTTTTCCTTAACTTTGAAGTTTCCTTATTTTTAACATTTTGGGTTGTCATTGCGGTAACTAGTTTTCTTACCTATGTAATTTATACTTTAAAACTGAATTAAATTAATCCTTATTAGATAATATAGAACCACTGAATTTAAATATAAAATCCAGTTTATAAAATAAAAACTCTATGTGTTTGGAAAATTTATTTTAACACAAGTGCATGTAACGAGCAAAAACACCGCATTAACCTAAACAACACAATGTTTTTACTATTTAATTGTTAGTATAGTGATTGTAATAGAAGAATTGGTCCATTATCATATCATAGTTGATATTTTTTTTCTTATAAAAATCAATTTTAATAATATACAATTTTTAATAATTTTAAATCATTTTAAAAAATTAAATTTTTCTTAAAATAACATTAATGTCAATTTTGAGTTTATTAATTTAGATTGAATTTAAAAATATCAATACACTGATGGAACTAAAATATAATATGTTTACAATTACTTATAATGAGATATTAATTTGAAAATATAATGTTACACAATAATTCATTCAGTGAATATGATACACCACCATCCCAAATGTATATGACATATCCCAAAAGAAAATATTTAGGGGGATAATACACCACATATTTTACATCACTAGGTGGTTGATGTATCACCAACTTACCAGATCAGTGAATATGATACACCACCATCCCAAATCATAATGATGATGATACACCACTAGTGCATGAATGGTGGTTGATATAATAATATGTTTCATCAAATAAATGAAATTATTAAATTTAATTAACACACAACATTCAAATATATTTATCATATAAATGGTTATTATTTTAAGCCACTACCCCACTATATGTTTTAATCCTAGGCTGGATACCCTATAGATTATATCATTATCATTCTATTTTTTTCTAGTGGATAGACTTGGATACCACATGAGGCTTCTAAGGTCAATTATTATGTATATTTTCCCTATCCCATGTCCACATTCAATGTTCTGCAATAGAACCCACATAAAAATTAGTCATATGTGACCATGGTGTCTATTCACAACACTGAAGGGACATATCAGGTGTATAATTGATTTAATACCTATCATTGGTAGTAATGAATTAAATTTAAATTAATTTATAATAAATTCTCACAAACTAGTACTTTCCAAATTTCATTTGATGCACAAAACATGAGTAAATACCTTGAAGAATGTAATAGACCACCCACCTCAAGAATGGAGTAATCCCACCAAGAATTATTGGTTTCCTCATAGATAATATCAACCAAGACCCTAATAGACATAAGAAAATGACATAAGGTCTGAATAATATATAGATTCCAATAACTCAAGAAATATGGTCTATATCACTCCCAACTGACCCCATGCACACATCTAAGTAAGTCTTAACAATGAAACAATTCACTATAACATGTGATCATAACATCTTCTCTTCCTCTTACACTTATATATAAAAAAATATAGAAGAATGATTTTACCAACCATCAATGATATTTTATCACAAATTCCATAATTAGTATCCTCTAATTTCTAGAATAAGTAGGTATAGAATAGAGACAAGGAGGGTTTTTTACGTTACTCAGGTTCCCACAAGGGGACACATCTCTTAGGGTTTATAAAATAAATCCACTAAAAATTAAAAATATTCATCCATATAAACAAATGGATTAGTTCAACACCAGCTAATAGCTGAACCTACACCAGTAACCTAGTATAGTGCACCAACCACCCAGTGTTCATAACTAGTGGACTTGTACCATTAGATTCATTACTGAGTACCTAATACCTCCAATCGAGGCACCTGATAGATCTCTAAATCCATCACCTATATCAACTAGTCTGTAAAACAAAAAATGGGATCCAAGCCACTTTCACCTAATCTAAGAACATAAAAACATCATATCCATCATTACACATGTGTCCAAAAATAAATTTTTTGAATCTAAAATAGAAATTTCAAAATAGTCTTGGTTTATCCCTCATCAAAACCATGTATTCACTTAATCCACTAACACCTTTTATAGTGGTTCATAACAAAACAAATTATTATTATAAAAAACCACAAATATTGATCATATTTCTTATATAGATATGATATTCCACCTAAATTATTATATAATGATGTCATCGCTCTTAATTGATATTTCTCTATGTATGTTTATGAATACACCACGATAATTACATCTACAGTAATTATATAATTTGTACTCATCCTGAGAGACGAACAAAAGAGCTAAACTATACTACGATGAAATTGTATGTGTCTCATGTTTAATATCTATTTTAATTGAAAAGTAACAATGACAATAAACATTTGGTTGGTGATATCACATCAAACCTCTTTGTAAATTTTATTATTATTTCTTTATTTAAGATGCCAAACCAAACATATACATAGTAATGAATTTCATAATCATTTATAAATCTTTTAGGTCTATTTTGGTTATACCTAAGTAAATGATAATGGGAAAACATATGATACTATGATTGATTCATGTGTTAAAATCTTCATATTTATTATATAAAAAATTATATTTTATGTTTACAATATTTTAAATATCTACCTTAGAATACCCTTTTCTATATTAAAGAGAGCGCAAAAATCAATACTAATAAATAAATGATGATTATTTGGTCTATGAATTAAATTTTAGTTCTCATAACTAGATTAAAATTGAGAAAGGGGGTCCTTTATCTTTGATCTATTAATATAAATAAAAATAATTCTCAACTAATAAAACCACATTATACTAATACCACATGAAAAAGAAAAAAATCCAACAAAAGTTGAAAAAAATATATTCAAATAATAAAATATTTCATTCTATATAAAAAATATTTTATATTTAATAAATCATTTATAGAAACAAAAATTATTAAAATATTGGTTAGATTATTTAACAAAGACAGATCATATGATAAAAATCATATTGGAGAGTTATAAACCATCCTCTTTATTTTAAAACACAAAACAAATTTATTTTTAAACATGAAATTTTTCTTTATATTGATCAAGTTAAATAAATTTTTAAATAAAAAACCAAATTTAGATTAGGAACATGAAAATTAATTCATTTCAAAAAACCGCAAGCCATAATAACATGTGCTTTATATATATATATCTCAAAACTAATTTATGTTATTTCCATGAAATTTTCATGAAAATGAAATTTCGTTAGACTAGTTATATATATGTCGAAGTACATATTTAATTGAAATATCAATTTCAAAATTAAAACATGCACATGTAGTCATAGTGGCCAAGTCTTGAGATTAAATAATTTTTTATTACATCATAGTTGAAAAAATTAATCAAAAATAAATTTGAATTGTTCTAATAAAATATAGGACATTTTTTTTTGGTTTTGAGAATATGTGAATTTTTTTTGACATAGATAACACATAAAATGGAAGTTTGTTATTTTAATCGTTCAAACTATATTGAGCATCAAAATTAAATTTAGTTCAATGAATGAATTGTAAAATGAAATGAATAACATTTTTAAGGGATCCTGACCTTTCTAGACCAATCTCAATGTTTTTAGTGACTCTAATGTATTTTTAACCAAGATATAAAAAATAGAAAAAATATAGTTTCAGCCAACCAATCTACACAACATGGTAGAACGAAATGTGATCCATTTTTTTAGGTAAAAAAAATTCATAATTTTTTCTACGAAGCATCATAAAAAAGGATTTCATTTATTTGATTTTTAGAAATTGGAATGTTTTTTTATTAAAATAAAAAACATTAATAATTATTGGGTAGTTATTGATGTAAAATTTGGTGGCTAATCTTCCAAAAAATACTCAATGAGTCATATGGAATTTATATCTTAAATATTGAAGGTTTTTGAAAGTAGACATTGATGTTTATTCCGAAAATAGTCATACACTAAAAAACATGATTTCTTGATATAATTTAAATTAGAGCTGATTTCAGGGTACTAGAATAATATAATTTTTTATTCCAAAATGAATTCATCAATGACACAATATATATATATATAAATAATTTTTTTAAAGTGTGGCTCATAGTATAGTATCAAGACACAACATGGTCTATGTGAATGTTAGGAGCTACACTATCTAAAACATGAAGGGAGATCACACCATGATGGGTGTTATTTTGATATAAAGAAGTTTATTTACCCATATAATGGAAGCTGTAGGATTAAATAGTACAGTTGGAAGGTTTTTTATGCATCATGGGGAATATGTTATGATGTGTTTTCATAAATGGAACAATATTCAACAAGATATAATTTTCAAGGTTTAATATTTTATTCTAAGAGTTAAAAGATTTTTTAAAATCAGTCTAAACACCATGGTATTGATAAAATTTAAAGAAACTCAATTTCATTTATTCAGGATATGATGGTCATTGCATAATGTTATAATTTTACTTTCCATGAAAGAGTTAAATCAAAAAAATTTGACAGAAAAAATCATAAATTATATGGATTTTTAATATTAAAATTATTTAATATTTACATGGATTTGGATAATAATTTTTGATAAAAGTTTCCCATAATTCCCAATAAAAATTGATATTACAAAAAAATTCGAAAGGCATTAATTCTTTTGTAATCAAACAAAAGATAGAATAAAATCAGTTTGTAGTTGACACATAGAGATGAGGGAGTTACTAATCATTATTGTTATAGAAATAATGAGATCTAAATGTTTATATTATTTTAAAATCAAGGAGACTTGTCATGTGGGTGAAGGAGGAGTAGATTAATACACTATTAGTGGCGTTTTTCTCAATCTTGGATAATGGAATATCAAGGAATCACTTAGAGGACAAGTAAAATTTATGAATAAGTGATAATAGTGAGTATTTGACTATTGTGAGGGTTATAAAATGATAATGTTCATGATATGAATCTAAACTTATAACAGGACATAAACTTAGTAGACATTGGTATGTTGACATATCATCGTTTTATAATACTTTGATGTATCCCAATATGAGGTAACTAAGTAATATTTATTATGTCACTATTTTTTACTTTTATAACATTCATATATATCATGCGTGATAGAAATAGTATTTTTATTATCCATGAGACATGATCATTGGGAGGGTCATTCGAAATCCACATATAATGACTCACCCCCCTCCAAGGGTATCTTCCTTATTTGGGATGAACAAGTTGTGTCCATGTGGATTGTTCAAATAAGTGGGGTTTTTTATATTCAAATTCAAGGTATTTTTTTTCAACAACCAAGGTATTTATATCATATATAGAAACAATTTAAAATTACAAAAATATTAAATGAAAAATTACTTCTAGTAATTAATAATTAATGTCTATAAATATATTTAATCACTGATTTTGATCAACATGGAAGGAATAAATTTATCTTAAAGTTACTATAATGATATAGATATTGACTCCCATGAAATCAATGTCTCATTGGTAAATTTTTCCCAAACAATTTATAATAAAGTGATTTTTTTAAATTCTCATGCCCAATGAAGAATTTTTTTATCAGAATCAAGAATGGTGATAATAATTTATTTTAGGATAAATTACAAGTTTTTTTGAACATGTATAAATACATGATGTTTTAAATGAATAAACTCACTAATGCATTATTTAATTGAATTAATTTGATTTTATGGGATATATGTGGACTCAAAGAACCCTTAACAATATCAAAATTATAAAAAAAATATTATGATGATTTACCCCGTGATTTAATGAAAAGGTCTTAGTACTCGTGGATAAAGACCTGGAAAAAATAAGAATTGGATTCCCTTCATAACACTCTAATTGAATACGAGATGAATAACATGGTGAATTATGCTATTGAAAAGGATAAATCCTAGTAATTAGTATTCAAGGTGATGAATAATTTATCAGTGTATGAATCTGAATAAATGAAGGTCGATACAATCATGTAATTCCAATTCATAAAGCATAAAATTTGAAAAGATAAATTAAATGGGAAACATTAAAATTCATGTTTTTAATGTATAATGGTAGGAAATATTAGTGTAAAGTGTCCATGATATTCCAAGATTACTATGAAGATGAATTTTAATTATTAATTCAATGGAATATGTTAATGTTAAGTGGAGTTAATAATAGAAAATATTCAAAAATATAAACATGCATTTAGAAGATTAATTTTTAATATAAAAAGTAGATGTGGAAGATATTATGGATTGTGAACAAATAAAGTGGTATTTATATCTAGATATCATATAAAAAATTGAAATAAAGTATCCAAAAGATGACGAAGATAATTATTTTGAAGAAAGAGTAGAATTAAAAATAGATTTATAATATACTGTTGATTAAATGGTTATTATGAATTATAATATGTTGAAATCCAATAGATTGGTTAGTAATTCAAATCCCTATATATAGCATGAAGTATTAAAAAAATAGTTTTAGTTAAAAATATAAATTATCAAATATATAAATAAAAAAAATTCAGAGAATCTGGTTAAGTAGAAACTCAAAATTTAAGAGAAGACCTAGATTATTATTACTTTTACAAATATACAAAAATATCATGAACCAACCTAGATACCCTGGTATAATGATACCCAATCCACTATTTTTATTTCTCAAAGGGCACTCGAAATCTCCACGAGTTGGTGACTAGCACATGAAATCATATTAAACAACAAAGGTAAAACATTTTTCTAAATAATGATGAAACAAAAGGAGAGAAAAAATAACCATTTAGTATGAAAAGCACTTTTCAAGGAGAAAAATACTATAATAATATAGATTAAAATATCATTGTAAAAATTATTCTAAGGGGAAAAAATATCAAACAATAAAAGGTCTCCTAAAAACTATATAACAATTAAATCGTAGATCCACCGATACCCATTATCATTCTAGAGTCACATGGATCAAGAAAACCCACTACCTCTAAGTGGAGATTTCCCTTTCCATAGAATTATAAAAAAAAAATCCTAAATGAAAAGCAAGGGTGTCAGAAAAGAATCATAGCAGGGTCTCACCATGTGTCCCATAATCATTTCCATAATAATTAAATTATTTATGATATTAATTATAAAAAATAGACTTGGATATTAATTTACATATATTATATCAAAAAATTATTTCAATTTAGAATATGGATTATGTATCTATGTGGGATTAAGTGACCTTTTAAAAAAAATATATAAGATAGTTGAATTGAATAAAATAGTACAATAAACAATTTTATGCATATTAATGTATAGAAAAATCACCATGTTCAAATTTCCTGAGTTATATTAGTTCCAAGAACATTGATTTTATCACTACTCTATCATCAGTCATGACTCAAGTATTTGTTCCAAAGACTTAGGGAAATGGGAGAAATAAATCAACACCCCATCAGGGAAAAAATAACAGACAAATATTATTTAGGGGTTTCATCATCAATCCAATTCCAGGGAGTCATAGAACTATAATGATTATTTTAATCACCTACTAACTATATAGACTCACATATTCTTCAATCAGTCAATCAATAATGGGAAAATAAATTAGTTTAAATCAATTCAGCATTCACAGTTCTAATTCCCAATTTCAAGTTTGACATGCCTTTTCAATTTCAAAACCAAGTCATAGGTTTTCATCATATTCAGGCCTTACAAATTATGATTCATTTTTCGGTATTTTTTCCTAAATAATAAATTTTGAAATAATTTTTTCAAATCATATTTCAATTAAATCTAGCATTTTTCTCAAAATCTACTCTGTAATTTTAATTCCATTGAAATAATTTCTTTTTGTAATTCCCATTCCCATTCAAAATAAAACATTGAAATAATCTCATATTAGTTTTTATAAATAAAATAATAAATTATTTCAAATCAATCATGGAAATTATGGTGTTGATCATAGGGAAATGAATTATGGAACCACCTATGTTTTATCACATGATCAGGAAAAAAACACCAGTAATGGAAAAAGTCAATAGAGAGATGAATGTGGACAAATTCTTAGAGAAATTCCATGAATAAATAGAAATGAAAAGAATGATTCAATCCATCAATAATGTAATGACTCACCACTTTTAAAAAAGGATACATAATATAGAAAAAAACCTATATCAATATAGGAACCATATATCAGAGAGAGATCAAGATATTACATGGATACATTGATTTATAAGGGAGATGTTGAGGTGCCAAGGAATCCTATAGATAGACACCATAATCTAAGGAACTTTATTAGGGTATAATTGGGGGTTATTAGATGTTGATGTAGGTGTTTAATCCCATCAATTAATTTTTTTGGCGATTAAAAAAAATACTTGCATGACTTCCTGGTTGGGACACATGGTTAGTAGTAACAGTGAACCATAACAATGAAAACTTACTAGGGTTCTAGAAAGGTTTTACGGTTTGGAATCTTGGTTAAAATATATATGAACCAACTATTTAAAACCTTATATTCAATGGTTCACATTTCTAAGGGAGATACAACATGGTTTTTACAAACTGTGCAACCAAATACATAAAACCAAAATGGAATGCAAGGATTTATGGGACAAACTACATGGTTTTTCCTAACCATGAACCAACTTTGGAAACTCACTATAACTTCTAATTTTTCACAAAGGTCACCAATAACTCCTCAGATCATGTTCTAATTAATTAATGATCAATATATGGGTGAAAAAGTAACAAAAATAATATAGAAGGATGTTACAACATGCCCACCATATAAAATTTTGATACCTAAAAACCCTTTCATGAAGACTCCATATCAAGGAGATAAGGCCACTACTCTCTCATCAGTTACTCATAATCCCATGTATCATGTGAATCAGAACCATGTTTCTATAGATCCTTGATTAAAGGTATATAATTCCCATGAAGAACCTTTGTCTTAGAATCAAAAAATTTGACTGGATTCTCAATTATAGAGAAGTCAGGTTCCACATAAAGGTATTTATAGTTTTGTAAAGGAGAAGGGTAAAAAAGAAACGTCCAAAGATATGATACATGACACAAGTTTTTCATCAATTTCAATTATGGATGCATGTCTAAATGGTAATAATTATTCCCAAGCCATTCAATAGTCTTAAAAGGACCCATAAATATCAGTGAAAATTTCCATTCATTCCAAGAATTTGATATCCCAATAGATTTTAGACTCTAAAATAACTTTGTTACAAACTAAAAACACAAAAGGTTTACCTTGATTAGTAGAAAATTATTTATACCATCTCTACGCCATCACCATGTTTTGAAGAATCTACAAAATAATAATCATTATTTCTTAGAAAAAAATTACCTAACTAAGGAAGCTTGAACAATATCCATGAAATAGATAAGAGGTCTAAAAGATAATATATACATGGCCTCAAAAGGAGATAATAAGATTGTGGGATTTTGATATTTTTGTAAGAAAATTCAATGAGTACTAAATGGGCATCTTAAGATACATTGGATTTGAGAATGCAAGAACACAACATGTCCTTAAGGATATTTATATCTCTTTTTTTCCATTATTTTGTGGATGATAATCCATGATCAATCTCACCAAGGATCTAAATTATGGTAAAAGGACCCAACAAAATGATAATTCAAATTGGGATCTCTATTATAAAGTAAAAAAGATATAACTCTATACAATATGACTATATTTTTCATATACAGGCTTCACAAGTCCTCAATTTTGATTGTTTAATTAATGGTTATAAATTTAGATAACATGGTCATCCTATCAATCAATAATAATAACAATATCTTACCTCATGTTTTATATAGAAACCAAACCAAATGAGACATTAATTTTTTATCCCACTTTCATTTCGAGACATGAAGGGGATAAATTCAAACCTATGGTTTTTGGTACTAACACTTAACTTTCTGATAGGTGTTACAATAAGAAAAAAATTTAGTTTTGTATCTCATCATATATATCTACTAGAATCATCAACAAATATCATTTAATATCTTCAGGGTAATTGGGTACACATCCCCCTGTGAATTTTGAAAACCCCCTATTGCTTCTTTTATCACATGAAATGGTACATTGTATTAGTTCTAGAAATAGTGGATAATGAAAAAGGAAAAATACCACTCACCATTGTTTTCCACACAATAAATAGATTCCTTAATGCCATGATATTCCCCATAAATCAATTTATCCAAAATAATTGTCTCGATATTAATGGAGTTTGACTGAGCATTTTCCATAATAGAATCTGTACCCTTATACAACACTCCTAAATGGGTACAAGAAAATGGATCCATAAAATTCTACTGTTATGATGATTCTTTATGGGTATGGGTTTGTATTTCACTAATCAAGTCATCAGCAATGACATTCCCCATTCTAGGGGTGTATGAAATGTAATATCAAAGGACTGTAGGTACTCTTCCTAACACCCATGTTGAATGTTCAAATATTATTTAGAGAATATATAACTCAGGATTTTGACAAAGGAATTAATTGTATTTTTTTTGAAAAGGCAATTTTACTCACTCTTAAGAGTTTTATTTATAGTTGTGAGTTCAAAATCTCAAGTATGAATGTTCTTATTTTGTGGCCTTATCCTTCATGAACCATGGGCCACTATGTGATCCAACATCATGTGAATAAAACCCAAACCCAAACATGATAAGTCACAAAATACTAGATAGCGTTTTGCATCTTCTGTAAGTGTCAACACTGGAAAATAAGTCAAGAGGCACTTCAAATTAACAAAATAATTAGAAAATATCAAATACCACAAGAACTTAACCCCTTTTTGAGTGAGTGTTCTAATAAAAGAATCTATATTTGAGAAATCACTGATAAACCAATGTTAATACACTACCAATCCTAAGAAAATCCGAGTCTCAAAAAAATTATGTGGTTGATTGCAGGTCAAAAATTCCTTCACCTTCTTAGTGTCAAATAGAATAGCATGTCCCAAGAAAATGTGTTCCATGAAATCTATTTACCAAATCTAGAAATTTTATTTCAAAAGCTTCATGAAATGTCAATCATCTGACAAGTTTATAGATTTACTATAAAGCCCCAGCCTTAAACCTTACTCAATCTTGAGTTATTACAAGATTACACATTGAGGATCTTTTCAGGTTTAGAGTTTTAGATAATTAGATCATAAAACTTGCATTACATTCCACATTTAAACAAAGTGGTTACATAAAAGATAGTATTCATTTTTCCCATCAACGGAAACATATTTAAAATAAAACAAGGATTCTTTCTTAACACTTCCTTGACACTATCATCATATCATGTACCCTTCCCTTGACCTATGAAAAACATTTCAAAAACATGGGATGAGCATAAAAAGCTCAGTAAGGGATATAAACATATGGAAAGGAAACATGAGTACATGTATACATAAGAATGAAATCATACTTTACCCATAAAACATAAGCACTTTAACATACCTCATAAAATCATGAATAAATCTTAGAAATCATAAGACATAAAGGTAACTTGAGGCATTCATAACATTCTTACGTAGGGAGTAACCCTCTTGGTTACGTTTGGAATACCCATCACAATATATTCCCTAAATCTCTTCAGATAAACCTTAACCTTTAACCCCTTCGCGTTACCCAATGCATTGGAGATCTATATCAGGCTCACCCGCCCATAGTTTGTCACGGAACCACCCATATTCATAATAATTCCCAAGAACCACAACATAATCGTATCACATAAAACATGCATAAAGGAAACATAACATTTTCACCTTTCAATCACAAGATATCAATACAACACGTTGATATAAAAACATTATGAAAACCATTTTCAATACCAAAATAAAAGAAAAGTAAAACATGGTATTTATTTTTCTTTTAAAAAGAAGTTATGGCTTGTAGAGGAAGCCGAAACTCAAATAATGGTCATGGCGGCGGAGAAGTCGTTGTCACCGCATACGTACGACAAAAACATTCCCTTTTGTCGTTTAGTAAATACTTCATATAAAAAATATTCCTTTTGAATAAACGTAAAAGTAAAAGGGTATTATACACTGTATAAAAGAAGGTTGTGTATAAAACAAAATATGCCTCAATGAAAGGAGATTGAGACGAAGTCCCTTATAAAGACGATATCCTTGGATTAAGGATAAATCAATTACATAATTATGTGTGAAAAACTAATACACCAAATATAAGTGGATATTAAGTGTAAAAAAATCAGAGGTTATTCAAACATATTCATAGAACGACATATTCAAGGAGTACAAGATTATCCCAAAGAATCAAAATTGGGTTAAGAAGTTCCCTTGGAAAAATTTGACAGCCTAACGGCCTCACTAAAAAATTCAGAAAATGAGTTGATGAGAGATATAAAGGGTATCTCATCACTTGGAAATAAAATTTAAATCAATAAGGATATAGAAGAACATATCCCCACATAATGTTATGTGAATTAAAAGACATAACAAAAGAAGTCTTTTAAAAAGAGGATGGTGAAAGGTTCCCTTACCGACTTGGGTAACTTTCGAAACGTACACCCCACTGAAGAAGGGTCATAGAATGAATATATAAATACCCATAAATGAAATTATATTACACAAAGTGTATAATAATGGGAAGTACATACACCACTCAAAGGAAATGGTGGAAAATGAAGCATAAATCTCACGGGACTAAAAGTGAGATGAAAAATCCCTTACAAAAACTCGGCAGCCTAACGACGCCACTTAAAATTTCAAAAAATGGATTGATGAGATCAAATAGGGTATCTCATCATATTACAATAAAATGTACAGAAAGAGGAATATAAAAGAACATCCCCCATGATAACAAAGAGGATCTTAAAATAAGTGACATAAAGGAGAGTACTTAAAAAGAAAGAGAGAGGTTAGATCTCTTACGAAAATTCGGCAGCCTAACGGCGCCACTCAAAACATCCAAAATGGATTTATGAGAGAGAATAGGGGGTCTAATCATATGAAAATAAAAATTACAGTTAGATTAATATAAAAGAACATCCCAATAAAAATAAAGATGAGCTTAAAAGGAATTACATAAAAGAGTGTACTTAAAAAGAAAGAGGGGTAGGATCCCTTACCTGGAGTCCGACTTGACTCGATCGTTCTTTAACGTACTGAATAATAAACATGAGTTAATTTATACTTGATTAAGAACCTTTTTCAAGTTAATTATTCCTTTTATATCACTTATTTCCATGTTATAAAAATTATCTAATCATTTAAGTTAATAATGTTAGTTTTGTCGATATTTGGTTCTTAAGTCGAAAGTGGACTTCTTACAATTACATGTTGTTCGTGTGGTCAAAGGTTCATTATATCCAGAATGATATTCATAATTTGGATATCATAAGTATCATATATATCCATAATATACATGTATTTATAATATTACATAATCATTTAGAGGTAAGAAATGAAATGCACCGTTCATGGAGACAGTAAGCCGTACATACACATGAACGTTAATTTCATTTCTATGTCATATTAATGGAATTAAAACTAAATGAGAGGTATGTATATTTTAATTACAGAATTATATTAAAAATTAATATGTAACATAAATCATATATAATAACTTTAAATTCATCTTTTATACATCCCACATATGGCATTAATGAATCAAATCACTTTGAGGGGGCAGTAATCCGCACTTCCGAAAATGAAATTATCATGTTTAACCACAATGGAAACCATAAAGGTATGCCAAAAAAGAAAAATAAAGAAGCTTAAGTAAAACATAAACATATTATATATCATATATAAATATAGAGACATCTTAATGGCCACCTTTGTAGGTGTTATATGAGTGTTGAACAATCATTGTTTTGTGAGGCCGAAATTCACCATCCACAGAAACAGTATGTTCATTAACCATTAGATGTAGGTGTGTGTAAGTGTAGCTGTAATGATTATTATAAAAACTTCCTAGTATATTTAGGATACTGTATTTGTTACAAAATAAATGAATAAAAAGAGTTTAGGGGGTTAGAGAAGCAAAATAATACAAAAGGACTCAAGTGAAGACATTACCTTAAAATCGGGTAACTCCCTTTGGTTTGAGCTCAAAGGATTCCTTGAGAAGACTTATGCCCCATGTGAGGCTTCTAAGAGTTATAAAGGGATGTGGAGAGACAAAATAGGTATGGGTTGGCCCAGAAAAAGGCTTTGGAAGTGTGGGTAAGGAGGTAGAGGCGGGGGCCTTTTATAAGAGGAGAGGAGGGGCACTCTTGGAAAGTAAAGAAATGTTACTTTATTTGAAAATGAGTTTCGGATTTAAAAGGTCCCACATTGATATAATTTGAGGATAAGGTGATAAGGTTTCTAAATCCACCAATACAATAGGTTTTCGACATGTTTAGGTCATAGATTTTACATTATATTTTAATTTTATTTAAATTTTCTATTAATGAGGTAATCACTGCATCATTATGATGTCATAACTAATTTTATATATTTAATGTCTAAAAATTATAAAAAAACTATAATTATGTAGGAAATATTTTTAGATTTCCAATGACTATTTATAGTAAAAAATCTGACTTGTATAACCCCATATAAAAATTGTTTTTGTAAAACAACTCATGTTTGTGTCATTTTTACTTTTACATTAAATAAAAGGTTATTTATGTCATTTCCCAACCAAAGTGGCTCCGTGGGGTCCCCAAGTTGACCCATGGATTGTCTTGGTCGTCCATGACACATCCAATAAGTTTAGAACTTGTGTCAAGCTCATATCATATTATTAAATCATTATTTTTACCTTAAACTACACTAATTACCTCTAATCGCGATTAAAAACTTAAAAGTTACTATTCACGGAAAAATTATTTTAATCCCATTGAACCACATTTTACTTCCTAATGACAACCATGTATGTCGGATTTTTGAAATTCAAAACACAGAGGTGGAAAATTTTCATTTAAATGAAAAATCAGTTTCTTTAACTACTACTTAGTGGTTTCACTATTCATCAAAAATGAAGTTTTTCAGAAAAATACCAAAAATTCACCCTAGGATATATTTGATATTACGAATTCAAAAATGAAGTCTTTTTTACAAAATTCAAAACATATAAGTTTCGTTAATTAATTTAATAATTAATTCCCGGTGTCAAAACAAATAGCATGTTTTTAAGAAACAATAAGTATCAAAAGATTTACTCTCGTTTAAGTACAATTTTAAGATGAAATTAATTCCAAGAACCACTATTAGATTAAATGGTAAAAATATATTCTAATTTAACTTTAAAACCAATTCAAAAGATAATGTAATCATATAAATTAATTAGATTAAAAAGGGGTTTTGAATTAAAATACAACATTTTTCACTGTTCATTAAAAATGAACTTTATCAGAAAAATACCAAAAATTTACACAATGTAAATTTTTATGTCCCTATTCTAAACAAGAATTTTATTTTGTCAAATATAACACATAAAATTGTTAAAAAGTGGATTTAAAGGAGGTTCTCCATCGAAAGGCGTTTAATCGACCTTTTAAAGAATATTAGAATATTTATGCTTAAAAATTGGATTCATTCGCCTTTTTAATCCTCTAACATTTATTGTAAAAAGTAAAACTATTTGACAAACATATATAATCATTTTTTAGTTAGTTCTATTCATTCCCTCCATTACAACGGCTAGGCGTTAACTACCATTTAAAATAATATTATCTTGTTATTAGAGTGCAACATAAGATTCCCAAGAAACTTGTTGTTGTGTATTGGGTACGCCATTGAGAATAACGTTCCATTTAAAACATTATTTTTTTCAAAAATAGGGATAAATATAAAAATTTCATATTCTTTATTTACCTGGGGTGTTACATCCTTCCCCCCTTTTGGGAATTGCGTCCTCACAATTTTTAAAATTGGGCTGGGAAACTTAATTGAAAATCCCACATCGGAACAAGAGTCAGTAAAACTATCACTTTAAAATAATGAAAGAGAATTACAAAGGTCACCCGAGTTAACCCATACTAGGATTCCATGTAGGAAAACAAAGGGTCATGTTTTGAGGGAGAGTGATAGTAAACATGTCTAGGAGAAAGTTAACCATAAGAAAATCACAAACTTGTGGTGGGTTAAACGGTATTCGATTCCCCAGTATGAAAAGTTAATAGAATTTTTTTTGTTTTTTTATTGAGGAATTTATTCATAAGGAAACATAATTACTTATCATGTTGACTTTCAACTTTTATTAGATTTCGTACACAAACTCATGTTTTCTCCAAAAGACGAGTATTTTGGAAGACCTTTTCACTATAATCAACTTCTAGAGAATCACCTAATCCACAAAAGAGAACTATATACTTCCAATGTCTTTAGACTTTAACCAAAACCAAAACCGAAAACAAAATGGTTAGTACAAGATTAGATAATCCAGAAAAGGATAACCCTTTATAAAAATAAAATCAATTCTTAATCTCCAAAATTTGTCCAACAAAACCCAAAGTTCAACGAGGACCATTTGATAAACAATTTGTCCATAAAATTCTTCAAAGTAAACCAAACTAATATTGAAACCCAAATATTTGAAGGATTTAGTCACATAGTCTTCCATGGTACAAATTAACTTTTATCTCCAAATAACATCAGTTTCTCTTAAATTCTCATATTGAAAATTAATTAACCTAATCACATATCCTTGATGATAGGTTAATAATTTCCATGAATAACCCATAATAAACTTACTATTGATTCCTAAAATCATCTAACTAAAAAGAATTAATCAAACTAACCAGGGACTTCACGTAGTCCAGTGGTAGGCGATAAATACCAGTCGCACTTTGGTTGTGGGTTCGATTCCCGCAGCTTTGTCCGACGTGACGGGCTGTCACACAGTCTGCGTGTTGTCCTTTTTCCAAAACTATATAATTCTTAAAACATTCCCCAAAACGAGATAAAATCTTCAAAAATAATCATAACATATTTTAACCTCAAGTTTATCTCATGCCTTTCATTTTCCATCATAACATTTAATAACACATAATTACCTCAAAAGTAAGGATCATATAAACTCTAATGGTTACCTTTATAATTATTACCTGAACTTCCACATCGATTGGTCATCTCGTACATGATGCATTACAGATCATACCAAGGTTCAAGAGGTTTATCATGACTCCTTGATAGTTGGTTTAGAACCACCACGAGTTTCCTCATTGAATCCCCCATTTTATCTTGTATCTTAATCAGAGAACCACCATAGTTTCCTTGAAACCTGTTGTCTCTTTGGTTCCTGCTAGATCCATCCATTCACTAAAAACAGAAATTTCAGTGTGAGTATATCAACAAAACCATCAGGTACTAATGAGGAAGGTAAACACTAAGATATACTTACTCATTCACTTTATCTAAAACAAGAACTCTTTCTGAAATCCTAACCATTATGGTAATGTCAATTATGCTTAGAGAATACCCTAACCTCTAAAGTTATCTAAACTGACCTTTGATACCAACTATAAGGCCCCAGACATAAACCTTACTTAATCTTGAGTTATTACAAGATTACACATTGAGGATCTTTTCAGGTTTAGAGTTTTAGTGAATTAGATCATAAAACATTCATTACATTCCACATTTAAACAAAGTGGTTACATAAAATATAGTATTCATTTTTCCCATAAAAGGAAACATATTTAAAATAAAATATGGATTCTTTATTGACACTTCCATGACACTATCATCATATAATGTACCCTTCCCTTGACTTGTGAAAAACATTTCAAAAACATGGGATGAGAATAAAAAGCTCAGTAAGGGATATAAACATATGGAAAGGAAACATGAGTACATGTATACATAAGAATGCAATAATACTTTACCCATAAAACATAAGAACTTTAACATACCTCATAAAATCATGAATAAATCATAGAAATCATAAGACATAAAGGTAACTTGAGTCATTCATAACATTCTTACGTAGGGAGTAACCCTCTTGGTTACATTTGGAATACTCATCACAGTATATTCCCTAAATCTTTTCAGAGAAACCTTAACATTTAACCCCTTAACGTTACCCAATGCATTGGAGATCTATATTGGGCTCACCCGCCCTTAGTTTGTCACATAACTACCCGTCTTCATAATAATGCCCAAGAACCACAACATAATCGTATCACATAAAACATGCATAAAGGAAACATAACATTTCCACCTTTCAATCACAAGATATCAATAAAACACATTAATATAAAAACATTATGAAAACCATTTTCAATACCAAAATAAAATAAAAGTAAAACATGGTATTTATTTTTCTTTTAAAAAGAAGGTATGGCTTGTAGAGGAAGCCGAAACTCAAATAATGGTCATGGCGTCGGAGAAGTCGGTATCGCCGCATACGTACGACAAAAACATTCCCTTTTGAAGTTTAATAAATGCGTCATATAGAAATGATTCCTTTTGAATTAACGTAAAATTCAAAGGGGTTTATGAACTATATAAAAGAAGTTTGTGTATAAAACAAAATATGCCTCAATGAAAGGAGATTGAGACGAAGTCCCTTACAAAGACGGTATCCTAGGATTAAGGATAAATCAATTACATAATTATGTGTGACAAACTAATACACCAAATATAAGTGGATATTAAGTGTAAAACAATCAGAGTTTATTCACACATATTCATATAATGATATATTCAAGGAGTACAAGATTATCCCAAAGAATCAAAATTGGGATAAGAAGTTCCCTTGCAAAAATTTGACATCCTAACGGCGTCACTAAAAAATTCAGAAAATGAGTTGATGAGAGATAAAAAGGGTATCTCATCACTTGGGCATAAAATTTAAATCACTAAGGATATAGATAAACATATCCCCACATAAGTTTATGTAAATTAAAAGATATAACAAAATAATTCTTTTAAAAAGAGGAGGGTGAATGCTTCCCTTACCGACTTGGGTAACTTTCGAAACATACACCACATTGAAGAAGGATCATACAATGAATATGTAAATACCCATAAATGAAATTATATTACACAAAGTGTATAATAATGGGAATTACATACACCACTCAATGGAAATGGTGGAAAATGAAGCATAAATCTCACGAGACTAAAAGTGAGATGAAAAATCTCTTACGAAAACTCGGCAGCCTAACGACGCCACTTAAAACATCCGAAAATAGATTGATGAGATCAAATAGGGTCTCTCATCATATTACAATAAAATGTAAAGAAAGAGGAATATAAAAGAACATCCCCCATCATAACAAATAGGAGCTTTAAAGAAGTGACATAAAGGAGAGTACTTAAAAAGAAAGAGAGAGGTTATATCTCTTACGAAAATTCGGCAGCCTAACGGCGCCACTCAAAACTTCCAAAATGGATTTATGATAGAAAATAGGGTCTATAATCATATGAACATAAAAATTAAGGTAAGAGTAATATAAAAGAACATCCCAATCACAAGAAAGATGAGCTTAAAAGGAATTACATAAAAGAGTGTACTTAAAAAGAAAGAGAGGGGTAGGATCCCTTACCTCAGGTCTGACTTGAATCGATTGTTCTTTAACGTACTGAATAATAAACTTTAGATAATTTCTACTTGCTTAAAAACCCTTTTAAAGTTCATTATTCCTTTTATATCACTTATTTACATGTTATAAACATTATGTAATCATTTAGGTTAATAATGTTTGTTTTGTCGATATTTGGTTCTTAAGTCGAAAGTGGACTTCTTACAATTACATGTTGTTCTTGTGGTCAAAGGTTCATTATATCCAGAATGATATTCATAATTTGGATATAATATATATTATATATATCCATTGTATACATGTATTTATAATATTACATAATCATTTAGAGGTAAGAAATGAAATGCACCGTTAATGGAGACAGTAAGCCATACGTACGCATGAACGCTACTTTCATTTCTATGTCATATTAATGGAATTAAAACTAAATGAGAGGTATGTATATTTTAATTCAATAATTATATTCATCATTTATATGTAACATAAATCATATATAATAACTTTAAATACATACTTTATATATCCCACATATGGCATTAATGAATCAAATCACTTTGAGGGGGCGGTAGTCTGCACTTCCTAAAATGAAATTATCGTGTTTACCCACAATGGAAACCATAAAGGTATGCCAAAAAAGAAAAATAAATAAGCTTAAGTAAAACATAAACATATTATATATCATTCATAAATATAGTTACATCTTAATGGCCTCCTTTGAAGGTGTTATATGAGTGTTGAACAATCATCGTTTGGTGAGGCAAAAATTCACCATCCACAGAAACAGTATATTCTTTAACTATTAGATGTAGGTGTGTGTAATTTTAGCTCGAATTATTCTTATAAAAACATCCTAGTATATTTAAGATACTTGATTTGTTACAAAAGAAATGAATAAAAAGAGTTTAGGGGGTTGGAGAAGCAAAATAATACAAAAGGACTCAAGTGAAGACATTACCTTAAAATCGGGTAACTCCGTTTGGTTTGACCTAAAAGGCTTCCTTGGGAAGACTTCTTCCCAATTTTAGGATTCTAAGAGTTATAGAGGTATGTGGAGAGACAAAATGAGTAGGGTTTGGCCGAGAAAAAGGCTTTGGAAGTGTGGGTAATGAGGTAGAGGTGGGGGCCTTTTATAAGAGGAGAGGAGGGGCACACTTGGAAAGTAAAGAAATGTTACTTTATTTGAAAATGAGTTTCGGATTTAAAAGGACCCACATTGATATAATTCTAGTATAAGGTTATAAGGTTTCGAAATCCACAAATCAAATAGGTTTTGGACATGTGTAGGTCATAGATTATACATTATATTTTCATTTTATTTAAATTTTTTATTAATGAGGTGATCGCTGCATCATTATGATGTCAAAAATAATTTTATTTATTTAATGTCTAAAAATTATAAAAAAAACTATCATGATGTTGGAAATATGTTTAGCTTTCCAATTACTATTTATAGTCAAAAATCTGACTTGTATAACCCCATGTAAAAATTGTTTTAGTAAAACAACTCATGTTTGTGTCATTTTTACTTTTACATTACATAAAAAGTTATTTATGTCATTTCCCAACCAAAGTGTCTCCATGGGGTCCCCAAGTTGACCCATGGATTTGATTGGCCGGCCATGACACATCCAATAAGGTTAGTACATCTTTCAAGCTCATCTCATATTATTAAAATATTATTTTGACCTTAAACTACACTAATTACCTCTAATCGCGATTAAAAACATAAAAGTTACTATTCACAAAAAAATTATTTTAATCCCATTGAACCACATTTTACTTCCTAATGACAACCATGTATGTCAGATTTTTGAAATTCAAAACACATAGGTGGAAAAATTTCATTTAAATGAAAAATCAGTTTCTTTAACTACCACTTAGTGGTTTCACTATTCATCAAAAATTGAAGTTTTTCAGAAAAATACCAAAAATTCACCCTAAGATATATTTGATATTAAGAATTCAAAAATGAAGTCTTTTTTACAAAATTCAAAACATATAAGTTTCATTAATTAATTTAATAATTAATTCCTGCTGTCAAAACAAATAGCGTGTTTTTTAGAAACAATAATTATCAAAAGATTGACTCTAGTTTAAGTACAATTTTAAGATGAAATTAATTCCAACGACCACTATTGGATTAAATGGTAAAATATATTCTAATTGAACTTTAAAAAAAAATTCAAAAGGTAATCTAATCATATAAATAAATTAGATTAAAAAGGGGTTTTGAATTAAAATACAACATTTTTCACAGTTCATCAAAAAACTGAACTTTATTTGAAAAATTCCAAAAATTTAAACAATGTAAATTTTGATGCCCCGATTCTAAAGAAGAATTTTATTTTGTCAAATATAACACATAAAATTGATAAAAAGTGGATTTAAAAGAGGTTTTCCATCGAAAGGCGGTTAATCGACCTTTTAAAGAATATTAGAATTTTTATGCTTAAAAATTGGATTCATTCGCAATTTTAATCCTCTAACATTTATTGTAAAAAGTAAAAATATTTGAAAAACATATATAGTCATTTTATATTTAGTTCTATTCATTCCCGCCATTACAACGGATAGGCATTAACTACCATTTAAAATAATATTATCTTGTTATTAGAGTGCAATATAAGATTCCCAAGAAACTCGTTGTTGCGTATTGGGTACGCCATCGAGCATAGCGTTCCATTTAAAACATTATTTTTTTTCACAAATAGGGATAAATATAAAAATTTCATATTCTTTATTTTCCTGGGGTGTTACATTTACTCTCATATGAGGCCTATAGTCTTCCATGCTTTTGGAGTAAACTAAAACATTATCCATAGAGACTAGTACAATTGAGTCAAGGTAATTTTAGAATATCTTGTTCGTAATTTCTATAAAATCAATAGGAGTGTTGGTCAAACCAAATGGAATAATTATGTACTCATAATGGACATACCTTCCCAAAAAGGATGTTTTTGGAATGCGAGAATCTTTAATTATAAATTAGTGATAACTAGATCGAAGTTCATTCTTTGAGAACCATTTCACCCAATTTAGTTAATAAAAAAATCATATAAATTATGCAATAGATGCATGATATTTACCATAGATAAAATGATTTATCAATAATAGACATATAAGTAAATTATCATATCATCTTAATTTGTGGAAATAATATGTGTTTACAATGGTCATACACTCAAGCGAATCAATAATTTTTATAAAAATAATAATCATACTGTGTTTTCAACTCTTTCAGTTCAGATGAAGCTATACGTTAAAGATGAATGAATATGGGTTGGGTACCTGATATAATGTAGATAATGAACTCTACTTCTTTATAGGTGTAAAACGAATTATATAGAAAAAATTTGAAAAAATTAATGAAAAATGGAGGACGATCACCACTGAATGGTTTTCACACAATATAAAATGGAAACACATATATTACCCTTCCCAAATATAGAAAATGAGGCCCCAATCTTCTAGAAATTTGGTCCCATCATCCCTTGGAAACATTTAACACACCATTTGGTGTAGTAAAGGTGACTCATTGATGATAACATTTAATTATAGAATTTTTAAAAATCATTCAATCCGTCCAATGAATTATATAAATATGTTTCATATTAGAAACCAAACTATTACTAGTGAGATAAATCTATGATTAAGTGAAAATAGAATAGGGAAATCAATGAATCCTCTCTATCTTCATTCCTATGTTCATAGGAACATCTATCACATAAGACATAATATCCATAGGATGGATTTGAAAATTCTATATACGAGTCAATAATAATGAAGAAGACACATCAACATCAAATAAACCAGTAAATAAAGATGATTCTATAGTGATGGTACCTCTCACTGTAGCAATAACCATATTATTTTTCATCTGGGGAATCTTACACTATGTGAAGAAGCTCAGTTTCACATACCAATAGACAAAACACCTTAGTTCGTGATGTATTTGATTACACCACATTAACTTGAATAGTTATTTTCCCAATACATTATGTAGAGCGTAAATGATATAACAGAACTTCTAAAACTATTCTGAATGATCGTATGAATAACATGTATTTGGTGATTTGGTGAAAAACTGGTAAGAATGTTTGACCTTTCCATGTTATAGGAAATAAAATGGGCCTTAACAAGACACCATAGATGTTCTGGACAATTACTACCATTGAAAACCACTATGAGAATCATCACAATTTTCTTCCATGAAATGATATTATAACACTACCACATATATTAAGAGGAGAATCCATTTACACTAACATTCTAGCCAGCTCAAACTGAGCCATAAATCATATATCCAGTACATATTCCTAATATGTGAGCATTAAAATGAAAACCTAAGATCTTATTTTAGGTTGAATAACCATGTAAAAATTTGATCCTTACATTTCTAATTCATCATATCCTCAGGGTAAAATTGATCAAGATAAACTAAATGGATTTCCTATTGAGTAATAGTTATATATTATTTATGTAGTATATGAAACTACATTAAATTGAAAAGAACCATTGAATTTATATGGAACTGATCAGAAAATAGGCCTCTAATGTATTTCCACTCCAAGCCTTCATGTTTCTTTTCCTTAACCATCGAATCACAAAAAATCCATATAGTCCCTTCAAGTTTTAAGTTATAACACATTATGATTATTAAATTAGGTTATTACATGATCTTGAAAAGAAACTCATATTTTTTCAACCAATCCTATACCTCTTTAGGGTCATTTAATCTTTGTAAATTTTGTGTTTTTCTGAACAAACTCATGATAAATATCCCTAACTTAATACCATTTAGGTTTCAAAATGGGTTACTCAATAAGTAGATGTCTATATACATTTTCCAGAGCTTGGATAACATGATCCATAGTCTCAATAATATTTTGATCAATTAGTGGATTCACTTTATATGGTCCACCAATAGCTTCCTCATGCAATCTATTCAAACTTATTAATGGAGGCAGGATGCAACACAACATCAGTAGTAAAAAAAGATTATAATTATTAATGATATTATCAAATAAATCTAAATATATAGGATTATCAATTATATAAAATAAAATTCATGTTTTGGGATTTCAATATACTAAGATAAAATTAGAAAAATAGTTAAATTTGATAAATTACACAGAAAGAAAAATTCCCCAAACACACATGGGGACTTAAGGCTCACTATATTAAAATCTATCCATGAAATCTATAGAAACTATCTATTACGTCTTGAAAATAGTACATTATATCTACTAAAAAACAACATAATATAATTATAGAAATATTCTCAACATAGTTCCTTTGATACCATTTTTTCAAGAACTATTTTTAATAATTAGGTACACAGATACCTGATCCGGTATTGACATAGACCAAAGATCATCCTCAATAGACATAGATTGGAGAATTGGACATAGAATCATATCAATCATAAAAGGGAAGGGTTTTTACACAATTACACTAAAAACATAAGACAAATCAATAACCATTGGGTTTTCTAAACACTCAACATGGCGAAAATTACCACATGTAGAGAGACAAACATCCAAAATTAAAAAATACTCCAAAGGACCACATGAAATATAGAAAGGAAATGGTCACCTAAAACCTATTAAAGAACTGGGAAATACCTCCAAAAATCACCATCATTAATCCAGATTCCAATGGATCTTGTACACCCACTACCTTCAAGTAGTTATTTTTCTTTCCATGGGCCAGGAATAAAAAATAATTAAATGCCTGAAGGAAAAGGTAGTATATGAGATAAACATCCAAGTAGGATCTCAACAGGTTATCTATAATCAATTCCTTAACAATTAACAAATTTATGATTTTAATTTAAATAAAACAAGACATGATAATTCATTTTCAAATTTTAAATCAAAATAGTATTCTATTTCGAAAGATAGAAGATGTATCTCAAGATTATTAAATGAAAATTTTCTATAAACATTTATATATAACCTATAGTATAAGTAAAACAATTCTATAAAAAATAGAATATATAATCATGTAAAAAAAATAATTCCATATGGATATATGTGATGAGTTATGTTAGTTATAGGCTCTTGTATCCTTTAACTACTCAATAATCACTCACATATCAAGTATGTGTCCCTAAGGCTCATGCCAAATGGACTAATAAATAAACACCATGTCAGGGACAATAATACTGAACTAGGTATAGTTAGTGTTTTTATTATCATTATAATTCTTGAAAGTTATATTCATAGTGTTCTAATCCAAATCACCCACTAACTATTTAGGATCAAATATTCTTCAATCAGTAAATCAATCATGAAAAAATTTGTTTTTTAGGTCAATTCATCATTTATATTTGTAATGCCCAATTTTGAGTTAAACATTTCTTTTCAATTTCAAAACCACATAATGTGTTTTCATAAAATTAATTCATTTCAATTTATCCTTAATTATAAGATAATTTGTTTTATCAAAAAGTAAAATTTCATCCCATTTCAACAAATCACCATTCAAATCGAGTAATCAATTTTTTCAAAATCTTCCACAAAATGTTAATGGAATTGAAATTGGTTTTTCTACACAATTCACATTCTATTGTAATTATAATATATAATAAACTCAAATTAGGGTATATAAATCAATTGAAAACTCATTTCAAATCAATAAAGAGAATTATTGTTTTAATCATTAGGAAAAACCTTATAGAACAACCTTCCTTTTCTCCACATGATCAAGAAAAAACACCTACAAAGGGAAACACCGATGAAGTGATAATGGTGAGGAAAATCTTGGGGTAATATATAGAATCAAGATCTTAAAAATCAAATATATAATATATCAACAAAATGACGATTGAAAACTCTAAAAATTTTATAAATAAAGGATATAGAAAACCAAATCTAGTGAGTAACCATATACCAGATTGGGATCATTTTCATACAATGAAACTTTGATTCAAAATGGGGAGGTTTGAGGAGACAATTAATCCTCTAGAGATCATAAAAAATCCATGGAATTAGATTATGGTTTAATGTGGGGTGATTAGTGGTTAAACCATGGTTTTTAATATACGAACTAAATTTTTTAGGGGATTTAAAAAATAGACACACCATTTTCTAGTTGGGACGCATGGTTAGTAGTAACTATATACCCTAACCTTGGTCCCTTATTAGGATTTTACAAAGGGTTCATGATATGGACACACATTTAAACTATTCATGTTCAAAACATGAAAATACCTCTATATAAGGGTGAATGGTTTTGCGGGTGAGGCTACACTTATTAGACATATTATGCACCCCATATAGATCATGGACATTGGGAAAATGATTTTCCAGTCCAAACCACATAGTTTTCCCTAATCCTACAATAATCATGTATAGTCCCAAGAACATCCAATTTATAAAAAAAGTTAAAATAAACTCTCCAAAATAATTGATAATGAATATATGATCAATAAAATGTTGAAAAAGTACCTAAAATAAAGTAATGTGGTGTTACAGAAATATAGAGTCAAAAGATCAAGGTTCTTAAAGGAGAAATCATCGGTTTAGTTTGAATGTTTTAGGATTAAGTGGGGATTTTAACTACTTTAATAAAATTTGAAAATAAGATAATTTGGTTTTTATATAGATAATATTTGAAGAATTGGGATTCAACAGAGTATTAATAAGATTTATAATTAAAATAGATCTTCCATAATTAGGGCAATGATATTGTGTGGATTAATTATAAAAAATGTTGGTGATATTTTATGTAAAAGCACAAGAACACACTCATTTGATGGAATTTTATTATGTATCACTAATAAATAATTTCTAAAAATTATAAAATATATGTGTAAATTAATAAATATTTAAAAATTTCACCATAAATATGCTGTTATTTTTTGTAGAAATTTATAAAATACCCAATATGCGTATTCCATAGTAAAGAGGTAATATCGTGAACAAGATAAATCGAGTAACATGAGAATAAATTCCAAAAATTCATATATTTTCAATGGATATTGTTTTTTATGAATGATAAAAATATAAAACAGTGAATTTACTTTCCAGGATTCAATGGAGTATGCCAAAGGAGACCCAAATATAGAATTCCTAGAAATTGAAGGTATTATAGAGTGAAAAAAATATATAAATAATTTTGAATCCTTATATGGTAATGTTGATCCATACATTATGGAGGAATATTATTGATATAAACCAACAAATAATATCAACAATGGAAATTGATCAAGAATAGAATATATAAGAATATAAATATAGTGTATTTTTTTATGTATCAAACTAATCTTTAGTACATATCAATGATAATGGATGTACTTCCAAAAATATTTAGAAAGAAGAATATTTTCACGAACATAATGTATGAAAAATAGGGGATCATTTGGATTACAAATAATGAATTATTAAAGATCATTGGTTTCATGATGTCCAAAATTGGAGTTGATGTCATGAGACACACAAATGTATTGGTTATGGGAGGATATGGTAAAAACATGATATGTATATATCAATTGTGTTACTTGAAGCACGAAATAAATTTCACCAAGTAGAATTTTATCATTAAAGGAAGGGATGGTGATGTTCTAATGTAAAAAAAGTGAAATAAGGGGAATCTCTTCCTCAAGCGTTATAAGAAGACATATTCCTTCCATCCAAGGAATATAAAAAAAGTATTTGGAACAAACTTCTCAGAAACATGAGCTAAAGGTCCTTACATGAACTGGTGAATAATAATGGTGATTATTATTTTATTATCCTTTATTGGGATCACAGACAAATTTTTAATACATTTAAAATAAGAAAGTACATTCGAATATTTATTGGATAATGGATAATAAGTCCATATAGTTTCACGAATTGGTGCATGGTAATGTTTATTGGATGATATCACCAAATTAAATTATTGAGAAGAGTTACTATATAATTTTCATTTATGATTTCGATAGAATGGTTTGATTGATGTTGATCAGTCAAAAATCCAAAGCGACAAATTACATTACATGTTATCAAATATTAATAAAGTATATAATAAATAATAAAAGTATAAAATTGCATACTAATAATTCATAGTTTATCAAATTCCATGTACAAGATTATCTAAATAAGAGGAAGATAAGTAACCATTTTTCAATTGTAATGAATCATGAATAAAGTGGTGTATTTGAGAAGAGAAACCATATTATTAAGATCATGGATATAAAAACTATCATTTAGAAATAAAAATAAAAATGGTTTTGGGAGGAAGTTTTATTAACATCAACCTATATCATAAATAGATATTTATAGTGTCCTAGTGGTGACAAGAATCCATATGATAATGGTAATGTAAATAGGAAACATTAAATTTCTTAATTTTTTTAGATGTATGAGATTTAATATTAAAAAATAATATAACAACATGAATTTTCATTCTTGTAGATAGATCAATATATTTCCTATATACTCATATATGAGAATGATTTACTTGTGATTAAACATATTCCATAGATTTTTTAAAAAAAAATCCTGGTTTCCACTATTGTAGAAAATGAATAGCATATATGATATATTAGTTATAAAATTCCATAGGAATTTGATGTGAAGGTGTGAAAATTAGAGGGATAATATGGTGATAATGTTGATTATGAGGAATAATCCCATGATGAGGATGATATATAAATATTTTGAGATGTGAGGAAGATAAGAAACATAGCTGAAATAATTGAATAAATCATCATTTTTGACTAGATAGGTTCTATGAAAACATATTTAATGATGTATTTATAAAAACACCATTATCACAATAGAAGAGAAATTATTTTAAAGAGGATACTAATGATGACAATTCGATCATGATATTTCATGAATAATTTGAATAGATTGAGAAGAACAAAAAATAAGAAATTATTTTGAGGTTAAAGAAATAAAATATTATTATAAAACTAGGGTTTTTTTTGTAACAAACTCAATAATGATGGAGAAGTTCTTTTCAATATGGAATGGCATGTGCCTAACGATTATTCCATGATTGAAGTAAATTATTTGGGGGAAATTATATCTCATATGGATATATTTAAAATAATTTTACTTTTATTGTTTCAAATAGTAAAAAAAGATATTCACAGAGTTCAAAATGGCCATGAAATAAAAACTCTTAAATGGAATCTTTTAGGAAGACATGTATATTAGGGAAAAAATGTAGTTATTTTATTAAAAAAGAATAAAAAAATTATTTTTGGTTAAAAAATAAATTGTATTGGTTGATCCATACACCAAAAGAATGGTATTCTAGACATGATGAAAACATGGAAAATATTTTAGTCCCATAATTTGGAGTTTATCATAAACTTTAAATCATTTAGGGGGATGATAAAATATGTATCTGAGAATTTATGTTGATAAAATAATCTTTTTGTGGTTTAGAAAAATCCCAATGCATGTGGTATGCAGATTAATGAGGCGTGAGTTTGAAATTTCAATTATAGGATATTTTAAATTTTCCTTAGTTAATAGGTAATTCATGAATAGAATAAAAAATTTATTCCTCAAACCATGTATACTAGGGAAGCTCTGAAATTGTTTGAAATAGAGGATTCTAAAACATGTTAATGGGAGATTCAACTTCGATGAAGTTTTAAAGGGGTGATGATGGAGATGAAATCATTTTAATTGAATATAGGTATGTCCTTAGAATCCCACTATACATAGTAAAGATAGGAAATAACAACATCTTCCCTAATATTTATTCCCCATAGTACAATAGTACTAACTAAAGATTAAAGGAGGACACTTTTATATATTTAATTTAATACTATAGTATGTAAAATTATTATTAGATTTTTATTTTCTTTATCAGAATACATCACATAATAATATATTACGATTTAAGGATGTAGATTGGGATAGTTTATTGGTTGAAAAATTAAAAATAATGTGAATCATTTTATCCGACAGAGTTATGTAATTAAATTATATGAAAAAAGAATGATTATATCCCACTAAGAAAATATTATTCTCATTCCATCATGAATAATACATAATGTACTAAATTTATATGGATAAAAGAACAAATGTAGGATATTATATTACAGGTGAATATCCTATTATAATAATGATTGACAATTAAAATGTTATTATTGTTAGAAATAATGCTTTATGTCACTCATGGGTAATGAATCTTGAGATTATATTTCAATTCAATATTGAAGATGTCGACAAAGGTATAGTGATATTGGATTATGTGTCTACACAAAGTGATGTTTTGAGTATCATGGTAAATGATCAACCCAATAAAGGATTTGAGAAGTGTTGATTTGATATAAGAGTTCAACTATATCTATCAATATATATTTTTTAATTAATGGACACATACTCCCCTTAAGAATTTTATGTTCCATTCATATATCCCACATGTTGTATAATCATCTAGTGTTTTATATAAAGTTATGATATTTCTAATAGAATAATTTTTTAGTTTATAATCTTATCTTGTGAGAATTTTTTAAATTGATCTTTCAGATCATTGAATGTTTTTATAAATTCTTGAAACTCAATGGGAGAAGTTCTCAAAAATAATTTTTAGAGATTCATCTTATGGAAAGTATGCATGGTTGATGGAGATTTAACTTGAGAAATATATTTTTTTTCTCTTTAATGTGATAAAAGGGTAACATTAAAATTTAACTAAGGGTTAGAAAATATTCCTTTATATAATTGTTAGGGTAGAAATTTTCATGGTTTATTTCAATAGAGTTCATTGATACTATAAATGATCAGAAAAAATATTGAATATATTATATCAGAAGTAGGGTTGTCAATATGTATTATCAATAGGATGTTTATTTTTCTTCAAAAAATGATGCCAAGGGTCTTGAAGCTCAATAAAGTTATTTCATGAGTTAGTTTTAATCCTTATATTATTTATTATTTGAATAGTTAATCACAAAATATTGCAATTGATGATTAGTGAATCCATGGATACAGTATCTAAAGAAGAGATATTTTAGCTATTTTTTGGTGTTTAGATGTGATTTTATTGGTTGAAGGTGTGATAATGGGGTTTAAACAATCCCAAATGGATATTTTTTTATAAAAATAAATATTAAAATCATTTAGGTTATCTTTTATGTGAAAATGGATGATGAGTCATCCAAATAATGTACAAACATTTATAGAGAATTGGAATCATGAATATTATAGGTATTTGGAAGAAGGTAAAAAAGTTCAAACTAAAAAAAACATCACACCAAAAATCGTGGTGTAACTCTAAAAAATAAATTTCCTAGGATTTCATGGTTCTAAAACAAATTAACTAATCATGGTGCGATGGATAGGGCTACACCAGAATGGTGATGTGTATGATTACTCTTTTCTGAAATTCTAGATTATGGGAAATGGTTATGACGAAATAGGAAATCTATTTAAATCTTTTACTACAATATCTAAACCTTGAAGGGATATCATTTCCTAAGGGGAGGGACTAAAATGTGAAGTAATGTATTGAATCATGGAGTGAAAACTTCTGATTACAGTCTTTTATAAGCATATAGATCTCGTTTAGTAGAGAATAAGTTTCACTATGTTGTCTTAATTTTATATATATTCAACATGATGCATTTTTTGGAGTTTTATTCATGATTATTGAAGGATAAAGGCATTAGAAAGAAATTGATATCTTGATGGAATGGTTGTCCAAAAATTAGTAGTAACCACTTTTATGTTTTTGATAGTTTGAGGGAATTGTGATATGATGCAATCCATCATTCCTTGAAAGTTTTTATGGTATATTATTTCCTTGAATTTAATATTCCAACATTTTGTAGATTTTATAAGATCTATACTCTGTAAGCTTGACATGGATATGGATGATTATTTTGTATAAATATCATTCCATTATCAAGAAAAATCATATATCTAAAACATCGGAATTATAGAAATTCTAGGGTAATGAAAGTGATATATTTCTAAAAAAAGGATGAATTAAATCACATTTCATGTTACATACCTAGATAAGAATTTATTGATATTTTTTTTAAAATAATGAGAGATTTATGATTCTACCTCACTGAAATATTATGGAAAAGCATCACATTATTGATGAAAAAGTTGATTTCACCACTATCAGCAATGTAATTATGATCACAGATCATTTTATATCAATGCATTTCTTAAGTGAATATTGATCATTCTATGTGAGGGAGTGTATTGAGATTTTTATCATTATAAGGGTTTTATATATAAAATGTAAGTACATTGGATCCAATCATTCCAAAAGTAGTGTATCTATTTTTTAATATATGTTTCCCAGTGAGGGTGAACCAAGTAATGTCAATTAAATCACTCTTTCTTGATTTTATAACATTTATATTAATCATAAAGGTGATAATAAGTTTTTTAATTAACTATGTGGCATGATAATTGGAAGGGTCATTGAAAACTGATAAACCCAAATTCATCCCCTCCCAAGCTGTCTTATTTTTTTATTACTAACTATTTTTGTCATAGATAACACATATAATGAAAAAGAGACCTTAAGTGATTATTTCTAGGTAACATTTCAACCCAGTCACCCATATAGTAATAAGGATTTCTGATTTGGTTTTCATTATAAACGAATCCTCATATGATAATGATTTTCAACTAGTAGTGAGGGCCTAAAAATTAAATGAGAATATATTCCATAAAAACAACTATTAAGATTATATATAGAAAAATTTGAAATTTTAGTATTAAACATCCATAAAATGGACAAATTAAAATTAAATCATTATAAAATAGGGATCTGTGAGGGTGTCCCATAGTATAGAATATAATACAAGTAGTTTAAATAAGATGATAAAAATTTAACTAAGTAGAAGTAGAATTTATACATCAAAATGATTAAAAAAATACAAAAATACATTTTATTCTAGAATATATATATATATATATAGTAAATGTTTAAAGTAAATATAGTACAATGGCCTATATCTTAACTTATTAAACTAGATGTTACTGAATCATCGAACTCCAAAGTAATTTTTATTCCATATACCATGATCTAAGCTGAATCATTTTTATACAATGGATTTTTATGGCCTACAAATGTAAATAAAAACTAGTTATATATATATATATATAATGACCAGTGTATTTAGAGGTTGGTAAATTCTAGATAAATTTTAACATTAGGATTACGAAAGGGGATTTTTTGAGAATTTATAATAAATAATTCATGGGGTTATGAAATCACAAAGAGATTAATTTTTGTATGTTTGGTCATTATGAAGGAATCATGAAAAGGTTAAATAGGTATAATTCCTTTATAAAATATAGAATAATTAACTACGTACTCATTATATGTAATGTCCTCGACCTAGTTCACTCTAAAATACTTTTATTGGGTTTAAACATGACCTTTTATGTGCCTTATCATACACAAGAGGTTTATGAATAGATAAGATTTCTTGGGTATTATAGTGGGTATATTATACCTTCATATCTGAGTGAAAAATAATGAGAAACTAAATGAATGAAATCCCCAATAACAGACATCAGAGTATGTGGAAGATATAAAATAAAACATACTACATAAAATGTAAATCAAATCATATAGTGAAACATCCTAATTGGTCTCCCACTAGACAGACCCCTTATTTAGATATAAAAATCAAGAGAAAACAACGTAAAAATAGGGATTTGTTTCCATCCATGAGACATGTCTCAATCCCTATCACTAGAATCTATTTGTGTTATCATACTTGATCAAGATACTCTGAGAATCTTTCCAAGATATATGTGAGACCAGATAAAATACCCTTTACTATGGATCCTAATGAAATATGGGATCATAACTCAGTAGATCACAACCAATATGGTCCCATATATATAAAAATTCAATGTATTGTGTACACATGTGATATGATAATCTATATAAGTATAGTAGTGTAGATGTTTAAATAAAAAACTACCAATAATATTTGGGTTTTAACATGACATTCAAGATCAACACAAACCTAATTTGTGTAGTGTTTAAGTGTCTCTAATCATATCACATAAGAACACCAACCAATATCATTCCCATGGATGATTACTAATATAAATTCATTATGAGTACATTCAAATCACAAACATCAATGTCAGGGGTTACACCCCCTACCTATAACTATTGTTTCATCTTAAGGAACCATTCCCTACCCCAATTATAATTAAATTGTCTAAAATGATATCATAACAAATCCAATTATTGTGGGTAAGGGATTCTAAAACACGTCACATACGATTGAAATGATTTTTTCCTTGGAACTATAAAAAATATGATAACATATATAGGGATCAAGCTCAAGGAATTATTAAAAATATCACTTATAAACCCATAGATCATGTCCGAGGCATTATTAACAAATAATATAAAAAATCCATTAATAATTTTCAAGGAATTCCAGAAAAAATCCATATCCAAATTAATGGATCATGTATAAATAATTATAAACCTCATAAGATATGAATCCAAAGAGGATGTACATGGAATTCCAAAAATGATATCAGGCATGATGTCATGATCCAAGGGGAGCATTGTAGGCATCCCATATATCCTAATACATCTCAATATGATTTTCATATCACACAAACCATCTCGTAACACATCTTGATGGTCCAACCATCAACCAGATCCCATCCAAAAATGAATCGATCTTACTTTTATGATCACAACCTATCATTTTTACAACCATAACTAGATCAAATTATCGATTCGAGTTCTAAGTTAACTCCTGAAATAATCACTACCCATTACCATGTAACCCCTCTCAGGTGTTGTCATATCATTGGGGAACATTATAGGTCTCATATGTCACATCATAAAAATGATACCCACATGGGTTAAATTATCAAATTCTTTTTTCTAAGGTTAAAAACCTCACTTAAGGTACCTAATATCAATAAAAAAAATCATCATCTCATGATGACATCATTATACAGACCAAAAATTCATTTTTTTATTTCTCAAAACCCTGTTTGGTTGAGTGAGAACCCATAAATTCAAATCCTTTTCAAAGGAAAATAGAGAATCCAACAAAAAACAAGCTGAAGTGGGCTGGTCAAGGATCCATGCCCAGGACCGAACCCGCCCAAAAAATAGAGTGACTAGAAGAGCACTCTAATTTTTCAACCTTCATCAAATAAACCTAAAAAATAAAAATCATCATGGATGACATAGTACACAAAAAAATTGGGGTCGTTCATGAAGGGGCATGACACAATGGTAGAGGAAACAAACAAAATGAAGAATAATCCAGCTGCATAAACCCTTGAAAACTATCAGATATTCATTGTGCGGGGGGATCCGAATGGAGGCATGGGAGATGCTGAAGAGAATTATGTTTAAGGGATGAAAAAATGGGGCTAGTGGAACCCTAGAATGAGCATGATATTTCCAAGAGGCTACACCTCTCCGTCGGTGGTGTTGAGAAGTGGTGTCTTCATAACCTCATTATCTACATAAGAAATTGCATACTAGCATCAATGTCAAGAGATGAAACAATTAATAACTCACCTATGAATTCATCTTAAGAAGGGAGGAAATAACACACTATTCTCCTAAAAACTAGCACCAATTATTTAAGACATCTCAAGTTTCTCACATGGCCTACGTGGGACAAGCGCCCTCAATTCATCACCTATCCCTTCTAAATGGGTAAATGTAACCAATCATCATATATTACAGTCACAATGTTCATTTAAGTACCACCACAATGTTTTCATATATCATAAATAAAACCATTATGATAATGGATTGAATTTCAATGAACGGGCCATCTAGATAGTGCATTTAGGTCCATCATAGTCATTAAAACATTGTTCATTTCAATAAAGACATTCATTTTAATTAAAAAATTTAAATAATTTTAAAATATTGATTGGTTGTGCTGTATATACCACACAAATATTGTCTTACATAAACCATTTATAATAGTATAGGAAAAATTTATAATCCCAAACATCCTCAGTTTAGAGTTATTTCCCTTTAGTCATAGCTTGACTGTATTTATTGAGACTTGTCCAAGATCACATCAAATTCCAGATAAACTATGTAAAGACAATAATCACATTTCATTAAATTATAATAAGGTATAATAAATTAATAAATGTTCAATTAACTTACAAAGTTAACTCCAATGTTAATAAGTTCCATAAAATTAATGGGAGCTCCCATCATTCTGAAACCTCATCCAACGACATGATAATATCCCATGATGTGATCTTGGACTATACCATAAAAAATATCTATCAACTAGTATCCATTAAAATATAAAATTAATTTATCATAAACTCGAAACCATAAAAAAAATTTATACAATTACATACCTCCATCTAGAAAACATCAATGACATGCATTTACCATATCAGGACGTCCTCTATCCCAGCCATTTGAGTGCCAGATAATAACAGAAAGCTTTCAGCATGATTTAGTATAATAGAAAAAGAACCATAATTTTTTTTCCAAAATAGGAGTGGAGATATAAAGATAATAAATGTAGAGTTATTAAGTAAATATCACCTTAAAACATAAAATAAGTAACACCAAAGCACTACAAATCCATGGGGAAATTAAGGAGGAAGGGGAAGAGAATCACTTGGTATCATCTATATATAAGTGGGTGAGTATATGGGGATATGGATTAAAAAAATAATCTTATAAAATTATGATTTATAAATTTTAATAAGAAAAATACAAGATATATGGTTTTCTGCATGGTTGGGAAAACCGTGTGATAATTGTCCCACCACCACTATCCAAGGACACGACTCTCACACTATTATTCTGCATGATTAGAAAAACTATGCGCCAACAATGAAATATATTCTACAAAATCTTGTGAAGTTATTTATTCATCCATTTTGAGACCATGTATCACACCCCTATTCAAAATTATGTCACTTGGTTTACCCACAAAGTTTTCTTTAATAATACGGTAATTATTTATAGGAAAAAATACTTTAAAAACCCATAAACTCTGAGCCTAAACCTTCTAAGACTCCCCTATAATCCTGATGAAACACTTAGGAATTCATAAAAATACAAAAATATATCCTAAAAATTAAATTAATCTCATAATTGGAATATTAATATATAATTTAAAATGAGTGATTCTCCAAAATTCAATAATTTTTGAATATCTTTAGAAATTATTAACTCCTAAAGGTGTGGGGTTTTACAATATGAACTTCATGACACTAAAAACCCATAAGAAGTATTTTTTATTATAAATGATTTATTTCAACATATATAAGTCATAAAATGAAAAATATTTCATCAAATTCTACTATGTTATGAACACCAAGCTTCCACTACTCAACACTACACATGAGATGCATAATTTAGTAAAACCTGAGATAACTTCTCACAACCATCACTGAAATATTGATATAATTATCCCCCACTTTCATATATTTAGATACAACATGACGTTCCAAATATATTCACATATAATCTTATGATACTCCACAATATAAGCCTTTCTCAAAGCTAATTCATGGCTATGGTGTTCCCCAACATTGGATTTATATAAAGAATTAAATTATTATCTATTAAATGACAACCCATTGCCATTTTCATCTCAACACACTCAATAACATATGAAAACACCACTTGAACATATATTCTATAAAAAGTATAAAATGTGCTTGACCACATCTGCCGACATAATTTCCTATAATCTGATCACAATGCCATTACTATTAAAGGCATATCAAGATAATCCAAGAAAATAAAAAAGAAGTTTATTCGTGTTTTTTTTGTTGTAAATTCGTTGTTGGATCCTAAAAAAACTAGAGAAAATATCATTTTATCACCCATGTATTGTCATACAACTAATCTAACTCACCCTTGAGTTAAATCAAAACCATCCCAAGTCTAGTTCCAATTGATAGACTCCATCCAATACTACACCAATTCCTCAAATCACGTATTAAACATGAAATTGTATTTTGTAAAATATTTATATAACCTAGAATCTAGAAGACTCCATAATCATCTAATGATATTTTCGATCATTCCCACAATCCTTCCAATATATGGGTCATGACTCTATTACAAAAAAGTTTCTCCCCACCATAGGGGCAATTTTATCATTACTACACCAAACAACCCACTAATATCTTAATACCAAACTAAATATATCACCATAAATGATAAATATATGGCCATCCTGCTCATTCCCAAGCACTAACACAAATAATCAGGTGGTAAATATTATCGATATACCAAGAACGTCACCATTAGAAACTACTTCATTCTCATTTTAATGAGGTTGAAACCCATTAATGGCCAATGTCCCACTCCCCACTATATGGATTTAAATATAATGTTCCTCATGAATGATATAAAAGTGTCCCAATATCACTCATGTTCCACCCCTCCTAAGAAACACCAATATCATCCCATGAATCACCTTTCTAGGATCGTGATCGGATCAACCTTCCACCATAATTAAATTGAAATTATTATATAATCTCTCACCATAGTGAAAAATTTCTCATTTAAATCATAAAATCATAGAAAATAAATCCCGCAAGAATATATCAAAATCATTGACCCTCAGCTGGTATAAGATCGGTCACTAATATATGATTCAAACAAGTAACACACATATCTTGATCATTCCACATAAATATAATCCATAGATAATATTTAAATACTCATATTGCACTCCATCATATAACCTAACTCATGATTCCATGTTTCTAATATCATCAATATAGGATAACATGAAAAAGGATCTAACCATTCTCCCCAATCATGTATTTGTCATATATGAAGTAGTATCCTTGATTATTTATTTCAAAACAAGGAATTTCACCTATTATATGGTCAAATATAAAATAACTTTTCAACCAGTCCATCATTCAAAAAATTGATGCATCTACCCAAGATATCAAAATTATTCCCAAATTTCACAAAAAAATAATAGGTTTAGGCACTAGACTGGTCCTTCCTTCTAAACCCCATGCTAAATAACAAATCCCTTCATGTTATTTAATTCAAAAACCCAAGGAATATATTTCCTTATATCACATACCTAAAAGAACCTCACATGAATTGATCTCAATATCAAGTATATACCCATGCTTCCTATCACATCCCAAAATTTTATAAAATAAATTTCCTTTTGAATGAATAAATTAATTATTAATAAATTCAGTTATAGAAAATACATACACTAATTTGCATTTTTCTATTTTGGACCATTATAAAATAAGGGAATATTTTTTTACTAGACTTAAAATACAATTCAACATCATAACCATTGATAATATTTCTATTCTACAATTACATTTAAGATCAGTAAATATTATGTGTTGTGATAAAGTATAATTGAAATATATGGATGAAGCTATAACACCCATATATTTAAAATAAAAAAATTATATTTTATAGAATAAAGGACAAAAAAACTGAGTTTATCTTTTATAACAATCGTCTATAATTTATCTTACGGTGTATGAAACATTGTGATTTTTACGTTTGATAACTTATTTAACACGTAACACATAAATTTTATGAACCATGATATATATTACTATTTTAACCAAGATTTTATAATGATGGTTATGAAAAAGATTAAATGATGATTTAAAATACCATTTATGTATGTATATATAATGAATTAATTAGTTAAAAATTAATTATAAATGAAATAAATCATCTTGAAAAAAACCATTTTTGGAAAAAATATGTAAATATTTAAATGTGTATTTTAAACTAAAAAATAGAAATAATAAATCTTTTTGGATTATATTAATGAAATTATATTTAATATATTCAATATAATTTTTAACATCTATGTTAGGTATTCTTTATATAGTTTATAAAAAAATTACAATTTTAGGCAGAAAAATTCATTTTTTTATGAAAAGATGTTTTGTCAACTGTTTATGATATAACTATTTTAAAAAACACCTTTATAAAATTTTAGAATTTCTATGTTAAAAAAAATAATTTTTGAAATTATAATACCAAAATTATATTAGCGTGACTTTTTAATTCTCTAAAATGTTTTTAATTTTAATGAATAGTTAAAAATACCCAATTATAATTGAAAACTGTCTTTTCACCTAAACTATATATAAAGTAAATTTATATTCTGAATTTATTATAAAGTAAAAATAGTTAAATTATAAATATTTTAATTCAATATAGTTAATTGGAATAATATTTAGATTGAATTTTCCTATAAAAACTGTGTGAAATTTTGAACATTTTTACTTTAAAATCACTCTTTCTCGTCACATCTACAAGATTAATTTTAAATAATATTCCCCCACATATATGAATTCAATTTGTAAAAATTAATTCAATATTTTTAGTCAAAATAATTTATATTATATAATATTTTGAAAATTAATTTATTTCCAATGTGATTAGTGACAACAATAGAAATTAATTAGAGAGATTAAAGTAAAAACAGATTTACATAGTGGTTTAACATAGAATATATGGTGTAAAATGACCCAAAACATGTTTAAAACCCATTTTCATGATGAACAATGACCCTCTTGACATTATTTTTGAATTTTTGATGTTTTTGGGACACTTTACAAGAATACTAACCATATAATAAGTAAATAAATGAAAAAGACAAAAAATGTACCTTTCTCTATTTTTTTCTATACTGATTTTGGGATACGAAAAAACTTAATCTGTTCATTCAAAAATATTATTTTTAAATATAAATGAATTTTTTTTGATAATAATTTATCATTAATTTAAAGATATTATATAATTTCATTAAATACTTAATAAACCCAACACATAATTTTTTTAATCATAATAAAATAAAATAAACGATACAAAAAATATTAAAATTGATGTAAATGGAATTATGTTTTTGTTAAATTATTATTTAGATGAATATATCATGAGAATAATCAATTAGATTAATATATTTTAATTCCATTATTATATTTTTACTGTTTTAATTCAAATTAAATTAATTATGTGAAAATTTACATTTGTGTTATTTTATAATAAATGATATTTTATTAAATGATTTAAATTAACTAAAAACTAATATCTTATGTAAAGTGATTTTTAAATGTTAATAATTATCAAATATTGTACATTAAAGGACCATTTTATCTTTTATAGTGAATATATTTACCGATAAAGAGAAAAAATATTACTGTTATAGTTAAGGTTAAGGTAGAGTTTTTACCCAAGACACACGCTTATGTGAAATTTAATTTCCAACAGACAACATATTTTTATTTTATAATTTTGATTTAATATTTAAATTTAGTGGTTATAAATTTTTAAATAATAATTATTTTAATTTTTTTTTAATGAATGGAATATGTTGGTTGGAAAACTAATTACCTTAATGAAAAACCAAAATGAAAAAAATAATGAAATATAAGAGTTAATGTATAAAATATTTAAATAATGAATTTATTTTAGGTTTCAGAGGTTTTTATAAAATAAATCATCCATCCCCTACATTATTATTTAATTTTAGAGACACATGAGTTAAGGGATACCTCCCAATAGTTAAAATTTGAGTATTTACAAGAATGCTAGTCCTCCTAACTATAAAAAGATACTCCCTCTTCCCACATATTCACATATTTCAAGGCTTTAGGATCATACAAACCAAGATAAAATAAACTAAAAACTTTAATATAATATTTATCATAGAATTATTTTTTCATGAAATCAAACCATTAACTGTTTTAGTGCAATCCCAAGGAGGATTCCTCAAGAAGATATAATGTTCTTCTAAAAATAATTTTTATTTTATTTCCTTCTCCACCACCACAAATTATTCTTATAACATGATTATATAATAACTTTATTATCCTCAATATAATAATATATTTATATTATTTTTATTAACTAAATCCACACATAATTCCATTAATTGGGTTATGAAATCATTATTTGTGTTAACAACATACTACCACCTCACAAAATGATGTATTATATTTTTCAATTACCACATATCATGGTTATAAATAATTATGGAAATACAATTTATATATGATAGTTATGAAATAATAGTAGATATTTATTAAATATAAAATATACACCCTTTTTATATTCTATTTCATAAGTGATACAATAACATCGCTCATGTGTACGACAGACTACCACCTCCGGAAGCAATGTGAAGTGTTTTTCAAAATTGTGTTACATGAAAGGTAATAAGTGTAACTAAAATGAATATGTATGATATAAATTTAATAATTATGATATTAATGACATAATTATATTCCTTTAAATATGAAATATCATTTTTTTCTTACCATTTCACACACTGAAAAAGTGATAACGTCGTTCAGGGACTTGTAGACTATCACCTCCATAAAGCTATGCCAATCCTTTTAAATTGAAAGAATGATATATATAAGTATATAAAATAAAATATAATGGTGTTTATGATATAATTATAATTATTTAAATATTAAATATTAATTACCTTTTTTCATAATGATCATTGAAAAACGGAAATGAAACTTGTGGTTACATACATACTATTATCTTTATAATATTAACATCAGAGCATTTTTCAAAGAAATAATTCATCATTGGTTATAAATGTATAAATTATGTTTAAATATAATAATTATATCGTGATTATTATTATTTATATGTTTAACTAATGTTATTTTTGACCATATTCATCCTGCCTATGTAGCTTTTGACACATAAGCTGAATAAGTTAAAAACATCCGACTTAAACCTAATTGATTAGGTAATTATATATATCTTGTTTATAAGTGAAATAAAATTAACAATAAACTTGTAAAAGGTTATTATGAAATAAAATATTTAACAAAAGATTATTATCAATGAAGATAAAGAAAAAGTATGAAATATCAGACTTGAGGTAATGGGTTTTCTCGTCTCATTTTAATTTCGGTAAGATATATGCCATATTAAATTTTTTTGGGTGTATATACTACCTAATAATTAATTATATGATTATTATACTTATATTTATGGGGAATTAAATATCTATTTTATAATCTCTTTTTCATGGGGTTAATTAATTCAACTTTACCAATGTGGTAAGTGATTTCCCCCTCAATTTTCCTTCATTGAGATGTTTGATATATTATATTTTTTATTTTATGAGGTATATATAATATCCAATTGGAAGGTTATATCATGAATATAATTATTTTTAGGATATTATATCTTTCATATAATAATATATGTTTATTGGGGTTGGGATTCAAATTTAACAAATTGGTAAGATTATTTTGTTATAACATCATCATTTATCATGATTGTGTATGATTAAGTATTCTATGTTAAAATATTATAATTCACATGAAGTATCTTATAATATGGTTATTAATTAAATTTAATTTAATTTTACCATTCTCCACTCTCGAGTACATAAAATGTTTGAGACTGTGTTTTTATGAAAAATCAGACTTTATTTCACTCTTCAGTTAGAAATCTGTGTTCCTTCAAAATCGTGTTTTCTAAAAAAATATAAAAAGAGTTTTTCAAATATGAATGTATATTTTAATCAATAAATATTTCAAATTATTTTTAAGTTATTTTTTCATAATATTTCAAGGGTAATTTTGAATAAAATGATTTCCAAAAAGTTTTATGTTTTAAAAAGTGAATTTCAAAATAAAAAGGGTATTTTAATAAAAATGTTTTAATAATATTATAAATGTATTTACATTGATAAAAATGAGAAACACTGACTATTACTTAAACTTATATGGGATAATTATTAATAATTATATCCTCATTACCTCTATGGAAGGATTAATATTGTTTCAAATAGATTGACTTGAAACCCATTTTTTCCATGGGTTGATCTATTTAAAGAGAATAATGGTAGTTCCATTGTTTTCTTGAAGAAATATATTTGTATTTTATTCATATTAGTGTTATTAAACATTATAAATGATTTTTTCTTCTTGATATCCTTGTGTGATCCTGGTAGAGCATATATAATGGGTGTTCCAAGATATTGATCCAATGCTTTGGGTAATGATAATATTATCCTAATAATTATATTAGAAGTTGGGAATATAGTTATTACAATTTTTAAGTGTTATAAATAGTTTATGTAATGGTTCTATAAGGGTTCTATGAGATGATTTTATGTGATAACAATATATTTATCTATTCTTTCTTTGGGGTTATGATTCTTTATTTGGTCCAAATTGATATTAAAAAACTCATGATTATTGATTATTAAGATTTTTTACTATGTTAATGGATTATTAAATGTTTTTTTCTTTAATGATCTATGAATTTATGGGTATGAATACTAACATTTTATATTCATTCACTTTGATTATTTCATCACACTATCACACACTTCTTATGATCATTGATGACATTCAATTTCTAATTATTTCGTTCACACATACTAAGTATTTGAGCTCACACTTATTATGTTTCCTTTTCAATATGTTATAAATAAATAGTTTGAATGAATTATTTTTATAATTTTTTTATCTGGATGATTATGACATATTAATATGAAAAAGAAAACATATGTTAAGTAGGGTAAATTCCCAATTAAATTCTTATGAATGGTTTATGTATGTGTTTCCTATAATTATCAAAAACTATAATCCTAAAAGGTTCTATAGGAGATAAATGATCAAAAGTTTTCTTTTATTATTGTATGTTTTTTTATAAAAAAATGGGTCACCATTATCTGCATCAAAGACAGAAATGAAAAGTTCATGTTTTCAGCACATGATCTGGGAGTGCGTGTTCTGGGATATTATAGTTGGTATCAATGGATGGTTTAGATGTAGATTATCATGTTTTCATGTGAGGTTAACCTAAGAGTTATGGAAACTATTATAGGTCTATAATATTATGTATGATCACATGTAGAAGTTATTATACACCACATTGAGGTTTTAAGTGATGATATTTTATAGTTATTAATGTAATTTTTGGAAATGTTTTACAGGGTTGGTGTATTTGTAACTTCTAGTATCAATATGATGTTTTTAGGGAGGTATTTTTTTTATGTTTAAATAAAAAATGAAAAACCTCAAGGCTTGGTGACAACTCATCACATCCTAAAGGGCCAATGTGTTGGATCCCTTGACCGAAGGATGATAAGGGTTTCACACCTACCACAGACCTATGTGATGTCTTAATTAGTATGATATTTTTACATGTCAATATTAATTTTATTTCTAAAACACATGGGATTTTTATTTAAGTAGTAACTATTTGTTTATCTTATAAGAATATATTATCAAATCCTTATAATTATTTGGCTTCGGAGTTATAAATAAAATGTATGATTAATTTTATGTATAGTTATTTATGGAAAAAGTTATTTTTTTTTTGAAATTTTGATATTACTATTCAAAATTGAAAATTAGTGTACAATATGAAGGAATATTTATTTTGGGAATTATCTTATGATGTTCTACCTATTTTCATTTTGGTTAATGTTTAAAGACATGATGCATATCTTTTTATGATTTTATTGATAATATGGCCCTTTAAAGGTCCATTTTAGTGCATCATAAATTAAAAATTTATCCTGAACACACATCATTTTGATAAAAATATGATGTTAGAGTGGAAACCAATTAAAGGATAAAATTATACATATAAAGTTAGTATGTCTTTATATTCTATTATTCTAGACTGGAAGAGAAATTCATTAACTATATGAAATGTATTTTAAAACAAAAATGTTATCCAAGTACCTTTATTTGTTATAAACTGGTGGTATTTTAAACCATCATAAATTTATGGGTTTTAGGCCCTTAAAAATACATTTATCACTCAATTAATTGTGATAAATTATGACAATCACTCTCTACAGTTATTTATGATTTTCCACCATTTCCTCATATTTTATCCTATTTGGAAACCTAGTTATGTGTTATTCCATTTGACCTTTATACATACCTAACTTTTTTGTTAAGATGATGTTTTAGCAACCATTTTAATGACGTGTGTTTACAACAAATGTATTTTCAAATGTCCAACCATTGATTACTGAGACAATGTTAAAATTTTGAGGATGCCATTTATTAAGGGGGGATGTAACACCCTGATCTTAGAAAAGAAGGAAATTATATATGATAGAATAAAGGTTATACAATATTGGGTTTATCATTAAATATATGAGACACTCAATTTTTATTGTAGTTCAAACAACCCTGATATTTTTATGTTCGATAGCGTATTCATCACAAAAATCCAAACATAAACAACCCATGATATATATTACCATTATAACCTAGCCATTAGAGTGGATGGTATGAAAAAAACAATTGAATTATGGAAATATTTTTAAAATATGTATACATAATTAAATCATTGGTTACTAATTAATTATAAGTGAAAATAAAACCCTTTTGAAAATAAAACGAAATATTTTCCGGGAAAAATATTTAAATGCGTACAAGTCTGTTTGAAACCAATAAAATAATAAAATCACTAATATTTAATTATATTAAAGAAATTTATTTTAAATATATTCAATATTATATTTAAAAGTAATTCTATGTACTTTCTAGACAATAGATAAAAATAAAATAAATTTTATTCTTAAAACCATAATAAAAAAAACAGTTTTTTCGCCTTTTTATGGAGCACTTATGTAAAAAATATTTTTTATATTTTTATTTTTTTTGGAATAAAAATAAATTTCAGACAATGTTATACCAAAATTATCTTATAGTTAACTGTTTTTGTATTTTTTTGAAAACATTCAATTCATGAGGTATAGTTAAAAATAATTAATTTTAATAAAACACCATATTTTCAACTAAATTATTTATAATAATTATTTATAGTATGACATGGTTTTAAAGTCAAAAAAAATAAATCATTCAACTATTAAAATAATATAGGCCATTTGAAAAAATTTCATACTCTTTTTTTATTTAAAACCACTTTGAACTTTTGAAAAATTTCACTGTAAAAACCAGATTTCTCATCATGTTTGTGTGTTTATTTTTATAATAGATTCTTCCACTTATATTAATTAAATTTTGAAAAATGTATTAAATATTTTAAATATTAATAATGTACACTATATAATAATATAAACTCAATTTTTTTACCAAATATATTTGAGAATTTAATTAAAATTAATTATAGTGATCAAGGATAAAACAAGTTTTTTTGTGGTTAAATATAGAATATATGTTGTCAAAAAGATCTAAAACTTGTAAAACATGAATTTTATAGAAACAATTAGAACCTTATTACATTATTATCTAAATATACTAGTTTTTGAGAATTTCTTCCATCTATGTGACTGCTATAATAATTTAGTAAAATGAAAAGACAAAAAATGTTCCTTTTCATCCATTTAATTTATACGAAGCCTTGGGGATAGGGAAAATATACACAGGTTCATTTGTAATTTTTTTTAAATATAAAATATTTTTTTATAATAATAATTTATCATCAATGTTTAGATAAGTTATAATTACCATAAATTTTTAATAACCACCAACGCATGGATTATATAGCTAATAATAAAATAAAATTAATGATACTAAAAAATAGGAAAATTGAGGTATATTGAATGTTTTATTATCTTAAATTAAATTTTTAGATGAATATATCTTGATACATATATTTTAATTTAATATATATTAATTCCATTTACAGCTTCATTTTTATTAAATTCAAATAAAATAAATAATTTTAAAATCGATATAAATGTAATATTTTAATAAATGTTATTTTGTTAAATGATTTAAAATTAATAAAAATTGTATATTCTGGAGAGTGAGTTTTAAACAAATGTCAAATATAGTCAATTTATGGACCAATTTATCTTTTATAATGAACATATTTACCATAAAATAGTTAATATACCGTTGGGAGGATTAAGGTTAAAGTAAGGTTTTTGCATGTTACATACACTTTTGTTAAATATAATTTCTTACACAGAAGTTATTTTCATTTTATAATATATATATATAAAATATTTATAATTATTGGGCCTAAATTTTAATATTATTATCATTTTTATTTTGTCTTAATGGATGAATTAAATAAGTTAGAAAAATATGTACCTTAATGAAAAACCAAAATGAAAAAACAAAGAAACTTAAAAATTGAGGCACAAAATGCTTAAAAAGGTAATTTATTTTTGTTTTACCAGTTTTTATAAACCATATAATAATTACCCTAAATTAGTATTCAAATTTTGAGGCCCATAAAATGTGGGAGGCCTCCCAATAGTAAATAATTTTGAGTATTTATAAGAATTCCACTCCTCAACTATAAAAAGCCACTCGCTCTCCAACTTCTTCACACCTCTAAAGCATGTTTCAAAATTAAAACCCTTATAAAATAACATCTAAACATAACCCCATCATAATATAATACTTATATTATGTAAATAAAAAATAATTTCAAGGTTTTAGTGAAACAATAAGGAGGTTAATGGAAGAAGGGGTAATGTTCTTCTAAAGGAATTTTAAATTTCTTTCCTTCTCCACCTCCTTTAACAATTATTATACTATGGAAAGATAATAAGATCTTTATAAATAATATAATAATATATTGCTATATTATGGTTAATACCTACACCGAAACACAATTCTATAAAATGGGGTTTGAAATCATCGTTCATGAGTATGGTGGACACAACCACACGAATCAATGTTGTTCATTTTTCTATTAAAAACTCTCATAGTTGGGAATACTGATGGATATATTATTTATATATTATATTTATGACATTTAAAAAATAATTCTACCTATTTTTATAGTTCTATCATATTAATCCTATTTATATTCCATTCCATAATGTATAATATATTATAGGTTGTGTCTACGGTGGATTACCGTCAAATAAAGCTGTGTGAAGCGTTTTTCACTAACATGTTACATGGAAGGTAATATGGGTAAATATAATAAATAAATAAATACATATGATTTAAATTAGATTTTTAAGATATTAATGAAATTATTATCTTTCTTAAAATATAATATATCATTTTCTTCTATCCATTTCGCACACTGAAATAGTGATAACGTCATTCCGGGATGTGTGGACTACTACCTCCTTAAAGCGATGTGATTTATTTTAAATAAAAATAAAGATATATATAAGTATATATAATTAAATATAATGGTATTTATAATATAATTATATTTTTTTAATTATAAAATATTATTTACCTTTATTCCATAATGATCATTGAATAATGAAAATGTTAATTATGTGTACGTATGACCTACCATCTCCATGATCACATGGTTGGTTAATTTTTCATTACCATTTATAATGATTGTTTTTAAAATTATAATTATTGTTTAAATATGGTAATTATTTCCTAATTATTATTATTTATATGTTTAAATAATAAAATTTTGTACCATAGTCAGATGGTAAGGCCCCAACCTTAAACAATACAGAATCTTGCTTAAGTTAATAATTCACATTGAGGATCTTTTAAGGATTATAGCTTTAGATAATTTGGTCATAAATTATATATAACAACCTAAATATTAAAATTAGACACTTCTAATCACTTTATATTTTTTTTCATGAAACAAAAACTCTTTAAAAAGAGACATGTTTAGTTCCATGATTTAAACCACATGACTTTTCCTTGATCCCATACTTGACTATATTAATCTTTAAGTCCCATGAAAAAATTTCAAAACATGTGATGAGAATAAAAATATTAGTAATGGATACATAGAGAAGGAAAACTATTAGTTTTTCTAAACAATAATTAATCCATGAATACTTTATCATAAAGTAATACCTTTTAACATTAAGAAGTAGAAAAAATACTTCATAGAATATAAGTTCATTGTATACATTTTTTTATAACAAAAAGATTACCATAATGAAAATATAAAGAAACATATAAAATATAAAGTTAACATGGGATATAAGAATTCTAAAATTGAATAACAATACAGTCTTCTTCCACACATATCACTAAATTGAATAGCCATACGACCTGTATCCATACACAATGCATTACAAGTCATATCACAACAACCCGTCCATGGTTTATAATGGAACAAACCATAATTTGGTTTATCACATAACCACCTTTCAAATTTTCAAGTACCATAAATAATAACAACACCTAAAATAAGAATAAAGGGAAAATAACATTTCCACATGCAGTAACAAGATATCATTTCAAGATATTGATATAATCAATTCATTTAAAACATTCAGAAAGAAGAGTTTTGAATCTAAGTTTCCCATAAAAATTTTAAATTTTTTAAAGGAATTTACACTCTAAGACACTCATGTCCATATAAATAAATCCTTAAAACCCATTAAGAAAACATGGACCTAAAAAAGAAGCTTTTAGAAGAATAAATATTTAAAACACTGAGAACAATTTTTAATTAGAGATTCCCATACAACATAAGAAACAATTAAACAATACATTAAATATCACTATAATATAGTATTTATTGATATAACATATTAAAATGTTGTATATACATCCCAAATAATAATAAAAGTGCACAATATGAAGATATTCTTCAATGAAAGTTGTTTGATACGAAATTCTTTACCTTGTGTCCGACTTGTCTTGTTCATTATTTATCTCCATGAATAATAAACATAAGATAAATTATACTTTATTAAGAATAAATTTCAAGTTTATTATTACTTCTATATCACTTATTACCTTGCTATAATAATCATATAATTATTTAAGTTCATATCGGTCATTTTGTCGATGTTCGGTACATGAGTAAAAAATGGACTTGTTATAATTACAAATTGTCCATGTGTTCAAAAGTCCATTATCTCCAGAATGATATTCATGATTTAGATATCATATATACAATATATATCCAGTATATATGTATTAATAATAGTCCATAACATTTTGAGATAATAATTGAAATGCACCATTTATGGAGAAGGTAATCCGTACGTACGAATAAACACCACATTCATTTCTATTTCAGATTTAAAGGAATGAAAAAATAATTATAAATTGGTATATTATAATTACAGTATAAAATATTTTTTATATATGTTACACAATTTCTTTAATTCCATCATTTATACATTCCATGTATATAATGAATGAGTCATATCACTTTTCGGGGGCGGTAGTCCAGACTTCCTCAAATGAAATTATCGTATTTATAAAACATTTAAAGAATAAAGTTATGATCTAAATGATAATTATAGAAGAATATATATAAATAAAATATCATTAATGTCATATATAATTATATTTCCATCATTATGGACACTATAAGAGGTGGTAGGAGAATATTGAACAATAATCGTTTAATGAGGCAGTAGTTCACCGTCCACAGAAACAATATGTTCTACACCCATTAGACGGAGGTGTGTGTAAGTGTAGTTTAAATACATCTCATAAAAGTAACCTATTATAATGATGATACTATTTTATTTATTTATAAAAATAATAGGAAGAGCATAAAGAGTTTATAAGGAAAATAATGAAAGGAACTTGAGAGAAGACGTTACCTCAAATTGGGTAACTTCTTTTGATTTGAGCCAAATGGATTTGTTGAATTTACTTCTATCTAAGAGAAGGATTCTAGGAGGAAGGGAGGAATGTTAGTAGCTTATTATAGCTGAGTTTTTATTATCTAAGTTGCTTGATAGGTTTTAGTATTGGGTTATAGGTGGTGTCCTTTTATAAGAGGGAGGAGGGGCACTTTAGGAATGTATTGAAATATTTTTTTTATTAATTTATTTTCAAATTCTAATAGCACAGAAGTGATATATTTGTAATATCAGATAAGGTTGGGTCAAAATACTATTATAAAATGGGGTTTAGACAAGTTTAGGTCATAAAATTAATGTATTCTTTTAGAAATAACAATTAGTTAACTAATTTAACTTTCACCATGTTTTCTTGTATTTCCATTCTAGATAGTTAATATTGTTTCTATAAAATGACAATAGAAACTCGAGTTGTTCATTAATGACATGTTAAATATTATAAAAGTTTTTTTCTTAGTCTTATATTTTTAGTATTTTTATATAATTTAATAAAATAATATTGGGTTTAAAAACTCATTTATGTAAATTTTTATACTATTCATATCACCACATTTTAAAAATCCATTAAAACCTGATTAATTAGAAAAAACATCATTAATTAAAAGATAAAAAGTCACAACCAACCCAAAAATTCGTGGATGAAATAAAAAGTTTGGAAAGAAATTTATTTTAATATTTATATTCTCATTTATTTAAATCATTCACTAAAAATGAAATCACTACAACATCATTGTGTCATAAATAATTTTTTTTATTTGATGTGTAAAATTTATAAATAAAATACCATGATATAGGAAACAGTTTTATATTACGAATAAATATTTATATTCTAATATATCAGTCATATAACAACATATAAAAAAATGTCTTAGTAAAATATATATTTTTAGGTTTTATTTTCCTTATCTTTAAATTAAATGTAATAAAATGTCATTTTCACACACAAGTTGCTCTATTGGGTCCTAAAATCAACCCAAGGATGACCATGGTCAGATATAAATCATCCAATAGGATTAAAACACAATTTAGGGTAATTTAATATTATTATATTATTATTATATTATTATTATAATATTATATTTTACCCTTATTTCCCAGATTTACCTTTTAACCATGATAAATAAAATATTTACTAAAGTCACTAGTCAAAATATCTAAAAATAAAAGGTACCTATTTAATAAATTTGGACATTTATATTCCAAATATGGAACCCATTTTTACAATTTAAAAACATATAAATTTCATAAATTAATTTAAAATTAATTCCCATTGTCCAAACCAAGAAGCGTGTTTTTAAGAATGAAAAACAATCAAAAGATTGACATGTGTTTATGTCCAATTTCAAAGTGAAATTACATATAATGACCAAAACTAGATTAAATGATTAAAATATAATACAATTAAAATTTTAAACCAATTAATAGTATAATCAAACTATATAAATAAATTATATGAGAAGACAATTTTGAATGAAAATACAATATTTTCTCAGTACTCATTAAAAATGATATTTATTAAAAAAATACCAAACTTTCAGCCAAAGTAAATTTTGATGTTCCAATTCTAAAGAATAATTTCATTTTTTCAAATAAAACATATAAATGTGACAAAAACAAAATTTAAATAGGGTTCTCCACTAAAAGGCGGTAAAACGACCTTTTAAAGAATATTAGAGTATTTCATGCTTAAAATCTGATTCATTCTTATTTTAAGCTGCTAAAATTTATAGGATAAATGTAATGATATTTAACAAACATGTGTAATCATATTTTTTTAGTTCTATTCATTCCCTTCAATACAATGGATATTCGTTTTCTAATATTTAAAATAACAATATTATTATATTATTTTTCGGTATATCTCCAAGTTGTGTGGAACCTATGATTTTAGAGAAACCCCTTATTGCGTGTTGAGTATGATATTGGACAAAGTATCACCTTTAATTAATATTGTATTCATGAGTATTAATAGAAATTAAAAAGTATTATTATATAAATACTTGGGTCATTACATCCTTCCCCGTTTTGGAAATTACGTCCTCACAATTTTAAAAGTGGGCTTAGAATCCTTATAGAAAGTCTCACATTGGAAAATGAGTTAATAAAACTATAAATTTAAGAGAAAGAAAGATAATTACAAAGGTCACCCAAAATAAAACATATTAGGATTCCATGTAGGAAAACATGTATATGGAAGAAAAAACCATCATGTTATGATGGAGAGTGATAGAAAACATGACCAATAGAAAGTTAACCACCAAAAAACCACAAACATGTGATTGCTGAAACGGTCATTGATTTCATAGTAGGAAAAGTAAATGAACAAAGTTTTTGTTTTAATATACTTTTCATAAATTTGAGGAATTTCTTTTGGAGATTGACTAAGAACATAAGTTAATAGACTTACTGGTCATGTAGACTTTCATAATTTACTAAATTTCTAACACATAGTCATCTTTTCTCCAAATGATAATTATTCAAGATGACTTGGTCACATAAAAAGCACTATAATCAACTTCTAACGAATCACATAATCCACAAATTATAAACTATATATTTTCTTTGTCTTTAGAAATTATCTAAAACCAAAATTCTTAGTACGAGATCAGATAATCCCTGAAAGGATAATACTTAATAAAAATAAATACTACTATAAATCTATAAAATTCAACAAATATTACCCAAAGATCAACAAAGACCATTCAATACACAATTTCCCTTAAAATTATTCTATATAATACAAACTAATATTGAAACCTGAAACTCAGAAGAATTTAATCACATAGTCTTCTACAATAAATCTTAATATTTATCTCCAAATAACATCGACTACTCATAAAGTGTCATACTGAAGTATAATTAACCTAATCACATATTCTTTATGATTGGTTAATAATTTCCATAAATACCCCAAATCACTATATATACACAATAAAAACATAGATTATTCCAAAATAAAATTTCAACCATTAATCAACAAATAAAATCCCAAAGTATTATATTTTCCGTAGGCATATAGTGTTCCCAAAAGTCATAACATCTTCCAAAATAACCTTTATCACTTAATCACCAAATCATTTTACTATACTAGGGATATCTTTTTCATAAAACATAATTTCCCAAAATCTACTTATTTTGTATCCATAAAATCATTTAACTAAAAATAATTAGTCATACTAACCAAGGACTTCACGTAGTCCAGTGGTAGGCGATAAATCCTAATAGCACTTTGGTTCAGGGTTCTATTCCCCTAGCTTTGTCCGAAGTGATGGGTGGTCACACGGTCTGCGTGTTTCCCTTTTTCCAAAACCTTATAATTCTAATAACATGAAAAAATGTGATAAAATCCATAAAAATATACATAACATGTTTTAACCTCAAAGGATATTTCATACCTCACATTTTTCATCCCAAAACACAATAACCCATAATTTCATCAAAAAAAAAGATCACATGAACCCCTAAGGTTATCCATTATGTCCATAAAAGAAAATATAATTCTTCCTTAAATTAATTTTTAACATATCACAATTCAGGGTTACACATACTAGAAATATTATTCAAAAGTAATCCTATCATTAATACATTAAAACATATCATTATCCATAGATCAAACATAACTCTTCAATTCCTAGACATCTTAATCATCAAACATTGTCCACAATCTTTTAACCATGTTTTCCCCTCTTATTATTTTATAATTATTTACTAAAAACAAAATCATGAATTTTCTCTTTAGATTTCAGAAATGTCAAAACATGAGCTAAGAAATAATCCACACATTTCCTAGGTTATTTTCAGTTTCATCATCCTCTAATTGGAAAGGCTTTAGGAATTGGTAAAAATATATTTGTATGATCCTGCTGATCCCATACCCAAACCTTATTCATAGGACATCTATTTGTATAATGAACATTCACAACACATTGAAAACATTAAATTGATCCTTCATAATGAACTTATTTCCCTTTCCTGGAGTAAACTGGATGATTCATTTTTTCATAGATGATTATTGTTTTATAACCGTCATTACGACATCTGAAACGTCTTATCATCCTTTTGAAGAATTTTCATTGGTGTTTATTTCCACATCATTGACACATAGGTTTTTGAGTATACTTACCTTTATTATTATTATTACCTGAACTTACATTGGGATTATTTTATCGCATATATAATGCCTTAGAAAAATCAACAAGTTTCAAGTGGTCAATCATGATTCCATATAGTTGGTTGAGAATAACCAAAATAGTTCTCAATTCAAATCCCATTTCATTTGGTTGCTCATTCAGAAAACCACCAAAATTTCCTTAACATCCATTGTTAATATGGTGAATGCTAGATCGAACCATTTATTAAAACAAAAAAGGTCAGTGTGAGTATATCAGTAAAATCATCATATAATATCTTCTAAGGATGGTAAACACTGAGATATACTTACTCATGTTATCTTAAACTCATTCAGTTATATAAAATAACTATTTCACTATATATTATGATTTAAGTTATGGTTATGTCAATTATTCTTAAATAAAACCCTAACTTATAATTTTTTATAAACTAACCTCTAATACCAACTGTAAGGCCTCGACCTTAAACATTACCTAATCTTGAATTAAGTTAATAATTAACTTTGAGGAGCTTTTTATGTTTAGAGATTGAGAGAATTAGTTCATAACTTATATATAACAACTTGAATATTACAAGTAGAAACTTCTACTCACTATCACTTTTTTCATAAAACAAAAACTCTTTAAAAAGAGACAAGTTTAGTTATATGATTTAAACAACATGACTTTTCTTTGATCCCATCGTTGACCATATTCATCTTTAAATATTTGAAAAACATTTAAAAACATGGGATGAGAATAAAAATATCACTAAAGGATTCATAAAGAGAAAAACTATTAGGTTTTCAAAACAACAAGTAAACCATTAATACCTTATCATAAGGTAATACCTTTCACCTTTAAGAAGTAGAGAAAACACTTCACTGAAAATAACTTCGTTGATTACCCTTTATTGTAACTGAGTGATTACCATAAAGACCGTTGAAAGTAACATATAACATATAAATGTAACTTGGTACATAAAAATTCAAAAATGGAATAACCATATAGTAGACTTCCACACATATCACTAAATGAAATAGCCATATAGTATAATTCCATACCCAATCCATTGAAGGTCATAAGGTTACCACTCGTCCATGGTTTGTCTCGAAACCACACATCATTTGGTTTATCATGTAACCTTCCATCAATGGTTTATCTTGTAACCAACCATCAATTTTCCAAGTACCATAAATAATTATATCAAATAAAACAATAATAAAGGAATAATAACATTTCCACATTGTAGTCACAACATATCATTTCATGATATTGATATAATCGATTCATTTAAATCATTCCAAAAGAATAATTTTTAATATAAGTGTCCCATTCAATTTTAAAACTTTTGAAATAAATTTACACTTTAATACACTCATGTCTATATGAAAAAAATATTCAAAACCCATTTTGAAAACATGGACATGAAATAGACAGTTTTATAAGAATAAATATTTAAAACACTAAGAAAAATATTTTAGATAAATATTCCCATACCACATAAGAAACAATTAAAAAAATTCATTAACATGATAATATAGTAATGCATGATATAATATGTCAACAGGTCAAATGTACACCCCAAATAATAATAAAGCTGCTCAATATCAAGATATGCCACAATGAAATGAGATTGAGACAAAATCCCTTACCTTGTGTCTGACTAGTCTTGTTCATTATTTATCTCCAGGAATAATATCCATAAGTTAATATAAAAATTATTTAAAAACATTTTAAACTTCATTATTCCTTTATATCACTTATTACCTTTCTATAACATTCATATAATTATTCAAGTTTATATCGGCCAGTTTGTCAATGTTTGGTACATGGGTCAAAAATGAATTTGTTTTAATTACAAATTGTCCATGCAGTCAAAAGTACATTATCATTAGAAAAATATTTATGATTTAGATATAATATAATACATATATATCCATTATATATGTACTTATAATAGTCCATAACATTTGGAGATAAGAAATGAAATGCACCGTTCATGGATACAGTAAGTCGTACGTACTCATGATTGCTACTTTCATTTCTATTTCACATTTAATGGAATGAAAAAATAATGATACATTGGTATATTATAATTCCATGAAAATATCATTTTTTATATAGGTTACACAATTTATTTAATTCCATTATTTATACATTCTATGTATATCATGGACAAGTGATATCACTTTGAGGGGGCGGTAGTCCGTACTTCCTCTAATGAAATTATAATATTTATACAACATGAAAAGCATAAAGTTATGATCTAAATGAAAATTAATGTATAATAGAGATAGAAAAATATCATAAATATCATAAATAAATTTATTTCGATAAAAATGACCACCATAATAGGTGTTAGGAGACGATTGAAGAATCATCATTTCGTGAGGCAGTAGTTCACCATCCACAGAAATAGTATGTTCTGTACCCATTTGATAGAGGTGTTAATAAGTGTTTTTAGAATAATTATCATAAAAACAACCTATAATATTGAGGATACTGGTTTTTTTATGTAAAAATAATAATAAGATCATAGGGAGTGGATATGGAAAATAATGGAAAGGAACTTGAAAGAAGATGTTACCTTAAATCAGGTAACTTCTTTTGATTTGATCAAATGGGATTTCTTGAATTGACTTCATTCCTAAGATAAGGCTTATAATAGGAAGGGAGGAATGTTATTAGATTATTTTATTAGTGTTTTTATTAGTGAAGAGGCTTGAGAGGTGTGAGTAATTGGTTAGAGGTGGTTTCCTTTTATAAGAGGGAGGAGTGGCACTTTTGGAATGCCTTGAAATACTTTTTTTATTATTAATTGATTTTAGAATTATAATTACAAAAAAGTGAAATATTTCAAATATAATATGAGTATGGGCATAAATAATCTTAGAAAAAGGGGTTTAGAAAATTTTAGGTTGTAAAATTAACAATATCATTTAGCTTTAACCCTTAGTTAACTAATTTAACTTTTTCTATGTTTTCTGGTATATTCCTACTTTATAGTTAATATAATTAATATAAAATTCCAATCGAACCTCAAGTAGTTAATTAATGACATTTTAAAAAATACATTATTCATTTGGCAGAATATTATATTTTTAGGACTATATATCATTTAAAATAATAACATTTTTTAAAAACTCATTTATGTCAATTTTCGTAATATTCATATGATGGATTTTTAAAAATCCATTTCAACTTGATTATTTCAATAAAAAAACATCATTAATTAAAATATAAAAAGTATCAATAAACATCAAAATTAATTGATGGCATACAATGGTTCAAAACTAATTTATTATAATATTTATAATCTAATTTATTTATATCATTCATTAATAAGGTAATAACTACATCATCATTGTGTCATAAATAAATTTATTTATTTGACGTATAAATATTATAAATAAAATAACATGATGTTGGAAAAATTATTATATTTCTAGTGAATTTTTATAGTCAAATAAATCACTTATATAACCCAATATAAAAAAATGTTATAGGAAAGGATATATGTTTAGGTTATATTTTCCTTAACATTAAATTAAAAGCAATTAAATTCCATTTTCACAAATAAGTGGCCCTAGGTGGTCCTAAAATCAACCCAAGGATTCCCATGGTAGGATATATCTCCTAAAATAGTATTAGGATATGTGTTAGGTTAATTTAATGTCATTATAATATTATTTTTTACCCTTATTTTCCATATTTACCATTTAAACATGGTAAATAAAATATTTACTGAAGTTACTATTCATAATGTCTAAAAATAAAAGTAACCTATTTAAAAAATTGAGAACTCATGATTCCATATATGGAATCCATATTTCAGAATTAAAAACACAAAAATTTAAGAAATTAATTTAAAATTAATTCCTATTGTCAAAACCAAAATGCTTTTTTTAATAAGTAAAAAGTACTAAAAGATTGACTTGTGTTTATGTCCAATATCAAAGTGAAATTACATCTAACGACCAACATTAGATTAAATTATAAAAATAAAATCCAATTAAACTTTAAAATGTATTTAAATTATAATCTAACTATATAAATAAATTAGATGAAAAGGTCGTTTTGAATTAAAATACGGTATTTTTCACTATTCATTAAAAATTAAACTTTATCCGAAAAATACCAAAAATTCATCCAATTTAAATTTTGATGTTACAATTATAAATCTGATTTATTTTTGTCAAATATAATATATAAAAGTTAAAATAACTAGATTTAAAAAGGGTTCGCCATCAAAAGGCAGTAAAATAACCTTTTAAAAAATATTAGAGTTTTTCATGCTTAAAATCAAATTCATTCTAATTTTAAACCTCAAAAAATTATTGGATAAATGTGAAGAAATTTAAAAAACATGGGTAATAAAATTTTAGTTAGTTATTTTCATTCCCTACAATAAAATAACTTTATATTAACTACCTTTTAAAATAATAATATTATTAAAATATTTTTTAGTATATCTTCAAGTTGTGTGCAACGTAAGATTTTGGAGAAACCCCCTGTTGCGTGTTGAGTAAGATATCATAAAAATACTCAACTTTAATTAATATTGTATTAATAAGTATTAATTGAAATTAAAAAAATACTATTCTCTAAATACCTGGGTCGTTACACAGACAACCTATGTAGTTTTTGACACACAAACCGAATATGGTCAAAACATCCAACATAAAACTTATTGACTTAGTAATTATATTTAAAAGATTTATAAGTGAAATAAAATTAATAATAAACTTGTAACAGTTTTTCAAGAATGTTATATATTTAACATAATTTATTATAAAGGATGATAATGAACAAGCGTGACAAATCAGAATCAATGTAAGGGTTTTTCTCGTCTCACTTTTACATCATTGGGATATATTTCATAATCACCACATATTTCTATTACGTGATGTATATAATTTCCCTGAATTAATTTTTTTATTATTATCCTTAAATTTATACATATTTAATTTATCATTTTAGAATATATAATTTATTGGGTTTACAGTTTTAAAGCTACCAAAGCGGTAAGATATTTTTGTTTCAATTTTCATTATTTATGATGTTTATCATTTTACACACCTATATTGTTTTAGGAGGTGTATATAATTCCCATTTGAGATTTTATATATTAAATATACTTATTTTCATGATATTTCATGTTTTATTTAATGATATTCCTTTATGGGGGTTGTGAATCAAAGTTACCAATGTGGTAAGATTATTTTGTTATAATCTAATCATTTATCGGGATTGTGTATGATTATGTATATATTGTTTAAATCTAATAATTATCATGAATTATCTTATCCATTGGTTATTTAATACATTTTTAAGTAATTTATCCATTTCTTAACTATTTGGTACCTTAAATATTTGACAAAGGGTTTTTATGAAAATCCAAATTCATTTCTCTCTACGGTTTGAAATATGTGTTCCTTGAAAATCATGTTTTATAAATATGTTTTAAATTTTTTTCAAAGATGAAAGGGTATTTTAATAACTAAATTTCTTAAATTATATTTAAAATATTTCTTTATAAGCTTTTGATATTATTTTCCAAGAAAATTATTTCATAAAAAGTACTGTATTATAAAAAGTTAATTTAAATTCAAAAAGGTTATTTTCTTAAAAATTATTTTAATGATATTTTAAAGGTATTTACATTCATCAATAGAAAAAAATATTTTTGTCAGTTATGATGATATGGGTATATTTTTTTAATAACTCTGTGATCATTCCTTCTCAATATGGATTAAGACAACTTTAAATTGATTGACATGAAACCTATTTCTTTTCCACATTATGGTATGTTATAAAAGAAAAATTAATGTTACTATGAGTTTTATGTTTAAATATCAATATATTTTATTCATATGGTGGTTCTTTTACATTATAAATTTTGGTCATGCCTAGATAGCATATGGTTTTCTCGTTATAACTTATATGATGTGTTATACTAGACAGTGGTCTGATGCATTGGGTAATGATTATGTTCTCCAGAGAATTATATTATAAGTTGTCCATATGGTTATACCAATTTGTAACGTATCTAAGTATTTTCTATAAGGGTCCTATAATGGTTATATGATATGATGTTTAAAGATACCAATATGTTTTCTCAATGATTGATATGCATTTATGATGTTTCATTTCCTCAATATTGATATCACATGGAACATGAATATTTATTCCTATGAATTTTTCCATTGTTAATTCCTTATACCTTGTTTTCATGTTTGATGATATAGAATTTTATGGGTATGAATACTCATATGTTATACTGATGCACTTTGATTATATAATCATAACCTTATAAAATTTTTATGATCATTGATGACATTGATTTATAATGCTTATGTTTACCCTTAAACGAAATTTTGAGATCACCCTTAATATGTTTTATTTTCCCCAGGTTTTAAAGAAATTGTTTGAATGAATTATGCCCAAATATATTTTATTTGTATGAAGATTATTTCTTAATGAGAAAAAAATCTAGGTAAATTAAGTTAAATATTCAATTAAATTCGGGTTAATTGGTTATGCATGAGTTTTTCCATATTCTGTAAAACTCTAAACCTAAAAGGTAATATAGGATAAAAATGATCAAATTTTTCCTTTTTATGTTGTAATTTATAGAAGGAAAAAATGGGTCACCCTTATTTATACTGAATATAAAAATGTAAATTTCAGGTTTTCAATACAGGATCCAAGATTTCAGGTTCTAGGTCGTTATAAAAGGGATGTCCTCAAACAATAGGATCGTACTATTTGAAGCCAATTTATCAGAGCTTGCAAGGGAGATAGAATTAATGGGATATTTCCTTATTCAAGAAAAATATGATATTCCACCACTAAAAATCAATAGAAAAAATTTACATGAGGGGTTCAATCTTATAAAAATCATTCACACAACCTTGGTCAGTAAACCACCAAAAGAAAGTTTCACCACCACATACACAACCATTTGGACGCATGTTTTTGTAATAAGGGATTATGTATTTATACCCTAGTTGTATTTTTTTATATTATATTTCTTAAAAATATTAATATATATTTCAGCTATTAATTATCACTATATATATATGATTAAATAATTAGTTGGATAAAAATTAGATTTTTAGTTAATTAAAATAATTTTTTTTTGGAAAAAGATAGTTTCATTTCAGAAAATTGAAATCTAGAATTTTTTTAAAATAATTTTATGAATTATTCCTAATAAATAATATTTATCTAAATATAAATGATATTGTAATTTAATAAGTCCCAATATAAAATTTTAAGGGCTATAAAGTTGTTGGTTCTGTCAAAATTATTATTTTCCAGTAAATAAGATTTTTTTTCTAAAATTATAAATTATAAATTTTAGATTTTTCATAAAATTATTATTAAATTTTAAATCATCCCATTAAAATTATCTTATTCTCAGTTTATCAAAAGTTTCTTAGATAGTCTAATTTTTGTGTACAAATTAAATTTGTTAGAGATACACAATATGTATTATGACATCATAATAGCCCAAAAGTGATTTAATAAATACAATAAATAAAATCCATGAAAAAAATTTATTATTAATTAAAAATAAGTTTTTGCGAATTTATTTTATTAATTTTAATAATCACTAATTAATCTTGTAAAACCTATTTTTTATTTTACATATTTGAAATTAATTCTTTATCAATGTGACTCACTTTAACATCATTAGTGGTTTAATTTTAATGAGTATTTTTATTATCCTAATAAAATATTGAAATCCTATACTATTTTGAATAATACATGTTTGAAAAAACAGGGGAAGGTATGTGGTTTAGAATGTTTTATTAAATTGAGTCCATAACCAACATTTAAAAATTAATAAAAAATTTCCATTTTTTGATATAAATACCCACCCATCATCTAAATAATTTTTACTATAAAAAACATTTATTACGAATTTACTCTCCCTGTACCACTCTAAAGCCCACTCAATGTATTTCCAAGAAGTTATTAAGATCCTACCAAGATTTTATATGTTCCTTGTCAAGGTAATGGATTCTATTATCTTCTATTTATTTAAGTAACACTCAGAAATAAAATATTATTATTTGAGTACATTATTTTCACTATGCCTTTTTATTTTCAATATTTATTGTTTTAATGTGTTATTAAAAATACATTTAATGTCTTTATGATTCAAAAGTAATGAGATACCACATGTCACTCTCATTAAATCTTTTTATGTACCTTTTTATACAACTGTTTTGCTAAAAAAAATATCCCGGGATTTTCCAAAATATTTTTATTTGGAATACCCATAACCATTTTTACCTGATGGAATTCACCTAGAAGTACCCTTCCATAATTTATTTTTTAATTATATGTATATAAAACAAAACTATTAATTATGGTATTAAAATTGATGAAATACATTGTTTTTTTGTTTGATAATTGTGGCGCCCAAATACAAGTAAATAATATGAATGTGATGGGTGGTCCCAAAATTTTTTATCGCTCAAATGAAATGGGTAATTATTCTATCTTATTAGATATCATGTATAGTTAATGATAGGTTATTATAAGCATAATTTTTAATGATTTATAGGTGTTTTTCCTTAACTTAGTTCTATTATTCCATGTTTTATGGTGTTTCCACATTCATATGAATCATTATAGATATGATCCTATATCATTTTTCGATGTTCATTTTTAATATTCTAACATTATATGTCGACTTGAAATGTATATTAACTAAAAATTCTTACTTTAATCATGTTATGCTTTAATTATTATCTTATAGGGCTTTATAGCTCTCCCTTTTCTAATGTACATCCAAAGGTTATCCCATATATTTTTAAAGGATAAATGGAATTATAAGGGAATGTAATGGAGTTTTAATTATTTTTTTATATCCCAATTTAATGGTATTGTGATATGTATCTAATTAACCACATACACTAGGCATTTACATCCTTTATTTTTGTATTATATGTGTCTTTATATAATATATCATGATATAAAGCGCATAAAAATACGATCTTCCATATTTCATAATTCTAAGGCACTCCAAAGCCTCAGATAACCCCTATCATGGGTTACCCTCATACATAAATCTCACATCATACATATTACATTGCTCAACATTATCATGAGATATATATCAATGGAAATTATGATCTTTCAAATGACATATACATCCTATCTCACATAGGATACTAACTTTGGTAAACATCAATACTATCATTCACAATATGACATGAAAAAATACATTCCAAACTACCCCCTCTAGAGCCTAATATGTATATCTGGGATTACATTCCAAATAATCATCCTAATCACATGCACAAATTCTCAATTTGATTCTATAGATGATAATACCCCTTAAGAATCACAATATAAGTTGAATACTTACTAGTCCATTATATACAAGAACTAACTCCTCATGAATCACTTTCTCACCTATAATCATATAATGAAATCATCCCATGACATTCTATATCAAGTACAAAAATGTTAAGTTGTTTGGATAGGTAAAATAACAAAAAAATCTATATAGTAAGATAATATATTTGTTGTCATTGACACTTTAAATAACCTATGATTTTTTCAAAACACCCATAAGTGGTCCATTTCCCTATAATACCATGCCTATATCATCATACTTAAGTCATATAAATACATTTCAAGAGGTACCATATAATCATCATCAAGGAACTTCCCACCATAGATACACATAGAATTTCATGAGAATAATAATATATTTATTGTATAGCTGAGTAAAATTAAACCAATAAGTTATATGAGAAACCACAGTATAAGTTTTTATTAGAAATTTATAAAACTGAAGCCTCCATTGTTTATGAATTCGACCACATATAAGAACCCATATTTCTTGAGAATCTTATATTATAAATATGATGCATGAATATAATCTTGTTTGTTTTGGGAAAATATAAAAAACTATAATAAATCATAAAATTAAAACCACTAAAACTAATGTGTCACACAGAAAGTGAAATAATATATTTGCAAAATTAGAAACAATGAAGAAAAATTCATTTTCAATGGAAATTTAAGACATATTATAATGAAATGTGTTCAAGACGCACATATTTGATATCTATTACATGATCTAATACATTCTTATATCAATATTCTACCATCTCCCCATGTAATAATAAAAAAATACAAAATATGATAGACTCTGTGATATAAGTTATATAAATTCTCTAATACCACATTATAATTTCTCCACCCAAGTAAACTCTACAATACCATGATCAAGTATCCATGTGAACATATAAACACCTCCCCATATGTAATAGGCCACTGACTAGAAATGGGGGTCTAGTGTGTAACTATGTTAAAACTGTACCCCAATATAAGAGTTTGAAATGAAGTTAATGTAACCAAATAACATATATAATGATTAACATCAGAATACATGGATGTAATAAAAAACACCATGCTATAACAAATATAAATATAAGTAGTAGTGATATGTCTCAACTAGTGAACCACTAGCTTACTCACATATACAAAATGAAAAATTAAATAAAATAACACACTAACAAGGATCTTCTAACATCCATAAAAAATGTATTAATCCTTGTGAAAAACATCTATATGAGATATCAAACCTGGTAAAAATACTCATTTCCTCTTCCCAATATGTATACATGATCTGAGAGATCTTCTCGAGTAACTAAGTGTCGCAGCTTCCCAAGTAGGGTGTGAGTATAACTTAGTAGGGAACTACCAATATGGACTTATAAAAAAACAAAAAATGTTGTCTGTATAAATGTGATATACTCAGTTGAATAAGAAAAGTCATTTAGAATCATATGTTACTAACTAACATCAATCCTTAGAATCAAATGTGAAACCTATGATCTACTACGTCCTACTTTAACTAGTGTTTCCATGTCTCTGATCACATTAATCATAAGTTTCAAATAATTTTAGGACCATGGATGATTCTTAGGATATTTTAGAAGGAAATTATGTATCATCATATATATCCACCATTGGGGTCACATCCCCTACCCATAATTACCATATAATATATGGGTCACATCCCCTTCCTCATCCCAATGAACAAGCCTAATGAAATACAAACCAATATCATAATTAATTTAATGTTTTTGTCTAAGGTATTCCACACCATATCACATTGGTATCCGAGGAATATATCCAAGGGATTGGAAACTAATAGTATAATGAATCCAAGGATCATGTATAAGGTATTACTAACTACATAAAAACCAAATATAAGTAGAGATTAAATGGAATTCCCAAATGGTAGAAGAAAAAATCCAAGGAGCGTGTTCAAGTCATTAAAATCATTATTATTTCAAAATAAAATTAGCATTTCCGAGGAAATAAAAACCACATCATGTCCACAAATCAGGATAATTTATATTTAATTACAAATTGATATCAAGCATGAATGCTAGATCCAATAAGAGTGTCTCATGCATCCCATGTATCAGAATACATCTTGGTGGGAAGTGGGTTCCTCTCAACCATATCAAAGTTTATTATAAATGGTTGAGCATATTAAAAACTCATCCCACATAGCATATATTGACCTATAAAGTGAAAAAAACATCACATTCACAACTATAAAGAGGTCACATCATTGATTCAGGTTATAAGGTGACATATTTTATCCTCACTACCCATTCCCAAAAATAACATATACCCATTATAAGGTGATATATGTTATTACATAGGCACCCTATGGGTCCCATAATTCACATTATAACATATACTCCCACATGGGTTCTAAAATATGATTATTTTCTCTCAACTTAACTTCTATCACATGAAGGGTATAGAATCCCATGTTTTCATTAGTATCACCTCACAAATTCACAAGCCTCTTAAAACATGCCTCACCAGAACCCATCTTTGTATATAGAACATTCCCATCTAGCTTATTAGGTTATCTCAATATTTTCCTCTCACCTATCCAACCACAATCTACCTAGGGAATACATACCTAGTTACTATCATCTCACATGGGGAGGAACACTTGACCCATGATAATCTAAACAATCCCAAAGTAATTAAGTCATTTAATGTATGTGACATTTTACTCATGGGATAATCATTCTCAATTCATTAGCCATAAAAATCAAGGTGCATAAGGAACCTATAAATGTTTTTTTTCAATAAGTTCATTTTTGTCTCACACCTCATGGTTTTTATATAAAAAGTTATTCAATTATAATCAACTGCTAAAACACCATTTTCCAAGGAATCAAGAAAGTGTATAAGAGTCTATAATGTACCTTTTAAAATTGTTTATTTTATTGGAGGCATTTATTTTAGTTAAAATATATAATTAATTTAGAAAGATATATTCTAGAGGTGGTGATGCCACACATGTCACATGATTTATAATCCTTTCCTAATACTATATGAAAAATGTATAGATACCACATACCTCAATTTAGAGTTTTTACCTTTAATCACATCCCCACCACATTCACCCAAACCCAACCATGTTTTTATTAACCTCCCAAACACATATCTAAATACATAAATATACTTTCAAACATTTACGATCATGTATAATTAATTAAAAATTTAAAAATAACTTCCTAAATTAATGAAAATACATATACATGTATAAAATCTGATTAGGCACTACCACTTCACCAAAACCACAAAAAACGCTTTGCAAAAATCCCATGGAATACCTCTAGAGAATCCCCACTAAAAATACATTAAAAATAAAATCAAATTATGAATAAATTTACTTTAATTTATGAAAAAATACAAGATAAATTCATAGAGTGAAAAACTTCAAAAAAAATGTTTTGTGAGGACATGACGATACCGTCTTAAGATGTCATATATGAAATACATATGAATTCCCTATAATAAGCGAATGGTTCAACCATGATCGGGTGAAATCATCTCAAGAATCTTATCCAAAATAATTAAATCTAGAGTCCTAATAAGAGGGTATTCAAAGGAATGTAAATTATGATATCTCACCATAAAACAGTAAATAAATCAATCCAATACACCTAAAATCCGAGAGGAAAATTTGGAGGATGCGGTAGATACCTCCTTGGGGAAATCTGTGAGTAAGTAGGAGAGAGGAGTGGGATGTTGGTTAAAATCTTATAGGGAAAATAGGTTTTTCTAAATTAAAAAAAATTCAATAGGGGATATGGTTTGATCACATGTTTATCCTAAAAGAACATCAACTATGTATCCCTCACTATCAAAGGCCACAAATCTCTCATAATTAAGCTATATAGTTTTAGAATATTGTGCAACAATTGTGGGATTTCGTTTATAAAATCCCACATGTTTTATATGAAACCACATGGATACCATGAAAATTAGTCCTGAACATAACCAAACTATATCGGTTACCAACAAAGTTATTCTTAATCTTATGGTAACCATCCAAAAATAATAATCATTTGAAAATTATGCAACTCTATGCCCAAATCACTTGAGATTTACTTGAACACATCAAAAATCTTTAAACCATTTATTCATATAAAAAATATATCTCCTCAAAAATATACAACTCAAATAATTAAAATATAAATATATGATTTAAAAAAGAATCCTTTATCTGTAATTTTAAAAAATAAAATTCCCTTAACAATTATAAACTCATAAAAGATAAGGTTTTTATAGTTGAGGTACATCAGATACCTTGTAGGGTCCCTATATATTGGATTATTGCATGGGGAACATCGATTCATTGATGGAAACTTAAAAGGTACCCAATGGATTTTAGGTCTATTTTTTAGGTGGGGTATGAAAAAATTACAGTTTTTCCCCATTTCCTTTTGAATGAATAACTACATAGTATAAGGAATTTGAATTTTCATATCCCTATTATTTCTCAACAATGGATCCACTTTTATCAATTTATATAGATTTTTATTTGTAGTTGTTTTATTGGTATTTATCAATTTAATACACTTCATTAAACTCATATTCATTAATTATTATTCATAATCAAATTTATAATGGAACAAACTAAGTATTTTTGGATGATTCTGACAGAGCATTGTGGAATCATATTTGAATTATGAGGCTTCTTGGTGAAATGGATAGAGGATACTGGAAGAGGAAAAATATAGAATGTGATTCCAAAATATTATAAATGTAAATGCTATAATGATTTTGTTTTTTTATTATATAACAAAATTATTAATTGATGGTTAAAATAAAATTTAAAATTGGGGCCTTTTTTCATGATGCGCTTCATGATTGTTTATGTGTTTTCAACCACCTATCACATAATTTTTCATTCATTTGAGGATTATAAATTAGGTTGTGGTGATTATACATATATGCATTAAATGATTATGTCAGTTATATATTTTGTTAATTAATTAGTTTATTATCTATTATGATTTGATATTGGATCCCATGATCTTTTAAAGGAATAGAAAAATATTTGTAATGATTGATTAGTGTAGATAAGGCAGATATATCTTATATAACTTGGTTCATTTTCACTTTAATAATTAACCATATATTTTGTGTATATTTTAATGTAGGCACATTCTTAGGGGTTATTTTTATGATATAGAGTGGGGACCGTGTTTAAAAAAAGTATATATGGATTGAGGTAAAGCCTTTTAAAAGAATATAGGGAATCATATACATGTTCTTTGAATTCAAGGGATTCGTGAAAAATATGTTTCAAAGAAGAATCATTCCTAGTTGTGTTTGATGATTTTATAGAGGGTATTCATTAATGTGTTGAGATGATAGAGGATTAAGTAAAATACTCTATGGAATGTGTAAAGGACTATAATGTGGGAATGTCATAAGTTGGTTCATTCAGTTAGTTAATATCATTTGGTAATTTGGAATGATTACGAGAAAGGTCCTCATTAATAGATTTTATAAGAAAGTGAATATTCTAATATAAATGGTTAAGGTTGATCATTATTTTCCATTAGGATTAAATTTCAATGATGATTATGTTTTTTGGAGTGGTTTAGTTGTGTTATCACTCTTTTTTTGTTTTAATTGTGGCATTGAAGGAAGGAGGATAAGGTATAGTTACCATTAGATATTATATTAAATTAGATAGGGAAATTAGGAAACTTGAGGATTAATATTTTAGTCAGAAGAATCACATGGAATGACTAGTTATGATGATTATGATCTGTCACGGTGGATGGGAATTTCAGTTATGTTTTGGGTTCCCTAACATAATTATAAAATGGTCGATTAGAGAGAGTTGATTTGTGTGAGAAGCATCTAATTTTTATTTCAATAGGAATTGAAATGTAATAGGTATCTTGGTTATATCCCATAGATCAAAATGTGGATCCCATTTGTTGTATTATCATGGTAAATGAATTCAAACACATTTGATCGATGAATTTGATGTTTGTGATATTTCATGGCCTAAAGGTCATATAATCCCTGAGGGTGATGGTTATAACAGTAGGTTGGAGATTGGTATTGGGTAAGATGAGTAAGAATTATCATGTGGGTTATGATCGACTAGAATAGTGATGGGCATGGATTTCTTTCAAGTCAAGATCTAGGATATGGGATATGTTTTCCATGAGTAGTTGTATATCCTGACTATATTGTTGAAAAATATATAAGGTCAGTAGTATTAATTTGTAGATGTTTTATTACTAGGGTTCAATATATCTAGATAGAACCACTATATGTTCATGTACATTAGTATTTCTATGTTACACCTTCCCCTGATATATGTATATATTTACCTACCGTGGTCTAACTGACATAGGACCCAAAATTCTATATTTTATTTCATTCCCATGGTATGATTGAATGAGAGTGGGGACTTCGCATGGAATTTTCTACCCACATTTAGACCGATAGAAAGATAATGTTCCATCTAACATTTTCAACAAATGGGAGAACCTGTAAAGTTCTTAGGACACTTTATATCATTTTAAATATATGAATAGATTCAATGTGGGTCTAGAATGCCACCATGAATATAATTAGAAGCCATACATAGACCAGATTCAGTCCTTTTAAACTATTTGGTTCTCCTAATCCAATTTAGGGATGATATAATAGGTACATCAACATTCAATGAAACATGATGGATCATGCGTCATTCTGAATATATTATCACACGATGACTTGAAAAGATTTAACCCAAGATTTATGATTAAACACTATTTATTTTATATATATACCTATACAAATATGTTGATGTATATAAGAAACATCAGTTACGATGAGCTAAGATTTATTATTCGCACACCCTGCAAGAGAACCTTGGGGTATGTATAGTAACTTATATCAAGATATATGACAATAGGTTTCATAATATATTATTATGGTTCATCTGGATGGATGGAATAGAGAGATGTTTGTGGAGGGAATAAAGATTCTTCATTTATTTCTCCTTTTTATTTTGGTTAATTTTTTATATATAATTTTCCTAGTGCTAACTAATTGATTTGTATATTCGTTTTGAGAATAAGGTCCATTATTTTTATAATATGATATTATTTATCTATTATTAGAAGTTGAATATTATTTAAAATTATTATACATACTAAGATACTATATGATAAATTAATGTTTTCAAATTATTAGTTTTTATTATATAGAGTGCATAAACTCCCAAAATTATTACATAACTCTCACCTCTAGTTTGTAGCCTCTTATATATAGGGATACACACTAATGGTCCTGTGATGTCACTGGTATGAACACCTTTCAAATATTTCTAGGTCCTAGGATATATAAGATGGTATCAAATCATTTTTTTATCTTAATATTTGGAGACAAGGTAGGTTTATCTATTAGTGGTGGGAGCTGGGGACATACAATAATCTTATCCATCAAAAACACCTCTATATTTATATTCCATGTTACAAGATATATGATATTGTTGTTCATTTATTTTTTCTATTATTATCGATATATTTATTAGGGAATAAGGTTCTTGGTTTACATGATTATTTCTTCATTTACTCTTGGTCTAGTGTACAACGAGTTCTTGTGTTTGTGTATCATACTTGGAATGCAGGTATATGAAAAATTTGAATTAATTAAAGTGTGTGTAAAATTATTTTCATAAAATGAATCGATTTTATGAAAATGTTTTTTGGGAAATATTTTTTTGAGAAAAATATTTGTTAAATAATTTTTAATTAATTAATTCATTATCAAAAACTGATCTGGAGTTTTTATAAATATCATATTAGTGGAATATTAATTAATTAGAACTCATATGGTGAATTTTTCATGATATTTTTTGATTTATTAATTGTAAATTCATACCTATGGTAGATGATAAACATTTAATGGTTAATATTGTTATGAGATGTTAAAGTTGTTTTTTAATGTTATAGATGTTTATCTCAATGATGTATGGAAATGTTCGGGATTACTATTTAGTGAGTGAACATCAAGAGGGTCATGTTGGATTGTTTAGTTTTTATGGTATATTTATGCCTGAATTTGGGTGGTGAGATTTAGAAAGATGATATAATTAAGATTGTGGTTATACCTATTATGAATGTAAATTCATGTGGGAAAGTTTTAGGTTAGATGGTACCCATTTTCCATGAAAAAAATCGAGTGTGTATTATAACAGCACATAAATTTATGAGTGGAACATCATGTTCAATAATGTGTATGAAAAAACACCATGATTATAAGATAATATAACAAAAGATGAATTTATGATATATTTATTTTTAAATAAAAATTATCATGTTGATATCTTGCGATGCATGCAACACATGTTTTAAATGAAACATGATACTATATTAAAATATTATTTGAACATGATCATTATAAAATAGATGTTAAGTTGAATGGTAGAATATGATAAATAAATTATGAAAAATATATGGTTTATATTTTTTATTTTTATCTATTTAGTATAAATAAAAACAAGAATCATTTGAATCTAAAAGAAATGTTTTTTTAGAAACTGCATTTTTTCGAAATAAATAGTTTCATAACTTATTTTGTACTAATGATAATTTTTTTAGAAAATATTTTTGTTAAAATGAACTTCATTTTTTAATTATCATATCAAAATTATATTAGGGTGAATTATTATGATTTTTCTGAAAGGCTTCATTATTTGATGAATAGTGAAAAATACTTATTCGTGTTGAAGAATTCTTTTTAGACTAAATTATTTACAAATTTTATATAAATTTTAAATTAGTTGTAATGTTAAATTAGTTCAATAATTTTCAAAAAATAAAATAAATTTAAGTTAGTGGAATCAATTTCACATATTGAATTTTTATGTTTAAAAGTTATACACTTATGAGAATTTTCTCTTTAGAAACCTTCTTTTTCATTATGTGTGCATGTCGAATTTTAAATTAAATTATAGAACATTTATGAATTGTATTTGAAATATGGATTCCCAATTTTTAATCTGAATGATTTAAATCATGTAATATGTTCAAATTAATATTTTTCCACAATAAATTATGAAAACATTAAAAAATATTTAACATAGTTATGGTAAAAATGGGTTCACTGAGGGGCTAAACTAATTAGATTAGGGTTAAAAATGACAATAAACATTCCCTATATAATCCAAAATTTTAAATGATAATAACACCCAATTTTATTAATAAATAATTGGTATTTTAGTTTGAAAATTTAATTTTTTCAATACATGGGTTTATTATGGATTTATGAAGGGGTAAAACCCCTACTAAAACTTTAGAATGTTCAATTTAATATTTTCCAATTTAGGTGTTGAGTTAGAGTGAAATTCCAATGCTTGTAGACCTTTGATGTGGATAGAATAGAAATATTAAATATTTTTTTATTAAGGTTTGAATTATTAGTTTTTTTTCTAAAAAATAAAATTTCTCCCAAATTACGCCACTCTTGGGAATCAAAGACAACAGTTTTATTTGAGATGTATAGTTTACTATAGGAATGACATAACATTTGTGAGCGTTATGTTTTTGATAAAGTCACATGTTAGGATGATTTATTTAATATTTTAATTATAAATTTTCTAAAAATAATGTTATATCTCTTGAATGGTGTCTTGGAATGAAAATATGAGAGTTACATTAGGTTTAGAATATGTCTTTTACCCTAGACATGAAATAATATTTGAAAGCATAAATCATTTATTTACCTTCACATGTAAGGTTAATAATAATTGGTATACAAATATTTTTTGTTTTATCTATAAATAATAATAATAATTTACTACAATATAATTATAATTTATGTTGAATAAAAATATGAAATTACACTTTAGTAATAAATAAATTTCTTACAGTGTAAAAAATAAGTAGCCAAGGTAATTATTTTTATATTAATAATAATAACAATTCAAAGAAAATGCATGGTTAATAATAATTTATTAAATATTTTCTTTAATTAATGAATTTCATTATTGAAATGTAAATCATGAAAATATTTTCATAAATTTAATAATGATGATAAATATAATTTTTTTTATTATTGTTATTAAATTTGTATAATAAAATATGTGTTAAATAAATATATATTCGTATACAAGTGTGACTGTATATGTTTATATAATATATATATATATATATATTATATGATATGTGTATATATGGGTTATATAAATATGTAAATAAATAAATAAATATATTCTGCTATATATTTGTATTTATATGCGGATTAATTTTAATATAAATATTTATTGAGTATTTAATTGGTTTAAGAGGAAGATAAATAAATAAATAAATAAAATAAAAAATTGATGTGGGGACATGGGGGTGTTACATCAAGAAAGTGTGGTGTATTTAATGTTATGTGGCTAAGGCGTGAGGAGGGAGTGGAAAGTTATTAAATGATAATTTAAAAATAATGAAAGTAATTGGTTAAAAAATCTATAAAAATGTTGAAGGAGTTGGTTTTTCTACCACCTCATGCTCCTCACTCCCTCTCTCACCCATCACCCTCCCTTCGTTATTATTATAATTATAATTATTTTATTTTCCATTTTTATTACAACTTATCACCCAAATATATTCATTGAAATTGATTGGATTAATGCAATGTTGGGGTCATTGGATTCATCTCAACGAGTAGAATTTTAATCCTAATTTAAGGCAATGTGGTTTATGTGGTGCAGTTAAACATAGATTTCAACCCTCATAGTTTTTCATCATTAAACATAATAAAATAATTTATTAATATTAGAACATGATTTATATAAGTTATTATCATGATTTGTTGCCTACATGAATTTCAAAGAGTTAAATATATGTGTATGAGGTCCTTAATATTTTATCATATCATATACAAGTAATTTATATTATTTCTTGGTGTGTATGTGTAGCCTCTTATACCTTTTTTTGATTCTTGATCACATGAGGCATGCTTGTGCAGCTATTAACCTATGAATATGTTATTTGTATATGGATATTTTATGGCTATTATTATGATAGTTTTTTACTTGACATTATATTTTATCCCTTATAATCATTATGTATCATATATGCCATATTTTTGTTTACTATAGTTGAGCATTCAGGTTTTTCTTATTAGGCTTACATGTGAGATACGACAGATAAATGAGACTATCCTCTGAGATGGATGTTCCAGACATGGGTTTACTTGTGTTTAGACTATTCCAGTTATTGGGATGTGTATTATGCTTTGGTATATCCATAGAGGAGTGATGACCTAGAATTGGGCCAGCAGGTGAGATATGGCACATGTTTAGGCTATCTATTTGAGATATATAAGCCAAACTTGGGTCAACATGTACTTGGAATATCCTCACCAGTGGAATGTGTCATAATATTTGGGATATTCACTTGAGGAGGATGTTCCTTTTTTTTCAATGTTCTTTTTAACATTGTGCCAAATCAGGTATGATTCTCCCAGCATGGTGCTCAAGCAGACAGAGCTGGTCAACAAGGAATCAACATGTGATTGGTACTTGTGTTACATATTATTTTTATATCTATAACACATTTTCAATCATAGAATTCATTTTTATATTTTATAAATTGATGTGAAGGGACATTTATGGTGTCCTACTAAGTATTGTACTCCCACCTAACTCAGGAATATTGGTGTGATTATATATTACATGCTTAGGGATCCAACAATGGGAAAGGGAACTATGGTGGATTGTTGATCTGGTGGAGTGGTATGATGATGGAATCAATGGAAGAAGTTTTAGTGGTTCATCAGTTTTTGTTTTTATTTTACTGGGGTACCCCATACCCTGGATCCTTCTTTAGATTGGATATTATTTCATTTATGCATATTTCAGTTTCAGCATATTTTAATCATAATTTAGATTTTTATTTATATATTGACATTATTATTTATCGGTCCCATGAAATGATATAGAGGTTATAGTCTCCCCATTTATGGATTTTCACCATCACTTAAAGTTAGAAAAATCTTACATATGGGGAGGCACACAAGAGGTCACACAACATCTCAATCATACACTGCTTTTTGGGTTGGGATGTTACAAAATTGTATCAGTGGACAATGATTCATTAACTTATATTTTCTACTGGCCTTTATTAGGGAAAGGACATACAAGAGATATAACCCAAATACAATGAAAACACATCAATCCCATTAATATCTAAGAATATATATGGGAGTTATGTTTGAAAAAAAATAAAAACAATATAAAAAGGTATTTGAGAGGGGATGAAAGAGATAGGGAAATGAAGCAGAATGAGGGTTATTCCCTATTATCCTTCATGAACCAATTGAACCCAGACATAAATATCATCATCAATTATCATTGTACCCCATTTGGGAATTTCCTAACATTCGTGGATGTATTATATAATTTAATAAAATTGTTGTTGACATGAATGTATAGGTTTAGTAATCCCTTCCATTAACATATCTTTTATTATGGGGTTTTTCATGATTTAATAGCTTGTGTGTATATCTTTTTTGAGTTATGTTTGATTATTGATAAAATTAATTGTGTGTGTCTAGTCATTGACTTATTCTTGTGTTGATTTCATTTAGATTGTGATGACTATGTTTATTGTACTGCATGATTTTAGATTATACTGATGTATATTTTTATTTTATGTATAATATATGTTGTATTTCTATCTACTATAGTTGAGAATAATGTTTTGGCCCTTTTTTGGCATGTGATATGTGAAACATTTGTTGGTTGAAATTAGACGACATGTGAGATATAGAACATGACAGACGACATGCGATATTTGATGCATTTTGGAGACTATCCACCAAGATATATGTGCTAGGATTGGGTTGGAATGTACTTATATTATTCCAATTAGAAGGATGTGTGATATGATTTTGGATATCTGTATAGGATGGATGTTGTAAAATTTTGGACAGTATATGATATTTGATTTATGATTTTGGCTATCCACTCAAGATGGATGTGACAAGACCATAGTGGTCATCATGTATTTGGAAAATCATAAACAAAATAATTTATCACATGGTTATGTCTATCAACTCAAGAGGGCGTGTCAGGATGGTTACTAATGATTTCATCTAGCATTGTGATGAATCATGTATGTTTCTTACAGTACAATTCAGAAGTAGGTAAATTTGGTCCCTGAGGACTCTACATGTTCTTGGTACTTGTGTAACATATTTTTATATCTATACCCCATTTAAATTAATTTAATATACTTGTATATGTGATGCACTAATTTTAACGACCATTTGTGCTGTCCTATTATGTCCGGTACTCACACCCTACTCAGGAAATTTGGTGTGATTGTAGAATTCATGACCAGAGACCTAGATAAGGGAAATGACCTATGGTGGATGGTTGAGATGGTGAAGTAGGTGGATAATGTGTTTATTGGAATAAAATTTGGTGGGAATTATTCTTCTTCTTTATTTATTATCGCTAACTATACTTGATATCCATGTTTTGTTTTTTTATTATATAATGTATGTCATATTCATTTGTTTATGCATGTACATTAATTATTTAATTTATTTATAAGTTGATTTTTTTATTTATCATTCCTATGAAATGATATAGTGGGTATAGTATCCCCACTGATATTTTAGACCCTCAATACTAGTCAGAAACCAATTACATATGTGGCGGTGCTTAGAAGGTCATGTGGAACCTTGTCTTGGTCACTGTGGTTCACGTAGTGATGTTATTACAAATTTTCCAGGTTCAATTTATGAGGGGGGCATAATAAATCCCTATATGGTAGGGGATAATACCTACCATGTTGCAAGTGGAGAGATTTTTGGCCACCACTTGGCTAGTTGATGTGGCTGATTGTGTTGGTGAATATATTATATCAAGGATCATTACATTAAAGGTTTAATTTTTGGTAATGATCCTTGGTAGGTTATACACCACACTGCAATAGACCACATAAACTGGTCAAGTTTTGGAAAAACACGTTTACAATTTCCTTGTGGTAGGTACTGTCAAACTAGGTTATTCAACCTCCAATGTAACTTGAACTTGGAACCTCTGTCATAATTTCCCACTAGGGTGAATTACTACTACCACTAAGCTCATGGGATAGAGGTACACATAATTATCCTTAGTGGTCTATTATTCTATAGTTATCAAGTTTGAGTTTTGTGGGAGGTAGAATAAAACCCCATATGGTAGGGGATAATACCTTCTTGGTGGAATGTAGAGAAGCATTTGGCCACCACATGGTCAGATGATGTGACTGATTGTGTTGTGGAATATTTCATATCATGGATGGATACAATTGAGATAATGAAGATTCATTTTTTCAAATACAAAACCACCAATATTTGTATAATTTTTACATACAATTTGTTACTAGTTTTTTATCCCATTTTCATCATCAATGAATTTGATCTTAATTATCCATTAGGTTTTGATTAAATTGTGATTTTCTAGTCTTTTAGAATACTAAAATATATCATTTTTACTTATCTAATCATGTTCCTCAATAATGGATTTAACCCTTGATTAAATATTAGTACTCTTTAGAATGAATTTAATTTTACGAAAGATATCACCATAAGATAATTTTCATCTCTCATTCTATTTTTAAAATTTTATGTATATTTATCTATAATTCTATTGGATAGATATTCCTATATTAATATATTTCTCATATATGTATAAGAATTATAAATCTGAGAAAAATTCCACTTATATCATGGCATAATATTCTATATCATTAACAAAAATTGGTATATCTACTTGAATTATCTAAACACTATATTCATCCACTTCCACTTCATAGAAAATATTCATCTTTGGGCCTCTTGATATCTTTACCTTTTAATCCTCATTCAATTATTCAACATTTTTCTCATATGTTTTACTTAGAATTTTACTAAAGAATTTATCAATCTAAATCATTATTGATTATTATATAATTACACAATAATATAAAACATTACTATACATTCCCCGATTTCCATCTTGTTTTATATGAAGCACTTATGACCAATGACCTGAATTTTTTTGAATAAATAATTCCATGCTTACTAAATTTTTAAATGGGATCTCTCTTCCACAAAGTCATTAATTTTATATTCTATGTATACAATACAAAATTTACTCTCTAATGACAACATTTTTGATAAATTTCACATTCAATGTTTATTTTTTTTATAATTCTTATTCACCATTTTATTTCATCATTAAAAAATTCTTTTTTATGATAACACATATGGTAGATCATTATTTGTTAAATGTTTCTCAATATAGTTATAAAATTCAATAGTTGTATATATTATTCTATTTCAGTCCATATTGTATTAATTGTGAAACAAAACATAATTTACACTCTACTCTATTACCTCTTCACGAATCCCATTGCATTTGTCTTGATTTTCATAAACAAAGAATGTGACACTCTACTACAGTAATTAATGAAAAAATGAAATAACTCTCTTTATATGATCTGAATGTTATGATCATACCATATTCATTAGTGTGAACAAGATCAAGTATATTATATACCCCCTTATTCTTAGAATAATATTAATTTTAGAATATTCATTCCATTTTCAATAATTATTTTACTTTTCACGACATATCTCTATACGAATTATACAATCCACCGCTTATAAATTGTATTTTTCTTTACTTTGATGGTGTCTACGACCTATCCTTTAATGAAAAAAGTTATTTTATTCAGTCACTGTATGGATACATGAATTTTTATGACTATATAATATGTATATACTATCATTATTTCACCTTACTCTCATTAGATTTTATTGAATCACTTTTTCTCTAATACACCATTTAATTTTAAATATAACATCACTACCATAGTTAGAAAGTTTATTCACACATAAAAGATTGTACTGTAGATTATACCTCATTAGAATGTGAGTATTATATATCTTATCACCGGGTATATAGGTATTTACAATCTACATGATTTAAAAATATATTAAATTTCAAAAATGATTATTTATATCAACTATAATTCTAGTTTTTTAGGGATTTAAATTTCCAATTATGTGTGTCGAACATACACTTTTATGACTCCATGTTTTTTGTTCGATATTGTTTTGAGAAACATTTATACCAAATATTCCTTCTTAATATTTTTATTTTCCTTCCATAATATCACTGATTTTTTTTTGGTATATATCATCCTCACCTATTCCAATTAAATAGAAGTAAACTATTTACACATCATCTTCTTCTGATGGAGATGATCATTTATTCAATGGTAACCTATCTACATATTTTCTGAAACTATGTGGGTAAATAATAATTATTCTCTACATATAATTAATTTATTAATGCCCAAATTCAATACATATAATGGATTATTTATATAATTTTATTCTTTTATGTGACAAATGATATGGATTCATTCACCTTTTTTGTTTTATAAAATTTTCCTATTCATATAAATTCATGTTTCTTTATGTTAGGAAACTTCATGGAAATTAAAACATAAAAATTATTATTTCATAAGAGGAAATATCATCTCTCCATCATTCCTTTATACATACCTAGCCTTTATGGAACAATGTTATTCTAGTTGGATGACACTAGATAATTGAGGATTATTTTGATCTATCAAATTTCACTTCAATGGACATGTTATAACTTTAAAAAATTGTCAATATAATTTTAAAAAATGTGTATTCCATGTACTTACCATTATTCTGATACATTTTTTGTTGATAATTTTGAATTTTTAGAATCACAACAGTTTCCAAATTTGTCATTAAATCTATGTATTTGTCCAATTAAAATGTTATGAACACCCTTTGATCTTCTATTGAAAATTTCTATCAATTATCCATATATAAACATCATGAAGTGTAACATACATTATAAAACACATGATTTTATCTTGGATACCAATTTTCTATACAATGTGATTACCTCCACATATAGGGATTCTTCCATCTTCATTCACACTTTCATACATTCATTAATGTCACTGAGAAAATTTTCCATTTATTAATCTAGAAATAGAAATTTACTACTTATTTTTAATTTAACTGAAAAATCAAATGATTTTATAGATTTTATATTTTCAAATATATCTCTAAATTTTAAATATCCAAAGATTTAGAGGAATCATTTAGTGAACCATTAACCTCCGATTTTTTCATTATCTAAAGATATAATTTTTTAAGGGGTCCATCATGTTCCACCTTGACATTATAAAAACCATTTGATCAATTACCTCCGTCATTTTAATATTATTCCTTTTAGAAAAAATCCATCAAATAATCTCCAATGTTGTCTTTGAATTTTGTAATTTATTCCAAATAAATTGACATTGTTAGATCTCTAGTCACTACTCACAAATAAAAAATCAATTTTTTTCTAGATAAAATAATTGCTTTGGATACTCTTAAGGAATAGAAGCTTCATCATGGAATTTGCTTGACTCCAACATTGTAGCGACCTATCTTCACCAAGATGAGGGAAGGGACAATAGATTTCCAAACCCTTCTTTCCTCAAGTTGATGGAGAGATAATGAACCTTGATACCTGCCTTAAATTGGTCCTAGAGTGGTGACTAGAACCAATGGTATAGAATCACATGCAATATGGAATGCATACCCTTTTTATTTAGTATGACTGTGAGATAAGATTTTAAATACCAAACATCACCAAAAATGTAAGTAAAAGTAATGACCAAACAATCCATTCCCATATGCATGTTCCAATAATAAGTGCTACAAAAAAATACAGAAAAATCCAAAGTTAAGTACCAAAAGAAAAGAAAACCAATGTAAACAGTCATGACGTCTGAGCTAATAGGGTCTGAAATGGTCCTAGATGTCCTCCTAGAAACCTGAAAGCATTTTTATATATGTAGGGTGAGCATACAAGTATAATTAGTAGGTAAAACCAAAATCACTAATGCACAAGTGGGGAAGCATTCTAATGCCCCATGTGAAAAGGAGAGAGCCAAAGCACTTATCAAGGAAACTATCCACCAAACCTCACCATGACACACTCCCCAAATAACACAAGTCAGGTAAATATAATTGTAATTACACATTGATGTTTGGGTACCCTACACCACTTTGCCACTGGTTATTGAAGACATCCTATGCGTTAGACCTCCCCCACTATTCTCACCGTAGTCCCACTGCCATTCACCCACCCATACACACCTGCGCTACCACACGTAACCACACTCGTAAACATCTAGGCTAGAACAACTACTTTCATGCCTGAAGACACCTGGGTCAGAACAACTACTACCACACTCAAAGAAACCTGGGCCTCATCTCAAAGATACTTTGAAAACAACCTACCCGCACACAACTGAAAAAACCACAAAAACTACTCTGCCCAAAGAATTTTGGGCTATAACAGACCTCAATCCATAAAATCCTGCTGGAGGAGTCTTGGGCTACTCGGTGAAGGGAGATGAAAAGGAGCTAATAACCTCCCACTCATAGGAGTTTTGGTAAAAATACCCTCCCCCATGAAATGGGGGTGTTCGGAACGAAGTTCTCAACTTTAGTGGGGCATGAATAGAAAACATAAGAACTAAATTATACAGATATGTAAAACATCCCTCATCCCATCCTAGGAGTTCTAAAAGAAGCCCATACATAAACACCCTCATTACTATTCATTCATAAAAAGCACACCAACCAAAACCAAGTCACAACTCATTCCCTGAAAACAAATAACCTTTAAACCCATTCTTGGTATAACATTCAAGTGGTTTCATTTAAATAATTCTTCACTACTGATAAACTAATAGGCATAAGCACAAGCTATAGAAGGAAAAACAACCAAGGTGTAAATTAAGAATTCACACCCAGTTCTCTTGTAGAGTTACAACAACAAAAGGGATCCACGAGATCCCTCAATGTTCTTGAACCAATCTTAACCCCAAAATATAGCCCCACACGACCTTAGATCCACAAACCACCAACTTCACCACAACAAGGGATTCAATACCCATCCACATCACCCCACAAGCATCAAGAAGAACAACCACACATGTCACCAAGACAAAGCAAGGGAGTTCCCAAATTCCTTACACCATTCATCAATTTCATTCTTCCAGTGTGGTTAACCGAGCTGATCACATGATGCTTAATGTTCACTGGATATCCATTTAATCAAGCTAGTTTACATGATTAAACAATTTCCATGTTACATCCATTTCATTGCAGAATAATCCAGAATAATATAGGTTCATTAGTGCGCAAGAAAGGACCACCAAAAACCAAGACTTTTAGTGTACATAAGACCATACAATTCACAACATATATGCAAGGGTAAAAGGGTACAACAACACAATCAAAAAAACCCCTTAATTCTTTTAAAAAAATCCTTTATTTTCTTTTTTAAGGTGTGGTTTCATCCATCCCCAATGGAAGAATTATCCTACCCACCTGAGATGATATACAATTAGATATATGAAGGAAAAAATCATACCTGGATGTCCAATGATCGATGTTTTTCTCCTCACGCCAATAACTAGGGATGTCCGACTTGCATGGGGGGAACTTCGGGGACTCCAAGAGTGAGAGAGAAAAGTTCTAGCATAGGTGCACCACTAGACATGGGAAGGAGGACTCCAAATGCACCATGGAAAGAAAAAGAGGCCAGCAAAGAAGAAGAAAGAATTCCCAGGAGAAAAAATGTGAGATCCTAGAGTTACTGGATATGAATTTTGAACTCCCTTAAAGGCGGATTATGGTTTCACCATGCATTTGGACGATTACACATGATGTAATTAATTTTTATTTAATAATTATCATCATAGAGGTGGCCATAACAACAACGCGTTAATGGATTTAATTTAAAGAGATGAAAATGGGTACATTGGGGGTCGCCCCACTCTAAGTGGATTAAAACCATTATTTATGGGGATAAAAATGTACTTCAACCTATTTAAAAATGTTAAATTACATAAAAGTGGCATTACAGGAAACCAGGGAAGGAAAACCCGGACAACCTCTCCCATGGAACAGATCAGGGACACACCGATCAGGGACAGACCGATCGATGTCACACTGATCAGGGACACACCGATCAGTGACTCAGTAATTGGTGTCACTGATGGGTGACACCATGGTGACATCCTTCCACTGACACACCACCCTTCAGACTTACTGATGTGGTCCAATGCATCCCAAACACTGTAATTTTGCAAAGTAATGGACTAAGAGGGTCTGGTCCACTACATTAGATACCTTTCAAACTATTCTCATCCATGAGAATCGAAACTAAAACTGGTTCTACAGTGAGGGATCGAAACAACCACCTCGAAAGATACCACACACATCCAAAGAACCCTATACATCTAGGAACACCTATCCCTTAAGTGACCACACAACATATATGGTTCACCCCATCTAGTCATATGGATTATAGAGTCCTTTCCCCCATGTCAAGATACTATCCACTTTGGGGGGAACTGACTCGCCCACACTAGTTTAATTGAACCAACTTTAATTCGTCTTGATTAGGGATTAGGTCATCCCCATTCCATAGTCAGGACTCTTCACACCCACTAAGAGATCAAGGAAAACAATACATTTCATAGATAACAAGTTCAACCACTACATCCCAAACAAGTACGAAACAAAATAGAACAAAACTCAAAACAACTCAAGGTATTGGGAACGCATCTATGCCTCCCATCCTAGGTACTCTCTTCAACTCCACCATGACTCCATAATACATAAACCAAAGGTATGGTTCATCCATGAAGCACCTTCTCCTCAAAATCCTCAATCCTCACTGGTTGCTCTATGAATTTCGTGTTTTCATCGATATCCATATTTCCCCAATCAAGGATGTGGGAATCATTGGGTAGATACCGATGGAGATGAGACACATGGAAGACATCATGTACCCTCAGTATCAGCGGTGGTAGAACCAGATGATAAGGCACTTCGATAACCAACCACAACACCTCGAAGGGTTCGACGAGCCAAGGAGATAGCTAAGTCCCCCTATCAAACCACCATTTCCCACGCCAAGGGCATACCTTCTAGAAAACGTGGTCCCCAACCTCGAACTCCAAGGGTCTCCTCCTATGATCAACATACGACTTTTTCTGGTCCTGAGTCACCTTCATCCTCTCTTGTATATGATGAACCTTCTCCGTCGTGCATTGAACTACCGCATTCCCTAGAACACCTGCTTCCCTGGCCACTACCAAGAACACGGTTGAGAGAAATATCCTCCCATACAAGGCTTCGAACGGAGCCATTCCAATGATAGAGTGATATAAATCGTTGTAGGAAAACTCTACCAAAGGCAAGTGTCATACCCATGATCCCCCAAAGTCCAAAACACATGCTCGTAGCATATCATCCAATGTATGGATGGAGCGATCTGTCTGCTCCTCTTTCTGGGGGTGGAAAGCAGTGTTGAGGCATAGTTGGGTGCCAAAATCATGTTTCAATCCTCTCAAGACCTGGGAGGTAAATAGGGGATCTTGATTGGAGACTATGGACCTCAGAACTCCATTAAACTGCACCACCTAGTCCACAAACCTCTGTTCTAGGTCATCTACCACACCTGACTCATTGATTTCCAGGAAGTGAGTTGACTTCAGAAACCATTCTACCATAATCCAAATAGCGTCACAACCCCCTTGAACTCTGGGTAGTCCTGTGATGAAATCCATCGAGATTTCATCCCACTTCCACTCGATGACATCTAAAGGTTGTAACATGCCTCCTAGGACATGATTTTCAGCCTTCGCCTACTGACACAAGAGGCACTTTTCCACAAACTCTGTCATTGCACGCTTCACACCGTCCCACCAAACCCGACCCTTCAATCCCAAGTACATCTTGGAAACTCTCTCAACTAATCTCTAAACTACACTAATATAGAGGACTACACTATCATATAGAATATACATCCTCATCCATCCTCTACCCTTTCATCTAGGTGTAGGGAAACCAACTCCTCCATCACCTTCATAGTATTTTCCAATTCTTGAACCACGTCCTTCTAAGACTTCCTGCTCAAGGCATCAACCACCACATTCCCCTTTTCTGAGGTGTATGAATTTTTGAAGTCTTAGTCCTAAAGAAACTCTATCCACCTCCACTGAAACAAGTTTAGGTCCCACAGGGAGAAGACATACATCAATATTTTGTGATATGTGAAGACCACAAAGTGCTCCCTGATGCGGTAGTGACACCACAACTTTAGTGTGAACAAAACCACTGCAAGATCCATTTCATTGGTAGAATAGTAACACTCATGGGGATGTGCCTACCTAGACCCATAAGAGATCACCCCTACTGTTGTATCAGCACACACCCCAAGCCTTGGCCTAAAGCATCACAGAACACCTCAAACATCACCCCTATTATGGAAACCTCAGCATTGGGGCACTAACTAACATCACCTTCAGATAAATGAAGGCGAACTGACACTATTGACTCCACCCGAAGGCCTGATCCTTTTTGGTCAAAGCGGTCAAAGGAGATTCAACTCAAGAAAAGTGGGTCACAAACCTCCAATAATAGCCTTCCATACCCAGGAAACTATGAACCATCATCACATTCTTGGGTTCTTCCCCAAGAAACAACCACTTCATTATTTGATGGATCAATATCTATTCCCAGCTCGGACACCACATGTATATGGAAGTGCACCTCTAATGTCCACAACTTGCACTTGGACAACATTCAATAAAGCTGGTATTGTCAGAGGACCCCTAAACCTGTTCTCAGATGGTCAGTATGATCCTCCTTTGATCTTGAGTAGCTCATGATGTCATTAATAAAAATGACTACGAATAGGTCCAAATATTCCCAAAAGATGTAGGTAATGAGTCCCATGAACACAGTTGGTGCGTTCGTAACACCGAACGACATGACCACAAACTCAAAGGGCTCATATCTGCACCTGAAGGTAGTATTCAAGATGTCACCCTTTCTCACCCTCGACTGGTGATATCCTAAACATAGGTCGATATTGGAGAACAATTCTTCCCCCTTAAACTGACCAAAAAAAGTCATTTATCCTCAATAGAGGGTAAAATTTATTTTCCAATACCCGATTAAATCTTCGATAGTCCATGAAAATCTTAAGACCACTATCTTCCTTCTTGCCGAACAAGACCGGAGAACCCCATGGTGACACACTTTGTCAGAAAAACCCTTCTTCATCAGATTTTCATTCTAAATCCTTATTTTTTGCAACTCATAAGGAGCCATATGATTGGGAGCCATTGAAATCAAATGGGCCTCAGGTTTTAAGTCTCTCCCAAGCACAACATCATGTTGACGGGGTAGAGTCACCACCTACTTAAGTAATACATCCATGAAATCACTAACGATACCTAGGACTCTGATTATCTCTAAGTTCGCTGACTCCACTGACAACATAAATAACAAGGAATGAAGGGGCTCCACTTGTCGGCTTCCCTCCTGGAAACCACGCTCACTGATGAAATTCACACGTCGGCCGCCCATATAATAAAACATAACCTTTCTACGAAATCTGTCGATAATGGAACACCCAGAGAACAACAATTCTATGCCTAAAATGAAATCATACAGCTGGATCTGTTACAAAATAAGGTCTCCACTGGATGAATGAGGTCCCAACCTCAGTCTACATCCTCATCAAACATGAGATAAGATGTTCTGACCTCCGAATAGTGTACTCAAAACTAGGGGTATGATAATTCTCATGATTTCTAGACCTAAAGCATGGGCTATAATGGGTGCAACAAATTATTGAGAAGCTCCTGAATCAAATAAGGCATAGGCAAGAGTACTAAATAAGATGATCGTACCTCGGATGACTTCTTTCTCTGATGGAACTACTCCCTCTACAGTGTGCAAATTCCCATGCCCAGCTCCACTTCCCATCGACTATTGGCTGCCTCCCCAACCACGATCTAGTCAAGGTCCCCGAGGAGCGCCTAAAGGTCAGCTTCCTGCTACAATGTATGTTCTTGGAGGAGCAGGAGCTCACTATCCCTGATGCTACTGCTGAAAGGGTCTGGATGAAAACTATTGCTGCTGAGGTGGGCGTTGAACCTGCCCACCCCCACTATACTAAACATGGTCTAGGCACTAATTCTGAAGATGCCCAAGACTGCCATAGATGAATCATCTCAGTCTTGGGCTTGAAAAGAAGGGTCGGGGAGTAGGAGATCGAAACTAGAACTTCTAGGGCATGCTTCCCACTAGCCGAAACCCAGAAGGCTCTGATGCTGGTGGCCAACTACTGATAGTTTTTTCCTATGACTGGCCCAAATGGCTCCCCACTCACATCAAACCTCCCCGCATGTGCATCCTCTCCACCACGTTGGCATTCTTCTGGACCTCCATGTATGTTGGTAGAGTGAAGGGAGTAACAAAAAATTGAAGAGAAGGTCAAAATTCCTCCTATAAATGTCTCGCCTGAGATTCATCATCTAGAATGTGGTTCGGAGAAAAATGAAGGAGATCCTTGAACATGATCCCCAACACCCTAACTGACATTCTCCCCTACTGAAGAGAGAGTAGCTCCCGCCTCTTCTCCGCCTTCATCATGGAAGAGAAGAATTCCACATAGAATTCCCCCTTGAAATCAGTCCATGAAACCTCAACCTCCCTCTTCTCCCCATGATAGAGAGTCCACCAATGACATGTCGTTCCCCACATCTGACTTATAGCCAGAGGAACCTAGTACTCAGTCAAAGCCCGAATCATGTTGAAAGATATCACCAGCTCTTCGAGCCAGCTCTCTGTCTCCATGTCCAAGATGCTACCCTCGTACATCCCGAGGGTCTCCTACTGAAAGAAATGAACCATCCTCTACCACTGGTAGTTCTACTCCTCTTGATCAGCCCTCCATTGATTATCCAAATTAGCTTCCTGAGCCTTGATTTCCCGCACTACCCAAGGTCACTATCCAGGTTCCATATCTGCAATGTTGACAAAGAATTCCTAATCCCAAGTAGTGTAAATGATTTATTTTTTTATTTATTTTAAATACCCAAAATACCCAAGGCACACAAGAACACAAGTCATTATGATTCATGTACTTTAACTAGGTCTCTACCCTACAATCAGTGTTGCCTCACTAGGTCATTTGGTAGGTCCAGAGGCCTTGCATCGGATCATGGGGGCCCTAAAATCCTATGTCCTAGCTGGTCTTTCCTAGCCTATTTCACACGCCAAGATCTCCTAAAACTGGTTCCCTACCATCCCATTCAATCCTTACTATTCCTAACTCTAAACTCCATCCTATCTCTCATCCTTGACTTTGAGGCCATTCTCTCACGACCCGACTTCACCATGATGAGGGAAAGGACAACATATTTCCAAACCCTTCCTTCATCCAGTTGAAGGAGAGAGAATGACCCCCCGAGACCGGCCTTCAATTGGCCATATAGTGGCGACTAGCACCAAGAGTATAGAATCACATGTAATATAGAAGGAATTAACATTTCTATTTAGTATGTTAAGGAGATAAGATAGTAAATACCAAACAACACTCAAGGTGGAAGTAAAAGTAAAGCCCAAATAATCCATTACCTTATGAATGTTCCAATAATAAGTGCTTCAAAAAAATATAGAAAACACCAAAAGGAAGTACCAAAAATAAATAAAAGAAATGTCAACAGTCCTAGCGTCCGAGCTAATAGAGTCTGTCACGGTCCTTGAAGTCCTTTTGGAAACCTGAAAGCAATTTTATATACGTAGGGTGATCATATAGGTATACTCAGTAGAGAAAACTTAAAGCCCTCATCCACAAGTGGGAAGAAATTATAATGCACCATGAGAAATGGAGATAAAAAAGCACATAACAAGGAAACTATCCACCCAACCTCACCAAGACACACTACCCAAATAACAAAAGTCAGGTAAAAGTAATAGTTATAACACATCGATGTTTCTGTACCCCACACAACATTCCCACTATTAATTGAAGACATACTACAAGTCAGACCTCCCCTGCTATTCTCAGCTCATTCTCACTACCATCCCCCTCCCACACATACCTGGGCTACCACACGTAACCACGCCCACAGACACCAGGGGAAGAACAACTACTGCCATGCTCGAAGACACTTGGGAAACAACCTACCCTCACACACCTAGGAAAACAACAACAACTAATATGCATGATGAATCATGGGATATAATGGACCTCAAGCCATCAAAGCCTACCCAAAGAGTCTTGGGCTACTCAGGAAAGGGAGAAGAAAAAGAGATAATAACCAGAAACTCATTGGAGTGTTGTAAAAAACACCCTCGGCCATGAAATGAGGGTGTTTAGAATGAAGTTCTCAACTTGGGTGGGGCATGAATAAGAAACATAAGAACAAAATTATATATATTGGTAAACAAGAATTAATGCTAATATAGGGGTTCCAAAACCTTTCTATACACAAACACCCTCATTACTATTCATTTATAAAAATCACAAAATCTACAACCAAGTCAAAACTCATTCCTTGAAAAAAAACACTCTGAAACCATTATTGTTATCACATTCAAGTGGTTTCTTTTAAATAACTCATCACTAATGGGAAACGAATAGGCATATCCACAAGCCAAGGAAGGAAATACAACCAAGCATCAAATTAATAATTCACACCCGGTTCTATTGTAATGTTAGAATAACAAAAGGGGTCCCTGAGATCTATCAAAGTAATGGAACCACACACAACCCCAACATACGACCCCACACTACCTCAGATCCACAATCCAACAACTGCACCACAACATGTGATATCATACCCATCCACATCACCCCACAAGAATCAAGAAGAACAACCACACATGTCACCAAGATAAGGAGTTAAATATTCAAAATTAAACACACCATTCATTAATTTACTTCTTTCCATTTGGTTAACTGTGGTGATCACATGAGGCTTCTTGTTCAACAGAAATCCATTAAATGAACTGAGATTATGTGACTAAACAATTTCCATGTTATAACCATTTAATAATAGAATTATCCAGAAAAATAGAGGTTCAGTAGTGCACAATAAAGGATCACTGACAACCATGTTTTTCAGTGTACATAAGCCCATATAATTCACAACATATATTCAAGGGTAAAAGAGTACAACAATATCATAAAACAATCCCCTTAATTCTTTAAAAAATCATTTATTATCTTTGTTAAGGATTAGTTTCATCCATACCTAAAGAAAACAAAATCATACCTACCCTGCATGATACACAGTAAGAGAGACGAAGGAAAAACCTTCTTGGATGATAAAATATTAATGTTTTCCTCCTCGCGCTAATAACTAGGGATATACAACTTGTAGGGGAGGAACTCTGGGGACTACAAGAGTGAGAAGGAAAGGATCTAGCATAGGCGCACCACTAGCCTCATGAAGGGGGAATCCAAACACACCAAGGAAAGGAAAAGAGAATAGCCAAGAAGAAGAAAGAATTCCTATGCCATAAAATTGTAAATCCTAGAGTTACGAGATATGAATTTTGAATAGCCTTAAAGGCAGATCTTGGTTTTACCACACGGTTGGAGGGTTACTCAGGATAAAACTAATTTTTATTTAATAATTCTCATTAGAGAGGTGTCCATAACATCTATTTGTTAAATTATTTCATTTAATGAGATGAAAACATGTCCTTTGAGGGTCGCCCCACTCTTAGGGAATTTAAAAAATTGTTTATGGGTCAAGAAATAGACTTGAACATCTTTAAAAAGGATAAAAGACATAAAAGTGGTATTACAGGAAATTATGGAAATAAAACCCATGTAACCTCCTCCATGGAACTAGATAGGTGTGGCGCCAATCGGTGACTCACCGATCGGTGACACACCGATCGCTGTCACTGATAGGGGACACCATGGTGACATCCTGCCACCGATACACCGCCCTTCAAACTACTGATGGGGACCAGTGCATCTCATACACTAGAATTTTGTAAAGTAAAAGACCATGAGGGGTCGTTCCACTACGAACATCATAATCATAATCATAAAATCATCCTGGTGACCTTGTTCTAATATTCCTATATTTTCCACACCAAAAGAAAGACATGGGTATATATTATTCCAATTTACCTATCTCTATCCCAAATTATCTTTACATGAGAAAGATATGATCATCATATTTTATTAATTATAATTTATACCATTAAAATTTGATGATTTTCCATGGATTTGAACCCCCCCCCCCTCCACAAATTGATGAATTGATATCCCTTTTCAATGAACTTATATTTTTTATACACCTAACTACTTTACAGATCTTCTAGAGAGTGATTAAATAAATCCCAATCTTCTAGAGATGTTACTTTTTTGATTTTACAAAGGTGAATACTATCACAATAATATCCTATCAATATTTATATTTTCATCTATTCCCTAATTATTGAATAGATCTGTTTTTTTTATTATTTAGTTGAAAAATATCAAAATTCTTAGTCATAATACTTTTAAAATCATTAATTCAATTATAGAGGTTCTATTGATGTACACTTTCACCTTAATGTCACCTTAACATATATGGGAAAATTTCATTGAAATTAAATGTTTAATGGATAAACTAATAACATTCATATCTATCAAATTTAATAGAGATCCATATAGAGAATTTTTATTCTTGGAATCCGCACTCAACAATTTTCTATTATCATAAATAATGGAATTACCTGTCACATCATTTATATATATAATATTTCTTATTTAATACTGAACATGTAACCATAGATATAAAATAATAGATATAATTATATATTTATATACCTTGTAGTTTCTAAAATCCAACAATGGAAATATATTACCATAAATTTGTTTATCAAAAATAAAATAACTTATGAAGATATATTTTATTTTTGTGACCTGTTATCTAATACCACTTAATGTTCCCTAGTATATAATAACAGGGGATAGAGTATTGGGATGAAATATATATTTTTACATTAATATGACATTAACCTTTCATTAGTAAGAACATGTTTAACCTATATTATTAAAATACACATCCATAAAGGAAGAAGTAAAATAGAATGCATCAAATTTTATATGGTTCACCAATAAGGGATTCTCTATGGATATAATATCGATGATGTGATAGTGGTTCTATTATACCAACATCTTAAAAATATTTTTAGGAATATTATTGTTTAGTAATTTTTTACACCATTTTGGAACACTACCCTTATAAAGTGTTCAAGGATAGTGCAGTCCATCTCTTAGATAACTTCAGTTAACTCTTCATTTCTCACTAAATTAGATGAATTATTTCTCAATTTATTCACATGATGGAATCATCCTCAATATAAAAAAGGTGATTAATTAATTGTATCATAAATGATAGAATGTGATTTTAACGTGATATACTCGATGACCTAAAAAATCATAAGAATTTATTAGAGTAAAAACTTTTTTATTAAAACTATATATCACATATTCCATTAAATATGAACTATTAACCATGTCATATACGCTATTTTTATCCTATATTTACCTCACTCGCATGCCTCCATTACCGAGACTAGAACACAAATTTATTTCCTTATGACTTGGTAGAGAGTCTCATTCCATGTGACCACTCCCCTCATTGTCTTCCACCTGAATACTCTATGTATGTCCATCCACCCAATATATCCTTTGGAGAGAAAGATCATGACCCTTACCACTTTACTACTTCTTCATAACTCTTCCTTGAAGGATGATCTTAATGAAATTCTCTATTAGATATTCTTTTAGAAATCATCTTAATAATTATCTTATTTGGATCATATTAGTAAACTTAATCAACTCAAATGACACAAAATTCATGTTATTAATATTCCATGACTTTTTTAATAAAACTATATTGATTAATAATATATTTTGAGAATTATCCAACAGACAAATATCACAAAGGAATGCATAGTCTGAATGAACATTCTATCTTATAATCCCATGATCCATTAGGTATTAAACAATTTTCCTAACATCATCCCATAATAAATTTTAAATTATGTAAGATACCTAAAAATTTATCCTATTTGGTTAAAACATTGGATAATATCATGTCACTTTTCATTGAATGATTGATTCTTTTATGATCTAGTGATTCCTTAAAAATCCACTCATTTATAAGCAATTTATGTGGTCTCACAGACTTACTTCCTCAGTAATGTTTATTTTACCCTCCACATGTATTATACATTATTTATTATATAATAGGTGTTTTTTGATCCTCTATTATATATATGGTATTACCAAACTACTCTTTTCCATGTTTTTAAAATTATGTGGTCCATGTGATTCATAAGACCTCACATAAATATTTTTCCACTACCTTAATTTTTATGTCATTAAAATTCCACATTTTTATTCTACATTAAAGATATAACTTCATAATTAAAAACATATTCCATTAACATCAAACCCCTTGATCAATATATAAACTAGTCCATAAAGAAACCCAATATCAATTTCTCATGCCAATTCCCCTTACTTATAAAATTATCCCCCAATAGTTTTATTTGTAACCTAATATGAAATATAATTTTGTAAACAATCTAGATGTAAATAAAATATATCTTATATACATATATATTTATATGAATAGTGATTGATATATAAGATATTATCTTAAGATATTATTTCATACATCATTTCTATCCTCATTTAAAAACTCCCATTATTTCCATGCCCAATCACCTTACATTCCATGCACAAGAAACACTATAGTTCCCTAAAGACCATATACCCCATTGTGTTCAATTACCTAAAACCTTTATAAAGAATAGTGAAACCCCATTGATAGGAAAACAACATGCCACATTGAATCAAGTTCATATTGATATTCCACCCATTAGAAAATAAACCCAAAAATATCGAACCATCAAAGAATTAAAAGGTCTATTTAAATATAATAAATGAGTAGTGTGGAGTGATAAAATAATCCTAATGTAAATGGAGGTGGATGAACACTATAGCTTAACTATGTTTCATAAGAAATAGACTATCCAATTGTTTCATAATAATGTATTCCACATTTTCATTTCTTCCAACATGGTTAACTATGATGACTCCATAATCAATATTTTCTTTAATGTAGTGATACTAGGTCTCAATATGCCTCTTACATGGGTGTTGTATTAGATTTTTCAAAAGATTAATCACACTATTTTTATCTTTGAAATTTATGATCACCTACTTCACCTCATAAAAAAATATCTTCTAGCATTTTTTCCATCCAAAATAGTTAAGTACATTCCTTATTCACTAATATATATTCTTCTTCTATCATACATAGTGATGTTCTATTGTAATTATTTCTCAACATAGCCAAGCATTTTATTATAATGAAGAAATCAACAAAACTCATCAACTTTTGATCTATTTGTTAACTTGGTCATCCAGAATTGTAAAATGATATCAATTCATGATCATTCCTTTATATAACTAAGAATGAAAAAATGAGAGTATATTTGATTTAACTCATGATTTTTTTCTGTTTAATGGTTCCAGTTGATCTGATTAATCTAAAAAATTCCTTTATATATGTTGTATACAAATTTGGTGGAAATTTTTAAATTATATATGGAATATATCCATATATCCTGTTATATAAGGTGGGATCCAAGTATTTCACATAATAAAAATTACCATGTTTTGTTTTTGATTACATCAATGTAAAAATTGACTTTAAATAGTTCTATTATGGTTTTTTGGTAGATTTATTTTATACATTTCATATGATATAGACATAAAGAAACTATTTTTTATTAATTGTATCCGAATAACTATTGTGAGTTCACTAATAGAAAACATATGAAATTAATATATCATCTCATTAGAAAACACTCCCACTAATTTTTAATTTGTTACTCAATAGATAATATCATCCATATATAAAATCACCATAAACTAGTTATCCATAAATTTATTGAAAGATATATTTTAATAGAAACTACCCCATGTTATATTTATATTTTTTAAATATTAATCAGTCCAAGAATTCCATGATCTTGGTTCCTAATATAGACCAATTAGATCATTCATAGTTCAAAAAACCTTATTTTCATAATTTCTTATATTAAATACCATAGGTAAATCTATATAATTTTTTTTGTTCAGGTGCACCGTTCAGGAATAGAATTTTTCAATCTATTCGATAATCTTTTAGACCTATTTTTAATTCTTATTTTCATGAAATTATTGATTGAATCTGGTAAGGATTTTGGAGAGATGTTTTATTCAACCTTAATTCCCTTGATCTGTGAATATCCATTATAAACCAAGAACCCCTTATTTATAATAACAATTCCATGAATGTCAAAAATTCTATTCATGATCCACATAGTTTTGATAACATTTTGATTTTATGGTCTTTCAAAAAGTTACTATGTCCATTTTTTTATCAATATGATAATGTTACACATTTTTGGTTTCAAGTCAAAATTCTACTTTTTTTAATTCTTATGATGAGGTTGGTTTTACTATTAACTCTATAGCCAAATGATCATAATTATCATTTATCATACCTATTTAAGCGCTGATATATATATAATTATGTTAGATTTATTTATATATATTCTTATGTTTCTAAAATATATTTTACAATGTTCATCATCTGCCACAACATCTTCTTATTAACAATCCTTGGAGACATTATCACTATGAAGTATCTTTAAATATTCCATAATTATTCAAAATTTATTTTATGACTATTATTATTCAATGAATATGTTAGTATGTGTACATTTATATATCCATAAAATTTTCACCTCAATTGAATCAATATCATTTATCTCCATAATTTTACAAATCTTGTTCTTCAAACATCTATAGTCCTTACACAATTATTTCTACCAAAGAAATAACTTTTCTTCATAATCATCATCATATTTTCACTATCATACATACTTTTTTATGTAACTCTTACTTTTATAGACTAATTTTATTTCAATGATGGATTCATTCAATATGAAATTATGTTTGTTTCCTCCACTTTTCTATGACTAAGAACTATTGACTTTGGAGTGTACACAATATTATACACCCCAAATTTCCATGAGTGGGGTGAAATTTCAACATAAATTGTATTGAATTTAATATATTTTCATCATTATGATTTTAAAATTAAACCACACCAATTATTAATGAGTTCATATAGATAAAAATTAATGGGTTATGTAATAATAATGGAGTTATTTAACAAATTAAATAGATGTATACATTATTTCATTATTAGATCATAATATCATAATTGTGCACCAAGAAACAATTTAAATCCCCCTCTGATACCTATTGTGCAATACCAACATTAATCTTATTCTTTTAATAAAACTAGAATAATACATTCTACTAGATTTAGTAATGAAAATAATGACATGAACCTCTCTTTATATTATATATGAATTGATCAAAACACAGACGTCAGTTTTGACTAGATCCAGTAGATTCAAACCCCACTTCTTCTTTAGATTATATGGATTTTGGACTATTTTCCTTCACATTAATTCATAAAATGTATTTTCACAGACTTTTTTTGGATATAGTATATGAACTACATCTTTTTTTCTTTGATATGTTTTCAATGAAATGTTTCTATTTGTGACCTAACCACCTATGCCACATGTTCTTTTATTTATATATTGTAAGGAGACACGAATTTTTGTGGCTATATACTATGAATATTTAACCATTAGTTTTAAATCGTATCACATGATAGCTTCTTACTACGCCTTGAATCATAAAATAATTTTTCGTTAAATTTAATCTCAAGACCAGATTCAGGAAGTTGACTCACACATAGTTGGTTTTTCTATAACCTATTTCAAATTATAACATCATTCTTATTGAGATAATCACATTACATGTTTTCATTTTCCCTCCCCTTGAACTTCATGTATTCTTTATTTTCTAAAGAAATAGTTTCACTAACTATTCCATTTAATTTTTTTAGACAACTTACATTTCCTATCACGTTTAATAAACACCCACTTTCAAGAATCTTGGTGTCTTACTTATTCTTTTAATTGATACAAATTTATTACTGATTCACTATCAAAATATATTCTTATTCCATCCAAGATATCCCAGGTTGTTTTATGGTGTATATAGGCCTCTACAAATCCACTTTATCCCAAGAAGAATTGTCAAATGCATCTTCTTCTTCTAGAAACAATAATCAATTACTCAATATTGTATTATATCATTTCCTAGAATTATCATATATCTATATTTCATGGTGATACCCGATTATTTATCTATACCTATAATAATTGGATTTATTATAAAATTAATAACATTAACATAAATATACATTGAATTTTCTTCCCCTATGTGATTATGGTTATGGGATCATTATCTTTTTCTTACTTCTAGTTGTCTCGAAATTTAGGAAGCTTCTTTCCTCATCACAATAGGACACAATATATCAATGATATCTATATAATTGACATATTTTTATATGGAATATGTCATATTATTCATTGAACTACAATTCTATATCATTTGAAAAAACTTGTGACAATCACCAGTAAACCCTTTGAAATTGAGTATTATTTTATTCCTTATGATTTCAATTGATTGTATTTTTCTTTTTCTAGAAAGATAGTGTTTAAAATTTGATAAAAGAACCTTGAAACTTGTTCTTACCATTTTTCGATTCATCATTGCTGATTCATTTGAAGCATCATCAACATAATCAATTGTAATTTCACTTACATTTCTAGTTATCTGATAATTTATTATGTTATTAACACATTATAATAATATAATAAAATAATCTATTTGTACTCTATCTATAAACCTCCAAAAGTATAACATCCTTTATGTATCACTCAATTTCATCTAAAATTCCAATTAATATATTTTTTTTATAACCACTTATTTCATTGATTCTATATTCTTCCTTTTTTAAATTACATAATCATTAAAGTCATAATTAAGTTTAGTATTTTGTGTATTCCTCAAGATGAAATTAAAAATTATTCTTGAATGTTAATTAATAGTCGATAGATTATTCATATGTCATTGTTGCATGTCTATATTTGCATTGAGAGGATTCATTTCCTCAAAGGATTCCATTAATAGAACATTATACTTCAAATGTTTCATTATTTAATTATCATATTCTCTAATAGACCCAATATGTTCAATGTTGAGATCATCACCACCAGGTTAATTTTATCCCACATTTATAGGGTATTTATTTGAAACTATAACCATCATAATACATATATATAAAATACTAATTTAGTATCCACAACCTCAAAATATTGATTTTTATAATTTTTTTCATATCCCAAATTTATCTTTTTTTGGAAAGAATTCCCTTATAATTTCCTAGTTTTAGATACTCTTCATAATGAAAAATATCATTATGACATTTATGAAAATTGGGATTCAATTTAATTTTAATAAAATTTTCTTTTGAACCTTACAGCCATATTAACTACTTTCCCACAAATAAAACATGCTAAGGGTTAATTTATATCAATTTACTGCTTCAACTCTTGAAACATATATCCACAAGGGAGAGAATTTCATAATAAAAAACATATATTCTGTTGAAACCTTTATATATGTAAATATTATTAATATATTTTAACTATATACCCTTATAAAAATAACATGAAGTCCCATCACCCATGAATCACATTTTTTATTCCAGTAAACTATATAATAGATCATCTATAAGGAACATCGATAAACCCATTATTATATAGATAATAATTTTTGATTTTAAATTTGTGGACATCATTGAAATATCTTCTTCACAATATTAATAACTTTTATCTCTTTCCCATGTCCTCAAATGGTTATATTAACTTCAATAGTAGAGTTGAAAAATATATTTTAATTCTCATTTGAAATAATTTTCAAATAATCTAATATAGTAGACTGGACCTTCAATGTGGACACCGTCTCCTTAATATAAAATTTTAATATAATGGATAAAATTTTTAACATGGCCTATTGAATATTTTAGATCAAAACATTGATATATATATAATGTAATAAAGCTCTAAATAGGTAATTTCTAGCATTGGCATTAATGTTAAGAAATTTTATATCAGATTCAATCATGAACCACATTATCATATCATAAAAATATAATCTAATTAACGTAGAAAAACTAATATCTAGATGAAGATATAAAATATTAGATTTTATTCCTTTTTTTAAATCTAGTAGTTTCTTCCATCAAATAGAAGAAAATTTTTAATTTATTAAATGTTACATATTAAAAAACATATGTGATGAATTCATTTATGAGGACCTATACACAGATAACACATGTTATAGCTTGGGTATTTCTAATAAGGGATGGTTAATCATGGGGATATTAATTTAATTTATATAAAATGGATATTTCCCCCATGATTGTATGGATAAATTTATTATGTATTATTTAATTTCTTATAAAAAACTGGAAACAAGACAGAAAAAACATTTATTAAATAGTGATCCACTATGGGCTAGTATGTGGAGAATATATCAATAATGTGTTGGTCATAACATAAGATACAACCTTTAATATAACTTATAATTGCAATTTTTTTTCACTAACACATCAAGTTACTTTAAAATTTTTTTAGGGAGATCACACAACCTATCTTGGATAACCTCTATTGAAACTTATTAATCATTATTCTAATTGAATTATTCCTAATTTTATAGAAATTAAACTCAAATATTCATTATAAATAATAAATTGAATGAATTTCATTATAAATTCAGGAATATGATGCTCCTATTATCTATTAAATCACCTAAATGATAAATATAAATAATCTAGTATAATGATATTTTGGAAAACTATTTTTCACATATGTCTTACATGGGACATAATTTACCATGTAACATTTGTTTCATAACCCCTTAATGTAAGTCCACCACATATCTATTTCTTTTAGACAAAACCACATTAATACATATATGTGAAATTATTATGAGTCTCCTTTAATGTAAAAACTCCTTAGGATTCTGAAATTCTAACTTCTCAATGTTATGAAATCAACATGAATGCTCCATGGGAGAGATTCCATAGGTCACTTATCACTTTTTTGAATATTCATGTATCTTATTGGATGAATATTACTATTTAACTCTCTATTTAAAATTATTCTAGAAATAATATAAATTCCACTCTTCTCCAAATTATCCTATACATCTCATGAAACTCCACTAAGGCGATTAATGTTCTATTAGTAATCTATGTCCACAAAAGTGAAATTTTATTCTTCAGGATTCTTGTTTCATCCTTCTATAAAAAATAAACTTTATAAAGGAATTCAAAGTTCACCAAAACACACCACAGTATGAATAAATATACATTAGATTATAATGAGTCAAGTTAACTCCATAATGTGATACATTCAAGCTAATGTGGTATACGTAAAAATCATCACCTTATGACCATGAAAATGATTCATTATCTCATGAAACATTCGAAGTCCTCTTGATTATTTCATGATATCATGTGTCCAGAGAAACCCACTACAATATAATAAATTTTACAATATGAAAAAAATACTGTCTCATAACCACTAATATTACTCCCCTCAACTGAAATTTGTAAATATTTTATACTTATCTAGTTTTTATGATCCTGTACTACTAAAATTATATGACAAAACAACACCACTAGGCTCATTTGAACATACTTGGTCTATATAATTCTTAAATACTAATATATAAATTTTATGAGGGCCACCATATTTGAAATCTAAGAAATTTTGAAACATTGTAATACACAAACTTCTTCAATTCCTCTTTTAGGGATTAAAATCATAAAGAAAAATATCCTCCTTTGGAATGAAACAACTTGATCACATTAGAATCTAATTAATAACAAATAGATCATCAATACTCAAACCTATATGACCATGGATCCAAAATTATACCACAATAATTTTCTTAACTATTATTATTATATATTTAATCATTTATAGTTATAATCTGGTCTATTAAAATTTTCTAATGTGTTGATTATGTAAATATTAGTAATCACCATCTAAATTAATTGATAATTCATCTTTAATATATATTTTATAAGAATAAATTTCTTAACATTTTTACATATTTTCATATATATTAATATTCAAGTGTTTTTAATATAATAAAACTCTCTTTATAGATTTCCAAATACATGTACTTTTTTAAAAAATTTATATAAATTTAACATTAATATAGTTTTATTGGTTCTTTTTTGAACATGTATATCCATTAACCATTCTGATCTATTAATATGTGATATCATCCCTTCACACAAGTTGAAACACATTATAAATGATGATAGTTATATATATATATATCTGATATTATATGTATGTATTCTCTAAAATGAGAAGACTAGCTTTTAATTCAATGATTGATGTTTCTATATATATATATGATAACATTTCATCCCTATAAGGGATGGATGACCTCCGAGGAAAAGTTTATTATAGAAAGATATATGTTTGTATATACAGTTATATATTTGATTAGCACTATTTATTGTTTCTCGAAACATTTTTGTTTGGGAATATGTTTAATAATATATTTAAAACAGAACTCTCTTCAAAATAGATCCAATGCTATGAATTTTTATTATAAAATATTCCAATAAATGAAAATCATTAACACGAAATGAGAAAGAAATATGAAGCACCACAGTGAAGATTATTAGTGTTATTTCATAACGAGTTAATGAAAAGGGAATGCATATAAAATAATCATCCTTATTATTTTCCATGAATATCTTAAACGTAATAATAAAAAGTTAAATATTTCCAAAAATGATAAATATTATAGATCGAATAAAATTAAAATAAATTAACATGACGAATTATTTTTTTTCGTATGAATGGTCACATATAATAATTAAATATGATTATTCTATATAAGGTTGTTTTTATTCGATCATTGATTATATTTTAATTTAATTTATATATATCAAATAATTATATAGAAGAATATATAATAAGAATTAAATTATGAAAATTTGATATATATATATTTAATATTTTATATTTAACATATAATTTTAAAAATATAATTTATTTTTAAATAACTTATTTTATGAGAATGGAACTCTTATCAAATTTATTAATTATAATGTATGATTTAAATTAAATGGATTCATAAAACCTAAGTAATAATTTGAGAAATATTTAAATATAATTCAATAAATAATAATTTTATTTTATTTAATATATTTATTTATAGTCACTAAAAATGTTATAATAGAAATGTTATTTTTATTACATATTATACAATTTAATTTAAAAGTTAAGTATTATATATTTAAATAATAAAATTTTTATTAATAAATTATTTTTATATAAAATGAAATAAATTATGATTTTACTAAATTTTATATCATGTTACGGATTAAGAATAATGTTTAATTCATGTTAATTTTTTTTCACTTTGAAATTGATGTTAAGGATTTCTAAATTTATTTTTAAAAATTATATATATTCACTATTAAAATTTTAATATAATAAAATGGTTTATGTTTTTTGAATCACTGAATTTACATTATTTTAGACGGTCATTTTCATTTTTAGAGAAAATAAAGTTAACAAGATTAAAATTTATTTCTCAAGGTAAAGGATATAATAAGGATGGAGGGATATAATTACATAATATGGTAAAAAAATATAAGTATATTTTTTCTCTAAATTGTGTGGATTTGGGTTGTACAACTGATCTACATTATTTTTTTTGTTTTTTAATAATTGTTTACCAGAATTTATTTTCAATGAGCCTTCCCATTTTTATTTTATCGTGCTTGGTGTCTCTTGAGAGTTTCATATTTGAAAAGATATATATATATATATATATATATATATATATATGATTTTAAAATTATTAAATGCAATGCTTATGTGTTCCAATTATTTTTTATGTCAACTTTGGATTTTAGAAATAATAATATATCCTATTAATTATTTTTTGATTTAAATAAAATGAAAATTTAACTATTTAAAAAATAGACCTTAACCTAACATGAGATTCTCTTCCCACATGTAGATACAATCATTTTACCATTAAATAGAACCTTTTCTATTTACTACATAAATTTAAGCTTGATTTTTAGGAGTTTCAGGAATGTATGATGTCATTTTAATAGGTAGTGTAAAGGTAAGTTGAGTGTTTCCTTTTTTGTGTAATAGTATGGTATAGTTTGTAAATTATAGAAAAAATGAAATATGATCTTACATGATTATATGTATATTGTCAATTTAGTCTTGGGAATCCATCATGATAGAAACATATAATGGTGTATTTCTCCCTTATGTCAATTTAATTCACAAATTATGTTTTCAACATATTTATTTGATCTTTCATTTAGGTACGTCATTATCACCATCCCTATTTCAGAGTAATAAAATATTTATTAAGCGTGTCTTAGCGGTATATCCATTCTTATTTAAAGGTAAGTTCGACGTCTTGGATAATATTTTATCTGTACAGTGGAAATTTTTTATAAATAATTTCTTTATTGACTCAATAATATCATGAAACTCACATATTAATTAAATAATGTGTGTCCCAATCATGAAACAATTAAAAATAAATATATAAAATAATTGAATAGAAATTATATAGTTTAAATAATTGAAACACATGAATTATATAGAATCATTGTAGATTAAATGTAGATAAATTTTAATGGATAATTGATAAATAATAATGGATAATTGATAAATAATAATGGATAATTGATAAATAATAATGTCATACTTCTATTATTGGAAATAAATTCCTCAATTTTAATTCTTATTTGAATCAAAATTATTTGGTATTAGTGGTGTGATGTTAAAAACGTCTTACAAACCATTTTTTTCATTACTGGGTGTATGGTGGTTTAAGATAACATTAGTTATTTGAAAATGTACCATAAAAAGTATTTTGTAATTTTAAATGTTTTTTATTATATATATATTTTTATTAATATTGAATTAATCATGAAATTATATATATTTTATAAATTTAGAATTTAATTTAAAATTAAATTTTCATAAATATGAGTTATTAAATCAATTATAAATTAGTTATTAGTTGGTTTCAGAATATTTTATAACTACTAAATAAAATTTATAAATATTAGGAATTAGTTATTTAACAAATATATAATATTTTTGTAATACCATTATACAGGACCACATATTTGGCTAAGGGTAAGCATGTATTTCTTATAGATATATATGGCTAGATCTATTTTTAATCCTTACATAATGGTAAAGAATTTTTTTAATAGCTTCATAAATGTATTTTATGATTTTCTTATTTCTCATATAGGTACCCTAACATTTTTTCAATTGTGTAAAGGTAGGATAATTTAACATTATGTAGAAAATATATATCATGTTTATGTTTTCTATTTGAGTTATAAATAATGGTAATTGAAAGATACTCTTACACAATTACACCAATTTATGTGTGGGTAATATATGTTTCCTAGATAATCTAATTTTTTGAGGTGGATGTTTTAGTCCCTCAAACTATTTTTAAGGATTTAATTTATATTATGATCCTTAAGTAAAAATAACCAAATTTATCTACATAAAAACATATAAATTTTTATTGATGGTGTGGAATATTATTAGGAGGTTGACTAATTAATTTTTCTTATTTCATGTTATCTTATTTATCTCCCAATAACGGAAAAATAAAATCAAAGCTATATAGAGCATAATAAATTAGTAATTAATAGAATTAAAATGATTAACTAGTGTTTATTATAATTAATAATGATATCAATTATTAGTTTGGATATGTGATGAATGGTGATCATATGATGGGTAGGTAAGATTTGTGGAAACATCTCCATTGAAAAGGGTTTCCTTATTGAAATAATGGCTATTATGTATTTTATTGTCTTTATTTTCTAACATATATGTTGTAAGTTGAATAATTATTTTGTATTAGTATTTCTTTAAGTGTTTTATGTTTTTTATAATTTACAGTTTGTACCATATGTTTGGGTGTTATTCGGAGATGAACAAATTTTCAAAAGGATTTTTTGTATAGAGAGATGATCTTGTAAGATAGATACCATTTGTACATGTCCTATGCTTATTTTCAGGTACATTTTTTTTCTTTTTTCGTTATATTTTTGTTGGGGTTTTAATTGGGGTTGTTTCTAGTGGAATTAGATATGTTTTGTAGACCAAAGGGCTGTGCATAGTTGGAACATGGTTAGGAAAAATAGAACAGATTTCCCCAAGAAACTGTTTGCCTTATTTTTGTGAGACATGATGTGGCATATGATTGGTGTTTGGTTTGGAAAGACCATGCATACACTCACCTCATGTATCCTAAAATAGTGAAAATTTTCATTTTTGGGACACATTTTTTCAAACCATGAACCACTTAGGAGAAAACGCATGCCCCCTAAGTAGAGGTGTACGATTAAGGTGCATGGTTTGGAAAAACATACATGCATGATTTAATTCCTTCGATATTTTTTTTAAATTCTCAACCATCTCGATTTTAATCCCAAATCACATGATCAAGCTTCATTATTGGTACATGAATAGACTTCACATTTTAAGGACAATATTAGGGAATGATCCATATGTTACAATGCTGGGTTGGTATGGATCATGGATATAGGAATAAGATGTGATTTTGGTACACTCTTTGGGGTTGTTAATGTCTTTATTTTGGGTTTAAATATAGCACTTGACACCTATTATGGACTTTCATGTTTGATACTTTGTTTAGATTATTGTTTTTCTGTTTTTAGATTATCATATGATGTTGATTATGATTGGTTATGGTACGATTCTGCTTGTAGTTTATTGTCATTTTTCATTCATTTATCTCTTTTTCCTGGCATCCTTCTTTAGTAAATAAGGTATAGAATCCCCATGACATTTACATTAGACACACAATACTAGTTGACAAACTTAGGCATATGGGGAGGTACGCCATAAGTCTTGTAAACAACTGGATTAGGGCACCAAAATGTGGTACCTAGGTCAATAAATTTTAGATATAGATAGAATGGATGCATAAGGTGAAGTGTGAAATTATGGATGTGTGTGATTCAATGGGTGTAGGTTGTGATGTAAAGGGGAATTCTATATACGTAATTATTTTTTATCATTTCTACATAATTGTAGATTGATGGGGTTTACTACTATCTTTATATTGGTTTAATATTGATATACCATATGTATACTAGTATGGGATGTGGAAATTATATTTCTCAGGCTATTATTATATAAATATATTGTTTAAATTTATTTTAAATGGTATTGTTATAATGGAAAAATTAATGTTTTTGGAATACTGAATGTAATTATTGATATTTAACAATTTTAACAACTCCCTTGGTTATGGTAGTCATAGATGTGTATATATTTATATATTTTGAGAAACTAGTTTGATTCAGTGGTCATAATTGGTTCTAAAAATTGGTGTTTTTAGATATTTTTATCTACACTTGATTAACATAATACTATTTAAAGATTTATCCTATGTAATTTTCGAACATATATCATCCCAACACATTTATTTTCATTAAATTTGATTAACTTGGTAATATAATCCTTCTGAGTACTCAAAAATTTCTTATCCTTATATATTGTATCCTATGTTTTATTATAGAATAGATAATGAGATAATTCGAGTGTTACAACTCAAAAAACTATGGTAGATAAAAGGAGTTAGAGTAGAGATAACGGGAACATCATTTTATTCAGTGATTATGCCATATTATATTTTATATAATCATAAAAAAGATTAAAATTTATAAAACATTGATTTATTATTAGTGTATTTTATAGGGGGTATATCTAATTGTTCAAAAAAAAATATATAGTGAATGCCTCCCATACATATGAAATATACATTAATTGATTTTCTATGACAGTAGGCCTACTTTTGGATTTTTTAGGGGTCATCCCCATCATTACAACAATCTTAATAGGGGTGCTACTAGAGGGGGTGTAAAAGGGGTGACTAAATGTTATCTGAGATCATTGTTGAGATATAATATTGAGTTTGATATTTTTCATAAGATAGTATTTAAAATATCTAATAGACAAACAATGTCATATATAATAGGATTGTTCTTTAATAATATAAGACCAGATAAGAGATGGTTATTAATGTTATTTCATGATTTGATAAATATCCCTTTAAGTCAACTATAAATTTTTAGGTTATAAACTAGTTGCATCATAAGATTTTACCAAGTGAGAATGCATAATTCTAAAAAATTTAATTATAAGGTTAAAATATTGATTTCTATTATTTCATATTTTTTATACATTGTATCTTATTATTATGTTTTTAAGTAATTGTAATAATGTTTTATGAATATTTATTTACATATTCATTCAAGTTTTAAAAATTCCTTCTTAAGAGTGTGTGACATGATATGGAAATTGTCTTTATTATCCTTCAATGATTAGTTACAAGAAAATTATTAAAATATGTGAATTTATAATCTTATAGGACGTTGGTATAAATTATTGATATGTTTTTGAATAATTGATGTAGCGTGATAATATGATTCTATTAGTAATGAAGAATTCACGAGAGCTTAAATATCCTTGATTATTCATTTTTAAATAAATTTATGTTAAGAAATAAAAACATAGTTTTATTATAATGTACAATTCATGTTAATTATCTTATATAGTAGTATAGAGAGTTCTGTAAAAACCGTATGTAATTTTTTGGTAAAAATCAAAATTAGGAATTCTAGTTATAGGTTTCTAAGAAATTTGTTAAATATTTTAAAGGATCATTATCATAGGTTTTATGAATGATCCTGTTTATGAGTTTAAATGATATTAAAAAGAAATTTTTTTAATCATGATTTAAATTTTGATTCTATTGAAAAAATGTGTTTTCATATTTTTTTCAATAAATATTCTCTTTATAAATTCCATTTCATATTTTAATTCCAACTCATGATTGGTGATATTATTATAAATAATGTGTTGTTTTTGAAATTAGTTTATTTAGAAATCTTTATGGGGAAATGGAAATTATTTTACATGATTCTCTCAAATATTGAACAAATATACACTCCATTATATCCTTAAAAGTATATTCTACTGCACAATTATGAGGAGGAACACATAGTTAATCATGGAATGGTTAATATGGATAATATGGATAAAAATTATTTAGAACTTATCAGTAAAACATATCATGATAGAATGATGTAATTTTTATTATGTTGATTACTTTTTATTCCATAATTTGAGTTATTTAAATATTTTTGAAATTAGATTATTTTTCTAAATGAGTATGCCTTGTGAATTGAATAAGAATGATCATATATTAAAAGATTTACATTAATTTAATAGATGTGTAAAAACTTTGACATAGTATGTCAAGGTGAAATTCAATATTCCATGAGTAAACATTTGTGAAATATTATATATAGTGTTTTGTCAATAACATATGTTGTGTTGAAAATATTTATTCTTATTTTTTATGTGTTGTAATTTGTTGATTATGAAGTTCTTATGTTATATAAGTTAATAATACCTTTGTGGAAAATTTAGATGTGGGACACAAAATAAATATTGTTTAAATTATATTGTAGCTAATGAATCATTATCATATATTTCTTATGATATGATTACAATCATGATATATAGTTGTGTGTCTCTTGTTTTCTATGTAGAATGTTTTCTATGAATTAGAAGTTTAATACCTTCCTTCATATTGACTAAATGTTTGATGATGATATGATCCCTTATAAGTATTGTTTTAATATATTGAAATCAAATGATCATCCAATTTTTGTAAATTGGATTTCATTTCTTGGAGTTCAAGGGATTTCTAGATGTTAGTGATGGAGATATTGAATGTTTTGTGTGAAAATGTGTTATGGACAGCACTTGGGTGGTTAGAAGAAGTTGATAAATCCATATTATGTCTTTTACCTACATGTTATAATGGGAATTATTTGAGTTATGTGTATATTTGGAAAATGTTTCATTGGATATTAATTATATTTTTCTATATTGAGATATTATCCATTGATATGAGGTTTTGATTTATGAGATCAGTTCATTCCTACGTATTTTATTTTGTAATGAATATTTTCCTCAAAATTCATCTATGAAATTACATGATGAAATGAAAAAATGAATATTTTTGTGAGGTTACACTGAATTATTTGTTCTAGTTGTTATGAGAGTTCCCTAGAATAGATTACACTAATGAATATGAGGAGTAAATATAATAGGTCGAGGCTTCATTCAAGTTGTTTAGAAATCCCAATGGATTCCTAGTCTCTCTAGTAGTTGTTTTGATTTAGAGGATGAACCAATGACGGTGGATGACAAAGAGTTCAATGATGGGATGGCATATGATTATTTTTGATTTTTAAAAAAAATATTTAATTCCATTTTTATTGAAAAACATTCTAATGGAAGAGATCAAAGTGATCAAAAAAGGGAGCATAACTTCCACGAATTTTGAAATTAGTATATATATTTGGACATATATTTTATACATTTCAAGTAGGTGGAAAATATTTTTAAAAATATCTTTAGTCCTCCTTGTGGATATAGATTCAATAATCTTTTATACTTATTTGGGAGGAGTAATAAGAAACTACAGGGTATTCATAGAATGATATATATAAGTGATTCCATTATGAAAATGTATTAGTAGATTACCTTCTGGGGTTCCAAGGATGGTCAAGATTAATGCTTTGAGTTGTCAGTCTATAGCTTTACAAAATAAATGAGTGATTGGAACCTCTATAGAAAAATTATTCCATTGAGCACTATGTTTGAGAATAATTAGGTGTCCTATGTAAAAGGCATTTATATTTTTAAATTTTAATTAAATTTGGAATCATAATTATTATTTATTCATGGGTGGAAATCCTCTTATAATTTAGTGGGTTTTTAGGGTTTCTTGGGTAGTACATGCTTATTCTAGAATAGTTAGGTAATGTGTCCCACACATTGGAGATTTATCTCCATATATCCCTTAAGATTTTTTTTTCTTATTTAACTATATTGATATCTATATAAGATGAGTCATATTGTTATAATAAATTTGATTTTTATGTTCCATTTTTATTCTCTAAAGAACCCATTTTCAACCTTTTGGATTTGTTATAAATTATAGAAAATGGGAATTGTTTGAGGGAAATATAAGTTAATGATCGTTATTTATGTCAAACCTAGCTTTTTATATTATGTTTTTTATAGTGCTTTGGGATGGGGTTTGTTAATTTAAATGTTTTTTGAATCATTTTTTCAAATTCCAAGTGTAATTTTAATGATTTAAAAGAATTGGTTCCAGTGAATATGGAATTAATTTGAATTGAATTATTAAATATTTATTTTAATACGGGAAGTTTTTTAGTATTAATGACTAAAATTATTCTAAATTAATTATAATATTTTATAAGGAGATTTTATAAGTGTTAAAAATAATTTATATGTCATAAAAATTGTTTTATTAAATATGATTTTTTTTCATTACATATATGTATGTCACCATCTTTACATGAGGTTTTCCCTTTTTTTATAGTTACATATGTTTATATTAGTTCTCAACAGTTTTATGAAGGTAAGGCGGAATATTTATAATCTTTATAATGGTATGTCGATATTTTATTATGTTATGTAATGCTAGACATATTTTCTTGCCACTATATAAATTATTATACATTTATCATTAAAAATTTCATATATATCAAAAATGTGCATCCCATCCATGTTATTCATAAATATGATACAATCAAACCATTATAATTAAACCCCATTCTATATATAGGTAATTAGTTTTCTAAAAAAAATCCATTTTTCCTTTATTTTTTCTAAAACCCCATTTTAAATGATTTAAGTGAAATGTGACTGAAATATGTGGATTAAATAAAGAAAAAATTTAAAAAATTTAATATATTCTATAAATTTGGGTTATTTAAATAAACCATTAAAATAAATTAAATCAATGAATTGGAATTTGTAATAATTAAATAGGGTCATCTAGAGTGTATTAAAGAAACATCCATGAAAATCATTATTTTGTATTCCAAATCCTATAATCCCTCTTTCCTATTCAATGGTTTCTTATTCCACTCAATTGTTTCAGATAAATTATTTTTTATTTGAACCCTGAATCTCTTTTACTAGTACTAAATGAATTCTGATATATGTTTTAGGATGTGTTATCCTCATTTCTATTTCATTGCTTGTGATGCATGATAAGTAAGTAAAAATTGATAATATCATCTTTCTTCTTTATGGATGGTTGCAATAGTTTTTCACTTTTGATATGAATGTTATTAAATAATTTTTGGATATTTAATTTGATGAAAAAGACTCAATAATGTTTCCTTTGGATTCTATAGTTTCTGAAATTTTTAATCATTACATGTAATTTAATTAAATGATTGAGGTGTTATATTATTTAGAATGAATTTAAAATTTAATATTAATATGTTCTATAATATATGGATACATCATTATTAACATATGAAACTAAAATTCCTCACATGTTATCCCATTAAATTATAGATGCAATTTTTTATAAATTTTTATTGATTGTTAATACAACTTTTGATGAATGTTTGGAAAATTCAAGATTATCTTTTATTATGTCCACTTATAAATCATGATATAATTGATTATAGATCTAAGCATTAGTAACCCACCCAAACCTTAAATTCCTTCCTTGATGATATGAACAACACATTGATAGGGATTGTTGTCTTTATGATATGGTATGGGTGAAGGGTTACTCTATATTATCATTAAAATTGTAACTATCTCCTTAAGAAAAGTCTTGTGGTGATATGGTCATTGTATAAGGGTTCGTTTATGTTATCATAATAATTTTACATTATAACTTTTACCTTGACCATGACTTATGGGAACATGGTCTGATGGAAGGGGGTCGTTTCATGAAGTCCTTATTTCATGATTATACTCATCATTAGAATGATTTATCTCGTGTTATAATTTTATAGGAAAGTTTTACATAATAATTATGGTTTCTATAAATTATTGTTTTTGTTTCATAGAAGGGGTTATGAAATTATTATGGAAGGTAACAAGTTGGATATCCCATATTGTTTTCATTAAATATGTCTACTAGATTCTTCTCATATACAAATTCACCATTGTGATTAATTTGATCAAATAAATTTTGATTATTTGAAAACAAATATGTGCCTATTATTTGGAATTAATGGTTAACAATGTGTAATGTGTATATTTGATGGACTAATTATATTGGGATTCGAAATCAATGATTTAATTGTTTAATATTGGGATTATAATCAAAGGGGAAAAATAATTGATGTAAATGTTTTAATATTTTACATTAAATTTATTTTTTAGAATTTTTTTAAATATTAGTCAATTGGTTAGTAATATGCTTGAAGAGGAATTTTTTTCATAATGGTTTGGGATAGATTTAGATTCTATGTTCTAACAATATTATATTTACATATGAGTATTGATGGTGTGTGATGCTAGTAGTTTCTATTAGTGATGTTATTTCCTTATAAGTGTTTACCCTTATTATATAATGGTTTCAGAAAATTATTGTTTTATATGTTAGTATCATGAAAGAATTTTAAATCTTTTCCTAGTTCATTCATCCAGGATTATTCTTTTCGGTTGAATTTTTGGGTTATGTAGTTAGCATCATGATATATAAGAATGGGTTTTGGATTAATAAGGGTTTAACTTGTTTTATGTGGGTACGATATTTTAATTTGACCTATTACTATAGGAAATTGGTTTCATGGAAAATATGGTTTCTTAGTAATATTTGGATATTTCCATTTATGATTTTATTTTTTATTTAAAACTTTGGGTTTTATATTAAGTTAAATTAGTGTCATTAAGAAAGGATGTTTCCCTAGGGTATGATTTATTTTCTCTTAAAAGTGAGTTGTGTTTCTTTAATTAATTTGATAATACTTAAGGAATAAAAATAAGACTCCCCTTCCATAGAATTCATGAATGTAGTTCAGATATTAGGAATATTATTAATAGGGTAAAAAATAAATGGTTTCTTTCCCACTTGTTATGACATGACCATATAATTAATTGAAATTAAAAAATATATACCTTGGAGTATCTTAATGATTTGTTAAATAATTTAATTAAATGGATTTTTTCATGTGGAAGATAATTAATAATGGTATAAATTTATTTTTTTTGGATTTAGGATGAGTCATATAATGATGATTAGTTCAATTTTTTTATGGAAACCTCTCTATTTATATAGTCATTCCATTTTGAGATACAAGTTTCTTTGTCAATTTTTTCGTATACATTTTTATTATATTTTTACTGATAATGAATATAGTATTTTTATTATTTTATTTTTTTATGTAAGATGTTTTTTATATCGCACTACTTGGAGAAAGAGATATGGTGCTATTTAGATATGATTAGTGATTGGATGGAGAATAGTTTATCATGGTTATATGATGTCTAAAATGAAATCATGGGGTGAATGAAAAAAATAGATGTATATAATATAAAGGGAGAGGTTTTTGAGGGAATGTGTATGTAAGTTATTGGAAATTTATTACATTTCATGGTTTCTTAATCATTTATTTTGGGTTTCTTCTACTATCATGGTTCTTATTTACTTTATAATTGTCATATATTTGTTGGTAAGAGTTGTAGAAAATATATACCCATGTACCCAAATTATTATATATATTCATATGACTTTTATTTTCTATGATTAGTTATAGTTTTTATATTATTCTAATGGTATATATTGATATGAAAGTTGAATGATTTTATCATTACTTGAGATACTGTGTATCTCTCTTTAAAATTGTAGTTTGGGTAGTGGAAAGCTGTTTTTGAAGTGGGAAAACATTTTTATTTAATGAATATTAGTGATTCTAATGGAATTAGTGATGGTGGTAATTTCTTTTTATTTTTTATTATCATTATTTTTTTATAATTTATCACACATGTCATTTCTTAATATTTCTATCCTGACACATTGATTCCATATAAATTTTTTATAGAATTGAACTACAAACCAATAATGTTCTCTTAATTTGATTATTAATCCAAGGGTTTTTTTTTGAGTTTTCATCCAAATAGATCAAGGTAGAATTAGAATGATATAATTTGTGCTGTTATTATAGAGTATAGGATATTGAGTTGAGATTATAATATCATCGATATATTCTATGAAAAAATTATATTACGTTCCTTGTAGTAATTGGTGTGATAAAAATGGTTAAACATTCAGTTCATTATCTGTGCTCCTGAATGGCGGATCTCTAATATCTTATTGTATTTAATTATGAGGTTAATTGCAAAAATAACATTGAAAAATACCCATGATTATTGAATCTAACTCCGATCCTTCAAATGTGTGTGTCCGGATTCATCCCCATCATCAATACTTTCCTTAGAGGTGTACTAGTGGAGGGGGCAGGGGGTTTGTGATATGTGGGTTTTAATGAAGCGTATCCAGAGTTATTATAAAGTGGGTTTAAATTTGTATTACAAATATGAACTCCTCTATTCACTCTCCCTTACACTCGCCTCCAATCTTTATGAGAACTCCATAGAGAATTTCCAACACTAAATCACAAAATATTTTCATAACTGATTGACACTAATGATGATTGGACATATAGATCATGACCGGCTAGCTACATCCAGTCTTGGTTTCTCATGTTCTAGGAGTATTATAGTCTAATAATGATATATATTGGGTAATATTAGTTAATTTTTTATTTATGTGTGATTTACAGGGAATATGAATTTGTTTTATAGTAGGTAAATGAGTGAAATAATTATTATGATAAAAATCAAGATCTACAAAAATAATGGGGAGAAGGGTTGGATATGAATGTTTTATATCCTTATTACTATTATGTTACATTTTTATGTATTTTTCGATTATATACAAAATATTTACTTTATGACTTATCACATATCATGTGTTCATATAAAATTAATAAACAACATGATTTTGGAATTATAAGTAAGATATATGATATTGTGAAATTATTTTTCCAAAACATACAACTAAAAAAATTAAATTTAATACGTTAGAATATTTTATATAACTAAATGTATAAACTCAAGAATATAAATCAAAATAAATTTAATGGGAATGGTAAATTTTGAAATCAAATTATTGTGATATTTTAGGAACTTAATATTTGATCTTTGGAATTATTAGATATATGGATACATGATTTGTGTATTGTTATTGTCCATACTACTTGTTATAGTTTGTGTTATCATGGGATTCATGCTTCTTGAAACCCAAGAATAATGTATTGTTAAAAATAATAAATTAAATAAAAAGGGTTATTATTTTGGAGAGACAATTTTAAGGATTTTTAATTTTTTGAATCATTTTTAGGCGTGTTTATGTGTTGTTGTTATTGTGTTAGAAGAAATTTTTATTAGTTTTACTGAATTATGGTTCCTACCATTTTTTAGGATAAATAACATTTTTTTAATTTCATGTGGAACATTTTATTGTTAATTTACTCAATTAGATAAGATACATATTCAATGATTTATGGTAGTGATTGAGGTGTTGGTGATTACACATGTATGGATTATATAGGCTTTTATGTTTTATAATTTAGAATTATGTTTTATAAAATCTCGATTAATTTATTAAATAATTTACAGTTTTATTCTCGTATGACACTCCAATGATATGGTTTGTGTTTTTTTATATAATACATATGAAAAAGAATGATTAATGAGTTACAAATGAACCTATGGGAATGTGAATTGAATATCCGAAAAATATAATTAAGTAGAAGCCATGATATAGTTCAAAAAATGATTTAAGATAATAGTTTTGGCATATGAAAAATATAATATAATTATTAAATAACATGATATAAACATATAATGAAATTTTTAAATAGTAATTTTTGATTCCTTAATAAAGGTGTAGTAATTAACGTATTAATTAATGAATATAATGAAAAATATTTTATAATTTTGTGACAAGTACTTTTGGTAGTTTATTACAAGATATGGATGTCAATATGTCTTGTGGGATGGTATCTATGGCTAGATTTAGATGTCTGAATCTTCCCAAAGTATTTTTTTACGTTATTTAAATAATTATGGTTCATTATTTATTTCCCTTATACAAATGATTCTCATGGGTTGGCATATTTCCATAGTAGCCTTTGGTTATGTGAAATTCCTATGATCTTGGGGTTTTATGGAATATATTGATTAGCACATTTAATTATCCCTCTCTCTCTTATGATTATACAATGTTTATATAAATATGTGGTCTATGGAATGTTAATATTAAAGGGTATGTGTTCATGTTGGATTTGTAGCCTCTAATAATACCACTTTATTATGAGATCAGATAGAAATATTTATAGGATAAATAGAGTTCATGATGGTATAGACATATTGTCTTCTTTTATCACGTGACATTATATCTTACAAACGAAATTTTTAGGAACAATTTTGAATAAACCCACATAATAAGATGGATTAGGGGGATATGAGAGCACAATGATATGTCCCACTGGGGATTTGGGTGACTAGTTCATTGTGGATGTTTTAGTGGGTTACCATTATATATATATATATATATATATGATTTGATATTATGATCTTATATTCATAAAATGGTGAGTGAAACTTTTGTCAATATGGAATCATAATTTACCTGATTATGTAATGTGTTTTTTTCTCTGAATAATCATTGGGGATTTATTATTCCACTTACTCATTTTTATAACATGTCAGTTGGTGGATCCATCTATTTTCACTAATTTTCTCATTCTAATAAATATAGACAATTTTTAGGTTATGAGGTTAGAGTGGATATTCATGTTGATGAAACGTTTTCATGATATATTTGGTGAGTTGATGGAGTTTTTTGAAAGTCTCATAGGAGTGTTTCACTATTTTATTTACGGTTTCACTTTTTCAATTTTAATATATGTTATTGATAGATAATATTAGGATATAGATATTATTCGTTTGATGGAGTTATTTGTTGATTTTTTTATTTAGGGGTTTATTTAGTGTATTGGTGTGTGTTTATGTGTATGATTCCTATTTGTGTGTATGATTTCAGTGGGTCAAGTTTCCAACCCATTTACTATTGGAGGTACGAATAAAAAGATCACTACTTGGTTTCACTTTAGCCTAAGAGTTAAATCATTGGGGCTTGGACAAGAAAAGTGAAATTAATAAATCTGTATGAGAGATAATATGTTATTTTGAGAGGGTTAATTGAGAGGTTTCATGGATTAATAGGGTAATCATATTAGTTGGAAAAAACACATGATATTAAAAAAGTGTACTGACTGAAACTTACAATATTATAATCTCTGGAGAATGGTCATAATGACTAAGTGAATATTAAGAATACATATATAAGTGGTGTTGTTTACTGTGTAGATACTTGGGTGAGGATTATTAATCATTAATCATTATGACTTTTATTTATATGACTATATAATTTGGATTAGGGTAAAACTAAATTAAATATTTTTAATTATTCCAAATTCATTATTTAGGGACTCCTTAATTGTTTAAGATTTTCTGGTTTGGGCTACATGAAAAGTTCCCAACACATTTACACTGAATAAATTCATCAATATGATTAGTTAGAAAAAATAAAAAGTGGGGGTTTTAAATTTTAAATATTCTCAGAGTAAGATAGTCATAGATATATTTTACCAGGGAATAAATATGTATAAGTTCTTCATATTAGATCATGTGATTTAAGATTCATTGAAGGGTGGGTACATCACCATCAATTCAATATATTCTAGGTTATAGCACTTGGATTAGTTGGAAAATCATAATCTAAATGGAAAATCATAAATGTGATGGACTCTAATTCCTGGTGATCTCATGGAGTATAGAGTCTCGTGGGAGATATTTTGTAATAAATTTGATGTTTAGTTTCATTGTTTAGCTGCATTGATGGCTTTTCTACATGAAATGTTCATACTTAAATAGTGGTATTAAAATATAAAGTATATCCGTATTATAATCCTAAAACACATTTTTTATGAGTTAAACATTATATTGTTTGTGACATTTTGGGGAAATAATTTTTTAGATTTTTTATATCCATAGATATAGAAATATATCACCCATTTATGTTGTCAAAGTGTCTCTATATTTTGGAGAAGGTTAAAGATAATAAATGAATGATTTCCTAGAATATGTCATCTCTGGATAGAAGTCATCAGGTCACACCAATAACCAATGATATGTTGGGAGGCACTCAGTTTCAAATCATTTGATGTTATATTCAATGTGTGAACATTCTCAGTCTCCTTATTCATCTTGATTCTCTAGGGATGAGAGTTCTCAAACCCACATTAGAATACAATATGTCATTTTCTTTTTTATTTATAGTCATGAAAATTTTAAGATTAATTTTCCAACATTCATATAAAAAAATCTAGAAGATAGTGTGTAGTCTTAGGGTTGGTGGTTTCCTTATCATGCTTCATGAAAAAACAATAAGAAAATACAAGTTGATGGAGTGGGAAAAGTACCTCCTTACAATGTTTCTAATCAATATAGAGTAGAGTGTGATTTTCGAGGTGGTCTCTATCATTTTTATAGTTGTAATGGAGTATTCCATGTTCAGTTTACTAAAATTTTATTGATAATAATGGTATATACATACTTAATGTGAGGTACCACATTTCCTTATTCAAATTTAGGCATGTGATTGAGAAAAAAATGATAAATATTAAAATCAATCATGACTTACGATTCTTTGTATTTCACTATGATGTTGTTGTTAGGATTTAATCATAGAGATATCCATGTTTGGTATGCATATCAAGGGAAATTTTATTATTATTTTAATTATTATTATTATTGTTTATTTCTAAATATTTAATTTTAAGGTTAGTTTTTAAGCCTTCAAGATAAGAGTATTTTTAGTGGTATCACTTGAAAAGTACTAAAGTTCCCTAAATAATTTCCAAATTAATTCATGTGTATTTATTAGCTCGAGAGATGTTTCTTATATTAAAAGTTTTTCAACTATAAATTTACAGTACTTTGAATAAATTTTATTTATGGTGTAATTTTATATAATTAAATTTCTAATATTATAATTAATAATATATACTTTTCATTATTATTTATAATTTTAAAAAACTAAAATTATATTATTTTTTGAATTCATCATACTTTATGAGGCACCCCATCAAGAGTGTCAGTAAAATTATTTTCCCCATAATTTTTAATTTCATTCTTTTATATATAATGTTTTGATTATTTTTTATTAGATTCATAGAAGTAATATAGTTTTTTATAGTATCTGTTATGATAAGATGGGTGATTCCAGGGAATGATAATGATATTTTTAGGTTTCATTATGCGTCATAAAGATATATCCTATTATTTTTGAGGTTAAGTCTCATGTAAATGTTATAATGGGATCATACTATATAGGTATTCATAATGGAATATTTCTTTATCACATATGGTAAACCCTATTTTCCATTTTCTAAATAATGTTTTCTTATCAGTCATGTAGATTAGTTAGTTCTCCTACTCTCTATGATAGGGTAAGATGTGGTTTTTTAATCTTCCATAAGGGTAGATGCGTTATCTTGTAGGGTTATATCATTCACCTTGAATATGGTTTGAGCAACATAAATGTAATGATTTTTATATAGAATTTCATTTTCATTTTAAAATCACATATAACTATATTTTAAATGAAATAATGGGGATTTCAATGTATAAATTATGGATAATATAAATATAAAACCCGGGAATATGAATTTCATAGTTTATATATTTGAAAAGTAACAATTAAGTATAATCTTAATTGATTAAATTTAAAAAAATTCAAAAATATTAAAACATTCGTAGAATTAATGCAGAATATGTTCAATCATGTAAGATAATGCATAATTAAATTCATCTCATTCATATTATTATTTTCAGACAAACATATCGGTATTCATGAGATAAAATCAAGATACACTTCAGTGGTTTCATGGAAAATATTTTCATAATTTTTAATTAGTGGAGACTCATAATAATATTTCAATCCCTCCCATTTTTTCTATTATTTTTATTTTGAATTATGCAAAGATGTAGTATATGTCTTGGACTTTACATGAACTCCCATTTCATTTTTATCCCTTAGCATTAAAGTTTTGGTTATTTTAAATCATGAAAATGACTATAAGAGTTACAATAAGTGTAAATTATCCATCTTCCTCTACATACGTAGTACACTGAGTTTGTGGAACCATTAATTAAAGAATGGAGACATACCATTTATCTTTTTTAATTATTTGAAAATATAGGATTCATCCTTTTTTTATTAAAAATGTTAATTTATAATACGAACCTTGGAAGGATAACATGTTGATATATTAAAAATTATCTGGGGGATGGGTTCCATTTGAATGTATTAAATTTTGTTACAACTATGGGAAATTAAGTTAATATTTTTTATTATTGATGGTATATTAACATTATGGTTAATTAAATATAATTTTAGATAATGAAAAATATAAATTAATGGATATTTAAAATATATTAATGTATTTGGATTTATTTCATTTATTCATCTGTCTGGTATTTCTAAAAATGATTATATTTGAAAATGAAATAATTTTTTTCCCATAATAAAATGAATAAGTTTCACTATGTAAAATGGATGTATTTTATAATTTTGTTAAAATATAGAAGATAAAAACATATATATATTCCTTGAATTTAATATTTATTCTATGGGATTTTTTAAAAGATCATCAGTTTATTTATGTATATTTATAAGCTGTATTTATTGCTCTCACCTGCTCTTAATTTAAGAGATTTTTTTTAGAAAACCATAGCATTATGGATTTATTTTTTTATCACATATAATAGAAATGGTTATTTCTAGAAAATAATTATTTCCACTATTTTAATCCATGTTTTGACTATTATATTTTTTATGTTTATTTTTAGTGTGTTAAAATCCCCCAATATTTATTATACTTGATTATTAATTTTTCCACATATTTATATGATAGAACCCTTACTATGGGACCATTTTAATCCTGGTATTGATGATTTATCATGTGATGGAAGGTATATATTTCCCAAATTTCATCAGTGTTTGAGGTGTTAATAGTGATGAAAAACCCTACTAAATTTATTCATATATATAACATCTTTTTAGATGAACATTAAATATATATATATTATCAAAACAGAACCAAAAAACGTAATGGTTTAGATTATTTTTGTGTGTCAATTAATAAAAATATTATTTAATGAAATATAATCAATTTCTCCCAAAATTATATTCTAATATATTAAACTTCTTTAACGTGTCCAATATAAAACTATTTTCCATGACCTGGGAATCAAAATGAAGGGTTAGTTTAAATGCTCTATTAGGGAAAACAGAATTGGGATCATTAAATTATCATAAGTGGGAATATGATTAGCATAAGGGTATGAGAACATGATCATATCATACAATAATCATACCGAATTAGTAAAATAACATTAATGATAATTCACCACATAGGGTCTTTTGGTAATAAAAATCATATGTTATATGTATGTGAAATCATCAATAATAAACTAGGAGTAATGAGAAAAAATCATATTGACAAGAAATTAGTTTGTGACACAAAAATAAGAATTTAAATTCATTTTATTAATTTATTATCACATCCAATTATATCATAGTGGATTAGGTTCACTCCCCATTCCATCATTTCCTTAGTAAATGTTCACTTAGAAGACCGTCATAGTGGGCAGATTCCCTTACTAAACATGGTTTACTCTATATTCTAAACCTAATTATCATATGATATTTTCATAATTGCCTAATGTAATTTACTGCTATATAATTTTAGTCCCAACCACTAAGTAATGAGTATCATACATATGCATGTCCCAAGATCATGAACCATTTATTGTATCGTTATATCATAACCTAGGGAATGGATATTATTTTCATAAACATTCAATAATTTCATCCTATAATTACTAATGTAAATAAAATTGGCTTCATAATGGTTTCATCATAACATACATAACCCTTATTAAAGAAATGAGTATAATATAATCTTATATCATCATCATTATGATTTTTCTAAAGAAACAAAGGGGATGGTATCATAAAATTATAACCTCATGGAAGCATAGCGATCCTTAAAGGATGTTTTCATAGATGAAAAATATGATTAAAAGCTAATTAAAAAACGTATTTGAAAAAAATCGAAGATAAACTTTACTTTTAATAATATTTTAATTAAAAATAGCTATATTATTGATAATATATATTACATTGATGATATCCAAGAAAAAATGTAGTGAAATATTCAAATGAAAAAATAATAATTATAGTGAGAAAATAGTTTCGTTCCATATTTGTTAAAGTAACCATTCCTTTCACAGTTTTTTAAATAGTCAATAGGTGACTTGTTATTATTATTTTGATATATTTATTACAAAATAAATTTAAATACAGTCAATTTTTGTTAAAATAAACTTTTCAAAAAAACTATTTTAGGTAAGGAGTTTCATAAACTAATTTTGATTATTATATTTAACGAAATAAATTTCACAAACCAAAGTGGAAATAAGGTTTTATATTCCTTAATCACATTTTCAAATTTAAATTTATTTAAAAATTGAAAAAATAGAACTAATATGGAAAATATCAAGAAATAACAAGAATAGAATAATATATATGTGGTTTAATGGATAAGATCCATATAATTTCCATCAATGAAAATATAGCCAAGACAATCATGAAAAGTAAATATATTAAAACAAAACCCACATACCTTATTTTCCTCCTTTTTTCATACTCATTAAAATATATTATATAATAAATATATTTTTTTTATTAATATATTATATAAATATATCAATATATGAAATACTAAGAAGAAATAATTTAAATTTTCCAATTATCCCTTTAAAAAAATTTCTTCATTAAATTTTACATTCAACGGAAAAGTAGTCTTTTATCCATTTATATTTCAGTATGAAGAATTCAATACCTAGACCATAGTCATGGTATCATCATCTATATAATATTTATAAGGAAATAAATATCATATTTATTAATCATATAAAAATTTATATTTATTCATATAATGTAGTAATGAAAAATAAATCACATTATTGTGTTGAGGTTGTAGTTCACACATATGCATGAGCAATGTAATAATTTTTCAGAAAATGGAAAAGTATGATGGAATAAAATATAATATAAATATATAAGAATAATTATGTTATAAATATCATATATTAATATATAATCCCTCGTAATAAAAAACCATGAATTATGGTGATATAAAATGAATCATATTGTTTTGCGCATGCAATATTACACTAGTTAGAATGATCTATATATTCCTTTTCCTATTTGATATAAATTAGGTGAAAATTATTTTATTAACTTACATAAAAAAATTTAATATTTTATGATTCTAATTTTGTTATTTTATAATATATATAATGGATTCATAGGTTATTGATGAAAAAAGAAAATTAAATGTACTTAATCAAGAGTTATACATCTTCATTACAGAACCTCCACTAGTGAAGAAAATGTTTTTTACGTCGGTGATTTTTCATTTTTTATGTCGGTTTCTAGCCGACGTTAATACGTGCGACGTTATAAATAATGTTTTTGACATCGGTTATTTAAAAACAGACGTCAAAAACATAAAATCGCGATGTTTATCACGTCAGTTATTTTAGAACCGACGTGATAAAGAAAATGGGAAGGGTTTATCACGTCGGTTATTTAACAACCAATGTGATAAAAGGCCTGGAAAATGGTTTATCACGTCGGTTATTACACAACCGATGTGATAAACAGGGGTGAGGGGGGGTTTATCACATCGGTTCATATAGAACCGACGGGATAAACCGTGGTGAGGGGGGTTTATCACGTCGGTTCTATATGAACCGATGTGATAAACCGTGGTGAGCTCGGTTTATCACGTCAGTTCATATAAAACCGACGTGAAAAATCGGGGGAGGGGGGTTTATCACGGTAGTTATTATATAACCGCCGTGATAAACCTGAGGGAGGCAGTTTATCATGTCGGTTATTCAATAATCGACGTGATAAACCATTCTCCAGGCCTTTTATCACGTCGGTTATTAAATAACCGACGTGATAAACCATTCTCCAGGCCTTTTATCATGTCGGTTATTAAATAACCGACGTGATAAACTATTCTCCAGGACTTTTATCACATCGGTTATTAAATAACCGACATGATAAACTATTTTCCAGGCATTTTATCACGTCGGTTATTAAATAACCGACGTGATAAACCAATTTTTATTTAAATAGAATGCAGTCATCTTCTCTCCACAAAAATCAACCAGTAAAGAAATAAAGAAATCGTACCACAAAAATAGAAGTAGATCAAAATTAAGCATGTACATATATAACATATAAAACTTACCCCCTAGACATCCCCCACCCTCATTTATACTCCATGGACTGCCCTCCCCCACCCCGTTGGAGCCCTCACCCTCATGTATACCCCCTGGACAGCCCTCCCCCACCCCATTGGAGATCCCACCCTCATGTATACCCCTTGGACAACCCTCCACCACCCCATTGGAGCCCCCATCACACTCCTAGACTACCCCCGACCCCCGGACACCCCCAAACACCCCTCGATAACCCCCCACCTGCCTGAACAGCACCCCCTCACCCCCCTCGACAACCCCCACCCGCCTGAACAACACCCCCTCACCCCACTTGATAGCCCCCACCACACCCCTGGACAGCCCCAAACACCCTTGGACAACCCCCCCCACCCCTGGACAACACTCCCACAACCCTAGACCGCCTTCCCACACCCCTGGACTGTCCCCCCACCCCACCCAGACCGCTGGACACCCCCTAACCCCACTGAACACACCCCCACACCCTTGGAACCCCTCCCCCACAGACTCAAATCCATACCATAAAAACCATCAAAAGTAGACCAAAATAAGAAGTAGAGAAAAATTAAACATTCCCTTTTATAACATTCAAAACCTACACTGTCAACTTAAAAAAAACAAAATCCAACCTAAAAAACTACCAAATACACAATTAAAACAACAATATTCAAAATTATATTTTACATTACAAACAACTAAAATTCAATCAAACGTATAAAATAATTTGACCACTCCACTTGTACGTGTTTGATGTCTTCAGCAGTATAGGGTTGAGGGTCATCAAAAAGCTACAAATGAAAAATAATATAGTTAACGTGTATAATTAATAAATCAAATTGAAATATTATGGTAAAGTTTAAGAAGAAATTGTACTAGGTCAAAATTCGCAACTGTCCTAGTTGTTATTATTTCATACATAAATATTAACATATAATATCCGCATTCGATGATTCCTTGTTGTTCATGACTATTCTGTTTGAATGACTGTAAATTCAATATATTATTTTTATGTAATAAATCAAAAAGTACAAATTATAAATGGAAATTTACCTTTGCATTTACATATTTGATCTTTGCATTTCTTTTCATTGTGTTTTTTCGAAAGTAAACACATGCACTATTAGAAAATAATACGAATGGGGTAAATTTAAAATTCATTATAATATATAAAACTATTGAGAAATTGAAACTTACTTTTCCAATATATTCTTAAAACTTTCCCGCACATCACCATGAATAGAGTATATCCAATAAAGAGCTTTCTCCCTTGGGCAAAAAATCCCTAACATCCAATGATCACTGATAAAAAGAAAATTTAATGTTAGTGGTTTTTTATGTTAAAAGATAATTAACTCTTTGAGAGAAATGTGTTTCATACCTCTCACAAAAAGGAATCATCCAACATTTTGTGATTATATTCTTTTCAAATCTTTCAGCAATATAAACCATTCTTTGTTCCTCATTCAATGCAAATGCTTAAGGGGAAATAAATTGCGGGTCCATGAATCCATATACTTCTGTCAGCTCATTCCTCTCACAAATTTTATAAAGATACCTAATACCAAACATACATAAGTATACATTTTTAATAAATATAACGCAAGGAAAAGGTGTTAAGACTTACATGGAAATTTTTTTCACTACGTTGATGCCCAACTTATCTCCAGTAACAAGCCCCATGATATCAGTTTTTGTAATCCCCACACTTATTTCACATCCAAAAACATGAGATTCCATTGGAAACTCATAAAAATCCAACAACAAATGTGAATATCTAGACAATCTGTCAAGACCACTTGAATCTGTATCTGATGTCATAGCATGTTGTCTTTGTTGTTGTCTATAGAGTATTTCTTTACCTTTGAAGTATTCTTGTGAAAAAAAATTTAAAAATATAGTAGTTTTCAAATGATAAAACAACATTAAAAAAAAAAGATATAACATTCATACCTCTATGGTAATGAGTCAAAGAAGTCTGGATGGCCAAACTAAAAAATGGCCGATATTCTGTCCAACTGTCGCCACCTCATCTGTAGGTATTGGTACCCTAGCTGATCTATCTATAATATCATGTACAGTGACCCTCTGATTCTTTACCACTAATTGTTGATGATGAACTGTATCTCCTATACAATATACAAACCCGTATCCTACTATATGATGTTGAGAATCATCAACATACAACTCGCAATATTTAGGAAGCTGCGATGGAGGCATAGGATAAAAAATGGGGTCCGTAGGCTGAGGTGGGGGAGTGGGAGCTACTAGCGGAGGTGGAGGATAAATAATGGGGTCTGCAGGGGGAGGTGGAGGAGTGGGAGCTGCAGTCTGAAATTGTCTTTGCATTTCTGCAAACATGTACTGCACCGACTCTCTAATCTTTTCCTCCATCATCGCATTAATATTTTGAACTACAGCCTCCAAAGATTCTATATTTTTTATAAACCCCTTCAATGTTATAAGTTGAAGAACGTGGGAACACTTTTCTTACTGATACACCTTCCGGATATCCTCTTACACGACTAGGTTGTTCGGGCCTTCCCAATGCTGCAAATAAAATATATTCCCTCCCAGTAGCTATAAATTTCCCCTCTGAACTCTTCTCCTCAAGAGAGTCATGTATTAATTAATTGAACATTTCTGAAATGATTGAAACTTATATGAAGAAAAAAGCCAACTTAAATAAATTAAATAGATATCTTATAATCTTCTCAGCTACGATTCTCGATTCTTCCCGAAGATATTGCCCTTTTTCCCCTTCTGAGCTCTCTTCCATTTTTTATGTCTAGATAGAGGGGATGGAGGGGCCACCTCTCCAGAGCTTGAAGACTGAGCTCTTAGTTGTTGAAATTTTTCTGCCATCATTTGTTCTTCCAATAATGCATACCCTCCCCGAGATAAACTATGAGGGTATAAATTTTTAGATTGGATCTCATTACGAGCTTTCCTTTTTTTCTGTAATTTAAGAATAAGAAATCATTATCAAAACATTAATGAAATCATTTATATAAGAAAGTTTTTAAAAGTTTACATTTCCCTTACCAGAAATGACTCTTTTTTTCTACTTTCAAAAAACTGTCTCCATGTGTCTTCATCTATAAAAGGATATATATATGACATTGATTGTCGTGACTCCTATGACCATAAATGAAATCAGATGAGAGGGTTGATTTGAAATCCATCCATCTCCTGGAGGCCAATGATAAGCATTTATTCCTGACTCCTCTAGTGTCAGGAATATCAAATGTCATCTAATAAAGAAGAGGTTAAACATATTATATATACTAGAAACATTAAAAGAAAGGTCAAACAATGACAAAAGATCTTAGCAAAATCGTCTCCCACAACTGATAGATAATTGCTTTATCCACACCTCTCCAATCATCATACAGAATGCTTACTTTGGTCATAGCCTGAGTTGCAACAAAACTCTTAAAATCATTGGAATTCGGACCTCTAGGAATATCATCATCATCAAACTCAATGACTATCCTCTGATCCTATGTATGGGCAAGTGATAATTTTGGTAAACATGTGCACCCACGATTACCAACCATTGAACTCTTTATCGTAATAGGAGCATGTGAATGTTCATCCCCAGAGGTATGAACAACAATATGCTCCTCTCCAGAATCATGTGGTTGATCATCTGAATGATATGTCATTATCCTTCAAATCAAAAAAACAAACATCAGTTCACAAATATACATATCCAAATATTTTAATACTACTGTAATCAGAAAATAGAAAAGTGTACTAAGTTATATAATAGTAAACATTGGTAATATGGTATGCATGTTAAACAATGGTAAAGATGGCAAAGATGGTCAAGATGGTCAAGATGGTATAAATGGTAAACCTGGTAAACATTGTAAACATGGTAAAGTAATTGTCAGTGAACAAAAATAAGCATTTTAAAATTCATGTAATGGTTATAAACATGATAAAGTAAACTAAACAAACTTAAAACAAACAAAAACATATACTTATTTTATTTTAAAACATGTTTTAATAAATAAAAAACTTACAATATCTAACATTTATGGAAAAACTAAATGTAAACAAGAAATAAACATATGTTACCTGTAATTTTAGGAATGTACAAATGGATTGTTTTCCCAAATTCCTTCGTCTTGATCGTTCCTTATGGCACAAACTATGTCTTCAACATGATCATCATTATGTTCTGTTAATATTTCCATGGAAGTAGGGATCTCACATAAATCAGCATATTCATCAAGTTCATCCTCACCAACATATTATTTTTCCCTTGTAAAACAACATCCCACTGCATATCTGATTGATCTACTACATAAAAAATTTGTTTTGCATGTGTTTCCATTAAAAAAGAATCAGCTGTGTCTTCCAATCTATTCAGATTAACAAGTGTCATTCCAAATTCATCGTGTCTGACACTGTTGTTACCGTTAAACCATTTACAATTAAAAACATGAACTTTAATTTTAATGTAATCAGCCTCCCATATGTTTTTAATCACTCCATAATATGCAGTTGATGCAGAAATTGGGTTTTGTCCTTACCACTCGAAAAATGCATTACTTCTGCAAACACCAATACACCACTATTCTGAACTGCACTTCTGTTGTCCGGATCTTTTGTATGAAATGTATAACCATTAATGTCATAACCGTACCATGTTATCACATTTAAACATGGACCACCCACTATCCATTTTAATGTCTCTGATACATCTGATATACCAAGAAAAGTCTTTTTAATCCATGACAAAAAAATTCTGTTGTGCTCATTCATATTCCACATTTCTTTCTTTTTTGGATGACATTGTTTCAACTCATTAATATGCAATGTGATATACGGTTGAGAATCAGCTATGTTATTCAAGATGTATGATTCTAACTTCTTCATCTGTTCAGCTGACAATGATTTGACTTTCATGTCATGAATCCCCTTTCCCTCATTATTAACTCGTTCATGGCGAGATGGAGGCAAACGTATGTGTTGCGCCGCAGCCAAGTAGCTCGTACAAAACTCTGCTACCTCCTCAAAAATATACTTTTCAATAATGGAGGCTTCAGGTCGATATAGATTTTAACATACCCATTTAATATTTTCATATACCTTTCAAAAGGATACATCCAACGAAGATATACAGGTCCACAAATCTTTATTTCTTGAACCAGATGAATCATTAAACGCACCATTATATCAAAAAAAGTTGGAGGAAAATACATTACCAATTGACAAAGTATAAAAATTTCATCCTTTTCCAAAATGTTTAAAGCATTCACATTAATCGCCTTGTTAAAAATTGAATTGAAAAAATAACACAACTTCATTATAGTCTTTCTGACAAGAATGGGCAATATTCTACGCAATGGAACTGGTAGAATTTGCTGCATCATGACCTGACAATCATGTGATTTCCTACCTATCAACTTCAAGTCCTTCAATGAGACAAAATTTTTTACATTAGAAGAATAACCTTGGGGCACTTTGGTATCATGAAGACACTGAAAGAAGCTATTTTTCTCCCTCTTCGATAATGTATGACAAGCCGGGGGAAGAAATGTTGATCTTCCTTTAGGAGTGGGAGCTAACTCCAAACGGATTACCATTGATAGTAAGTTTAATCTTGCATTCAACCTATCTTTAGTCTTTACCTTAATATCTAACAATGTTCCAATAAAATAATCACAGATATTCTTATCCATGTGCATAAAATCAATATTATGTTTAACTTCATGATACCTCCAATACGGTAGCTCAAAAAAATTGACCATTTCGTCCAAATATGTCTATCATTACCAGATTTCTGTGTCTTTTCCAATGTCACGTCAAGGTTTTTCACCCTCTCAAAATACAGATCAGGGGATAAAGGTTTTGGAGCAGTATCAAATTCTTGTAAGCCATTGAATGCCTTTTTTAGTCTTCTATATGGGTGTTCCATAGGCAAAAACTTCCGATGACCCATGTACACTATTTTCCTCCCATGATGCAATTCACAATATGACATCTGTTGTTCGCAAATTGGACATGCTTTATGTCCTTTAACAATATATCCAGACAAATTTCCATACGCTGGGAAGTCATTTATAGTGAACAGAAACACTGCATGTAGTTGAAAATATTCCATTTTATAAGAATCATACACCCTAATACCATCAGCCCATAACAGTTTCAAATCATCAATCAACGGTGACAAGTAAACATCAATATCATTACCGGGTTTCTCTGGACCAGAGATCATTGTACTCAACATGAAATATTTTCGCTTCATACAAACATCATGAGAGAGGTTGTAAATTACCAATAAAACAGGCCATGAACTATGTGTGCTACTGAGTGTTCCGTATGGATTCATTCCATCTATGCCCAACCCAAGTCTGATATTTCTAATTTCATTTCCAAATGTAGAATACTGTTCATCAATTTTCTTCCATTGTGGACAATCAGCTGGATGACGTATTTTTCCATCACATACCCGCTCTTCATCATGCCATCTTAACCTTTTTGCATCATGTGAATTAGAAAATAAATGTTTGAAACGATTAATTATAGGAAGATACCAAAATACCTTTGAAGGGATATTTGTAATCTCTACATCAGCCTGTGATTTTTCTTTCACCTTATACCGTGATGTCCCATATTTAGGACACTCTGACAGAAATTAATATTCCTTCCTATATATAATGTAGTCATTCGGACAGGCATGTATTTTCTTGTATCCCAATCCCATCGGGCATAATATTTTATTAGCTTTGTAATGTGAATCTGGAAGATCGTTATCTTTTGGAAGAATGACTTTCATCAATTGTAGTAGCTCTATAAAACTTTTGTCACTCCATCCATGCTTCGCCTTCAGGTTAATCAATATTAACACCGCCGAAGAAACCGTAAAATATGTACAACCAGGATATAATGGTTTTTCAGTATCACCATATAGACGCCCAAATGTCGGTTCTATCTCAATTTGTTCTGCTACAATATCGCGAATCATTTCTTCAATTCCATCGGAGTTACCATCTTGCGAATCATCATCATCAGTGACATTCCGTCCAGTATCACCATGCCAAATCCAAGGGCTGTAACTCGGATTAAAACCATGACAAATCAGATGATCTTTTATCTCTCTACTTTTCAACTTCTTCATATTCAAACATTTTAGGCATGGACAGAAAAAAATGTCACTACTTGGAACATTTCGTTTTGAAAATTCCAAAAAGGCATCAACACCTTCCTCAAATTCATTGCTCATTCGATGTACCGTAATCCAACCTTGACTCATTATTACCTATAACAAATATCAACAAAAAATATATACTTTTAAGATAAGACAAATATATGTTTATATGAAAAAAAAATAATTTGAATGTAAAACAATTTAAAATATAAAACAAATCTATAGGTATTTAAAAATATATTCTTGAATACTATTTTTAAAACAAAATATAGTTAGATATAACAGTTTTAAATTTCATTGAATCATAGAAAACCATGACGCCTTCATAGTTTAATATTTATTTCAGTTTTGATGTTTTAATATATTAGATAAACTACCTATTTAACATGTTATTAATGGTTTCTGTAGACCCTAAATCCATTTGGTAAATATTTTCACACAATTATAAAAATCAATGGAAGTGTTTTTGGGAGGAATATGTTCAATAATTTGATTTTGATGTCCCATATTCTATAACAAAAGGCAATGTGGATACCAAAGACTTAGTTTGGATTTTTATTCTCAAAGGGTTTGTGATGAAAAAGAAGAGTATAAGTTGATGTATATGATAAATAAAATATAACTATATTTTATTTGTGGTTATGATAGAATGAATTCATACCATATCTTTTAGGATCTGCTCCCACCAAAAGTAACCCTCCTCAGTTTGAAATGAATAAATTTAGATAATTATGCATGAATTCATACATGTATTGTTGTACATAAACCAAAAAGAAGATTATTAGTACTAAAAGTAAAACTAGGAAGAAATAATAAACTCGATATACTCATGAAAGCTACTCCACAACAGTTCCATGCTACTAACATCTATAAAATACTACAAATTTATTTTAAAAACCAAAAAAATTGTTTATATTTATGTATGGTGGGCATAACATGTATACATAGTAAGATCCTTCCTAAAACATGTCATGAAAATGTTGAGGAAGCACACTAAAGCCCTATGAAAAAAGGAATCTAAATCATCACCTAAACAAGGAAAAATAGTTTCATATACACACTATGGATCACTCACAAAATAATTCATATAAATAAACCTTTTTGTATAAAAAATTATATATATATATATATATATATATTAAAATTAAGGTTCTCGGATACCACTTCTCCAATAGTTTTCCTCTCACACCCCAATGCTAATGTCATGGTCTCACCCCACCCATAAATCATCCTACACCATGTGAAATTTTATCACTTTCATCAATGAATCATATGTATATTAGATTATCTCATCACCATCTTATCAAAATAGTAATGAGGTGCATACTTGGAAACCCCTACGTCTTGTTTACATTAAATGTACAAAAATCGAAAAACATAATTATAGAATATCCGTGAAAAAAAAACGAACGAAATAAATTCGTGAAAGGCTTACTTAAATGTTGCGAGTTGAGATGATAGATCTGAGAGGAGTGAAGAAGATAAACAATGAAGCCAAAATGAGTTTAATGGAGGTCGATCGACGAGCCGATTAGGGTTTACCGCGCGAGAGAGACGAGCCGACGGACTGTCAATCGAAAAATCGTAAATGACAGTCCACGAGGGTTTAATTTCTTTAAAAGTTTTATAACGTCGGTTATTATATAACCAACATTATAAACTATATTTTAAATTTATAACATCGGTTATTTTAAAACCGACATAAAAAATCTCCCACGCTTTGGTTTTTTTACGTCGGTTATTTTATAACCGATGTAAAAATGAGATATATACAGGTTTTTTACGTCAGTTATTTTATAACCGACGTAAAAAACCAGATATCTACGCGTTTTTTACGTCGATTATCAAAGAACTGACATAAAAAACCAAAGCACGAGGGGTTTTTTTACATCGGTTATTTGATAACCGATGTAACAATCGCGTAGATATCAGGTGTTTTACGTCGGTTTCCAAATAACCAACGTAAAAAACCCCGCACTTTGGTTTTTTACGTCGGTTATTTGATAACCGACGTAAAAAATGTGTAGATATCGGGTTTTTTGCATCGGTTTCCAAATAACCGATGTAAAAAACCCCCCGCGCATTGGTTTTTTACGTCAGTTATAAGATAACCAACGTAAAAACCGAATAGTGCTCATTTTTATTACACCTTAATCCTTGAAATTATGGTTTTATGATATGAAAATATACTTTAGGACAAGGGAAATGTTGTTATTAAGGTATTTTTTGTAATTATTTTATTATCTAGAAAGATCATGAAATGTCAGGAAGAGGGGATAAGTGGTATCATTTTGTGGAAGAGGGAGTGGACACACACGAAATCTTCCAAAGGATTAAAATATATTAATTTCATACACTAGTCATGTGTATTGAAAATAAAAATTAAATTAATATATTTTATATAATATACAAATAGAATCATCTGATAAACTCTTTTTTACCCTAATAATGGTAATTTTTAATGTTCTTTCTATTCATTGTTTCCATGATATAAATTTTACTTATTAAAAAATATCAATAATAAATTTTCATAATTTTGATCACACTTTTAAAACATTCATTTTTTATTATTTCTAGAAATTCATTTTAATGTTATTATGATGAAAATAATTTTTTTTTCAGAAAAATTTAATTTTAAATATAAAATAATTTTTACCTTTATTCCAAAAAAATTAAACATTATTTCCTAAATAGTGAAATATTTTAGGAATTATTATATTAAATATTTAATTAAAATAATTGATCAATAAATATTAAATTAAAATTTTAAAATATGGAAACAAAATGTCATATAAACCACTTTTCCTAAAAACATCTTTTTTTTATTTCAAATGATTTTCTTTTAATTCCCAACCAATTAATAACCAATGAATTAATTTTATTCATATGTACTGTTTTCTAATTGGGTTACACCTATTCATACTTCCAATCCAACAACATGGAAATAATTTTTACAAAAAAAATAATATATTAATACTATTTCAAGGTTCGTTTAATCCCAATATTACGTGTAAAGAAATATATAAAACATATTATATTTACTATAGATAAATATATCATAAAAATAAAGATCATATATTATACCACATATTATGAAATATTCCCTTAAAATTATGTTACCCCAATATGAAGAACTATAGATACTTCTCCCTCATCCAATATTTGAGTTCTCCTATATCATACTAAAATTTATGGCTACTCAAAAAAACATTCAATAGGTGAGTGGTATTTGTTCAAAAAAAAATCACATATAATTGTAGGACCACCACCAGTTTTATTTACTATGTGTGATCATGCTATATTAGAATGAAATTTTAATTCACAACACATTAAGGATAAAATATATAAATTCTTAAGAGAGATTGATGGACCATATCATGAACATAAGATATTTTTTTTGATGTTCAAGGTAATAAACAAATATCCACATATTATTAGAAAATTAGAATGGATAGATATATTTAATGGTCATTATTTCATCATTTATAGATCTCGTAACCTTCTTCCCTAGATATATTAACAAGAATAACTTTAAAAATCATTAATATCTAAATCTCACCAAAAACTATCAACAAAAACATTCCCTTCACTCAGAGCTACCCATATGTATAGCATAAAATATAAAACCATATTATCTGTTTCCCCATCTATATAAATACCCAATTACATTCATTATTTATCATTATTCCAACATGTCAATGTTCTGCAGTTTATGGTATAGTGTTCTTATTAGGATCAATCTAAATTATAAATTTTAACATATTATTCCATGAATATTACTCCAATGTAAATCATTGTTCCCAGATAAATTAGAAATCCATGGAAAAGGATATCAATATTTCTTATAGCGTTTTAATGGTCCCCTTATACTAAATTTTGTCTAAGGGCAATATATAGAACTAAAACTCAAGACCATATCCTAATCCTGGTGAATACTTATGTAGAACTTCAACGTATACCACATATCTCATTTATAAATAATTGAGAGTTGTACTCTATGAAATATCAATGTTAAATTTATATAATTCCAATACTACTAAGAAAAAATCTATTCTGATTGAAATGAATATTGTTGAAATCAAAATGAGATCAACTACAACCAAAATTATATTTTACCCTTCAATATTTTTAGGATTCATTCAATAGTTAATTATTGAGGTTTGGTATCAACAAGACACATATATGTTTCTTAAGACATTTTATTCCACCATAATGATAGTTGAGCTCAAGAATATTTTTCACCTTCTTTTTTAGTACTATATCACCCTTTTGTGCCTATTTAGTCCCCAGATGGTTGGATGTTTAATCAATAATCTATAGAAGATATTATATGTTCCCATTTTATATGATTTCATGATCTATATTTTATCAATCACTAAATATTGGATGCCTTTAAATTCTCTTCACGGAGAAAATTTCATGGTCTTTATTACATAGAGAATTAGTGACCATTTCACCATATAATGGTGATGGTATATTGAGTAGTGATAATAATTATTAACAAAAACCATATTCATTGGTTCATATTCATATCTTTATATATTAAAATATAATTCAATATTTTATAATCATTATATACATAACATAATTAACCATAATGATAATTCTTATGTACTTTTAGTGTAAAAATTTATAAAGATAACTCTAAATCATGAGTCAGGTAATTTTTATCATTGATTTGGTATTAGAATGAGGAATAATATATCAACATATAATATTTCATGAGAATACATAACAGTTCTTTATTTGAGGTTTCACTAATGACTATAAATACATTTTCAATAGAGGGTAGTGGTAGTTATGGTTTTCTAAATGACGATCTGTTTTAGTATCCTGATATATTTCTCACAATCATATGTGCAAGATGACAGGGGTACCATTCCAGTAAACATGGATATTGGATTTTATAGACAAGATAAATTTCCTTAAATCTTCATTATTTCCAGTATAACCTAATAAAATAATGATCTCAATTAGCATAGATGGTCTGGGTAATTTATAAATAATATCTCTATTTGAAGAATACAATAATTTACCCACATAAAAAATTATATGATTCAATAACGTGAAGTTATATATTAGAAGTTATCATTTTGTATATTTAACATTCAAATTGTTTATCCCTAGGGTCACGAAGAAATAATAAAATGATTTTTAAGATCTTGAATTCTATTTAAATATTTAAGAATACCATATAAAAATTATTCTACAATCAATTTAATCTCAAACAGTTCCATTAATCAAATAAAACATTATTATAATGGCATTGGAATGTTCAAATAGAGTCACTACATATTCATAATGACCATACATCATATAAAATATTTTATTAGATATATCATTTATCATCACCCTCAATGAAGGATACTAAGAGTAAAACTATATCATTGAATGTAATTGTTCTATAATATGTTGATCATACAAGTAATTATTATTAGGTATCAGATACTTATTCAAGATAGTGATCTTGTTAGAATATCGATAATCAATGAAATGACACATTGATCTATCATTATTATTAAGGAAAAAAATAATATCTACACCCTATGGAGACACACTTGGGTATATGAACATCCAATCTAGATTCTATAGGATCTATATAAATAATTATGGAAAATCAACTAGGGATATTATTTATGGAGTCTTTGAAATTGGAATATCATTGGTATTGAGTACAATTGAAAACTAACCTTTACTATTAAGGGTGAAGACATAGAAATTGTTTAGTAAATACATCCTCATAATATAAATAAATGGGTACATATTTGATATTGACGTTATCAATATCATTTTGAGATAAATATCAATATTGAATAGATAGTATGTTCTATATAATTAATGAACAATAATTTTAATTTCATATAAATATTTACACCAAAAATCTGATCATAGGTTGATTAATTATATCGAATGTGACTTACATACATATAAATTGATATGGGATATATATATAATGATTTAATTCATTCGAAAAATCTCTTAAAATTTTACTAGAGGGAGAATCATAAAATTTAGGAGAATAATATTTTCATAAACATCAATTGGATTAAAGATATAAACGTTAGATATGATCAGCATTCCATTAATTTTTTTTCATGCTATAACCCCATATATTCATTGAGGTAGTAACATGATACCCTTATATAATTAATTTTATATAAAATAGTGTGTATATTAAGAATGAAATTAAACATTTTTAGTTAAAGAGTGTATGTTATATTTATAATTCATTAATTTAGTCTCATATCCCACATCAGTAGTTGAAATCACTTAAGATTAACAATTTTCTTAGAAATTAAAGAATTATCTTATGCTTATTTTAGAAATTAACCCTCATAATTTCGCATTTATCTTTTTAATGTACATACTCTATGGAATTACAACTTTAGAGTGTGGGTGGAAATTCGATAGAGCTTTATCACCGCTCCTTTCCTTGACTAGAATCATCACATCACATCTAAACTCTTTTTGTCGATATGACTCTTTTACATAGTTAATTTTTTTTAAAACACCATAAGGTAATTATATATGTTCTCCCTTATTCACAAATTACCTGAAGAAAAAATAATTTTCTTTCTTCTAAGGGTTTCATTATTATAATTTCTTCAAAATTCCACCATTACTATATTATCCCCAAAACCATGAGAACACTGAGAGTCTTTGATTTCATATTATATATTCAGATCAAATAAAATTATTAATTTATAAATATCAAATAAATGTATATTTAATTAATTTTGATGATATGGACTCGTGCTAGTAATGAATCTGTTTTCATAAAATGAGATTTGAAAACAAAAAAAATATGTTCAATAACTCTAGTCTCAAATGTGTTGAAAAATTTATTAGTATTTAATAACTATTTTATGAAATATACTTGTAGTTACTACAAAATATTAATTTATTGTGAAATTTTTAATAAGTAAGCACTCAACTTTTAATAAATATATTTTATTATATAAAAAACTTGTTTGGTTAAAAAATGTTTTTATTAATTTTTGTGATAGAATCTTATAATTAATTTAGAAAACTATTTGAAAATATATTTAATGAAATTAATAAATTTTTTAAAATCAAAATATAAAAATTAACTTAGAGTTAGATACAAGGATTTTTCTAAAACAATATATTTTTTATGAATAGTTAAAATTACCAATTTTTCCAACATAATAATTTTTATTAATCAAATAAATCCGTTAAAATGGTCCATTAAACTTTTTTATTATAGTGACATATGAAAATTTTTATTTATAATTATTTAATTAATTTAATTTAATTTATTTACTGTAATGATTTTTTTATGTTTATTTTTGTGTGTAAGAAGATGGTTTTATACAATTTTATAAATAAATAATGTGTGTGCATTTTAATTAATTAAAATAATAAATTTTAAGAGAAAATATAAATTAAATTAATATATTATAAATTTATTTTTATTAATTTTAATTCCTAAATTTTTTATTTCTAGTCAGAATGATAATATAAAATTATATATTCATTGAATAATGAATTTCATGAAAAACTATTTCACAACAAGTATTGCAAGTTTAAATTTAAAATGAATTATTCCATCTATATCATTTTAATTTGATAGAATTGTTTACATAATTTGAATCATAATAATAATGATTAGATAATAATTTCAACTAAATTTTTTTTATAATGAATAGTATAAACATTAAAAAACATATTACCGTAGTGAAAAAACTAAACATGTAAAAGTGAGTAACATTAGAGATAAATTTAATGACATGATTAAAACATATTTCATATTGAATGGTTAATTAACGTATAGAACATATCTCTCATCTGCTGCATTACTTATCAATTATTGAAGTACTCGACATTAGAATGACTTTCAATTATTGAATAGTGTTAGAAACATTCAAAAAATGTATCTTCACCTCACTTACAAAATGGAAATTCTTAATATATTATTTATATAGATCAAAATAAATTTAGTTTTGGAAATACTTATCAAAATTTATTTCTCACATCCTGATCCACATCCTAGATTCAATATTTTGTTCAGAAATCATGTCTATGGATTCATTAACAATAATTCTAATGAGGTGTTCTAAAGAAGAGGTATTATTCTTAACCTTAATTTTTTTTATTTTCTCTTCCACCTCATTCAAATATTACTAAATAATTAATATATAATTACACTAATATTTTACGTATACTTTTTTTATTATGTTAACTTCATAAACTATTTCCATCTTGTCTTCCATCTAATGGGAAAAGAAACCATCATTTGTCTGTACGGTAGACTACCTCCTCTAGATCTAATGTAATCTATTTTCCATATTACACTCTCACGTATGTTCGTGATGATTAATTTATTAATTATATTTGATATAAATTATATATTAATAATTTTTTAAAATTAATATATCATATACCTTCTTACCTTACCATCCATTGAAAAATAATATCATCGTTTATGTGTATGGAAGACTATGATTGTGTGAAGTGATAAAATTCATTTTTTATTACTGCATCACATAGATTGTGACAACCCATGTACATATAAAATAATTTAATTTCATTTTGGAATTAAATAGACAATTCATTAAAAATGTATAATAAAATTAGTGGTATTTATAGAAATTAAGGAATTTATATTGATAGAATAGCAACATGAAATTTGGAATAGTAATATGACCTATAGAATAATAACCTCACCTATGAGACAATAGATAAAATTTATGTATCTTAAAAGTTAAAATATGATATTTTTATATCATTTAATAAGTAAATAATTTTATTTAAAGTTATAAATTATGTGTTGGTTTTTTTGTGATACATAAATGTTTATTTAAATTTTTATAATTAATATAACTATTTACAAGAAAATTTATGTTTAGAAAATATATTCATAAATTAATATTTTATTTTCTTAGTTTTATAAGATTATTTTATGAAACATTAATTAATTTTTCAATGTGTTTAAAATTTATTTGTAGTCTTAAATTATATATTTTTTGAATGAATTGTGGTTTTAATTGAAAATTATGTTTCACATATTCATAAAATTATTTTCAAAAAATTGAGTCCATTTTTTAATTATACACATCATAAAATGGTTAGGTTTATTTTTTGGTATTTTTTTGAAATACTTGAAATTTTTGTTAATGGTGATATATAATAATTTAAAATAAAAGCTAAATACATCATTGATTGAGTCATAGATGATGTAAAGATAATTTAAGACCAAAAGTTTGATACATACTTCATTATTTAAATATAATTAGTTATAATGGTCAGACTATCTATAGTCTTGAGCCAAAATAATAAACTATTGTACATAACAATGAGAAAACACTCCTCTCCTAAACTGCAATTATCAACCATCTCTACCTCTTATCCACACACTTAAAATCCTAGTATCCTATTTAATTTTTTCCTAATTAACTTCTCAATCCTCTTCCCCACATACAATACATAATGGTCTTACCAAAGCCCAAAACCAAGGGCCTTAAAAAGTTTCTCTAGGAGGAGAATTCAACAGGTAAAATCCCCTTTCATTTTATCCTATTTTCTTTTCACTTATTTTTGTTTCATTATAATATCTTCACCTCCCATAATCCAACATACATAAAAAATCGATTATATAACACATAATTTAATTTTATCATTTTTTAAAATAAATCATTATCAAAGTTCTTATCTTCTCCCTTTTATTCAATAAATGTTAACACTGTCTGTGATGTGTCGATTTACTGCCATCATGGACGATACATATTCATTTTTCATCATGGTATTCAATAATTGTAAAAAACAAATATCATGGTTAAATATTATTATATTAAATATGTTATAAGTTTTTTAGTTTTTAGAACTAATATATACCCACTATATTGAATAAAATAATATATGTTTGTGAAGATCAAAAAACTGAAAAAATAAATAAATAAAAAATTCTCATTAATGTTTTATATAATGATTATTTCTCATATCAGAAAAAATGATATATGGTATCATTTTAAATTATGAAAACATATTAATTCCACTTCGACAGTTTTTCTTAAATTCAACATGAAAATAAAAAATGAACCAACCATAGAAAGTGTGAAATAAATGCACAAAAAAAAATGAAAAAAATATTATTAATAAATGGGTGGAAATATGTTATAATGATATAATATAAGTAATTAAAAATATGAATATTATTTTTAATACATTAATAACACTATTTAAACTATTATATAGGTTTCTTGAACTGGTTTGATGTAAGGAAAACTCAAAGTAAGGAAATGCTTAACCAAAGTATCTTTCTTGGGGCTAACCTTATTATTTATTTATTATGTGGTACTAAGATTTTTTTTGAAATTATTTTTGATTATATTATATTTTTTATTTTTATTTATAGTGTATACATATATTCCATTCATTTTATTAATTTTTACTTCAAATATATGATATTTTAATAGAATATTTATTTTAAAATTTCTATTTAAAATTTCTATTTTTACAAAATTAAAAAGGAATGCCATTATGAAATTATTCCTATTTAATTAATGTGTTATTTTTCTTGGTAATTTTTATGATGATGGTTTTTACCTATATCTCCCTCCAATTAATTTGGTATTTTTATGTTGGAGGTCAGCCATATGGTTACCCTAAGTCTAACTATAATGGCTACAACATAAGGTAGCTGTGAGGGTTAAATTATAAGGTATCCATGAGGGTTACAAATGATACAACATAAATAAGGGCTATAATATTCTGTTAATAACTCTTCAAGTAACCTATATGGTTTTATTTATGTTTTCAATGAATCATGGAAATCACTTGTTTTCACAAAGTAATTATATTATAATTTATAGGGGAATTCATTATGGAAAATGATATCATATATTTAAATGTATTCATGCACTAATGGTTTATTTTATTATTTTTATGTCCCTTACTAATTTTTTTCTCATCCTAAGTTTTAAATTTTTTCATATGTTTTAATGATGTGTAAAATAAAAAAATAAGTAAGATTAATTTTGGGAAGTCTTTTGATGAAATGATTTCATGTTTTCATTAATTTTTTTTAATATAGAAGCAATTGATACTATTTTTGTAGTACCCACTTTTTATTTTTTTGGGTTTATATTTATGAACTATTTCCAAACTTTATAAAACTATAAATGAAAAATATGTTTGGGAATGTTAGGATGTGAATTTAAAATGAATTTACTATATTATGAAATGTTTAAGGCCGAGTCCATATAAAAATGTTATATGTATGTGTATTTAAAGAAGTAATAATATATTTATGATATAATTGTTATTTTGGAAAGGTTAAATAAACATTACTTTATTTTTATTATGATGATTGATAAATGTAAATGTTAGTCATGCGTACTAACCAGCTAACTTCTCCATTATTGTAAAGTAGTTTATCATTCATTAAAAAATTTAGTGGGTTGTTTTAAAATGATAATTTAAGTAAAAAATATAATAATTTCATGATTATTATTATTGATATTAGGGAAAAATTACCCATTTAAGCATAGTTATCATATTGCTACTATTTTGAAATGATGAATTGAGCATCCTCAAAACACCCGACATGAATATAACTTAATAAGTATTTAAATATTACCTTAAAAATTACATAAATGGATTATTTATAAGGTATTAAACCTTTAAAATATTATTATATAATCATTTAATTTACATATGTTTATAATATATGAGATAATGGACATACATGACATGTATAAAGTTAAGGTATGGTATTTATTATCTCACTTTTACTTCTGTGAGATATATGACATATTCAACCCTTATTTATATTGTGTGGTTTATATACATAACCTTTGAATATTATAACATGAATCTATATAACATCATGTTATTTATAGATTCATTTTTTGTTATATATTTAAATTGGATTATGATTCAAATGGTTACAATGATTTAAGTGTTTATTTCATAATATCGTCTTTATTTAAGAGTGTTTTTGTATAATATTTCCTTAGATTAAATGATTAAAATTTCTATATTAAACCTAATATATTTTACTATACTCTTTTTATGCATGAAATATTCATGTGAAAGTTCCATTTTCCCCTCTTTGGTAATTATAATTGTCACAATTATATTTTTATTAAAAGTTTAATTTTTTACTTACTTTATCTTGACATCTTTTTTCATCCATATCAGTATTTTCAAAAAATATAAGTAATAATTTTTTTAACATTATAAAAGAGACTTATTAAAGACATTATTACACATGGTTTAATTTTTTAAAAATGTTTTTAATGTAATATTCTTCTCATTTTTCGAATAAGGTACTTTTTAACCATTTTATGATAGTGTAAAAAATGTTTTTAAAGTTATAAAGTCTGTATTGAATTATCCATCATCATGAAATATCAGTTGACTGATGATTACTATATAATTTTACATGGTTCATTTCAAATTTAGTTATTTTTAAAAAATATTTTTTAATTTTTTTGATGATTTTATTTCAATGTGAGAATGATATTTTTCAGAAGAAATATTCCATGCAATCTTTTAAAAAAATTATAATGAATGTTAAAAACAATTGATGTTATTTATTGATTTGAAATTATATGTGTATGTCTCTCACATATATGGATATATTATTCTTCCATAAATTTATTGGTTAATTCATTCCTTATGTTCATTTTTAAATCCATTATTTATGAAATCTTTTTTAATTTTGATATGAGAGAAGATTATGAAAACAATTTTCATTACATGGGTAATTATAAGATTTATTCATTATAATATATCTCTAATTTATGGAACAAATAATCATGAAAAAGTTATTATGAGTGAATTTATTTAGATATCCAATTCATTGGGTAAATATTTCTTCTCTTTAGTATTAATTTACGAGTATAGGGAGTAAGAATAATCCATTATGGGATATTGTTCACCATATGATACTGACTAGGCAGTAAACCTTGACTCATGACCGTGTAATGTTATGCATTTATACTAAATTTCCTATTATACCATGATATAATGATATAATGTTATTTATGTTATTCTACCATGTGAAACTCTTGAGCATTATCTTTTATAATATAATATTATACCTTTGAGTCAAAATTTATGCGTCCATATGTTGATCATTTCATTACTCGGATTTTAAGCTCACCCCTTTTGTCTATATATTCACCAGGTTATCCATGGAAATTTAAGGAGTTCAAAATGATTTAGGATAAAATTTTGTACAATAAATTTTTGATGTTTTATTTTTAGCATCACTTTGATCTATTATGAACCTATTAATATAAAACATGGGAATCATAATATTTGGGTTGTAAATATTGTATTTTTATATAAAAAATCATAGAATAATATGTGTATAATACCTATGTAACAATATTTGATATCAGATAATGGTATGTATATGTTGGGGGATAATTATTATATAAAATTAGTGAGAACTATATCTATAAGTAAAATAATAGGGCTTAACATTGAAAAGAAAATATCCAATAATTTTAGAGAAGTATAGAGTGAGTGGTTTCCATGAAATTACATCCCTGTATAGATACTACAATTACATGTGGATTTGGAATAGTTGTAAAAAAGGGTAATACCTAAAAAAATGAAAATTATATATGGTCTTGATAGTTAATTAGTGCATGAAAATGGGCCATTCTACACACCTATTTTTACACTCTTGGTGGATATGAATTAGAAATTCATAAAACTCATTAAAACCCATTATGAAGGAATTGAACAAATTTTTAGGTTAGAAATCCTAATACGAAACTACACCACTAATAACCTAGATGAAAACATAGACCCATGATTTTGTAAATATATATAATTTATAAGTTACAACTTCAACATTTATAAATTTCATCTTTTTTAGGTTAATAAATTGTCATATTCACTTATTTATTCTTTTTTAGTTAATGATGGGAAATAAGAAAAATAATATCAAAAAAATGTGATGTGAAATGTAATTATTTACCTAAATATATTCCTAACATAATGGGAATAGAATTTAGACATCATGATATCCTTACAAATAAGATATATCAAATTGTTATTAATAATTGTAATTTGTTTAAATTTCCAAACACCTAAAAGAAGAGAAGGATAGAGTCTCATAGAATTTAAAGTGTTAAATATGATATAGAAAAGAAGATTAAATTTCTTACATGTAATAAAAATGTGGAAAGAATAACCATTGAACTTTAAAAATTTAAATAGAATATTATTTATGTGTGAAAAATGACAATATAAAGCATCTTATTTTCAATGAGAAATTAGAAGTTAAGTTAATAGGATACAGAAAAATAATGTTCAACATATTATAGTCCTTACTATTCAATGTCATAGATTTCATGAACTGGGTCATTATTTGGGTGAATTCCCTAATCCAATGATTAGATCCTATGGTCATATATTATTAAAATCAAAAAAATTAAGGATTTAAGTGTTTAGGCATTGGAAATAGTGAATCATGTTTTTAAAGAATTTTTAATGGTATGTTTGATATAAGAATCACAGAACATATAGGTTTTGTTTTGGAATAGTTTTTCATTATTGGTTTTCAAAAATATTATTAATGGTACAAATTTATGTAAAATTTCATTTAATTTCAAGGATATATTTTAATGAAAAAAATAATTATTGATGAAAATATAATCTTTTATATATTATTGAGGTTTTAATAATAGTAGTCAATTATAATTATTTGATTTTGAGTAAAGAATAATTATTATAAAATACTTTAGTGTTGGAAAACTAATATTAATGATTTCTTTATGTTGATGTTCTTTATATTTATGGGAATATTTTACTAATTATATGAATATTTTTTTTAGAAAAATGATAGCTCACATTCTTGTAGACAATTCATCATATCCGGTAAGGCTGTGAGGAATGTTCCCATAACTGAAGGGTGATAGGGGTGTAGATCCCAACATAGAACAACATGATGTACTTGTGAGTAAGACATTATTTTTTAAAAATATTTCTTGGAGAGATTATGTTTATTTTTGGAATCATGTTATCGAATCAAATTTTTTTTGGATTTGGAGTTGATTATTTTATTTTTTGGAAATTTTCTTTGGGTGGAAGTATATATATCCCTTAGGTCTAGAATTTGGTTTAAAATTTATTATTTGATGGGAAGAATAATTAGATTATTTACTGTTGAGGTTATTTTTTATGTAGGTTTATTTATTTTTGGAATATTCTATGTTAATCCTTTAAAGAAATTTTGAAGTAAAATGTATAATTTCTTCATATCAATTTTTTTTTAATTTTTTTACCATGTGGTAACCATTTATATATCACTAAATATTTAAAAAGAGGAATAATATATTAATATTATATTATAGATCTTATGATTCATTAAAATATAATTTCAATTCTTGAAGAATAAAAAATTCATATTGGATATTCATTCAGTCTAATTTGGAGATGAAGTGGAAATAGATTGAAGAACATCAAATGGATAAAATTGTGGTTGTAAAATAGAAGGATATCATGTTACAATATTTACATATGTTAGTAGAACATATTTTTATTTAATTAATAAATTACATCAAAATGATATTAAAATGAAAATGTTATCTTGTTACAATCATTTCAAATGAATTGATGGTATTTTCACCCAAAACACATTTAAGGTTTTGTGGTTGTTAACATTATGATGATCATTCAATTTTTGGGTATCAATTATAATTTTCACTCACCATTATTATTTTGGAATTAATAGTTTCTTCAATATCGTAAGAACCCAGATATTCTTATCACTTATGGATTTATCTTTTCAGGTGTTTTTGAGAAAAATTGGAGAATCTGGAAATTTAAGGAGTACACGCCGTCTACTTTAGAGTATACTCCGTGAACTTTGGAGTACATGTCGTGTACCCAGTTGCCGCAGGTGATCGTGTACTGGTTGTTTAATGACCAAGTACATGGCTGTGTGGGGTGACCTAGAGATCTCTTAAAGCGGAGGATGGTTAGGTAAGTACACGATGTATAATTTGAAATAACAAACAATGTACTTTTTCTAATTTTTATATCAGATCGAGGTCACATATAATTTGAAGAACACCCTTCTTTAAGGTTTGTCTCATCTATGAGCGATTGAGGATGAAAAAGTTTCTCCAATCCTATGACTCATCATCTGTTCTCTGAATCGAACTCTGTCGGTTGTGTTGGAATCACATTGGTGAGTTCTTCCTCCATCTATATCCTCATCTATTGATTTATCCTCTCTCGTATCATTGGTTGAAATTTGTGGGCATTTTTTAGATCTACTATGTTCTTGGTCAATTCAAGGGCCAACATCAGAGTATATCGATCGTACAATGCCAAGGTAGGTGGTTTGTGGCTTTCTATAGATATCGTTTGAATTTTATGTAGAAAAGTGCCCAATACCCTAGAGAATGGTATTGAGTGTTTAGGGATTTTAGCCCTGTTAATGCCTGTTATGCCTGGTGTGCCTGAGTAAAGGTTGTTTGATTGTGAATAGGGTTATTTTACACAATATGGATGTATTGACCATGTTTTTTTGGATTGACCATTTGAACTTTCTTTTCTAGTTAGGATTATTTTTTCCATGCCTAGTGTTGTTAGGATAAAGTGATTTATTTGATGATGTAATATGATTATAACTGTTTAGATATGTAGTTCTTGATAGTTTTTATCCAAGTAGTTCTTATGGTTTACATTGTCTATTGAAAATCATTTTACAAGATTGATTTACACATGGATATGGGACCCTTGTGTAGTGATACCGTAGAGGGAATTGACATTGAGGGCTTCCCAAGAGTGGTTATTATTTCTTTATCACATTGCGAGACCATAGGGGGGATTGACATTGAGTGCACCCTCAAGGTGTCTATAATTACCGTTATGAGACCATGAGGGGAATTGACGTTGAGATTTTCCTCATAGTGTATGTAGTTTATCGATAAAAGACTATATGGGAAATTGACGGTGAGTTCTTCCTCAGAGAATCTTTATTTGCATGAGAGAAAAGAGGTTAGACCGTGTGAGCTACCCAAGAGGTCATTATATCAATGTATAAGTTCAACCAAAGGGGTTAGGCAGTGAGAACATGCCCGGAGGTTTACATTATATTTATTGATTGAACCAGAGGGGATATGATGTGAAAACTTTCCAGAGGCTTTCTTGTTTTCTTTTGGTTGAATAATTGAAAAATGAAAATAAATGCATTTGAAACTCTATGATTGTTTACTTATGAGTACTTACATATTTTTTACTTCATTTTTCTCATTTCCTGATATATATATATTAACTAACTGGTAGGCACAAATCATTGGTTGGTTGCCTACTAGGATTCACTTCACACCATGTTTGGGTACTGCTTTTGGGCCAAAACAGATTATATTGCGGTAGGTATAGATAAGGGAAATCACCCTTTTACTTCAGGTACTCGATTTATGTGAAATTGGAGATCATGGGTCCAAGATGAGGCTTGCGATGCTATTAGAGTTTATTTATTTTCTTTGTACTTTGTTTTAGTACTGTATTCTATCATTGTGACGTTTTTGTCTATATTCTTATACATCTATCATGCATCATTTATATATGTTCTCTAGTTGTCTATTTATTTAATTATTTCACTATTTACATACTTTATGTTATTACTGCTTTCACTATTTTATATCTGTTTTTTTTCAGCTACCATACTCTACGAATGAGGGAATATTTTCCCCACTATCACACCCAAGGCCCCCTCTTCTAGTCGATAGCCCCTGGTGTTTTGGGAAATGTGCTTGAAGCCATGCAACCAACCTGGTACGGGGCACCTCTAGGCGACACCCAAAACGGGGACATTAAAAAGTGGTATCTGAGAAGTTATTTTTTTCTTGAATAACAGTTTGGAGGCTATAGCCAGGGAAATAAAGGAATATGTACTTTGTGATAAGTTGTTCCCAAGATTAGCTAACCCGTGTATAAGGAAAATCCATTTTACCACGTATATTAAAATTTTTCTTGTTATTTCTTTATTATAATTGATTTTATTTCACCATTGGGTGATTCACATGTTTTTGTACTATTTTCATTGATGGTACTGAGGTTCTATTTCTGTTGCAACCCAATGAGATGAGGGTATTCTATCTCATGCATCATATAGTAACTTTATAGAGATAACATGTCATGAATTCTTGTTATGCCATTTAGAATGAATAACTGATTTCATGTTGTTGTGACATATGTTTTTCTAGATATGCATGTTGTTGTGATAAACACCTTGATAAAATACCTACTGTTTGAAAGGGTATTTATATTGTTTATGGTTTCATTTGAATGAATTCCAGACATTGGTTCTTGAGGCATTATGGGACCTCATATATCATAATTAGGAAAAAAATTTCACTATTATACTTGTGAATAACATGTATAAGATGCCAGACACTGATTCGTAGGGTGTATTGGCCCTCACAAATCAAAATTTGGCACTTTAATGTTTGTTTCAGTGTTTTTTGGGTTCTAGAGTATTTCTTGAGGCTTATTGTCTGATAAAACCTAGAATACATGGTGTGTAATGATAAGTAAACTCCATTTATCCATCTATTCAAGAAGGAAAAACTTTTCTTAAGTACATGCCGTGTACTATATGTACATGTCGTGTAGTCTGTAACCGTGCCACTGTCTTTGTGGGCAGATACACGGTGTTGGGAAATCTTTGGTGGAACACGCCATGTGGAAAGACCAAGTGTACATCCGTGTGACCAATGAAGCTGGTGGACTATGGGTAGTTAATACATTTCATGTCAGAAGTAAACACACTATGTAGAGACAGCAGTGTAACCAACCATGTGACTAATAAAACAGGCGAGTGAAGTTATATCTAGTACAGGCCGTGTCTGGAACAAACATGCCATGTAGTCTTTTTTTAGGAGAACCGTGTGGGTTAGTCATGGGGAAGAACTTGGGAATGGGAATTTGATTCAAGTACATGCGGTCTATTTAGAAAACACACCGTGTTTATGGGGTGTTACAAGACTAGGGCTGGAAGGAGTTCACACCCATGTAAAGGCTTAAAGGAACACCCTGTGTAGGGATATACATGCAGTGCATCCATGTTTAGAAGAACTCGAATTCTTTATTTCTGATGTTCCCTTCTTGAACATCTATGGTTCAGTCCTTGATAATCTTGAACTAAGGTGTGCATCTGACCTTGTAGAGTCATGCGACCAAGACATCCTCTAGTTTTATGTCAGTTACTCGGCAGTGTCCAGACACCAGACATGGAAGATCATGGTCTACCAATAGATCCTCTAGTAGTGCCCGTCTTGGCACCAACTGTTATCCTGGATATATTGGTGATGATTCACTATTATGAGAGGTATTTATGAGCTTCATGAAGAACTTATGAGGAGTACCACCTCCTACTTCATTTATGACATATTTGACATGGGTTTTTCAGCAGTATCATCCTCCAAATTTTGTAGGGGATAGAGGAACTTAATCGTCTAATTCATGGTTATAAGCCATGATATCTATCTTCGAACATCTAGAGATTCCTCCAGAGATGAGGGTGAATCTCGCTACGTATGTGATACGGGATTCCTTCAAGAGATGATGGGATTTGACTTCCCAAGAAGGATTCCAGTAGGGTATGGCTTAGAATGAGTTTCTGTATAACATCAACGATTACTTCTACCTAGATACGTTGAGGTCCGATCAAGCCTGAGATTTCATGACTCTGGAGCAGGGTACTCCTTCCGTTATAGAGTATTATTATCTATTCAAAGATATGTAGTGCTTTACACCCATCCCAAAAGGTGATGATTTATTCCTGGTGATGTATTTTGTGGATGGTATCAGGCATGACATCCGATCTCAGGTGAACCACTTCAGGTTTATGCCCATATATTCTATAGTCAAGTAGGTGATGATTACGTAATGAAACCTAAGGGATTCTGGAGATGTTGGTCAGGGCGGTTCATTATCCAAGTTAGTGCTTCTCCAGATGATAGTAAGAAGTGACATCGAGAGTCTACATGTGGAGATCCATGTAGGCAAGATACACCATCAGGTAGCCAGGTGGTGTGTTACCCGTGCGGGAAGGACTGGAATTTGAGTTCACATTTACCAAGATACACAGTCGAGTGACGATCTTGTGGCATGATGGGCCATCTTCATACTTTTTGTTATTTTTTCTCACCAACAACTGATGACATGGGTTGTCCTATGACATTGCGTTCCGAAGAAACACCAGTAGTTTCTCATCAGTCTGGGAACTGGAGTTATTCCGGCTATTCATGCTAAGGTGGAGGTAGGAGACGTGGTAGACGGATGGTAGGAAATCAGCGACAATAGGGTGGATCAATATAGGGTGGTCAGGTAGGGTCATATGGTTGGAGTATATTATAGAATTTTGAAGTGGAGCAGACCCAGAAGAAGTAGGATCTCAGAACGTCTACAGTTCTAGGTACGATCTTGGTTGCCTCAATTTTTGCTTCTACTCTTTTGGATATAGGGTCTTCCCATAGATTCATATCTGTTTCTATTGTGGAGAGTCTCGGTATCTGTATATTTTCTTCTACTGATGTATTGATGTTAGAAACTCTGTTGGGGACAAGAACCACTACTGTACATTAATGCAAGGAGGTCCATCTTGAGGTTTGTAGGTGTCACTTCTTTTGGGGCCTCTGTATCCTAGAGATAACAGGCTATGATTTCATTCTTGATATGGACTGGTTAGTTCCCTTCCATGCAGTTGTTGATTTTGATTTCCCTAGGGTGGTTTTAATATCACTAGATGGTAGTTTGTTATTACATAATGGAGAATGGGGTGTCCAGGAAAGCAGATCAGGACACAAGCATCATGGGTTTGGAGGAATTACAACCCAGATTTCTAGTCGATATATGGATGACACATGGACTTCACAATTGGAATTTCCATTAGTGGTCGATCATTTCTATGATGTCTTTCTAGTGTTCTTTTCATGTTTTCATCAGATTGGGAGGTGAAATTTTCAATTGATCTTGTTCCAGGGGTGACACTGGTGTCAATTCCTCCTAATGGAATGGATACACTAGAGTTAAAAGAGCTCAAGAAGCAGTTGGAAGGGTTACAGGAAAAATGTTTCATCCATCCCTGTACTTATCCTTGGGGCTATCTTATCCTATTTTTGAAGAAGGCGGATGGTACCCTCAAAATTTGTGTGGATTATCGAAAGATGAACCAGTTGATAATCAATAACTGATATCCCTTTCTAAGGATTGATGATCTAATTGATCATCTTTAGGATCCCGAGTGTTCTCAATGATCTAATTGAGATCCTGTTATCATCATTTGTGTGTAAATCCATCATATAATCCTATTACATGCTTTCAGAGAAGGTATGGTCTATACGTGTATGTGGTTCTGCAGTTCGGAATCACGAACACTCCTATAGTCTTCATGGAACTGATGAACCAGGTGTTCCATGAATACTTGGATTTCTTCATGGTAGTCTTCATGGATGAAATCTTGGTTTACTCTCACACTCGACAAGACCATGCTACACATCCTGAGATCATTTTGAGTACACCGATAGAGTATCAGTTATACGCTAAGCTCTCAAAATTCAAAATTTGGATCGAACAAATTCACTTCTAGGGTAAGGTCATCTCATAGAAAAGATTGTGAGTAGACCTAGAGAATGTGAGAGCAGTAGTTTCCTGGGATCAACTGAAGAAGGTATTTGAGGTACAATTCTTTATAGGGTTGGCTAAATACTACATATGTTTCATATATTATTTTTCACACTTAGCAGTTCAACTAACGAGCCTGACTAAGAAGGATGTGAAATACTTATGGACAGATTCTTGCAATTCAATCTTTCAGGAGCTGAAAGGGAGGTTGAAATCAGCGCCGATACTAGTTTTTCCAGAGCCAGAAAAGAGTTATATTGTATACTGTGATGCATTAGTTACTGGGTTGGGAGTTTTGGTTATGTAGGGGGAATGAGTCGTTGCGTATGGGGATCGATAATTGATGCCACATGAGAGGAATTACCCAATGCCCGATTTCGAGTTGGCTGTAGTGGTTCATGATTTACGTTGTTGGAGACATTATCTTCTAGGAGAGCATTTTGTCATTTTCACGGGTCACAAAAGACTCAAGTATATCTTTACACTATGTGATTTGAATTTGAGATAAAAAGGTTGGTTGAGTATGTCCAATCCTTTGATTTTGAGCTTGCCTACACACCTAGGAAAGGCAACGTAGTGGCCGATGCATTGAGTAGGAGGACTCATAAACAGGTAGTTCTGGAGACCATCAATGAGTGGTAGTTTATGGCTATGTTATCTGAGTTGAATTTGGAGGTGCACGACTGACATGGAAAAAGGATTCATTCTTCTGTAGCTGTTACCTCTAATCTTCTTGAGCGATTGCGAATGAGGTAGCAATCAGATGCTGAAGGCCTAGTCCTACAAGAGAGTCTGTCAGGAGGGGACTGTATTCCTGTATGGATAGTAGGTGTGGATGAGATGTTGTGTTTTCACGGGCACATATGGGTGTCAGCAGACATACACGAGGAGCTGATGCAGGACATTCATTCCTCAGTTTGGGGAGTTCATCCTTGTTTCACCAAGATGTATCGGGATTTGTACCATCAGTATCGGGGAGCAGGTATGAAGAGAGATGTTGTTGTGTTTGTCATGAGGTGTTCCAGTTGTCATTAGGTGAAGTTGGATCATCAGTGACCAACACGACTTTTGCAGTAGTTACCCATTCTTGAGTGGAAGTGTAATGATGTCACGATAAAATTTGTGATAGCATTACTGAGGTCACCTCGAGGGAATAATGTATTTTGGGTTGTCATTGACATGAACACAAAGGTTTATCACTTATATCCAATCAAGGAGACCTTCAGTGTTGAAGAGATGGGAAGGCTGCACATCTAAGAGATTGTAAGTTTAAATGATGTTCCACATTCCATCATTTGGGACAGAGATTCCTGTTTTACTTCTCAGGTCTGGTTGAGACTATATAGGGATTTGGGTACACATGTACTTATGAGTACAGATTACCACCCAATGATAGATAGCCAATCCTTGTGTACGATTTAGGTGTAGGAGGACATACTTCGAGCATGCGTCCTATATTTTGGAGGTTCTTGGGAGAAGCACATACCTCTTGTGGAGTTTTGGTACAATAATAGATTTCAAGAAACTATTTAGATGAATCCTTATGAGGAATTTTATGGTAGGCCATACCGATCACCCCTATGTTGGCTGGAGGAAAGAGAGGAAGCTGTTCTAGGATCTCATCTTACCCAGGAGACTACAGAGTAGGTTGAGTTGATTCAGAAAAGGATGGATACTACACAGTCATGACAAAAGACTTATACTAATTAATGGAGACATCCTATGTAGTTCAAGGTCAGAGATCCAGTTTTTCTATGTGTCACACCACGTTTGTGACATTGGAGGATTATGAGATATGGAATGCTTTCAATGAGATACGTCATGCCAGATGAGGTTTTGGATAGAGTCAGGCTAGTTCCATATTGGCGGTAGTTACCTCAGAGATATCAGGCTATGCATGATGTCTTCCACGTTTCTCAACAAAAATGTTACTTCTCAGACCCATCTCATGTTATTTATCATAAGGAAGTTGATCTAGAGGTGGATTCATTGTTTGAGGAACATCCTATCCATATTATTGACTGTAGTGCTAAGGTCCTCCGTGGTCATTCTTTTTTTTTTCTGGTACGCGTGCTTTGGTAGCAAGGGCGAGTACATGATGAGACTTAGGAGAGGGAGAACAACGTATGATTGTAATGGCCGGAGCAGGTTGAGGATTATAATTCTATGCTACCTAGTTAAGAAAATTCAATGATGGATTTCATTATGGGGGGAGGTTTGTAAGAACCTAGATCTTATTTTCTTCTATGGGTTTTTCTTTTTTATTGTTTTTTATAAAAAGAGTATAATCTAGAATTTTAAGGATTAAACATCGTGTACTTTTGAGTATATGCTGTGTACCCTGATGACACAGGTGACCATGTAATGGCCATGTAACGTTTGAGTACAAGGCCATGTTGGGTGACCAAGAGACTACCTAAAGAATAGGCTGGTTAGGCAAAGACATTCTATGTAATTTTAAGGAAAACATCATGTACATTTCATTTTAATTGTTATATTGGATCGGGGTAACTTCTAATTGGAAGCACACCTTTCCACTAGGTCTGTTTCATCTAGGAGTGACCAAGGTTGACAAATCTTCTCCATGCCTCTTAAACACTGTCTGTTCTCTGAATCAAACACTGTCAGTTGTGTTGGAATCAAATCAGTGAGTTCTTCATTCTTCTGAAAAATCATCTCTTGATTTATCCTATATCATGAAATATCATTGGTTGAACGTTTGTACATTTTTTGTATCTACTGCATTCTAGGTCGATTCAAGTTCCAACGCTAGAGTATATAGATCATAAAATACCGAGGTAGGTGGTTTTTTCTTTTTGTAGTTATTTTTTTGAATTTGCAGTGCAAATGTGCCCTATACCTTAGAGTGGGGTATTGCGTGATTAAGGATTTTAGCCCTGTTAATGCCCACTATTCCTGGTGTGCCAGAGTAGTGGTTTTTTGATTATGAATAGGATATTTTTTCCATAATATTGATGTGTTCCCCATGTTTGTTTGATTGAGAGTTTGGTATAGCTTTTCTGGTTCAGCCAATTGTTTTCCATTTCTAGTGTTTTTTGGATGGAGTGATTTATTTGAGGTTGTTATATGATTGTAGATATTTAGGCATGTATTTCTTTATAGTTGTTATCCTAGTAGTTCTTAAGGTTTCCCTTGGCTTTTTAAGATCGTTGTGAATAATTATTTTAGACAGGGATATGTGAACCTGGTGTTGTGAGACCATAGGGAGAACTGACATTGAGGGATTCCCTAGAGTGTCTATAATTTATTTATCATACTCCGAGACCATGGGGAGGATTGACATTGAGTTATACATCAGAGTGTCTATAGTTACCGTTATGAGACCACATGGAGAGTAGACATTGAGTGCTTCCTATGATTTTCTGTAGTTTATAATTAAAATACTATAGGGAGAATTGATCGTGAGTGCTTCCTCAGAGAGTTTTTTTTCATGATACCAAAGGGGTTAGACTATGTGATCTACCCAGGAGGTCTTTATATCCTTGTATAAGTTGAACGAAAGGGGTTAGACTATGAGAACATACCCAGAGGGTAACATGAGATTTATTGGTTGTACCAGAGGGGATAGGCTCTGATAACATTCCTGGGGGTTGCTTGTTTTCTTTTGGTTGAATAATTGACAAATGAAAATGAATGCAATTGAAACTGTAGGATTGATTAATTTTGAGTACTTCCTTGTTATCTGTTTCGTTTTACTTATTGCTTGCTATATATATTCACCAACATTTAGGCATAGATATTTGGGTGGTTTCCTACAGGGATTTGTCTCACACCCTGTTTGGGTCATGCTTTTGGGCCCAAATAGATTGTTTTGCTTTAGATATAGATATGGGAAATCCCCCTTATACTTCAGGTACTTGATTTCTATGGAGCTGGAGATCATGGGACCAAGCTAAGGCTTGTGTTGCATTTAGAGTTTATTTTTTTCTTTGTACATTGGTTTGTTACTATATTCTAGAATTGTGACATGTTTGGCTACTTTCCTAGACATGTATCATGCATCATTTATATATGTTCTCCAATTGTTTATTTCTTTTAGACTTCTGTTTTTAACTTACTACATGTTATTGCTGCTTCTACTATTGTATATCTATTTTTTCTGGTGTATTAATCTTCCAATGAGGGCATAGTTTCCCCCTATCATGGCCAAGACCCTCGCTTTTAATCTACAAGCTCTGAAATTTGTGGAAATGCACTTGAGACCATGTGACCAACCAGGTACGGGGCAACACTGGGCGGCATCTAGAACCATGACGTTACAGATATAAATATCTTCACTTCTAAATAATGTTTTTCTTTATAGGAAACATAGTGGAGTGCTATTAATGATAACCTCTATAGTTCCATTTCTGATGATGAAATATTTTTATTATCCCTTTGTACAATGTGGGATTTAAAAAAGTATTTTTAAATTTCAAACCAATGATTATTTATTTAATGTTATTATAACTAGAACATAATTTATTAAAATCAAATGGGGGATGTAACAACCAGATATTTTAAAATATGAACAGTATTTTTGATAGAATATACAACATGAAACACTAAGCTTAAATGATATGTGAAATATATTACCATTATAACCTAGACATTAAATATTAGTGTATCAATAGTAATAACTAATTTATGAAATAATTATAAAATTCCAAATCAATATATTTTTTGATAAATTATTAATAAATAGACATTATAATTATAATCAAGATATCTTATTCTATAAAAAATGGATTCCTTAAAAAATATTTTTTTTATTTTTGAAAGAAAATAATATAAATAATTTATCTAATTATTAGATATTTTATTTTATAAAATTGAAAAAATATTTAATTTATCCTAGAAAAAATGACATAGGCTTAAATTTTATTATTTTTATGATTTTTTTTACGTGAATAGAGAAAAATTCATATTGTTCAAATATTGTCATTTTTTATTAAATAAAATAATATAAAAGTTTAATTAAATTTTGGATTAGGTATTAATTTTACATGAGAAAAATTTGATTTATAATAATATATTTAATTTCATTTGAATCATTAATTTTCTTGATTTTGTAATAATTTTATTTTTTCCTTAAAAAGAATTTTTGTGTAAACCGTTTTAAAATGCATAAATATTATCCATTTTAGTTTATTTAAATTAGATAGTTTTAAGAATGATTTTAATTAAATTAATATATTCTACATATATTTATAGTAATTAAAATTCATATATTGATGATTTGTAGTTATAATGTTAATATAATATTATCTATCAGATTAAAATGCATTTCTAGATAGGTTATTTTTTGAATCATTTTGTGGATTTTGTTTTAAATTGAATTCTACAACATATATGATTTGTATTTGATAAAAAGAAATAAATATTTTTAATCATAATAATTAATAGTATTTATTATGATCAAAATAATTTTTTTCATAATGAATCATAAAAACACTAAAAATTTCTTTATCCTAGTGAAAAAACAAAATGGTAAAAGTGGGCGACCTTTGAGGTAAAGCGAATAGATTGTTTTATAAATTTATATTAATGAACTTTGAACATTGTTTTCAACCATATAACTCATAAAATACATAATTAATCAATTTTGGTGGCATTGGGAATCATAGTGACTTCCCACTATTGATTAGTTTTTTGGTATTTACAATAAATACCACTCGCTCTAACTTAAATAAGGGATCCTCCGGTACTCTCCTTTTTTTTCCCTTAAAAATCAATTTCTTTCATTAAATCCATAACCATGTATATTTATTACTTATATATACATGAACATAGTGAATTTTTTGTTCATAAATATAATCTAGTGGGCCATTATGTATAATTTTATTGAGGTGGTCTGAAGAGGAAATATTGTTCATAACCTAGAATCATGGTTTTATTTATTCTACCACCACCATAAAATATCAATATTATAAGAAACCATGATCTTCATATGATTATATTAAAAGTTTTAGATTAATATTTATTATATTACACAAACACATGCCCAAGTATCAAAACAGTTTTGTGCCTTTGGAAAAAAGGAATGTATTCTTCAAATTTGGTGAAAGATCATCAACATATCCTATAAAGGTCATCCCATTTAGTTATCGTACATAAAATATTTTATATAATTTGGGTAAAAAAATGTAATAAAGTGTGATATTATATGATCATTAACATTAAACATTGAATATTCACAATCATAACATGACCATAAGGGTTTCAAAACCAGAGCATAAAATTAAAAGTGCATACCTTTTATATTAAATATCATAAATTTGAATCAAAATATTTGTAGTTCATGAGACATAAATACTATGATAATCAAATCACATAATCAATGTGAGTATAAAAATTGCATAATTCATGGATTTATTTGGAATATACATGATATTATAATATCTAATGTCAATGATACCTACGAAGAAATGAGTAGTATATTAGGATGGGCCTAATAATATTTTTACCTTAATTTTGCTTGGGATTAAATCCCATTTACCTTATAGTTTTGTTTTTCTTTGACCTCCCATATACCCCCTTGTTTTGGGATTAGTTTGACCTCTTGAGTACCCTATTGTTTTGTGCTTAGGATGACTTCCCATATATATCCTCTAGTTGTTGAACCCAGATAACCTCGAGTGTAAATTTTTTTTGTGGGATTAGTATGACCTCCTTTGTACCCTTTGATCTCATAGAACATTTATAATTACCCAATTAATTGATGTTTGATATAGGTCCCCCTCATAACATAATAAAAACCATATATATGTGTGCCAAAATATTATAAATCATATCATAACCTAAAATATGAAATAGGTTTCATTAACATTTTATCACAGAATAATCCATAGGAAAGAAATATTTTTTATAAATACAAACATAAACCAACAATAAAAAAATAAGTATAATTTACTTGATTACTATCCCCAAAAAATAAAATGTATCATCAATTAATGTTAGCCTATATAGAAAATAATTTCGAGAGATAAATTAAAATAAATGTTCCGTAAAATAACATTTCTATTTTAAAAAAATTTTCTAAATCATAAACAAAATAGCATTTTTTTATTGAAGATGACAATGAAAAATTATATTTTTATATTTAAAAACCTTTATAAACATAATTGAAATACTTTTCTTGGAATATTCTTAAAATACCATTTAAATAATTTTATTTTTTTTATAAAATGTGGGTTTTGAATAAAAAAATTTCCAATAAAATAGAAAATAAAATTAAATAAAACATATAATGTCATGAAAATATGTATATTAATGATAAACTAGGTGTAAGGGAAGTGTATAATCCTCATAAATAATATAGGTGAATAACACAACATGTGTCTCAAAGAAGGAAAATAGAAAAGAAATCACCTTACCAATTTGGTAACTTTTGAAATGTAAAATCCATGAAAGGGAGATCATCAAATGGTTTTGTTAATATGTATATGTTTAAGGAAATTTATGATATATTTAATTCTTCATCAATTTATACACCAAAATTAATAAACAAGTTGTGAATATGGAAGAATCCTCTTAGAAATATAAGCGAGAGTAGAAATCCCCTTATAAATATCATATTATTGAATTGAGGACTAATAGAATGAATCCATTATGTTCATTAATAGTAAATCCCCATAAAAAATTTTATATAAAAAATATAACAATAGAAATTATTTTCACACTTAATTATATAATGAAATATTCTAGGAAATAATAGTTTAACCCAATTAATAGAAATTGAGTTAAGAATTCCCTTAGCACATTTTAATCACTCCAATCATATAACACATTAAAGTAATAATTATCAAATTAAAATTTTAATAAAATTATTATAATGATATATATGATATTATATATAAAAAAGGTCAATATATACACCACACATAGAGAGTAAGTGGTGAGTAAGGAATGTATTTAATAGAGGAAAAAGTGAGACAAGAAACCCTTACCTCATGCTTCACATTAGTTTTGTGTACTTAATACTCTTATATAATTGTTTAATTTTTTTAAATTTTTAAATGAACTATATTTATATTCATAATACATTATATGATATTTTTATAACATATTACCACACATTCATTCATAATATTTCATGATTTCTATTGTTTCAAGTGAGTTTTTTTCTGGATTTTCATGATCGGTTTATTTGTGTATAATTATGGGTTTTCATGCTGAATGAAAATAAATATCCATTAGTGTAATAAAATTATTTAAATGAACTTATATGACATAAAATGATCTTATTTTCTATTTTTATTTCATACCCGAGGATGATTGATTTGACAAAAGTTTTATGATTAATGTTTAGTAAAATTTGGTGATTTTTCTGATCCTAATAAACTATTTTTGTTTTATTCAAAATTATGTCTATATATTAGTTCAAGAAAAATAAATAGGGTATAATATACCTATTTAAATTTCTTTACTAGAATAATTGTTTTATGACCTTCCAAACGTGTGAGAATGGCAAAAAACAAATTTATTATTCTTAGAGGTGATTAACATGTATACTTTGGAGAATAGTTTCATTTATGTGAAAAATATGATGTAATAAAAAGGATTTATATAATATATTTCATTATAAACATATAATTTCATTATGTATATGATTTAATAATAATTATTTCATGATAAATGAATTAGTTATAGGGGAAATAGAAGAGAAAAATAAATTAAGAGAGGTTATTTTAGAAAATTACCTCTTGAATATCACCCTATCAAATAACTCTTGAGGACCTTGGATTTGGGGTTTTGATGATAAAAAGATAACATGTAAGTGAGTAGACATAATATGAGATGTTTGGGAATATATTTATTTTTTGATATTTAAGGCTTGTGAGTCAAAATGGGGTGGTGAGGGGTGATATTTATACGTATGGAAAAGTGATTTTATGTTATTAAAATAATGATTATTTTATTTTTCAATCTAACATAATTTATGGGTAAAATTTAACACCCATTACTATTTTCAGTTATTCATAAAAACCTAGGTTTGTATAGTTTTGTTAGGGTTCTGTTTAGAGTTACTTCTGGTAAAAATTTTAAATGTATTGAAAATTATAGGTTAGTGCTCGGTTGGCGGAAAATTTTCTTAAACTGTGTGCCCTCTCAAGAAAAAAAATAAAAACATATAAAGTGGGGGTTTTCATAGTTGGAACATGGTTTAACAGGCTCTTCACCCCATTAGAATAAACTATGTGGTCCATATAAAAGGTTGTTTGACCAGGATGCATAGTTTGTTCCTACCATGTATATCTACCCACCTAATTGCGCCCGACAAGTAATTAACACAAAAATATTATTTTGAAATCATGAAACCCTAAATTTAGTTTTCAGAAAGACCTATAATGACCCCATATGACCCCTTATTCCTCAGAAGTATCCATGAGGCATTTTTATCCAATCCAAAACTTCTCCGAAGTATATTAATGCTTGAACAATTCTAGTCGAGCCTTTCCTGGTTAGTTTCCTCTTCCTGTTATCTTTCTCCTGATATCTCTCTTCTCCTCCATAGGGTCCCATGGATCCCCATGTTTCTTTTTGGATCTTATACCCTCTATTTTTTATCTTAAACCTATGTTTGTTTCTTGACTTCCATTTTATCTATTCTACATAGATAATCCTGATTAGGGTTTGCTGTTATATGATCGATTGATCCCGAGGTAGGTGGATCCATCATGATGCCTAATTTTTTTAACCCTAAATGGCTTTATATAGTTTCAAATATTGTAATTTAATGAAAATTATGGATTTGAATTATATTTCTATCATTTGGTTTTATGAAAAAACCCAATTCCATTGAACTATGGTTTGAAAATGGATTTTTGGCCTAAAATTTACAAAATCCCAAATTTTATTGAACAGCGGTGTGTTTATGGAAATTGGGGAAATTTAAAATTATTAATTTAAATTGTTGAGAGGGTCTAATGGAAATTTTTGAAAATCTCTAATTCCATTGAATTTGGGTTTTGTTTTGAAATTGGTGGAAATAATTTGATTTTTTTAATTTAATTGTGATAGTGGATTATGAAATTGATTTAAAATACATATTTGTAAAAATGGATTTAAAATGTTATTATATAGAAATTGTAGGGTTTATCATAGAAAATGAAAGTTTTTATTGAAAACATATTTCGTTTTTTAAATGTAAAATTGGTATTATGAAATGTGGGAATGAGATTTTATTTTATTTTATGGTTTCTTAAAAAAAATACGATCCTTAAATTTTACTACATAAAAAGAGAGACAAGGTACATAATGAGTTATTTAGGATAAACAAGATCTGATGGGAATACTCTAGTACTAGATTGAAATTTTAAAACACATACAAAACATTTGTTGGGATATTCTATATCCCTAGTGGGACATGGATGAGTCCTCTCTTTCTAATGGAGAGGGACGTGTGTACACATTTTGGTTTATTATTTGAGAGTGTGGGGATACCATAACCTAGAAATATCATAGATATTACCAGATGAACATGTTTCTTTCTTGTTTATATATGATTTATAAATGTATTCCATTGTTTTTAAACTATTGTAAATTCCTTATGATTTATATGAACTATTTTATATAAATTTTTTTATTTAAGACATTTGTGTAAAGTGAAATTTTTTAATGTATATCCATTACTTGATATGTATTTCCATTATTTGAAAAGTATATCGTGTTTTTTTTGAAATATACTCGTCAGATGCCAAACCTATTCATTCAAAAACTGAAATCACTTTATTAGGTTAATTAAATGTTATATTCTTATTATGAAATCCATGGTGAGCGCCTGCTATGATTTTATCTCACACCCTACCAATTATTTTATGTGTTTATAGATTATCATCATTCTTGTTCATATAGAAGTAAAGCAACAATTAGAGGAGATTATAGGTTTTGGTCTGTTTATTTAAAGAGTTTCATCCATTAGGACATGGGATGTTTATCTTCCTTATTTTCTGGTACAATAATGTAGTACATTGGGGTGTTTATACCTATTGAATTTTGGTATAGTTCTCACAAAGGAGATTTTTTATGCATATTTATTTGTTATATTTCTTCCACATTATTGTGGAAAAGCTATTTCCACTTTCATTTTGTATGATGTTGGGTACTAGTCCTCAACCTGGGGTGATCGAGAATGATCTTCAAGCCATGTTTGGACTAACTCAGTTATTATGTTATCCAGGTACCCGAGATGATTCATGAAATGTTTTATCAGAGATATAAGTTGAGAGTCTAGTCTTGAAATTAGTATTAGATTTTGTATTCTTTTTGTGAGGTAAGAGGTAGTTGCGATTGACTACCTGACCATATCTCAACTTAACGAACCTTAAGTCACAAGGGGTGGTTTGGGACATACAACTTAATGTGTTTTTCTAGTATTTTTTTATGATTTCTATTTTGATAGAGTGGAATAAAAATATTTTTGTCTATATATTGGGAACTATTTCCCTTTTTATCTCCTTGAGTGTTAATATGAAGTAAACCTTGTCGTATTATAATGTTTTGTTGAATCATACCTCCGAGAAGATGCACAAATAAGATCTAGAAGGAAGCTGATACAGATCCACAACAAAAATATACTCTTGTGGACCGAAATATGGCTGAGGTGATCGTGCATAATATCCATGACCTATGACAAGAACCACCACCAATTCTCGTTCAAACTTCATCTGTGGAACCTTAAAGGGATGTTCTATGAGAACATTCTCATGAATTCCGTTGATAGAATCTAAAACCTTTCATTGGATCAAATGATCCCCAAGATACTAAGGAGTGGTTTATTAGGATGGAACATTTGTTTCAGTTCATAGAGACACCTGATGAAATCATGCTGATGTGTTCCACCTCTATGATGAATGGACCAAGCAAAAGATGGTGGGAAACTATGGTAACAATAAAGAAGCCCAAGGGATTAGAGTGGGAAGACATTAATGTTACTTTCTCCAACTAGTTCTATCCATAGTCGATTCTTCTTGAAAAGGCTATAGAGTATTTAATGAATGAGAAGGTTTTTTGGACTATGATGGAGTATGAAAACCATTTTTCAAATAAAGTGTATTTTACACATGAGATAGTATCAAATGAGAATATGAAGGATTAAAGGTTCATGTTTTAATTTCTCCAAGATATTTTTTCTCATGATTTCTTAATAAATATTCCATCATATGATGATGTTTTGGATAGATGACTGATGGTTGAAATTGACTTGGATGGATGGTTAGGGTTGTTGGTAGTTTCTTTCTCTCCTAATTTTAGTATGGGTTTATCTAAAGGAGACTAAAAGTGTGATGATTCTAATGGTGGTTGTCAACAACATGTACATTATTTACCCCCCACAATTCTTGGAGGATTCCCTTTCATTTTCTACTAGTGTAGAAAGACATGGAAATTAAAGAGGTATTTCACTAAGGAACACAATCAATGTGGTTCTTGGGGAATCTTAGGCCACTTACAAAAATTATGCCTTCTTTATTTCAATTTGTATAGTTGAATGAGATAATAATATCCTTATAAAACTACAAGACAATAAGATGGTTTTAGGATAAAAGGGTTCTATCCTCATGCATTCAGAATTAATCTTCTTTATATAGTGGAAGTGTCTTCATAATAAGGATATATAGTTCCAGCAACCATGATAGGTTCCATTACTATTTATTCATCATTAGTGACTACTTTATTTGATACTGGTTCATGTCATTCATTTATATGAGCTCGTATTTCTAATATTCTAAATCTTCTTATGAAGTTTTCTCCTATGTTATTGATATTACTACACCCCTTTGTAAGAAGAGTGATAAGGGTCTCCATAGTCACTCTTTTATTTTATGTCACTCAAAATGTCAATCTTTATAGGTGTTTTCTGGTTCTCCACATGAATCAACTTGAAGTCATATTTAGGATGTATTTTATCATTTCAAATAAATATTTTAATGATTATTATTATTAATGGGTCTCTTTTACTGAACCCAATGGTGTGTACGATGTCTTTCATGTAGAATGGGACCCAAGGTCAATCATGGGAAAACCTTCTTATCTGGAGATTGGGATAATAATATCTGGTTTTTCTATTGATCTAGAGTTAGAATCTGTGGGCGATGAACTCCTTCTCATTTTAATCGAGTTTCACAATATTTCTCATTCTCAGTTCTTTGGATTTCCATTGATAAGGGAGGTGGAGTTCTCTATTGATATAGTGTGCGGTACTTAAAAAGTTTTTATTCCCACTTATCACATGTAACCAACTAAAACAAAAGAGTTAAAGAGTTAGTTGGATGCTCTTCTTGAGAAAGGACTTTTACACCATTATGTGTCACCATGGGAGTTTCTAGTTCACATTTCAAATAAATATGATTGTTCACTTTTCCATTAGGTTTATTATTGAAACATAAACCGAGTGACGGTAAAGAACAAATATCCATTTCTGTGGGTGGATGACCTTTTTGATAAGTTAAAAGGAGAAATGTGGTTCTCAAATATTGATCTTTGAAATGGTAACCATCAATTAAAGATAAAAAAATATAACATTTAGAATACTACCTTTCGGAGTAGTTGTGATCATTATGAGTACCTTGTTATGACCTTTGGTCTAAAAACTTCTCTTATAGTCTTTGTAGATTTAATGAAGAGAATATTCCCTTAGTATATTCATGATTCATGGTAGAGTTTGTGGATGAAATCCATGTTTATTCTATATACGGCAAGGATCATGTTCATCATCTGAGAATAGTTCTGAGTTTGTTGAAAAATCAATGACTTGATGACAATAATTTGATATGTGATATCTGGATTTCGGAATTGAAATATTTAGGACATTTCGAATTGGAAAATGGTATTTCTGTTGACCCTGAAAAGGTGAAAGACATTATGACATGGGAATAACCATGAAATGTCTTTGAGTTTTAGATATTATTGGGTATAGTCGGTTATTATCATTAGTTCCTTAAATAATTATCTATGTTGGATTCTCTAATGAATGCTCTTACTCAGAAGAGAGTAAATTTTTCATGGGATGAGAAATTTTTGAATTATTTTGTTGAACTAAAATGTATTTGGACTACTACTCTAGCGTTGACTATTTCAAGGGAATGGTAGGGACATGTGGTCTTTTGTGATGCATTGGGTTCATATTTGGGATGTGTTATTTGGAAGGGTGATCATGTTGTTTCTTATGTATCTCATCAGCTTAGGCCATATGAGAAAAATTATCCGACCCATGACCTTGATCTTTTAGATATGATGCATGTTCATATGATTTGTAATTATTAACTTTATGGAGAATGGTTTACTTCATTTTCTAACCATAAGAACTTGGGACACATGTTATATCAAAAATATTGGAATCTTTTCAAGAGGCATTGGGTGGAATACCTACAAACATTCGATTCCAAAATTTCATATACCCCAGGGAAAGGATATCTTTTCATAGATTCTTTGACCATGAAATTTATAACCCAATCCATAAAAGAATCTTATCAAGAGTGGAACATGATAGATCTATTTTCACTGTAGAATATTGGAGTCGGGTAATTAAAGGATGAGGTTCCATAGTCCAGTGTCAAGTTGTTATCTTCTATTCTCAAGATGATTCTTCAGGATAAACACTATGATGATGAGTACCACATCATTAGAAGCACTATTTGAAGTGGGGAGAAAATTACTGAGGGGTCATCATCAATAGAGGGAATTATATTATATTATAATTGTTTTTTTGTGTCATCAGTTGAGAAGAAATATTTAATGTGGGATTTCCATAACTCCCGAATAGATTTTCCCCCAAAAATACTCAAGATGTTTTATGACATACGGTGGTAATTTTGTCGTTTAGGATCGAGACAAGACATTGCTAAATTTTTCTCTCATTGTTATATAGTCAAACAGATCAAGGCCAAGAAACCGAAACCTTTGGTGTTTCTTATAACACTTATAGTCATTACATGGAAGAGGGATGGGATTTTTGTAGACTTTTTGGTTGGGTTCTCATGTACATATAGAAATAATAATGTGAGATGTTTTCTGAATAATCGACTCACTAAATCAGCTCACTTTATACCCATTTGTGATACAACCAAAGTTGAGTAGTTGGGAAATATTTATGTGAAAGATATTATACGTTTATATAGTGTTCTGTCTACAATAGTCTTTTATAGGGATCTTAGGTTCATATCTCATTTTTGGAGAGGCCTTTAGGTGGAAATGGGATTTCATGTCCATTTTGGTATGACATTCTATCTAAAGTCAAATTCCCATAGAGAAAAAGATATTTAGATTCACGAGAATATGATTTGAATCTATGTTCTATTCTTTGGTAGAGCTTTGAATGTTCATTTGGGGAGGGTTGCATTTTTATATAACATTAGTTACTAGTATGCGATCAAATGGATCCTTTGAAAGAATTGTATTGATGGCCTTGCAGATCGATGTTTTGTTGGTCAAAGGTTGGTTAAATTCCCTTAGTTAGACAAATTTTGGGGTAAGATATGGTTGTTAAGATTCAATTGATTTATCATAGAATGTTTGACACATAGTAGATAAACGTTTTATGCTGATTTTCATTGCAGACCATTGGAGTTTTCAGTTGGTGACTTGGTGGTCCCGAAATTTTCATCCCAGTTGGGTCATCGACATATTGGGAGGCAAGGGAAACTTGATACTTATCTCATGGGACCTTTTGATGTTGTTGGGGAGGTAGGTAATGTTTATTACCATTTTGAGATTCTAAAAAATTTGATGTCGATACATATAATTTTCCATGTATCTTAACTTTGAATGTATCTATCTATTCTATCTCATGTTCTAAGTTGGAGTGATCTCGATGTCGAGCGTGATTTATCCATGACTGAATGTCCATTCATAATAGTTGATTCTATAACCTAGTTATATATTATGAGGATGATATCATTTGTACATTTACTATAGAAACATGTTTTTTTTAATCATGAGACGTAGGGGAGGGAGTCAATGATGAGAGAGCAGTGGCATCATATTTTTAGTATAGAAGCTTCGGAGTAGGATTTCTAGGGAAAAACTGTTTCTATGGTGGGGAGAATGTAACATTATGATAGTTTTAAAGGTACACATAATACATTATTTTAGTCAAAATTTTGTTGGGTTTTACGTGGTGATGTTTAATGATTAATGTTTGAATATTTCGATAATTTAGGCTAGTGCATGATTGGAACATGGTTTTCCCAAACCATGCGCCCTCTTAAGAAAATCAGGGGAAATCCGGGTGTTGAGGTTTTTCATAGTTGGAACTCATTTTTCCAGACCACGATCCCTATTAGGATAAACTATGTTTCCCATTTTAATTGGTTCATGGCCAGGCCACAAGGTTTGTTTTAGCGATGCAAATATTCCAAACTAACCATGCACAAAATTTAAATAACCTGAAATTATTATTTTCAAACAAAAAAACCATCACACTATGTTCCCCAAAAAAATATAATCACCAAATATGATTTATTCTTCCTCAATAGAATCAAAGAGGCATTTTTGGGCACTCTACATAGTCCCAAAAGTGAATTGAAGCTTTAAGAATGTCATTTGACCCTTTCCCAATTAGTTTTTTGTACTCGTTCTCATTCTCCTTGTGTCTCTCTTCTCCTCCCTAGGGTTTTGTGGATCCAGATGTTTCTTTATGTATATAATAAACATTATTTTGGGATCATAATCCATGGTTGGATTCCCATTTTCTATTGTGGTCGTTTTACATGTAAAATAGGGATTAGGGTTTGGCGTTATGAGACTCATCGATCATCAGGTATGTGCTTACATCATGATTCCCATTTTTTATTAACCCTAAACTGAATAATTTAATTTCAATTTTAGAATTAAATGAAATTTAATTATTTCAATTATACTAATTTCAATTGTTATATTTGAAAAACACAATTCAATTGAATTAGGGTGTGTTATAGAAATTGGTGAAATTTAAATTGTTTAATTTAAATCGTGGATTTGGTATGACTAATGTTTTTTCAAAATCCCAATTCCTTTAAATAGGGGGTTGGTTGAGAAATTGATGGAAATTGTTTGAAATTATATTATAGAATTTTATTCTGAAATTGAATTGTGAAATTGAATTTTGAATTGATTTCAAATACCTATATGTGAAAATGGAATAAAAATATTTTTGGATAGAAAACTTAAGGTATTATCTTTGAAAATGAATGTTTTTATTAAAAACACATTTATATTTTTAAATTAAAAATTGGAATTTTGAAATCGGGGAATATGACTTAACTGTATTTTATGTTCTCTAGGAGAGAATTTCCCATCATTGAATGGTACTACAGAATATGCCAACCTAGGTAGTTACTGAGTTATTTGGGACAAAAAAATGAGGATGAGAGTTCTTTAGAACCATATTGACATTTTAATATACTAAAAAAACATTGTTTTTCACATCCTATTTCCCTAGTGAAACCTGGACGAGTCCTTACATTCTAGTACTGAGCGACGTGTGTACATATTGTGTTTTATCACATAGGAGTGTGAGTATCCCATAACTTGGAACTGTCATAATTTTTGGTAGATTAACATGTTTATCAATTAGTTATATATGAGTTATAAATGTATTCTAATGTTTTTAAACTATTTTACATTTCTTCTGATTTAGATAAATAGTTTTATATAAATGTGTTAATTTAATTCATTTTCGTAAAGGGAAACTTTTTAATGTATTTTTATCACTTGAAGTGTATTTACATCATTTTAAATATAAATCATGATATGTAACAATATTATATTGAAATTAAAACCCAATTTATTTCAAAATTTCAAGTACTTTATTTGATTAGTTAAATGTTAACAACTTATTACTGAATCATTTGGTGAGACCCTAGATGGATTTTAGTTCACACCCATCCCATGCCTTTAGATATTTGTTGATTATCTCATTCCTGGTTCAAGCATGGGTAAAGCACCAATTGGAGCTGTTTAAAACCATTGATATGTGGATTTGGAGAGTTGAGACTTTAAGGACTTGGTCTATTTGTCTTCTAGATTTTCTAGTACATTACTGTATTAATTTGGGTTGTTTATTCCTATTGACTTCTAGTTCACTTCTCCATACAGAGATTATTTTGTATGAATACTGATTTTTTGCTTTCTTCTGCATCATTTTGGAAAACCCATTCCCAATTTAGTTTTTTATATTGCCAAGTGCTAGTCAGGAACCCTTGGGGATTGGGAACGCCCTTCTGGCCATGTGAGGACCAACTCGGTCATCAAGTTACAAAGGTACCTAGGATGGTTCGGCACATCATTATTTTCCATGAAGTTTTCTAGAATTTAATATTATAGACGATTGTTATGGTTCAAAAATACCACAACCAACCATTATTTTTTTATTTTTTAGTTATGTTAATATTTTAACTTTAACCCCTCTCACTATTTTACCTATATTCAGAAGATAATTTTCTTCCCATAGTAACTTTTTTATACCTAAAATTGAAATTGAACATAAAATGTAATTTAGATCATTGGGTTCCATATAAAAAATTAACCTTATCTATTTCTATTCAAATAATTATAAAATTTAAATTTAAAATTAATCTGTAAAAAGAAATGAAAAATATGGTTTTTAATGTGAGAGAGAGTGAAAGATAAAAATGTTTTTATAGCCAATTTGAATATGATATTTATTAATATGACCTAAATTGTTTTTATTGATATATATTTTAACTAATTACACCTTAAGATAAATTTAAAATATGATTTATCAATATAAATAAATTAGTTGAAAAAGTAGCTTTAAATTAAAATGTTGTATTTTTCACTATCGACAAAATAAATTAAAATTATCAGAAAAATAAAATAAATTAATCCTAAATTAATTTGGATTTCCCAATTTCAAAAATATATATTTTTCAAATAAAACTTTTAAAATTGTCAAAATTTGGGTTTAATACAAATTCTCTATTAAAAGGTGGATAAATTACCTTTTAGAAAAAATGATTTTATTCTTAAGATTTCATTTACTATTATCTAAATTCTATTAAAAATATTGAATGAATTTTAAAAAACTTTGATAAATATATAATTTATAAATTTCATAATTATAACTAAATAATAGTTACTAATTAATTTATTAATCTAAAATTACATTGTGGGTATAAAAATATTATTTATAAAAACACTTATTTTATGTTTAATTTTTTTATTTTCAATACTAATTAATTAGTAACAATGAATTGATTTTATAAACATGTGTAAAATATATTTTCATAATTTAGTTAATCTCATTCATTACTACTATTCCAATGGTTTGGTGATAAAGGTTGTTTTAAAATAGTCATATTATGATGTATATTTAAGCTCAGGGTTTTGTGAAAGGCAAGCTGTCGATGAAATTAAATTCATTAAAAAATGGCTTATGATAAAGTCTTGGGGTGTAACATTATACCCCAATTAAAGTGAATATAAGCTTCTAAATTCCTTACTCGAATATAAAAAGAAGAGTTACCTACAATTCATTATATCCTAAGGTTTCCATGTAGCTTCCACAAAAACTGGAACCGAGTGAGTGGTCTAGTTTCATAGAACTATATATCTACAATCCAGAATCTCTACTGGTTGTTTTTCATATGAATGATATTTCTAGAGTGATATGACCATAGAGATTAGTAAATGTTAAATATCACATATTTACATCCTTAGGATAGATACATAGAACACACAATCAACTTGAGATAGATTCGGTGGAAGATCTAATCGATAAGATACCATCATGATATAGTGAATAATTTTAAAAAACATTTTTACACAAAAATTTGAAATTCCTCATGAAAACTAAAGATTGATGTTTAAAAATTTACTCTGTGGGAATACCACATTAGAAAATGGGTAAAAAAATACTCTTAAAATATGGTTTGTAAAGGGATAATATCACCATATAACTAATATTTCGATTAGGAGAACATTAATGGAATGTGAAAACATGGAAATGGAAGAGAATTCAAACTGTCATGTTATGATGGAGAATGATAGTGATCATACTCACTACAAGGTTAATGAGAAAATAACCAAATAAGAAATAAGTTTGAAAAAAGGTCATTGATATCATTAAAAATGATTATAATAGGATAAAACATTATTGAACAATATTTTGTGAAGATATACTTACTTTATTTAATCATATAAGAATAATATCATTCTTTTTTGTGTCTTGATCAAATTATGATTCTTCTCCAACTCCATTAAATTAGGTAAAAGTTGTAGTGCATGCTATAGTAGTGGATCATAAGATCCAAAATAGGTTTATAAGTCATTCCTTTTATTTATAGTTATCATCATAAAAAATGGTTAGCACATTTTATCTTCTACCAATAAATATTCATATGGTTAAATAAAAATTGAATACCTAAAACCTATTTCAAAGGACCGCATAAACCATTTTATAAATTGTTAACCTTATAACCCTTTCAACATTAAAATTTATAAAAAAGGTTACAAAATTTTCAAAATCAAATTATAATTAGTAACCCCAAAAACATGATATAACTCTTAATTGTCACATACTAAACACAATAAGACTATCATCATGTATTATCTTGACACATGGTAATAAATTGAAAAACTTTATTGAATACACACATGATTCCTCAATCCTTATATCCGAACTTTTCTTATATGAATTTTTTTTTCTGGACTCTTGGGTTCATCTTTATGTGATTTCGGTATTATAGAATATAAATAGATAATCACATGAAATTTCACTAAATGGTGTACAATAATATTTTCATAGGACTTATCCAAACAAAATAAATCATGACGTTTCATAAAAATGAGAGGATACAAATATTCACTAATTTTCATGGTTCATAATATCCATTGTGATAACATAATTATTCCCTTTTTTCCTTTGTGATTATAGGTTTTTTTGGAATACCATCAACATTAAGCCCTATATTAGAGCACTTGTTATTATATTTCCCTAACTCATTATAATTGAAGCATTTTATTGTTGGTGGTGAATTATTTGGATATTTCAATTTATTCACATTTATTTTGTAGAAAAATTCTTATTGACCATTTTCCCACACTTAAAACATTTACCAATCCCCTTATGGTGGTTTCAGCCATGTTCCCTTATACATTTTTTCATAATGTAATTATAGTCATCTTCTCTTTGTAGTTTTTTGGATTTTCCTTCGAATTTTATCCTTATTTTCTTATCATTACTAGGATATTGATGGGAAACTTCAGTCTAACCATTTTTCTGAAGAATACAAGAAAGGTAATTACTTAAAAATAAGTTATTTAACTTATCCTAATCTATGGTGTCTCTTTTACCTAGTTGAATCATCTTCTGGACAATGTTACACCATTGAGTCGCATCCCCTTCTAATCAATAAGTACCCAAATTAAAATTTTCATGATCTAAACCTTAAAGAATGAAATGTATCATTTCAGTGGTACATATCCATTTCTAAGAAATTAATGGATATATCATTCGACTAAAATAAGGAAGAAATTTACTAAATAAGGATTCAATAAAATGATGTTCCCTCCTTTTTTTCATTACGAAGCTCCTCATGATTCAGGACTTGATAATGTAGTGGGGTCATAGAAGTAAAGATTTTAATTACATCTTTCATAACATTTGGTTGCACAAGATGGCTATCATTTCATTTTCCATTCAATTCGTAATTAACATGGTTACTTTGGGTTCTATACATTGACTAAAAATATAAAAAATATTGTTAGAAATATGAATCATTGTTATAAAACAACCCAATAAAGGGGAATTTCTTATAAAATGACAATCTATGATAAATTTGATTCAACATATGTTATTCATGAACATTAAAAAAATCTAGGACCTTATCCTAGACATATACTAAGGGTTATTACTATGTTTTCTCATCCTAGTTTCCAATGGTTAACTAAAACTTATCTCTGATACCAACTTTAATGAGATAGGTTTTTTAGACATGGATACTACATTCTTTTTAGATAAAAATTTATTATATTACAGAAACACATGCATATGGACCATAATAGTATAGTACCATTGAAACATGAATTCATATATTCTAACATGGACAATGATATTCAACACTAGTGAAAAATATATTCCCCTCTATTACTATTACTTATAACATTTCTTTTTTACCTCGGGAAAGGAAATATTAGAAAGGGTTACAAGATATGATTAGTAATGGTAATCCTAAAAGATGTGTAAGCATAACATGCGAATAAGATAATTAAATCAAGATCACAAATTTTAAAAAGTATATCATCTATTTTAAAGAACATAATCAAGAATCAAAATACTAGAAATTCATTGGACACGAATCATATAATAATCTAAGAACACGATCCATGAGAGTATAATAGTTGAACAAGACATAGAATTTGTTGAATGCACATAAACATAGAACATCATATGTCAATGATACCTACCAATACATTTATAGTATGATAGGCTTGGGATAATAACCAGCATACCAACATTTGGCTTAGAAATACCTCCCATATACTTTATTGTTTTGGTATTTGGATGACATCACTTGCACACTCTAGTTGCAGGATTAGGTTCACCTCCCATGTAAGCTATTATTGTGGGCTCTGGGTGACCTCTCATGTACCCACTTATTACAGCCTTAAGATGAGCTCCCAAGTACCCATTGAGATAATTCAACATTTACCGTTACACAAATCATTGGAGTGATATATATTTCTCATCCACCACATAATGAAATCCATATATATGTTTTCCACAAGAATAGAAATCATATCAGATCCGATAAAAATAAATATGTTTTATAAATATTTAATTCCATCATAAACCATGAAAAAATAGTTTTCATAAATATAAACATTAACCAACCATAAAATAATAATTGTGACTTCCATGAATAATATCCCCAGAAAATCATATATAACATCAAATAATTCTATCCAAAATAAAAAATATTTTTGAGAGACCACTTGAAAAAATTCATGAGGAAAATAAAATTTCTATTTTGAAAAAAAAACATTTAAATAAAAAACATTTATCAGTGCTTTTTTATTGAATGTAACCTTAAAAACTTATAAATTATTCCTTGTAAATCCATTTTCAACATCTTCGAAAGCTTTTTCCATTAATATCATTAAAATTCCATTTAAACATATTTTTGAAAACGTTTTTAGAAAACATGGGTTTGAAATAAAAAATGTCTAATCAAAGATAGAAAAAAAATAAATGAAATATATAATATCATGAGAAGAATTATATTCATGATACTATATTTAAAAGGTATTTTTATACAACACAAAAATGAATATAGGTGAGTAACACAACATTTTTCGCAAAGAATGAAAATTGAGAGAAAATTACTTAAGCGATTTGGTTAATTTTGAAACATAAACTCTACAAAATAAAGTTCATAAAATGGATATGTAAATAACCATATGTTTAAGGATAATTGTGATTGATTAATTTAATTGGATGCATATATACTACAGAAAAGAAAATAGTAGAGAATATGGAAATAATCTCATAGAAATAAAAGTGTGACTATAAATCCCTTTAAAAATACCATATCATTAATGTTAGCATAAATAGATGGATTAAATTATTTTTATTCAATTTAAATCCATATAAAATATATTTTAAATTAAAAATAATAAAATAAAAAGTCATTTCCCACATAATCATAGAATAACATAATCATGGAAATAATAGTTTAACCCAAAGAATGGATATTGAGTTAAGAATACCCTTACCACTTTGTAATTAGTTGAATAATGTTTCCCATTAATGTAATACTAATCAAATTAGGCATCCAATAAAATTATTATAATAATATTAAACCCTTACCTCAGTTTGTAATTATTGTAATAAAATTATTATTATATTATAATTATTATAATATTAAACCCTTCCATTATTTAATAATGTACTAATTATTATATACCAAAGGGTAGTATATAGACCACACACAAAGAGTATGTCATGAATAAGGCACATATATAAGAGAGGGAAAGGAGAAATGAGAAACCCTTACCTCACATTTACCTTTATTCTTGAATACATAAACCTCATGTATAATAGTTTAAATAATGTTATTAATTCATTAAATACACATATTAATATATATAAAACATTATATTATATTTTTATAACATCTTTACACCCATTAATTAATAATATTTCTTAATTTCCATGGTTTTAGGTGAGTTTGTTTCTTGATTTTCATGACGCTTTTATGTGTGAACAATTATGGATTTTCATATTGAATGGAAATAAAACTCTATAACTGTGATGAAATGGTATTATTTAAATTATTTTATTTTATATGGTCCAATTTATCATTTTTCAATCATACATTTGGATGATTTATTTGATAAAATGTCAATGACAAATGTTTAGTTTAATTTGTCTAATTTTTATGACCATAACAAACTAGTTTTATTTTATTTAAAGTTATATATTTATATTAGTTATAGAACATGAAATAAGATATTATATACCTATTAAATTATTATTTTACAAGAATAATAGTTTTATGACCATCCATTCAGATTATAATTGAAAATGAACAAAATCATTATTAAGAGAGGTCATTAACTGAGATAATTTAGACAACCATTTCATTTCGTTGAATAAAAGGTGGTAATAAAAAGGGTGGATATAAGATATTTAATTATAACCATAATTTTATACTTCATACATGATTATGAAAATATTATTACATGATTTATGAAGTATGTGGGGGTAAAATAGAAGATGAAAATAAATTAAGAGAGGTGCTTTGTGAAAATTACCTCTTGGATATCACCTTGTTGAGAGACACTTTAGGAACATGGATTTGGTATTTTTATGAGATTATAATAACGTGGATGTGGTTATATTGAATAAGAGAGGTTTGGGATGATATTTGATGAGATTAAAGGCTTGTGAGTTGGAATGGTGTGGTGAGGGTTGATATTTATACTTGAAGAGAGGTGGGTTCAAGTGATTAAAATAGTGATTATTTTATATTTAAATCCAACCACACAGAGGTGGAATTAATTTCCATGAACATGGATATAAATTAATATTTTATTTTAATTTATGGTTGATAAATATTACAAAAAACATTAAACTTTTTAGTTTTTAGGTATTTTAAGATTTTACAATTCCACTTTAACCCTTATCACTATTTTACCTATAAAAGGATAAATAATTTTTTACTATGGTATTTTTTATAAATAAAAATAAAATTGACCCTAAAACATAATTTATAACTCAGGATTCAAAATATGGAATAAATTTTACCTAATTCTATTCACATAATTTTCAAATTTATATTGAAAATTAATACCATACATAATGAAAAAGCTAGTTCCTAATGTGAGACATTTAAAAAGTCTGAAATGTTTTTGTACCCCATTTCATTTTAAAATTTATTATAATGACATAAATTTGTATTATTGATGTATAATTGAACTAATTATACTCTAAAATCTATTTAAAATATAATTTTAATATTTAAAAAAAATCGACAAAATGTAGTGTTATAATAGAATGTTGTATTTTTTACTATTCACCCAAATAATTAACTTATTATATTACTAACAAAAGATCACCCTATGATAATTTTTTTATCCTAATTCAAAAAATAAAGTTTATGTTTACAAATAAGACATATATAATTGTCTAAATTTATGTTTAATATATGTTCTCCATTAAAAGGAAGAAATATTACATTTTAGAAAAAAAGATTTTATTCTTAAAATTGGATTTATTGTTATCTTAACCCTATAAAAAATATTAAATGAATTTAAATTTTTTTGACTATATATATAACAGAAAAATTTCATTATGATATATCACTATTATTTATTAATTTAATTTATGAAAATTAAATTACCTTGTGGGCATAAGAATAATTTTTTATAAAGGAACTTTCTTTATATTCAATTTGTTTTTAACTTCATTACTAATTAATTTATAAAAAATGAATGGATTTTATAAACATGTGTATATTTTTTATTTTTTATTTTAACTAATTATTTTTATTCCATATACTATAATGGATATTTGATACCAATTTTTTTGAAATAATACTATTTCAAAGCTCATTTAAGCATGGTGTTTTGTGCAAGGTAGATATCGAAGAAATTAAATTTATTTTTAAATATTATTATCATAAAATCTCATGGTGTTACAAATATGCCATTATGATATAATAAAATAAATATATATAATATATAAAGATATTTTTATATTAATTTAGTAACCTAAATCCATCTACCCTCTAATAAAATGTGTAATAAAACCATCATTCATGTGTATAGCGGACTGACACATCCTGAACCGATATAATTCATTTTCTAAAATCACCTATCATGGTTATTCATGGTGGTGTATTTAATATTTATTCATGAAATAAATGAAATAAAACCATTCAAAAAAATATCATATCTTTTTCTTCTTAACTAACCATCCATTTAGAAATATAACATCACTCCTATGTATAGTTGATTACCACCTCATAAAGAGATATGATTATTCATCACATGGATTTTATGTTTATGTGCATTTAAATAAATAATTTGATATATATGATAAAATAATTATTATATAATTTTAAAAACAAAACATACATTATTTCCATATTAATATTTGAAATATGTAAATGCTACTCATGAATTCATATGAACTACCATCTCTTTGATTGTAACATAGTTAGTTTATCATAAACATATTTCATATTTGAATTTAAAATTAAAATTGATTTAATAAAAATTATAATTTTTATGATTATTTTTTATAGATGGTGGAATAATAACTTCTTTGACCAAGGCCATTACACTTATTTCATTTCGAAATTATAAATTAAGTGAATTCCAGACACCCAATGTGAACATAACAAAATTAGTAGTTAAATATGCCATTAAATTAAATTAAATTGTTCAAATATAATGGATTAAACCTAGAAATAAATCTTTACAAAAAATAAATGAAATATGATTAAAATAAAATAAAAACATTATATACATGATGAGTTTTGACTCAAGGTAAGGGATTTAATATATCTCATTTACTTATATGAGACATATTTAATATTCAACGATTATTTGTTTTCTTTGGTGTATATAACACTCCCCTGAATGTTATATCATTATTCCATTTACCTTTAAGGTATTGAATGTTTAATTTTATGACAATTCTTCCATAGGGGTTATGATTCAATAATTACCAAAGTGTTAAGAATTCATTTCATAATAACATCATTATTCTGTATTATTAATTTTTAACAGTCCCTTAGTAGAATTGTTTTATATTTTTACCATAAACCCAATATATTTTCTTCTCCTATAGTAATTCATAAAATTTTAATGTAATATTTCCATTTTCATCTGATTGGAAATTAAAATTATTTAAAATTTTAATTAATATAGGCTTTATTTATCTATTTATTTGAAAATTCTTTTTCTTCCATATGAATTTTCTCTAAATGTATTTTAATTTTTTAACACTTTCTAAATTAGTAATGAACGTTATTTTTAAACATGAATTAATTTTTTAAAAATAGTTTTAAAGGAATCATATTTTCTAGTAGTATTACATTAGGGATGTCCACACTAAGAGTGGTGGTGATATAGTATGGGATGAATTTTTACCACATTAAAAATTTATCCCATTGTTATTCCACTATCACTTATATAGTGATTGGATATATTGTTTTCTTCACCTATCATTATCAATAATTCTTATACAATAGTAAAGTACAATAGAAAACCATATTTATACAAGGTTAATACCTACAAGGATGACTATTCCCATAGTTTACCATGGTTATTATCCCTCAAGAACACATATTCACATTTATTATCAAGAAAAAAAGTGTAAGGGGATTTACTTGAACTCAGTATCCTAGAACAAAATAGGTACAATTCGTGATTCATCTTTAACAGGATGTATATAAGATGTTATCCTAACCATTTTTATGTGATAACCTTGGTATCCAATGTCTATTTCATTATAATAAAATATTTTTAATTATCTTACTCATAATGAAGTAAACAAATATATCCTTATACTACCCAAAAATCAAATTTTTGTAACAGAAATTCATCAATTGAAAATGGTAGCCTATTTTTCTTGTTCAGTTAGAATAATGTGAATAAGATATGGAATATCTATCTCAATGTTATATTTGAACCAAAATAAAATTATTAGATAAAATCTTATTTACAACTTCTCATTTTAATTTGGTTCGTAAAAACATATGTGATAAAAAATTTATCCTTAACTTCTCAATTTTTCATCATGAAATCATTTTATATGCACGATTTTCGTTGGATTTCCATGTTAATTAACCTTAGAATATGAAAGAATATTATTCAATGTAGTTTTATGAGCTATATTTATTTAGTTTCATATCCCAATTCCCACTAATCATGTATTCTAATAATGAGAACACAAAATCATCATCACATCTTTTCCTTCCAAAAAATAGAGTGTTTCAACATTGTCACATATGTAGAATTACATGTATTCAATTCATGAAATATATTTATTTCCTTAATTGTGTAATATATATATATACATATGATATATATCTTATTTTCATTGATGATATTAGGTCACATTAGAGAAGTCATGAAACACTATTCTTATATAAATAATGGAAAAAATTCCTCTTCTTCATCAAAAAACTAAATGAACATGGTTCTATCCTTTAGTAAAATTATTTTTTTATACATTTATCCACTATTTTATAATTATTAAGGATTAGAAAAACATTCTTCATTGTTCATGTAATAAATTCATTAGTACATGTTTTTTCTATCATGAAAACAATAGTTTCATTATTCTTCTTTATGATATAGTTGATCTTTCTTCACATAGTTGAGTGGGAACATGAGAATGTAATTCATGCTAGAGGAAGAATAAAGATTTATATATTCTATATTTTATTAATTAAAATCAAGGGTTCTCACATTTTCTAAACCCACAGTCTCATTATAGGGAGTTATTTTTTTGGTATTTTCACCACCTCTATCCCATGAATAATATAGTGTTTATGTTTGAAGCTGCATATGATAATTTTTGTGAGTCATAAATGCTTTTAACACTTGATATTATAGTATATTAATATTAAAACTATTTCATTGTTGTTGTAATTTTTTATAACCTTCTATCATGGTATCCAATTCTTACATCTTTGAAAAAACTAATTTTCATGTGACGAGAAAAAGAGATTCATCATTTAGATACTCAAAATCATATCTATTATAATAACACATAGTAATTACCATATCACACTCAATTAAATCAGGTTTTTTGAATATCATTATTAATGAAATATGATGTTCCTGGAAATAATTTAGGGATAGATCATGTCTTCTTCATTGGAATTTGATTATTGGAGGTGACTTTAAAATATTGTGAGATCTATCTGTTATAACTACAACATGATAAATTCATGATAAAAAATACTCATTAGTCCTTGGAGAACGAAGATGGAATAAAATAAAGATGGTAATTTTTTCATTATGATCAATTGGGGAGCTTATTTACTTGTGATTTTAATATGGATTAACAGTTACTACATGTTCCGTCCAAGATCAAGCATCTGAACGAACACACGTTGCTTAAAAAATTAATCTTATTCTATATTTGACTAGAGGTGTGTAACCAGGGACTAATCCCGTGTCATGACCCGTCCCCTGGGGCCCGTTACATGATTAACCCAAGCCCGCCTTCCATAGTCTAGGGGCTGGCGACTAGTACCAAAGGCGTAATTCCCTAAAACAGGGAAGGCATTCCCTTTATAACCTCTAAACACACACACACAAGAAAGCACACAGATGGGTGAAACACTGAGTAAATTGTATAACAAAAGAGTTATGAAAGTAAAAGGGGCCAGAATATAATCCCAACAGTAATGGTACAAGTACAACGGAAATGAAATACTACTGAAGAAAGGGAAAAGACAGCCACTGTATCGTCCTCTGGGATTCCTACTAGATTGGTAGGTACATATAGCCTCCTCAACACTCCACATCCATCCGTATCCTCTAGGTACGGACACGCCATATGGTCCACCTCTGGGTACCATCCAATCATAGTACTCTCATCCTCCATCAACACTGTCTGTTGTCTACATCCAATATAATGAAGTGTAGGCACAACCTGTGAAAGAGTGAGTATAACGATACTCAGTAGGGACCCTGAGACCCTCAAGGTCTCAGAAAATCTAACAAGGATAAACCAAAATGTAAGAAATCAACAGATAACCTTATATAGTTATATTCTCATACATATACCTATGTTATCAAGTGATCCATCTCAATCATGAGGAAAACAACAAAAAATTAACTCAGCACAAACCATGATTTTATTCTAATGGGTAGTATCAAGTAACATCCCCAGTCACAATGTTGAAACCTCAACTGCTGGAGAAATCCTCCTATATAGAGTACAGTGGGCCTACCGCAACACCGAGTGCACTTCCCACTAACCTTGGACTACTGAGGTACTCCTCCAGCTGAATACGATGGATCTTCCACGCCACCAAGCATGCTCCCCACCGTTGGTCTGCCGTATCACCAAGCACACTCCCTCTCGTAGCCTACTAAGGCACTCCTACTGTTGAGTACCGTGGGTCTACCACCAACCCCAGGTGCTCCCCACTGTGGGTATTCCGCAACACCAAGGCGCTCTCCACTGGGCTAGTAGAGTCACTCTGAGAAAAAAAGGTCAGAAATCATCAAGTCTTAGCCAGCTACTGGGTCTCCACACTATGCTCACTCGTCTCCGGGAGCATCCTCTCCATGAGCTACTGGTCAATACTCTAACTTTCATGAAGTACCCTAGAGAAATATCTCAATGGTCCTCCACGTCAAAGGGGTCAAATAGCAACAAACGACACGTCAAACAGATTCCCGGTCTGTGAGTTATTATCCTTTTTATCCTGGGGGCCCTGTTGGATTCATGCTCGAGCCAACTTGACCGTATCCCATCTCAATCTATAACTCCAATGGAGTATACTCAAAGGGATGGTCTCGCTCTAAGATTTCCAGTGCAATTGATGGTTCATCAATTTGATGTCTGGTGCCAAAGATATGACCAAAATAAATTAAAAATGAGTCGTAGTGGCCCCGGGTCCGGTCCGACACGGTCAGACTGCCCCGACCAACCCCGACTATAACGCCCCAAACCCAGTTACCCAGAGCCGGTGCATTATTTTAATACATTTTTATGATTACAAGGAATCATGTCCCGAAGGATATATCAGTTTAGCAATCTTGGAAAATAGATTACATACATTAACTTTACATTACAATTTCCAGCATAAAAGACAACATAGATTGTTCTTTGATAATGCAATTATTCCTTTTATCTTAACCCTACATATCAATCATAATACACTTCTTGGAATCCTGGGAAAATAAAACATAATAAAGGGGTGATCTTAGATACCCAGTAAGGGTAAATAATTAACATAATCTATAAACTATTAATGAAATATGTGTAATAAAAACAATATCCTTATAAATATAAACTTGAACATAATATGGGAAAATAAATCAAACATTACCATATATACATGCACATGGATATTCTACTATTCGAATAATCACATGTAATAACTAATTTCATAATGAGCGAATGTATAATGATGAAGTTTAATTTCTGTGTCATGGCCTAGTGCTAGGACCTAGGGGATAACTATAACCGGACCCCAACCCAGAGAGCCTCTATAACCAGAGTCTATCCTAGAGAGCCTTTGTAACTAGACTCCATCCTGGAGAGCCTCTGTATCCGAACTCCAACCTGGAGAGCCTCTGTAACTAGACTCCAACCCAGAGGGTCTGCTGTAACTACACCCCAACCAAGAGGGCTTACTTTTACCAGTCCCCAACCCAGAACATACCAGTCTAACACATTCATCTTAAGAAGAGTTTGAAATATAACATAAACATTTGTATTAAAACTAGCATACGAAATGTCAATACTTTAACCATAAACCATGAATGGTATAAAAATTGAATCTCCACAGTCAAATATATAACAAAACCTTAAATACAATATGGAAAATTTGTATCATAATAAATCAACTTCAAACAATTGTAAAATTTATCAAAGGATGTTGACATAGATGAAAGTAAAACTATTTGAGAGAAATACATCTTTTTATTTTGAAATCATTTAAAGTCACATAATTATAAAAGAAAATATTCATTTGTATAATATTCTTATAAGATTGTAAGGTAAGCTTAGATGATGTTATAATGGCCGAAAATAGCCACACATTCCCTATAAGTTAAAAAAACACTCTTACCTTAATTTTGTCAAAACGGTTAAAAAGTACCTTGTTTTGGAAAAAGACGGAAATATTCCTTTAAAACCATTTTTTAAAATATTAAACAAGGGTATAAATGAATTTAGACCATATTATAGTAAATGGTAAAAATGTTTTGGAATAAATTTTTAAGAAACATGGATGTGGATGATAAAGTGGTCCTATAAGATACTTACATAAAAACAACCTCGGATAATAAAGAGATTGTGAAATTAACCCTTACCAATTTGGTAACTTACGAAACATACACCTCATGAAAGAAGTATCATAACATGAATATGTAAATACACATTAATTAAAGTGTATTACCCAAATAATACAATTATGGGCAGTACATACACCACAAAAAAGGTAATAGTTTCAACATGGCTTGAATCTCACTGGAATAAGGAGTGAGATGAAAACCCCTTACCTTGCACTTTCTTTTAGTCGAGGGTTCGTTTAACCTATTGTATGAAAATCGTAGTATGTTATTAAATTATACCAGAACCATATTAATATTTATGATATCATGCATGATTCATTAATGAATTTATACTACCCATTTAATAATAATTTCCATGTTAAATTAATATTTCGGGTAATAATCGCTTTCTTTATCATACGTGTTTGAACTTGTTACTTTTGATTGTATCACATAGATCAAGATTTAAATACTTCAGAATATAAAACATGATTTATATATCATATAAATTTAGAATATAAATATGTATAATTGATATATATATGAAATGAAAAACACCATTTATGGAGACGGTTATCCGTACGTATGCATAAACGTTGCTTCCGTTTACATATTGTGTTGAATGGAACTAAGTGAATAAGATATATATAAGTACACACACACAAAAACACACACACACACATATATATATCTCCAGTATAATTATTATGTCATATATTACATACTTATTAGTAATATATATTTTTATAATCGTCGAAGAATGGTGAATGTGGAAATGAATTACATCGTGTCCTGGAGACGGTAATCCGTACGTACGCACGAGAGACAATATAATTTCCTTAATGGTGTGGAATTGGATAGTATATTAATTTTACAGAGACATTATGATGTTATTTTCATTATTTATATATGTATTACTCATCATTATATCCATCCAAATAACATAGTATTGAATAAAAAATTACACCACGGCGTGGAGATGGTAAGTTTTACGTACACACACATGGTGACATTATCATTCATAATATGGATATAATAATTAATATATTAGTGCCATATTTATAATAACATCTCATAATATAGAAGATACTGGAGTTATTATTTTATAATTGAAACAACAAAGAAAGAGTAAGTGGATGAATAAGAGAACTCGAAAGAGGGTGGTGAAATCATTACCTCTTCTTCGGGTTCTTTCTTTTGATTTAGTCAAAAGGGTTCCTTAGGATGGCTTTCTGACTAAAGGAAGTCCTCTAATATGAAGGTAGGATAATTGGGAGGATATTAGGGCCAGGGTTGGTGGATTCAAATTTCTTTGAAGGTGTGAATTAGAGTGAAGGGGGAGTGCCCTTTTATAAGAGGGGTGAGGGGAACCTTAGAAAAAACGTAAAATATTATTTTATAATAAAATAATTTTCGGTTAATAATGGATCTAAAATGTATTATTTAAAGGATAAGGTGGGTATGTGTGGAAAAATACTCAACCAATAGGTTTCAGATACGTTTGTGTCACCATATTAACATTAACGTTTAGATTTATCTCTTAGTTAAATAGTTTGACATTTACCATGTCTCTTTGTATTTTTATATTATATGGTTAATAAAATAGCTATAAAATGCAAATAGAACCCTAATTGGTTCATTAATATCAAATATATTATTATATAAGAGTTTTGGCCGAATCATATATTTTTAGGATGATTATATCAACTAATAATATAATATTTGTTTTACAAACTCTCTTATGTCAATTTTAACACTATTTGGTATTTTGTTTTTTCTAAATTCATAAAAACATTATTAATTCAAAGAAAATTCATATAATAAACCCTAATATGACATAATAACCTATAAAATTAGTGTAATTCATAAAAAGTCTCAAATTACATTTATTTGGATATTTATAATATCAATTATTTTAATAGTTCATTAATACCGTATTTACTACATCATCATAGTGTCATAAATAAATTGAATTATCGAATTTCTAAAAAATATAAATAAAATTCCATTATTTAGGAAATATATTAATATTTATAATTAAAATTTATTATAGAATTTATCTTATGTGTATCCCTATATTAAAAATTTTTTAGTCATTAATCGTTGAATTTAACACTTTTAACTCTTCTTTGAATTAAATAATAATAAACGTCCTAATCTAATAAAAGTGGACCAAAGAGGTTCATATTTTATTCCTAAGGTTGTTTTTGGTCGAATTACACTTAAACAATAGAATTAATACATGTGTTAGTGTAATAATAATATAATTTTTTCCCTTAATTACCCTTTTTCCTTTTAACTGTGGTAAATAAAAGTAAAACGTTACTATTCACCAAAAATTATTTTTATCTTATTGAACCAAATTTATCTTACTGATATCAAATGTGCCTCTGATATTTTTTAATTTCCACTCATAGAAGGGGTAAAATTTTGTTTTATGTGAATTTTCAAATTCTTTTTGGAGGTGGGTAAAAGACGGTGAAAAGTTCCATAAAATTTTGTATATCTAATATTAATAAAAAAGGACTAAATGAATTACATTGAACATATATAGGTATTATATATATATTTTGACCTAAAAAAAATTTAAATAAATAAATAATTATTTAAATAAAATGTCATTTTTAAATAATAGCTCAGTGTTTTTCTCTATTCATCAAAAAATGAAAGTTTTCAGAATAATACCAAAAATTCACCCTTTGCTAATTTTATTATTATGAATTCAAAAATGAAGTCTATTTCACCAAATTCAAAACCTAGAAGTTTCATTTATCAAATTAAAATTAATCCCCGTTGTCAAAACCAAAAGGCGTATTTTTAAGAAATAATAACTATCAAAATATTGACACTTGTTTTTGCCCAATATCAAAGTGAAATTACATAGAATGACAAGAATTTTATTAAATGGTAAAAATATAATCTACTTATACTTCCAAACCATTAAAATGTATAATTTAAAAATATAAAAATAATATTGATTAAAAAAGTTTTTTCAGTTAAAATATAGTATTTTTCACTATGCACCCAAATATGAAAGTTTTTAGAAAAAGAAAAAAAATTTATTGAAACTAAATTCTTATGTCCTGATTCTAAATAAGAAGTTAATTTTGTCAAATTTAATATATAAAAATTTGAAAAATTGGATTTAATAAGAGTTCACCATTAAAAGGTTGTAAAAGTGCATTTTTTTAAAAATACTACTTTTTTCTGAAAAAAATGAATCAGTTCTTACATTATGTCTAAGAAACTCATAATATGGATTCTAAAATTATAAGGATTATATATAGTTCAAAATTTAGTTAATACTATTCATAAAATCTTTTGAACGACTAGTTTGGTAAGTCGTGGTGCACTTGAACTCAATGTTGCGGGTAGTGAATGTTATTGAATTACAAAGAAGAAATAACGTACAATGAAATATTGGGGTGATAAACTATTACATCCTACAAAAAATTGAGTACTCACAATTTGAAATTGTTCTTGGAAAATAAAATGTTAAAAATAGAAAATACCTTTCTGGAGATCTCATATCAAAAATTGGGTTAATAAAATTTATTCTTAATAAGAGGGAATATATATATATATATATATATATATATATATGACAAGTATAGTTACATCCTTTAACTAATTCCTACCACAAACTCAACTTTCACTCCAAAAATATTTCAACAAAATATTCTATTTATCTTAATTGTATAGGGTTCCAAAAATAATGAATTTATAATTCAGCCACTAGGACCTTTAAAAAAACTAGATTACACTATCCAGGGACTTCATGTAGTCCTATGGTAGGTGATAAATCTCAATCGCACAATGGTGTGGGTTCATATCCTGCAGCTTTTTCTGACATGACGGATTGTCACACGGTCTATGTGTTGTCTAATAATATCCAATTTCAATATTAATCTATTCCAACCTTTAGACTTATCCAAAATACTTATATCCAAACTCACAATCCAAAATTTATAAGGATGTTAAATACAATGAAGATCCTTTTTACCACGTAATTACATGTGTATACGTTCATCATGTATTCTTTTAAAACATGGTAACAACCTTATTTATTACATTCGTGCTCCCTTATTCTTTATAGAATACTATATATATTCCTTATATTAATTTTTTTTGAATACTCCCACAATCATGAAATAAACAAACCATTAATAATTTATAAAACAGTCAAGAATATACAATATAATTTATCCAAATCAACCATCTCTTATTCCAAAATTAATACCTTAATATCAGGACCATATAATCTCAAAATTCTCAATGAAATAGTACTGTAGTACAATCCTTATTTATCTCCATAATTAATATAACCAGTATATCATTGATACAACACTCAAATGAAGTAATAATTTAATAACAACATAAGAACTCTTACTCATTCCTCTTCATCTTCAGTAGTAACATAACTTGATTCTTATCCAATATCAGCATTTGGGGTAAACTCAGAGGATTTGGAAATTGATTCGCGTAGTGTCCCAACTCCTTGAAGATGAAGCATTGTTCATTTGAAACTTTTTTCTTACCCTTGTAATCACGTAATTTGTGTCCTTTTTATCCTCACTTATAACAAACTCCCATTCCCTTCAAGAACTTACAAAGTTGATTCTTTCCACATTTATCACATATGGGAAAATCCTTGTTTTCCCTCTTCCCTTTATCCAACTTTCTCTCTTCTATCCTTTTCTTCTCTTTCTTCCCTTCAAATCCATAGGAATTAGAGAATTCTTTACTTATCTTATTAATACATGACACTATTTCATCAAATGTTGAGAATACAAGGGGGACTATTTCCCTCCAAAATGTTGGCCTATTACTGTGAAAGATATGATCCTTCTTACTCTTTGGATTATAGGTTTCGCTGGAGTTCACCTTCCTTCTACAGGGCGCCATTTATATACAATGGCATACACTAGGTCAATTTATTAATTGAAATGAATAATTCCAAACTTGTAATATACTTAACATAAATTGAACAGTTTATAGATATAATCCATAAAAATATTTTCTTTGAGGAGGTATATAATCATAAATTCTTCATAATGATTTGTAAAGAAAATGAGAATTATCCTAAGCATATCCCATGGGAGTGTCATAACCAAGAGTGCATCAAGGCCCATTGTGGTGGACCAGTTTCAGTTCGAGTCTAGCTCAAAGCAGTGTTTTTGGGTTTTACCCCTAGGTACATCTATGCCAGATCCGCCTCTACCTGTTCGTATCCAGACAGGGATATATTTGATTAGAAAACTCACAAAATATCTACATTATCAAAATTATAGGAAGTTATTCTATACTAATCCTCGAAGTCAATCGTAGTGTAATGTTCTCTAGTCAGAGTTTATCTAAATATAGTTTCCAAGGTTATTTCTAAACTTTCTCTGATACCAACTATAACACCCCAAGCCTAGTTACCTAGAGTCGGTGCATTATTTTAATACATTGGAATGATTACAAGAAGTCAAGTCCTGAAAGACTGATTAGTTTAGAAGTCTTGGAAAACAGATTACATACATTAACATTACATTACAATTTAAAACATAAAACACATCATAGATAGTTCTTTGATAACACCATTATTCCCTTTAGGTGAACCTATCATATCAATCATAATAAACTTCTTGGAATCCTGGGAAAATAAAACATAAGAAAGGGGTGAGCTCAGATGCCTAGTAAGGGTAAATAATTAGCGGAAGCTATAAAATTGTAAGGAAAGATGTGTATTAAAAACAATATCCTTTTAAATATAAACTTGAACATAATATAGAAAAATAAATCAAACATTACCATATAAACATGCACATGGATATTCTACTAGTCGAATAATCACATGTAATAACTAATTTCATAATGATGGAATGTATAATGACAAAGTTTAATTTCGGTGTCATGGCCTTGTGCCAGAACTTAGGGTCTAAATATAACCATACCCCAACCCAGAGAGCCTTTGTAACAGAACTCCATCCTGGAGAGCCTCTGTAACCGGACTCCAACTGGGAGAGCCTCTATAACCAGACTCAAACTGGGAGAGCCTCTGTAGCCGGACTCTAACCTAGAGAGCCTCTTTATCAGACTCAAACCCAAAGGGTCTGCTGTAACTGGACCCCAACCCAGAGGGGTTACTTTTACCAGTCCCCAACCCGGAACATACTAATCCAACACATTCATCTTAAGAAGAGGTTAAAAAATAACATTAACATTCATATTAAAACTTGCATACGAAATGTCAATACTTTAACCATAAACCATGAATGGAATAAAAATATAACATCCATAGTCAAATATTTCACAAACCCTTAAATAAAATATGGAATATTTGTATCATAATAAATCAACATAAAAAAAGTGTAAAATTTATCAAAGGATGTTGACATAGATGAAATTAATACTATATGAGAGAAATACCTCTTTCTATTTTGATATCATTTAATGTCACATAATTATAAAAGAAAAAATTTATTTTTAAAATATTATTATAATATTATAACGGAAGCTTCGACGATATTATAATGACAGAAAATATCCGTACCCTCCGTATAAGTTAAAAAAACATTCTTACCTTAATTTTGTCAAAAAGGTTAAAAAGTACCTTGTTTAGAAAATGAAAGAAAGATTCCTTTCAAACCATTTTAAAAAAAATCCAAAAAGGGTATAAATGGATTTAACCCATTGTATAGTAAATGGTAAAAAAAATTGGGAATACATTTTTAAGAAACATGGATGTGGATGATAAAGAGGTCCCAGTAGATACTTACATAAAAACAACCTCATATAATTAAGAGATTGTGAAATTAACCCTTACCAATTTGGTAACTTACGAAACATACACCCCATGAAAGAAGTATCATACAATTAATAAGTAAATACACTTAAATTAATGTGTATTACAGAAATAATACAAGTATGGGCAGTACATACACCACGCAAAATGTAATAGTGGCAATATGGCTTGAATCTCACGGGAATAAGGAGTGAGATGAAAACCCCTTACCTGGCACTTTCCTTCAGTAGAGGGTACATTTAACCTCTTTTATGAAGATTGTAGTAAGTTATTGAATTATTCTAGAACCATATTAATATTTATGATATCATACATTATTCATTAATGACTTTATAATACCCATTTAATAATAATTTTCAATGCTAATTTAACATTTCAGGTAATAATCGCTTTCTTTATCGTACGTGTTTTAAATTTTTACTCTTCATTATATCACTTAGATAAAGATTTAAATATTTCCAGAATATAATACAATATTTATATATAATATATATTTAGAATATAAATATGTATAATAGACATATATTTGAAATGAAAAACACCGTTTATAGAGACGGTAATCTGTACGTACGTGTAAACGCTATTTCCGTTTTCATATCATATTGAACAGAACTAAGTGAATATGATATATGTAAGTACACACACACACAAAATATATATATATATATATATATATATCTAGTAGAATTATTATTTAATATATTACATACTTATTATTAATATATATTTTTATAATCTTCGATGAATGGTGAATGTGGAAATGAATCTCATCGCGTCGTGGAGACGGTAATCCGTACGTACGCACGAGCGACAATATCATTTCCTTAAAAGTGTTGAATTGGATGGTATATTAATTTTAAAAAGACATTATCATGTTATTTTAATTATTTATATATGTCTTACTCATCATTATATCCCTCCAAATAACATAGTGTTGAATAACAAATTACACCACGACATGGAGATGGTAAGCCGTACGTACGCACACATGGTGACATTATCATTCATATGATGGATAAATAATGAATATAGTTGTGCCATATTTATAATAACATCACAGTATATAGATGATACTGGAGTTATTATTTTATAATTTAAACAACAATGAATGAGTAAGTGAATGAATAAGATAACTTGAAAGAGGGTGGTGATATAATTACCTCTTCTTCAAGTTATTCCTTTTTATTTGATGAAAATGGATCTTTAGGATGGCTTTATGACCAGAGGAAGTCCTCTATAATGAAGTTAGTATTTTTGGGAGGATATTTGGGGAGGTGTTAGCTGAGCCAAATTGCTTTGAATGTGTCAATTAGAGTGAAGGGGGAGTGCCCTTTTATAAGAGGAGTGACGGTCACCTTAGAAAAATTAAAATATTATTTTATAATAAAATAGTTTTCGATTTATAATGGATCAAAAATGTATTATTTAAAGTATAAGGTGGGTATGGGTGTAAAAACTACTCAACCAATAAGTTTTAGACAGGTTTGCGACACCATATTATCCTTAACTTTTAGATTTAACTCTTAGTTAAATAGTTGGACATTTACCATGTCTCTTTGTATTTTTTTATTATATCATTAATAAACATACTATAAAATTACAATAGAACCTCAATTGGTTCATTAATGTCATATATGTTATTATATAAGTCTTTTTTATGAACCTTATATTTTTAGAACAATTATATCAATTAATAATATAATATTTATTTTAAAAACTCTTTTATGTCAATTTTGACACTATTTGGTATTTGGTTTTTTCTAAATTCATAACAGCATTATTACTTAGAAAACAATTCATCTAATCCACCATAATATGACATATTAACCATGAAAATTATTTTAATTCATAAAAAGTATCAAATCACTTTTATTTGGATATTTATAATATCAATTATTTAAATCATTCATTAATACAGTAATTACTGCATCATCATTGTGTCATAAATAAATTTAATTATTTAATGTCTAAAAAATATAAATAAAATACCATTATTTAAGAAATATTTTTATCTTTACAATAAATATTTATAGTCGAATTTATCTTATGTGTAACCCTATATTAAAAATGTTTTAGTTATTAAACATTGAATTTAACACTTTAAAATCTTCTTTGAATTAAATAATAATAAATGTCCTAATCTAATACAAGTGGACCAAAGAGGTATATATCTTATTCCTAAGGTAGTTTTTGGTCGAATTACACTTAAAAATAGAATTAGGAAATGTGTTAGGGTAAGAATAATATCATTTTTACCCTTAATTACCCATTTTACTTTTAACGGTGGTAAATAAAAGTAAAAAGTTACTATTCAGAAAAACATTTATCTTATTGAACCACCTTTTCTTATTGATATCAACCATGTCTCTCAGATTTTTGAAGTTCCACTCACAGAAGCGGTAAAATTAAGTTTTATGTGAATTTTTAAAATCTCCTAGGAGGTGGGTAAAAGATGGTGAAAGATCAATAAAATTTTGTATATCTAATATTATTAAAAAAATTAATCTTATGAATTGAAATGAACATATATAGGTATTATGTATCTATTTATACATAAAATAAATTTAAATAAAGTAAATAATTATTTAAATAAAAAGTCAGTTTTAAATAATAACTTCATGTTTTTCACTATTCACCACAAATTGAAAGTTATCAGAAAAATATCAAAAATTAAACATAAGGTAATTTTGATATTCTGAATTAAAAAATGAATTCAATTTACCAAATAAATCACATAGTAGTTTCATTTATTAATTAAAATTTTATTCTCGTTGTTAAAACCAAAAGGTGTATTTTTAAGAAACAATAACTATCAAAAGATTGACACTTGTTTATGTTAAATATCAAAGTGAAATTATTTATATTGAAAATAATTGGATTAAATGGTAAAAATATAATCAATTTATACTTCCAAACCATTAAAATGTATAGTTTAATGCTATAAATTATTTTGATTAAAAAGTTGTTTTTTCAGTTAAAATATAGTATTTTTCACTATGCTCCCAAATATGAATTTTATCAGAAAAACACCAAAAATTTATTGTAACTAAATTAATAGGCCCTGATTCTAAAGAAGAAGTTTATTTTGTCAAATTTAATATATAAATTATGAAATATTGGATTTAAAAATGGTTCACCATTAAAAGGTGGTAAAATTTCATTTTTTGAAAAATAATTCTTTTATTTGAAAAAAATTAATTAGTTCTTACATTATGTCTAAGAAACTCATAATATGGATTATAAAATTATAAGGATTATATATAGTTCAAAATTCAGTTAATACAATTAATTACAACTTTTGAATCACTAGGTTGGTAAGTCGTGGTGTGCTTGAACTTGGTGTTGCGTGCAGTAAAATTTATTTAATTAATATGAAGAAATAACATACTATGAAATCTTGGGGTGTTACACAGACCAGATTTGGGTCCCCTCGGCATGACCCGTTCGGTCTGGGTTGGACCGTTGGGTCCGGCCATGCTGGCTCTGATGGGCCACAGAGATCCGTGAGGGCGGCTCAGCCACGGAGGGTGCCATGAGGGCACGGGGCCGCGGGGTGGCTCGGAGGGCCGTGGGTGACGCGAGCCGGGGTGGCTCAGAGGCTGGTGGGCGGCGCAGCCGGCTGGGGGCATGACCGGCGGGCGGCATGGATGGGGGGGGGTGGTCGAGATGGTTGGGCCGACGGGCGGCCCAGCCGACGAGGGATGCGGGCCGGCGTGGCTGTGGGGCATGACCTGTGTGTGGCGCGGTTTGGGGAGGCAAGACCGGCGAGGGCGGTGCGGCCGGAGGGGGTGGCGCGGCCGATGGGTGGCGCGAGTCGGGGTGCTTGGCCGGTTCGGCCTGGGGCAGGGCTGGGCGGGGTGGTGCGGGTGTGAAGCCGGTGGGTAGCGCAACACAGCGAGGGTGCGCGGACGGTTTAGCCAGGAGGCCGGAGCACCGCGGGGGCGGCGCGGGTCGTGGTGGCCGCGGGTGGCGGCGTTGTTGCTTTCATCGCCTTCATCATCTTTTTTGACCTTCCTTTATATTGACGAACACCACAAAGAATAATTCCAGAGGGGTCGGGCCAGGTTGGTTTGGCCTGTACCCTCCATGTTTATGGTTGTAGAATTTGGCTCAACAAAAAAGAAGAACGATGAACTTAAAATTTTACAACCTCCGCAACAATTCTTTCCTAAACCACCAAATAAGACAAGGAAAATATTATCACGCAAATAAACCCCCTACTTGTTCATTGTTGGTTGATGTTGGTGTGAAAAGGCGGATGTCAATTCATTGTAGACGGACATGTCCTACATCAGAGGAACTTCTGAGGAAGAAAATCGACGTCGAGGTCGTTCTTTGTAGTCTAAGGCATTCCTCGTCGGCATTCTTCGTCAGTGGAGTGTTCTACATTGGGAGATTTCTCCCATGTTCTAATCTCCCCAAATTCCACATAAAAAGAAAAGGAATCCCAAGATAATAGATTATAATATCTATTAAGTCGTTGGCATAATATTCAAAAATGGTTTAATTGATAGTGGGAGAGTTGGCACAATTAAATTGTGGAGCATTAGCACAATTAAATTGTATAGGTGTTGAAGAGCATCCGCCCACATTTATTAGTGATTTGAGGGTTTCTCACAATTAATGGGAGATTTCAAGGAAGTTTTATCTCGGGTGGTCCCCACCACCATAACCTATCATGGGTGGTTATGGTTCGGGTGGTCCCCACCACCATAACCTATCATAGGTGGTTATGGTTCGGGTGGTCCCCACCACCATAACCTCTCATGGGAGGTTAAGGTCAGGTGGTCCCCACTACCAAATTCCACATGAAGGTTTAGTTTCGGTGTACCCCACCTCCCAACACCCACATGGGTGTTGCAAATAAAAATATAAATGTCACACACTTTTATTTTTATTTTATTCTTACACGAAAAAACCAAAAACTATAATTCATTCTCAACCAACTACCGCTGAGATGAAAGTATCCTAAAGTGAATACCAGCATTGCGAGTTCAATGGTGCCCTCAGATTTCAATTCCGAGCACCGGTTCAAATGTTAGAAAAACCCACTCGCACATTTACTGAATGTACCAAAAATACAGTTCAGAAATTTATTTCGGGCACTCCGAGCCTCAGAATCATGCACCGTCAATTTTCAAATAATTGTAAGATTCCCATTTATTTTTTTAAAAAAATTACATGGAAATTCAAGTTCTTTAAATTCTCCCCACCACAGGTCTCTACGTCCCCATAAGACACAACTCAAACTAGGTAAACAAGTGAGGGTACTGAGCATGCATCAGAGCCTCCTTCTCCCATGCGCTCCCCTGGAGGTTCCCATACTGCCAGCGAATGCGCACCAGAGGTGTCAACCATCCATGAAGGACCCACTCCTATCGATCCTCAGTCTCTACTGGAACCTCCGTAAAAGTCACCCCATCATCAACATCTAGCTTACCATGGTCAATGATGTGAGAAGGGTCATGAATGTTTCTTTTCAGCTGAGATACGTGCAAGAGGTGGTGCACCCGGTGCAACTGAGGTGGAAGAGCTAAGCAGTATGTCACATTTCCAAATCTGCTGAGGACATGAAAAAGTCCGATGAACCTCAGATATAACATGCTATCATGTCGAAATCTCCACAATCATCATCAAAGAGAGACCCTTAGAAAGACGTGGTCACTATTCTAGAACTCTATAGGTCTCCACCTCCCATCGGCATACAACTTTTGCCTACTTTGTGCAGTCTTCATTCGCTCTTGGATGACCTTCACCTTCTCTGTGGTAGCCCGTACCATCTCTAGTCCCACTAGTGCTGACTCCCATGGGTCAGTCTAGTAAAAGGGTGATCTGCAAGGTCACCCATATAATTCCTCAAAAGGTGTCATCCCATTGCTAGAGTGATAGCTGTTGTTGTACACAAACTCCTCCAAAGGCAAGTGATCCTCCCAGCTGTGACCGATGTCGATGAAACAAGCACGCGACATGTCCTCGAGGGTCTGAACGATCCGATTAGTCTGAATATCCTTCTGAGGATGGAAGGCAGTTCTCAAACTAAGCTGTGTCCTGAAAGCCTCCTGGTACCCCTTCCATAGCCGAGAAGTAAAATGTGTATCACGATCGAAAACAATCATTGTTTGTACTCCATGTACCCTCACAATCTCCGTCACATAGAGGAATCCCAATATCTCTACTGAACCCTACTCTCTGATCGGTAGGAAGTGGGATGACTTGGTGAGTCAGTCGATGATAACCCAAATTGGGTCATGTCCTCTTGATTTACCTGGATGTCATATCACGATGTCCATGGATATCTGATACCACTTCCACTCTGGGACCTCTAAAGGCTAAACCAAGCATTCTGGTAATTGATGTTATGCCTTTACTTGTTGATAAGTGATCCATTGAGAGACAAACTCTGTGACTTCTCTCTTCATTGCCGGCCACTAGTGCTGTCATCAGAGATCCTGATACATCTTCTCCACTCTTGCATGTACCGCGAGAGGGGATGTGTGAAACTCCCTCAACACTTCTTCATAAAGTAGCATAGGTACCATGGTATGTCTTCTAAATATGATGACGTGCTCCCCACCTTTCTAAAATCCATTGATTGTCTATCTTGTGGATATTTGGGCATGTCGTGTCTTATAGTTAGCATCCCCATGCTGCGCCTCCCTGACATGCGCAAGAAGAGTGGGAGTGACTATAAGGGACTGAAGAAAAGCTTCTCTATCTCTATCCACAATGGATATTTGCAAAGAGGGTAGACGCTCCATTACTTCGCCTAGCAGTTGTATACCAGATCTCATACTGAGTGCATCTGCAAAAAGGATCCCCTTCCCAAGAGTACAGACTTTCCCGAAGTTATAGTCCTATAGGAACTCAAGGTGAAGACCACTACTACTAACTCTAGTTCATGGGTAGCATAGTTTTGCTCATGCTGTCTCAACTATCAAGAACCATATGTGATCATTTCTCTCTACTTCATCAGGACACATCTGAGTCAGGTCCCTGATGTTTCGTAGTATACTACGTACCCTAATCCCTCCTCTGGAAGCCTCATGATGTGGGAACTAGTCAACTTCTACCTCTTCTCCTCGAAGCTCTATTGTCATCTCTCCGACCACAAAAGGGTTTCCCCTTCTTCATCAAGGATGATAGTGGCACTGAGACTCTGGAGAAGTCTACCACAAACCCTTGGTAATATCCATCCACACCTAGGATACTGTTTACCTCCGCCGCACTCCTGGGTGGATCCCAAGAAAGTATGGCCTCAATCTTTGCTGGATCCACTACAACTCCAGCCTTCGATATGACATGTCCCATGAAGTGAACCTCTCAGATCTAGAACTGGCACTTCGAGTGTTTACAATAAATATATTGCTCTTGGAGCATGTCCATTACTACCTGAAAAAGATAGGCATTCTCCTGCTCAGTATTCAAGAGGATAAGAATGTCGTTGATGAAGACTAAGAAAAAGAGATCGAGGTATGGCTAAAAGATCCTTTTCATGAGTCCCATGAGAACTACTGGAGTGTTGGATACACTGAATGGAATAACCAGGAACTCATAATGGTTGTACCAGCATCTGAAGGTCGTCTTCTGCACATCCTTGTCTCAAAATCTGAGCTTGTGATAGCCTGATCTGAGGTCTATCCGTGAGAACCACTGTGCTCCCTTCAACTGATCAAAGAGGTCATCAATCCCTGGGAGTGGGTACTTGTTCTTCATGGTCATCTGGTTCAGGTTCCAATATTCAACAAAAATCCTCAATCTCTAATCCGCCTTCTTGGTGAACAGAATTGAGGCTACCCAGGGTGAAACATTGGGCCAGATGAAACCCTTCCCCTGCAAGTCCTCTAGCAGTACCCACATCTCACGAAGCTCCGAGGTAGCCATCTGAAACACTAGAGTAGAAATCAGTGTCGTCCCGGGGTACAAGTTAATTTAAAAGTATACCTATATATGAGGGGTTAGACATGAGACATCATCTATGAAAACATCTGCAAACTGGTCCACCACTACAGGATAAGCCAGACTCCCCACATCAACCACTTCGATGGTAAGGCTAGCCAACTGATGAGTGATCAGCTTCACTCTCCTCTGAACAAGTCCATCCTATGCTGCAAAGGCTCCCTTATCACCAGTGAATGTAAACCTAGTCCCATTCATGCGGAAACACTGTACATTGCACCTAATACAGTAAATCATAGCATGGACTGTAGATAAATAGTCCATACACAAGATGACGTCGTAAGGGCTTGACGCTAGTACTAAGAGATCACAGCCTAATCTCTCGCCTCCTAGAGTAATCTCACACTGCCGACACCAATGAGTAATCATCTAATATGCTTCCATAAGATACTCTAGAAGTATGGATTGAGCCAATGGCTCTGTCAGAATCTCCGAGCTCTAAACAAGGGCAGTGGAAATGAAAGAATGACTGGAACCTATGTATATAAGTATTTCATCTAAGGTAGAGTAATCAAAAATCATACCTCGTATCATCTCCGAAGCACTATGATCATATGCCTCTACGACCTAGAGCTAAGCTCTCCACTGTCCACCTACTCCCTATGGTCGGGGTGGACCTCCTGGTGGTGGAGGTGGTAATAACTCGAATCATCACCCATCACTGGCTATATGACCAGCTCCTCTGCCACATCTACCTGCTCCCTATGTCTCTCCTTGGTCAAACCAATTTCTCTGCCTGGGTGGTCATTCAACTGTCTGCTAATAATACTTAAAGAGGTTTGGACTATAATGAGCCATGTGACCCTGCCCGTTGTATGTGAAACACTTCTCACTCATAGAATGTCTAACTCCTCCTTGAGTGCCCAACACATCCAACTCTAAATCATGCGGTCGTCCACCAGTAGTTATGGTTCTCTTGGACCTCTCAGACATCTGTCTGCTGCCAGCTACAGATGTATCCTCTACGTGTCTACTGGTGGTGGATCTCACTACTAAAGACTACTCAGGAAAGAAACTCTCCACTAAGAGGGCTCTCTCTAACTCCCATGCCTTTGTCGGGAAGCTGAGTGAGATCACTGTAGCCTTGATCTCCAGCCTGAGTCTCTTCTCAAAGGTTTGGGCGTTGAAGAATGGTTCCCGCACCATATTTTTGGATTAGTGTGATAGTTCTATGAACCTTGTTGAGTACTGAGCTACGGTCATGCTGCCCTGCTATAGATGAAGTAGCTCCTGTATGCGCACTGCGCGAAGATTTGCTGAAAAAAACTCTTCCTAAAACAGGCTCTTGAAGTCTTCCTAGAGATGCATCACCCCATCGTGAACATAGAGCATCAAGCTCCACCATCTACCCACTGCTTCCTGTAGAAGGTTGGTAACAAGAATCACCATGAGATCAGCTGGTGTCCCTACCAGTCGGAAAACACTAATCATGGACTCCACCCAATTTTCATCTACTTGCGGGTCTGTCTCTTCCTTAAACCTATGTAGCCTTTGGGGATGGAACTAATGAAATGAGCTCAAGCGGCATGCACTCTATTCTACTAGGGATGATGGAATCAGTGGCCCAACGGGGAGTGGTACCGCTGGTACCTCTGCTGGAAAAAGACCCTGCACCGAGGCCTCATCGCTCGGTGGGCTATTTGTGAATAAAACTCTCAGAACTCTCACCATTTGTCTGTGTGGAGGAATCTCGAAAAGAAACAAGTGTTATACGATTAAAAATTCAACCTAGTGAGCTGACCTGCTGAGCTAACATAATGAAAAATTTTGAAAGCACACAAGAAATCAGGGTTTTCGTGAACTGAGTCGGAAATCAGAAGTCAGTGTTTGGGTGTATGGATACGTCGGCCACTGCACTAACACTTGACTCCTTGAACTAAAAACCGTACTCACAACACTTAACACTATAGCTTCACAAAAAATAAAAATCAGAGTTCTAAGTTTTACTGTAGAACAGACTCCTCTAATACCAATTTTTCCTGACTCGTCCCCCTAGGCCGGTTCTGTGACAGCCCCAAGCCCACCTTCCATAGGTCAGGGGCTAACGACTTGCACCAAAGGAATAATTCCCTAAAACCGGGAATACATTGCCTTTATAACCTGGAAACACTCACACATGCAATCACACATCTAGACGAAACACAAAGCACACTCCCCACCATGGGTCTACCACGTTACCAAGCGTGATTCCCCTCATAGCCTGCTGAGGTACTCCTCCTGTTGGGTACCATGGGTCTTCTACTACACCAAGGAACTCCCCACTAAGGGTCTTCCATGGAAGCATAGTGCTCCCCACTGAGATAGTAGAGTCACTCCGATTCAAAACAGTTAGAAGCCATTAGGTCTTAGCTAGCTACTAGGTTTCCATACTATGCTCGTTCATCTCTAGGAGGATCTGCTCCACAAGCTACCTGTCGATTATCCAACTGTCACGAAGTCCCATGAAAAAAGTATCTCAAAGTTCTTCCACATAATAGGGGTCTCAATGCAATAGACGACATGTCAAACAGATGCCTTCACTATGAGGTATTAACATTTTAGTCCTCGAGGCCGGGTTGGATTCATGCTCGATCCAACCTAACTGTTTCTCATCTCAATCCAAAACTCTAGCGGAGTATACACAATGGGACCGTCTCTCTCCAAGATTTACGGTGCCGCTAATGGTTCATCAAATGGGAGTATAGTGCCAAATATTAGGCCAAAAGAAAGTAAAATGGGGTCATAGTGGCCCTGAGTCCAGATTGACCAGGTCGGACTGACCCAGCTTGGGCCTACCTTGTTCGGGTCAACTCGGCTTGACCCGTTGGGTCCGGCCAGGCCCACTTGGTCCGGCTCAGCAGGCCACGAGGGGCCGCGAAGATCTGCTAGGGCAGCTTGGCCGCGGAGGGTGCCGCGAGGGCACGTGGCCATGAGGAGGCTCAGAGGGCTGTGAGGGGCATGGCCGACGGGCAGTGCGGCTGGCGAGGGCGGCACGACCGAGGGGTGGTACGAACATGGTTGTTAGTCCAGCAGGTGGCGCTGTCAGTAAGGATGGCATGGCCTGCGGGCGGTGCGGCCGGTGAGGAAGGCATGTCCGGCGGGGGGTGCGAGCCGCGGTGTGTGGCCGGTTTGGCCCGTGGCAATGCAGCGCGGCGAAGGTGCACTAATGGTGGGCGGCATGGCACGGTGAGGGTGCGTGTCCGGTTCGACCGAGAGGTCAGAGCGTCACTGGAGTAGAGCGGGTCATGGTGGTCGCGGGTGGCAGCGCCGTTGCCTTCATCACCTTCATCATCTTTTGTTGCCATCCTTTATTCTGAAGAACTCCACAAAGAAGAACAGTGGAGGGGTTGAGCCTTGCGGTTTTGGCCCACAGCCTCCCCATTTAATGGGGTAACATTTGGATCAAAAATAAATAAGAACGATGAATTATTATTTAACAACCTATGCAACAATTCTTTCCCAAACTGAAAAAGAAAAAAGGAAAGTATTATAAAAAAAAACCCCTACTTGTTCATTGTTGGTTGATGTTGGTGGGTAAAGGTGGATGTCGATTCATTGTAGATGAACACATCCTATATTGGAAAACTTTTTGAGGATGAAAATTGACATCGAGGTCGTTCTTCGTAGTTGAAGGTGTTCCTCATCGGTGTTCTTCATCGGTGGAGTGTTCTTCATTGAGAGCTTTCTTCCAAGTTCCTAATCTCCCAAAATTCCACCCAAAAAGAAAAGGAAGTCCAAGATAATATATTATAATATCTATTAATTCGTTGGTATAATATTCAAAAAGGCATTAATTGACTAAGGGAGAGCTGGCCCAATTAAATTGTGGAGTGTTGGCACAATTAATTTGTAGAGGTGTTGAAGAGGCTCCCCCCCCCACATTTATTTGGGAGTTAATGGTTTCTCCCAATTAAAGGTAGGTTTCAAGGGGGTTTAATCCCAGTTGGTCCCCACCACCATAACCTCTCATGGGAGGTTAAGGTTTGATGGTCCCCACTTCCAACTTTCACATGGAGGTTTAGTTCTGATGGACCCCACCTCTAAACACAAACATGGTTGTTGCAAATAAAAATAAAAATTTCACAAACTTTTATTTTTAGTTTATTCTTACACAAAAAACACAAAAACTATCCTTCACTCTCGACCCACTGTCATCGAGGTGAAAGTCTCCTTTAGAAAATACCGGCGCTGCGATTTCAATGGTGAAATCAGATTTTAATTCCAAGCATAAGTTAAAAATTTATAAAAACCCACTCGCACATTTACTGAACGTACCTGAAATAAAGTTCATAAATTAATTCTGGGCCTCAGAATCACGCGTCGTCAATTTTCACAAACTCGTAAAATTCCATTTTTTTAAAAGTATATGGATATTATGGGTCTTTACATCCAGGGCTCCACCATGATATCATCCTATAGGATGCCAATTCATGTGTTCATTCCTCATTGATACATTTATATGTTATTTGCCTTTTCCTTGGCCCTCTAATTCTCTGTCTACCCAGGCGTCTGTTGGTTCCCATGATATTGAGCCATTTCTCCCATATGTGAATGAATTGGTCCATATTGGTAGCATTGGTTGGATAATATTCCCATATTTTCCCTCATATATCTAATTATAAAATAAAAGTTTCAGTATTTTCAACCAATCCATTATTCAACTAAAACAAATACATTATTCAGAATATGAATATATTTTTCATGGCCTTTTATAATTCCACTTCTCTAATCATTTCATCATAAAAATTAATATTTTCATGGTCTTAAATATATCTGTATGAAAATAAATATTTCCAGGATTTTTCTTATATCATTATACTTCATAAAATCAAAAAATATTACTAGATGGATATTATTAATTCTTTATTATAGTAGATAATGTGCAGTTCTTTAAATTTATTATGCGCATGTCTATGATATTAAGATTAATTAAAATAGAATTCATACTTTTCATAGAGAAATGAAAAAACATGACATCAAATTCCATTAAATGAATCCCCAATAATTATCCAAGAATCACCACTTCAACCATGACATTGATATTTATTTTTAATTTCTAATAGATAGTTCTTTTTTAAAGGTTCAACTAGAATTATTAGGAATACGAATGAAAATGTAAAAAAATTCATTTCCAATTCATATCGATATCAAGTGATCCATCACCTAGTAATAAGTTTGAAAAAAACATCGATCTACCGAAAACCCTAGGGAATTTATTATCAATACCAAAAGATAATGATATTTAATTTTGGTTTTCCAAGGTATATCCAATTTTTTATTATGAAAATATTCTCTCATTCTTTATCCTTAAGATTTTCATTTTTATCTCCCCACCTTATTGATAAACATGTGATGTATAATAGAGTGGATGTATCCTTTCATTCTTAAGACATATTCCATCAACTATTCAACTCTATGTGTACTTTGGTTAACCGGGTGTAGAGAAAAGAGTGTCTAATTTAGATATTAAGGCTCTCAATTCTTAATTTATAATCTATTAACAACTAACATACCATAACATGTATCATTCCTCATATACTTTTCAATTTTTCCATATCGATATAAATTTATTGACATGAATTGATAAAATGTATGTTGGATATATTTGACACCAATTGTTAATAAACATTCTCATAAAAAATTCATTATTAAATCATTATCTCATCTCCACACTCATATCAAAAGTCATTCAAGAAAAATTGAAAGGCTATGTTCATGAAATCATACCAATAACTGTTCTAGATTTGTTTTATCATGTCATAGATTAATTCAACTCCCCTATTAATATTAGAATATGTTTAAAATTTTTTGAATATAGAAGTGAAATAAACCAGGAAACATTTTCAAGGAAGATCGAAATAAATAACCTCCCAAGACGTTAGATTTCTTTGGATGATATGTAAAAATCTACAAACTTCTTTGGATACCCCCATTGAGGGGATGATATCTAGATTTACATCATTATTATGGATATTATCACTTACTGTTCATTAAAATTCAAATTTATGTGATTGTAAATTATTGTGATCACATCCTTGATGGTAAAATCTAATTCATTTACTTTCTATAATATCTTTATCATCTTTTTCATGGTTTATCTTTATTCCTTTTCAACAAATAATATTCAAAATTTCACTAGATTGATCACACTATTATTTTTTTACTTTCATAATGCTTTGAATAAATATGAAATTTTATAAATATGGAAATATAAACTTATTTAGCTCATTTTATCCCAAATTATCTTACTCAATTTAAATTCCATTTTTGTACAGAATAAAAAAAATGTATATGAGATTAAGCTCGTTCTCCTCAGATTTTTAGTGAGAGGAAGAAGGCTAAGATTTATTTCCCAAACCTAAAACTCAATTATTTCCTACCCCATATGTGGGTGACCTTTTTATAAGGTTTTTTTCAATATTAGATTATTTAAGATGCTTGTTATCTTTACTTACTTTTGTGACAACTTGGTGTGGAACTATAAATTGCATGCTACCCATAAAATCACATCTATCACCATATTCTTTCTAGTTGTTATTTCACATTTCTTCCACTATGGAAATATAGATGACCAATATTTTGAGATATGTTCAAATATACCTCCACAATCATATTGGACTTCTTAAAGTCTTGGGATATCTTTATTTGAAAAATTCTCATGATATTAAAAATCTTAATCATGTGAGATCTTCTTTTGACCTTTATCATACACTTTTATTTTATATTATTCAAATTTTCTTTATCCCTAAAAATCATCTTGTAAAATTACAAGAATGTCATTTGGAATATAAAAAACATTGTTGTTAGAAACACATGGATTCTAAGGTGTGGTTCTCTCAACTTCTTTCAATTTCACTATTTCTTTGACCAAAAGTCCTCTTTTATTCTTAAGCTATCTTTTAAATAATTATGATATTCATGGATGAATTATAATGTTCCATTGTTTGACTAATTTATTTTTAAAAACTATGTAGCATAATCCATTATTTATGACACTCTTTCTAAACATATTGGGTTATTTTTTGAACAAAATATTATTTAAATTATCAACCAAAGAAAAGTTTAGTTTCTCCTTTATAATATTAATTGGAATATTCTTTTTAAGGATATTATCCTAATTCATTCCCTAGGTATGATTATCACAAGACATCATCATCTGTAGTATTTTCAATACAACTGTTTTACTGGAAATATTGAAAGACAAATACTTTCAAGACTCTTCACTATGACCACTTACATTGAGAATATCATATAGGTTTTCCAAACATTCATGTTTTTTAAATATCAATAATCTCCCATTTATATTGTGTCATTTTCACCTTCACTGCATTTCTCCACATTGTTGTTGGAATTATTTGATTCTTACCTATTTCCAAGTTATAAAAATAATCAGATTCATTATTCCTGAATATTTTATATCATTAAAAATAACTAACAAAACATGATATCTTCATCCAAATAATAGTCAGGCTAGATTGGCATGGATAAATTTTTTGTTTATTTTAGTTCTTTTATCAATACTTCTTTAGTTGAACTGTTCCTTTTAGTCCAATATTTTACATACATAGATTTAGTGTTAATAAATTAATTTAACTTTTTTCATCAATTTTTTGTAGTTTTTCTTTAAAACAATACTTTGCATAGATCCAGAATTATCATAACATTTATTGAGGGTAATAGATGTTTCCTTTTTCCTAAAGACATCATGAGATATAAAATTTAATGATTTCAGCTTGTTATTATCACCATGATGAGGATATTGAAGATAAGAATCATTATGAGTATTTTATGTGGTACATCCTTTATCAACAATATCTATAATTTCATATTTTCATGCTAAAATAGATTGGACATTTTCAAGATATTCCATGTCTAATCCAAATTATTTAATTTTCATATTTAAGATTAATTTCTCTTCTACCCCGATGTTATTATGTATATAAATATTTTCTTGATCTTCATAACATCATCACTATGAATTTTTCTCATCTTCTTTACCAAAGTTTCAGGCTCCTTGATCTTGTTTACCATGATATCATGCTGATAATTCCTAACATCAATGATATATATTTTTTCTTTTCATATAATGTGTGTAAATTTTCATAATAATTCATAGAAAAAAAAGTTTTATCTTGAAATGAATTTATCCTTGATCTTCTATACCGGATCACTTTACTTGATATTTAGTAATATATTATTAGTTGGTTTATATTATATTTGAGATCTTGATATTAGACTTCATTATTTCATCACATCCTTTCTTCATGGCCTCCATGTTTTTTTCATCAACAAAAATACCTTTATAAATTTATTTTAATGATATATTGATAAAAGTGACTATTTCTTTGTGACAACTGTGTAAAATATCAATCCATGCACCAATTGATTCAACAATTTACTACTCAAGTATAAGATAACTTACACTGATTCTTGGATCACAATAAGGATAGTTTTTGAAGAGTTTATAATTTATTCCTCTTCATGTTGTGATAGAAAACCACACGAGATATAATTTTTTTACATTGCATTGGTTGTATGATATTCTATAAGATCTTCTTCTTCCATGTTAAACTTCCATTCTCATAATATTTTCATGAAAAATTATAAGTTTATTCCTTTTTAAAAATGAGGGTTCTCTTCTTTAGCTTTCACAAATATTTCATCTTTCTATTCATCAGGGACTTAGATAATATAGACATCTAATCAACAATAGATAAAATCTAATATTTTTATTTATATTTTGAATTTAGAAGAGATAAATTAAATTTTCTATATGAATAATATTAGAGAATCCAAACATAGGCATTACCTATACTAATAACAATTGTTAGGATCAATTTTGGAATGAATACACTAAGGGGGGATCAGTGTGGTATGAATTTTAACAAATTTAAACTTTTATTCCTTTCTTATACATCTTCCACTTATACAGTAAATGGATCACTTCATCTCTTTACCTATAATTAGAAATCATGTAGATAAAATAGTAAATCATAGAGAAAAATAATATTTTATGACATTCTACACCAGTTTTGATGACTATTTCCTCATTTTATGGTGGTTAGTATCCCCCAGACAATAAAAATTTTATTATCCATAATATCATGATTAATGGGATTTCATGAAATTTTTATCATGGAAGTAACAAGGTATAATGTAATATTTAACTTTGTATAACAAGAGGTAGGATGTCAACTTACCCATTCTGAATTCATCACTACTATTTCAAAATTATTAATTTTTATACTCCAATAATTTTGACAACTTATTCACAATGTAACAATGAAATATTTTCATCTACCAAAACCAAATCAAAAGTTTGTGTATGAAATATAATAATAAAAAAAGTTGACTCTTCTTCTTAATTAGTTAGAATAATATAAATATGTTATGAAATAGATATCTCAAATTATTATTCAACCGAAAAGTAAATTACAAGAAAAAATATCACTTATAGCTTTTTTCATACTTTTAATCTATAAAAAAATATTGCAGATTATAAATTATATTATTATATTATTAATTATGATTCATGTAAACTATTCTGATACATGCATGTGATTATCATGATTAATATTCATATAAAACATAGAAATATTTTCATTTCTTACATTATGTGCTATATTAATTCATTTTAATATATCATTTTTAACTTTCTTTATATTCTTATATCAAGTTCCCAAAACATATTTTTTTTCCTACAAAAATTAACAGTTTCATCATTGTAATATAACATGTGTGGAATTCAGGCACTACATGCACTGAATTTATGTACTTATTCATATTATATATGTATATATATATTAACTCTTCTAATCCATCATGAAATGAGCTCATATGATAAAAATGATGAAATAATGACCTCTTATAAATAATGCACAAAGATTCATCATTATCATCATGAAACCATTGTTGTATGATCCTGACCTTTATGAACCTGAATGGTTCATGTGATATTACTTAATAATATAATGAGGGATGTTTTTAGAACCATTGTTCCATTTTCACATAAAATATCCATGAGTATGTGGTTTTTCCTTCATGAACTAAAAAATATACCATGGTTCCTCTTCATTCTATAGTTTTGTGTGACACCTTTCTCACATAGAGGAATGGGAAATAAATACTTTCCTTCTTAATAGTGAAAGTGTGGGCATTTTAGATGCTCTATTTTTGATCAAAAGTGAGATATATCAAATGTTTTCATCACACACTCATATTCTCGAGTGTTTATCTTTTATTTGAGTTTAGTACCACCTACATCTAGAGTATAATTTAGTGTATATGTATTAATACACACCTGATAATAGTGGTGAGTCAATTTTATAATCAATGAATATTTTTATATTTTAATATTCATTCTTTTTTAATGATGAAAATTATAGTTACATCCCTTAAATCTTGATCTCAGTTTCTTTCTTCATGGAAACAAATGACATGAATATTTTGAGAACATTTTTATAATCATTTTACATACTCAAATTCATGGATATTATGATTTAATGATTTAATTTTAATATCATTATTATCTAAGAAATGTCATATAAATATAATTATTCATGAAATATGAAGTTATATTCATGGAATTGAGTGATCAAGAATGTATTCTTTGTCCGAGTTTGATCATTGGATATAGTCATTAGATGTAACGAGCTTAATCCGTAATAGCTAATTCATAAATAAATCACAAGAAAAAATGATCAGTAAATTGAGTAGGAAGAAGATTTAGTGGATGATGGATGAAAATAATATCCATGATGATCAAAATAATGATCTTATTTATTTATTTTTTTATAAGTATGAGAAATGATCACATCTTCCATCATATATCGAACATCCAGATAGTTAAACACTGTGTAATAAACGAATCTTCATTCATACCAAGTATAAATTTGTTTCTAAGGTCAAATCATGGTCTCCATCATGATACTACCCAATTACACAGACCACATCACACACCAACCCATGTTATCATTACTATACCAAATTTTGTGGAAACTTTGTGTCCCCTATTATAACTTACTACCTTGGCTATCCACACATGGGATTGTTTTCATATAGTCGATCCATTATTCACAGATTCGGTTTAGATGTCCCATGTGGGTGGTATAGGTTAGTTTTTTTTTCAAAATGAAAATATATACACATAGTAAATAACTATTATTATGTCTCAAACAAATCCATAATTATTTTTCAACATGTTCTTCAAATAAAAATAAAAATATATTTTTCATGGCTTTTTATGACTCCACTTTTGAAAATACTTCTTCATGAAAATTAATTTTTAGAAGGTATTTATAATCACATCATAAAAATTGATATTTTCATAACCTTTCTCATAACCCTTATAAATAACCCAATGAAGACACATTATTTGATGAATATTCATCATTATTTCTTATATTAGATAGTTATTACTAATTCAATTAAAATTTTTACCTGATAGTAATATTCATTCAATAGTTGTAAAAATTAAAAATAAAATTTTTATGTCATGACACCCTATCACATTAATTTAATAAATATAAATTTTCTAAGAAATACCTCTTTATCTAAAACACTTCTTTGACATTTGAAATTCTTAATTATTCAACTAATATTATGGGGAAAACTAATGAACTTGAAAGAAAATTTTCATTTCCATTGTATATTGAAATCATGGGAACCATCACTTAGTGACACATTAAAGAAAATGTAACATGATCATAATGAAGGAACTTCCTTTTTTTTCTACAAATTAGCACTTTTTTCCTTTTTTAAAAATGTTTGATTTAAATATTATTTATCCTATATTACAGGTACAAAAATAATATGTTTCATGAGAATATAATTAATAAAATATCCATTTATATGTTTCCATTGTTAATTTTAATGTAAAAGTTTTCCAAAATATTTAAGAAAATATTAGATTGAAAAAATGATTCCAATGTGAAAAGGTTATTTTAATGAATGAATATTCCATGGGATATTTTGAAGACATTTTCATTAACTATAAAAAAATTATTATTAGGGATTTCCTCTAAATTATGTTTATGTAAATCTAACATATATACATTTCTTAATCTACATTACTTTTACCAGGTAACACATTCATTATGTTTATTTATCAAATACGTTGTTTATGTAATCTATTTTTATTTTTATTTGAGACAATATTGTGAAAAACATTTTCTATCAATGATTAATTATTATGTTAATTATTATGTTTGATTTAAAGTTTTATTCAAACATAATGATAAACAAAATCATGATGGGTATGAAAATATATCACTCCGATGCGTTGGTTAAATCATTAGCCTCATGAGTTTTCATGCAATTAAATAGAGATTTAACATAATCTATTTTGGGATGTTGTCCACCATGTGATACTTTCTAGGTAGTTAGCCTTGACTCAAGATTATGTCAAGCTATATGTTTCTTCAACATTTACTATGATTCCGTGATCTTATAATACCATGTTATTTAGTTTATTATCCCATGTGATTACTCATGAGACTTATCATTTTTGATATAATGTTATACCATTGACTAATATGTTATGATTCCTCAATATTCTTACTCTTGTATAAAGATTTTTTTCTCACCCATTATTCTATGTATTGCCCAGGTTACCCCCTGTGGTTTTCTATGCTCGAAATGATTTATGATCTCATTATGGGAAATAATATAATGATTGTTTTTATTTAAGTCTTAGTTTAATGTATTATGTTACTTGTCATAAAAATTCACTAATGCCCAAGATAACTATGTTATAATTATTATATGATTATGTTAAAAATCAGGAAATATTATGTGTCAAAGGCTTGTGATTCTATATTATCAAGTATTTCATTCATGATTAATGACAAAATGGTAAGAATACCTTGAATGTTTGGGGAAATTTTCCTCATATTTATTAATGTATTATCTATACATCTAATTTAGTTCAAAAAATTACAATTCAATTTTCATTTCAATAGTTTGGAAACAATACGTATTGAAAAATAAATTCATAATAAATTCAAATTATGCTGAGTAAATTTCCTTATATTAACTCCTACTAATTATATGATTCCAATATATATCTATTTTTATAAATACATAGCCTCAAACATTAAATAATACCAAATTAAATGAATAATTCACATTGAGGATATTTACAGGTTTAGAGTTTTAGATAAATACTCTCTAATTATTACATTACATAAAAAAAATTATAATGTAGACACTTCTACTCAGTTTCCAATTTTTTTCACAAAATAAAAATTCTTAAAAAGAAACATGTCTAGTTCAATGTTTTAGACAACATAAATTTTCCATGATCCCATCCTTGACCCTATTCATCTTTAAGTCCTATAGAAAACAATTCAAAAACCTGGGATGGGCATAAAATGCCCAGTAAGGGTTATAAAATAAAGAAGTAAAACATTATCCCATCAATAAATACAAATCAATGAAACCAATAATTTTCAATCATAATATACCTTATGAAATCCTAATATTTATGAATAACATATAGAAATCATAAATCATGAAGGTAAATTATGGAATTCATAACATAATTACAATATAGATATCCCATATACATAGAAAGTCACATTTGGAATACCCATCACAGTATATTCCCTAAATCTCTTAGTAGAAACATTATCGTTTACCTCTATCACATTACACAATGCATTTGAGAGCTATCTCGGGCTCACCCTCCCTAGGTTTATCACGGAACCACCCATATACGTAAAAAATTCCCAATAACCATAATAATAACACATAACACAAGTATAAAGGAATGGAAACATTTCCAGATTTCAATTACAATATATCATTTCAAGATATTGACATAATAAATGCTTTATCAAACCATTATAAAAACCATTTAAAACATTTAACAAATAGATTTTTTGAATCAAAGAGTCCCATACCACTTTGAATATTTTATAAAATTAAAATTTCAAAACATTAATGTCGATATAAATAAATCCTTAAAACCATTTGTAAAAAATGGACATTAATGAGAATTATTTAAAATAGTAAATCCTTAAAACAATTTTTTTTGTTAAGGAGTTCTTAACCAAATGAGATATGCTTGAATTAGAATAATTGAAGAATAAAATTTCATCAAAACTTTATTATATCATGAGAATAAAGGAATTCATGATATAATATGCTATAGGGCAGTATATACACCATATAAAAGTGAATTGGTGCATTAAAAAATGATGTCTCAATGGAATGTAAATTGAGACAAAATACCTTATAAAAATTGTATCTTTAGATTTAGGAAAAATAAATTACATAATAATGTGTGAGAAATATAAATACACTCAATATGATTGGATTTTCAGTGTAAATCAATTAGAGTAAATTCACACATATTTTTTGTAAAAACAACACCAATGACATGGATGTTTAGCTCAATGAATGCAAATTGAGTTGAAATTACTCATATCAAGTTCATATCAATGACATGATAATTTCTAAATAGATTGATTATGTGTATCAAAAGTATATCCACAAAAAGGGGAGTGGAAATTACTACATAAGTAAATAAATAGTTATTTTACCCATAATGTTTGAGTAAAATAATCAACAAAGTATGCATAAAGTCCAATGAGTGGAAATTGAAATTAGAAATTACCTTACCGATTTGATAACTTATGAAACATACACCCCAGAAAAAAAGAATCATAAAATGAAGATTTAAATACCCATATATTAAATCATATTACACAATTAATAAAATCATGGTTAGTATATCCACTACACAAAAGGAAATAGTTCCAAATATAGCATGAATCTCATGGGAATAAAAAGTGAGATGAAAACCCATTAACTCATTATAATCATTCGAGTCATATGACCTAATGTTAATAACCACAAAATGAATCATAGAATACTATGAATATAATTAGAATCACGATAATATATATTAAATGGCAGTATACAATACACAACAAGAAATAAATACGTGGCGAACAGTGGAAATCTCACAAAATTAAAAGTGAGATAAGAAATCTCTTACCTCATGTCCGATATGACTTGTTTATTCCTTGTTCTTCCTGAATAATAAAACTTAGTTAATTTATACAATATTAACAACCTTTTCCATGTTTATTATACCTTTTATATCACTCGTTACCATGTTATAAACATTATGTAATCATTAAAGATAATAATGGTCGTTTTGTCAATATTTGGTACTTGAGTAAAAAATGAACACTTTATAATTACAAGTTGTCCATGTGGAATAGAATACATTATATATATAATGATATTCATGATTTATAAATCAGATATATCAAATATATATATCTAGTATATATATGTTTTTATAATAGTACATAACATTTGGAGATAAGAAATGAAATGCATCGTTCATGGAGACGGTAAGTCGTACATACCCATGAATGCTACTTTTATTTCTATTTCGTATTTTAATTGAATGAAAACATAATTATACACAGTCATATTATAATTACAGTATAATATAATATATATTTTCATTAATTCCATACTACATACATCCCACGTATGACATGAACAAGTCTTATCACTTTGAGGGGGCGGTAGTCCGCACTTCCTAAAATGAAATTATACCCTTTACCCATAATGGAAACCATAAAGGTATGATATAAATGAAAAATACAGAATCATAATGAAAACATAAGCAAAATATACATCATATATAAATATAGTTCCATCATAATGGCCACCACGAGAGGCAGTTGGAGATAATTGAATAATCATCGTTTCGTGAGGCATTAGTTTTCTATCCATAGAAACAGAATGTTTTTACCCATTAGATGGAGGTGTGCTAAAGTGTTGTTAGAATCATTCTCATAATTAAATCTTGGTATATTTATAATACTAGTGTTGTAATAAAATAAAATAATAAAAATATTTTAGGGGTAGGAGAAGTAAAATAAATCAAAAGAACTTAATATAAGACATTACCTTTAAATCATGTAACTCCCTTTGATTTGAACCAAAAGGGTTTCTTGATGTGCCTTCTGCCTATATTAATACTTCTTGGTGGAATAGAGGGATATTGAGATCTTATTTGGTCAGGGGTTGGATGAGATGATGGGATTGAGAGGTGTGAGCAATGCGTTAGAGGTGAGGGTTTTTTATGGGGGGATTTTTAGGAAAGGGTGAAACTATTATATTATTATATATGGATTTTCATTTTCTAAAGATCCAAAACTCATTACAGTCAATGATAATCGGACTCAAGGTCTAAATAAAATAATCCAATAAGAATTGGACAAGTTTTGGACATTATTTTAATTTTTATAATCTTATTCATTTAAATATTTTATTAATGAGGTAAACACCGCATCAATATTTTGTCACAAATAATTTAATTTATTTAATGTATAAATATTATATATTGTCACGACCCGTCCTCGGGGCCCGTGCCGTGACTACCCCAAGCCCGCCTTCCATAGGCCAGGGGCTGGCGACTAGCACCAAGGTGTAAATCCCATCAAAAAGGGAAGGCATTGCCTTTGAAAAGTAAACAAGGACAACAGAGTAAGCAAGCGGAAAAGTAAACACTAAGTAAAAACTGTACAAGCTGTGCTGAAAGTAAAAGGGTGCCGGAAATACAAGCCGAATTGTAAAGTACAACTGAAAAGAAAAACAGCAACTGGAAAGTAAAAGTCGCAGCATCAAGCCGTCCTCTGGAAGTCCCACCTGAAGGGTGGGTACAGATAGCCTCCACTACTCCTCAGGTCCACCTGACCACTCCGAGTACATGCCGCCCAGTGGTCCACCTCCAGGTACCGTCCTGCTCCTCACGCCTCCACCACGATCAGCGCTGTCCGTCGTCTGCAACCAACACCACGTAGTGCGGGCAAAGCCCGTGCAGGGGTGAGTATAACCTACTCAGTAGGGACCCCGAGACCCCCGAAGGACTCCCGAAATCCACGAAGGATAATCCACAAGGAAAGATACAATCACGAAGTAACATCTGACACGGCTTAGGTATATCCCCATACATATACCTAAGTCATCAATTCTCGTTCGGCTCCAACGTCCGAACACAAGCACAACCCAGTCCACACAGGAAAGCAAACGTATACCCACACAGGATAGCACAACACAATCCACAAAGGAGAGTAAATAGTAAATCCACACAGGATAGCTCAACACAATCCACAAAGGAGAGAAACACATGATTCATCTCACACAGGTATACTTCTTCGGATGACGATAAAGAGGATCACTGATCCATCTAAGTCGTCGGACCCACGAAGGATCGATATGTAACTAACCCCCGCAATGACCCACACAGGATCGGGCCCACACAGGACCTGTAGGCGCTGTCTCACATAGAACCGCTGAGCGCTGACCCACACAGGATCAGACCCACACAGGATCGGGTCCACACAGGACCGGGCCCACACAGGACCTGTAGCACTGATCAACGTAGGATCGCTGAGTGTAGTTGTCATCACAGTCCACTGAGGATCTCTGCACAGTCGTCGCCACAGTCCACTGAGGATCTCTTCACGGTCGTCGTCGGAGTCCACGGAGGATCTCGGCACGGTCGTCGTCGGAGTCCACGGAGGATCTCTGCACAGTCGTCGCTGTCGAATAAGCAGTCACAGCCAGCTCTAGGGTTCCGCACACAGCAAGCTCGTTCGGGAGGGTCCGCTCCCCGACCCGAGAGGCCGATACATCAAGTGTCACAAAGTCCGAAGTTGATGTATCCAAAAGTTCCGTATCGTCAACAGGAACTCAACGCCGCAGACGGCGCGTCAATCGAACGCCCGGTCTGAGAGTTATTGGCTTTTTCGTTCCAGGGGCCAGGTTGGTTTTTAAGGTAAAACCAACCCGACCGTACTCCAACTGCATCCAAACCTCGGGCGGAGTATGCCAAAAGATCTGTCTCACTTAGAGAAATTCAACAAAGCTGACGGTACGTCAATCGGACGTCCGTAGCTCAAGATATGAGCGTTTTCGCTCCGAGGGCCCGGTTAGTTTCGTGTACGAACCAACCCGGCTGAAATTAAAGTATTCCAAAACCTTGAGTGCGATATAAGAAACGACCGTCTCGATCCAAGGATCGTGTTTCCGCTGACGATGGGTCGTTTAGAGGCCCGTAGCTGAAGATACAGCCATTTGAACGCAAATCGTCCGAAGACGGGGGGTCCGGGCCCGGGCCGACCCGGCCCGACCCCCCACTGGGTCAGCCGAACCAGGTCCGACCCGGTCCAACCCGGTCCGACCCGGTCTGACCCGGTCGGACCGGTCTGGCTCAGCCGGCCCGGACCGGCTCGGCCGAGCGGCCGAGTGGCCGACGCGGGGGGAGCCGCCGCCCCGCGTGACACCCCCGCGGCACCCGCAGGGTGTCGGCCAGACAACTGGACGCGGCTGAAGCCACGTCCCGAGTGACGCGGGGGGAGCCGCCGCACCCCAGTGACACCCGCGGGACACCCGCGGGGTGTCTCCCTAGCGCCGGATGTGGCTTCAGCCGCGTCCCGCGAGAGTCACCGCCACGGCGGTCTCGTCCGGCGGCGCGCCGGGCGCCGCTGCCTCCGGGCGCCGGAGTCGCTCCGGTGGCCCGTTTTTCTTCCCGTCTACGCCGTTGCTCCTCCCGGGACTCGTTCTTCACTGTGGGATCATCAAACATCTGTTGCGGCACATTCCGTTGTCGCCCGTCAAATCCGCACAAGAACGAAGAACGGCAGAGGGTTGTCGGGCCGTGTTCGTTTGGCCCGCACCCTCCGCGTTAGATATAAACAACGGGAGAATTTTTATTCCACACAGGAAACAACAATTTTAATAAGTTTAAATTTGTTCAAAAATCCGGTTCTTTAACTTTTTAAAGAAGCATTTATGGGAATATAAAAAGGGGTAATTCCAAAATAAAAAAAATCCCTGCCTCGTAGTCGTCGCGCGTGAGCCTTCTTCGCGGAATTGCTCATCGCGGAAGAGGGGGATCGTCGTGTCGTCGCGGGAAGGCGTCGCGTCGTCACGGAATCCGGCGTTGAGTTGGCGAACTCAACGGACCAAGAACAACAGATTTAAATTATAAATAATTAAATCTATGTTTCGTTTTAAACCAAAAAGAACTTTTAGAAGAAACCCGAAATCACTCACCTCAAATGGTTGGTGATCAGAGATCGGGGCAGGGAAGAACGTCTCGGATTTGGGCGTCGTCGATTTCTGCGGATGACGGCGTTCTTCGCGTTCTTCGCGTTCTTCGCGTTCTTCGCAAAGGAGGAAGAAGATACAAGGATTCTGTCAAATCCTCTCAACGCGCAAATAACCAGAGGTCGTGCGTTGGCCTTATTTTATTATTATGCCAACGAATTGAAAACTGGTTAAGAAACGACTGAATTAATTCGTTGAATTAATTCAACGAAAGAAACTGCCCATTTAATTCACGAAATAAACCGCCCAATTAAATGGTATGTTAAGAATTTAAGAAAATGCGTCAGTTGACTTTCATAATGACGGGTTTTCGTGGGTGCGTTACTTAGCGGAAAGAAATGGCGAGGCTCGTGCGGGCCCACCTCACAAATATCCTACCAAGAGGGTAGGATATTTCTAGATAGTATCCTATCTGGTTCAACTCAATTTAGGCCGCTTTTAAGTGGCTTCATGTGGCTTCCAAGTGGCTTAAGTGAAATAAAGTAAAGTTTGTCGAACAAATTATTTTATTTCTTAACTTTAAGCCCAAGAAATAAAAAACCACCCCCCGAGCAAACACAACTCCGGAAGAGGCGTTTCTAAGAAAATACCGGTGTTGCGATTTCATCGGTGCCCTCAGAATTCGATTTCGGGCACCAGATAAAAAGTTAGAAAAACCCGCTCGTCTGTTCACTGAACGTACCCGAGCCAAACTTCGGTAAACGATTCCGGGCACACCGGGCCTCAGAATCAGGTGCCGTTAGAAACTGCGTTCTTGTAAAATTTCAAAGAAAATTAAGAAAAAAAATTTCCTTGAAATTTACGGGTCTTTACATTACTCCCACCTTAGGGCTTTACGTCCCCGTAAAGATACATAATAAACTAGGGAAACAAATGTGGGTACTGAGCACGCATCTGAGCCTCCCGCTCCCAAGTGCTCTTCTGGAGGTTCCCGTGCTTCCATCTGATGCGCATAAGAGGAATCGATCGCCCACGTAGGACCCGCTCATGTCGATCCTCTATCTCCACCGGGACCTCCATAAAATTCACCCCATCATCCACGTCTAGCTCCCCATGGTCAATGATGTGCGTCGGGTCGTGCACATATCTCCTCAGCTGAGATACGTGGAAGACGTCATGCACCCGGTGCAACTGAGGTGGCAGAGCCAAGAGATAAGCCACCTCGCCAACCCTGCTGAGGACCTGGAAGGGTCCGATGAAGCGTGGAGACAACCTGCCACCTCGGCCAGATCTCCGTAAACCACTTCGAGGTGAGACACGCAAGAAGACGTGGTCGCCATCCTCGAACTCTAGTGGCCTCCACCTCCTGTCAGCATATGACTTCTGTCGGCTCTGAGCTGTCCTCATCCACTCCTGGATGACCTGGACCTTCTCTGTCGTGGCCCGGACCATCTCTGGTCCCACAAGTGCTGACTCCCCAGGTTCCGTCCCGCACAAAGGAGATCTACAAGGCCTGCCATACAACGCCTCGTATGGTGCCATCCCGATGGTGGAGTGGTAGCTGTTGTTGTACGCGAACTCCACCAAGGGTAGGTGGTCCTCCCAACTGCGACCAAAGTCTAGGACACATGCGCGGAGCATATCCTCGAGAGTCTGAATGGTCCTCTCCGTCTGACCATCCGTCTGAGGGTGAAAGGCGGTGCTCAGACGTAGCCGCGTCCCAAACGCCTCCTGCAACCCCTTCCAAAGACAGAAAGTAAAACAAGCGTCCCGATCGGAGATGATAGTTGATGGCACACCGTGAAGCCGTACAATCTCCTGAATGTAGAGACGCCCCAAGCTCTCCACTGAGCCCTGCTCTCGGATGGGTAAGAAGTGTGCCGACTTGGTGAGTCGGTCAACAATCACCCAGATGGAGTCGTGACCTCTGGAAGTGCGTGGAAGTCCAGTCACAAAGTCTATAGATATCCCATCCTACTTCCACTCCGGGACCTCCAAGGGCTGTACCAAGCCTGCTGGTACCTGATGCTCTGCCTTCACCTGCTGGCAGGTGAGGCACCGTGAAACGAACTCTGCCACAACCTTCTTCAGGCCCGGCCACCAGTACTGTAGTCTGGGATCCTGGTACATCTTCGCCACTCCAGGATGTACCGCCAGAGGAGAAGTGTGAAACTCCCTCAGCACCTCATCTCGTAAAGCCACTGGTACCAAGGTACGTCCTATGAAAAAGACGTCGTGCTCTACTCAAAAGGAGAAACCATCAGGTGCCTGTCCCGAGGATATCTGCGCACGCCGTGTCTCACAATCAGCATCCTCACACTGTGCCTCTCTGATCCGCTGTAGAAGTGGAGGGGTGACTGTGAGAGACTGAAGGAAGGCTGCTCCATCTCTATCAACGAAGGATATCTGCAAAGAGGCTAGCTGCTCTGTCGCCTCCTCAAGTAGCTGGATGCCTGTCCTCCTGCTGAGGGCATCGGCTACCACGTTCCCCTTCCCAGGAGTATAGACTATCTCAAAGTCATAGTCCTGGCAGAACTCGAGCCATCGCCGCTGTCTGAGGTTCAGGTCCTTCTGAGATAAGATTTACCTGAGACTCTGGTGGTCTGAAAAGACTGTAAAGTGCTCGCCCATCAGATAGTGCCACCATGTCTTCAGAGAGAAGACCACTGCTGCCAACTCCAGGTCATGGGTAGCGTAGTTCTGCTCATGCGGCCTCAACTGATGTGATCCGTAGGCAATCACGGCCCGCTACTGCATCAGGAAACACCCATGTTTGGTCCCTGATGCATCGCAGTAGACTACGTATCCAACTCCCTCCTCAGGCAACCTCAAGATAGGTGAGCTGGTCAATCTCTGCCTTAGCTCTTGGAAGCTCTGCTGACATCTGTCTGACCACATGAAGGGTTTCCCCTTCTTCTTCAATGATGAGAGTGGCGCCGCAACTCTGGAGAAGTATGGCACAAATCTCTGATAGTATCCGGCTAGACCCAAGAAACTCCGCACCTCCGTCACGCTCCTGGGTGGCTCCCAAGCTAGCACTGCCAGGATTTTCACGGGATCCACTGCAACTCCCGCCTCCGAAATGACGTGCCCCAAGAAGTAGACCTCACGTAAACAGAACTGGCACTTCGAGAGCTTTCCATAAAGCTGGTGCTCTCGGAGTGTGTCTAGTACAACCCGTAGGTGGTAGGCGTGCTCCTCCTCCATCGTCGAGTACACCAAAATATCGTTGATGAAGACCACGACAAATCCATCGAGGTATGGCTGGAAGATCCTGTTCATGAGGCTCATGAACACTGCTGGAGCGTTGGTTATGCCGAAAGGCATAACCAAGAACTCATAGTGGCCATACCGACACCTGAAGGCCGTCTTCTGCACATCCTCGTCTCGAACTCTTAGCTGATGATAGCCTGACCTGAGGTCTATCTTCAAGAACCACCATAATCCCTTGAGCTGATCGAAGAGGTCATAAATCCTCGATATCAGATACTTATTCCTCACTGTCACCTGGTTCAGGCGACGATAATCGTCACACAGTCGCAAGATCCCATCCGCCTTCTTGGCGAACAGAATCGGGGAAACCCAGGGTGAAACACTGGGTCAGATGAACCCCTTGCCCAGCAAGTCCTCCAACTATACCCGTAGGTCTCGAAGCTCAGCAGGGGCTATCCGATACGCTGGAGTGGATATTGGGGCTGTCCCGGGGTACAGGTCAATATAAAAGTCTACCTCTCTACGAGGAGGTAGCCCTGGGACGTCGTCGGGGAAGACGTCCGCATACTGATCCACCACTGCAGGAAAACCGGGGCTCTGCACATCAACTGCTCCAAGGATGAGGCTATCCAACTGATGAGTGATGGGATGTCCTCTCCTCTGCGTGAGTCCATCCTGTGCTGCTAAGGCTCCCTTCTCGCTGGGGAAGGTGAACCTGCTCTCATCGGCGCACAAACATCGCACCTTGCGCCTAATGCAGTCAATCTGAGCATGGACTGTAGATAACCAATCCATGCCCAAGATGAAGTCGTAAGGCCTCGACGCCGCTACAAGAAGATCCCAGCCGAAGCTCTCGCCTCCTAGAGTAAGCTCACACGGCCGGCACCAGTGCGTAATCGTCGAGTCTGCTCCCGTAGGAGTCTCTAGCCGTAAGGATCGAGCCAACGGCTCTGTCGGAATCTCTGAGCTCCGAACAAGGGCAGTGGTGATGAAAGAGTGACTCACTCCTGTGTTTATAAGAATTGCAGCAAGGGTGGAATAGACACATATCGTACCTTGAATCATCTCTGGCGTGCCGTGGTCGTAGGCCTCCACTGCCTGGAGCTGTGCCTGTCTCTGCCCGCCAGCTCCTTGTGGTCGGGGTGGACCTCCTGGTGGTGGTGGCGGCAGAGCCTCAAAGCGTCGCCCACCACCTGCTGCTCGGCCAGCTCCTCTTCCTCGTCCGCCTCCTCCATGCAGACCACCACGGTCAACACTCTGCCTCTGCCTGGGTGGCCCCTCCACCGTCTGCTGCTCCTCGGTATGGCGGGTCGGGCAGTCACGAGCCATGTGGCCCTGCCCGCCGCACGCGTAGCACTGCCTGCCTCTCGGAAGACTGCCTCCCCGCTGTGTGCCCCGCACTGCTGAGCCAGTGTCCCAAGGTCATCTGCCAAAAGGCCTGGCCTGCCTGGAACCCTGTGGTATCCATCGGCTACCTGCTGCCGAAGACTCCTCTATCTGCCGCCCTGCGGTAGGTCTCGCTATAGACTCAGCCAGGAAGCACTCAATCAGAAGGGCTCGCTCTAGCACTCCTTCCTGGGTCGGGATGCTGAGGGAGATCAGCAATGCTCTGATCTCGTGTCTCAATCCCTGCTCGAAGGTCCAGGCCCGGAAGAAGGGGTCCCGTACCATGTCGGTCGAGTAGCGAGAAAGGTCATTGAACCTCGCCGCGTACTGGGCGATCGTCAAGTTGCCATGCCGTAGCTAAAGAAGCTCTTGAATGCGCACCGCACGGAGGGTGGTCGTGACGAACTCTAAGCGGAAGAGGCTCTCGAAGTCCGTCCAGATGAGGGAGGCCTCATCGTGTACCTGGTGCATCAAGCTCCACCATCGCCCTGCTGCTGCATGCAGAAGGCTCGCCACGAGGATCACCATGAGGTCTGCTGGTGTCCTCACTAGCCTGTAAACTTGGATGACTGCCTCCAGCCAGTCCTCGGCTGCCTGGGGGTCCGTCTCCCCACGAAACCTTGGTGGTCGCTGGCGCTGGAACTCATGCAGAGCTCCGAGGCATCGTGCATCCTCAGCGGTCAGCGCTGGAAGCATCGGGGGCTCGGCGGGTAAAGGTATTGTCGGTGCCTCTGCTGTCAATGGGCCCTGTACCGAGGCCTCGTCGCTCGGCGGGCTATCGTTGCGCTCTACTCTCGGAACCGTAGCTGGCTGCTATCGTCGGGACATCCTGAAAAGCAAACAAGTGCGCCACGGTCAGAACAGTATACCTGGTGAGATGACATAAGTAATCACAAAGAAAACTTGAAACACACACGCAATCAATGTTTTTGTGCATTAAGTCGGAAATCAGAAGTCAGGGTCCTGGTGAATGGATACGTCGGCTGCCGCACCAACACTGGACTCCCTGGACTGATAACCACGCTCAATACTCTAAACACTATTGCTTCACATAGAAGAAAGATCAGAGTCTGCGGTAGAACCGACCGCCTCTGATACCAATTTGTCACAACCGGGTCCCGATGACAGCACAGACACCCCGCCTTAACATGGCCGTCGGGTCCTGGCCTTCCACGAGTTGCCCCGCAGACACGTGGGGCCCACCCCAAGGTCCACCCACATGCCTGAACGAGTCATCTGACTAATGATAGTCCCCTGAGGCCAACACATGTCCTTTCAGTGTGCTTTGTCCTCATTCACACACATCCTGGGAGACTTCCCAGGAGGTCACCCATCCTGGTCACTACTCCAGGTCAAGCATGCTTAACTGTGGAGTTCTAATCAGACAGGCTCCCGAAAGGGAAGGTGCACCTTGTTGACATGAGTCATATCATTTAGTCATTTAACCCTTTATCATTTGGGGATGTTACAACCACCCCCCCTTTAGAGGACAACGCCCTCGTTGTGGGCCCTACATCTCAACCTAGGCAGTGCACCGCACTTAATGCTGGGTACCACCTCTGATACCAAATTGTCACGACCCATCCTCGGGGCCCGTTCCGTGACTACCCCAAGCCTGCCTTCCATAGGCCAGGGGCTGGCGACTATCACCAAGGCGTAAATCCCAACAAAAAGGGAAGACATTGCCTTTGAAAAGTAAACAAGCACAACAGAGTAAGCAAGCGGAAAAGTAAACACTATGTAAAAACTGTACAAGCTGTGCTGAAAGTAAAAGGGGGCCGGAAATACAAGCTCAACTGTAAAGTACAATTGAAAAGAAAAACAACCACTGAAAAGTAAAAGCTGCAGCGTCGAGCCGTCCTCTGGAAGTCCCACCTGAAGGGTGGGTGCAGATAGCCTCCACTGCTCCTCGGGTCCACCTGACCGCTCCGAGTACGTCCTGCCCAGTGGTCCACCTCCAGGTACTATCCTGCTCTGCACGCCTCCACCACGATCAGTGCTGTCCGTCGTCTGCAAACAACACCACGTAGTGCGCGCAAAGCCCGTGCCGGGGTGAGTATAAGCTACTCAATAGCGACCCCAAGACCCCCGAAGGTCTCCCGAAATCCACGAAGGATAATCCACAAGGAAAGATACAATCACGAAGTAACATCTGACCCGGCTTAGGTATATGCCCATACATATACCTAAGTCATCAATTCCCATTCAGCTCTAACGTCCGAACCCAAGCACAACCCAGTCCACACAGGAAAGCAAACGTATACCCACACAGGATAGCACAACACAATCAACAAAGGAGAGTAAATAGTAAATCCACACAGGATAGCTCAACACAATCCATAAAGGAGAGTAACACATGATTCAGCTCACACAAGTATACTTCTTCGGATGACGATAAAGATGATCACTGATCCATCTAAGTCATCGGACCCACGAAGGATCGATAGGTAACTAACCCCCGCAATGACCCACACAGGATCGGGCCCACACAGGACCTGTAGGCACTGGCTCACACAGAACCGCTGAGCGCTGACCCACACAGGATCAGACCCACACAGGATCAGGCCCCCACAGGACCGGGCCCACACAGGACCTGTAGCACTGATCCACGTAGGATCGCTGAGTGTAGTAGTCGTCGCAGTCCACGGAGGATCTCTGCACAGTCGTCGCTGTCGAAGAAGCAGTCGCAGCCAGCTCTAGGGTTCCGCACACAGCAACCTCGTTCGGGAGGGTCCGCTCCCCGAGCCGAGAGGCCGATACATCAACTGTCAAAAAGTCCGAAGTTGATGTATCCAAAAGTTCCATATCGTCAACAGGAACTCAACGCCGCAGACGGCGCGTCAATCGGACGCCCGGTCTGAGAGTTATTGGCTTTTTCGTTCCAGGGGCCCGGTTGATTTTTAAGGAAAAACCAACCCGACCGTACTCCAACTACGTCCAAACCTCGGGCGGAGTATGCCAAAAGATCCGTCTCACTTATAGAAATTCAACAAAGCTGACGGCACGTCAATCGGACGTCCGTAGCTCAAGATATGAGCGTTTCCGCTCCGAGGGCCCGGTTGGTTTCGTGTACGAACCAACCCGGCTGAACTCAAAGTATTCCGAAACCTTGAGTGAGATATATCGAAACGACCGTCTCGATCCAAGGATCGCGTTGCCGCTGATGGCGGATCGTTTGGAGACCTGTAGCTCAAGATACGACCATTTTAACAAAAATCATCCGAAGACGGGGGGGTCCGGGCCCGGGCCGACCCGGCCCGACCCCCCCTGGGTCGGCCGAACCCGGTCCGACCCGGTCCGACCCAGTCGAACCGGTCTGGCTCACCCGGCCTGGCCCGGCTCGGCCGAGCGGCCGAGTGGCCGACGCGGGGGGAGCCGCCGGCCCGCGTGACACCCCCGCGGCACCCGCGGGGTGTCGGCCAGACAACCGGACGCGGTTGAAGCCGCGTCCCGACTGACGCGGGGGGAGCCGCCGCCCCCGCGTGACACCCGCGGGACACCCGCAGGACACCCGCGGGGTGTCTCCCTGGCACCGGACGGGGCTTCAGCCGCGGCGGTCTTGTCCGGGGGCGCGCCGGGCGCCGCCGCCTGCGGACGCCGGCGACCCGCACCACCGGAGTCGCTCCGATGGCCCGTTTTTCTTCCCGTCTGCACCGTTGCTCCTCCCGGGACTCGTTCTTCACTACGGGATCATCAATATTCTGTTGCGGCACGTTCTGTTGTCGCCCGTCAAATCTGCACAAGAACGAAGAACGGCGGAGGGTTGTTGGGCCGTGTTCGTTTGGCCCGCACCCTCCGCGTTAGATATAAACAACGGGAGAATTTTTATTCCACACAGGAAACAACAATTTTAATATGTTTAAAATTGGTCACAAATCCGGTTTGTTAACTTTTTAAAGAAACATTTACGGGAATATAAAAAGGGGTAATTCCAAAAAAAATCCCTACCTCGTAGTCGTCGCACGTAAGCGTTCTTCGCGGAATTGCTCGTCGTGGAAGAGGGGGATCGTCGCGTCGTCGCGGGAAGGCGTCGCGTCGTTGCGGAATCCGGCATTGAGTCGGCGAACTCAAAAAACCAAGAACAAAAGATTTAAATTATAAATAATTAAATCTGTGTTTCATTTTAAACCAAAAAGATCTTTTAGAAGAAACCCGAAATCACTCTCCTCAAACGGTTGGTGATCGGAGATCGGGGCGGGGAAGAACGTCTCGGATTTGGGCGTCGTCGATTTCCGCGGATGACGGCGTTCTTCATGTTCTTCGCGTTCTTTGCGAAGGAGGAAGAAGATACAAGGATTCTGTCAAATCCTCTCAACGTGCAAATAACCAGAGGTCGTGCGTTGGCCTTATTTTATTATTACGCCAACGAATTGAAAACTGGTTAAGAAACGATTGAATTAATTCATTGAATTAATTCAACAAAAGAAACTGCCCATTTAATTCACGAAATAAACTGCCCAATTAAATGTTCTGTTAAGAATTTAAGAAAACGCGTCAGTTGACTTTCATAATGACGGGTTTTCGCGGGTGCGTTACTGAGTGGAAAGAAACGGCGAGGCTCGTGCGGGCCCCACCTCAAAAATATCCTACCAAGAGGGTAGGATATTTCTGGATAGTATCTTATCCAATTCAACTCAGATTAAGCCGCTTTTAAGTGGCTTCAAGTGGCTTCCAAGTGGCTTAAGTGAAATAAAATAAAGTTTGTCGAACAAATTATTTTATTTCTTAACTTTAAGCCCAAAAAATTAAAAACCACACCCGAGCAAACGCAACTCCGGAAGAGGCGTTTTTAAGTGAATACAGGCGCTGCAATTTCATCGGTGCCCTCATAATTCGATTCCGGGCACCAGTTCAAAATTTAGAAAAACCCGCTCGTCCGTTCACTGAACGTACCCGAGCCAAACTTTGGAAAATGATTCCAGGCACACTGGGCCTCGAAATCAGGTGCCGTCAAAAACTGCGTTTTTGTAAAATTTCAAAGAAAATTAAGGAAAAAAATTTCTTTGAAATTTATGGGTCTTTACATATATTTTAGTTGGGTATTGGATTAGTGGTAATCACCATGTAATACTAATGAAAAATGGGGGTTGAAACCCCATTGGGCGCAGGTTACTATAGCAGTACTGTAGTGGTACTGTAGCAGTGACGGTACTGTTGATCGGAGGGTACTGTAGTAGCAATAGGGCACTGTAGTTGTGGAGGTACTATATGGGTACTGTATTAGCCAAGTTACTATTCACAGAATAGGAATTTGGCCAAATATTTTGGCCTACGGGCTATGTAATGGGCTACAAGCCCACTAGGCCTTCGAGATATATAATGGGTCTCCCTCTACCCAGTTAAAAGAGGTCTTTTCTTTACTTTATTAAAAATGAGGCATCGGCCCAAAAAAATATTATAAAATTATACAATCACGTAGGATATATTTTTATATTTCCAAATAATTTTTTTTTTAAAATATAACTTATATAACCATATGAAAAAATTAATTTACTAAAAGATATTTATTTAGGTCATTTTTGTCTTTATTGTAAATAATTTATTATAAAGTGTCATTATCACTATTAAGTGGCTCCATGGGGTCCCCAAATCGACCCAAGGATTCCCATGGTCAGACATGTATTAACCAATAGGAATAAGACACAATCTAGGGTAATTTATATAATTATAATAAAAATTTTTTACCTTTATTTACGAGATTTATTCTTTAACCATGGTAAAAAAATGTTTTAATGAAATAAATATTCCTATTGTCAAAAATAAAAGTTACCAATTTACACAATTTGGACTTCCTGATTTAAAATATGGAATCCATTTTTACAAATTCAAAACACAAAAGTTGCATAAATTAATTTAAAATTAAATTCTACTGTCAAAATAAAAAACGTGTTTTTATGAAATAATGTCTATCAAAAGATTGACACTTATTTATGTCCAATTTCAATGAGAAATTACATTCAATGACCAAAATTGGATTAAATGGTAAAAAAAATTTAATTACACTTTATAACCAATTAAAAATTTAATCTAACCATAAAAATGAATTAAATTAAAAGGTAGCTTTGAATTAAAATAGAGTATTTTTCAGTATTTATCAAAAAAATAATTTTATTAGAAAAATAACAAAATTTTACACAATGTGAATTTTGATTTCCCGATTCCAAATAATGATTTTATTTTGTCAAATAAAACATATAAAAGTGACCAAAATTATATTTAAAGAGGGTTCTCCATCAAAAGGCGTTAAATCAACCTTATAAGTAAATTATGATTAAAATTAGATTCATTCACATTTTAATCCTCTAAATTTTAGTAGATAAATGTAAAAACATTTAACATACATTTATAATAATATTGTAGTTAGTTCTGTTCATTCCTGCAAATACATGGCTATGAGTTAACTAACATTTAAAATAATAATATTATATTATTATTATGCAACGTAAGATTTCATGGAAACTCATAGTTGCGTATCAGGTACGCCATCAAACATAGAAACCCCATTAAGGTAAAATTAATATTTAATTCACAAAATATTAATTAAGAAGAAAATTTATTATTTATTTATTTACCTTGGATGTTACATCCTTCCCCCTTTTGGAAATTGTGCCCTCGCAATTTTATTCACTTATCAAATAAATTGGTGTATTTACCCCTCATTGAATTTTCAGATTCCCACATTGCCTCTTCAACCATATGTTTTTTCCACAAAACCATTACCTTGTGAATTACCTTATTCTGTAATACTTTCTCTCTTCAGTCAAGAATCTGAACTGACTATTCCTCATAAGAGAGATTCTCTTACAACTGAACTACCTCTAGACTAAAAACATGTGATCGATCTGGAATATACTTTATCAACAACAAAACATGAAATACATTGTGTGCTAAGGAAAAACATGGAGGTAAAGCTACTCTGTATTCAACTGATCCAACTTTCTCTAAGATTTCACTAGGTCCAATGAACCTCAAACTCAACTTTACTTTCTAAAAAAAATATCACACCTTTCCATGGTGAAACATTGACGAAGACATGATCACGTACATCAAAAGAAATATCTTTCCTCTGGTTATCCGTATAACCTTTCTACCTACTCTGAGATGTTCTCATGTGCTTCTGAATCCACTGAACTTTATCTGCCATCTCTTCTACCAATTCTTGTCCCATCAGCTTCCTTTCACCAGATTTATCCCAAAAAGATGGAGTTCGACACTACTTCCCATATAATTCCTCAAATGGTACCATTTGTATTCTAGAATGAAAATGTTATTATAATAAAATTCAACCAAATAAAGATGTTGTTCCTGACCTCCCTAGTAATCTATCTAGCAAGCACTTAACTTATTCTCCAAGGTCTGAATTGTTCATTTTGATTGGACATTAGATTATGGATGAAAAACTGTACTAAAATTTAATTCAGTACCCAACTACTCCTATTATCCTTTCCAGAAGTAAGGAGTAAATCTGGGATCACGATCAGATAAAATGGAGAGGATAACACCATTAAAAAATACTATCTATTTAACATACATATAAGAAATTTGATCTAGATACAAAGTATCTTGAATATGAAAGAAATGATTAGATTTAGTCAATTGATCAACAATATCCCAGATTTCATTATTACCTCGAAAGGTCTTCTGTAATCCCACAATGAAGTCCTTTAATGTATTATCTAATTTCCACTCTAGCACCGGTAAAGGCTAAATCATCCCTTTCGATAACTGTCGCTCTGCCTTAACCTACAGAAAAGTCAAACACTTCAAAGTAAAATCCGCAATATCTCTTTTCATTCCATCCCACTAGTAATACTTTGAAAGATCTATGTACATCTTAGTACTGCCAGGATGAACTGAAAATAGGGAACTATAAGGAACACATAATCTTTTCCCAAATCTCAAAACACAATCATTATCAATGTTAAATTAAGAAAAATTACCCTTCTGAACCAAATCTACCCTTTTCTACAGCTCACTATCTTTCTTATATGCTTTCTTTATTCTGTCTGATAGAGATGATTTCACTAACACCTGAAACAATGTAGAAGAATTTCCTGCACCAACAACATTTATGCCAAAGTTCATCAAATAAAAAACCAAAGGATCTCATTCCAAATAATCTTGGTTAATGAAGAAATAATTTTTAGTCTCAAAGCATCAGCCACTTTATTTACTTTTTTCCGGATGGTAAAGGATCATGAAATCATAATCCTTGATTAATTCCAACCATCTCCTCTATCTCATTTTCAATTAATTCTGAGTGAATATATACATAAAACTTTGGTGATCAGTATATATTTCACATTTTACATCATAAAAATGATGTATCCAATTTTTTTAAAAAAACAATAGATAATTTCAAATCATGTGTAGGGTAATTTATCTCATGAGGTTATAACTGACCTGAAGCATAAGCAATAACCTAATCATTCTACATAAGGACATAGATAATTCGTTTCAACGAACCATCACTGTAAATAACAAACTCACAAACTCTGGAAGGTAGTTCCCAAACTAGATCATTCACTAATATTCTTTCCAATTCCTTAAAAAATCATGACATTATTTTGTCTAAACAAACTTAACACCTTTTCGAGTTTATTTAGTCATTGGACTAGATAACCATGGAAACTTTTCAAAAATACTCTGGTAATAACCTTCTAAACCAAGAAAACTATGTATCTCAGTTATATTTGTGGGCCTTGGCCATTTTCAATAACTTTTGTTGTAGTAGGATCCACAGTTATGCCATTTTTTTGAAACATTGTGACCAAGGAATGAAATTTTTTACAACCAAAACTCACACTTGATGAATTTCCAAAATAGTTTCTTTTATTTTAAGGTTTGAAATTCCACCCTTATATGTCTTCCATTCTCTTATTTAATTTTTGAATAAACCGAAATATCTTTAATGAACACAACCACAAACTTATCCAAGAACTCTTGGAATATTCTATTCATAATATCCATGAATATAGTAGGTGCATTGGTTAAACCAAAAGGCATAGCTAAAAATTCCTAATGTCTATATCTAGTAATAAACACATATTTGGAATGTCTGCATCCTTTACATTCAACTGATGGTTCCCTAACCTCAAGTAAATCTTTGAAAAATTCTATGATCCCTGATGCTGATCAAAAAAATCATTGACATGAGTCAAACGATACTTTTTCTTAACATTAATGTTATTCAATGCTCTATAATAAATGAAAATCCCACTTGAACCATCATTATTTTTAACAAATAAAATAGGAGCAGCCCATGGTGATGTTCTAGGTTGAATGCAACCATTATCTAATATCTCCTACAATTTCTTAGTTAACTCTAAAAGTTCAATTTGATCCATTTGATAAGGGGGTTATGGAATTGGCTTATCTTCCGGAACTAAGTAAACAGTAAATTCAACTTCTTGATCTGGTATAGTACTAGGAAACTCCTCAGGAAAAACATCAAGATACTCATTTACCAATGGCACATCATTAATATGAACAGTTCCTTTGTTTTCAACAATATGTTCAAGGTAAAATTTATTTATATATTTTACTAGTTTCTATACTTCCTAATATGTTATCAAAAGTAACTGTTCATTCTTGTACACAAACTGAGAATCATTTTGAAATGAAACCTTTTTAGCACTGCATTCAATATTATCATGATAAATAGAAATCCAGTCTATACCCAAAATAACATAAAATCTACTAGTGGAAAATCAATAAGGTTTTCAGGTATATTCTTTCTCCACACAAAGACAATAAGGTTCTTATAATTCCTTTTTTGTTTCAAAATTTCTTCTAGGGGTTTTTACCATAAGTTAAAGATTCATATCTTGAGATGGAATTCCCAACTTACTAGAAAAATTCTCAAAAATGAACGAATATGCAGACCCCGAATCAAATAACATATTGGCATAATCTGAACAAACAAATAGTGTACATGATACTACTTTATTTTATGGCAAAAAATTTGTTGAAGTAGTTACAAAGTACTTCAACACTCCTTTCTTCTTATAGTCTGGCTGATTTCCCTCAGTTGAGTTCCTTATTAGACACTCAATTGTATAATGACCCATTTCCTAACACATAAAACATTTTACTGATTGAAAATCATATTTTGGTCTACCATTACCCTGATCTTTTTCAGTGCAATTACTAGATTTTTGTCCCATTTTACCATATCGGTATCACATACCAAAATTCAAAAAAGTTCCCCTGCATACTTTTTACCACAATTTTCATATACTGTAAACTTAAGTATCTTACCATCAGCCTTTTTTGAAGAGTTTTTCCCTTCTGCCTTCCACCTTGACCTCTTATTCTATTGTTTGTTAAAGAAGACATGATTATCGAAAGACTCCATTTCCACCTTTTCTGCAAATCGAACAAGTTTTTCATAAATTTTTAACTCATGTGTAGCTAAATCCCTTTGATAGATTGGATTTAATGTTGAGAAAAAATGGTTGATTTTATTATCAAGATCTCGTATGAAATTTAGAGCATACATTTCCAATCGAATAAATTTTTCTTCATAAGCAGCCACTGAGTCATCCTCCTACCTCAATTCTTGGAACTATTTTTCCATCCTAAGACAAACCACCTTAGAAAAATATTTCTCATGAAACGTACCTTTGACTTCATCCTAATAAAGAACATCAATCTACTCACTATCCCAGATATTTCTCACCATTAACCACCACTAATCATCTTCACCTTCATAATGGTTAAAAGAGAGACTAACATTTTGATGTTATGAACACCCCATAACATTGGAAATCTTCTCTTGTGATTTAATCCACCATTCTGCTAGGACAAGGTCTGATGATCATCTGAATGATGGGGGATGTTGCCTCATGAAATGCTCTTTAACTAACATGTTCCTCTTTGGTTGATCTGGTAGATCTCATTCATGGATACCACCACCATTTATAGCTAGAGTCAACCATGCCATCACTGAAACAAACTATTCAGTTCCAATTCCAACCATTTCAGTTTGTTAATTTGGAAGGTTGTCTTCCTCCTGATGTCGTCCCTACATAGCTGTTGTATTTCCTCTCCAGAAAAACATTCTGAACACAGAGATATATTAGGAGAAGCAACATGTTAATCTATAAATTCTATATCACTTCAATATTACCATAATTTAATTTATGTAAATTAATTTAACAATATCCTAAATTCTAAAGTTATCTAACCCGACCTATGATACCAACTATAAGGACCTAACCTTAAAAATTACATAATTCTAAATTAAATGAATAATTCACATTGAGGATCTTTTCAAGTTTATAGTTTTAGAGAATTAGGCCATAAATATTACATTACATCTATAAAATTATAATGTAGATACTTCTACTCAGTTTATAATTTTTCACAGTATAAAAACTCTTAAAAAGAAACATGTTTAGTTCCATTTTTTAAGTAGCATGGCTTTTCCTTGATCCCATCCTTGACCCTATTCATCATTATGTCATATGGAAAACATTTTAAAAAATTGTATGAGCATAAAAAGCTTTGTAAGGGTTATTAAATAAGTAAGGAAAACATTAGACCATCAATAAATAGAAATCAATAAAACCAATACTTTTCATTCATAATATACATTACAAAATTATAAGATTTATGAATAACACAAAGAAATGATAAATCAGAAAGGAAAATTATGAAAATAATAACGTACTTACATTTTGGCTATCATAGCTACTTAGGGAGTCACATTTGGAATACCCATCACAGTATATTCTCTAAATCTCTTAGAAGAAACATTAATGTTTACCTCCATCACAATACCCAATGCATTGTAGAGATATCTCGGGAAAACCCACCATTGGTTTATCACGAAACAATCTGTATACGTAAAAAATTCCCAAAAACCATAATAATAACACATAACACAAGAATAAAGAAAAGATAACATTTCTACAATGCAATTACAATATATCATTTCAATATATTGACATAATCAATGCTTTATCAAACCATTTTCAAAATCATTTAAAACATTTAATAAAAAAATTTCTAAATCAAAGTGTCCCATACCACATTGAATCTTTTAAAATAATTAACATTTTAAATCATTAATGTCCATATTAATAGATCCATAAAAACTTTTTTAAAACATGGACATTAATGAGAAATATTTAGAAGAATAAATCCTTAAAACAATCTTTTAGTTAAGGTTTTCTTAACCATACGAGGGATGCTTAAATAAAAATAATTAAGGAATAAAATTTAATCCAAACTTTATAATATCATGAAAATAATGTTATTCATGTTATAATATTCGATAGGATAGTATATACACCACATAAAAGTGAATTGTTGTATAATAACAATGAAGTCTCAATGGAATGTTAATTGGTACGAAATCCCTTATAAAAATTGTATCCTTAGATTAAGGATAAATCAAATAAATAATAATGTGTGAAAAATATAAATACACTCAATATTATTTTATATTCAGTGCAAATAAATCAGAGAACATTCACACATATTTTTGTAAAAACAACACTAATGACTGGGATGTTTAACTCAATGAATGGAAATGGAATTAAAATTACTCTTATCAAGTTCATATCGATGAATTGAGAATTTATCTATAGATTGATTATGTGTATCAGAAGTATATCCAAACAAAGTTGAGAGTAAATTACTACATAAGTAAATAAATGGTGGTTTTACACATAATCTTAGAGTAAAATAACCAATTAAGTATTCATAATTCCCAATGAGTGGAAATTGAAATTTGAAATTCCCTTACCGATTTGGCAACTTATGAAACATACACCCCATGATATAAGAAACATACATTGAAGATGTAAATACCCATATATTATATTATATTACACAAATAATACAATCATGGGAAGTAAATCCCCCAACCAAAATGAAATAGTGGCAAATATATCATGAACCTCATTGGAATAAAAAGTGAGACGAAAACCCATTAACTCGTTATAATCAATCAAATCGTATGATATAATGTTAATAACCACCAAATGAATCACATAATACCCTGAACATAATGAGAATCATGATAATATAAATCAAATGGCTGTATAAAATACACCACATTCAATAAATAATTGGTGAATAATGGAAATCTCACAGAATTAAAAGTGAGATAAGAAACCCCTTACCTCGTGTCCAACATGACTTGTTTGTTCCTTTTTCTTTCCTGAATAATAAACTTAAGTTAATTTATACTTTATTAGGAACATTTTTATCATTTATTATTACTTTTATATCACTCATTACTATGTTATAAATATTATGTAATCATTTAAGCTAATAATGGTCATTTTGTCGATATTTGGTAGTTGAGCCAAAAATGAACACCATATAATTACAAGTTGTCCGTGTGGTCAAGAGTCCATTTTCTGCAGAATTATATTCATGATTTATATATCATATATATGATATATATCTAGTATATATATTTATTTGTAATAGTATATAACATTTGCAGATAAGAAGTGAAATGCACCGTTCATAGAGTCGATAAGTCGTACATAGGCATAAACACTACTTCCATTTCTATTTCATATATTAATTGAATGAAAAAATAATGATACATAGTTATATTATAATTCTAGTATAATATAATATATAATTTTCTGAAATCCATCATGTATACATCACACGTATGTAATGAATGAGTCATATCACATTGAGGGGGTGGTAGTCTGTACTTCCTAAAATTAAATTCTCGCATTTACCCACAATGAAAACCATAATGGAATGATTTAAATAAAAAATACATAATAATAAAGAAAACATATACATAATATATATCATATATAAGTACAGTGACATAATAATGGCCACCATGAGAGGCGGTAGGAGATAATTGAACAATCATCGTTTTGTGAGGCATTAGATTTCCATCCACAGAAATAGTATGTTCTTTACCCATTAGATTGAGGTGTGTGAAAGTGTAGTTAGAATATTTATCATAAAATATAAAAGTATATTGATTATAATAATGATTTTATGAAATAAAATAATAAAAATAGTTTTGGGTTGGAGAAGTAAAATAAAACAAAAGAACTTAAGAGAAGATGATACCTTTAAATTGGGTAACTCACTTTGGTTTGAACCTAAAGGGTTCTTTGATGTTCATTTTGCCTAAGTTAAGGTATTTAGGTGGAGGATAGAGATCTTGAGAGATTATTTGGGTAGGGGTTGGATGAGCCAAGGGGCTTTATATTTGTGTGTAATGGGTTATAGGTGAGGTATTTTTATAAGGGTGAGAAGTGGCTCTTTAGGAAAGTTTGAAACTATTATTTTATTATATAATGATTTTCAGTTTCTAAATATCCAAAACTCATTAAAGTTAAATATAAGATAACTCATGGTAAAAATAAAATCATCCAATAATAATTGGACCGGTATTAGACATTATTTTAATCTTTATAATCTTTTTTATTTAAATATTTTATTAATGAGGTAAACAAGACATCGTTATTGTGTCATAAATAATTTAATTTATTTAAGGTGTAAAAATTATAAAACAATTACTATGATATAGGAAATATTTTTTTATTCACAAATAGTATTTATTTTTGAAAATATATCTTATATAACCATATATAAAAATTAATTTACGAAAATATATTTGTTTATGTCATTTTTGCCTTTACTTTAAATAAATTAATATAAAGTGTCATTATCACTCTTAAGTGGCTCCATGGAGTCCCAAAATCGACCAAAGGATGCCCATGGTTTGAAATTTAATATCAAATTGTATTCAGACGCATGTTAGGGTGATTTGATAATATTATAATAATATTGTGTTACCCGTATTTACAAGATTTAATTTTTAAACATGATAAATAAAATCTTTACTGAAGTAAATATTCATATTACCTAAAAATAAAAGTTACCTATTTAAACAATTTCGAAGTTCTAATTACAAATATAGAAAAAAAATTACAAATTCAAAACTCAGAAGTATAAAAAACTAATTTAAAATTAATTCCCACTGTCCAAACAAAATGTGTATTTTTAAGAAATAATAACAATCAAATGATTGACACTTATTTATGTCCAATTTCAAGGCTAAATTACATACCCTGACAAAAATTGGATTAAATGTTAAAAAAAAATCTAATTACACTTTAAAACCAGTTAAAAAATAATCTAACAATATAAAAAATTATATTAAAAGGTAGTTTTTAATTAAAATACAATATTTTTCACTATTAATCCAAAATGAATGTTATCATAAAAATACCAAAATTTTAACCAAAGAGAATTTTGAGGTCCCAATTCTAAAAAAGAATTTTATTTTATCAAATAGAATATATAAAGGTGACCAAAACTAGATTTAATGATGGTTCCCCATCAAAAGGTGGTAAATAAACCTTTTAAAGTAAATTATGCTTAAAAATAGATTCTTACACATTTAAACCTCCAAATTTTGTTGGATAAATGTAAAAAAATTTAACAAACATAAATAATCATATTTTAGTTATTTTTTTTTCATTTTTACCAATTCAACATCATGGCGTTAACTACCATTTAAAATAATAATATTATATTATTATTTTGAAACGTAAGATTTCAAGGAAACCCATTGTTCGGTATCTGGTACGCCATCAAACATAACAACCCTTTTAAGGTAAAATTAATATTTAATTCACAAAATATTAATTAAAATGAAAAGGTATTGTTTCATTATTAACCAGGGATGTTATAACTTTGACTCCAAGTAGTTGTTTTTCAAGGAATTCATTTATCGATTTATAACACTAGAGAATAGAAAAAAAACTTTTTAGTTGTGTTGATCCATAAAACTACAATTAGTAGATTTGAGAAACTCAAAAGGATAACAATTCTATATAAAAAACTCTACGGTGGGTTCTTCCATGCACTAACCATTAAGAATATCACCACAATTGATGTGACCATTTATATTTTGAGATATTTTGTTGTACGTATCCACATGATTTTTCATCCCATTAATTTCTTTTTTACATGAGGTGGCCAATTGTCTAACCTATAACCTAAGGCATTAAATGGATTCATCCTAGGTCCAAACATCAACTTACCCAAAAAATAATAGTATGAGAAATAGTAATCATAGTTTTTAAACAAGTAATCATGAAAATAAACTATAATATGACTAAATCATTAAAATATATTTTTAACAATAACGCCATTTTTGTGAACTAGGTAATTCAGGGTCATCATTTATTCATACCATAATGATGGTTCATAATTAAAATTGACATTGACCCATGATTATCCCATGGTAGTACATCCTCTAATTTTCCATCTTTTTCCCACTCATCTTGAACTAGTGACAATTGTGTTAATACCCAATCTGGCCCTTCGAGAATTGTTTCCCCTAGGTGGATGTGTTCCATTTCTTTATCCACTTTATATTATTTATCTAGAGAATTATATTCAAGGAAAATAAAACTATTTGTATTTTAAATAATATTCATGATGTTATCCTATATATAGAATTATCCCAATGGTTTTAAACATATATCTATAATATTAAACACTAAATATTAACTCAACCCATATATAATACCATCTGTGGAGACATTATAATTTCATACATATAAATTAAAAATTTATAGAATAATCTTAAATAAATCTCATAAAAATATTCCCTAAAAAGTAAATGTTTAGAGTTGTTGGTGACAAGAAAAATAATAATTTTATTACATTAAATGTCATAAACATTAACCACAATGATCATTTCACATAGAACACTTCTTAGAAATATCATACATATAGAATTTATTCATTACATCAGGAAAAGAAAAAAATAATGGGTGGTAATAGATTCATTATAATGGTAAATAATAGGGATATCAATTAATGATAATATGTGACTATAAGATAAATATAGGGGTATGAGAACATGATCATATATTAAAATAAAAATAACCAACTAGTGCCAGATAACTAATCACAAATCATGGAAAAAAGAATTTATATAACAAAAAAATAATTAATTAGTTTGGAAATCATCAATAATTTATTCAGTTTCATGATAACATATCAGAATCCTAATACTTATGTTTTTATGCAGGTGTTGTGGCCATCTGAAAAGATTCTCATGATACCTTTAATATATAAATATGTGTGATGGAAAAAGATGTCACTGATTGAATTATATTAGGGATTAATGTTGGTGTCTAGGAAGAGAATAAAACAATAAATAATGATTTATATTCGATGGAATCCATCTTAAAATCATGAATAAAGGTTAATTTTGTTGGTGAGGCTTTAGGTGCACCCAATCATGTAGGATATTATGGTGTTATTCACACTAATTGGGGATTTTTAAAGGGGAAACATTATCTCTTTATTGGAAATGAATTCTCATTTGAGGTAGAATAGTGGTAAATGATAAAGGTAGTAATTGTTTTTATCCAATATGTGGGAAATATCCTATTGATACAATTATAATTGACGATAGGGGTAGATAATTTAACGAAAAAATATAGAAGTGAACTCAAATTACCTGACCATAAACATCACATAATCAAGTTTCTTTAAACTGAAAAATAAATAAATTTAAAAAGGGTATTCTATACTTATAAATTTAGATAATTATATCATAAACCTTACATAACAAAAACTTATTTCACAAAGTGTAAATTTTTTTCTTTATCCATTATCTCCACAATATAAAAGTATTAAAATAAAATATATTTTCTTTTTATGAAAAATATTCATTACGTTAATCATATTTCTATATTTTACAACCCATGCTTAAACACAATCAATTTTTTTAAACATGTTGGATGAGTACAAAATGTTCAGTATGATACATAAATAAAGGAAACCATTAGTCATGTGATAAGAAAAAAATATAATGAATTTATTTTCTCAATATTATTTATGAAATGAATAAAATCAATTAGGGTTCAAAGAAAAAACATTATTTTTAAAAAGATAATCATTTTACCTCTATAAATATAATAAAATACATTTTTGGAAACATATATCATTATATTAATCACCCGTTATTGAAATAACTAGAGACCAATTACATACATAGGGAAATCCTTTTCCGTAACCGTCAAGTTGATTTCTGTAATGATAATTAATATTGCCTAGTGAATTAGAGTTCTATACGGGCGCACTAATAACATAATCTCTATTAGCATCACCCTGTTTTATCTGGGTGCACTAAACATATATTCTATTTCATTCTCACGAGTGTTATATAAGGGCTCTCAACCAGTAGTATAAGATATATTGAGCTCACTCATGTTATATATAATTCTTAATTACCAAATAAATAATTTAGGGGTTCACATTTTCATCAAGTCCTTTAAAAAAATCATTTAAACCCATATTAAATACACATTTTGATATAAAAATTTCATTTCTATTAAAAACCCATTCTCAATATAGAAATTCCCAGAAAAATGTAAATATAATTTTTTTGAAGAAAATAGTATAGAAAACATTATTTGGGAAAATGGCCTTTTTATGTCAAGTAATATCAGGGAATATCATCTTAGATTGAAAATGATTTCGAAAGGCCACTTGGAACATTTCTTGAAAAAAATCCTTTTATTTTTGAAAACACTTATTTTAAAAGAACAATTAAATTTATACTTGTTTTTTTTAAATGACCTTTTATAAATTTAATGGAATATTTAGAGAAATAATTAGTAATGAATGTATGAAAAATCTATTCATACCATACAATTTAAAAAACAATTCTTTCATTATTTTATCAAAAATGTTATAATGTACATCATTTAGAAAACTCAAAAATATTCCTCTAAAAAGATTTTATAATAACATAAAATGTATAAAAATTACTTTAAAATCATTATAAAATAATAATTTCATTCCTTAAAACAATTTTAAAAAATAATTTTATGGAATAGAGGTTGTTTTAAGGGAAACATTGAAAGATGAATTTTAAATGAATGTCCCTTAAATTGAGTCTGACTCATAATGTATGTTCATTATCATCTCTAATATTTAAAATTATTTAATTTAAAAATTCCTAATATAAGTTTCATGTTGAATAATTAATTATTTTTATTTAATACCATAATAGATATAATTATTCAATTAATTTAGTTCACTTCGGTAATCTCGGTGATATTCGATTCATACACCCAAAATGAATTTGGTAAGTGGAATATGGTCAGAGTGGTCATTATTCGATAATATAAATAATAAAAATTATAAAATATTTATCATTTTTATAAATAAATTATACTTTTAAATAATTTTTTTACATGGTTATGAAAAATTAACATTGTTATAATCATGAAGATATCATGCTGTAAGTAGTCATGAATAACGTTCCAATTTTTCAAAAATCATTATGTAATGAATTTAACTATTATTTTATTTTAATAGAATAAAAATCAAATCAAATATATCATATTATGTATTTCAATATACTTATATATGTCATCCATGTGATGTGGTGACGCAAAATGAGTCACATCGCTTCCTAGAGGTGATAGTCCAGATGTACGTATGAATGATGTTATCATTTTCTAGTATATATATAAGTGAGAAAATAAGGGTTATATTTTTTTTAAAAAAAATTATAAAGATGTATTTAATAACATATATATAACTTGAATCCTTCATTATATCCATTCTTGTGAGGGAGTGATGAAAAACAAATTACATCATTTCGTCAGGCGGTAGTCTACCTTAAAAATGAATGATGTATTCATTTCCCATTTGATGGAATATGATATGGATATAGGTTTTTAAATTAACATAAAACACCTTAATATATTTAATATACTACTGTTATTTTATAATAATAATCTGTGAATACATTAATTTGGTGGATGTAGAAAGAAAACTAAAGCTGGAGTTGTAAAACTCTATCACTTCTTTAGAAAGTATACTATTATTTAATCATTAGGCCCTCTATGGATGGTTTTATACTGAAAAAAGTCATAAATACTGAGGGTAGGGATTCTTGGAAGGGATTTGGGCAGGTAATTATTGAATAAAATGGGTTTTTAAGTGTAAACGATTGAGTATATGAGGTGACCTTTTATAAGAGTGGGAATACACAGTCTTGGGAATCCTTAAAATTTTTAATTAATATAAATAAATATTAAATTCTCAATGGATCCAATCGGATTTAATTCAAAATTGTACATTTTTTCCTCTAAATCCTCTCAACCAATAAAAATTAGACAACTTTTTTACATTATTTTTTAACTTATATCCCCTTGTGGACCCCTTTTAAACTTACCATGAGGATAAGGTTTTTTATATATTAAGTGTAAATTTAGTTATGAAAAATGAATAAAAGGCTCATAAATAGTCCATTTAAGATATTATAAACCCTATCCTCATAACTTGTAAAAATTTATTATTTTTTTTAAAATTTTATATCATTTAATAAATTATTATATATTATAATTTATCATTAATGTCAATTTTTTATATAATAATTATTTTTATTTTAATAGCATCATGATAAATTTTATATAAAAACATTTATTATAACCCAAAATTTTAATTTTTATATAAAAATTTTAGGATCACAATAATTATTATAAATAATATTTTTTTTCTATTTTTAATATCATTTATTTTAAATTTTCATTAAATGAATTATTATTGTGTCAAAGTTTTGTAAATGTCTAACGTAATTATATCATCACCTAAGATTTTAAAAATAAAACTGTGAAAATATATATTTTAAACATAAATTTTATATTTATAACCAATCCTATATTTTGGTTTACCCAATTTTAAAAATATAATAGTTATTATAAATAAAAGTATGATATTTTTTTCCTTTTATTTTTATAAAATATTATTGCAGTCATAATCTCCTAATAATGGATAAATGTCAAATATTCAATATTTTTAATAATATCGATGAGATAATATCATCCAATAAAATTTATGTGAGTGTTAGGTTTATTTTATTTCCTAATCATATAAATTTCAGACCTTAATTACCTCACTTATCATTTACTATGGCAAGAAAATTCATATGGTTAACATTAATATTGACCAAAAAAATGGGGACTTGTTTAAAAAAATTGAACCTATTGATTACATATATTGGATCAATTTTTTAAAATTCAAAACATAGTATTCGTAACATTTAACTTGGAACCAAACAAGAAAAGTGTGGGGAAAATAGGTCTTTAGAACAATTCTATTTTTAAATATAAATAATTGTATTACTAAATTTAAGTAAAAAATTTATATCAATAACCATAAATGGATAAATTTATCTTCTAAACTATAAAATCATGATTTAAAACTTCCAAAAAACAGATTTGGAATTTATAATTACTTTAAAATGAAATTAAATTTTCAAATAAAAATTTATAATTTTCAAAGATAAATGAAAAATCAATATTTTCAAAACAAACTCTCAAAAACTAATCCTAGTGGAATACTGAAATGTTGGAATGATAAATAAAATTATTATTTTTTATTTTTGTTTCTCAAATTTCAATAAATTAATTATAATATTCACTCGTAAGAAATAACAATAAACCATTAAAAACATATTTTTAAAGAGTAAAATAACTATAGTAAAAATAAAGTGTTTATTTAAAAAATCATTATTTAATATCTTAGAAAATATTATGACCATTATATATTTTATAAGGTATTTAATACTATTCATTTTTGTAAATTGAACCTATAGGTTATAACAATGACATTTAAAGAATAATAATTTGTTTTTAGTTTAAGCTCGGTGTTTCATATCATATATTCTATTAAGAATAGTCATTTTTTAATATTGTGATATTATATTATCTGGGACATTTAAAAATTTCATCTTCATAGTATTATGGAAGGAAAAAAACTAAGGGATTAAAATTTTAAAACACCTCGTACTAAAATCCCACATAGTAAATAGGTTAAAATAACTTCCAAAAGAAATTACTTATGATGTATATATAAAGTTAATCTATAAATTCATGTAGCTATGGTTAAATTCATTTGAACCCAAGTGGGATATGAAAACACGGTCAAGGGAAAAAATAATTCCAAGAACTAAAATAGAGTGATATAGAACATTTCCTTGATAAAGATAACCATCAATAAATTATAAATCTATGATTGGATAAAAGGAAAATTATTTATTTATAATAATATTAAATGAATAATGTTTTTAAAGACTATATTCCAAGTGTTGAAGAGTTTAATTATAATCTGTATTAAATGAATAAGGAAGTGCAATTACATTAATAGTAATATTTTATCATTTAATTAGTTTATACAAAAATAAAGAATGTTACTCAAAATGATGAGTTTTAAAGATGAATTTAAATTATTAAATCACTTGAATCAACTTCTAAAGGATAAATTAATCCTAAAATATGATAACATTAAATACCAATTGTCTTTATAAATTACCCAAAACTAAACATTTTAGAAATTTGATTCATAATTTTCAAAATGATTAATCCTTTATATTAATAAATAAAACATTAATCACAAAATCCTCTAAAATAGTACTAGATGATTATGTTAGGTGATTTTATAAATATCTACCCTAAAAATTCTCGAAGCATTTCATACTAAGATTGATTCCCAAATATTGAAATGATTTTCTCACAAAATATTAAAGGATATCTCAATCAATTTTAATTTAATGGGTAAAAACATATATTCCCTATTCATATAATCTCAAGGATATGCTATTAAGTTCCTTATAAAACCTCAATCACTATAAATCCATATTAAAATAATACATAGCCCCAAAAGATAATTCATTATTTATTCCTAAATTACAATACAATATTTTTTGTTTACCATAATAAAATAAGGTTTCCAAAATAATGGAAATCGTATAATATTAAATTAATCAAATAGTCACTAAATTCCCTCTAAATATAATTGTTTCATCTATGATAAAGCATATATTACCAATAATATAATAAAAATTATAACCAATATAACTTTTTAACTACATTAGTTTTCTATAAATATTATTTTTTCCAAAAAATGAAGTAATATATCATCAAGAACATGTTAAACCAATGTACTATTTATCCCAATTACACATCTCTATTAATGAGTGTCTCCAATATTATCACCTTTTTTTACACCACTTTTCAAAGGTATCAATTTTCTATACTAATTTTTGAAAATATTGAAAAAAATATATATAATAAAATAGTTTAATATCAGAATTTCCTTGATTAAAAAATAATTCAAATCCTTTTGAAACCATTAACCATTAAAATATATTATTATTCAATGATATAAAATATGTACCTATGATTCACCAATGTCACAGAGTCATGATTCATACTTTGATAATAATAAAATAATTCATACCATAAATATAAATATCATGCTCCTTATTTTTGTTATTTATGTCTCCATTTTCTTATATAATGTTGTCCATATCTCCAAAAAAAATATTAAAGTACTGTTTGGTATTTTCTTCCTTAATTAGGTGTACTATTTGAGGCATTGAAATCAAATAAGGGAGAAACTATTATCAACTGAAATTTTTCAAAAATAAAAATTTTTTGGATACATAAAATTGTTTTTTATATGTGATTTAGATGCTCAAAATATTTTCAAGATCATATGAATAATATTGTTACATTATAGATATGATTAAACCATCTAGAATGGATAAGATGGTTTTGTGATATAATTTTCCTTAAATCTTAATAAATGATAATTAATATATAGAGATAAAAATTATTAAAAGAGAAAATGCATGTTATAAGTAATATGGTCCTAGTAAAGACAATAACCATAAAAGTTTTAAAATTATTTATAAATAAAAAAATTCATTAATAACATCAACATTGAATAATTCTTCAACACCAATTGTTTTTGGTTTTTATCCAAAAAAAGTAACAACATTGTTATTAGATAATCCTCCATGTTAATACATAGGGTTACATACTAACATATCAAACAAAATACCTCTTAAAATCTCATTGATAAACTTAAAATATCATCACATATACCCCCAAAAAAATTTATACACCTGATAACATATATTACACCTTATAATTATAAAACTATGATGATATCAAAAACTCTAAAGATAAATTCCCATGAAAAAATCCTAATGTTCAATGTCATTTAAACCCTTATATAATACCAACTGTAAATACATGGCATTAGACATCACATAATATGATGTATTTATACTATATATCACATAATTTTCCCAATTATATTTTAGGTTTATAATTTTATAGAATATATTAATTAACCTTACATATCAAAACTATATTTTACAAAGAGGACGCTCTTGTTCAGTATCCATTTTTCTAAAAACATAAATACATTAAAATATTGTTTTTCTTTTCATGAGAAGTCTTCATGAATTTCATCTTGAATTATTCTTTCCCTTACAAAAACTTACAAACTAGGATTTTTTTTAACATATTGGACGAGCACAAAAATATCACTATAAAAGATTTAAAAAAAATTGTACTCCGATGATAAAAATTAAATACAATGAATTTTTTTCTTCATGTCATTTTTCTTTAAGACATTGAAATAAATAATTTCCATATAAAAAAACATGTTTTCTTAGAATATTACCATTAAAATGAATATAAAGAAAATAAAACCACTATTTGGAATCATAAAGCATTAAATTCGTCACTTATATCAGGAATAAATAGTGCCATGTTAAATCCATTGGAGAAAACTCCTCGGTAACTCCATACATCATGTCTTTTAATAAATTCCACAATACCCAATACATTTGTGTTCTATCGGGGAAAACATATTATATATGATGTATCAGGATTACCCAGTTCTGTCTTGGTCTACCCAATGTATATGAAATATCATGATCACCCATGAGCTATAATGGGTTTTAACCTATTGTATAATATGTATCATGAACTACCATACTGCATATAATTCCAATGTATCATATAAATTTTTTTATTATAGAATATTTTCATAAAAAAACTCTCAAAAAAATATTTTAAACCCATATGAATAACACATTTGGGAATCAAAATACCCTTTTTATTTAAAAAATCATTTTTGATATCAAAATATATGAAAAAATTTAAAGAGGGGATTTATTTGATGAAATGATCCATGAAAATATTGGTTAGTAAAATAAAATTCTCACTATAAGAAACATCAATAATGTTTATCTTTGATGGAACATGGTTTTGAAAGATCACATGTAACCTTTATTGAGGAAAAATCCTTACCATTTTTAAATGATGTATTAAAAAAATATTTCAATTTTAAAAGAAAGAAATGTTATTTGAAAGTAATCTCATAAATCTGGAATGTAATCTTAAAATAAATTAATATTCATGATGGAAGTAAAATCAATTCTTGCTGTATATGTTAAAAAACATTTCCTACTTACTTTCATATTAGTAGTCAAAAAATAACCACTACTAGAAAACCATCCTATAAACCTGGACCTATAGCCACAACTTTCAAAAATCATGGCTATATATTTTTTTATTCAATGGTTATAGCCACAGTATAATAAAACTATGGATATAGGTACAATTTATAGACACCGTTTTTTGTAAATCGTTCCTAAATTTTTGTTTGTCCAGGATTTAACTGTAGTTTTGGAAAACCAAAGCTATAGGTCCTTGTTTATATCCATGGTTAATGAAATATTTAGCTATAGGTTTTCTATGAAACCACATGAAAAATATATTTATGCTGGAAATAAACAGAAATACATATAGCTACGGGATTATAAAATTTATATGGTTATTATATATATATATATATTATATATATATATATATATTAATTTAGAAAATTTCATATTCTACGGTTTCTATGTTCTTTGTGTTGTAATAGGAGGATGTGAGTTCAAATACGGCTTCTCATATGTTATGTAGTGATTAAAAAAATCACATCACTTCATGTAGGTTGTAGTCAAAACATATTCAAGAAAAACATTATTATTTTCTAGTGTATAGAAATATGAAAAAATATGTGTTATATTATATTTTCAAAATTATAATTTAGTAATTAATATAATATATAAAACCTAAATCCATCTTTATAAATAGTCTTGAGGTATGGTGATGTAGATTGAGTTACTTTGTATTTCGAGGTGGTAGTCCATCATACATGCAGACGATTGATTTATTCACAATTTGATGGTAGGTGATATTAGTTGTGGTTGTCCCATTAACATAAAAAATAAAATATATTGTATACTTGTATTATTATATATTCATAACTGATGAATATTTCAATTATGTGGAAGAAGAGCAAAACTAAAATATGTGGTAAGAACCATACCTCTACTTTTGAAAGTCTCCTTTGATTTACACCATAATACATTGAAAAGTTTTATACATAAAACAATACCAATTCAATGAGTATAGAGATTATAAGATGGTATTTTGGATGATTTTTCTAGATCCAAATTGATTTCGATTTGTGATGTATTGATAAGAATAGGTACCCATTTATAAGGGAGGGGATTAGAACTCTTGGAAGGGGACAAAATATTATATTAATATAAATTAATATTAAATTTAAAATTATTAAAATATCGTTTATTAATAATACTTAATCATTATGTGTTTAAATATTCTCATATAATAAAAATTATACATGTTTTGACTACGGTTTTACTTTTATCATTTGGCATTAACCCCATTAAACCTTTTTAAACTGCCCATAAAAATAAGAATTTTTATACATTAAGGGTCAATTTAGTTTTTATAAATGAAAGATGTCTTAAAAAAATTGATATTAAAACCATACAAAAATCACATGGTTGGATATAATATTATTAGTAATTTTGTAACATTTAATATAACATTATTTAATATAAAATATTGTTAATTTAAAATTTTAAAACAATTCATTATTGTTATTAAAATAGATTATAGAAAAAAAGAAAAATTATTTAAAAATATTTTATTATATCACAAACATGTATTTATTGAATATAAAATTCATTGATCATATCAATTATTTTATATTATATTTCTTTTAATTTTTTTTTCATTAGTTAAAGAATTACTCAATCAGAATTTTGTTAAAATTTAATGTAACTATTTCATCATTGTAAATTAAAAATTAATTACCTAGATGAAGATAAATATTTCTCATTTCTTAATAATATTTATAAATAAACATATCCTCTAGTTAAACCCATGATAAAATATTATTGTTATTTAAACAAGTGGGTGAAATTATTGAGTTTTCTTAAAATAAAATAATATAAAGTCCATAATCTAACCAAAAATAAAATAATGGCCATATATTAGACCTTTGGATTATTTGGATGAGATATTATTATCCAATAATTTTGGAAAGTGTTAGGGTTAGTTTACTGCCTTATTATATAAATTTTACCCCTAAGTACCCAATTTATCATTTTATTATGGTATCCAAAATTATTATTGTTAAAATTCTTATATTGAAAAATTAAAAATTGACCAACTAAAATTTTTTTGAGGACCAGATTCAGAAAATGGAATCCATTTTCAAAATTCAAATCACAAATGTTAAATAATTTATTTTTAAATCATTCTGGAAAACATAATAAAAAATTGGTTTTTGAAAAAATATAATTTTAAGAGATAAAATTCGTAATAATAAATTAATGTATTAAAATTTTTTCAAAACAATAGATAGATAAATTTAAATTAAAATAAAAAAATTAAAAATTAAAAACATTTATTAATATTATTATATTTTATCAAAACTTTAAAATTGAACATAATTTTCAATTTAGAATCATATTGTTTCACTATGCATTGAAAAAGAAATATTTTTAGAAAATTCTATAAAATATTTCCCAAGATGATATTATCATGTTAAGTTATAAAAAATAATTTCATTTTTTGAAATAAATTTTAAAAAAATTTGTGAATTTTTTTATAATATTACCTCATAAGGTGGAAAGTAATTTTTTTGATGTTAATGTATTTTGGGAAAATAATTTTTTTATTTAAAATTTAATTTTTCAATAAGAATAGATAATTAATACATTATCAATTAATATGACCATTATATATTTCATAATAAAGTTAATATTATTCATTACTGCCAATTTAAAAGCTAAGTGATAATAGTCACATTTAAATAATAATTTGTTTGTTTGTTTGAGCTCGATATTGTGTATCTTGTACACTATAAAAAATAGACTTTTATTTTTTAAAAAGGGTCATAATATTATATTTATTTGGGAAACATCTACCTTATTGGGTTGAATAGAGAAAATACATTGAAGGAATTATTTTTAATGTTTCATCTGATTATAGGGTTACAAAGCTGGCGACATGCACAATTTAGAAAAATTAATTTTGGAAGGGAAATCAATATGGCCCTTTGACACCCTATAATATTGTGCATATTTAGTAGAATTGGATATTGGGGTGAAACTCACACCTATAATTTTAAACCATCATATAATTATTTATTTTACTTTTTAATTTATTTATAGAGGATTAGGTACACTTTTACATTAACCGATTTGATTTTGGATTTGATTTTCTTTCCATTAAATTATTTCCAGTGTTTGGGATGACTATAAAACTATCGTAGTTGATAAATTCTCCTACACAACAGAGTTCACTCCCTATTTAAAAACATATTTTCTAATTATATATAAATTATTATATATCAGTTTGTGAAAATAAAAAATAATTATCATATTATCTCATCACAACCTATAAAAAATAATAATGTTTTATAGACATTTCATCATTTCATTATAGCATAATTTATAGAAAAGGAACAACATCCCAAAATATTTTATCATAAAAAGTTAATCCCATGGTATTTAAATTCATTTCATAATATCATATATAAATCATCAAAATAATAAGAATCAAAAAGAAATATTGATGATGGGTTGATATATTCAGATCCCCAATGAATAGAAATAATCCTTAATATATTTTTTGGAAGAGAAAATTTTAATTAAAATATTATTTGAACAATTTTTTCAAAACATCATAAAATATTGATTTTATTAGATAATATTTTACAGAAATTAATTTATAATATTGATAAAACCATTTTAATTTAAAAATATACATGAAAACCAACAAAAGATGTTTTAATGAAAGGAAAGGTCCTGACGAAGGGTAAATTCATTCACGTATTCTATGTGAAATAAAAAATTCCTTTAATCGTTTTTAAAAAAAGTAAAAATTTCATGTTCTAAATTATTTATAATTATTTCATTAAAAATTTGTAAATAATGAAACATATAGTAAAAATAAACTTTTTAAAAAAATTCACGTTTAAGTTATTACTTTCATAAAATAATTTTGAAGAGTGTGGACATAAAAGGGAATTTCATAATCCGATGATGAAATATGGCAAGAAATATATAAAAAACGTCTTCATAATTATGTATAAAATAATAATTATTCAACAAAATATCCAAAAAATTCATTATAGAAAAAATACAATTCAACTCTTTTATTTAATAATTGATATAGAAAAAGAATAAAAATCCATGTTATTGTCAATTTTTTAAAATGAAAACTATTTATAATCCTAATTTATCTATTTAAATACTTACATACATTAAATTTAGAATATAAATTATATAGAAATAAATTATTTGAGAGATTTATCATGTAGAAAGGATATTACAATTAAATTTTTAAATTTTACTTAGAAAATATATTTTTATTTTTAAAATAAATAATATTTTTTAATTAATTTAATTATACATTTTTTAATTATATTAAATTTATTTTAAAAAATTAAATTCTATTTTTTAATTCTCATGACATGATTCGAAAATATGGTATACTTTATTTTTTTCACAGAAATATGTTACCGAGTAATCAATTAATAATTATAATAACATTTTAATTACGGTAAAAATGAAAAATAATGATGCCATGTTTAAAAATATCATCGAACTTAATCTATAAATTCTCATATGAAATACGAATAAAACATCCTTCCTCTATATATCCCTTGTTATCTATTTTTTATCCACTTCCTTTGAATAATTCATCTCTTTTTATATTAAAAATTTAAAATTCTAAAACATTTCAGCATTATCACCTATAAAAGGAACCCTTCACCACCACACTTATTCTCGAACATAAGGATTTGTATGATAACCAAAAATTACTAAAAATACATCACAATTATATTTCCAAAATCCTAGAGATTCATGTATCCCAAATACTGTAATCTAAAAAGTTATAAGGAGTGGATTGAAGGATGATATCAAAGGATGAGGTAATTTTGGTTAATGTGTTCATTAAGATGTCAAAGATATTTTGAATCCTCATAATATATTGAATCCATCCTAATATAATTTCATTAGTATCATTTTTCTAGTAATTTTATTAATAATATAGAAAATATATTACGTGCATTCCATGCATTTCTTAAAATATGAAAGCATCACTTGTTTTATGGTTGGATTACAATGTCCATGATGGATGTGTATAAAATATCCACACTAACAATCATAAAATGTTACATAATATTATTTAATTATTAAATATGATATTTAAAAATATATAATATATATTTATTGATATATTAGTAATTGTATGTTTAATAATAATAATAATAATTTGTTATTATAAATCTAAACCCCAAAAAAGTGAAAAAAAACATAAATTTTTTTAAAATTTTATATATTTTTGAAGAGCTATTTAACTATAAAAATTTGATCATACTAATATCGTAAATAAAACATATATATATAATGGAAAAAAATAATGAAACCGTTTTATACCATTATTGTCGATGGGAAGTATACCAACTAAATTTTTGTGAACATAAGAAAACGACCCCATTTTGGTCAATAAAATAATATAGTATATAAAAAATAAAAGTCATTTGACATTAAATAGACCATTAAAAATAGAATATAAATTTAAATATTTCTAAAAAACTGATTTTATAATCATAATTTTCTTATCAATTATATTAGACGTTTGAACTAAATGTGGTGTGACTTGAGGTAAGGGTTTATTATCATAATTTAAAATCCATGTGACTTGTTTTCTTATTTAAAAATATTTTACCTTTAGATATAGTAAATATAACCCTACTGAAATCTTACATCTTAAACAATTTCTTAGTCTTTTATTTTTCACTTACATTTAAGAACTCCATCTTCCATGTCATTTGATTAATGAATCCACCAAGTAATAAGGGTTTTTATTAACAAAACATACACTGTATATGTTGTTATATTATTCTTTAACTATATAATTGTATGTGTAGTGTCATAATCCCTATTATTTTATTATATTTTGTTTTATAATTAATTTCATGTTTTGATAAGTCATGCGTGAATTTAAAAATTCTGTTTTAAAAATATAACATAATAGCTATTTTTTGTAGACTCGATGAGATAACTTATCTATTATATAGAATATCTTATTTTTATATCATTTTTTTTATTTTTTTAGGAATGATATTCATTATAAACCATTTATTGATTATAGTCATTTTTTATTATATTTGACATTAAAAAAAATAATTAAAAGGAATATTTTTTTCATTTTCCACACAACTAATTTTTAACCTTCTTTGATAACATTATAAAAAATATCATTTTTGAATTTTACTACATGAGTTTATTTTCATGTAAATAGAAAGATTTTAAAAAATAAATATTCATATTAATGAATCATATTTTTTCAATTTTTTATTCTAATTATATTTTTAAAATAATGGTTTTATTTTTTTGGAATAAATAATTGGGTTTCATTCCATATATATAAATTTTAAATTTATTTTCCACACTTACTATATTTAACAACATTTTAAATTGATTTAATATTTTGAATCATTTTTAGTCATTCGTTTTAATGTCTTCTCTTCTTCTATTTAATTGAATTTATGAAAGTGAATTATATATTTTTTACAACAATGATAAGAAATAATTACTAAATAATTTCATATATATTCACATCATTTATCACTATAGATGAAAAATGAACTATCTATTTTAAAGAATTTTTAATTTTTTAAACTACAAATTCACAAATTAACGTATATTTAATACATCTCACATTTCATTTTATTTATGTTCGTCTTTACTGTTCATCTCTATCTTCAAATTATTTTTCTCTTTGTTGTCCATATTTCATAATTTTGTGGATATATTGTATATCACATCCACTATTTATATATTGTGATTCCCCATATTGATATTACTATATTCCCATTATAATTTGATATGTTTGTTTTAAGGATACATTATAATAAATATATTTTAGTTATTTAATGAGGTAATATTGACACTCTGTATAATTTTTATATCAATACAGATGAATATCGATTACTAAGGAATGTTAGTTATTTATTTAATATTATATTCATTATATTATTTGATTAATATGTTAAGAATATTTGTTAATCAACATGTATTTATATTACATATCCTATGAAATCATTATTAGTTTATACAAGATTATATCAATATTTTTTGTAAACCAGACATGTGTATTTATGATTTCGTGGATTGAAGCCATGCTGGTGTATTTATGATGTCTAAAGTTATGCATTTCATAAAAATGAAATCAGTTATTATTTCCAATTTTATTATTTTTATTTTTATTTTATCCATGGATATAACACATGGGCATATTATCAATGATTTGGAAAATTTTTATTATTATGTATTTATATAATATTATTCATGTTTGGACGCCACTTTTGAAGACTTCAGTCTTCAGTGGTGGTGAGCTTCCCACCCCAATCTATCCACCTTCACCCACCCTCATTCATTACCTATAAAAATAAGTGAAACCCCCAGATGTTTTTTACTAATTGAAAGGAAATATCAGAGGAGTTAATAATATTTCAGTTCTCCCTTTCTACTCATATTCCTTTAGTATTATACTTTTACTACATTAATTTTTTATTTTTATAACAATTTATCAGCATAGATGCTCAAAAAGGGGAAATGTACGTTTTTTATTGTCACTAACAGGCTGGATAGTTCTAATTTTTATTATTTTCACCTTAAACCATATTTTCACCACCCTGTTGGATGGTTCTAATTATTTATAGAATATTAATTATTTAGATTTTTATTGGATGGTTTTTTTTTAATTAAATTAATAAAATTATGATGGTTTCCTATTTTGATGGTTTACAATTATTTAATTTTCATCACCTCATAAGATGATCTAATTAATAACTTATTACACAAAATAATTTTTTTAAAGTGTAATGAGATTTATTTATTTATTTATTTCAAACCCACCATGTGAAATATATATTAACCAATTATGGTAGGATATATATATATATATATAATAATTAGCCTGATTCTAATGTTTTTAATAAGATTTATTTTTTTTATCCAAAATATAATTTTTTTTTGTATTCGTATTTTGAATAATAGTAATGTTTTCCTCTATATATGTTATTATAATGTAAAATATTATTGAACTAGAATACACTACTCTTGATATTACTGGAGGTAATTACATGGAATATATAATGAATGTCTAATTGCATCTCTAATTTATGGATCTCAAGGAAATAAATAAAAATAAAAAAACAAAAATCTTATATAATATTGGAAAGGTGATGATATTTCTTTGAATACATATTAATGATGGTTTGAAATGTGAATACCTCATAGAAATAGATTCATGTATGCTCATAAAGAGATTGAAAGAGAGTTATGATTATGAAACGGTCTTTTTCTTGCAGTAACCCATGATGAATGGAATGTTTTTCGTTTCCAAGACAATAAATGTGTTAGCGATTACAATTCTTCAATGTAAAAAATTGTATCACTACTAAAGTAATATTGTATTGGAATTATAGATACTGATATTCCTGAATAGAAAAAATAATACATTTGATGCATCTCTAATTACCCTATATTGTCAATATCGCTTTCAAGGATATATCAAATATTTTGATGTCATATCACTATTACTTTTAGTTGATAAGAAAAATTATTTTTTATTAAAAATCATTAGTCTCATCCTACTGTCTCAGTATTATAATTTCATAATGTAAATTATTTACATTATGAAAATAACCAGGGAAGAAGTAAGGGATGTGATTCTCATGGTGGGTGTGTTTTTGGATATAAGCATGGTCAAGGACATGGATTTAATAATATGCCTTCTCAAAATGAATATCAAAATAATTGAAATATTAAATCCAACACTTAGATGAATCCTAATTATTCTTTCTATATGTGTGGCTATAAGGACCCTTGGTATCGAGTTTTTCAAACCCAGGACCATCTTTCTAAGGTCTATGAATAATCTATTTATGAAAATAATAATGAAAAAAATTTATTGAGACATCAAATAAAGGGAATAAAAAGTAGGTGAATTTTACTGAGAATCAAGAGCCATCTAATAATGATTTTACTTCCCTCAATGTGGGTTATTTTATTTGTGAATTTGATGAGATGGTAGCTAGAGATAATTCAAAAACATTATAGTAGTTATGATATATGGTATTATATTTTGTTCTATATGATATATTTTTTAGATGTTGTATTATTTTAATTTGACATGGAGTTTCTTATAATATTATTGTCTTTAATTTGAATCATTTAAATGGTTTTCATAAAATGAAAAAATATTTTTCATACAATATTGTGGTACAACACAAATAATTCTTAAGATTAAAAAATATTTTTTTGATCTTAAAACTAAGAAGACAATTTGTGAATACTATAATCGGTCCTCCAGCTCTGATAGAAGGCATTGTACAATGATTTTTGTTTACCTAATGGGAAAAATTTCTATGTATGAGATGTTTTCCCCAAAATCCAAAAAAAAATATTATGTTTCAATGATATATATCCGCAAGGGTATAATATCAAAACTATATCTGATAGGAATGAAAATTAAATGTGAAGTACCATTAATAATGTTTTTATGATTCATGCACTTGAAAAACTACCAAAATTATCCTAAGGATTTCATTATACATATGTATGTGAAATATAAATACAAATAGTAGTAAATATTGAGCAGAAATCATTAATTTGTAACATGAACGATTAGGTCATCCCTGATCAGGAATGATGTGAAAAAGAATAAAATGTTCCCATGGACTTCCAATAACGGTCCAGATGATCTCTCCACTAATAAATATTCTGTGCGATGCTTGTTCTATTGGAAGGATGATTGTGAGACAATCACTATATATAATTAATGCTGAAATTCCTTCATTTATTGAATAAATTCAAGGGGATATATGTGGAACAATTCATCCATTATGTTGTCTTTTTAAATATTTTAATGCATTAATTTATGCATCTAGTGTATGGACACACATATGTTTTCTCTCAATATGTAATGTAGTGTTTTCAAAATTTATTGTTCAAATTAACCAATTGAGAGAACATATCCTAGATTATGTCATCAAGAATGTAAAGCTCAATAATACAAGAAACTTTACCTCTCATGCATTTATGACTATTGTATAAAAAAGGTGATTATAGTGGATTATCTAGTTTTCCATGTTCATACAGTAAACAGATTAGCTAAATCACTAATAATATGACTCCAACTTATTTCTATACCCTTAATAATGAAAAAAAAGCTGCCGAGATTCGTATGGGGTCATGAAATATTGCATGTCTCAACATCAATTCTTATCATACCAAGTGAATATCACAATCACTTTCCACTATAATTGTAATTTCAGAATTATCATGACATCTATCACCTAATAATCTTTGATTATGTTGTATATGAACTGATTTATCTCCCATAATGTACAAATATGGGACCTTAACGGAGGTTGGGAATATATGCAGGATATGAATCCAAACCCATCATTAAATGCCCTGATCCAATAACCGATGATGTATTTAAAGTACATTTTTCTGATTGTTAGTTCAATGAAGATGCATTCACAACATTAGGTGGAGAAAATAATAAATGAGAGGAGATTTCCTAGAATGTGGAAACGTTATATTTTCTCACTCCTCCTGCCTGGCTATGTGAGAAGGAATAAAAATAGGTTTCACATTTTAATGTACTAGAAAATAAATTTCCAAATTCATTTACTAATTCAATTGGTGTGACTATATCACTTGTACCAACTATAAATGTACCAAATAGAATTGATGTCTCAAAGACACAATTACATAATGATGTTACAAAAATCTAAAAAACATGCTTGAAGCATGGAAGAACAATTGTATCTAAGGATATAAATCCTTGAAAAATAAAAGGAATGGTTATAATTGAAAACTATATTGTGGATGCATGTATTCCATAGGAAAAATTTAATTTAAGTGTAATTAAAGAAATTCAGGATGAGAATCATAACAAGTATTCATAAGATATAGAAAACAATTATGGTTTTGAATATAATGAAATATATATTTATTATTCCAATATTGTTGATATATGGAATTAATTAAATATGGATAATAGTGATGAAATATTTTCATATTCTATGTCACATAATATAGAATACAAAGACCCTGAACCAAGGTATGTTATGGAAATTAAAAAATGACTTGATTGGAGTAAATTTAATGATAAAATGAATATTGAATTAAAATCACTTAATATGTGAAGGGTTTTTGGATATATCATCTTCACACCAAAATATATGAATCTTATTGGATATAAATGTTTTTTTAGTATGTTCAAAGAGAGAAACAACATTGTATGATACAACACTCTTCTCTTCACATGAGGTTTTCCTTAAAGACCTAGAATCAAATATAATGAGACACATTCTTCAATTATATATGATAATATCTTTCTATATCCAATCATCCTTGTATTATATGATATGTTTAATATGCATCTTATTAATGTTATTAAAACTGATTTATGTTGGCCACATGATAGTAGTATATATATGAGAATCCCAGAAGGAATCAAAATACCCAAATTATTGAAATCAAAACCCAAATACCTACATTTAATTAAATTTCAAAAATTCCTATATGGATTAAAACAATATATGTATATATGGTATAATCATTTAAGAGAATATTAATGAAATAAAGGGTTTGTAAATAATCCCATATGCCAATGATTTTTTTAGGAAAACAACATATGGTTATGTAATCACTGCAGTTTATGTTTATGATTTAAATATCATTATAACTCATGAAGAAGTAAATTAATCAATGATAAAAATATAGGATGAATTTTAAGAAGAAATATATGTGTGAAACCAAGAATTTTCTAAGATTAAAAATTTAGAATATACCAAGTTGTATATTTTTTTCAAAAGTCAAATTACTATGAAGAGGTCTGAAACCACTTAAATATGAAAAAATTGAATCTTTTATGTACTCCAACGACTATTTATACCTTAAATACCGAGAAAGATCAACTTTGATTATGAATAAAATGAGGAGTTGGTTGGTCCAAAAGTACCACACCATAATGATATAAGATCACTAATGTATCTTGCTAATTTTACCCATACTAATATATATTTTAAACTAATTTACTAGAATGATTATTCATAGACCCTAAATGAAGTCAAGAGAATGAAATTAAAAATATTTTTCATTATCTTTGTGGCATAATTTATTTGGGTTTATTATATTCTAAAAAATTATAAAGGTTAATGAAATGTTTCATAGATGAATCTTATTTTTATAATCCAAAAAATGTTATATCAAATAGTAGTTATTTGTTTATAGGTGGGGGAAATTCCATATATTAATGATCAAATAAGAAGACCCTCATCGCAATATATCAAATCATAAAGAAGTGATAACATTACATAAAGCACATCAATAATGAGTCTGGTTGAGGTCTATGACTCAACACATTCGAGTGAAAATTGGATTACTTATTAATTATATACCAATAATTTAATTCAAATATAATACTAAATGCATCCTACAATTTAAGGATGGATTCATCATGAATGATTAGAAAAAACATGTCAGAAAATTTTTTCTCATTTACACAAGAGTTAATGAGGAACCAAGATATTAAAAAGAAATCTGTTCGATCCGATGACACATTAAAGAATTATTTATAATGGAAAAACCAAAAATTCTCTTTAGAATTATTTTACATAATGTAGGAATTATTATATTTCAGAATTCACAATATAATGTATCTTTTAGGTGGATTATATGTGATTGTACTCTTTTAAATCGTTCAGTTTCTATCCCATCTTGTTTTTCTAAAAATGGGTTTTTAAGGAGGCATTATCTATTGGAGTTGGTTTTCTAGAACCAATTTTTTTACATTGATTACTTGAATATTTTACTTATTAAATATTAAATAAAATATATTATTACATATTGTTCATTTTTTTGCATGACCATAATGTAATAATGTCATAGAGTATTGTTTGCATTGATTAGTTCATAGTATTTCCCCACTATGATGATACCTTGAAGTGAAATGACATCATTCTTAATATAGTTCCACAATTGGATAACATACTATGATGGGACACAAAATATATAGACTGTTATGTGCATGTACTCATAAGAAGATGAGACTTCTGCACATGACAGTCACACTTGGTAATCTCCAAAATGAGATATTATGAGTCTAGACCTGCCAACAAGAATTCTGAATGATTTGGGGGAATCAGATATTATTATCTGTGTGAATGTGAAATGGTCCATAGACTTTAAGATTATCATTAACGCATGTCAATACTTGAACAATTATATTTCCAGATGAAAATCATCATGCCATATATTGGCAGGAAGTATGGTATGTTGGATGCGTCATGAATGACATGTTATTAATCGATAAGTCATGAAAAGATTTTTCCCTTCCAGATTTATGGATGTTTATATCTCTAAACTTTTATTAAAATAGAATAGTTTCCCTAAATTCTATGGCCATGATTGTCACGACTCATCCTCGGGGCCCGTACCATGACTACCCAAGCCCGCCTTCCATAGGCTAGGGGCTGGCGACTTGCACCAAAGGCGTAAATACTGATAACTGGGAAGGCATTGCCCTTATAAAACATAAACACATCCAACCAAAGTACAAGAGGAAGTAATACACTAAGTACAAAAGAATGTTCTGAAAAGTAAATGGGCCAAAATAAAAAGCCAACTGAAAAGTACAACTACAACTGAACGAAAGTAGAACAGAAAAGACAAACAGCTGGAAGATAGAGGCAGCTCCTGGGTCGTCCACCTTGGATCCTACCTGAAGGGTTGGTATAGATAGCCTCCTCAATGCTCTCACCCTCCAACATCCACCGAGTACTATCTCATCGTGATGTCCAGCTCTGGGTACTGACTCGTCGTGAGGTCCACCTCCGGGTACTGACTCATTGTGAGGTCCACCTCTAGGTATCGTCCAGTCCTCGTACACTCATTCTCTGTCATCGTTGTCCATCGTCTTCATCCAACACAATGAGGTGCGGGCATAGCCCGTGTCGGGGTGAGTATAACGATACTTAGTAGGGACACCGAGACCCTCACGGTCTTACTAAATCGAACAAGGATAACCACAAAGAAGGATCTCAAGAGATAGCCCTTACTTAGGTATAAGACCATACTTATACCTAAGTTATCAAGTAACCCATCTCAATCATGTGGAAACACAAATGTTATGAATTCAATGGATACCCACTACTTATGTATATGCCCATACATATACCTATATTATCAAGTGACCCATCTCAATCATGAGGTAAACACAATGGTCTTTGACTCAGCTCAAACCTGGATTTTAATCAATGATATTGAAACCACAACTGCTGCAGAGATCCTCCTCTGGTGAGTACAGGGATCCTGTCACGACTCCGAGGTGATGATCACTAACCTTAGACTGCTGAGGTACTCCTCCTATCGGGTACTGCAGGTCTACCACCCCAACACAGTAGTGCTCCCCGCCATGGGTCTTCCACCCAAACACAGTAGTGCTCCCCCTAACAGCCTATAAAGGTACCCATTTGACGACTAACGTGTGTCTTCCACCCTAACAAAGCAGTGCTCCCTGCCATTGTTCTACAACCCAAATACTCTAGTGCTCCACACTGGGCTAGTCAAGTCACTCCGACTTGAATCAGATAAGAAGTCATCAGGTCTCAGCCAACTACAATGTCTCCGTACTCAGTACGCTCTTCTTAGGGAGGATCCGCTCCATGAGAAACTGATTGATACTCCAAGTGTCACGTAATATCACATGGAAGTATCTCAATGGACTGCCTCATCATAGGGGTCTCAATGCAATAGTCGGCGCATCAATCGGATGCCCGGTCTGTGAGTTATTAGCATTTCCATTCAAGGGGCCCGGTTTGAATTTGGGTACAATCCAACCCGGCCATACTCAACCTGCATCCAAACCATAGGGTAAATATTCTAAAAGAACCTTCTCATAAAGCGGAATCTAGAAAAGTCGATGGCACATCAATCAGACGTCAGGAGCTTAAGTTATAAGTGTTTTTGCTCTGAGGGCCCGGTTGGTTACAGTTTCGAACCAACCCAGCCGTACACAAACATTGCCAAAAACATGAGTGTAATATACCAAAACGAATGTCTCGTTCCAAGGAATCATGCACAACTGACGGTGCATCGATCATAGGTCCATAGCTCATGATATGTCCATTTAACCGAAAACGGTCCGAAAATAGGGGGTCTGGGCCCGATCCAACCCGGCCCTCACCCCTGGGTCGGCCCGAACCAGGTCAACCCGACCCGTGTCCGGGTCCGGCACGGTAGGGCGTGGCGTGTCCCGGCTGGGGCGACTCAGCCCAGCCGGCGTGACCTGGTCTGGCCGGCGTGGGTTGGCCCGACCAGCACGACCCATCCCATGTGACCTGCCCCAGCATGGCTGGGGGAGCTTGCTCGGCCAGCGGCCGAGCGCATTTCGCTGAGCGGGGGCGGGGGCACGGCCCGTACTGATTGATACCGGCAGTGCCCGCTGGCACTGCCCCGACTCTCGGATCCTGCGCGGTGGCGGGATCCGTCGCACCGCCGCTGCGGCTGTTGCCCCAGCGGGTTTCCTCCACCGGCGCCGCCGTGCCGGTGCGGCGCGCCGGCAGCAGCTTCTATGGACCACCGAACGCACTTCAGTGGTCCGATTCTCCCACCTCTTGCACCTATGGCTCTCCCAGGACCCGTTCTTCACTGTGACGTCTTCCAAACGCCGTTCTGGTCTCATTTCATCGTCGCCCGTCAATCCGCACATAGACAAACAATCTTTGGAGGGTCGTCAAGCTGTGTTTGTTCGTCCTGTGCCCTCCGCGTTAGTCAATAGAAATAGGTCAGACAACAATGATGTTCAACAAAAAACGAGACAGAATTTTAATCAATTAAAATTCAACTTAATTCCCTACAAATTTTCCCACAAATAAAATGATTCGCGGATCAACATGATAATGAGTTTATCCACGTTCTTTGTTTTAGAAGAGAATAATCATGGGAATATAACATACTCAAATTAAACCCCTACCTCGATAAGGTCTGCGGTTGACAAGCATCGTGGAAGACGGTGTCATTTCCATTATCGTCGGAGTGCAGCCAAGGAAGTGACGTCTCTTCTCTTGTCACGGAGGAAGAAGTGGATTGGGAACCATGGTCGTCGATTCATTCTACGTTGAAGGGAATATTTTCTTCTTTGAAGAAGAACCGTTCTTCATTGAGGAAGATGTTCTTCAATGAAAGAGGAACTTCCTTCTTCTTTCACTGAAAAGCTCTCTCCAATATCCACCACACAACAAGCCAACCAAAATTAAAATAAGGCTACCCATTATTTTAATTAAACTTGTCATGCATTCAAAATTTTAAATTCAAACACTAAATTAATTTAATTGAAGAGGTTCAAACAATTAATTAAGGAGTGTATTGGAAAGAATTAAAGGGGGGGAGAGAGAGGAAGTAGAAAGGTTACACATTTAATTTCAAGGGCTCGTCAACATTAAACAAAGGAGTTCAATGGGGGGGGTTAAGGGGTTTAGAGAAGATCAAAGCTTTAGGTCACATGTGGGCCCCACCCCACAAATATCCTCCAATGGGAGGTTATTTGTGTATTGGAACCTCCTTCAACTCCCCTTTGGAGGAATTAACCACCAGCCATAAAAATAAAATTGTGCCACCAATTTTATATATTTTAAACTAATTCCCCAAATATTAATTCTCAACCCTCTTACAACGTAACTGTGGTAAAGTTCCCCATAAGCAATTACCGGTGCTATGAGTTCATCGGTGCCCTCAGATTTCAATTCCGAGCACCGGTTCAAAAGATAGAAAAACATGCTTGTTCGTTCACTGAACGTAACCAATATAAACATCAGAAATTTATTCCGGGCACCCCGGTTCTCAGAATCAAGTGTCGTTAGAAGCCACAGACTCATAAAATTCCAAAAATATTACGAAAAATTTTCTTTGAAATTTATGGGTCTTTACATTACTTCCACCTCAGTAATTTACGTCCTTATAAATCTTCAATACACACAAGGGAAAAAAAGTGGTATTAAGAACGAATTTGATCCTTCCGCTCCCATGTGATCTCTTGGAGGTTCTTGTGCTGATAGTGAAAGCGCACCTAAGGAATCGACCATTCACGTAGGAACCACTCTTGTCGATCCTCTATATCCACTGGAACCACCATGAATGTTGCCTCATCATCGATGTCCAGCTTCATGTGGTCGATGATGTGTGAAGGGTCATGCACGTATCTTCTTAGCGGAGATATGTGGAAGACGTCATGCACCTAGTGCAACTGTGGTGGAAAGGTCAAGCAGTAAGCCACCTCGCCCACCATGCTAAGGACCTAGAAGGGTTCGATGAACCTCAGTGTTAACTTTCTGCCTCAGCCACATCTCCGTAGACCTCGTCGAGGTGAGACCCATAAGAAAACATGGTCTCCATCCTTAAACTTCAGTGGTCCCATCTACTATCAACATAGGATTTCTTCCAGCTCTGTGCAGTCTTCATCCGTTCTTAGATGATCTGCACCTTCTTCGTCGTAGCCAGTACCATCACTGGTCCTACAAGAGCTGCTAAAATCTATCCTTTTCCAAAAAGAGAAATCTGGTCTCATCCCCTGGATGAACCACGTTCTTTTCCTAATACAGTCAATCCTAACATGAACAGTACAATTCATCTCTTGGATCACGTCGTAAGGCCTCGATGCCACTGCCAAGAGATTCAACCATCACTCTCGCCTCCAAGGGTTGATTCACACGTTCGGCATCAGTGTGAGGTCACTAGGTCTTCTCTAGTAGGAATCTCTAAAGTGAGGGCCAAGTCAACCGTTTTAACCAGAACCTCTCAGTATCAACCATACAAAAAGGACAGGGAAGTAAATGTTACAAGATAAGTGCCTTTTAATAATGCAGTTCGTAGAACAAGACATACAACAACCATTGACAACAACAACATGAAAACAAAAATCAAGAAGAATAAAGGCCTCCATACCTAGAACTAGTTATGATCCTGTCCACATAGGATATCAACAACGTGGCCAGCTGCTCCGTCGCCTCTCCTAGCAGCTGAATTGCAGTCCTCCTACTGAGGTCATCTATAACAACATTCCCCTTATTAGGAGTATATACTATCTCGAAGTCATAGTACTAGAGGAACCGATTACTCAAAACTGCTGCTGCCATTAGGGTAAGGTTGGCCGACTAAAAAGTGATCAGCCGCACCCTCATATGCATTAGTTTATCCTGTGCTACCTGGGTTTCTCTTTTAGCCGACCAAGGGAAAACCCTATACCAAAATTATAGGAAAAACACAACCTTTTTCCTAATATAGTCAATATGTGTATGAAATATGGATCCAATCCATACCCAGACCAACGTCGTAAGGCCTCGATGATGCCACCAAGAGGTTCCAACCGAAACTCTCACCTCAAGGGTCTGATCACACAGTCGGCGTAAGTGTGATTATCAAGTCTCCTCCCAAAGGTATCTCCAGATGTGAGGGTCAAGTCAACGGTTTTAACTGGAAACTCTAGGTCTGGTTCATGATTCATGGAAGGAAGAAATTATTCGTATCAACGTCTGTTGTTACAGTAGCTAGTAGTAGTCACAGACCGTACCTAGAATCATTCCGAGAGCCCTTGGGTCACACTCCTTGACCGCAAGAAGCTACTCTCTTCCCCTGCCCTCCAGCTCCCTAAGCCTAGAGGGGACTACAAAGGAGGGTGGTTGTAACATGTCGAAATGTTCCCCACCTCATTCTGCTCTCCTAGATCTGTTTCCACGTCTGCTGCTCTGCAGATTCATCTGTCCTTAACACTTCTTCTTCTTGAAACATTTTTCATGACCAAATCTCTGATACTGGCACCTGTTTCCTGTTTCATACTGCTTACATTCACTAGCTGTATTCTTTCAGACAAAGAACATTAAACCACAAAGGTTCCCTCAAACACCCTAGCATAAGTAGGAATTCATAGAGGAAGGAGCGCTGGCTCGGATATCCTTAAACACAGATCGCTCAGAAGTCTGAGCTCTAAAGCACTAATCTTATCATATTCATCGAGTACCCGAAATGATCGATATGCGAATACCTAGCTTCCGACATGTCATCCTACCGAAGCTGTATAAGCTCTAGAAAACTCTCCGCCACCTCCTCATGCCAGTCTTCAGCCACCTATGAGTCGGGCTCACCTCGGAACCTTAATGGTATCTGATGCTGAAACACGTGTAAGGCACTAAGCCTACATGTGTCATCTACCGGTATCACCGGTTGAAACTACTGTCCAACAGGTATTGATATAGCCGGAACACTACCTGAAGGTACTATCTCAGGAATCTATCCATGTACCAAAGACTCATTACTATACGGACCAACCTCATGGTCACTAACTGGGAAAACATAGTTAGCTAAGATCACAATCTTCTCTACTAGTGTCTAAAATAGGTTTATAACTCTAGAAATCACCTCCATCCAGTCTACTATTTCATGCGAATCTGCCTCGCCTCGTAACATCTGAGGCCTCTGCTGTTGGAACTCATGCAACGCGCTCTATTATCATGCACCTTCCACTAGTACGACTGGTGGAATCTGCTACCTAACGGGTGCTGGTGCTGCTGGTACACCACCGAAAGGTGCCAACATAGAAATAGGTCCTTGCACGGAGTCCCATCGCTCGGTGGGCCATCATTGAGTACTCCCTCAGAACTCCAACTGACTGTCTGCGTGGAGACATCCTGAACAGATGCAACACGATCAAATGAATTAAACCGGGTGAGATGACCTGGTTTGAGATGACATAAAAAAACTTTTGGAAACACACACGCAATCAATGTTTTCATTCACTGGGTCGGAAATTTGTAGTCAGGGTCCTGGTGTATGGATATGTCGGGCGCCGCACCGACACTGGACTCCCAGAACTGAATACCACACTCGGTACCCTTAACACAATTTCTTCACAGAATTGAATTATCAGAGTCCTGAGTTCTGCTGTATAATCGACTCCTCTGATACCAATTTGTCATGACCCATCCTCGGGGCCCTTGCCGTGACTACCCCAAGGCTTCCTTCCATAGGCCAAGGGCTGGAGACTTGCAGAAAAGGTGTAAATCCTGATAACTAGAAAGGCATTGCCATTATAAAACATAAACACATACAAATAGAGTACAAGAAAAAGTAGTACACTAAGTACAAAAGAAAGTGCTGAAAAGTAAATGGGCTAGAATAAAAACCCTACTGAAAAGTACATCTACAACTAAAAGAAAGTACAATAGAAAAGACAAATAGCTGGAAGATAGAACCAGTTCCTGGGTCATCCACCTCGGATCCTACATGAAGGGTAGGTATAGATAGCCTCCTCAATGATCTCGCCCACCAACATCCTCTGAGTACCGTCTTGTTGTGAAGTCCACCTCCGGGTACTAACTCATTGTGAGGTCCACCTCTGGGTTCTGACTCATCATGAGGTCCACCTCCGGGTATCGTCCAATCCACGTACACTCGATCTCTGTCAGCACTATCCATCATCTGCATCTAACACAACGAGGTGCGGGCATAGCCTATGCAGGGGTGAGTATAAAGATATTCAGTAGGGACTCCGAGACGCTCAAGGTCTCACTAAATCCAACAAGGATAACCACAAAGAAGGATCTCAACAGATAACCCTTACTTAGGTATAATCCCATACTTATACCTAAGTTATCAAGTAACCCATCTTAATCATGAGGAAACACAAAGGTTATTAATTCAAAGGATAACCACTACTTAGGTATATGCCCATACATATACGTAAGTTATCAAATGACCCATCTCAATGATGAGGTAAACACAAAGGTCATTGACTCAGCTCAAACGAGGATTTTCATTAATGATATCGAAACCACAACTGATGAAGAGCCCCTCCTCTGACGTGTAAAGTGATGCTATCATGACTCTGAGGCGCTTATCACTAACCTTAGTCTACTGATGTACTCCTCCTGTCGAGTATCGCGGGTCTGCCACCCCAACACAGTAGTGATCCTCGCCATGGTTCTGCCACCCAAACACATTAGTGCTCTCCCTAATAGCCTACAGAGGTACTCTTTCTGTCGAGTACCGCTAGTCTAACACCTAAAAGTAGTAGTTCACCACGCCGTGGTTCTGCCACCCAAACACAGTAGTGCTAACCACTGGGCTAGTCAAGTCACTACGACTCGAATCGGACAAGCATTCATCTGGTCTCAACCTACTACAAGGTCTTCGTACTCCCTACGCTCGTATCCGCGAGGATCTGCTCCATGATCTATTGATCGATACTCCAAGTTTCATGTCATCTCACATGAAAGTATATCAAAGTACCACCTCTTCATAGGGGTCTCAACGCAACAAATGGCGCATCAATCGGACGCCCGGTCTGTGAGTTATTAGCATTTCCGTTCCAGGGGCCTGGTTGGATTTCGGGTACAATCCAACCCGGCCATACTGAAACTGCATCCAAAACTCAGGGGAAGTATTCCAAAAGAACCATCTCATAAATATTAATCCAACAAAATCAACGACACATCAAGCAGACGTCAGGTTCTCATGTAATAAGCGTTTCTGCTCCGAGGGCCCGGTTGGTTACGGGTTCGAACCAACATGGACATACACAATATTTTCCTAATCCCTATGTATAATATACCAAAACGACCATCTCGATCCAAGGAATTTTACGCAACTGACGTTGCATAGATCAGAGGTCTGTAGCTCAGGATATGTCTATTTACCTGAAAACGGTCCGAAAATAGGGGGTATGGGCCCAGTCCGACCCGACCCATCACCCCTGGGTCGGCCCGAACTGGGTCGACCCAAACTGTGTACGGGTCCGGCCCGGTAGGGCGTTCCGTGGCCCGACTGGCGCGACCCGGCCCATTCGGCTCGGCCGGCGGCTGAGCGCTTTGTTCCGAGCAGGGGGGTGTTTCTGATTGACATTGGTAGCTCCCGGTGGCGCCGCCCCGCCTCCCGGATCCCGCGCGGCCGCGAAATCTGTCACACCGCTGCCACAGCAGGTTTCCCCCAGCGGCGCGTCGCTGGCGTCGGACTCTGGCACTGCCATGCCGACGTGGCGTGCCTGCAGCGGCTTCCGCGGACCACCGGACGCGCTTCATGGTTCTGATTCACCCACCGCTTGCGCCTATGGCTCTCCCCGGACCCATTGTTCACTGTGATGGCTTCCAAACTCTGTTGTGGTACTGTTTTATCATCACCCTTCAATCCGTGCATAGACAAAATATATTCGGGGGGTCATTGGTCCGTGTTTTTTCATCCCGCGCCCTCCACATTGGTCGATATAAATAGGTCGGACAACAATGATTTTCAACGACAAAAGGGGCACAATTTTAAACAATTAAAATTGAACTTAATTCCCTACAAATTTTCCCGCAAATAAAATCATTTGCGGATCAACTTGATAATGAGTTGATCTGTGTTATTTTTATTAGAAGATAAGAATCATGGGAATATAACATACTCAAATTTAACCGCTACCTCAATAAGGTCCACGGTTGACAAGTGTCGTGGATGACGGTGTCGTTTCCGTCATCATCAGAGTGCACCCGAGGAAGTGACCTCTATTCTCTTGTCACGGAGGAAGAAGAGGATGGATAACCATAATTTTCAAGTCATTCTATATTGAAGGTAATATGTTATTCTTTGAATAAGAACCATTCTTCATTGAGGATGATGTTATTCAATGAAAGAGGAACTTCCTTCTTCTTTCACACAAAAGCTCTCTCCAATGTCCACCACATAACAAGCCAACCAAAATTAAAATATGGCTACCCCTTAATTTAATTAAACTTGTCATGATTTCAAAATTTAAAATTCAAACACTTAATTAATTTAATTGAAGAGGTTCAAACAATTAATTAAGGTGTGTGTTGGAAAGAATTAAAGTGGATGATAGAGAGAGGAAGTGGAAAGGTTAAACATTTAATTTCAAGGGGTTGTCAACATTAAACAAAGGCGTTTAATGGGGGGGTTAGGGGTTTAGGGAAGATCAAGGGTTTACGTCATATCTGGGCCCCACCCCACAAATATTCTCTAATGGGCGGTTATGTGGGTGTGGGCCCCACCATCAACTCCCCTTTGGAGGAATTAACCACCAACCATAAAAATAAAATTGTGCCACAAATTTTATTTATTTTAAACTAATTCCCCAAAATTAATTCTCAACCCGCTTACAATGCAACTGCGGTAAAGGTCCCATTAAGCAATTACTAGCGCTGCGAGTTCATCGGTGCCCTTGGATTTCGATTCCGAGCCCCAGTTCAAAAGATAGAAAAACCTGCTTATTCTTTCACTGAACGTACCTGAGCTAAACATCAGAAATTGATTCCGGGCACACTAGACCTTGGAATAAAGTGCTGTTAGAAGCCACAGACTCATAAACTTCCAATGAAATTAAGAAAAAATTTCCTTGAAGTTTCCGGGTCTTTAAAATGATGTGATGAAATGATTATTTCAGATAGTCAAATAATGATGTATCATGTTAATAGGTTGATGATGCCATCATGCTACCTACTTGATGTGATTATGGGAAACAGGGATTATATTACACAGTGATGATTTTTATGTGGTTGTCATTATTTTGACTTTAAGTTCTTTCTCTTGGGTGCCTTGACCTATTGCTAGAATGTAATCATGAACTTTAAGAACGATCTCCTAATGCCAATGAGAAATAATCTTAGAGGGTTACAAACTTTGTGCTTCTAGTGGTCTAGATTAAATTATATTTTAATTTATTTGATGGAATAAATATTATTCCTAAGACCGTGGAATAATTTTATTTAAGTAATAATGGTTGGATAAATTTAATAAATATTTATTCATCAGATTGTGAATAAAATATATTTTTTTATTTCATTTAATATTCAATAAATATTTATTTACATGTTTATTAATATAATATTTTATTAATAGTATATAATGTTTATTTGGTTATTTAGTAAACACAAGTGGGGTTCAAATGGTCCAGGACCAAATTCGGTGATAGAATAATTTTTTAGGATTCGATAAATAGTATATTTCTATTTTTCACATGTTTCCACGCCAAAAAATAGTAATAATAGTATTATAATTATGTGTCATGATATTAAATTAATGGTTATAATTATATTTAATGGCTGTTATGAAATTAAATTTTGTAACCAAAATTAGAGCTCTATAAATAGACGACTACTTCTATTGGGTAATTTTTTTTAAAACCAATTCCACATTTGGGAATAGATAATTGTTGCGTGCAATTAATTCTATCCTAAATCCACATCTCTCCCTCTCAATAATGAGAAAAACATGATCAAATTTTTTAAGTCCAATGAATGATATATTAAGAACGAACAACGAAAGAGATTTGATTTACTACGCCAGCACCCAGAAAACGTATGGCCTTGATTGGAGACCATTGATGCTTGTGTGGATCACCAATATAGGTATTCTACCATTTTATCCTCACGAGTGTAATGATGGAAAACCAAAATGGTCTTTTCGAATGACCGATAATCACAAACGAAGAAAGATCATAATTCTAGGTATTTATTTATTTTGATGTTAACTAAATAAAATATAAATTTGATGTTCAAGATCATCGCTCTTTGTTTTGGGTAACAATTATTAAAATAAATTTTAATATATCACCCACCAACGCACACTTTTGCTATGCACGGAACCAAAAATTGGTATCTGAGGTGTCATGATTAAAAATGTTATTATTTATTTGATTGATGATCAATTTGAAATTGTGGTCAGATTTTATTTCATGTTTTTTATTTTTTAAAACGATTTGAATTAAGATGTTATAGATATATTAATCATGTTAGTTCAGTGTTTTATTTTTTTAATGGTTGAAGAATAAATGAATAGTGACCAGATATTCCATCAAAAAGTGCCAAATCATTTATCGGTAAAATTGTGTATCACGGTGTGCAGCCGTAACACACACAGTATACCCACGACAATGTATCTATTTGTGCCATGTAATTAATTAAACATAGTGATTTTATTACACAACGCGTGTTTATCGGGCCATCCTGGAACACACAAATTAGATATATGGTGTGTAATTTGAATGTAAACACCATGTATTCTAGAAAATTCCACACACTGAAGCCCTAGGTGTGTGACATGGATAAACGACATCCAAGGTACAAGGCATGTAGCTGCATATTTATGTTGTATAGTCTCTAATTAATGAAAAAAATAAAATTACATTAAATTTAAAATTGCAGCATAAATACCATATTTTTATTGTTATCACATCATTGTGTGTTTGAAAATTTAATAATGTATTTAGGAAATTTTAAATTCGCAATTAATTTATTATAATTAATATATCATTAATTTTTCTAATGTTTATTTTCCTTGAATGAAATTATTTTTTGGTATCTCTAAATAAGATTATATTATCAATACAATGAAAGATAATTAATTAATGCAATCACATTTATCATAAATAATGGAAGATAGAATAAAGTAATAACTGTCATTTACTTTTGAATATTTGTTGCAAGTGTGACCACTCATGTGCATGACCAAGACCAATGTATGTGTTTGAATTTATTTAATTAAATTTATTACATGTGTTTTCAATTATTTAATATTAAATTAAAAACAGAATGTGATTCATCCCTCCCTCCATTATTATGTTGGACCTTTGGGTCCAATGATATTTTTGTAATCCCATTTAAGCAATTCTTTGGTTCCCCTCAACTGAATGTGAATAAAAAGTATTTATAATAAATGGATCATCCCAAGGCGTGTAGGTAAAGTTCAAGAGAAACCATAATGAATCCAACTTGGTGATACATAGGTGGACACATTGAATGTTGTAGCTCATGCAACGTACAACATAATGATTTATTTCTACTATGTCACTAGTTGATTTAATATCTAATCATTAAATCAACCATTAGATAAGATCGTGATCATGGTGTTTTATTTTCTATTTTTTATTTTTTATCTAATGAATTAAAAATGTATTTATTGATGAAAGACTGTAATCAGATAAATAAATAAATTAATCTGAAAAGAAATATTAGAAATAAAATGGATTATGCGTAACTATTTTTTTGGTACATGGTTAATTAATTAATTAAAAATCTACTTAAATATTTAAAAGGAATAAAATGAAACTACATGAAAAAAATTTATGTAATATCAAATAAAATCATGATATCTAATATTAAGTCATATTAAGCCTTCTGTTACATGATTAGGATAAAATATGAATAGAACTATGTGTTTGACTAACCCTTTTTAGGACACTTAATATTATAATGAGAGTTCTTATGACAGTTTTTAGTTGACATAACCATTTTACATCAATAAGAGTATCCCTTTCTAGACTAGGTGTAATTTATAGGTGTTGAGAAAATCCAAGCTAGGAGTTCCTGATTGGGGAGTCCATTCAAAGGATCAATGTGTTGCAAGACCATTGTTAAAAAAGACTTTCCAATTGAAAAACATTCAAAATAGATTTACAAACTTTTTTTGGGGTTATGTGAAATTGAATATGGATCATTGGAACTATAATTTTCTAGCAACTACAAATTCCAAATTTAATGTAGAGGGTTATTTTCACTTGATAAAATAGTGGGAGATTTAGTGAAATCAATTAATTATTTCTCAAAATTCTGTAATCAATAAGATTACTAATATTTTTCTCTTATAATTGTAGAATTAAATGAAACTATCACTATACATATGATAAATATTGGTTAAATACAATATTGACACTGTACGTAACTTCCCAGAGTGGTTTAGATGCCTTCAAGTTGTTATATTCCATGAACGGATATCTTACGTGCTAGAATCCTCAATTCATGATCCACCTACTCAAGAGGCGAGTAACGAAGAGTTCCTAGTATGTAAAAAACATTTGAATGATGCGTTTGATGTTCAATTTTTGATTCTTTCAACTATTTCATGTGAAATCATGAAGTATCATGAAAACATGGATTCATTTAGGTTTCATGATCACCTTTCTGGACTTTACTATGAAGGATAGAGATAGGAACGATTTTTGATTTCCACTATGTTATCTCAAAGTAATCTTGTAAGGGGTTCCCCAACTAGGCCTTACTTAGTCCTTCTCATTAGCTAAATTGAGTAGTAAAAGGCTATATGGTTTAATCTCCCTAAATAAATTTTCATAGATATCATTATTCCCTCACTTCCTTATAAATTATCCAATTTTGTTTTATGAATTTCAACATGAACAACATTGAGAAGTCTCTACCAAATATTCATATCCTCATTCACCAAGTATATTAGGATATGAAGCAAAAAAAATCTCTATATCTTTATAGTGAAGAAATATAAATGGAAAGAAAATCCATTTAATCGCAAAGAATCATCACACCCTTCCATGGAGAAGAAGAATATTAAAGGGAAATAAAGAGATCATGATGGTGTACATTTCACGTGTGGTAAGATGGGAAACTTGAAGAAAAACTGCAGCTAACTAAAGAAGAAAGGGGAAGATTCAGGTGCATTTGTTATCAAGTAAAATTTATCTATTTCAACAAATTTAGGATTAGATATACTTTTTTTCAATAACATATATATACTCAAATATAGGAACCGAGTAGATTTATAAAATTTATCAAGAGGAGATAGATCTACGACAATCCAATAGGTCTAAACTCGTTGTTGTAGCTATTAGGGTTTACCACCTCACATTGACCACCAGAATGATATTGGGTTCAATGTGTTGTTATTATGTTCCTTTAGTTACCAAAAACATTATTTTAGTTTCTTGACTAGATAAATATGGATTCATTTTCAAATTTTGAAATAAATATTTCTTATTTTATAAGGACATAATTTGCTTTGGTAAGGAACATTTACATATAGGTCTTTACGCTTGGGATTAAATGATTCATGTAATGGAAATTTATAACAAAGATACTTCACATGAATCATACCATACCCCACTTTGGAATCATAAGATAGCTCATGTAAATTAAAACTTTTTAAAAAATTATTTCAAGATGAATATTTATATTCTTTCAAACTAAAACCCCTTGGTGTATGACATTCTTATTTACAAGAAACAATGACTGATGAACCATTTATGGGGAATGTTTAAAGGGGTAAAGAGCATATTAAATTATTTTATACTAATGTGTGTGTACTATTTCTTATTTAAGGAATAGGTTGGTACTTATACTTCATATCTTTTACTGATGATTTTAGTTGATATGTATATATTTACATAATGAGGTATATGTGATAGTATTTTTCTAAATTCATGGAATAGAAGAATGCATTTCGGAACCATCTAGGTATGAATATTAAGAAACTCCACTCATACTGAGGTAAATAACATCTTAATCAAGACTTAATGGATTACTTTCATGAGTTTGGGATCCTATCCCAACTCACTCCTTACACGCCTTAGTGGAATGGTGTCAGTGAATGGAGGAACCCAACCTTGTAGGACATAACGAGATCAATGATGAGTCATTCTTGTATTCCATTTTACGCTGGGGGATACACATTATAAACAGAGGCAATCATAATAAAAGAAGTAAAAAATAAATCAACAAATTCTATTCTAAGAAAATATTACAGTAACAAAGAAACCATGTTATAAAATTTACTAGGGTGGGGAAGCAATGATTTTTTAAAGGTGTCTTTAGGTAACAAACTCACACCTGAGGCACAAAGTGTATCTTCAAAGGATACCCAAAGGAAATAAGGGGAAGTTAAATATATAAAACCTCATTAAAAATTGTTGAAGTGGAAAGACAAACCATATTACTTGAGAAGTATAACATATAAAAAAGTGATAGTGGGGGTGGTAAAACATCCATGTGGTTGAAAATAAGGGCACCCAAATGTTGGTACATGATCAGATTCCACAAATCCCCATGTAATAAGAAACTATTACAAATACACAAGAACTCCGTGGGAGTACATGGGAGGTTAGAGAACCTGAACAGTATAGTTTTCCAGTTGTTGAGGATGGTGACTTATTTTTAGATGAAAATATTGATACTCTAACCAATAAGGGAGAAATAAGTGGCACAATTGTTGGTAAGCCGCAAAAAGACATGAATTCTCAAATGGATTCCATGTAATATTACAAAGTATGCATTTTGATATATCCTCAAGTGAATGTAAATCCTATTTATTGAAAATAGGTATTCAAGAAGAAACTAGGCATGTAAGGACAAGTTAACACCTATAAGATGTGAAAGGTTGAAAAATAGTTTAAAGAGTTTCAAGGTATTGACTATGATGATACCTTTTCACCAATTAAAATGTTAAACTCTATCAAAATTCAACATTCCATTTTAGATTATGAAGTTATGAGATTTTCACTACTGGAAAATAGACTTATACCCACGGTTTTGGGAAAAATTGTGGGTATAGGGGTTCCCTATACCCACGGTTTAAGAAAACCATGGGTATATGTATAGTGTGGGAACCTATACCCACGGTTCTATAAAAATGTTGGTATTGGTCACCTATAACCATGGTTTTGCTAAAACTGTGGGGATAGAATTTCTTTCGAAGTCCTACACCCACGGTTTTGTAAAACTGTAAGTATATGTATTTATTTCAAGGCCTATCCCCACAGTTTTTTTAAAACCATCAGGATAAATATATTTTTTCAAAGGCCTATACCCACAGTTTTTTAGAACCATGGGGTTAACCTCACCACATTATGTTGGCAAAAAAAGTCGTGGTAAAAAAAACAATTTCGTGGGAAAACCTATATCCACGATTTGAAATAATATATATAGGTTGATAGAAATTTATAAACAAATTCATTCTGTGGCTTGGTTGGTTAGGAGTTGCATATTTGTTGCAGCGGTTGAGGTATCGAATCCCAATGGCTTCTTTTTTTTTCATACAGAGATGAGGATTAGTATATTATTAAAAATAAAGATATATATTGGCATAGTCGTGTCAGATTAGTTGGTTAAGCTCTGAAAGTATGCAGCGGGAGACGTGGGTTTGAAACTCGTTGGCTTCTTTTTTTCATAATACGGTCAAAGATTAATATATATTTAGAAATATAGATATATATTAATATAAATTCCCAGGATAAAGTGGATAAGTCCGTTCGAATACTCTGTCAGGTCACGGGTTGGCATAGGTTCAACACCTAGCGGCTCCATATTTCCAATATTTTACCCACAGTTTTTAAACCATGGGAAGAAGACTTTGACAGCGTGGGGGATGGTTTGACATGATGGAAAAAATATACCCATGGTTTTTAAAACCATGGGGATAGGTTAAGACCCCTATACCGACACCACTTAGACCCATGGTTACCAAAACCGTGTGTATAGGCTATACACACGGTTTTGGGGGTATACCCACAGTTTTGAACCGTGGGTATAAGTAGTTTTTCTAGTAGTGTTGGAAAATGGATGTGAAAAAATCCTTCCACAATGGGAACCATTATGAAGATTTCTAAATTAAACAACCTAAAGGGTTTGTGACTCCAAAGAATTCTATTATGATATTCAAGTTGCAAGAATCCATTTATGGATTAATGAAAGCATCTAGGACATAGAACATTCAATTTGATTGATACAGATTGCAATTTTGTTTTATAAATAATTAATGTTATCCATGTGTCTATAAATGATTTAATGGGATTATGTTCATTTAATTAATAGTATATGTTTATGACATATTACTTAATGTAAATGAAATACATATTTAATAATTTTTTATGGAATGGTTGGATACATTATTTTCTTTTAAAAACATGGGTGGGGCAGTATATATTCATGGGATCAAGATCCATCATGATATATCCAAGATGATGTTCATCCTAAGTCAAAGTACATACCTTTACAAGATACTAAATATATTTAGTATGGAAAAATACAATAGGGGATTTCTTACAACATCACATGGTATTCATCTTTCCAGGAAAATGTGTCCTCAGTCTCATGAGAAAATAAATAGAATGGAATGCATTCTATAAGCATCAAATATTAGGTTGGTCAGGTATTCTATGTTCTATACTTGGAAAGATGTCTCCAATGCATTAGGTGTGGTAGTCAAATATCATGTTGATCAAGGTGAAAACCATTTTATGGATGTCAAGACTATCCTTAAGTATATGTGGTGTACAAAGGATATATTCTTGGTTTATAGTGGAGATGGGGAACTAGTCATTATAGAATAACTTGTTCCAATTATAAATGTGATATGAAATGTGATGATTTATCAAATCATGTTCTAAATATGATGAGAAGGGTCGCTCAAAAAATCATGATAGTACTTGATCAGTTGGATTATATTATGAATAATAACTTGAATTAGGTGAAACACCTTCTTTTTCCTAAGAGAGAGAATGTTTCCAACAAATACTTCATGCGAAAAAGGACTCCCAGGTTTATTATATATTCTGATAAAATACTCATGGAATAGTGGATAAATCTATTTAAAATATATTCTATGTCCTCCAATTCTTCGATGAAGATAATTTTATGCTATAGGTCTATCATTTTGATGGGTAAGCTGATCAGTGGTGAAAACTGATAAAAAAACACAAAGTCCCAAGAGAAAATTGATTACATGGAATGGGAATATTTCAAGAAACTATTTTTAAATAAATATTTTCCCCGATTCCTCCATATAATAATGGAAATGGGACTACTTAAACTACAGTTGAATGAATATGAGTCTATCAGGGCATACAAGGAAAACATCACAAGGGTTGGAAGATACACCTCTATCTTTATCATGAATATCTAAAGCATGTTAGATCTCTAACTTATCAGACTAAATCAATTTATACAAAAATAACTTGCAACATGAGAATTTGATATATATAGAGTGATTGTCAAATGAGCCATTAAGGATGAAATAGAGATCAGAGACTCTCAGTGTTCTCAAGGGCCCAGTAAAAAATATTAGGAAAATTAAGTCTATTAAGGGTGGATCTATAGATAAATACTATGAAGGAAGGAAAACCCAATATCCCACTTTCTAATTTTTTAGAATAAAGATCATATTAACTATTTAAATGGAACTAAAAAATGAATCAAATATAGAATATGTGGGTATCTTGATAATAACTACTGAAGGAATATGAAGAATATACCTATTTTTGAAGATATAGGGAAGGCTCATATCAAAAATTAGCATTTACTGAAGTGTTACCACTACAAGGAACATAAAAAATTATGTGATCTATTTACCCAATCCAAGTGTTTCATGATGCAATCAATAAACAAAATCCTTATGGGAGCAAGAAATGGAATATTCTTTCACTACCACTGAAGTGGAGCCTTATAATGATGTGGTGAAAGGTAAGCTGATTATTCATTCAAGAATAGAGAATGCATTATTTTGTTTTTTTTCAACACATTCTTTAAAATCATGTAATTTAATTAGAACTATTCAATCACCACCTCAAAATTTGGAGGTTGAGTAATCATTGAGAACAAAAAATGGGTCAATTATAACATCAAAACATTATAAATCCTTCCAGGTTAATGTTTGTGGACTGAACCACTAAAAAAATATATTTATACTCCATTTTTATGGAGTTTTATGATATATTGGGTCTAAATTTTATATCTTCATATAAATATAACATCAAATATATGGAAATGGAGATTATAATCCACATACTGAATAATCCTCCAAGTCATGACAAGTGTAAGGAGGATGATGAATCTCCTTCAGAATCATTATCTCAAGTGTGGATATTAATACCTTATGAGAAAGAATATATAGATTAAATTATTAATAAAAACGATATAATCATTCTAGAATACATTCCCATAATGAGGGACTACAATGATATTTTACACAATGAGTTTCATGGTCATCCTATTGATTTAGAGGTTGAGTTTTCAACTAAACAAACTCTTGGATCTCTTTTATATTAATGAAACAATATAGAATAGACATCATTGAGATGGAAGAATTGAGGAAGTAGTTACAAGAGATTATGGACAATGGTTTTGTATGCCATAGGGCTTCACTACGGGGTGCACCGGTCCTCTTCATCATGAAGAGGATGAATCAATGAACCACTACATTTTTTATGGTGAGATCAAATAAAATCACGATAAATAAAAAGTATCCCCTTTCATAGATTGATGATTTTTTTGATTAGTTACATGGGGCTAGTTATTTATTTAAGGAGGAACATCAGCTGAGATATCAAAAATTGAAAATGAGGAATGAAGATATTCCCAAGGAAGCTTGTAGAATAGGCTATGGACACTATGAATTCGTAGTGATTCCCTCACGGAATGCTAATTGTAAAACAATTATCATGGATTTAATGAATAAATTGTTTTTGAGATTATATCGACAAAATTTTTTGTAGTCTTTGTTGATGATATTATAATATACATCATGATAAAGGAGGATAATGAGGAGAATTTAAATACTATGTTGATGATTTTGTGAAGGGAGAAAAATTATGAATAATATAGTAAATATGAGTACTGGTTGAAAGAAGTATGAATCTTTGGGTATGTTATCACTAAAAAAGTAATATTTGTGGACACTTCCAAGATAAAGGAAATTGAAGAGTGTCCTAGGCCAATAGCTTTAATGGAGATCCACAACATTCTTTGTCTATCCGGTTACTTTCAATGATTTTTGAGGAACTTATCATGATTATCAAACCCAATAACCAAGCTGACCCAAAAGGGGTAAAATTTGACTGGACCAGTCAATGTGAATACTTCTTCAAAGAGTTTAATAAGAGGCATATCCCTGCACTTGTACTTACACTTCCAAAAGTGGGTAAATAATTATAGTGTGCAACAATTTTTTCCAAAAATTTCTTAAGATGTCTACGGATGAAAAATAATAATGTGATAGCCTATGCCACATGATAGTTAAAAATTCATGAGAGAAACTATCCTACGCATGACATTGAGTTAGCAACTGTGATATTTGTGTTGAATATCTTTCATCATTATCTCTATGGGGAGATGTTTGAGATATATATAGATAACTAGAGTCTCAAATATATATTCATGTAGAAGGATCATTATATGAACCAAAGAATATGGTTATATCTCATTAAGGATTAAGACTTCTCAGTCATTTACCATCATAGTAATGAAAATAGGGTGTTATATTCTCTAATGAGAAAGTATCCTTCATCTTTATCAATGAAAACAATTGATAAGGGTAAAATAATTTTATATTGGAAAAGGATGGTCATGGTAATCCTTATGGAAGGAACAACATCAATCCTATCTCAAATTATATTTCAATTGTCCCTTATGGAGAAAATAAATTACTCTCAAATGAATGATGTGGAAATACCTAAGAATGTGGAAGCTATGAGAAAGGGGAAATAATTAGAGTTTAAAACCGATGGGGAATGATTTATAATATGTGTGTCATGACTATGTTTACCATATGATGTATAGACAATAAAGGATCTTCTGAAGGACACTCAAAGCTAACCATCACTATTCAACCAGGGAGCACAAAGATGTATCAAGATATCTGATAGAAATATTGGTGGTATAGTATAAAGAAAGATATCACTGAATATAAAACAATGTGCATGGTATGTCTACATGTGATAGATAAAAGATAAAATTTTAAAAGGATGACACAGACACTACCTATAAAAATATGGTAGTGAGATAAAATTTCAAGGGAATTTATCACTGGAATTCCTAAGGCATATAGAGGAAATAATGATACTTGGGTTTTTGTGGATCTTCATACAAAGATAGCTGACCTTATCATAATTTTATAGGACTTTTAACTAGATCATCATGCAAGAATATACATAAAAGAAGTGGTAAAGCATCCAAGATTACCTCTACCTATTAAATATGATCGAGATCAAAGTATCACCTCTTTGTTATAGAAAATTATCTAACATCACCTAAGCACAAATAAAAAAATTAGTATATCCTACCATCCTCAAACTGATGGCCAATCTAATAAGACTATCCAGACACCAAAAGACTAGTTGAGATCATATTCTAAGGACTTCAAAGGATGATTGGACAAAAATAATCCACTTATTGAATTATCCTACAATAATATATTCTACTCAATCATCCAAATGGATCCATATGAGTCCCTTTATGGGAAAATATATAGGACACCAGCAAGATGGGCTGAGGTTTATGAAAAAAAGATGCTATGAACTTAAATAGTCAAATAAATTATAGAGAAGGTAGAAACCATACAACAATACATCAAAATAGATGAATGTTGAAAAAAGTGTTATTCATGCCATAATTGATGAGGCCTTGAGTTTAAATATGGATACATGGTATTACTCCACATATCTCTTTGGAAGAGGATCATGATATTTGGGAAGAAAGGAAATATAAGTCCAAGGTAAATTGGCTCTTTTGAGATACTTGATCATGTCGGAGTCGTGTCCTATCAGCTAGAACTTCTAACTATCTTGTTTTAAGTGCATGATGTAATCCATGTATCCCCCTTGAGGAAGTAGATACTATATCCCTCACATGTACTGAATTTAGATGTGATACAATTAGAGAATGATCACTCTTATGAGGACCAATTAGCAAAAAATTTGGATCATAGATAAATACTTCTCTGCAACATGACGACTCTACTATTCAAATTACTAGAATGGAACCATATATATAAAGAGTCAATATAAGAACCAGGGGGAGTGAAGAAGGATAAGTACCCTCAAAATTTTTTCCTATAACATGTAAAACGAATTTTGAAGGGCGAAATATCACTAGGGAGAATAATTTAATGTCCTAAAATTTTCCCCATGGAAACTGCCTTCTAATAATTATTTTATAAAGTATAATCCCATAAAATCACATTAATAACACAATATAGACATTATAATTAAATATTGATTGAAATAAGAGGTATTTTTAGATGTTAAGGAATGTATACTAAGGAATAATATCTTGTCCTTTGGAATATTAATGTGACCATTAGAATAGTAAAATGTCCAATAGAATAGTAACCCAACTATGCAAGTATAAATAAAACATGGGTATATTATAAAAGAAAATATAATATAATTATATCATAGTTTATGTAACGAAATGTTTTCACAATTATTAATTTAGTTTTTATATTTTATAAGGTATAAAATTTTAATTAACATTTTATAATTAATTTTATAATTTAAAAGAAAATTTATTTTTATTATATTTATTCATAAATTAAAATTTTTTCTTTTATATTTTAAGATAATTTTATGAGACTATATTGATTTTCTCAAAATTTTATAAATTTAGTTATAATTTTAAACTACGTATTTCTCAAGTAAATAATTATTTTAATTAAAATATAAATTTTCATTTTTCTGAAAATTATTTTCATAAAATTTATTTCATTTTTTAATTCTACACATCAATAAATGGTTATGGTGAATTTTTTAGATTTTTCTAAAGAGATTAAATTTCTATAGTGAGTAGTAAAATATAGTAATTTACGGTACATATACATTATACATTAAATAAACTATTCACTGATTCATAGTTGATTTAAGAACCAAAATCTAAAACTCAACTTTATTGTTTCATTAAATTTGGTGTTAATTCTCAAACTATTCATAGAATTAGGTGAAAATAATAAACCAATGATGAAACTAATGAGCAAACACCACTCTCATACGCTATAAATACCACTCCTCAACACCTCTTCTCCTAACATCTTTCAAGATTTGAGACATGTTGAATTTATAAATAGTACTCTTCCCAAAACCCAACCCTACTTCTATGAGATCCTAGTTTCATAAAAACCCCAAATCCTTTTCCCTATGTTGGTTCTTAAGAAGGAGAAATTCAGGAGGTAAATTCCACTTTCCTTCCTTTTAATTTATTTTCATGTTCTGTTCATTTCATAATATGTCTTCACCTACCCTAATACAAATCAAATGATAACTACAATACATTAAATAGCATAAAGGTTTATTATTATAATGAAATAATCCATCACCATTATTCCTCCACTCATCCCTTTTATTATAAAAATGAATTCATCATCCATGAGGTTTTGATTTATCGACTTCATGGATGAAAAGTTTTTTATTTTATTTTATACCAAAAAATCATGGACATAAAATTTTAATAATTGTCGAATTATATTGTAAAATTTATTTTTTAAAACTTTTTTTGTTCTATAATCATTTCATACACACGATGTTAATTAATAAAATAAAACGTGTTCTTTGTGAGTGAAAACCAACCAAAATAATCAAAACAATTATCATTAACTATTAATATAATGATTCGTCCTCACACCATATAACAAAATGATTTATAATATAATTTGATGAAATTTATTTTAATAAATAACATATAACTTTAACACTTGGAAACTGTTTTTATTTTACATTATTTTCCATACACTTATTTCCGTAAACCGATCATCAAAACCAAGGAAAACAACGTTCCGAAATAAAAAATTCTAATCTTATAACTCATCAAAAAATGGAAAACATTAAGGTAATAAAATCAAAATAAATAAATTAAATTTATTTATGGTTCTGAAATAATTAATTAATGTATTTAACTTTCACATCTTGGACATTAATATCAAGTGCAGAACCGTTTCAGACATAAGGCAAGGGATCCTTTCTGAACCTCTATATTTCCTTTAGGTTATGTTTTCTCCCTATTTACCCAATATAACTCATCTTTATTTTTACGTAAATATTATATATTCTATTTATAAGTTCCTTAGTCATTTATAAATATAATATCATCCATATTTTATTGGGTAATACATCTCTTAAAAAGGTTCACATCTTAAATCTTCCCAAAAATAAAAACCAATTCACAAGAACAACCCGATTTATTACCCGTTTTCAAGTGTACTCCATAATATATTTTAATAAAAAATTATAATTTTTCATATGATCAATCTATTTATCATGAAAATATATCTTTTTACATTTCATGTTTTATAAAAAATCATTCATTTTCTGTTTTAAAGAATCAATAATATTTTCCTAAAAATTGCCCAAAATTGTTTTATTTATAATGTTTCTTAAACAAAATTATTACCAAAATTCACTACTATTTAACATCAATTAACAATAACTATTCCTAATTTCCATAATTAATTTCCATTTATGTTTTAAATTATATATTTCTTGGACACCATTGTGATATTCTCTTATTTTATGCTTTTTAACTTGATTCTAATACAAAATTCTTACTAAGGGTAACCATTAGGTTTATGTTGGATTCCATATGTACGATTATCCATATAGTGTACATATTTCTGAACATGTCATGAAGGGTGAAACTAGATATAAATCTAATAAATTGTGTATTTTTAGTCACATGATACATCATCTGAAACAATCATCGTGGTTAGCACTAACTCGTGCTCGATGTGTAGTGGTCTTGGTGATTATCCATGACTCATACTCCTCCATGGGAAATAAAACTGGACTTGTGAAAAATTCATGTTTTATGTTTATGTGACATTGCTATGATTCTATTATTGTGTGATCATATATTCTATATGTTATGATTTCCTATGTTTAATCATGTTCCACGGATTTTTATATCACTATGTTATTCTATCAAATCCATGTTCTATGATTTATTATTATTTTTATTTTGTTACTAGATTTTTATTCATCCCTTTTTTTAAGTGTTTCCCTTGGGTATCCAATTTCGATATAAGTTTTCAATTTTTTTACGAGTTTTTTATGATGATTTAATAAAAGTGGGTTTTATTTTGGTTTCATGAGGATCAATTATGTAACTAATATTTCAAAGAAACAAGACTTTACAATCCTTGGTTGGTAATTGTTTTTCAATTTTGTGATAGTAAGTGAAGCAAGTCTAGGTTCTCTATGTTATAGAAATACTTGGATCTTCTGGTATAGGATTTCAAAATTGGGGATTCTGATGTGTGTTTATAGAGATATCTTGAATCCTATCTTTATTCCGAGTTCAGATTGTTTGAAGTGGATCGACCCTAGGTGTTTTCTTAGAGAATGTATTTTAGATCATTTATTGATGCATGAGGTTGTTCTGCAAGAGTTCAAAAAATCAATCTTAGTGACACATTATAGAATAAAAATGAAATACAATGTTAAGAGTGGTCATTTTTAGTTTCCATGTTTATTGAATTTAGATATAGAGTTATTGTTCTAGTGTTTACTCTTCTAAAAGTCAAAATATATAAATGGTGTAATCTATAAAATGATTCAACCATTAAATTAATGTAAAATGAAGTATGCAGATGTTTTTTTGTAATAAATCACTATTATAGCATGGTATCAGAGGATATATGATTTGAAATGGTTTACATTGTATTTTTTTAATGTTAGATCATTTTTAGTGGTTAATGATTCAAGATTAGTATAAGTATTGTTATAGTAGTATCTGAAGGTGGTTTTTTTGGCATCATTGAATCTAGAAGATATAATCTCTTATCATGATATTCATCTAACATATATTGTATTGATTGGTATTAAATATTATTTTAGATTAAAAATTTTATTCAGAACAACTTTTCATCGATAGACATGTGATCTAAAATAGTAAACCATTCAGACTCTTATGATATGTTGTTCAAATGTGTCCACGATTTTATTAGCTAGTGGTAGAAGAAAGATTATTTGGTTGTATTTTAATGAATAAATTTATTCTATTACAACATTTTTATAAAACCATTTGATTCTTGTTATAGATAAACAATTTATTCAACATTATGATGTACTTCAGTTGGAGAGTGAGTAATTCTTAAGATAAAACATTTTCATAATTTGATATAAATGGTTTAGGTGATTTTTATGAAAATGAAGGAGGGGTGCGATCATCTTATCTTGTTTGGTGACAATAGGAGGAGGCCTCTAGTGTTCAACATGGGATATCATTTTATAGTGAACATGACTCCACATCATGGGAAATAAAGTTTTGGTTTTAGATTAAATCTTTATCTCTAGTATGTTTGGACTTTTTAGTAATTGGAGTATTATTTAGTTGTCAGGTACCCATAATGTAAAACCCTCTGATTTTGTTATTTTTTTCAAATTAATGTATTATTTTTTATATTCTATATTTCACTAAACATAAAAAATAGTATATTTTTTATTAAAAACCAATGTCTATCTTGCGTTATATGTAATACAAATATAATTGTGCACTTCACAAAACATAAATTTTATCTTTCTCTACATAGAATACCGATGTTAGATTACATTACCCACAAGACCATGTTTTTACCACCATTTAATGAAAAAATTATATGAAAACTAAATTTTGTTAATTTTAAAAAATTTATCTAACCAAATTAACTTTATTTTTGAATTTTGAATATAACAGTTATCATATTTTTATTTTTGGGATTTTTTTTAAGAAACATGATGTTTTTATCAATAGTGAAAAATACATTATTTTAGTTAAAACCCGACTCTTCATTTAAGTAATTATTAATATTATGTTATATTTAAAATTGGATTATAAACTAAAAATATATCAATTTTAAATATATTATTCCAATGTAGGTCATTTGAATAATTTTTATAATAAAATTAGATATAAACACATATTGAGTGTTTGAACATTTTATTTTAAAGACTCACTTTCTTTCTATATCTATGTGATTATTTTTAAACTTAATTTTACAACTTTTGTGATTTCAATTTAGAAAAAATGACATAAATGGTTCCAATAAGTATAATATTTAATGTCTTCTAATATCAACTTCATATTTGACCAATAAGATTGTTTAATGTGACTAAAATTAATCACATCGATTAAGGTAAGATTAATCTTAATTAAGGACTAGAACATAACCATAATGGTGAAAATGACATGGAAACATGTCCAAATGACATTTGATACCAATAATTAGAACATATCCCCTATTTTTTTTAAAAATTTTATGGGTTATTATGATATTGTTAAATATATGTTCCCAATATAAGTTTTTATGTAAAGAAAAAGGAAAAATGGATTTTCCTTACCTTTAACATTTATAAAACATTTATATATGCAAAAAATCATATTTTCAGTCATATATACCCTTTTGAAATATAAATGGCTTATTTTTATCATAATAATTTATAAATAATTTTTTGAGATTATTTTGTTTCATAAAATTCTTTCGAAACACCAACAGAGTGATTATTTAGTTAATAATTAACTAAAAAATATAATTATATAATTGTAATAAGTGGTGTAAATTGATTGAATTATTTTATAGAATTATTCTTTAGATGAATATATCATGTTATAATTCTTGAAACACCATATATTTTAATTAAAATATTTTTTTTATATTTTAAAATTTAAATTAAATAAACAATTTCAAAATAGGCATTAATGTTGTTTTAGAATAAATGTTATTTTATTAAATTATTTCAAATAAATAAAAATGCTATATTATTTAAACTAACTTGAAAGTGTTAATTAATATTAAATTATTTTTATTAGTAGGCCAATTAGTCTTTTATAATTAATATATTGACCCATATATTTTAATAGCATTTTTTAGCATTGTCCCGGTTTTGGTGGTGTTTCTACGCGTCACATGTGCTTGTTTTAACAATAATTTCTGTAACACATGAAAGTTATATTTTATAAATTATAAATAAAATTAAAATTTAATTGGGTATATTGTTTTCAAAAAATATATCAATTTATCTTAGTCTTAATGGTAAAATTACTTTGGGGATAAAACTAGACGCATTAATAAAAACCAAAATGATAAAATTAAGGAATCTATGACTTTATGGAACCAATTTATTAAAATGAAAATATTTTTTTTGTAGTGGAAGTTATTATTCATTATTATTTCTCTTTAATATATTGTTTTTCAATTTTGGGGGAACATTAGTTAAGGTATAACTCCAATTAATGAATAATTTTGGGTATTTTCAAGAGAGACACTACCCTACCACTATAAAAAGGAAATCACTCTCGCTCCTAAACACACTTCTCAAACCAATATGGTTTAGAGAGGGTCTTCCCAATACACATAAAAATTTTCCCAAATTCTACTTACAAGCCTCTCATTGGTAATAAATCCATCAAAGGATGAATTTTGTCACATGCCTATAGGTGTTTACCGATTAGAGGTAACGACTTCTCTAAAGATCCTTTGTATTATTTTCTTTCTCCAGGCCCTCAACAATATTTATTACATGATTATATAAAAAACCAGTACATTCAATAAACTAAGATGTTTTTATGATAAATTTTGAACCAAAATTTTTGCACACCTCCATCTAATGGGAAACAAATGTACTATTTATGTGTATGATGAACTATGGACTCACAAAACTATGATTCTTCATTTTTCTTTACCACCTCTCATGGTAGACATTATGATTGAAAAATTGTTTATATATGTTAATTATTATATTTATTATTTATTTGAGATTCTTCAATCATATGAAAACACATATCATTATCCTTTCAATTTGGTTCAAATATGAAAATTTCTTTTGAGGAAGTGTAGACTACTGCCCCTCGAAGTAATGTGATTCATTCAAACACTAAGTGGAATGTATTTAGGACTGGTTTAGTGAATCTATATGATATATATGATATAATAATGATACTGGAGTAATGATATTTATATATATACATATATACACATACTTATCTTACCATCTTTCTTTCAATATGATAATTATGAAGGAAACAACGTTAATGCGTATATACGACTTACTATATTCCTGAACAATGTCTTCCATTTCATGATTATATATTATATAAATTATAATAATACACATATACTGAATATAAATAATATTTTAATCATTATTTACATTATTTAAATAATGATATAACTTCAAGGACCAAAGATACTACAAATTAAGAGACATGCGAAGAACAAAGAAAATATTACATGAAGTGAAACATTGAAAAAGTATTGTTAACAAGAGGGTAATATAATGTAATAATTAAACCATATATATTCTTAGATATTATAATTTGGTTATTTAAAAATTTATAATAAACTTATATTTATTATACAATAGGTTTGAATGAGTACGATGAGATTCAAGATACAAGGTAATCCAATTTCATGTCACATTTTGTTTCCATAAGATACATAATTTACTCACCACCCATTAATTTTCTATGATGTATATAATACCCAAGTATATATTATATAATTATTATAATTAAATTTATGGTCATTTACATATCCATTTTATGATCTTTCTCTCGTGGTATTTATGGTTAAAAAAATCACCAAGTCAGTATAGTAATGTTTTCACAAATTTACATCATTGAGTCGCATTCCATGTTACAAAACTATATTTTTTCAGGATTTTTATATACATTCATTGAAATTTTATATCATGAATCTTATTATTTTCATGATATTTTAGGATTCATTTAATTTCATTTTCATAAATATGGAGTATGGTCCCATGTTACCAAGTGGTAAATGTTAATTGAAATAATCACATCACTTTTTGAAATTAGTTAGGTTTTTTTGCTTCATTTGATAAAATATTGTGATCAATATATTAAGAAATCTTGTGAATTTTCTAATCATATGTGTATTTATTATAAATTCATGTATTGGTACCATTTTTTCACTCTTTGGTAAATAATATGTTTAGGGATGTTTTTTTAAGAAAGCTCGACATTGAACTCTCTTTGATTGGACACTTGGGTTCCTTATAAAAAATGTTTTCTAAAATGGATATACAAGAATATTCTATTATTATCCAAATATATTTAAAAAAATATAAATTTTTTTATTTTACCAATTTTTTCAAAGGAATATTATTTTTTCAATCTATTGAATGCATATTTATAACATTTCTTCTACCCAAAGAAAATTTTCTTTTTACCTAGAATGAATTGTATGGATTTACCTGCCATCAATTATTAAAAGATTTATTTTCATGTTTAAAATATTAATTTTTAATAATTTTTTTAAAATATATTTTCATGTAATTAAGTCTTAAAAGGTTTTCAATATTATTTTATATGTTTTTCAGAAAAGTGGGTTTCAAAAAATGCTTTATGTTTTAATGATCTTTTTTTAAAGATGATATGATATTTACCTCAAAGATATGTTATAAAAAATACCCTTCCATGTTATTTTTTATTTAAGATAACATACATTTATGTTACTCATGACATTTGAAGAAATGATTCAATGTTTCCATTCAAAATATTTCTTGAATGGTTTATGTTTTGATGTATTGATTCTTAAGACATCCTTTTCTAATTCACGAGTTTTATTCTATTTAAACCTATTTCTTTTCACCAGTTATGATTTCATGAAGTGATTTTGAAACCTATATATTTTCATAGGATTACATGTGATGAAATGTTAATTATACCAACTTCATATGATGGGTTATGATTTTATGTTTATTAATATTATATATTTATATGGGTCATGATAAGAGGGTATTTTTAATTTTTTGTGGAACATATATGAATGATTTCATTATGAGATGGGTCAGACCTATATCTCTCTACAATGTATTGGAAAATGAGAATTTATATATGATATCAAAGGGAATATGGGTTTCTTCCAAAGATAAAAAACAATAAGGTTCATGGTTTGTATCCCAATCCATAGAACAAGAGTACATTGGTTGTAGCCCGAGCATAAAAAAATTAGGTGCATTTGTTGTATCCCAAGCCTGCAAGAAAGAGGGTACATGGGTAGCATCGCAATCTGGAAAACAAGAAGCTACATATGTTGTAGCCCAAGACCAAAACCAAAAACATACACGGGTTGTATCCAAATCCCAAACTAAAGAGGTTACACGATTTGTATAACCAATACTGACGTAGGTAGACTAGTCATATACCATGATTAACATGTTGTAATGGTTTTGGTATGTAGCCTAGACAAAAGATTTTCAATTATTATATGCATGCCAAAAATTCTATTTCTTATTCCTCTGTTATGATTTCATAGATCATGATGTTTATTTATTTAAGATTTATGTGCTATGAACTTTAAATAATTATATCATAACTCGTGTTTATTATCTTTTATATGAAGGATACGATCTTCTAATGTTATGATCATGTTTTCGTACCCTTATGGTCAAGTTTATGCTTACATGTATCCCTTGTTTACCCATATTGAGTATCTTATCTCGCCACTTTTTATGTTTACATCCAAATATTCTGAAGACATATTTTATGTATGATATGTCTATAAGGGGTTCTAGTCTTGGGGAACCTATTGGGAGAAAATATAGCTAATTTATGTACCATTAATAATTTTAAGTGTTTCTAAAGGAACTAAACTAATTCGGCCTTTGGGAATCCATTTATAATATTTGTTTAATTATTGAATAAATGTTATTTAATGCTAGCGTATCAAAATCAAGGGTCACTATACATTATCACCTCCCAAATTGATGATTCATATTCTTGATTTCATTAACGTATCATAGAATCACCTTTATCAGTATTATTATTCTCATTTTAAGGATTATGGATAGAGTGAAATTGATGATGATGTGACCATTAAGGATTGGCGTATAGAGATCTAGTGCACCCCTAAAATGTTTTGGGTAGGTGTGTTCTTACCACTTTTTATGCATTATGAAGTAAAAATGGTTTCATGGAGAGCGCCATGGATTTTTATAAATGAGAAACATTATTAGTATCTTGAGTTTTTCATTACAAATTTCTGTTATCTAAAAGTGATGTGTCAATGACTCAGATCAAAATTTTTATTATGAGATTTTCCACTCATCCTTGAATCCCTATTTCTGGTCTAGATACTAGTTGATATTTATCTACCCAAAGAGAGTTTTTTGTATTTTTACCCTATCCCTAATAGTATTATGATGTCTCCCCTATGATGATGAGATAATCAACAATTATTTAATGGGTAGATATTCTAATGAATTATTTCCATTTCAATTTAATTTATTTGGTTTTATTTCATGATGGAGTGAAATATGTGATAGGTATTTTATGTAAGGTACCAGAAATATGAAACCCATTTTGTTTTGGGTTCCTAATGTCTGAGATTCTTAGAGGATTATTAGAGTTATATTTTGTGTGTATTGAAGAATAAATAAGGATGATATTGTAATTTTTAGCATGATATGTTTTTCAAATAGTGAGAAAGAAGCTTACATCCTCATTGGTTCTTCCTGGTATGAGTAAGGATAACCAAGAGGGTATGATTCCTAATTTGAAGCATTGGTTCAGGATTTTAATGGAAATGGGTTATTTTTGGTGAATCGTCCATTAATAATTCAAACATTGAACTTTATTTCATGACATTAATTGATCCTGGGTTTATAGAATCGTAACTAGGTATTTTTTGGAATGACTTCAACATGATCCATTTATGACAATATGGATCCATTCACACTGATAATGTGTATCATTAAAATTACTATAAATATTATTCAACAATAATTTTATCCTAATACACAATGATTTATTCCAAATACTAGTTTGATAGTGTTTAACTATTTGGGCGTTTCAAAGCCCACTCATTGGGGATTGATACATGGATTCCCAAGGTCAGTTTGGGGTGATAAGATATGAGATTTCCATATTACTATTGTGGATTATTCCATATTTGGGTTTTCCATAAATATATAATACTTTTATAGGATGGTTTATCTCTTATATTATGATGAATGTATTTTAATGTTTGGTAGAATGTTCAGGGGTAAACATGCATAGTGACGCATGGTTCCTTTTAGTATATGTGATCAGAGATGTGCACATGTTTTTATTTTATCATTTGATCGTAATTGAAAAGATTGAGGCAAGGAATTAACTTCATATCATATTTCATTTAGTGAAAATATGGGATTTATAAAAAATTTATTCTTGGGTAATGGTGGAATTATCCCTAGATAAGATAAAATGAATAATAATAAATGATTTTTTGTTTAGTTTTTAGTGATCTCATGTGATTATTGTATAATAATAGTATGAATTATTTTATTATTGAAATGTTATATCAACTATTTATGTGGTGGTTTATTTTTTTTAATTATTATTAAATATTTGATAAAGAAAATAATTCTACTAAATCTTTATGATAAAATTATAGTGGCATATTTCATTAATAATTTTTTTATTCATGATGGTAATTAAGTAATTCTTGAATCGTGTTTAGATATTCTATTAGATTATTGATATTTAACCCTCTTGGTGTTGTGGATGTGTTAATGAAAAAAATATAAAATGAAAGAATGAATTATAGTAATAATAAAGTATTTAATTTTTTCCTCGGAATGCAAAAATATATTTATATTTTTTTATTACAATTGTAATCATAGATTGTATATTTATTAATAATTTTGATGCAATCAATGATTCGAGTAACTAATCTAAGTTACGTATTGAAATATAAATTTCATAGTGAAAAATAAAATAATAAATATTATAAGCTACTGATGAATGTTTTAATATAAAGAAAATTTAAACTAAATTAAATAAAAAAATAGATACTTTGCAAAAAAAATCAACCTGATCATTAAATACAGTCCATGGAGCATTGGTTAGAAGAAAGAATAATATTGTAAAGGATACTTATTAAAATATTAATGTTTAAAAAACATGATATGTAGATATATAAACATAATATGAGGTATCGATTACTTTCAACATCTCCTAAAAAATCCATATTTTTATTATAATTGTAAGGTCTATCTTTTCATCCCCAAAATCCCTCATCTACACTATTTGGTAGTTACTACTAGTAATTCATCAAAGAACCAGAATTAAAAAATACATGTCATCTCAGTCTCATAATCCCTAGATTAAATGATTATAATTTTCTTTAACTTCTTATCAACAAAATCTCTCAATCATATAGTATTAGGAAATTGAATTATTAAGAATGAAAAACTAATATCATTATAAGGGTAATGTTACCTAGCAATATCCCTTAACTAAAACAAAAAAAATGATAAAATTACAGTGATTAATAGATCTCAAATAAAATAATTGTATAAACATAAAAATGACTATCCAAAATCAAAATTATCCTTAATTCTTCTTAATGTATGATGGTTAAGGTGAGAATATATTTATAGACAATATAATAAAAAACCTGCAGTCCAATTCTAAAAAATAGTTTTTTTAACTACATAATGTGAATCATTTTTATATAATCATATCATTGCCTTTATGTACTAATGTGTTAGTTTAGATTAAATATATTGCATCTAAATCTAATATAGGAAGTCTGTTTCGAAATCATGAGATCACCGTATTTTCCTAAATTAGTCGATGTTATGCTATTTCATAAATCAATTATCTAATGTTTATTATTTAATATCATAGGAACATGACAAGAAACATATGTTTGAATATTTTAATATGAATATTATTATGATTTCAGAAATAATGATTGAGAAGATTACAAAAATATACAATATCTACATTTTTGAAAAGAAAATACATGCAATAGAATCTAAAATAAATGAATTTTCAATTATAGTTCCCTACATGACTAATGATATGTAATTTACCTTCTATTATTTTAATGCATTGAAAAAACATTATTAGGAAATGATTATACTCTCCAATTGTTTATATATAAATTATCTATTGAAAATGATGATAGTTATGATGTAAAATGATGGGGAAATCTCCACTTCATTAGAATAAAAATAGACAAAAATTAAAATACTCACCAACATTGAATGGTATCCTCCATCTTTTGACACTAATAATTGAAAGTATATAAATAAGAAAAATTTTACGAAAAGATAATAATAATAAAAAATAACAACAGTTTTTCTTAAAATTATATCATTTTTTATTTTCAAAATGAAATATAGTATAAAGTAGATAAATGAAAAAAAAATTACATTAAAAAATTGATATATGATTTAATTTTATAATAGGTTTTCACATATATTTTGGATTCCATTTAAACATTTATAGAAATACCTACATTTTGAGAAATCACATATAACATTACTGATGCAATCAAAAATTTCTATATCAATACTATTCGAAAAATTCTTTTGTATTATAAAATATATTTATATTATGTGACATGAGGTTAAAATTGAAATTCTAATGTCGTATTATAGATCTTACAAAATATTTAACCAAAATAAATTACATGAATATGAATTATCAAAAATTAAACTGTAAATTATTAATCACTAATAAAAGGATATTATTCTCTTATATTAATCACTTTCATTATAACAAGGAATAATTAAATATTATTATATTGTTTAATAATAATCATCAAAAAGGAACATATAATGCAAAAAATTTTGATTTTAGACAAAATGTTCCGATAAAATTCATGTGATCAAATTCCTTATATTGTCATTTGATTTAGGTAACTTCCAAACATTGTCACTTTTTTTAAGATTGGTTCCCAAATATTTCACAGATAATGAAATATTAGAAACACATTTCATAGAAAATATATTCAAAATTGATATTATTATTCCTTTGAGTAAAAATAAATTTTTTATATTTTTTAATGTTAAAATAAACATGTTTAAATTGAATTATTCATAAACATTTTTGAAAAAAATACCCCTTATGTAAAAAATTAATATAAATAAATTGTTATATATTATAGAAAGAGTGATTGAACCATCTTAAAAAATAATATTTATATGTTGGATGGTATTCCATTTTCAAGTATGGTTCATGAAAGTATTAGAGAATGAATCTAAAAATTTTTATTGAAATGTAATGATAAATTTCACGATTGAAAAACTGTTATTTTTTAAAGTAATATAGAATTGAAAATTTGATAGATTTTTTATGATTTTGAGTTATTTTAAAATTCTTATCTATTTTCAAATATTGATAAAATTTATTTTAAAAAATAAAGTGATATGAAAATATAATTAATTTATGATGATGAATATTTCAATGTATAGATATGGATGAAACATGATGTGGATTAACGATACTTGGGTTCTTTATTACAAAATTTTATTTACAAATTCTAATCTATTTGATGTAAGTGGTATGGTAAAAATATAATCAAGATGATTTTTTATTCCAATAATGTCAAGAATCATATCTATATAAAGTTTGTGTTATATATTGAAATAGATTTATAAATATATGTGTTTATATCATGAGTTATGGGAGTTGTTTTTGGATAATGAAATAAATCTAGTATTATAAAAAATAATTGAATTTTGAATGAAACTAAATAAAAAATTATATGATTTGGTATTTCATCCACAACACATGTGCTCAAGAACATCCAATTTTTTCATATTACTCTTCAATAATGGAAGGTGATATAGAATATTACCTCTTTCTAGAACACGAGACCAAATATTCTCCAATGAAATGACATATTTTTTAATTTCACCTTCTATATAAATGATAGCCACCTCTATTGATTTTTAATTAACCATTTAATATGAATCAATATTTTTAATTATAGTATAATGCATGTTCTGATGTACCTTTAAGGTATCTACAAATACATTTTATTGCCTTCAGATGATATTTTTTTTATTATCCTAAATTATTTCACATGAATATATTGAAACCAAAATGTCTAGTAACCTAGTATAATGGCATAATAATCTTCTAATAATACACCTATAATTTTCTTAGTCAATTTTCAATCTAATTTCATCAAGATAAATTTTAATAGACATTGTAATGGGAGTACTATTATTTGACGCATTTTCGAAACACAAATGTTTGAGTAAATATCTAATATATTAAAGTTGAGTTAAAATATTAACCTTTATATAATTATGAATTTGAAAATTGTTGAAATTTTATGTTCCCACATCATTAAGATTTTGAACCCATTTTTCATAAGAACATATAACATTTCCTAAATAAATTTATTAGTTGAACAAAATTTTTTATCTTCAACAAAAATTGGATCAAAAATAATATTCATAAAATATTTTATTATAAACAATGTTTGATTTTCAATTCCAATAACCATATAATATCAATGTAAATAATTTTAAAGTCTTTAATAGAATGATATTAAGGATTTTTAAGTACATAGTGTGCCTTATTATCCAGGAATAATTTTTTTAAAAAGTTTATATCATTAATCAAGGTAGTCATTCATCATAAAATTCATCTTCGAAAAAAAGTAGGGAAATAAGATTTCAGGTAAAATATTTGACAATGTGAAACCAAAAAATTCTATAAAGGTTAGTTAGATTTTAAAATATTATAATCATACCACCAGTGAAAATGATTCACCATAATATAAAACTTATTCGTGAAAATAAAATTTACCAACCTTCCTAAATTTATTTCTAATAATGATACCTTTTTCATAATTGTTTTTATCAAACCCCCAATTTTACTCAAATTAGTTTAATATTAGTATGCTTTCCAACTATGGTACACACATGGTTCTATTAAAAATAATTGAGGACTTATAACATGACCCTTGTAAATCTTTCTTCACCAAAAAAAATCACTTGTTGTTTTATGAACAAAGTGTGATGAAAAATCACGATTCTCACATTTGTCTCTCAAAGAATTGATTATTTTATTTTATTGACTTATATCATAAAATATGAATTCAAAAGGATTAATTCATAATATCAACTGACATTTGGCTGTTATAATATGATTATCTTTAACTATTAGATTTATATCTTCCATTGAAATATCTTATGGATATCAAATAATACATCATAATATAATTAGGATGATTTATAATTGAAATTTATATATTAACTTATTGAAATGAAATTATATGAATTTTAAAAAATGTTCGTCTTTTGAAATTTCATTGGTTTTACCGAATCAATATGATTATTCACATAAATATTTACATGAATCGTCTCTATACTATTTGTATTATAACCCATAACATATCTTTATTATATTTTTATATCTAATATATGTAAGGGATAATTAGTATTCAAAATGAATACTTTACATCAAAACCACAAAATTATGATGGTTTTTTATTTCTTCCCATTGACAACACATAATGATTTTATTATGAAATAGTCTATGTAAATTTTGATTTAATTTTTATCAAGAAGTAATTATAGCCTCAACTTATATTTTTCATTCCCTAAAATAATCATACAATAATTTTAAAATTAATTTCATGAAGAATAAAATTTAAAAATTCCATTATTCCATATTTTTATTGTGTTCAAGACCAAGAAAATTATGATAAATACAATTTTAACTAATCTTTTTTAAAACAAAAATTGTATATATTCACCTCCAGGATCACTCTAGATATAAAAAAAATATATTATTTTCTTATTTACTGTTGTATAATGAGATACATTAATATTTTTAAAAGAATTTATTTTTTAGTTGAAAAATAGACCGATATAAATCTAGTGTAATAATTAAAAAGTCATATATATAGTATTTTCCTCCAATAAGTCTAGTTTTGGTAAGAAAAAAGAGATACATGTTAAAAATATATAAATATTCAGTAGTTGGGGATTTACAATTAATTTTAAAACATGAATTATAGTTCATGCTTTGTTTACTAATATCAAAGACTCTGGTTGAATTGTAAATAACTTCTCATAGGTATGTAACTAGACATTTCATATAATGATATGATATGGTATTGGTGTTATAAAATTCTATTCCCCCATTCCATATTCAATATAGTTCTTTGGTTGAATTTAATCATGGTTGTTCTAATTAAACATTAATTCAATATTGAGTGTGTAAAAATTATTAGGACTTTTAGAAGATAAAATAAAATTAACATATAAACCATGCGTAATACATTATTAATTTTTGAGGTTCATAAAATATTCCACACCACGTAACAAACATATACTAATTTTTTTTCATAATAACTAGACCATATAAATCATTTCAAAAAGGATATTTTTCATGAAATGATATTTCCATGATTCTGAAAATTTCACATAGTGCATTGTCTCCAAAATTAACTTAGTATCCATTGAAATTCGTTAAATATAAAATAATTGAATTTTATATGATCATGTATTATGAAAAACACAATCAATGTACCATTTTTTTATTCTTCTCATAATCATCTTTTTTTTTCAAATATATGAAATCATTTTTTGTTACCTACATATGCTTTGTTGTATTTCATTAGAAAATAATATATCAGTAACCTTAAGATGGGCTATACATTTATGTTGAAAAGTTCCGAGTTATTTTGAAAAAAATAATTGTTAAAAAATATTCACCATAGTGATAAATATTTAATGTTCTGTCCCCATATTTTACTTTTGGAACAAATATGTGCACTTTTTTGTATATAATAATTTGATCAAAAATAGGGTCCAACATGAGTATATACTACTCCATTATAATATCTAGATGATATTACATTTTATAAATTTTATCAAAATTATCATTACCATATGTAATATTATATAAATACATCTTTTTAAAAAATCATATTTAAGTTTGGCTAAATACTTTTTATTATTTTCATCATATTTATGATGAACCAAATTCTGATCAACAAAATTATGATCCAAAGAGTTTAAATCAATTAAGATTAAATATTTGAAATTTTAACCAACAGTTCATTCGTGATATTAATTCGTTTTTTTAATCATACTCATTTGAGTGTTTTAAAATTTCTAATGCTAATTATTAAATTATTTAAATATAATTAACAGGTATAATTTGAGTAGACTAATAAGTGTTTTTCATTCTACTATTATCTTGATTTATAAGAGTAGCATATCTAACTGTTCTATTTTTAGAATTAAAAGCATCATATTCTTCTGATGAATCAACTTTCTAAATATCAATTGGGTCATATTTTTTCATATATTAATGATGTTTAATAATAATCATTAGTATTATAAGTTTTTTTAGTCAATTATCAAATTTCTATGAGATTATTCTATTGTCTTTCCCCAAAATCAATTTTCATCACATGGAATGTTTTAATAGAATCCATGAATATTCTAACCATATATTCAACATTTTATGGTGAAATATCTAATGACGTACCACATTCACTAGAATTAAATGTATATATCACATTCAAATTCTTTTTACCTTTTATTTTATAATACAATCATAGATTGTTTTTTGAATTTAGGAAAATATTGTTTTATATGACCTTCCTTAATATATTCTAAGTATATAAATTCTAACTAATTGTTGTCTTTAATATCAATATTTTCTTTCTCGTAATTATAATCCTTTAGGTGGGTATTTCGGAATATTGTCTTAATGAAATGCTTATTCATCTATTAATACAATTTCAGCTTATTTGTAATTATTATCTTCAGAATCACATGGAGATAAATGATTAATATCTATCACTGAAACAATGGGTTCATATTTTTATTGAAATCAAAATTAATAAAATATTAATTAGGATTATATTAAGTAGAGAAAACAATACTCTTTTTTTCTTTTATCCTTTTATCATTATTTTTTAATATTCTATTATACAACATCAATGATTTTATTAAGTTGTTCAGACATCATATTTTCACATATTTTTAATCACAAATTGTATTTTTATTCTCATTAATTAAGATTAATATAGATAATCAATTCAGTGAGGCACTCTTATTCTAATTTTTTAACCCCATGGATTAAAAATAATTTATTACTGTTATAATTTGTTGATGAATCTATGATACTGTTTCTCTAGGTGGACAATAAAATGATTTATACCCCCCTTAATCAAATAACTATGAGTTTCTATGGCATGGGATGTTCTAAAAAGTTACATTTCCTAATTCCTAAACATTTTTACTTTAATTTCACATGAAGATATATAGTTGTCAATGATATTGGTCATAGAGAAATGTAATGTTTATTTGAACCTTATGGGTTTCCTAACATTCATGTTTTTCATTATGATAAAATGGGACCAAATCATTCCTCGGAACATTAAAGTTTTCAAAATGCATGATAATGTTTTTGTCTAGTACGAATGATATTTTATTTCATAGTATCATGATAGTAATCATAATCAAATATAGAAAATATAGGTGGTCCTTCATATTTAATTTTATAATTGATTTAACTGATATTACTAAAATCATAGTGCATATTTCCGCTATAAAAATGGTAGTTTACGGAAACTCAAATAAAATCAATATAAACTAACTAAAATAAAAATATATAGTTTTAAAAAGTAAAATATCATAATAATGTTAATTAAAACACCTATACCACTTTTTTTATGTGTGATGGTGAAAAAATAGAATACTGGTTATTGTAGTTTTAAAAAATGTACACTTTTATATCCTCTTTTACCACTAATATAAATGAATTTTAATATTACTAATTAAATATGTTATTCATTGAATTTTAAATTTAAGATGTTACCAAAGATCAAACAAACTGATTTATGTAGATATGGAAATGTAGTACTAATTAGGGAAATTATAATATTCTCTATTTTAAAATATTAATGAAGGAATTCAATCTACTGAAATGTAAAAAAATTAAATTCCGAAAAAATAATTTTTAAACAAAACAATAACAAATATTAAAATAAAACATGAATTGATTGATAGAAAAAATATTCTCCATCAAGGGATATTTTTATAAAACCTCATTTTTATCAAAAGTGATAGGATGAAAATTATACCAGATATGAGGTGTCAATTAATTTTTAGTTTTTATACAATATTTATGATTTATTTTGTAATGAAATAGATTTTTAATGTATTGTTTTTGGTTATTATAAGTATTTTTATCATGGCGATGCATTGAGATCAAGTGTGATTCTATGGCATTGTGTGCCCGAAATAAATTTATGAAATATATTAAATATAAATAGAACACACACTTTGTTTTTCAGGAAATGCATAATAAAACCAAAATGATGCTCGAGATTTGAAATATAAGGGTACTATTGAGTTTAGAAAGTGGGTTTTACCAAAGGTGAAATATAAAATTTATCTGTGGAGGCCATTGCGAAAAATTTCTTTTTAGTTATAAATGATTGAAATAAAATAAATAATTAAATAATTTTGTTTTTTATAAAGAAATAATATTATCCCTTAAAATTATGTTCATAATATTTATCCTGGGTTTTCTATTTAAACCAAAGAGATTTAGACAACCTTTGGAGAGTTTTTTTGGCTAAATGATGAAATATCAGAAATGAATCTTGGATTATCACTTGAACGATGTTTTTGGATATCATAAATGAATATAATACAAGTGTTTTTTATCGATAATTCATCCAAACTCAAGGTTGGATTATTTTTATTTTTAATTTTAATCCTTTTTTAATCTCAAATGAACATAGATCAATTCTATGAACAGAATTGATACATACAACATCAATAGAAATAATGTTATGGAATTAATTATTTGGTCATTGATTTATCCCTCTTAATTTGTCTCCATCTATGAAAACGAATCAAGTATGAAGAAAAATTATGGACATTCATTCCTAATATTTTTTGTAATGTATATCTCTTCTCCAATTCTTCATATTTTCATCATGAGAATTTATATCTGGACCACGGTTTTATGAAAATCATGTATTTGATCATTGTTCAACCAATATTCAACAAAAAAATTCAAAATATATGTAATGTTCCGGATCAGTGGTGAAAATGAGACGTGTTGTCAGCGGTGCATGACTAGTGTCGGATCAGAATATATTTTTAGTATCCATTCTACACAATTTTTACATATGACAATAAAAGGATCGATGGGGTGTTTTCTAGTGGATTTGTCACTAGTTAATAGAGATCGATGATGGAAAGGTTCGAATGACCATGGATTTTTAGTTTCTAATGAGTTCTATGCTTTTAGAGATGCACATATCGATGTGGAAGAGAATCCAAGGGTTTTGGAAAATTTTTAAGAACACAACATGTAATATGGTATTGATCCTTTGTGGGCCCCTGGGTTCCAGAGCTAGGGTCTTGGATGAAGTAAAATATCAAATTAGGTGTGACACAATCACATGAAATTTCAACATTCCTTAAGGCTCAGTGTGTACTTTGAGAAGTACTTGGACACAATAAAAAATGCAGGACCATTTGGCATGTTGTGTACTTGGACACATACATGAACAAGTGTACATATGACGGTACATAGACATAAACACTATACAAGGACATGTATAAGTTACACATTTAAGTTACCATGAGTCTTTATATTCTATTTACTTATTTTACACATTGTGTATATAGAGACACACATTCCATGTGAGTCTTTTCCACATGGGAAATTCGTGGGATAGCTTGACACACTGTGTACCCTCAGGTACACACCGTGTACCCCCATAAAGAGTGTTTGTAAATCATTGTTTCCATAATATGGACCAGTCTAGATTGATAATGTTCCCTTAGTACATTCCCTTGAGGGTACAATGATACATTATATCCGCATCATAGAATTGTGACCCCCCCTAGAGGAAAAATCTCAGATAGAGTTTTGGTGTCTCTCAATCAAACTGGAGTGCGATCCACTATCATTATTGTTCCCTAGTCAAGGATTTTGTAACTATTATGGCCTACCATGATCACGGAGATGATAATCCCTCTTGTAGTCCATATAATTATGTTTTGTGGTATCATTGACATACGATCTGTTATATAACGGGTTGATCCAGTTTGGGTACATGGTGTTTGACCATAGTTCTGGGCAAGACCCCCTATATGAGTATCAAGTTCTTCTTAGATATGTGAGATTTCATGGGTGGGGCCTAATGATCTAGACCGATTATTTGAGTATCTCCAATAATAAAATGGTGAATAGAGTGTATTCTCCTGGAATGAGTGGATCTTAGAGCAGAATCCTATGGTTGAAAATTGGTTATGTCCACCTGCTAGTGTGGTGTATTTCCCGAGTATATCTGGTTGTTTATATTATACATTTATTTTTTATATATTTTTCTGAGATTAATATACTATATTATTTCTGTTTAGTGTTTTTCAGGGTGTCCAATAAATTATTTTTATACTCACCCTTCACTGTCTTTTCCCACATGTGTTGTGTCTTATAGAGATGATAACCCCATTGACGGTGTTCTGGGAGGAAATAGAGAGGCCAAAGCAGAACTGTCGATTTTCGTATCATGTTGTTTAATTATGATATTTAATTTGTCTTTTTTACTTGAACATGGGGAAGGTTAGTCTCTTTATAGTTTTGTTGGGCTTGTATTTGGATCATTTTTCACCTATCAGTTCTTTACTCTCATGCTCTATTGTGGGATCATAGATTTATTTATGAATTGTTTTAGTTGTTTTAAATGTATATATTATGTGGTAATATATATATATAAATATGTGTGTGTGTGTGTATAGGTACATTAGGATAATGAATTCCATTTTTTGGATATCCTTACATGGTGATGGTCACCACCCCTAGCCTATTGGAGGCTGGGATGGGGTAGTCGTGGGTTAGACCAAGATAGTTCGGGTCATGACTGAGTGTCATTAAAATAATCGGTGCTACCTTAGGACCATAGTTAGTAATATATGTTTTGACTAAAATTATTTAATGTTTCAAGAATGTCTTTCAGCATTGAGACTATAGTGTTGGTGTGGCATCATATGTATCCGAACACTAGGACTCTGATAACCTACATTTCGACTTGTTGTATGTAATCATTGGTTTTAAAGATTTTTTTGTACATGCATCATATATGAATGAATTTTTGTAATGTTCTTCTTGAGTCATCTCCCAATATATTATTATTTGATCATGGAAAATCATGTTGAAAATCTAGAATACCTCTATGTAGAAAAGAATTTATGATTCCACTACAAGATCGTAAGAATGATCCGCCTAGATAACATGTATTAGTACATGGTATTATACAAAAAATTGCACAACCAAGTGGTTTAACAACTATACCACTATCCATTGCGCATTTTCTAGTGATGGTAATACTAGATTGGGATGCACACAGGTTGAGTGCATTGCATGAGTTTATAGGTAGTGAACTCCCATGATTCTGGGTGAGAAGAACCCCAAGTGTATGAGGATTAGAGAGAAGCATTCACTTGTGTTTTCCACCTTATGAGTATTCATGTAGGTAAAATAAATATCATCATGTAGAATTTTATTCAAGGATCTATTTGAAAATGTAAGAGTTTAGTGACTCAATCACATGATGAGACATACCTATCTTGGTCATACATTAATCGCCTCATTAGAGAGGTTTTACATATATATGCACTTTATGATTCGTACACATATAAGATCTTCAGTATCTTGAGTTAGCTTGTATGATTGTGGAATATTACTTAGTGATGTTTACTAATCTCTCCAATTACTCCTTGGATGTTCTTCAATATTAGTTATTCAGATCTTGGGCCTTTGAGCATTGATTTTGATGATACATCAGGGCTATTGTAGTATTTTTTCATTCTCACATATGTTGGGATGATTGACAGAGCCTTTTTTCATAGAGTGCTTTCTATAATTCTCGGAACCATTAGTGGGAGCATGTAGTGGGTACCCAGTATCTGAGACATCAGTACAAGGAATCCAATGGTAGTCATAAGGATTGAAGCATGTTAGAAACATAAGGAGGTGATCCAAGGATTAGAGGATAGTGGTGCAAGGCCTTCGGTGTGGCTCTAATAGGCCCCAAAATGTGTGTTGTTTCTCCTATAATGGTCAGGGAAATCTAGTTTGGGATTGTCCAATATGTTATACCTTGATTTTAAGCCGATCGAGGGACCTTCGGGATAGTTGAAGAGGAAATATCAGGGTTGTCCATAGAGAGAAATATGTGGAATAATGACGAGAAGTGTAGTGTGAGGTTGTTAGAGGGTCCTTTTATTACCCCAACCACCCAAGGTGGTCCGCGCCAGGATTAGAGAGGTGGTTTATAGGAAAGAGGCCACCTACAAACTGTGGATTCATATTCCCATGAGGAACCAGAGTTGATACAATGTATGATCATTATTTTCTTTCTATATTAGATTTAGTATTTATATACAATTATGTGATTCATTCATTCATTGTATCTACTCCGGTTCGAGAAATATAGATTCTGGTTGAGCTATTGGATTGAAACTTGACGTTTGAGACTTTGACAGGTTGTGACTCAATGATTGGACACCTGTTCCAAAAGATCGATGTGAATCTTGGTGGTGAGAGTTTCTGTGAGATCTCTTCATTGAAATAATGAGGGATAATGAAGTCTTCTTATTTATGGACTGGCTATCCACAGTTCATGCCTATATTTATTGTTTCATGTAGATTCTGAACTCTTTCTATAATTGTAGAATGAGGTTCTCTATTGTTGGTGAAAAGGAGACAATGATAGAGAATGATGTTTTCAGACATATTATAGTGAATCTGATTACTTACTAGTTGTCTATCATGACTCTGGGAAAAGTGGATTATTTTTTTATGATTTTCTTTTATGGTGGTAGATTATGAGGATGTATTTCCTAAGGGTGAACCAGGTTTATCTCCCCCTTGAGATCTGAGCATTTGAATCTACTTGCATCCAGGTATGACACTAATATCTAAAACAGGATATCATACGGATCCCATAGGGCTTCTAGAGTTGAGGATGTAATTGGAGGACTTATATGAGAAGGGATTTGTAAGACCCAATATCCCCCAGTTCATCCTCAGTGTTGTTCACTAAGAAGGAAGATAAGATGTTGAGGTTATGTGTGGATTACTGATATACGAATCAAGTGACCTTGAAGAATAACTATAAACTAACATTTATTGAAGGACTCTATGATTATTTGAGAGGGTCATGATGGTTCTCAAAGATTGACATTAGATCAGTCTATCCCAAGCTGTGAGTACATGGTAAAGATATACTGATAACGAAATTCAGAAGTTTCTACAGTCATTATGAGAACTTGGTGATTCCATTCGGCTTGAAAAATTCCCCAACAGTGTTCATGGAACACATCAACTAAATCTTCCATCCATTCTTAAAACAGGTCATGGTGGTATTGATTGACAACATCCTAATGTATTTAGAATTCAAGGTAGAGAATGGAAGACACCTATGGATGGTCCTAGACACCCTCTGATAATTCCATCTTTATAGAGAGATTTGAAGTCTATGTATTTTATTTGATAGTTAAAGTTTATTGGAAAAGTAATATCATATGCTATAATACACATAGACCTAGAAAATATTGAGGAAATTCTTATTTGGGAGAAAACCAAGATTGTAACTGAAGTGCAGGGTTTGATTGGGTTTGAGGTGTTATTATTTAATGTTTATACCTAACTTTAATAGAGTGGATTCACCATAGATAGAATCGAATCAAAATGGGAATCCATTATAATGGATATAACGGTTCGATAAGTAGTTTTAAAGGATAGAGAATTGGTTGACACGTGATCCCATCATGAGATTTGCAGAGGAGGGTTTCTTGTATGTAGTGTTCTATAATGCACCTAATAGTAGACATGGATGTGTTCTAATATAGAGGAATATGGGTATTTCATATTGTTCACGCTATATGAGTAAATGTGAGTGGAACTATTTTACCCACTATATAGAGATATTAAAATTTTTCTTCACATTGAATATGTGGTATCACTACCTAATGGGTGATTAGTTTATCATTTACTCTAACCACAAGAGTCTGTAGTATATATTTTTAGATATGGATCATAACTTGAGACAAAGGTGATCTCTACAGTTCCACTAAGACTTTGAATTTTAGATTTTCTATTCTCCTGGAAAGGGGAATGTGGTGTCATATACTATCAGTTGGAGATCTTATTCTCAGTTATTTGATGAGGTGTCAAGACAATTATTCTCTTTGCAATTTTCATTCATGGGCAAGGATAGTTCTTCATATCATCAATTGATGGTTGTTACCCCACTATTTTTACATCATGATAGGAATGATCAATGAGGAGATATTGAATATGTGACCATATTTAGACATATATCCACCGAACATGCTCCCGATGGATATTTGAATTTTTGGGAGAATGTTATTATTTTTAGAGTGTGGACAATGATAGCATTGATGTTATGGGAGGTGGTGATTTAGAAGTATTATACATATACTTTTATAGGACATCTAGGTGTGAAAAAGATATACCAGGCCACTAATGTTAGTTTTGGTGGCTAACCATAAAGAAGTGATTTGTTGAGATTTCTATAAATGCCTCACTTTTAGTAGGTGATGTTAGAGCACCAGGTTGTGATGGGTTTAGCTCAACCCATTGAGGTTCCACTATGGAAATGGGATGTGATATCCATATACATTTTCATAGTCTTACCATGTATATATAGTGTAAACAATTCCATATAGGTGACTGTAAAAAGACCCACAAGGTTTTCCCACGTACTAGCTATTTTAGAGTAGAGTTTAGTAGAGATCAAGGGGTGTATCTACTTATAGGAGAGATTTTGACTCCAAGGAGTTTCCATAATGATTGTGTTTGAACATTATTCATTCTTCGCATCACAGTTATAGAGATGATTAAAAGAGTATTTTCGTACTCTTTTGGGCTTGATCATAGTGTATCACCCCTAAACTAACGACCAGACAAAGATAACCATCCATGATTTAGAGGAAATTTTATAGGATTTCTTGTTGGAATTTTTCCATATTAAAGAGGATCAGATACCCTTTTTTGAGTTTTCATAGAACAACATATACAATTCTAGTAGCCGACCAGAGACTCCCCATGCCAGGTTGGTCACATGGCCTCAAGCACATTTCCCTGAATTCCAGAGGTTGTCGACTTGCAGCTGGGGCCTTGGGTGTGATAGTGGGGAAAGTGTACCATCATTTCCAGAGTAACGTAGAGGAAGTTAGAAAAAAGACAATAGTAGAAGTAGTAATAATCCATGAAAAGATAAATAGTGGAGGACTAGAAAATAATAAACTGCCGCACACATTCATATGAATGATGAACGATACATATGCCTAGGAAAGTAGGAAAACAAATAACAATGATATAATACAAATAATAATAACCAATGTACCAAAGAAAACAGATAAACATCTCCTTAGCATCGCAATCCTAAGCTTGGACCCATGATATATAGCTCCTCAACAATCATGTAGCTATAGTAGAAAGGAATTTTCTCTTATCCACACATGTAACAATATAATCAGTTCTGGCCCAAAAGCATGACCCAAACAGGGTGTGAGACTAAATACCAGTAGGTAACCACCACAAGATCTATGCCTAAAATTTAGTAAATATATATGGTGGGAAATAAGTATATAAACGTAGTAAACAAGGACATAGTCAATAGTAAAAAATTCCACACTTCCAAAGCATTCAAATTCATATATCGAATAAGATTCTAAAAAAATAGGTAACCCTCTAAGAATTACTCACAACCTATCCCCCCAGGTCCTACCTAGAAACAAAAGTAGGTAGATTACACAACAGGTAACCCTCTAAGAAGTACTCATAGACTATCCCCTCTGGTCCTACCTAGAAACACAAGAAAGAATATAACAGAACAGGTAAACCTTTGGGAAGTAATCACAACCTATCCCCTTTGGCCCGACCTAGCAACACAAGAAACCCTCTCAGAAATACACTCTGTCTAACCCCTCTGGTTTAGCTTAAGTATGGACTCTCTGAGGAAGCACTCACTATCAATTCCTCATATAGTCTCATATCAGTAACTAAAGGCACTCTAGAGAAGTACATACATCACATTCCAACAGTGGCCTACGTCGAGGAACTATAGACACTCTAAGGAATCACTTACGTGAATTCCCCCTGTGGTCTCTCATCGTAAGAAGAAAAGACACTCTAGAGAAGCCCTTACGTATATTCCCCCTTTGGTCTGTACACTAGGTTCTCATGGACCTGTGTAAGTCAAGAAAGTATAGTGAAGCATATCAGCCAAAGTAAACCTCAAGAACTACTTGGTTAACAAGTCTACTGCATACCAACATGTCAGAACCAGTCACAGAATATTACGTTACTAGGCATGGGAAACAAACGAGGCAGCCTAACAGGCTAAGTAGAACCAAACATCCACAAACAAAGCATGCAAGGTAAACACCTCCAATGCATTGAAAATCACCCAATTCACAATCTATTTTACCTCTACCCAAGCATATAAGCATAGAAGGAGACAAATAGGGCTAAAACAGTATACACACAATAACTCATTGTTGGGTATTGGTGGTTTTCACATATAACTCAAAGACACTAATCAAAAAGGCACACACCACCTACCTCGGCATTGGGAGATCAATATACTTGAGTCTTAGGCCTTGAATCTCCCAAAAACACCATATATCTATAAAAACTCCTAAAACGTTCAACCGAAGATAACATGAGAAAGAGGATAAATCAGGAGATGATACTATAGAATAAGGATGAGCTCACCAAGGTGATCACAATGCAATCGACGAAGATCGAATCAGAGATCAGATGCACAATCAGGGTCTCGAAGGAAGATTGTGGTCGTACTCTCACTCTCGGACGAACCAAACCTAGAAGGAGGTGGTTCTAACTGTCAGACGTGACCCGGTGTGTTTAATGAAAAAAAGAAAGTTCACGGAATGTACTTTAGAAGTACATGACATATATATTCCTTTACTAACCCCTACATTAGGCATTCCTCATGTCACCACACACAGCCGTGTGTATGACCACAGCACAACCAGCACATGGCTACCCGTGGTAACAAAGTACATGACGTGTACATATAAAGTACATGATGTGTACTTAAAAAATTTCCTAGAATTCAGATTTTTTTAAAACGACTAGAAAATAAAGAAACACTTGAAAAAAAAAGATCGGGGTTCTTACAAACTTCCCCCATGAATAAATTCATCCCCGAATTTCCCTAGCAAAGCGGCGTAGATAAAGAACTCTCAAACACCTCCTGCCACTGTGATCATACATCTACCACGCTCTCCCATGTCTCTCCCTATACTCTCTCGTGCTGTCATATCACTTATAACAAAAGAATAGACTGGCCATAGAGAACCATCATACGTCAATCGACAATCTGGATTGGATGCACCTCGAATGATTCATCAAATTATAACTCAACCTATCTGCGTTGAAGAATTGGAGATGGGTCTGAGAAGTAACGTCAATGCTGAGAAAACGTGGAAGACATCATACATAGCCCAGTACATCTGAGGTTACTGAAACCGATAGGCAATCGTCCCAACTCACTCTAACACCCCAAACGACCAGACATACCTATGCAGAAGCTTACCTGGTCTCCTAATCCTCTTGTGCCCCAACCTCAGTGTGACATGCAGGAAAACCTCATCCACGACCTCGAACTCCAAAGGCCATCTCCGGTGACCAGTATAAGACATCAATCGAGACTGTACAGTAGATATCCTCTTCTGAATCAGCTCTATCTACTCTGTAGTCTCCTTAATAAAATGAGGTCCCATCATATTTGCCTTTCCTACCTCCAGCCAACATAAAGTTGATCGGCATGGCCTACCATACAGAGCCACATAATGTTCCATCTGAATAGTTTTTTGAAAACTATTATTATAGGAAATATCGATAAGAGGTATATGATTCTCGCAAGAACCTCCAAAATCCAGGATGCATGCTCGGAGTATGTCCTCATCCACTTGAATCGTACGTTCAAAGTGTCTATCTGTCTAGGGTTGGTGAGGTATACTAAAAAGTACCTGTGTACCCAAAGCCTTATGTATCCCCTTCCCGAACTAAGATGTAAAGCATGCATCCATGTATGAAACAATGGAGTGTGGAACCACATGCAAACAAACAGTCTCTCAGATGTACAGTCATCCCAGCTCATCAACACTGATGGTCTCTTTGATCGGCAAGAAGTGAGAAACCATCATGAGTCTATTAATGACAACCCAAACTGCATCATTCCCATGAGGCGACCTCGACAACCCTATCAGGAAGTCCACCACAACACCATTCCACTTCCAATCTAGAATGGGTAACTGCTAAAAAGCCTTGTTGGACGCTGATTCTCCATCTTCATCTGCTAATAGGTGGAACACCTCATGACGAACCCAACAACATTTTCTTTATACATGGCCACCAGTACAGACGGTGTATATCACGATATATGTTGGTGACCCCAAGGTGAACTGACCAAACTATGGAATGAATGACCTATATCTTCACTTCACGTATGTCGGTTGATGCCCATATGTTCCCATGAAAACACAAGATCTCATCCTCACCTATGGTCCATATTGGAATAAGTTCCTCTCCTGACACTCTTTCTCGTAGGACTAGGCCCATAGAATCAGACAGCGTCATCATTCTAACTCGATCAAGATGAGTAGAGGTAACAGATATAGAAGAAAGAAAAGTCTTCCTATGTCTGTCATGCACCTCCAAATTTATCTTAGAGAACAGAGTCATAAGCTGCCACTCACTGCTGGCCTCATAATCTACTTATCTCTAATTCCTCCTGCTCAGCGCATCAGCTACTGCGTTACCTTTCCCAGGTGTGTAGGAAAGCTCAATGTCAAAAGACTGAAGGTACTCAACCCACAATCACTGTCTCAAATTCAGGTCACTCTGAATGAATATTTATTTGATACTTTTTTAGTTGGTGAAAACCACAAAATTTTCTCCCAAAAGATAATATCTCCAACTTCGTAATGCATGAACAACTACTTCCAAATCATGATCATGCGTTAGGTAATTCCTCTCATGTGGCCTCAACTATCAAGACCCGTACGCAACCACTCCTTCCCCCTGCATAAGCCCTCCTCCCATCCTGATACTTGAAGCATCACAGTAAATAGTATAGATCTTTCCCGACTCGAGCAATACGAGTATCAGCACTGAAGTCAGTGACCAAGTTTTTAGTGACAGTAGGTGGGATCTACTCAGAGTGGTCAGGCAGGGTCACAGGGCCTTGGTGTAGGTAATACTTTTGCAGTGGAGCAGACCCAGCAAGAGCTGGATCTCAGACCATCCATAGTTCGAGGTATGATTATTGTTGCCTTAGTTTTAGATTCTGCTCTTTTTGATACAGAGGCTGCCCATATCATTATATCTATTGATATTGTGGAGAGACTTGGGCTTTATATATTTTATTCTGCTAACTAGAAGCAAGGTACTTGGGTGTGATAGTGGGGAAACTATGACCTTATTGGCAGAGTAACACAATGGAAGTAAGAAAAAAGACAATAGTAGAAGGCGTAATAATCTATGAAAAGTAAACAATGGAGGACTAGAAAATAATAAACTGGAGCACACATACATATGAATGATGCCTGATACACATGTCTATGAAAGAAGCCAAACAAATCACAATATTGGAATACCAATAGTACTAAACAAAAGTACAAAAGAAAACAGATAAAAAACTCATCAGCATCGCAAACCTAAGCTTGGTCTGAGGCTCTCTAGCTCAACATCAATCAAGTACCTGAAGTAGAAGGTCAGTTTCCCTTATCCACACCTACAATAATATAATTAGTTTGGGCCCAAAAACATGACCCAAATAGGGTGTGAGACTAAATACCGATAGGAAACCACCCTGACATCTATTTCTAACAGTGCTTGAATATATATGGTAGACAATAAGAAAATAGAAGTAGAAAACAAGGAAGTACTCAATAGTAAATAATTCCACAGTTTCAAAGAATTCAGTTTCAATTAACAATTAAGTATCTAAACACAAATTGGTAACCCTCTAGGAAGTACACATAGCCTATCCCCTCTGGTCCTACCTAGAAACACAAGAAATAAGATAACACAAAAAGTAACCCTATGGGAAGTATTGAAATCCTATCCCTCTATTCCTACATACCAAAATAAGCAACCTTATTGGAAGTACATTCAGTCTAACCCCTCTAGTTTAGCTTAACTATAGACTCTCTAAGGATGCACTCACCACCAATTCCACCTACAGTCTTGTATCAGTAACTAAATTCACTCTAGGGAAGCACTTACATCACATTCCCCTTGTGGCCCACGTCGAGGAACTATAGACACTCTGAGGAAGCACTTATGTCAATTCCCATTGTGGTCTCACATCGTAAGAAGAAAAGACACTTTGGAGAAGCCCTAATGGCCATTCTCCCTATGGACTTTACACCAGGTTCTCATGGCCATGTGTAAGTCAAGCAAGTATAGAAAAGTGTATAGGCCAAAGTAAACCTCAAGAACTACTTGTCTAACAAGTATACAACATACCATCATCTCATAAGTAGTTACACCATCCTACAATACTTGGCATGGTAAAAAAACAAGGAATACTAAGAGGTTATGCAGAACCAAATAACCAAATACAATGCACACAAGGGAAACACCTCCAAAGAATAAAAAATCACCCCATTCACAATAAATTTAACCTCTACCCAAGCATACAAGCATAGCAAGAAAACTATAGGGCTAAATGTAATGCCCAAATACTAGAAGCCGAGAGTCGGTGCATTATTACGTATCATTGGCATGATCACAAAAGATCAAGTCTCGAAAGACTGATTAGTTTAGTAGTTTGGAAGTACTAGATACATTAATAAGGTTTGAATAACATCATAAAATGGAAAACTACAATAACATTGTTTCCCTAGAAAACACTGAGATCCCATAGAATATCCCTGTAGGTCAGTCATAATACAATTCATCGCATTGTGGGAAAAATAAAACACAGAAATGGGTGAGATCAGATGCTCAGTAAGGATAACAATATAGAAGAAACTTTCATAAATAAGCATAGACATTATAAAAAATGTATAAAACTAAAAAAAACCTTTTCAAAATAAACTTAATCATAATATGGAAAATATAAATCAAAATAATTCCATTTACTTACTCACATAGATATTTTACTATTCAAATCATCACATGAAATCTGAATAGCCACTTTCATAATGATGGAATGTTTAATTCCAGACTTCATAACCACATAGTCAAGGTCTTGTGCCAAGACTACAAATAATATTTTATAAATGCCTTATTCGAAGACACTATTTTGTCTAATGAGACCTACCTATGCATCGAGGAGCTATAGAAAGCTCCACCAGTCACTTACTATGTCTAATACATTCCTTATATGAAAAGGTTTACACATAACATAAACATTAGTATTGAAACTAGGATACAAAATGTCAATACTTTATCCATAAACCATGAATGGTATAAAAATAAAACATCCAAAGTAAAACATATCACAAAAAAATCAATAAAATATGGATGTTTTGTATCATAATAAATCAACTTCAAATAAACTTAAAATACATCAAAGGATGTTGACATAGATGAAACTAAAACCTATTTTTAGAGAAATATCTCTTTCGATTTTGAATTCATTTAAATGTCATATTATTATAAAAGAAAACATTTAATTTGAAAATATTCAAATAATATTATGAAGGAATCTTTGACGATATTATAAGGACAGAAAATTGATGCACTCACCGTATAAGTTAAAAAAACATTCTTACCTTAATTTTGTCAAAAAGGTCATAATTTACCTTGTTTGGAAAATGACGAAAAGATTCCTTTAAACCCATTTATAAAAAGTTAAAAAGTAGTATAAATTAAATTAACCCATAGTCTAGTAAATAGTACAAATGTTTTGGAATACATTTTCAAGAAACATGGATTTGTATGATAAAGAGGTCCCAGTAGATACTTAAGTAAAAACAACCTTGGATAATAAAGAGATTGTGAAATTAACCCTTACCTTGTACATTTACTTGATTGAGGGTAGGTTAAAATACTATATAATGGTGAACTAATTGTTTTTAAATTATAATAAAACCATATACATTAATATGATATCATATATGATCTTCCAACATTTCTTTGTTAATGGTATTTCAGTAGTATCATCGTTTCAGGTGTTAACTGATTTGTTTTCCTTTATATGCTTTGTTACATAAGTAATGATTGTTATGGATAGGATGTATCTGATTCAAATTCAGAATTATATTAATTATTCAAAAATTATTTTTAATCATCAAATAAAAACTATTCTATAATGGATATGATAGGGAATGAATCTCATCACGTTCGTGGAAACGGTAATACATACGTAACCACGAGCGACAATATCATTGTTTTGATATTAAAATCATATATAATTTGGTGGTATATCATATATAAATAATCATTATCATGTTATAAATGTTATTTACATCATTTAAACTCATTATTATACCCATCCAAAAAATAATGTATTGAATAACAACTTCACTATGACGGGGAGACGGTAATCTGTACATACGTACGTATAGTGATATATTATTCATAAGATGGATAAAATAGTGAATATGGTTGTACCATTTTTATAATAACATCAAATTATATAGAATATACTAGATTTATTAATTTATAATGGAAACAACAATGAAAGAGTAAGTGGAAGAAAAAAATAACATGATAGAGGTGGTGAGATATTTACCTCTTCTTCGGGTTCTTCCTTTTGATTTGATCAAAACGGCTACTTAAGTAGAATTTATGATCAAAATAAGTCCTCTAGTATGAATTTAGGATAGATGGGAAGATATTTGGTCAGGTTTTGGCCAGGTCAGATGGCTTTGATGGTGTGAATTTGAGAGAAGGGGAAGTGCCCTTTTATAAGAGGGGTGAGGGGCACCTTAGGAAAAGATTGAAATATTATTTTATAATAAAATAATTTTTAGTTTCTAATGGCTATAAAATGAATTATTTAAAGGATTATGTTGGGATGGGTCTCAAAACACTCAAACAATAGGTTTTAGATAGGTTTGGGTCACTATATTAACATAACTTTTTAGATATAACTCTTAGTTAAATAGTTTGACATTTACAATGTATCTTTGAATTTTAATATTATTTGGTTAATAAACATACTATAAACTTCCAATAGAACCCCTAGTGGTTAATTAATAACATATATAATAGTATTTAATCCATTTGGATGAACCTTAGATTTTTAGGAATAGAATACCAATTAATAATAAAACATTTCTTTTAAAAACACTTTTATGTCAATTTTGACTCTATTTTCTATTTTGTTTCTGATAAATTTATAACCACATTATTACTTCTAAAAAATACATTTAATCAAACCTAACATTTCATATTAACCTGTAAAATTAGTGGAATTCAAAAAAATTCTGAAATTAGAATTATTTGGGTATTTATAATATCAATTATTTTAATATTTCATTAATAAGAAAATTACTGCATCCTCATTGTGACAAAAATACATTAAATTATATAATGGCTAAAAAATATAAATAAAATACCATTATTTAAGAAATATATTTATATTTCTAATGAATATTTATAGTATAATTTATCATGTAATAATTTATCTTATGTATAACCCAATAATAAATGTCCTAATCTAATCCAAGTGGACAAAAGAGTTTCATATTTTATTCCTATGGGATTTTTGGTCTAATTATACTTATCCAATATAATTAGGACATGTGTTAGGGTAATAATAATATCTATTTTACCCTTAATTACCCTAATTACTTTTCACCATGGAAAATAAAGGTCAAAAGTTACTATTCACCAAAAAAAATTCATCTCATTGAACAAAATTTTACTTACTGATATCAACCGTGTCTCTCAGATTTTCAAAATTCAACTCACAGAAGAGGTAAAATTATTTTTGATGTAAATTTGAAAATGCACCTAGGAGGAGGGTAAAAGATGGTAAAAAGTTTAATAAAATTTTTATATATCTAAAATTATTCTAAACTGACTCCATTGAATTACATTGAACTTATATAGGTATTATGTATCTATTTTGACCTAAAATAAATTTAAATAAAAGAAATAATTATTTAAATAAAAATTCGGTTTTAGACAATAACTCAGTGTTTTCACTATTCATCAAAAATAGAATGTTTTCAGAAAAATTAAAAAAAATTCGACCTAAGATAATTTCGATATTCTAAATGAAAAATTGAAGTCCATTTTGAAAAATAAAATTTATAATATTTCAAAAAGTGGGTATTACTATTCGTAATGTCTAGTTTGATTTGTTGTGGTGTGTTAGAACTTGGAGTTCCATACAAAAGATTCTATTGTATTATTCAAAGAGAAGCGAACCATGGAAGCATGGGGTGTTACACTAAAACAGTAAACACACACTACCCTGTTAATGGGAATTTGTGATTTTTTAAATATAACTCAATGGAATTCAACATAAATGCCCAAACCACTTACCTCGACGTTGGGAGATTAATATACTTGAGTCCCAAGCCTTGAATCACCCTAGAACGTCGTAGATCTGCAAAAACATCTAAAAGTTTCAACCAAATATAACTTGAGAAATAAGAGAAATCAAGAGATGATGCTCTAGAAGAAGGAAGATCTCAGCGAGGCAATTCCAATGCAATCAATGATGGTTGAATCAGAGATCAGATGGTCTATTGGTGGGACGGATGAAGATCGCGGTCGTACTCTCACTCTCGGATGATCCAAACCTAGAAGAAGACAGTTCTATCTGTCAGACATGACCCCAATGCGTTTAATGAAAAAATATAAAGTACATGGTGTGCACTTTAGATGTACACCACATGTACTTTCCTTTATCGTACCCCTTATTAGGTGGTCTCCAGGTCACCACACATGGCCGTGTGTATGGCCACTACAGAGTGTGTACTTATAAGGTACATGGCGTGTACTTCAATTTTTTTTAAAAATTCTTATTTTTCTAAAAAAAGACCAGAAAGGGAAGACATACATGAAAAAAATTTGGGTTCTTATAAGGGTCTTGTTACATAACCCCTTAAAACAACCACATAAGATCTAAGGGTAAGGTGTGTGATGGAGATAGACTCTTGGGATGTCTTAGAAAACATCCCTCTGGTGGTAATCTCTATCAACTTCTACTTCTCCCTTAGGTGATCCCATTCAAACGTAATGTGTTAAATCATAGCTTGGGATTGGTCAAGAGGGAAGCCCAATGACGCTACCTCCTTTATGATCTCTAACAAATGTGCTTCATATTGACAATTTCTTTTGGATTGGGTCATCACTTCATTTGTTTGAGTAAATTGGATTTGTTAAAGCCCTATATTTGTACTCTTCATGTGATCACTTCTCAATGACTATATAATAAAATGTAGAAATTATTTAAGGTATTTTAAAATCAAAAAACATAAAACAATCCATCTGAAAATGTTTTATATAACCCTTTTACATAATAATACATTTAAATAAATCAAGAGGAATTTTCATTAATAAAAGTTTGGTTAATTACGATCTTCCCCCATTATGAAATTTTTTCCTCAAAATTTCCTTTTCCGACAATAAAATAATAGAGGGTAACTCTGCTTCATCACATCCTCAAATTCCCACGTTTCATTTTCATATTGTAGTTACACCACAACACCTTGACAAGGGGAATCATCTTATTTCATAGACTTTTACCAATGATCTAAGATATTCACCCACATATCTTCATAGTAGAGGTCATTTTCCAATGGAACATCCTCCGGATTGAGTACATGTGATGGGATAGGTTTGTACTTCTTCAAGAGTGATACATGGACTACATCATGTTCTTTAGAAATTTTTGGTGGGAGTGCTAGTTGATAGGCCACTTCTCTAATGCGATCAGGGATCTAAAAAAGTCCAATGTACCTTGGACTAAGATTTCCACTCTTCCCAAATCTTATAACTGTCATCCGCGGTGATATGCCGAGGAATACCGTGTCTCTACCGTCAAACTATAGGTCTCACCAACGATTATTATCAAATATCTTTTGTTGACTTTGATTAGCTGTAATTTGCTACTGAATAGTCTTAACCTTCTTCACCATTTGTTCAAGCTGTTGTGGACCTAGGAGTTTTCTCTCCCAACCTTAATCCCAACATGCCGGTGTTCTGTACATATTCCTATAAACGGATTCATAATGATTTATTTGGATTCTTGAGTGGAAGTTGTATTGTAAGATAACTCAACCAGAGGAATATGTTGATCCCATCCTCCATTGATGTCCCTTGAGCATGCTCTCAAAATTTTCTCAATTGTATGGATAGTCTTCTCAAATTGACCATCAGTTTAAGGATGATAAGCCATACTAATGTTCAACTCATTATTCATAGAATCTTCAATACTCATCCAAAAAATTGAGCTGAATCTTGTATCTCTATTGGATTCAATAGACAGTGGTACTCCAGGAATCCTTTCCTCTTCTCTGATATATATCCATGCCATTTTATCCAATGAGAAATCCACTAGAATTGAAATGATTTGAGCAGTCTTTGTAAGAAAATCAAAAACAACCCAGATAGAATTATTTCCTTTCGATTTCTGTGGATGTCCGGTGACAAAGACCATGGTAATGTTCTTTCATTTCCATGTTGGTATGGGTAATGGTTGCATCATCCCCTTATACTTCTTCCTCTCATCCTTTATTTACTGACATACTAGGAACATTGATGTATACTCAGCGATCTCCTTCATCATGTTATCCCACCAATAATGCTATCAGATATCTCGATACATATTTTTGTTTCTTGGGTGAATGAAAAAATACGAAAAATGTGAATCATCCAAATGATCAATATATAACTGCAGATTTGATGGAACAAATAGTCTTGTCCCAAATCTCCCAATTCCTTCTTCTTTAACATTTAATTCCAAGGATTTCCCTTTTTTATAGTTTCTAATTTTTTATAAATTCCCACATCATACTTTTGAGCATCCATTAAACATTCCTAATGAGACAGTTGAGCAATCATTTTGAAAGGATTGATGAAGTTCCCTTCTTTATGATTCCCATGTCCATGTTCATCAAATCAAAAAAGATTGGATCCATTTCAATTATCATCAATAAAATAATCACTGGTTCCTTTATTCTTAGAGAATCTTCCACCTTGTTTTCTTTTCTAGGGTTGTAATGGATTGAGTTGTCATACTCATTGATCATCTCTTTCCATCTTCTTTAGCCCATATTCAACTCTTTATGTATGAATATATATATGAGAATTTTTTGATCCCTGTGTATTTCACACTTCCCAACAAAGAGGTAATGTCACTAACTTTTTAAAGAAAATATTACTAGAACCAACTCCAAATCAAGGGTTATATAGTTTTTCTTATGAAATTACAATTTCCATGAAGCATAGGCAATGAATATGTCATTTTTCATCAACACACAACCCATCCCCTTCTTTGAAATATCAATGAATACCAGAAAAAGTTATCCACTTGTGGGTAGTGTGGGAACATGTGATGTAATAATCTTCATTTTCAACTCCATGAAGCTATCTTCACATTCATCCCTCTAGGAATACATTACTCCCTTCTAAGTTATCTTGGTAAGACGGTCAGACAATCGAGAGAAATTTATCACAAATAAGAGATAATATCAAACTAACCCTAGGAATCAATCGATATCCATCAGCGATGTTGGCCTTAGCCATCCCTCAATTACATATTTTTTGGAGGGATCCACAGATATCCCATTACTTGTGACAAAATGATCTAAGAATGATAATTCCTTCAACTAGAACACACACTTGTTATACATTTCATAGAGACTCTCCTTTCACTTGGTCTATAGTACAGTTCTTATATGCACATCATGCTCCTCCTTGGTTTAAGAGTATATTAGAATATCATCTATAATGAATACCACAAATTTCTCGCGTTAATATCTAAACACTCTATTTATCGTGTACATGGAGATTACTAGGGCATTAGTGTGTTCGAAAGGCATTACTATGAATTCATAGTGCCCGTATCTTGTACAAAAATAAAACATGGGGATATCATCCTTCACCATTACTTGATAATATCCCAACATCAAATCCACATCGGAGTAGTATTGTTCTCTATGTAGTTGATCGAACATGTCATCAATTCGGGGTAGAAGATACCAGTTCTTTATCCTGATTTTTTGAGCTCATGATAGTCAATGAAAAGGTGCATTGATCCATCCTACTTCTTGACGAAGTGGACTGGTGAACCCCTTGTTGAAGCACTTGTTCGTATAAACCCTTTATCCAGATTCTCCTACAATTGTTTTTTCATCTCATCAAGACCCAAAAAAACCATTATATACAGAGTCTTCGATATTTTATATGCCCAAGTAATAATATAAATCGAAAATTCACCATGAACTCCAGGATGAATACCAGACAATTTAATGGGAATCACTTCATCAAATTCCCTCAAAATAAGCATGTCATCAAGGATTGTTTCTTTCATAGAATCAATCATATGAGACTGATACATAGGCTCATATGGAAATAATGTCCATGCATGAGATGATGACACTAAACAAGATTCAACCTATTCTTTTCACTTGTATAGAATCAGGGGTTGATTCTCCATATGGAGAGTGATTTCCCTCTCATCAAAATTTATGTTGGATCTATATAACGAAATCCAAACCATGCCAAGAATTTCATAAAATTCTACCAAGGGGAGTATGATGAGGTTTACTGGGATTTTCAAACCAAAAATTGTGATAGGGGAGTTTTATTCATGGGTTGGAATGATTTCCTCATTTCTATTCTCACTAACATCTTTAATTCCATGATTTGTGGTGTTGTTGGGACTGTTCTACTAATATTTATGGATATAAAAGATTTCATTGAAAAAGAATCCAAAAGTATGTTCTATATTTTATAAAGAATAACTAGAATACCTATCACCACTTTGTTTTCGGTGTTCTCTTCAGTGGCTGTGATGGGAAAATACTTCCCTTGATTTCAGGGAGGTTATTGGTTGCTGTAAAAAACCCATGACTTAGGGAAATGGTTTGAAAAGTGCCCAGGTTCATTGTAGTTGAACAAATGAAAAACATGTTGAGGTTCAAACGAAGTATTTCTCTCCTCTATTGCAACCGCATGTTTTATTGTCGGTATTTAATGGCCATGATATCATTTCTTCCATGTCACAACCTGTCCATCAGGTTCCATGCCATGACTACCCCAAGCCAGACTTTCATAGGCTTGTGGATAATGATTAGGACTATAAAGAAATCTCCATAATATTAGAAGGAATTTCCTTTAAGCCTACAACACACAGAACCTGTACAAAATAAGAGCATAGAATGTAGTATAACTATTGAAAGTAAATGTGTGAACTAAATCAGAATGGGTGAGTATACAAACACAAATAAATTTAAGAATGGAAAAAAGGAAAAATAGCACCTGAAGTCATTTTCCAAGGATCCTACCTGAAGGGTAGGTACAACTTGTCATTACGGCTCTCTACATCAACCAGTCACCTCCTTGCACTGTCTAGTCCTTACTCCCAAATCTCATTCAAAGCTATCTTTCATATGCACAAGATAGAAAAAGGTGCGGACGAAGACTGTGTAGAGGTGAGTATAACAATTCCCATTAAGGACCCTAAGACCCCTAAAGGTCTCCCAGAATTTCACAAGGGAAAACCACAAAGAATGATCTCATTCACAATGCACAAAGTTAATGTTCGTTCACACTGGGTATACCACTTAATGAAAATGAATTATTATTATTTTTTGTAAAGCTAAATCGTATTATTCCATTGGGAAGTTCCACTAATGATCCATAGAGATGTCATTCTATAGCAGATCTACATGGGATTGTAAGTTGTCGATCCACACAGGGTATTATGATTTCGATCCACAGAGGGTCGTAAGTCATTGATCCACACAGGGTCATATGTTTTCAATACACACAGGGGTGTAAGTCCTCGATCCACATAGGGTCATAATTCATTGATCCACATAGGGTCATAAGTCGTCCTTCCACACTGGGTCATAAGTCGTCCATCCACATAGGTTTGTTAGTCACTGATCCACGATAGCCCTCTCTATGTTTGGTCCTCATGTGGTCATGATACTATTGATCCACACAGGTCACTCTGATGCCGATCCCCAAAGGGTCTCTCTTCACTTGACCTACTGCCATAGGATTCCCACACATGGTGAACTTGAGTTCCATAGATTCTTCATCTCAAGCCATTGGTAGTACGTCAATTTCCAGAAAGTACCCAACAAAAGAAACCCGAAGAACCACCATTTTATAAGGTATCCAACATAATAGAAGGTGAATAGATCAGATTTTTCGTCTGTATGTTATAGTTATTTTTTTCATGAGGGCATGGTTGGAATTGAGTTCAATACAACCCAAACATACACCAACATTGTACGAATCCCAAGTGGAGTATCCTAAAAGGATTGCCTCATCTTAAGTATTCCAGTTCCACTGAAGGCGTGTCAATCAGACACCCGGTTTTCAAGATACACATGATTTCGTGTAACGGGACCAGTCGGGTCCTGCAGGGGTTCACTATAGCTAGCCCGACTCGTGAGTCCGAACCGGTTCGCAGGTCCGGCCTGCAGGTTGGTCCGAACAAGCTGGCGGGTCTGGACCATCTTGCAGGTCCGGCCCGAATCACAGGTCCGGCCCGGCTCGTGGGTCTGGACCACCTGGAATTCCAAACCACAAGCGGGCCAGTTCTCATAGATGGTGGCGCCAGTGGGGCACCACATGGTCTTTCGAAATGGCCAACTAGAGCCAACCGTTATGCTCCAGCCGAACGGCCGGAGCGGGATTCTCACCTCCCCACGTGGCACGTTGATGTCGTATCGTTCCAACCACTACTGCATGGATGGCTGCGGATCACACCACCACAACACCTGTTGGTGCCCCCATCCCCACACGATAGGCTTATCCAGACACTACCATCAGTCACTGCCACCGCCACACTGGAAGTTCCGTGAAAGTGGGTGCTTTTGCAGGCCACTAGAGATTCTTCGGTGGTCCGTTTTATTTCCGGTCTACACCAAGTTGCCTCTTTGGTCACAACTTTCTCTTCGTGGACATCAAAAATCATATTTATGGTATGTTCGTTGATATGCCATGAAGAGAACACTAAGAATAAGTTTAGTGGATGGTCTGGGCCATGTTCAGATCTGCCCATCCCCTCCTTGTTAGTGCTAAAACAAGGGATGCGATCTTTCAAATCAAGATAATGATTTACCCAAGTCAATTTCCTGCAAAAACCACTCATAATAATGAATGAATCACGGAACAACCCATTAGTCTGTTGTTTCATGTTCTTCATATTATTCAATAATAGAGAAGATAAAACATTAAAAAACATAAACAAATAAACCACTTACCAAGAATTGGTGTTTTTTTAGGAAAAAGAAAGGGTTCCATGTGGAAGTTGTTCATTGAAGTCTGTTATCAGTTCTCCAATGGTCCTCGATCGATCACCATTCTTCATTGGAGGGTGACATGTCTAGAGTTTCATCATAGGTCTTTCTTCAGTTCCCAAACCCCATTCGAATGTTTTGATTAAATAAAATAAATTAACCGCCATTTTGATTCATTATTATGATTCATTATTATGATTCATTAATGAATCCTAATAAATGAAATAATTAAATCACAAGCATTGCAGTTACACAATTCGAGGATCTTGTAATTAAATATTTCTTATTTATAGCCTGGTGTCACACTATGATCCCGCTATCCATCACTCAATGGTAGGAATAGATTAAAATAACTCAAAGAGTAATTTTTTTTTCACAAGGTCCAAAAAATAACTTTTCGTTCCGACGATTGTTGATCAATGTTAAGCTTTGCTTATGTGAATCCCAACACTGAGAACTCAATGGTTCCCTCATATTTTTAATATGAGCTGCAATTCAAAAGATAGAAATCCCTGATCACATGTTTACTGAACGTACCTTAAAAAAATTCAAAATTACATTCCAGGAACTCTATGCCTCAGATCCATGTGCTGTCAATTTTTGTTGTCTTGTGGTAATTCCATATAATCAAAAAAATTATATGGAATTTTTGGGTCTTTACATTATCCCCACATTGGGATTTACTCCCCCAAAAGCAACAAAAATTCTAAGAAAAAATGGGGGTACAGAGCATGAATGTGAGCCTTAGGTTCCCATGTGGTCTCGTGGATGTTCCCGAGCTGAGACTGAACGCACACCTAAGGAATCGACCATTCAGGAAGGACCCAGTCCTGTAAATCCCATATCTCTACTAGGAACTCTTCAAATGTGGTCGCATCGTCAATGTCCAACTTTACTTAATCAATGACATGCGACATATCATGAACGTATCTCCATAACTGTGACATGTGGAAAACATCATGCACCCTATGCATCTATGGGGGAAGGTCTAGGTGATATTCCACCTCGCCAACTCTGCCGAGAATTTGGAATGGGCTAAGGAAACTTGTATATATCTTCCCTCCTGAGCCAAATATCCACAAACCTCACCGAGTTTGACCTGTAGGAAGACATGGTCTCCCTCCTCAAACATCAAGGGTCTCCATCTTCTATCAGTATATGACCTTTTCCTTCATTGTGCAGTCTTCATATGCTTCTAAATGATCTTCACCATCTTAGTTGTAGCCCCTACTATATCTGGAAATGTAAGTGATGAGTCCCCTTGTTTTGTCCAGTATAGAGGTGATTTGCATGGTTACCCATACAAGGCCTCAAATGGTGCCATGTTGATGGTGGAGTGATAGATTTTGTTGTATGTGAACTCTACCAAGGTAAAGTAATCCTCCCAACTATGGAAAAAATCTAGGATTCAAGTAGAGAGCATGTCCTCATGCATCTATATCATCTACTCCATCTAACAATCTATCTGAGGATGAAAGGCGGTGCTCAAACATATCTTAGTCATGAACACCTCCTACAATCCCATCCACAATTAGGATGTAAAACGATCATCTTGATATGAGTTGATCATCAATGAAACCCCGAGGACTTGTAATATAACCCATACGTAGATGCATCTGATTCCCTTTATTGATCCCTGCAATCAGATGGGTATGAAGTAAGATGACTTGGAGAGTTATTCAACGATCACCCAGACCAAATCATGACCCTTGGACATACCTGGTATCCCTATCCTGAATTCCATAGAGATTCCATTCCACTTCCATTCCGGCACATCAAGTGGATGTTCTAAGCCTGGTATAACCTGATGTTTAGCCTTCACATGATTACAAGTCAGGCATCATGAAACAAACACTGCCACTTCTTCATTCATCCCTGGACACTAGTAATGACCCCATAATGCTTGGTACATCTTCGCCTCCCTAGGATGTACCGAAAAAGGGGATGTTTATAAGCTCCTCAACACCTCCTCCTAAAACATCACTGTTAACATGGTGCATCCTCTATAAAGGATGATGTGCTTTCCATCATTAGAAATCCTTCAGCAGCATGTCCTATGTATATCTGATCACGTCGGGTCTTGCATTCAACGTTCCCATGTTGTGCCTTCTTGAATCGCTAAAGGAGTGGGGGAGTTACTGTCATAGATAAGAGGTATGTTTCTCATTCACTGTCCATGAAAGACAACTGCAATGCAACTAGCTGTTATGTCACCTCACACAACAACTCTATACCAGAACTCATGCTGAGTGTGTCTGCTATCACTATCCCTTTCCTAGGATTATAGACTATCTCAATGTCATAGTCTAGGAGGAACTCCATCCATCACTGATATCTCAGGTTTAGGTCCTCCTATGATAAGATATACTTGAGACTCTTGGGATCAGAGTAGACAGTAAACAATTCACACATCACTTAGTGTCGTAACATCTTTATGGAAAAGAAAACTACAGCTAAATCTAGGTCATGGGTAGTGTAGTTCTTCTCCTACTATCTCAACTATCGTAAGCCTTGGGCGATCACTAATCTCTCCTGCATTAGTACACATTCGAGTTTGGTCCCTGATGTGTTGTAGTAGACTACATACCCAACACCATCTTTTGGTAGACTCAAGATGGTGGAACTCGTGAATATCGGCCTCAGTGCCTGGAAACTCTGTAGGAATATTTTTGGCCACAATAAAAGATTTCCCTTCCATGTCAAATATGACAATGGTGATTCTACTCTTGAAAATTCATGTATGAATCTATGGTAGTACACATCCAACCACATGAAACTATGCACCTCAGTCACATTCTAGGGTAGCTCCCATGCAAGCACTACCTCAATCTTTTCTGTTGGTATTAGAACTCCAGCCTAAGAGATAAAATTTCCTAGAAAGTGGGCCTCATATATCCAGAACCAAAAATTTGATATCATACCATATAGCTAGTTATCTCCAAGTGCATCCAAAACTATCTACAAATGAGTGGCATTCTCCTCCTTGGACACCGAGTACACCAAGATTTCATCAATGAAGACCATCGCAAGGTGATCGATGTAAGAAAGCAAAATCCTATTCATGAGTCCCATGAATACTGATGGAGCACTGGTCACATCGAATGGAATCACCATTAAATCGTAGCGTCTATACCAGCATCTGAAGTCTATCTTCAGTACGTCCTCATCTCGTACCCTGAGCTGATGGTAGCTTGATCTGGGGCCTTTCATTAAAAACCACTGATCTCCCTTCAGTTGATCAAAGATATCATCTATCCTTTGAAGTGGATACTTTCATTTCATGGACACTTTGTTTAGGAACTGATAGTTCACAGAAATCCTCAAATCCCCACCATCATTCTTGAAAAACAAAACTGGGGTTTCCCATGTAGAAACACCGGGCCTTCTGAACCCCTTCCTCTACAATTCCTCTAACAATAACATCAAATCATGAAGATACCTGAGAGATCACCGATATTCTGGTTTATATATCAGTTTCTTCCTAGGGTACAAGTTAATATAAAAGTATACCACTCTTTGAGGAGGTAGTCCTGGAACATCCTCAAGAAAGACATCAGCATACAGGTCTATCACTACAGGATAGCTCAAATTACTCTCATTAACTGCTCCGAGGGTAAGGCTATCCAACTGATGGGTGATGGGTTCACCCTCCTCCAAGAAATTCCATTCTGAGATGAAATGTTTCCCTTGTCTTCAGTGATGGAAAACCGTGTACCATCCTCACAGACACACCATACTTTGCGCATAATGTAGTCGATGAGAGCTAGGACAATGGATAAACAGTCCACACCTGAGATGACATCGTAAGGCCTTGATTACGCTTCTAGGAGATCCTAGATGAAGATATTGACTCCTAGAGTAATCTCAAATTTCCAGCATTAGTTTGTAATGGTCTAATCTCCTACAATAGGAGTCTCTAACCGTAAATATTGAGCAAACGACTCCACTGGAATATCCGTGCTCCGAACGAGAGACATGTAATTGATGGCGTGACTAGAACCTGTGTCTATGAGAACTGAATCTAGGGTGAAGTAGACACATATAATACCTCACATAAACTATGGATCATCGTGGTCATAGGCATCAGCTACCTTAATCTGAGCTCGTCCCTGTCCACCTGCGCCCTGAGGCTGGGGTTGACTACATGGAGGTGGTGGTGGTGGAACATCAATTCACCATCCACTGTCTATTACACAACCATCTCCTCTACCAAATCATATACCCTATGGAGTTCCCTACTCGAAACCCTACCTCTACCTTGGTAGTCCATCGACCATATGTTGATCATCAATGCGACTTGTCGTTCAGTCACGAGCCATGTGAAATTTCCCTCCACACGAGTAGCATAGTCTAATTCTATGCTGACCTACTCTATCCCATGAGTTCAGCACCTCAGACCCTAAATCCTGGTATTTTCCACCTAAAGGTCTGGCCTACTTGGACCTCTACTTCATCGTTCTATATCTTGTTGTAGATGTCTGGGCCGCCTGTCATTCGATGGTGGATCTCACTGTCAGTGCCTGCTCAGCTAGGAAACTCTCCCCCAATAGTGCCCATTCTAGCACTCCAGTAAGCATTGGGATGTTGAGAGATATCATCGATGCTCTAATCTCTTGTCAGAGACCCTTCTCAATGGTCTATGCCCTAAAGAAAGGGTCTCGTACAATGTCAGTGGAGTAGCGGGAGAGGTTAGGGAATCATGACGATTACTGGGCTACTATTATGATTCCCTGATATAAGTGAAGGTGTTACAGAATACACAAAGAGTGTAAAGATTATAGAATGAACTCCACCCTAAATAAGATCTCATATTCCAACTAGGAAGAGTCATTTCCTTGTGCTTATAGAGTGTCAGGATCCACCATCTCCATGATGTTCCCTAAAAGAGACTGTCATCTAGGATCACCATCTGGTCTGTCAGTGTCTCTGCCAAATGGAAAAACCATGCCACAACCTCTAGCTAGTCCTCAGCTACCTATGGATCTATCACGCCTCAAATATTCATATTCCTCTATCAATAGAACTTGTACAACATGCTCAGTCGATGTGAACAGCCCATTGGTGGGTCTGGTGGATGCAAATTCACTATGAGTGGCGGTGCTAATGGTGCACCACCAAAATGTTCTATCACTGTAAGAGGGCTCTATAGCGAAGCCTCATCGCTCAATGGGCCATCATCAAGAACTCTCTCTGGAATCCTTGTTGGATTTCTACATGGAGCCATCCTGAAAAGAAACAGATGCTCCATGAACAATAAGTTGTACCTGGTGAGCAAACTCAAAAAAAGATCAAAAGGAAAATAGTTCAAAAACAAACACAATCTTTGTTTTCATGTACCGAGATAGAAATTAGAATTTAGGGTCCTCGTGTATGGATATGTCTGTCTCCGCACCAACACTGGTCTCCCCGAACTAAAAACTATACTCAAAACACTTAACATTATTTCCCCATTGAAAAGAGAAGAGTCTTGGCTCATCAGTAGAACCAACTCCTTTGATGCCACTTTTTCACAAACCGTCCCCCGAGGCCCTTTCCATGACTACCACAAGCCCACATTCCATAGTCCAGGGGTTAGAGACTAGCACTGGAAAGGAATATCCCTAAAATGGGAATAAATTTCCTTTAAACCTGAAACACCCAGACTACGCACACAATAATAGAAAACCACAAAATGTAACTGCAGAATGTAAATGTGTAAAATGATGTAGAATGGGCCAGTACACAAACCAAACTAAAATGAAGTGCCACAAAAAGGGAAAATAGATCCTTATGTTTTATGTAAATATTATTTCATGAAGGTAATGTATAGATCATCATTGAGGCTATCCACGTCAACCAGTCACCTCTGTGCACCGTCTAGTCCAAGATCCCAAATCTCGGTCAATGTTCTCATTCATCTGCACAAGACACAAGAAGGGGCAGGAAAATCTCATGTGGGGGTGAGTAAAACAATACTGAGTAGGATCCCGAGACCCCTGAAGGTTTCCCAAAATTCCACAATGAAATACCCCAAATCAGGATCTCAATCACAATGCACAACATAAAATACATATCACACAAGGTATACAACATAAAGAAAATTAATAATGATGATTAGTTGTAAAGCTAAATCATGTTATTCTGTTGTTAAGTTCCACTACTGAACCATGGATAATTAATTTTATTACCTATCTGAATATGGTCATATTTCACTGATCCACACATGTTAGTAAGTCACGGATCTACACAGGGTCTAAGTCGTCGATGCACATAGGTTCGTAAGTCATCGATCCACACAGGGTTGTAAGTCGTCGATCCACATAGGGTTGTAAGTTGGGAGTCCACACAGGTTCATATGTCATAGATCCACAATGGTATTCTCTAAGGCTGGTCCTTGTCTGGTCATACTATTGTCGATCTACACAGTGTCTCTATAATGCCGATCCACAAAGGGTGACTCTTCCCATGACATCTAACCATAGGATTCACACACATAATGCACTTGAGTTCTATAGATTCTCCTTCTCAAGCCATTAGTCATACCTAAACTTCCATGATGTCCCATGAAGAAGTAATCCAAATAACCACCATTTCATAAGGATTCCAATGCAATAGACAACACGCTGATTAGACGTCTTATTTTATTTTATTTCCATTTCAGTACCGAGGTCCCATTTAGATTTTAGTTCGATCCAACCCAAAAATACAAAAAAATTTACCAAAACCATGTGGTGTATTACAGGATGAACATGTACTCATAAGGGTTCCTTCTCCACTAACATTGTGTCAATCAGATGCCCATTTTGCGAGATATACCTGATTTAATGTAACGAGATCGGTCGGGTCCAGTTGGGGTCCAGCCCGTCGGGCCTGCGGGTTTAGCCTAACCCTTGGGTCTGACTTGGTTATCAGGACTGAGATGTTTGTCGTGTCTGGACTTCCTAGAAACTAGGTCTTCATGGGGCCCAGTTCTCCAAGACGGCGGCACTAGTGGGGCACCGCCCAGTATTCCGAAATGGCTGGTTGGAGCTGGCAGTTACTCTCCAACCGAGTAGCCTGAGTGGGATGCTCACCTCCCCATGTGGCACCGTGACATCATGTTGTTCCACCCATTGTGTCCTAGTTCATCGCAGATCATGCCACCACTGCATCTGTGGGCGCTTCTGTCCCGACACGGCCGACTTGACCGGTCGCCAGCGCTGCTTCGCCCATGGGTACTTCTGTGGGCCACTGGATATTCTCCGGTGGTCAGTTTTCATTTATGTCTATGCCTATGACACTCCCAGGTCATTGACTTCATTGTGTGGCCCTCTAAATAACATTTTCGATATACTTATTGATCCTATTCAAAGAAAACTCTATGAACAAGTTTAGCATAGTGTTCAGGCCTTGTTCAGTTCGGCCTGCACCATCCGCGTTAGCACTAAAACATGAGAAGAGATCATTCAACTCAAGATAATGATTAACCAAAATAAATTTCCTACAACCACCAACTATAAGAACGATTGAATAATGGATCAAACTTTTAGTTGGATGATATGCGTTATTCATATTATTCATGAACGGGGAATAGAAATATTTTAAATCTATAAACAAATAAACCCCCTTCATAGATTCGGTGGATTTTGTTGCAGAAGAAGAAAGTGTTCCACGATCGAAGTCATTCGTCGATGTCCATTCCAAGTTCTCCAACATTCATCAATTGATCACTATTCATCATTAGAGGGGGACATCATCAGCGTTTTGTCAGATGTTCCTCTTGTGGGTTCCCAAATCCATGTAAATGGTTTGATTAAATAAAAGAAATTAACCACCATATTGGTTCATAATTACGATTCATTAATGAATCCAAATTAATTGACCAATTAAACCATGAGAATTGAGATTACACAACATGAAGATAAATTCATTAAATGTCTCTTATTTACTGCCTGATTTGACACTGTGGTCCCACCAGCCATCACTCAATGGTGGAAAGATAATAAGACAACTCAAAGGGTTGTTTTATTATTATTTTTGAAAGGTCCAAAAATTAACATTTATATCCTACCATTTTTGGTAAAAGTTAAGATTTGACTAAGCGAATCCCGGTGATGTGAATTCAGTGATGCCCTCATATAATGAATGTGAGCACCAGATCAAAAGATAGAAATCCCCACTTGCATGATTAATAAATGTTCCTTAAAAAAGTTAAAATTTTAATTTTGGTATCTTCAGGCTTCAGAATCACGTTCCATAAATTTGTATAGTCTTTTAGTAGTTCCATATAATTAAAAAAATTATTTTTAATTTCCGAGTCTTTATAATCCACACCTAATTAGTTTCCAATTCCCCCTTAGGTATTTTTTTGGGGTGCTCTTTTTCTCACCGTTGGCAATTAGGGTGCTATATTTTCTTATCTCCATTGGATTTATCCATCTGGATTCTATAATTAAAGTCTACCTTATGATTCATATCCCTTAGATTCTATTGAGATTATCCAATCTCCATTTCGACTTTGAGGGCACATCAAACAAATTCCTAATTTCTCTCAAATTCACGGATTGCTAGGGATTTTTTGTGGGCTATGTTTTAGCCCACCAATGAAGTGGTCATCATAGCATTTAGGGGTAATGACAAATCCAGAGGTGTATCCTTCAATACTTTTGATTTTTTCCTATTACACTCTGATGTATTCGTCATCTATTTGCATGAGGGCATGAATATCCCTTTCAGTCTTATGTCGGAGGGCGAGAAAAAGATAATTATCAAAAAACCTTTTTTTTAATTATACCATTCCAACTCCTCACTATCCTCCCCATGAATCATATTTTTTTATCATTGTACACCATTTATCCGCATCACCCTCCAAATGATAAGTAGCAAGGTGTACCTTATATTTTTCATAACATTGAAGGATGGGGAAGATATTCTCAATGGAGTTGATCCATTGTTATCTGACTGAGCGACCAGATGATCCTTTATAAGTAGGATTCCTTTGTCTCATGAAGCTCTCAGTTGTGGTTTTATCTTCCTTGGAGGGGTGGGGTGGGTGGGAGGGTGTGGGGTGGGGTTGAACGTTCATGTTGACCCATGTTTCTATTATAAACATTAGCTAACTGAGGGGGTATCATGGCAAAAGTTTTGACTCCTGCTCCAATTGGACTGGGAATCTCATTAAAACCATCGTCACATTGATCTTAACATCAGTTTTTATCCCATGTCATCCTATTACTGGACATTTCCTAGAATAAAAATAATTTTAGGGGTAACTAATAAAGGGGAATCAAATTACAAAAAGAGATAACTTATAAATTACTTTTATTTCATTAACATATGGATTTATAGTCTTCCATAAATGTTATCCATGATATACTTCCCAATATATATTCTTAGGAAATTCTTTTTATTCCCTTAATAGTGGTTCATACTATGATTATGAATTTACCAAAGAATATCCCCCAGGAGTGTCGTAACCATGATTTTAGAAAGTCTTGTTGTTGTGCACCAGTTCCTGTTCAAGTTTATCTCAAAGTGGTGATTTTAGGTTTTACCTATAGATACATCTGTGTGAGAGGCACCTCTACCTTATCATAACAAGACAGGGATATATTCCCTGGATAAAACACTTACTCATTACTCACAAACATTTAGGGATGTTTATATTATACATATTATTATTCTTAAGGATTTCATTTGGGATTTCTATTCCTAATCCCAAAAATAAATAATCCTATCCTCTGATACCAACTATAAAAATCCTTATCTTTATTACACACTTAATCAAGATTTATTACATAAAATTTCACTTAAAACAACTCCATGGGTCGATAGGTCTAGTGTATTAGGAAATTAGAAACATTATATAACAACTTAGAATAGAAAACACAACATCTTGACTGAAAACTTATTTTACATGACCACACACATTCCTTTGTACATATCTTTTCATAGGAGAACCTAATGAAATGCATAAGAAAAGGGTGAGCTATAAAGACCAGTAAGGGTGTAAAAAAGAAATAAAATATATAATACTATACATGTTAGCCATATGTACATCAATGGAGAATAAGAGAAACATGGACATAAATCCATGATATAACATGATTATTGAAACCCAGAAATGTCACAACAACAATTTACCATGATATTAGCATGAGACAAGGCTCAATAAAAATGAAGCATGAGTGAACCCTAATTTCACTTGAATTGGAATGATTAAACCCTCATTTCACTTGATGTATCATGATTCTAATCTTTACCCAATGCATTAGAGTGATATCTGGGTGCACCCTTATTAATTATTTCATTTCATGCATAAGAGTGACACATAGATCCTAAAATATTGACCCATTAAACATCTTCATTTATTCCAATATACAGTAATATGGAATTAATACACGAAACTATATAATAAAGAAGTAAATTTTCATAAAATAGAATACACTTTATAGATAATCGGGCACGGTATTCACTACACAATGACTTTGACTTGGAAAATTGTAGTGCAATTTCGGCAGCATAACGACATGACATAAGAGTTCAAAAAAATGGTTAATGAGAGAAAAAAGAGTATCAAATCATATTTACATAAAATGTAATGTAAGAGTGTCATATAGATATATTTCACAATATATGTAATGGAATGTACATTCATAATATAAAATAAGTTCATGAATGTAAATGAGGGGAGAGAAATACCTTATGGAATTTCGGCATGGTAGAAGGTGTACATGGGAGGAATTAATGAGATTTAAAGGGGTCTATAATCATTAAAATATAAGGATGGAATTATAGGGAAGGTGAGACATAATACCACAACATTTTAATTGAAAAAAGGGTACAACAATATAATTCTATATGAACAGAAAATAGAAAGGAATAAATCCCTTACATGGATGTGAGATCCCAAAGGATTGGGAGGGTCTTGAGAGAGGATTCATTGGATCCTGGGGTGCCTTGGGAGGATACTAGAGAGGGGAGGTCAGAGTAAGGACCTGGTCCAATGGTTTTGACTGACTCAAAGTGGGATCTTGGGTGGGTTTATTTTGTAAAAGAGAGGGAATTATTTTGTATTTAGGTTTTGGACACCACACATTAAACAAATCAAAACCACAAACCACCCCATAATATTTTCTTATGTTTTTTCCAAAGGGGAGTGGAAGAAATTATTTTATAATTCCAATGGGATATCTTCTTTAAATATTAGTCTTACTTATGTGGAGGTGAGTCACACACTCAAGGAAATCATTTTAAAAGTGAAATTTTATTTTATGTCTTGGAGGGTCCACTAAAACACCCTAAAATTAATCAAACAAATCTAAAATAACATTATATTAAAGATAAAACATGTATTTTCCAAATATACATTTTATAGTATTTTATTACATCAATATTGGGTCATTATAATGTCATAAAACATATTATATATTTAAATGATATTTAATTTTTTTCCAAAAATTTGACTGTCTCATAAAATTATAAAAAACTCCCCATGGGATAATTTCAACAGCATGATTTCAAAAATAAAATTCATTTTATAGAAATAATTTCTACTTTAAAATTAAAAAACATTTATAAAAAATTCATGGGGTTAGACAGAAAATACTTTTAGATCATAATAAAAATTAAAGTTGTATAAATAAAAATTATATGATCATTTATATTTAAAAAAATCAATTTATTAATAACATTTTAGTGATATATTATTTAATTAAAAAATCCTTTAATTCTTAAAAATAGTTTTCCTAATTCAATGTTAACCAAAAATAATATTTGTTCTTTAAAAACTATCTTCAATGTAACAATAAAAAGATGAATGTATATTATTTATACAAAGAATAATGTGCACAATCATAGTGCTTGGTTCTTGTTACATAACCCATTAAAACACCCATATAAGATATAACATTAAGGTGTGTGACAGTGATAGACTCTTGAGTTTTATTAGATAAGATCACTCATGTGGTAATCGTTATCAACTTCCACTTATCCCGTAGGTAGTTACGTTCAAGCTTAATGTCTTGAATCTCAGCTTGGGCTTGGTCAAGAGAGAATCCCAATGATGCTACCTCCTTTATGAGCTCTGAAAAATGGGCTAGTATGGAGAAATTATACTGGATGAGGCCATAAATTCCTTTTTTGAGTAAATTATATTTTTTAAAACTATATATTTATACTAATCATGTGATCACTATTCCACAACTATATTAAAAACATTATAAATTCATAATGGGATATTAAAAAAACATAAAACCAAGGAAGTTAATCTTTTATATATAACCATTTTACAAAATAAAACATATAAATATATCAAGTGGAATTTTAATTAATAAAATTTTCGGTTGTTACATTATTTCTATGCTTGTAGGGGTTATTGACCTAGGCATATGGATTGTAGTAAATCATGTGTCATGAGCATGTCTAAACTCTCTTGGTTTTGGTGTAGTATCGGGTGGTGGATAATATTTTGAGTAAGGATACCTATAATTAAAGAAGATATGAAAGCCTATGGGTTATTAAAGAAACTAGGGTATTATGGGAATTTTATGTAAATAATATCTTAGGGTAAGGGACCAATTTTTATGTGATGTGATTAGGGTTATCTTGGAAGGCCATAGTAGATGTCTGGCTAGACAAACATTAGTGGATTTTAGTAGTGAGATTTGATATAGGTGATATTTTATGATACTATTTAAAGGATTCAATATATAATATTTTATTCCATGAAACATGAATGGAATAGAAATTATTGGAAATTGAATTAAGAGTGTTGTCCTAATTTGAATTCTATGCGATTCCTTGAAATATGATCCGGGGTTGATAATTATGGTGGTATGGTAGTGAACTAAAATAATGATCAAATGGGTAATATAAGTTCATGAATGTTTTGTGTGATTATTGAATGTTATTGATCTGTAATGGTATTGGATGTGACAAGTGTAATGATTGATTATTTTCCATAGAGGCATATTCTTAATGGAGTGATTCTCAGGTGATAAATAGTTTATTTTATTTGTTTGGATGTATGGAAGTTTGAATTAGTCATCTTGATAATGGGTCCAAGATAATATAAGTGTTTTACATGAGAAACATATCAAATCATATGTTTTTTATGACTAGTCATGAGATAATGGATGATAAAAATTGGTGAAATAATGTGGGATGGAATTTTTGTAATATTGGTATGATTAAAAACGTATCATTAATAAAGAGGATTTACCATGAAGGGATTATGTACAATGGTATGTATAATATGAAATTATTTTTTTATGTATTGACAAAAATGTGAAGTGTGGATCGATTTGACTGACACATGTGTGGTAGCATAACATGTTTATGCAGTGCTGGAATAACGAAATAAGAAAATAAATTTAGTGTAGAGTGCACCATTAGACGTTATGGGTAGTGTCTCTTGTGTTTTCACTTGTGACAAATGAGGTTGGCTAATAATTTTTAATGTGATTATAGATTTAATTGATATGGACCACGTATATTATGTTTTGACCTAGTAGAATATTGACATATGTGCACTTATAGTGGGGAGTGTGATATCAGTCGAGGGTAGTATGAAATTTTATTATTTGTATCATTATATCATAGAGTCTATCATTGGATTAACATTCTGGAATTTATATTTTGGTGGGTGAATAAATATAAATTCAATTATGTTCTTCAAGGAATGAAATTCGTTGAAATATAAGGTATACCTTATGGGGAATAACCATTGGATTCATGATTAGGGAAACTATTATATGGTCTTAGTTGACTTATGTCAAGGATTTGATAGTGAATATTGATATTAAATTACATTTAAATTTTTTTGTTTTGTTTTCCAGCTATGGATTATCACCGAGAGTCTTGTATAGACACTATATGTCTTGATTCAAATGATCATATAATTCCATTGGGAATAGAGGAATCATGATCAAGTAAAATAGAATTGTTTTGAAACATATAACAGAGTTTTGTGATGTATATATTATAATGTAGGACCAGATATTCATTTTATGTGTATGTTGATGGGTAAAGATAGACTATAGGTTAGATGTGTCTTTTTTGGATATGCCAATAATTTTTCTAGAATTGATTTTGGAATTTTGTGGATATACAAACATGTTCTTAGAATCCTTTCACTATGGATTCATTCTCATTCTAACATCTATTTGAGAAAATTAATTACAACAAATATTGAGGGACGTTATCATATATGGTCTAGTGGGATAATTTGGGAACAATGATGAGTGGGATGATTTACTTAGAAGGGCATGTTTTATTAGAAATATATTATGGATGGTTTTCCAAAAATTACGAATCAATATTTATGAAAAAATAATATGTAGAGAAGAATCAAAGAGTGGATGATAATTTTGAAGAAAACATGGGAATATTTTTAGATAAATAGGTTTAGGTAACCACCATCATGGTGTTTCAATGTTCCTTATAAGTGTTTGCTTGGGATTTGGAATGTTCAACATCATGTACATTAAACTATATTATGAACATGTTGGACATTCAATGATGGAATACAATCATTTGATCTCAAAATGGTGATGATAATATTTATATAACCAAACATATCATATTTCAATATTATATATTAATTTAAAAATATTCCTTACAAAAATTAATGATCCTCACTATAACTATTTATTTATAGTTCCATTGGAAACATGGAAACAAGAAAAAACTAGTTTATAAGTGATCTACATCATCTCCAACTATGTTCTTCATTACATTCACCCCTCTTAGACATATCAAAAATAATAACATTAATCATATCATAGGGAATGGAAAGATAAGAAAAGGGGAGATGAGATGCTTAGTAAGGGTAAACAAGGTAGATGACCACATATTAGGATCACAAGGATATCCAAACATTATAATAACATTTTAAAACCATACCATACTTATCATAGATCATAAATTATCATCATGGAATAAGTAATATATTTTTATAATATAATAGCATTAATTACAAATAAATAGGTTCACATATTATGTTAATTACATGAAATCCGGACCACAAATAATTTTTTGGACATGAAATAAGGTCCATACAAAACCTTATGGACAAGAAAAGAAGTTCTGTGAATAAAATAGTGAACATTTAATCCAGTTCATGTATAATATTTTTAAAATGTAATCAGGTTCACGCATATCATATTTACTCATGATTTATTAATCATTACCCAATGAATTAGAGGGTGATATAGGTCCCACCTATCACATAGTGAAAACCATACATATGTGTACCAAAAAATTATAAAACAATCATCATATCATAACACATGACATTAATTTGGTTTCACAAAAATTTAATCATTACAAAACCTATAGAAAATAAATAGGTTTCATAATCATTTCATCATTTTATCAACGAAAAAACACTGGAAAAAGGAGGGGTTTTCATATTCATTTTATCATCACATATCCCATTTATGAATAATAGGGTTCATTAAAATCATTTCATCATAATGAAAATCCATTCAAATAATGAATAAAAATGGTATACTTGGATTATATACCCAATAAAGAATATTTAATAATAAAATGTGTCATTTAAGATGAAAAATTGTTTTTAAAGAACATTTAAAACAATTATTGAGTAATATATCCTTTATACTCCATAATAACATTTTAAAAATTAAATTATTTTAAAAATCATTTTAATGAAAATGTAATATTTAAAAACTATAATGAAATCTTTAAATATTATATTAAATTGTTCTTGAGAAAAATAACATTTCTCCATTTATATAATTTATTTATACATTAAAAATTATTGAAATAGTATTCTCTGAAAATAAACACTTTAAAAGATAATGGAATCATTAAATAATTGAGTGGTCATAATGGTGGGGAAATTCCATACATGTAAAAAAAATACTCCCTTCACATTTTCAGTAAACGAATAATGGGAAACGATTGGAGAATAAAATTAATATTATATATAAATTGTTTGGTAAAAAATAAAATATGGGTAAAGATTTATTTAATAAATCAAAATATTATTTTAAAAACAATTTCGGAAACAATTTTTTTGAAAAGATTGTTTTGGATGAAATAGTGGTTTTTAATAGAAGAGGGAAATAAATAAGATTTTATTTAAAAAATTATTTTCAACTCTTGAGAACATAGAAAGAATAAAATTAATGGAAAATAAATATTATAATGAAATAAATAGAGGATAATTAATGTCATGATAATCTTGGGATATAGATCATAAATTACATCATCGGAAACACAGTGGTAAACAATCCCTATAAAAGAAGAGGTTGTATTACAAAATCATTACCACTATAATAACATTGATTAATATTCCCCATTAATGAAATATTATCAAATGGATATGAAAGACATAATAATTTTCATGACATTAATAAAAAAATTCATTCATGGAAATTATATACACGTTATAAAAGAAACATTTGGTGAATATGGAAAATGCCTCAAAGAAAATAAAAGTGAGACGAAAATATATTACCTTACGTATAGGATTACTTCACACATGTTAAACCCTCATGTATAATAAATATATGTATACCCATTTGGGAATCATAAACATTTATATTATATGATATTTTATTTACCGATGATCTTTTATAAAAAATTCCATAATAATGTCACATTTTATACAATAATGGATTTGTTTTTCATAGATGTTTTGATTTGTTCTTTTTGGTCCAATTAATTTTATCATGGTTCCATCATCTCCAAAATGTTAAACTAGAAATTGTTATAATATATATATATATATTTATATATTAATTATACATATATTTTTATAATTTCATAGATGTTATTAATTGAAAATGAAATACACAATTCAATGATATGGTAAGACGTGTATAAGAATGAATGTTTTTCCATTATATTGATTGATAAAATTAAATAAGGGTAAAAAAATATATGTGTGGAAAAGAATTATTTTTATGACATATATATCACATATATTCATAATTGTTTCAATAGTTACCTTCAATGAAAAGTTTATGTGAAAAATGAATCACATTTACTCGTGACGATGTAGTTCAATATACACCCATATTACATTATTGTACAACTCAAGGAATGTAAATTAATAATGTATATGTCATATAATAAATCAAAAAAGTATAATTATGTTATAAATATCATATATATAAATTTAATCTATTTTTATTACAATCCATTTAAGTGAAAAACTTAGAAACAAATAATATTGATTCTCGAGGTAGTAGTCTTCCACACACATGAGTGACATTATTGATTTTACCAAAAGAATAGAGTTAAGAATATATATGTGGAAATATAAAATTAAATGTATAATAATATAATATATATCATAAATAAACATTAAATCCATCATTATATCTATCCATGAGAAGTGGTGATGGAAAAAGAATAACATTGGTTTGTGAGGTAGTTGTCTAATGTACGCATAAATAATGAAATCGAATCCCTTTTTATGGAAGAGGAATATGATTTATATTATTACATTAACATAAAATTTCTTAATATATGTATCATTATTATGTGTTTATATCATCATGGTTTAATAATAATTGAAATATACATAGGAACAAATAAAAAATATGCTCGGTTAGGGACGTTATATCTTCTTCAAAAAATATATTTTCATTTGAAACAAATTGTTACAAAGGTTCTGTTTTCTGGAAAAAAAATAATATAATGATTTGAGGGAATAATGGAAGTGATTTGGTTATGTATTTGATGAAACCTTGGGTTTTGGAATAGCAAAGATCAGATGATAAGGGACATCCTTTAAGATGTAAGGTGAGTTTGAGACTTGTAATTTTTGAAAAGAAAAAGGAATACCCATGTTTATCACATGAAAATGTCCCAAAATGGGAAATTATAGTAATTATATGATAAAATATATAACTATGTCTAGAAATATGGGTTTGGACATGGTTTGTGTAATTTTCACTCTTTTATTTTTAGTTTAACAGCCCCTGAAATCCCATTTTTACCTTAAGAACAATAAATAAAATTTACTATTCATACTATTCATAATGTTAAAAAAATAACTTGGACATATTTGATAATATAAACTAAACATATTAAATTAATTGTTTATATATTTCCAAATTAAACTCAATGGGGTGATATAATTCAATCTAACAAAAACTCATAGATGTGATGAGTAAGAAGGGATTCAAAGAGAAACTTTAAAAAAATTCAATGTTTTTATATAAAAATTTAATATAAAATTGATTCAAACTAAATTAATTAGATTAATACATATATAATTTATCTAATTTTAAATTTAAATCCATATTAATGGTTTTTATATTCTTAAAATATTTAAAATTAATGTCAATACTAAAAAATACCATTATTTTTAACTATTCAACGAAACATTTATCATCTCCGAAAATTCTAAAAAATTAATCCTAATATAATATTGAAAATATGATCTATAAAATCAATTTATTTCTTAAAAATATTTTTATAAAAGATTAAAAAATTATCTTTAATAAAGTAAGTGAAAAAATTAATTAAACTGGTTTTTAAAAAAATATATTTTTAAGCCTAAAATTAGATTTATTCTTATATGATGTATAGAAAAAAAAAATTAATTGAATGATTAAAATTTGATTAAAATTTGATTGAATATATAATATATATTAATTAAAATAATACACCAGAAGTTACTTGATTAATTTTTTGAGTAAAAACACATTTGTGTTCATAAAAAATAGTATTTCAGAAAAATAATTATTTTTTGTTTTTAATTAATTGGTCACAATAGATTTAATTATATATACCTATGTAAAATATATATTTTCGTATTTTATTTAATTTGATTAATACCCATCATTCCATTGTCTAGTTGATATCTTTTATATTGAATAAAAATATTTTAATAGTATGACGCATTATATTAAAACTCAGTAGTAGTTGTAAGGAAATATAAACTCCATGTTGAGTGTAAAAAAAGATAATATCAATGTTGTGTGTAATGAAAAAGATTAAAAATATTGAAATTATTTGAATAAAATACAAAAAATATAAGTGTGTTACATTCTATCCCCACTAAAATTGAATTTCTCCGACAAAATTCTTCTCTCTGGTAATAATAACTAAAGATCATCTTGACTCATTACATACATTGATTTAGACATATATTCTAAAATCCAGTGGTTTCCCATAAAACATTGACCAGGTGAGTGGTCTTATTTCATAGATCGTTATCTATAAGAACCATAATTTTTTTCTAATTGTTCCCCCAAAAGATTTATCTTATTCTAGTTGTATGACCTATGAGTTTAGCTAATGTCATGGATTAGATATGTACTTATATATGAGAGATACATGGAATACATTATAGAACTAAGAGAGGTTTGCTGGAAGCATAAAAAATAATCTATGGTCTCTATATGATCAATAATTTCAATGGGACCGATATACCTATGGCTTAGTTTTACCTTCATTATTCAATGATGAAATTCAAAGAAAAACATTTTTACTAACATCAATGTTTAGATCAGGTTAATGATTATAAATATAACATTTCATCCTACTTTTTTTCATTACATTTTTCTTAATATCTCTAAAATTCACTTCCATTTAATCAGATAGCTGTGATAATAATAGATTTATTTATTCTACTTCATTCTAGTAAATATTTTTGTACACTTCTTTCTATAAAACGATTTATAATGATCCACCTGAATTCCCGAGTGAAATTTCTTTTTGTAAGAAAAATAATATAGATAATGGTTTTTATCCAGAAAACATTAGAAGTCCATAAAACATGATCTTATAATATCCTATAGGGATTTAGTTTTACCCACAAACAAACTATTTTTCTGTGGTCGATACACAATACTAAATGTTAACACCATCTCAAGAGACCTCAAAAGTCATCTCTAAAACATTTAGGAAATATTGGATCATAATTCAATAAAATTGATTAGGGAACTTCATTTATCCTTACCACATTGTTAATGTATACTATGGATTGTGGATCCAGAGATAAATCATATCTGATAAAAATTAAGTGTGATGACTTCACAAGGTGATTTACTACATCCCATAATTACCTCAACATAAATTATAAGATAATCCCTAATTATTTCTTTTATCATTAACCATACTTAAAAATAGTTTAATGTCATTCTTCCAAATGTAATATTATCTCTAAAACATATAAAAAACCAAAGTCTTGTATTCCCATAAACGAGTCTTAATATAACCAAAATCTATATAAAATACCATCAAATAAAAAATCAAAATGGGTGTCACTTACTTTGAACATATGATCATTTGTAAAATCATAAACCCATTATCCAATTCATAATTATTGTGTTAATATTACCTGGAGACATATAATCATCCAAAATATAATTCACCATTCATCCCTTATTCATGATCTTTTATTATACAAAAACATTTTCATTGTAAGCATGTGTTCATCACTTTACCGATAGAATGTCAAATGATATTCCATTATTCCAAAATCCATGTAGTGGGATATAATCACATGAAATTTCACTAAATAATGAAATATAATATATTCATAGGTCTCATTCAAACTAAATAAAACATAAAATTACAAACTATAGAGGGGAATATATATGTTCTATAATAATTATGATTCACGTAATCCATTTCGATTTCATGAGATTTCATTTTTTTTCATGTTTCATCATATTGTCTTATGTATAAACATCCACATTGACCCTTGGATTGATTAATTTACTCCAAAAATTCCAAAAATAAATGTACTTGAAACACTAAATATTGAGTGGTGAATTCTTTTGATATATTTCTTTATACATTATACTAATTAATGTATAAAATTAACACAATTTTAACACCCCTATTTTCCTTTAATTTATTTACATTAGTACTTATTCAAACATTTTTTCATGCATTTGACAAAAAATTTCATCCCACCATAGGATTTATTAGAGTTCTGATGAGACTAGATCATCCATTTCTAATTTTTTAAAAGAAATCAGTAAGGATTTGGATTAATAATAATAGATGGTTACACAAGTCAGAAGGAAGAAAGTTTGCATTTATCACGCTGAAGAGTATTCATCAGCTCATCGGGAATTTTGGTGTATTGAACGCAACTCCCACAGGTAGCTCCTCTGTTTCCAAGCTGGTCAGTGAGCTGATTTGCTTCACGATATATGTGTGTGATGATAAAGTTCAGAGAATAATGTTTTCTCAAGCACATGATCCATTGGGTTGCATGATTCCAAGCAAGGAGAATCTGTCCCATCCAAACAGCTTGCACAATAGTCATTGAATCTCTTTCAAACCCGATTGATTCCTTGTTTTGTTGTCGAGAAATATCCACCACTTTGATAAGACTCTGCATCTCGGCTTCAAGTGTTGTGGAATGTATGCATGTGCCATGATCCCCTTCTATGAAATCTCCATTGTAATCATTAAAGACAATTCCATATCCCACCGGACCTGGATTTCCCTTTGAGGCGCCATCCATGTTGCACTTGACCCAACCGACAAATAAAGAAATCCAGAACAATTCAATGGTTCTGAGAGGTTTCTGAAAATTACCTGGAATGTGAAGCCTTCTAAGGCCAACCAGTTCATTCACCAAATTGTTACAAAAAAGGGAGTGCAGGTTGTTGGAATTCTATACCACATTCAAGATGCTTATGTGGGATATATTACGGTGGGGAGTTGGTTCATCATGCAGAGTTTAATTTCAGAAGGTCCAGATGGTGTTGATAACTTCTACACAGAAAATAAGAAAGAGGGAACATGCCTATTTGGAGAGCTGTACAGCAGTCAAGTCAAGCCAGAACTACTTGATACCAGTATTTTGCAGAGGTTTGATTTTAAAGATCTCCAAGACATATATCCAAAGGGATGTAGAAGTATTGCAGAAGAGGAATAGAGGATTAACATTTTCTCGATGTTGATGACATAGGGCACATCTAGAGCAGATCCTAATACCAACCCATTGTAGATTTATCTCATCTGGTATCTTGCCAAGATGATGCATCTATAGCAGAGTCAAACAAGTAGGCATTATCCATTTTTGATTGAAGTCTTCGATTATTGTGCTCTCTCCATGAATAAGATGGTTATAGTATCTATTGGAATCAAGCATTCCATTTGTACTTGGTTCCCACAGAAGCATATCATTATTGTCCAAGAAATCATAATTATCAAACCTGGAGACAATATGAGAGGGAAACTCATGACCATTTTCAAGATTATTTCTAATAGATGAGTTGTAATCAATGTTTGGATCTATGCTGTCAACACTATCAATGAGAGAAGACCCTATATAGTTGTGCTTCCAAGAGCTAAGAGAGGATTTAGCACTTACAATCCAGTGAGATTGACTAGTGATGTGCTGGATACGATTTTTCAGACCAGTCCAAATAGAGGATTGAATATAGCTCATGTTTTATTCAATAAGTATCTTGAGGAGCATGGATCTCAGGAATTCCAAGGATTGTGTTTTATCATTAATAAGTTTCCAAATAAATTGTTCTTGCAAAGCCCTATTGAATAAATCTAAATTCTTGACTCCAAGCCCACCCTTGGCATGCGGCATACAACATTGTTTCCAGTGAGCAAAAATAACTGGACATTCCAGGATACTTCCACTCCAAACAAAGTTTCTCATCAATATTTTTAAGGTTTAAATCATTGAGGTAGACTAGGAGTAAACCATACATGAGTAGAACGGTTTTGAGGTGGCCACATGTTTAAAAAAGTAGAGTCTGCCTTCCATTGAGTGTGATTTTCCCTTCCAGGAGGATAGGGTTCTTCTCACCTGGATCACAATTTCTACAAATTTAGAGGTCTTAGGTCTGCAAAAAAACATTATGACTCCAAGGTAGGTAATGGGGATATACCCTTCATAAATTTCATGATCAGTTATCATCGAATATTACCTTATTGCAGATATGTTTTTTCCAAAATAAATGAATTACTTACCCCAGTTGACCACCTATCCTGAAACCTGCTCATAATGGTGTAAAGCTATTTTGAAGTTCTGAATGTTTTTCCTGTCACCCAGAGTAAAGATAATGATATCATCAGCAAAGAGAAGATGAGAGGGGGCAGGGATGCCTCTTTATTCTCTATAGGTTTTGAGATCACCATAATATATCATTTAGAGAATAAGTCTACTCAGATAATATTCTACAATTGCAAAAATAATAGCAGAAAGGAAATCACCCTGCCTAACCCCTCTTGATCATTTAAAGTAACCATCTAGGAATCCACTAATGAGAATGGAGATATTCGTAGAGCCAATTAGAGTTTTCATCCAATGAATAAATCTCAAATGAAAACCAAATTCATGAAGGATGCATCCTATAATGTTCCAATTAATCATGTCAAAGGCCTTTCTAATGTCTAATTTGAGAGCAATATTACTCCCATGGGTAAACTTCTGTAGTGAGTTGACAAATTTCGAGGCAGTAAGAAGGTAGTCTTGAATTTTTCTCCCCTTGACATAACCAAATTGATTACAATAGATGATTTTATCAGGAATATGCACATATCGGTTGGCTAAGATTTTAGAGATGATATTATATATGGTGTTGACATGAACAACTAGCCCAAATTGCGCAACATCACTAGAATTTTCCACCTTGGGGATAGGGGAAATGAACTGAGAATTGGAAACATGATAGAGGGAGCCTTTAGTAAAGAAGTGTTTGAAAAGTTTACAAACATCTGAGTTGATAACATCCCAATAAAATTGAAATAAGTTGTTAGTGAATCCATCCGGTCCCAGAGAACTCCCACTGCTAAGCTCAAAGACAACATCTTTAATATCAGTGTCTAGTGGAATAGAAGTAAGAAGACAATTAACAACATTAGAGGCAAGCTTTGGGATAATTACATCTTTGATATCTTCATTGCTTGCAGGACCATTGAATAGGTTCATATAATAGGAAACAATGTGGTGAGAGAGACCCTGTCTATCTTCTATAATTGTGTCACCTTTGTCAAGGAAAGAATCCTCTGAACTTTGTTGACACGTGAGAGGGAATTGAAAAATTTGGTATTCTGATCTCCGTTAGAGAGCCACCTGACTTTAAAGAGCTCCTTTTAAATGTTGTCTCTAATTCTGAGGAGTTCTTTGAGATGGGAAGACATGATGGTTTACTGTAAGATATCACATGTAAAGTTGTTCTTAGTGTTATCTTCCTGAAGATCCTGAAGAGATTTTTGTAGAGAATCAATTTCATGGTTAAGGAGGCTAAATTTTTTCCTACTCTAGTGTTTAATGCTTATTTTGAGAGCTTTTAGCTTGGTAATACATGATAGAGGATTACCATTATAATAAACCATATTCCAGGTTCCTTTCACCAGATGAGAACATTCAGGATGGGTAGTCCAGACATTATTAAATTTGAACAGAATAGGCAGCCTGTCTTCCTTGGGAGTGAAGGTAGAAAGGATTGGGTGGTGGTTAGAATTGTGTTTAACCAGCGTGACACAAGATATAGTTTTCGAACCTACTAGGATAGATTTATTATGAAAGGCTGTATCAATTATACTAGATCTGGTTCTATTGAGGTGCCTTCTATACCAAGTATATTTGGCACCAAGAAGGTTAGATTCTATGAGGTTTGAGTCCTCTATACAAGCTCTGAAGTCTCTCATAGAGTTAGCATTGTAAGCATGACCAATCTTCTCATCTGCCTGTAAAATGGCATTGAAATCTCCCATAATGACCCAGGGATATAAAATAATTTTGAAAAGCAATTTCATGTGCTGCCAAAGAGTTCTTTGACTGATGTAGTAGTTGATCGTATAGACCATTGAACAAAAAGAGAGATTGCCTACATTGAGGAAGCTAAAAGTAATTATTGGTCTATCGTCACAAACAATTATAGGGTTGTTGATAGAATGATGTACAAGTAGGAAAATCCTATCAAAACCAGAATTATACTGCACAAAACTTATTGAAGAGTAACCACTTTGGGAAGTAGGGGATCAGAAGTTATTTTTTTGGATTTTGGCTTAGAGATGCCAATGAAAGACGGTTTGTTCTTATTCACAAGAAGACTAAGGGAACATAGAGTTCTAGGGTCGGCTATGACCTGACAGTTCCAAAATAGGATGTTCACCATTGTTCTTGAGTGGGGGAAAATCCCCCTTTCTATTTTTTCTCAGCTTCCCTATTTTTGTGAGAGCTCCTCAACTCCCTTTTGCTGTACAGATTGGTAGAATGATGTTTTGGGGGGTGAAATCAGTCCTCGGATTCACAAGAACTTCCATGGACAATGAGTTTGTCTTAATAGTGGTATATCCTTCTATATTGAACTCTGTATGTTGTGAGGGGGTGTGCATTGTCTGCACTGAGTTGTCAGCCTGGGAAACTTCAGATGCTTGACAATCATCAATATCAACAGATTTTAATAAATCTGAGTTAATGAAGTCTAAATAGAGAGATTTTGACTGCATACATAAAGTTTAGGATAGAATATCATCCAAGAGCTCCTGAAAAAGCACAACTTCTTTAACATAATTATCTAAAATTTCAGCATAAGTGGCAATATCAGTTTTAGTTTGTGCATATCCATGTGATTCTTCTTCTTCAACTAAAACTTCCCAAGAATTTACTAGTCCTATATTTCTTATCTCACTTTACATTTTTCGAGACATCATTTGATTCCTTCCTCACATAGTGCATTGTGTTTGTGATTTTCATTTTGGGGGTATCCTTCACTGAAGGCTTATAAGCGGATTGGTTGGAGAATTTATAAACAATTCTGCACTTATCAATGGCATGTCCTATCATCCTGTAATGTTCAAAATATTTAGTTATGTTCTCAAATTCAAAACTTACCTCAATAGGATGATCATTGACATCAAGATAAACTCGTTCAGGTGGAGGTATTTTCATATCAATCTCAATGAGTACTTGAGCATATAGACCAAGATCTCCATTGTGTGTACGTCGATCGATCCGCAAAGAATTTCCGATACCAGATGCCAGATCATTTACAATTCTTGGGTACCAATAAGTCCATGGATTTCCATGAATTCTAGCCTAAACCTGAGAAATGGGGTGCTTTTGTGTGAAGGGATTGAAGTTTGGATCCCATTCCGAGAAAAAAAGAATTCATGGCTTCATATTGAGAGTGCCCATGCGCCAGATTGCATTAAGATCTTATTGCCTTCCCAGATTAAATTGGAAGTAACCCTTGCCAATTGGGATAGGCCTCCAAATAAATATATTCCACTAGTGATAAATGTACCACACCAAGATTTCATAGTACGTTATTTCTTCAAGGTAATTCAATAACTTGCACGACATGCAACATCTAGTTCAAGCACACCACGACTTACCGAACTAGACATTAAAAAGTCATTATGAATAATATTAATAGAATTTTGAACTATATATAATCATTATAATTAGATAATCTGTATTATTAGTTTCTTATACATAATGTAATAACAAATTAATTTTTTTCAGATAAAAGAAGTATTTTTCAAAAAATGAACTTTTACCGCCATTTAATGGTGAACCCTTTCTAAATCCAATATTTGAAAATATTATATATTAAAGTTGACAAAATAAAAGTTTAGAATTGTGAAATAAGAATTTAGTTTCAATAAATTTTTTGTTTTTTTTTTGATAACTTTTATATTTGGTTGCATAGTGAAAAATACTATATTTTAACTGAAACAACTTTTTTATTCAAAATAATTTATAATTTTAAATTATAAATTTTACTGGTTTGAAAGTATAAATATATTATATTTTTACCATTTAATAAATTTCTTGTCATTTTAAGTAATTTCACATTGATATTGGACATAAACAACTGTCAATATTTTGATAGTTATAGTTTTTAAAAATACACATTTTGGTTTTGACTAGAGGAATTAATTTTTAATTAATAAATCCAACTTCTGTGTTTTTAATTTGGAAAATAGACTTAATTTTTTAATTCAGAATATTAAAATTAGCTTAGGGTGAATTTTTGGTCTTTTTATGAAAACCATCAATTTTTGATGAATAGTGAAAAACACTGAGTTATTATTTAAAACCAACTTCTTATTTAAATAATTATTTATTTTATTTAAATTTATTTTATATCAAAATAGATACATAATACCTATATATTTTCAATGTATTTCATTGGAGTTATTTTTTAATAATATAAGATATACCAAATTTTATTGAACTTTTTACCATCTTTTACCCACCTCTTAAGAGAATTTTCAAATTCATATAAAACATAATTTTAGGATTCTGTGAGTCAAATTTAAAAAATCCGAGAGACATAGTTGATATCAGTAAGAAAAATGTGGTTCAATAATATAAAAATAATTTTTGGGGAATAGTAACTTTTTGCTTTTATTTACCACGGTTAAAAGTAAAAAAGGGTAATTAAGGGTAAAAATGATATTATACTTACCCTAACACATGTCATAATTCTATTGGTTAAGTGTAATTCAACCAAAAAAACCATAGGAATAAAATATGAAACTCTTTGTTCGGCTTGGATTAGATTAGGACATTTATTAATATTTAATTCAAGTAGGAGTTAAAAGTGTTAAATTCAATTTTTATTAACTAAAACATTTATAATATATGGATACACATAAGATAAATTCAACTATAAATATTAATTAGAAATATAAAAATATTTCCTACATGATGGTATTTTATTTATATTTTTTAGACATTAAATAATTAAATTTATATATGACATAATGATGATGCAGTAATTACCGTATTAATGAGAGATTAAAATAATTGATATCATAAATATCCAAAAAAATGTAATATGAGACTTTTTTTGAATTAAACTAATTTTCAAGGTTAATATGACATATTAGGGTTGATTATATGAATTTTTTTTGAAGTAATAATTCTGTTATGAATTTATAAAAAACAAAACACTAAATAGTGTCAAAATTGACATAAAACAGTTTTTAAAACAAATATTATATTATTAATTTATATAATAGTCCTAAAATATAAGGTTCGAAAAAAAGTCTTATATAATAATATATAGGAAATTAATGAACCAATTAGGGTTCAATTAAAATTTTATTGCATGTTTATTGACCATATAATATAAATATACAAAGAGACATGGTAAATGTCAAACTATTTAACTAAGAGTTAAATCTAAATGTTATGATTAACATGGTGACCCAAACCTATCTAAAAAATATTGGATGAGTATTTTTCCACCCATATCCAACTTATAATTTAAATAATACATTTTTGAGCCATTATAAACTGAAAATGATTTTATTATAAAATAAAGTTTTAAGTTTTTCCTATGATGCCCCTTACCCCTATTATAAATGGGCACTCCCCCTTCACTGTAATTCTCACATTCAAAGCCATTTTGTTATGCCAACCCCTACCCAAATATCCTCCCAAATATCATACCTTCATCCTATAGTACATCCTTTGGTCAGAAATCCATCCTAAGGATCCCTTTTGATCAAATCAAAATGAATAACCCGAAGAAGAGATAATGATTTCACCACCCTATTTCAAGTTCTCTTATTCTTCCACTTAACCTTTCAATGATGTTTCAATTATAAAAAATTAAATCCAGTATCTTATATATACGGTGATTTTATTATAAATATGGAACAACTATATTCACTATTATCTCCATCATATGAATGATAATGTCAGCATGCGTGCTTACGTACGGCTTACCGTCTCCAAGCCATGGTGTAATTTGTTATTCAACACTATGTTATTTGGAGGGATATAATGATGAGTTATATGTATATAAATAATGAATATAACATGAAAATTTATCTGTAAAATTAACTTACCATACAATTCTATACCTTTAAGGAAATGATATTGTCGCTCGTGCGTAAGTACGGATTACCGTCTCCACGATGCGATGAGATTCATTTCCACATTCACCATTCATAGATGATTATAAAAATATATATTACTTATAAGTATGTAATATATGACCTAATAATGCTAGTGGATATTTATATATATATATATATATATATATGTACTTTCATATATCTTTTTCACATAGTTCCATTCAATAGGACATGAAAACAGAAACAACGTTTATGCGTACGTACGAACTACCATCTCCATAAACGGTGTTTTCAATTTCATATATATGTCTATTATACATATTTATATACTAAATATATATGATATATAAATCATGTTTTATGTTCTGTAAGTATTTAAATCTTGATCTAAGTGATACAATCAAGAGTAACAAGTTAAAACACATACGATATAAAAAGCGATTATTACCCGAAATGTAAATTTAACAGGGAAATTATTATTAAATGGGTAGTATAAAGTCATTAATGAATCATGTATGATATCATAAATTTTAATATGGTTCTGTTAAACTTTAATAACATACTACTATCCTCATATATAAGGTTATACATACCCTCTACTAATGTAAAGTGCAAGGTAAGGGGTTTTCATCTCACTCCTCATTCCCGTGAAATTCATGCCATATTTCCACTATACCTTTTTTGTGGTGTATATACTTCCCATAATTGTATTATTTGTTTAATAAACTTTAATTTATGTGTATTTACATATTAATTGTATTACACTTCTTTCATGTGGTGTATGTATCATAAGTTACCAAATTGGTAAGGGTTAATTTCACAATCTCTTTATTATCCCAGGTTGTTTTTAGGTAAGTATCTACTGGGACCTCTTTATCATTAACATCCATGTTTCTTAAAAATGTATTTCAAAACATTTTTTATTTACTAGAAAATGGGAAAAAGTCATCTATAACATTTTTTGACTTTTTATAAGATGTTTTGAAATGAATCTTTCCGTCATTTTCCAAACAAGGACTTTATAACCATTTCGATAAAACTAAGGTAAGAATGTCATTTTTAACTTATACAGTGGGTGCGGCTATTTTCTGCCATTATAAAATCATCAAAGCTTCCCTAACAATCTTATAATAATATTTTCAATATAAATGTTTTCTTTTATTATTATGTGACTTTAAATAATTTCCAAATAGAAAGAGATATTTCTATCCAATAGTTTTGATTTCATCTATATCAACATATTTTGATAAATTTTACACTTTTTTGAAGTTTATTTATAATGATACAAATATTACATATAGTATTAAAGGTTTAGTGATATGTTTGACTATGGATGTTCTATTTTGATACCATTCATGGTAAATTATTAAAGTATTTATATTTTATATGAAAGTTTTAATACGAACATTTATGTTATATTTCATCCTATTCTTAAGATGGATGCCTTAGACTAGTATGTTCTAGGTTGGTGACCTATAAAATTAAGACCTCTGGGTTGGGGTCCAGTTACAACAGACCCTCAGTGTTGGAGTTCGGTTATATAGGCTCTCCTGGTTGGAGTTCGGTTACAGAGGCTCTCTAGGTTGGAGTCTGGTTACAGTGGCTCTCCGGGTTGGAGTCCGATTACAGAGGCTCTCCAGGTTGGAGTCTGGGAATAGAGGCTCTCTGGGATGGAGTCCAGTTACAGAGGTTCTCCGGGTTGGGGTTTGGTTATAGTTATCCCCTAATTCCTGGCACCAGGTCATGACACAGAAATTTAACTTTTTCATTATACCTTCCATCATTATGAAATTACTTATTACATGTGATTATTCGATGAGTAGAATATCCATGTGCATGTTTATATGGAAATTATTGATTTATTTTTCCATATTATGTTCAAGTTTATATTTAAAAGGCTATTGTTTTTATTACACATCTTTCCTTAAAAGTTTATATCTTTCGCTAAATTATTTACCCTTACTGAGCATCTGAGCTCACCCCTTTCTTATGTTTTATTTTTTCTCAGGGTTTCCCATAAGTGTATTATGATTGATATGAAGGGTTAAGCTAAAGGGAATAATGTTTTTATCAAAGAACTATATATGGTATGTTTTATGTTAGAAATTGTTATGTAATGTTAATGTATATAATCTATTTCCAAGACTAGTGAACTGATCGGTCCTTCAGGACTTGATTCCCTGTAATCATTCTAAAGTATTAAAATAATGCACCGGATCTGGTTAACTAGGGTCGGGGCATTACAGTTAGTATCAAAGGATGTTTAACAATAACCTTAGAGACTAGATTTAGATAAAATCTGATTAGAGCACATTACCCTATGTCAAAATTTGAGGATTAGTATAGAAGAACTTCCTAGAATTTTGGAAATGTAGATCTTTTGTGGGTTTTCTAAAAAAATACATCCCTATCTGGATATGAGCAGGTAGAGGCAGCTCTGGCACAGATGTACCTAGTAGTAAAACCAAAAAACACTGCATTGAGTTAAACTTCAATGGGAACTAGTGCATGACCACGGGCCTAGCTGCACTCTTGGTTATGACACTCTCGGGGGATATGCTTAGGATAATTCTCATTTTCTTTACAAATCATTATAAAGGATTTAAGATTATATACATTCTCAAAGTAAATATTTTTGTGGATTATATCCATAAACTGTTCAATTTATGTCAGTTATTTTAAAAGTTTGGAATTATTTATTGCAATTCATAAACTGACCTAGTGTATGCCATTATATAGAAATGGTGCCTAGTAGAAGGAAGATGAACTCCAGTAATACGTATAATCCAAAGAGTAAGAATGATCATATATTTCATGGTATTAAGCCAACATTTAGAAGGGAGATAATCTCCCATGTATTCTCAACATATGAAGAAATAATATCATGTGTTAATAAGATAAGTAAATAATTCTCTGAGTATTATGGATTTGAAGGGAAGAAAGAGAAGAAATGGATGGAAGAGAGGAAGATGGATAAAGGGAAGTGGGAAAAGAAGGATTTACTCATATGTGATAATTTTAGAAAGAATCAACTTGGTAAATTCTTGAAGGGAATGAGTGTTTTTTATAAGTTTGGAGAAAAAGGTCACCAAGTACATGATTGCAAGGGTAAGAAAAAAGTTTCAAATGTACAATGATTTATCTGTAAGGAGTTGGGACACTGCGTGAATAAATTTCCAAATCATCATAGTATACCACAAATGCTACTATTGGATAAGAATCAAGTTATGATACTACCGAAGATGAAAAGGAATTATTAAGAGTTCTTATGTTATTATTAAAGTATTGTGTCATCTGAGTGTTGTATCAACGATATAATAGTTATATGAATTATGGAAATAAATAAGGATTTTACTACAGTACTATTTCATTGGGAATTTGAGATCATATGGTCCTGATACTATGGTAGTAATTTTGGAATAAGATATGGTTGATTTGGATAAATTATATTGGATATTCTTGACTATATTAGAACTGATTAATGGTTTTTGTATTTCATGACTATAGATGTATTCAAAATTTTTGCATATAAGGAATATATATAGAATTATATAATGAATAAGGGAGAACGAATGTAATAAATAAGGTTGTCACCATGTTCAGAAAGAATACATGATGAACGTATACACATCTAATTACGTGGTAAAAAGGATCTTCATTGTTTTTAACTTCCTTATAAATTTTGGACTGTGAGTTTAGATAGAAGTATTTTTTATAATTCTTAAGGTTGGAATAGATTAAGTTTGAAATTGGATATTATTTTTAAGGTTATTTTTGGATTGTTATAAAAAGGACAACACATAGATCGTGTGATAATCTGTCGCGTTGGAGAAAGATACTGAAATCGAACCCACACCATAGTGCAATTGGGATTTATTGCCTACCACTCGACTACATGAAGTCCATGGATGGTATAATCTAGTATTTTTTAAGTGTCTTATATTTGAATTATAAATTCATTATTTTTGGAACCCTTAGGATAAATAGAATATTTTTTTGAAATATTTTTGTAGTGAAAGATGAGTTTGTGGTAGGAATTAGTTAAAGGATGTAACTCTACTTTTCAAGTATATATATATATATATACTCTCAATTATTTAGACTGAATTTTATGAACCCATTTTCTGATATGAGTTCTCCACAACGGTATTTTCTGTTTTCAACATTTTACTTTTGATGAAAAATTTGAAATTGCAGGGATGCAATTTATAGGAGGAGGGAAGAATGTAACACCCCAAGATTTCATAGTTCGTAATTTCTTCAAGGTAATTAAATAACGTGCACTACACCCAACACCGAGTTCAAGCGCACCACAACTTACCAAACTAGCCGTTCAAAAGCCGTTATGAATAGTATTAACTGAATTTTGAACTATATATAATACTTATAATTATAGAATCCATATTATGAGTTTCTTAGACATAATTTTTGAACTATTTCATTTTTCAAATAAAAGACGTATTTTCCAAAAAATGAACTTTTACTGCCTTTTAACGGTGAACCCTTTCTAAATCCAATATTTGAAAATTTTATATATTCAATTTGACAAAATAAATTTATTCTTTAGAATCGGGACATAAGAATTTAGTTTCAATAAATTTGTGGTGTTTCTATGATAACTTTAATATTTGGGTGCATATTGAAAAATACTATATTTAACTAAAAAAAACTTTTTTAATCAATATAATTTATAGTGTTAAATTATAAATTATAATGGTTTGGAAGAATAAATAGATTATATTTTTACCATTTAAACCAATGCTTGTAATTTTAATTAATTTCACTTCGAGATTGGATATAAACAAGTGTCAATCTTTTGATAGTTATAGTTTCTTAAAAATATGACTTTTGGTTTTGACAATGGGAATTAATTTTAAACTAATAAATGAAACTTCAATGTTTTGAGTTTTGTAAAATATTCTTAAATTTTGAATTTAGAAAATCAAAATTATCTTAGGTTGAATTTATGTTACTTTTATGAAAACATTCAATTTTTGATAAATAGTGAAAACACAGAGTTATTATTTGAAAACGACTTTTTATTTAAATAATTATTTATTTTATTTAAATATATTTTAGGTAAATATAGATACATAATACCTATATATATTCAATTTAATTCATTGGAATCATTTTGTAATAATATTAGATATACAAAATTTTATTGAACTTTTCACCGTCTTTTACCCACCTCCTAGGAGAATTTGCAAATTAACATAAAACATAATTTTACGATTCTGTGAGTTTAATTTCAAAATTTTGAGAGGCATGGTTTATATCAGTAAGAATAATTTGGTTCAATAAGAGAAAAATATTTTTTGGTGAATAGTAACTTTTTACTTTTATTTACCACGGTTAAAAGTAAAAAAGGGTAATTAAGGGTAAAAATGATATTATTATTACCGTATCACATGTCCTAATTCTATTGGATAAGTGTAATTCGACCAAAAAAACATAGGAATAAGAATTTAACCTCTTTGGTCCACTCTGATTTGATGAGGACATTTATTATTATTTAATTCAAAGAAGAGTTAATAGTTTTAAATTCAACGTCTAATAACTAAAACATTTTTAATATAAGGTTACAAAAAATATAAATTAGACTATAAATATTCATTAGAAAGATAAAAATATTTCATGCATAATGGTATTTTATTTATATTTTTTAAACATTAAATAATTGAATTTATTTATGGCATAATTATGATGCAGTAATTACCATATTAATGAAAGATTAAAATAATTGATATTATAAATATCCAAATAAATTCAATTTAAAAATTTTAATGAATTAAAAAAATTTATATAGGTTAATATGACATATTATTGTTCATTAGATGAATTGTTTTCTTGATATAACAATGCAGTTATAAATTTACCAAAAATAAAATACCAAATAGTGTCAAAATTGACATAAAAGTGTTTTTAAAAAATATATATTATTAATTTATATAATAGTCCTAAATATCTAAGGTTAGTCAAAAATACTTATATAATAATATATATGACATTAATGAACCAATTGGGGTTCTATTTCCATTTTATAGTAAGTTTATTAACCATATAATATAAAAATACAAAGAGAGATGTTAAATGTCAACAAATTTAACTAAGAGTTAAATCTAATAGCTAAGGTTAATATGATTTCCCAAACCTGTATAAAACCTATTGGAAGAGTAGTTTTCGACCCAACCTCACCTTATAATATAAATAATACATTTTGGAACCATTGGAAACCAAAAATTATTTTATTATAAAATAATATTTAAGTTTTTCCTAAGGTTTCCCTCACCCCTCTTATAAAAGGGCACTCCCCCTTCACTCTAATCCACACCTTCAAATCCATTTGGTTTGGAAAACCCCTGCCGAAATATCCTTCGAACAATCCTACATTTATCCTAGAGGACTTCATTTGGTTAGAAAGCCAACCTAAGAATCCCTATTGATCAAATCAAAAGTAAGAACCTGAAGAATAGATAATGATTTCACCACCCTCTTTCAAGTTCTCTTATTCTTCCACTTACTTGTTAATTTTTGTTTAAATTCCAAAATAATAACTCCATTATATTCTATATATTTTTATTTTATTATAAATATGGCACAAATATATGCAATATTATATCCATCTTATGAATGATAATGTCACCATGCGTGCATACGTACGGCTTACCGTCTCCACGCCATGGTGTAATTTGTTATTCAACACTATGTTATTTGGATGGATATAATGATGAGTAATATGTAGATAAATAATGAAAACTAATTGATAATGCCTCTATAAAATTAATATACCATCCAATTCCACACCCTTAAGGAAATTATATTGTCTCTCGTGCGTACGTACGGATTACCGTCTCCACGACGTGATGAGATTCATTTCCACATTCACCATTCATCGATGACTATAAAAATATATATTTCTAATAATTATGTAATATATGAAATAATAATTATACTGTATATATATATATATATATATACTTACATATACTTTATTCACTACGTTCCGTTCAATAAGATATGAAAAAAGAAACAGCGTTTATGCGTACGTACGGACTACCTTCTCCATAAACGGTGTTTTAAATATCATATATATGTCTATTATATGTACGTATATTCTAAATATATATGATATATAAATCATGTTTTATATTCATTATGTATTTAAATCTTGATCTAAGTGATACAATCAAGAGTAACAAGTTAAAACACGTACGATATAGAAAGCGCTTATTACCCAAAATTTAAATTTTACATGGAAATTATTATTAAATGGGTAGTATAAAGTCATTAATGAATCATATATGAGAGAATAAATATTAATACGGTTCCAGTATACTTTAATAACATATTTCTATCTTCATGCAAGAGTTTAAACGTACCCACGACTAAAGGAAAGTGCAAGGTAAGGGGTTTTCACCCCACTCCTTATTCTTGTGAGATTCATTCCATATTGCCACTATTAACTTTTGTGTGGTGTATGTAATGCCCATAATTGTTTTCATTGTGTAATACACATTAATTTATGTGTATTTACATATTCATTGTATTATACTTCTTTCATAGGGTGTATGTTTCGTAAGTTACCAAATAGGTAAGGGTTAATTTCACAATCTCTTTATTATTCGAGATGTTTTTACATAAGTATCTACTAGGACCTCTTTATCATCCACATCCATGTTTCATAAAAATGTATTTCAAAACATTTTTTATTACTAGAAAACGGGATAATTTCATTTATTACCTTTTTTGACTTTTTATAAGATGTTTTGAAAGGAATCTTTACATGGTTTTCCAAACAAGGTACTTTATAACCTTTTCAACAAAACTAAGGTAAGAATGTCTTTTTTAACTTATATGACGGGTGCGGTTATTTTTCACCATTATAACATCATCAATGAATCACATGCAACATTATAGGAATATTATCAAAATAAATGCTTTCTTTTATAATTATGTGACTTTAAATGATTTCAAAATAGAAAGATATATTTCCCTCAAATAGTTTTGATTGCATCTATGTCAAAATCATTTGATAAATTTTACACTTGTTTGAAGTTAATTTACTATGATACAGATATTCCATATATTATTTATGTTTTTGTGATATGTTTGACTATGGATGTTTTATTTTTATACCATTCATGGTTTATGGTTAAATTATTGACATTTGAAATGCTAGTTTTAATACGAATGTTTATGTTATATTCGAACCTCTTCTTTAGATGAATGTGTTAGACTAGTATATTTCGGGTTGGGGACTGATATAAGTAAGCCCTCTGGGTTGGGGCTCAGTTATAGCAAACCCTCCCGGTAGGAGTCTGGTTACAGAGGCTCTTAGGGTTGGAGTCCAGTTACAGAGGCTCTCCGGGTTGGAGTCTGGTTAGATAGGCTCTCTGGGTTGGAGTCTAGTTAGAGAGGCTCTCTAGGTTGGAGTCCGGTTACAGAGGCTCTCTGGGAGGGAGTCTGGTTACAGAGGTTCTCTGGGTTGGGGTCCGTTTATAGTTATCCCCTAGGTCCTGGCACAAGGACATGACACAGAAATTAAACTTCGGCATTATACATTCCCTTATTATGAAATTAGTTATTACATGTGATTATTCGACTAGAAGAATATCCATGTGCATGTTTATATGGTAATGTTTGATTTATTTTTCCATATTTTGTTCAATTTTATATTTAAAAGGTTATTTTTTTATTACACATCTTGCCTTAAAATTTTATAGCTTCCGCTAAATTATTTACCCTTACTGGGAATCTGAGCTCACCCCTTTCTTATGTTTTATTTTCTCAGGATTCCAAGAAGTTTATTATGATTGATATGTAGGGTTAAGATAAAAGGAATAATTATATTTTAAAATAACTATATACGCTGTTATTTATGTTTGAAGTTGCAATTTAAGGTTAATGTATGTAATCTATTTTCCAATACTGCTAAACTGATTGGTCCTTTGGGACTTTATTCCTTGTAATCATGCCAATGTATTAAAATAATTCACCAGCTCTGGGTAACTGGGGTTGTGGTATTAAAAGAAATACGATCTTTTAGATTTGAGTAGGACCATGGCATTGACCTTCTTTCATAGGATATGCGACCTAGCCGGGAAAATTTGAAGGATTACATTCTTTGATTAATGGAATCCATATCAACACCCACTGTGATTGATCCTTCACCCGAAAGTTGGATTATAAGGGGCTTAGAAAGACCAACCACCATAGAAGAGGCTCCTACAAGTGCTTCTTCAAATGAAACCGCCTTACTAGAGGAAGTGGAGGAGAATGTCTCATCTGCAGGGTCATTTTGTTTGGAGGGAATGATCTTTCCCACTCTGGGTCAAAAGAATCCATCTTCCCACAAAATTAGAACCAGTAAATTCAGCATCGGGTTGATAGATTCGGTCCACGGAGAGTTCTGATATCTTCATTGTTCCCCAAACCATTCTTTGTCCTATATCCATCAATTTCTAATTAAATCCATGGAAGTCATCTGATTATAAAATTTATATTTCTTATATTAGTGAAAATAGAATGAATTCTTCTTATATACTAATGTATTTTATAGAAAGTTCAATTTGATGAAATGTTCTTAATACAAACATATTTAATCAATTTTTCATTATGGGATGATGAATATACTAAAATTATACCATGATTCCTTTTAATATTATCTCTGTAGGTACCAATATATTCCCAAATATTCTGTTTGAGCGTGAAAAAATTCTACTCAATATATTTTCATAGAATACAATGGATATAATTACAAAAAAATATCCTCTTAAAGTCATTTGACTCCAAAGAGTCAATTACCTCATTTTGAATCATATATATAAAAATATTACACCATTAATATTGTAATCCTTCCAAATGTTAAAGATCCAAAATTAATTTTTCCTGATCAAAATAATGGAGAATGGAAAATATATTTTCAACTGTACTAATCAATTTCCCAGTGAGTAGTAGCTTAGTTGAACTACTATTAGAGGGTGGAGGTTGCCTCATGAAGGAATCAACATGTCTTTGTTACTAAATTTGATCATTTTAATGTTTAACATGATTTATAGAATTCTAATGAATTATGAAAATAAAATGATATTTTTCATTCAAGCTCCCATAACATATAATTATAGTAGAGGAAAATCATTGTATAGTTTATCTAATTAAACATTTACCCAATTCATTCTTGTTACAACCATTTTATAAAACCCAATATTATAGTGTGATAATCACTATTCATATTATAACATTATATAATCATGAAAAATAATTTATTTGATTTTAAAATTCTGACACATTATTTCAATATATGAAAACATTGGATAAACATAGGTCATTCATTGTCATTATTCAAATCTTTTATTATGGTTCATAAAGAGTTTGTGAATTTACATGTCATTCTCCCAGAAAATGCCAATCAAGGTGATTATTAAGGACTGTTGTCATAGACTATGTTATTATTGAGTATAGATGGATATGAATTCTTTGTTTTTATTACACATATGAAAATCTATTCGAGATCCACATCCACTTGTAGTTTCTAGGACGGGATGTAATTTCTTGGAAGCCAATCACACAAAACATTACCAAAATTCCATTACATTTTCCTATACTATGACTCATCCATATACCTATCTTTATGTGTATACCTCGATATATCCTTATAAAAAGGTTAAGAGAACATGGTAATAAAATTTTAAATTGGTACCATGTATATCATTGATTAAAGCATGATTCATGGAAAAAATTATGGTAGTTTATAAGATATTAATTACAGTGGAATCAAATAACATGATCCATGAGCACATAAAATTCGTGTAATACAATTTTTTTGGCACACACATGAGCTGATAACTCTTTTAACATGTATAGATAGAAACCAGTTTACTCATTATGTTAAGGACATGAAATTAGAACCTTTCATTGTTATATGGTCATGAAATATAGTCCACTCATAACCTTACGGATACGAAATAATAATCCATGCATAAAATTTTGAACATGTAATAAGGTTCACCAATAACACTATAAACATGTGATATGTAAAAAACATAACATATATAATCATTATTTATCCATTATTACCCAATTGAATGGAGGTAGGTATTGTACCGTGCATTAAATAATTAAAATCATACAGACATGGGCCAAAAATCATAGAAAATAATCATATCATAATCAATAAAAAATGGGTTTTACAAACATTTCATCATAATATAACCTATAGAAGATTGACATGTTTCATAATCATTTCATCATTTCATCAAATCATAACATATTTAAAAGGAACTGGGATTCCTAATAATTTAATCATGGTATAAACCATTGAATTCAATTGTGTTTTATAAAAATATTGTCATGATAATCATAATGAATTCATTCAAATACCAATAATTATATCCATGAATCATATCCCCAATAAAGATTAGGTTATATCATCAAATGTCAGCATAGAAGGAAAATTATTTTAAAAGATAATTTAAATCATCTTCTAAGAAAAATAACCTTTAAAAATTTAAAAATACTATATTAAAACAGAAATCCTTTTCAAAATCTTATTAATTTAAAATAACATTGAAATATTCTAAAATATATTTTAAAAATAATTTAAAATAATTCATAAAAAACATGAAATTATACATTGGTTTTTTTGAAAAAAAATTAGAACATTTAGGAAATCCATTTCATTTAATCTAAACTACAAAACATGTAATGGAATATTTAAAAAAATGAGTCTTAATAATGGTGGTAAATGTTCTACATGTTCAAGAAAATATTCCATTAAAATTTTCAATAAAAACAAAACATGACCAATTTGAAAAATTACATGATGAATCATATTAAAAAATTTAAAAAAATTTAGAACTGGTTAAAAAGTTATTTAATAATTCATCAAGAGAATTTTTAAAACATTTTGGAAAATATTTTTCCAAAAAATTGGGTGTATAAGAAAAAAGGGGTTCTGGCAGAAGAGAAAAATATAGATGTTTTTTCATAATAATGAACGTTTTACCAATTGAGATTATAAAGAGCAGAAAATTAAATGAAGAAATATTGTTATGACATAAAAATATGACAATAAAGGTCTCTAGTTTCTTATGTTATGTATCAAATGACTTCAACTTAAAAAACATAATCATAAAGAATCATAACAAATGATGATATTATATCATAAAATCATTACCACTTTGTTAACATTGAATCATATTAATAATGAAATAAAAACCCAAAAATGGATATTTAAATCCAAATAACAATTAAAATAATCATTATAAAATAATATCATTGCATATATATACCCCACAAAAAAGAAACACATGGTTAATAGGGCTTGTGTCTCACAAAAAATAAAAGTGGGAAGATAATCCTTTACCTTTGGCAAAAACCACATCTATACATTTTTAAAAATCTTTTATAATAAAAATAATATTATCTATTTTTAAACCAATATTATATATACTAGACCATATTTTATTTATTAGGACATTTTATTACCATTTTATTATGAATTCAATGTTAATGTCACATTTCAGGAAAAAAAACAATGTTCTTCATTTATGTTTTCATTTTTTATTTTTTGTCCTCCTACAATGATTAGGGTCCCATAATATAAAAAAAATTAACAAATATATAAATACCCAATATATCCAATTTATATTAATTCAGAGTAATCCAAAACAATATAAGATATAAAATAAATTACACCACACATAAAGATGGAGGGTGGTTCCTATACACGAACACTATTTCCATTTTTTTTGAAGGATGACATAAAATAAATTTAAATAATATATTACCATCAATAATTTATTTTGATATTATATTTTTATATATATATAATATATTTACCATAAATACATTCAATTGAATGCATTATTGACAAATGAATCACATCGTTTTGTGAGGTGGTAGGTCGCGATACACACAAACAACAATATAATACCCCCAATGGAATATAAAATATGAATGTATATGTGATATAATAATTCATGATGTTAAATTTTGATATCTATCCTTATTAACAATATTTTAAATCAGAAATGAAAGGCACCACACATCGGTTCATGAGGCAAGAGTCTGCTAAAGAACTTAGAAACATTATTTTCTCCACAAATTATTGGAGATAAGAAGCTATATGTGTTATTATAGTTAAAAAATTATAATAATATAAAAACAATATATATAAATATTAAATCCATTTTTATATCTAGCTATGAGAGGATTTGATAGAAAACAAATTACATCGGTTCATGAGAAAATAGATTGTTGTACACATGATTAGCCATTTTTATCCTATTTTATGGAAGATGATATTGATTATAATAATTAAATTAACATAATAAAATATTATTATATTTAATATAATAATTAAATTTTATTACCTTCGTTTAATTACAACTGAAAGAGGTGGAAGAATAAATAACATAAAATGCATGATTAGGGATGTCACCTTTTCTATAAAAAAATATTATGGTTGAATTAAAAGTTATTGTCGGATGTATTTGTGAACAAAATATGTCTTTTTCGATATTATGAGGGATGTAGAGAATTGATTTGGTCAGCGATTAGCAGAACCAATTGGTTATGGAAGTGTGAAGTGGAGATGAAAATGGGTGGATTTTTTATATTAGGTGAGTTGAAAACTTTTAATTTTTGATAATAAAAATGTGTAACCACATTTTTCACATTCCAAAATGCTAAAACTAGGCCATTATAAATACTATAAGAGATAATATAGATATATTTCTAGAAAATGGGTTTTGGAAATTTTAAGGGTAATTTATAACACCTGTAGTTTTTATTTAACTTGTAGATAAACTAATTTTTACCTTATCCCTAGAAAATTGTTTTTATTATTTTTAATATACATTATTCTACAAAAATAATTTCACCATATTATATTATATAAATTATTCTGATTCCAACAATAGATTCCTTTTTTAAATATTTAAATAACATAAGTTGTTGAATTTATTTAAAAAACCATAGATGCAATGAGAAAGCATGATTTCAAAGAGAAAAGTTTCAAAATTATTAAAAGTTTGAACGTAAAAACTAAATATGAAATTGATTATGAAGACATAAAATGGATTAATAGTTGTATAATTGAAGTCATTTTATGTAACAACATGAAATTTTAATAAAAGGACATTGTATTTGATAGCATGTATTACACATAACTGAAAGCGTATAATAGAATATAACATATAAATACCTTACAATATATTAAATATTTTGAATATAAGATATATCTTAAAATGAATTCATCAAAGTTTCAATTTATATTACATACCCCAAAGAAATGTTTCGATAGCCTTTGTTACATGAGTTTCATCAAATACTATTAATATTATTATTTAAATTGAAAATTATCTCATTGCCATTAAAAAAACAGTTATGAATAATATTAACTCACTTATAAAAATATTTGTTTTAATTCATTTGTTACCAATGAAATATAAATTAATATGAAAATCGACTTAATATAGAGGAAAGATTTTTTATAAAAACTATTTTTGATGCACTATGGTGATTTTAACCTAATAAATTAAATTATTTAATATTATAGAATGATATTACCAAAATTTATATATAATTTATTCAATAAAATGGTTTTACATTCATCAAATAGATTTTATAGGCATATGTCAAAACAAAATCAATTTTTACCCATTAAATGCTATAATTTTGTAAAGGGGTTTTGCATCCTTTTAATGGAACACATGTTTTAAAATTAAAATCATATACTTTCTAAATTTTATATGTAATAAAAACTTTTTTGAAATTAAAATGTCAAAATTATGTATGGGTGAATTATTAGTATTTTTCTAAGAAGTTTAATTTTTTGATGAATAGTGAGATTACTGAATTTTAATTAAAAACTAATTTTTTTATAAATAATTTATAATATTATATTATGTTTTAAAATATAAGTAACAGTAGATCAATTATAAATATAATATTCTAATTTAGGTCAATTGAACTATATTTTTATTTAATTTATATATAAAAACATTGTAAAGAAATGAATATTTTCTGTTTAAAAACTCACATTCTCCTATCATCTGCTGGATTAATTTTAAATAAATTTCTTCCACATAAATGAATTTAATTTTTCAAAATGTATTCCTTATTTTTAATTATAGTAATTTATAATTTCTAATTAGGTCAATATAAATTTTTACCAAAAATATTAGTTAATTTAGTTAAAATTAATTATAATGATAATGGTAAAAACAAGCTTAGTTAATGATTCAACTTATAATATAATGTGTAAAAATGAAACTAAACATGTAATTAACCCATTTTATAGAAAACCTTATACAATTAAACAACTAGGATAAAATGTTTTGTGTTATGGAAGTAATTTTTAGGTATAAATGTGGGTTCAACAAACTGATTTTCAGAAATGCAATGTGTGTCCTCTCCCTTACATATAAAAGGCCACCCACTCTCTCGCGTTTTGACACCAACAAAACCACTATGTTTAGTCAAATACTAGAAAAAATAACAACCCAAATTTCCTCCCTTTATCCTATAATGATTTTATTCGGAATAAATACAACATAGGAAGTTATTAGTTAAAACATTAAAAGAATACCAGATAAAGAGTTAATGTTTTTCTAAAATCAATTATTTGTTCCACTTTCCATCTCCTTAAATTGTTATTGTATCATGATTATATAATATTCATAGTATCTTAATTATAATTATATTTTTTTATGTTAAGGGTATGACCTAAAATTAAATGCACTTCCATAAAATTGGATATATAATCTTCATTCATGTGTACGATGGACTACCATCTCCCAAACCGATGTCATTCATTCTTCCATTAAAACATTTCAAGGTTTGTAGTAATGATGTCTTTATTTTTTGTATATTATACATATAATTTTTTAATTATTTATGATTTTTTAATTATTATATATGACAAACCTTCATGATTTCCATTTTGTGGGAATATGATAATGTCGTTCGTGTGTATATAGAACTAATGCCTCAAGAAGTGATATCATTCATTCAATGTTAAAGTGAATGTATTAAGGATAGTTTTAGTAAAAATATGAGATATATATAACATAAATATATAAATATAATGATAATATACATATATATCACTTACTATTCATCCATTTCTTATGTCATGAAAATGGAAGCAGTGTTCATGCGTTTGTATGACCTATCATCTCTATGAATAGTGAATTTCATTACATATCACTAAATTTTGTGGATTAATATGACTAAATATATACTAAATGTATATGATATTTAAATTACGATTTAAATTATATATATTATGAAATCATTACCTATGTAAGAGGGATAAAAAAATAACAAGTCAAAACAGACTAAAAAATAAGGCAACAAACACCCCAAACAATGAAAATAATGAATTATTATTAAGAAATGGGTGATAATATTTAATAAGAGAATCATATATTTTTTCATAAAATTTAATATGGGTTTGTAATAAGTTAATAATATTTTTAATACCACAATACGTGAGGTTATATCACGTATGACTAAATGGAAAGTGCGGTCTAGGGGATTCTATCTAAATTTCCTTTCATTGAGGCATATTGTGATGTTATGAAATTAGTTTCTTTTATATTGTGTATATATTACCCATATAGAATGTTATACCATGAATAAATAATTATAAATTTTATTTTATGTTTCAATATAAATTATTTCATCTATGTGGATTAAGATGAATTTAACCAATTGGTAAATAATGTCAAAAGGAAATTTCCTTTCATCAAGTTATATTAATTCTTCATTTTCATTGACATTCTATGGCTATTTTTATAATAATTTTTGATTATATATGCTTTTCATTTTTTATGAGGATTTTAATTTGATCGAAATAATTTATTTAGAGATTAATTTTAACACCAATATATGATCATTTTAGTGGTTTATTTCACAATATAATTCTAATTACGAATTTTTATTATTAAATCAAATTTAAAGGGAAAATATTTGATCATTATTTTATAGAATATTTAATTTTTTCCAGAACTTTTTCATGATATATTTTAATTAATTTTTTTAAAAATTTACTCTCTATTTGTTATATTTTTTAGAAAATGTTTTCAAGAAAACCCGATATCGTTTCTCTCGTTTGTCAAAAAATTCTCTATAAAACATGTTTCGAAAAATGTTTTTAATAATGATTTAATCTTTAAAATTTTTTCGTAATGTAAATTTCACCCACACATACTATATATATATGGTTTGTACATTGATATTTATTTTATTATATTGGGAAATCTTTATAAATCAACACCCGGAATGCAATTCAGATTCCTTTTGATAAGGAACATTGTTTAGGAATTAAATTGATTATGTGACATATGAAGAATGTTTTGGAAATGTTTTAAATGGATTTTGGACTATTGAAAGTTATCCATTAGATTCCTAGATAGTATCGTGAGACCAATTTTGTTAGGCATAAGCCCTTTGAGTTTATAACAAATAACTTTTTTAACTGTCTTATGAATGGTCTTGAAAGTAGTATGTTAAACCGTCTTGAGAAAGTTATTAATGAAAAATATTATATGTACCTGGGTATGATGGATTCCATTAGTTAAGAATTTCTTTCTTCTGAATTCAATTATTATTTTCCATGATATTTTCAATATGAAGAAATCCATGGATTCATTTCATTATCTGTTTATTGATTAAATATCATGTGTTTTCAGTTATTAGCATGGCCATATAAATTATTGTTTATCTTATTATGATAGTAAAGTTATTTATATTCTATGTGTTTTTAGTTATTTTATTTGTAAATATTTTTTACATACATCATTCCAAGTTAATTGATTATATGGAATATTTGTTTGGTTATTTACTTAGGCACAATTACTATGCTCATAGATTCATTATTTCTTATACTGTATATAACTTGTACCATGCTTTTGAGCTCACCTTTTTTTTAATTTTCCCTAGAATCCATGGAGTTTATTAAAAAATAGGTATGATTATATGATATAGTTAAAAATTTTATTTGAATAAGAATTATGTTTTAATTTGGGTATTCATATATAATGTAAGATGTGAGTATGTATCTAGTTTACCAAGACTACTAAACTGTTTGGTCCAACTAGATGCAGATCTTTCTATCTTATGACAATGTAATTGTAGTTTACATTGAATCTAGACGCACTAGTGTATAGGTCCTTAAATTTTAATTTTAAAACCGTATTAAAATTGTTTTAATGTTATTAACATTTTTAAAATAAAACAAAAATCCTAATAATAACCATTATTATTACAATTTATTGAAAAAAATTTCTTCCTAGATAATTTTTTAAAAATTAATCCTAATAAAATTATTACATTTACATTTTAATAACTAATTTATATCATTAAAATATACTTTATAAACTTTTAAAAAATGAGTATTAAAAACGATTTTGAAAATTTTGATAAAAGTATTGTATAGAATATTATAATTTTAAGCATAAAATTAGATTTATTCTTATATAATTTATATAAAAATATAAGTTAACTATTAATAATTTTACTGAATAAATGATATATAAAATTCATTTAAATAACTCACCAAAACTCGTATCATTACTTTATAGAGGTAAAACACATTTCTTTTTCGAAAAATTGATTTTCATACAATGATTTAATTTAATTTCAAATAGTATTTATTTTTATTTGTAATAAATTTGTTACCAAGTAATTTGGCATATAAAAATGTTTAAAAGGTGTATTTTCATAATTTAGTTAATAATTTTCATATTACAAATTCCATCATCAGGTTGAAAAAAATTATATTAAATGATAATATTTTAACAGCTTGTCATGTATTTTTAGATTATGGTGTTTACAATAGAAAACGTTAAACTTGTTGTTTCATGTAATTTAGGCTAAACATGGTGTTGTTTGTAATAAAAAACATAAAAAAATAATGTTTATTGGGAATAATATATTGCAAAAAATCTTCCAGTGTTATTTGATAGGCTATAATGTTTTTTGAGGACCATGATAAATCTCACGAATAAAAGGATTTACAGTGTGAAGTTGGTAATAACCCATATCTATATTAGAAAATAATTTTTTAATTTAACATGAGGAATCATGTTTTATGTTGGGGTAATACTTTTTACAATGATTATGAATAGTGTTTTGAAGGTTGTAGCACATAAAGAGGTATTTTTGGTTGAGGATTGTTGTTTCAAAGGAATCTAGGGGGTTAGGACTACCCCAATATAGGCCTCTGTGTAGGATGCAGTTTGTGCCGGAGCACACCACCAGCCTTCCTGTGACAATAGATTGAAGTGTCATGGATTTTTTCAAAACCATCTAGTTGTTACAATCAACATACAATATAGTGGGTATTTTATGGTGTTAAATTATAACTCTCCCCATGTAGGTTTTTAAATGTGTATATTATCACATCCTGAGATTTTAATAGAATAAAATTTTGTTCGATAACATAAACGAAACACGTCACTGAACATAGAAAAAAATGTAATGGAAAAATAATATCTGATATACTTATTTTTAAATAAATTTAATCTTTTCAATTATTTTGATACACAAAACCCAAACATTTTTTTGTTTCATTTCCTATTCAACATGCAATACTGAGCTTCGATGTCCCACGATATATATAACCATTATAACCTATCCATTAAATTGGTAGGTATGCATAATATTAACTACTTTAATAAATATATATATATATAGATATATATATATATATATATATCCAACTCAATATATGTTTTTTTATAACTTTTTATAAAATCATCAACCTATTTTCAGAAATATTTTTTCATTCCTCAAAAATAAGTTTTCTCTAAAAATTATTTTAATTTTTTTCATGAACATTTTACATTATTAATTTGTTGAGAATTTAGAAATATTATTTCATAAAATTAATTATATTTTAGAACTAATCATATAAAAATTTTCTTTGGGTGATATTTTTATATTTTTCAGAAAATATTGACATTTCATTGAATTGTGAAATATAAGGATATTTTAATACAATTCATTAAATTACAATAAATTAATTAATTTAAAATTAAAATTATGTTTTGAGTATTATTTAATGAGGAATAATTATTAGTGTTTTATATTTAATTCACATTTTTAAATTTTAATAATCAATATATTGTATTTTAGTATATGTTTATTTTTTTAGTTTAAAAATGCAATTTTTTTAATATCTCTTAAAGTACATATTGTTTATCCATATTAATTAGTTAAAATATAATATAATTGATAATTCTTTAAATGAAAATTATATATTATATAAAAATTATTATTAATTTTTATTAACAGAATGATTATTATTAGAGATAGAGTTAATATATAATCTTTTATTTCTTGAAAAGAGTACACTTTTTGAAAAACCACTTTTTCATCGCTTTAGTCTTATTTGTTTTAATTTTATTTTTTTTCCAACTTTAGAAAAGTTGATAGAAAAAGTAAAATTATTTTTTGAAATAAAGATGGTAAAATAAATTCATTGGAAATGTGATGATGTTTTTATGAAATGTTTTATTTTTCGATAAAGAGTCATAAATATCGAATTTTAATTAAAAACATTCTTTTCATTTATATTATTTATAATGACATATTATAATGTAAATTGTTTTAATATTAAAACTATTTAATTAAAATATATTATTCCAATTATGTTAATTTTAAACCATTTCATATTAAAATGGTATATAAATACATTGTTATAATTTCATTATTTTCTCTTGGAAAACATGTGTTCAATTATCATCAGTGAGATAATTTTTAAATTATAATTTACCACTTATGTTAATTTAATTTCTAAAAACGAATTTAATATTTGAAATAATAAAAATTTATGTTATCTTATAATTTCAAAATATTTTTTTACCAAAATTAATGGTGAAAATAGAAAAAATTACTTACCATGATGAAGGTAAAAATGGATTTAATTGGGCTTAATAAAAAAAGATAAGGGTTAAAATAACCTAAAAATTATAAAATCCATTATATTTTACATATTAATACCTTATACCTTATATTATCTTGAATGATTTATTATTGGAGCCTTTTTATAGAAAAAAACATGGTTGGAGGTAATTATTTGTTAAATAATACAAGTTTGACACTCCCCAAACTTATAAAAGTCCAACAACTCTCCTAATATCTCATCTCCTATAGAACCCACTGGTTCAACCATTACCTAACCCAATCACTTCTATAATTATATAATATCATCCTATAAGCTTTATTTTTGGAATAAGTTCCACAATGGAATAAATTTTGTCCCAAACAAAAGATGTTTCTCAAAGAAGAGGTAACATTCTTCAACGAGAATTTTTTTTATTTCTTCCTACATCTCTTTAAATAATTCTAAAACAATGTGTTTTTAATTAAAATAGTATCATAATTATAATAAGAATTTATAATGTTAATTTAATAACCTAAATCTATATCCTCTTCCAAAAAATTGTTTATGAAATCATCATTCATATGTACGATGGATTACCACCTCACAAACTGATGTCACTCGTTTTTCAATTACAGCTTCTCACATTTCAAAGTGATGATAGATGTAACATATATATATATTTATTATATTTATAAAATAATTATTTCTCTTTTTTAATTATAAGTATTATAAACATTTACTTTTATTTATTAGGGGATATGATAATGTCGCTCAAGTGCATGATATACTACCTCCTTACAAAGCGATGCAGTTCATTTCCTCTCTGGATTTACATGGAAAATAATAATGATAAAGTTAATAAATATATATAATAAATGACCAAATTATGATATTAATTAATAATCTTCCATTTTTAGTTTATTATATATTATTTTCATTCATTCATTTTCACTCATAGAATAATGATAACGTCGTCCATGTACATGTGGCCTACCACCATCATGAAGAGATGCGACTCTCCATTATCATCACCAAAACACATGGATCATATATATTAGTATATTAAATGAATAAAATATGTTAATTATAATATTATTATAAATAATTAAATTTTAAAAATTAATTACCTCATTTTCATAATTATTATTTAAATAATGAAACATTACTCATGCATATGTACGACGTACTATCTCTCACATCGTAATATACATCGTTTTTAAAATACATCTTTCATAAGTGGTATTGAAAGTATAATTTATTTATAAATATGATAATTATGTCATTATTATTTTTCTGGAGAATATATATCTATATTATATGGTCAAGAACCAGTACTTTCATAAAACATCACGAATAATAAAAATGGGAACTAACACCAAAAAAATGGAAAAATGAATGTTACTTAACAAACAAGACATAAAATGATATATAAGTATCATATATAATATTATTAACATTAATATGGTTATATAATATGTAAATTAGTTTATCTAAACCAATACACATGCTGTTAATTCAGGCTCAACCAAATGGAAGTGTGACATAGGGGATTTCTTAGCTCAATTACCATTTATTATGATACACATCCACTTCACTGATTATGGGAGGCTATGATTATCTTTGTAATTATAGTTGATTAATTTATTTTTATTCCACTTTTTTAGATTCATTTTAGTTTTATAAATGAAATATATTCATTTCTCAACCCCCAATTTAATGATATAATCTTTATAATGAATTTTAGTGTCAATTGTTCTTCATTAAGGCTTATGCCATGTTATGAACCTGTAAAGTTTTATGAGGTTTATTAATATCATCTATGACATGTAATGTAACATCCTATTGCTATTTTTAAGAACTCCACAACCCCTATTTTGATCATTCTTTTTGGGTCTCTTTTGGGGTTGGTTTGAGTGTATTTCTGAAAATTTTGGAAGGTGCTTTGGCTTAACATTATTAGTACCCAGTTTTCCAAAACTGTGCAACCAACTTGAAAAATTTTAAAAATCACTAGTACTGGAGGTCTTTATGTCTGGAAAATATTTGGAATAACCATGTACCATTGTTTTATAAACTTCCTACCTCTTTATAATGTCACACAATTAGGAACAATTTTTTAATAACTATATAAACCTTTCTAGGAAACCATGATTTTGGATTTTATTAATTAAAGAAAATAAAATTTAAAAACTATTAAACCCCTATTTCTTCTATACTGGTACTTAACACTAGATTTGACAACCTCCTAGGTCTTTCAAGCTCTCTATGACCCATTTTAACTACTCCAAACCCCTTTTGATGAAAATTAAAGAGTGGAAAACAATGTGCAATCTCTTCTATTTAAGATTTATTGTCTAATTCTTAATCACTTGATATCTCCTCCTATCCGTCATAGGGTTTGATAATTATTCATGATTTGGTGGATATAATCTATTTTGTTTCAGATCATGAATCTAGGTCTGATTTTTAGTTCTCCATGTCCATGGTTCTTTGTTGGAGTTTATATTTCTGGTTTTGTTACTTGATCCCATGACCAATGATAGGTGGTTATGTTTTAGTTTTTTCAAATATTTTAATGCAGTATTTCTTGATTTAAATTAAATTTATGGATTAAAATTAAATTTCATACATTAGATTATGAAAAACATAATTTTTATCGAACTGTGATATGAATATACTTTTGCATGAAATTTGGAAAACACCCCCAATTCAAATGAATTGTGGGTGATTAAGGAATTTGTTGGAAATTGGGAAATTAAATAGAAAAATAATAATGTTCAATTAAATAGTTATAATGATTTCATATTTTCATCTAAGAAAAATGGATTTTATTTTTTTTATCAAAAAATTGGTTGGTTTTATCCTCTAAAAGGAATAAATTGATTGAAAACTAGTTTTTGTTTTTAAATGTAAATTGGAATATTAAAATGGAAATTGGGTTAATTGTATTTTGAATTTTTTTTGTTCAATTTTCTATTATTGAATATTTTTTGAGAATGTGTAATCTTAGGTAGTTAGTGTGTTATTTGGGACAATACTCTATTGACTCTTTATATCTCTAACAAAACATAGAGCATTAGGTCACACCCCTAATGGAATGCTGATGAGTCATCTTTGACCAGTGTCTACAAAGAATATGTACACATGTTTCTGTGATCCTCTATTTGATTGTGGGGGGATCCCATATGTAATGTCTTAGAATTTATGTATAGTTTTTTAATTATAAGGAATTATTTCAAGATCGTGAAATCAAACGACGCGTGATTCCAAGGCCCGGAGTTCCCGGATTGGTCCATCAAAGTTTTGTTAAAAATTAAATAGCATGTGTTAGTAGTTTTCCTAAAAAATGGAATAACACATAAATGGTTTATTGGATTAAGAATCTTAGGGCACCGTTGCATTCAGGATGACAGTTTTACCCTAGGCGCGACATAAGTTTAGTCGGCACAGACCTCCGGTGAAAAAACCCAAAAAGTGGCATAACCATAAATAAAAAAATTAAATAAATTATTTTATTTTTCCGAAGTTTATAACACACAAACGGTAACTCAGATTAAAAATCATAGACCATCGCTGAATTTTTTAGGGTTTGATTTCTTTAGGCAGATACTGACATTATCTGGTGCGGGCCACAAGTAAAAGTTAGTTTTTTCTGTAAATAAAATAATTAAGGGGAAATTATTTTATTGGAAAATCCAAAACTTTTAAAAGGTAACTTGGATTAGAAATACGAGGGTACCATTGGGTTCTTTGTGGTATGTTTGACAAATGAAGAGCCTAACCTCGATCGGTGCAGGTTGAGGGTGGCTGTTATTAATTTTCCAATCTTTTTTTTGAGTACATTCAGGAAACTCACGAGCAACATTTTCTAAAATTTGAACCATTGACCAGATTAAATATCTGAGGGCACCATTGAATCTGCATTGCCGATAATCACTTATGGAGGCATTACTTTGACCATAATAGGTCCACAGAAGAAGTAATTTTGGTGACATTTAAAAGGAAATGTAATAAAATAATATCACTATTTTATTTTTTTCCATCAACGGACAACCGGTATTGCTGGACCAGCAGCGAGTCAAGCCATTAAATGTCTTGAACCTTCATATTCCAAGTAACAATGTCTTTGGAATTTAGGAATGTTCTTATTGAATTAACCACCATAAATTCCACGAACGATATATACCCTCCCCCTCTCATATTTATATGGATCTTGGGGGGAGGAATTGGCATGACTTCACCAAGAGACGAAACTCTGGAAAAGTGCCATGATGCCCAACAATTGGAGGATGGAGCCAGTTCTAGCGGGTGGTCATGAGCGACCCCAAAACCCGAACTGAAGAATGAAGATTGAGTGGCGTCATTGGAGGCTTGTTACGAGGACAACGAACGTCAACTCTTCCTCAAATGCAGACATTATCCAATGAACATGAGGTGGGGTTTTTTTTATCTTTGAATTTACTTTATTGATTCTTCATATCCTATATTCATGATGATGGTGGCCAAACATACATGGACATCGTCCTGCACAAAAACCTTTCTCCTCTTTCTTTTTCTTCTTCGTGCATTCTTTGTGCATTATTCAGAGCGGTGGTGCACGTCTGTGCCATTGGTGTAGTAGGGGGGGGGAACCACCTGGATGCGATAGAAACCTATGGGTGTCCAACCTTCCAGACAACCATAGTGGAGCAGTGGAGCGTGACTACACCGCTATGAGGAAAACTGGCCGGCCACACCAGATCAAGCAAGACCCCTCTGGCGGGTTTTGCGTGCAACCAAGACAAATGGTCCGATGGAATATTTGGGAAAACCAGATTGGGGGAGATCCCCCTTATCCACCAGCTCGAGTGGACTGCTTGCCCAGTGAGCCACACTGCAGCAGGTCGCGCCATTGTGGGCCACACCTATGGGCCACGCTAGTGGGTTTGGCCAGGCCGCCCCTTCACTGGCCAGAATGAACAACGGCCCAAACGGGCTCGCTCACCAAGGCCTAGGCCATCCGAGCTAGACCCAGACCATGTCGGGGTGACCCGAACGGGGTCAGGTCAGCCTAGGCCAGGTGGGGCTGGGTCATTCCGACCAGTGTCAGACCGGACCTGGGGCCATCGAGACCCAATTTCGCCTTTTTGGCCATAACATGTGATCCAAGTGTCGATTTGATGAACTTTTAGTAGAAATGGAATCCTTTGATCGGGATGGTCCATTTGGTATATTCCACTTGACATTTGGACAAGCTTAGAGTATGTCAGGGTTGAATCGGACCCCGAATCCAATCGGGCCTTCGGAGCGGAAGCACTAATAACTTACAGACCAGTTGTCTGATTGAAGAGTTTTCAGTTGTGTTGAATTCCTTTTGAAGTGAAATATCTTTTAGATAATTTATAATTGAACTTATAGAGGTTGAGGTATGACCTATGTCTTGGGGAGAGGTTCTCATAAGCACGATACATACGAAACCCTGCGACTGGCAGAGGCTTGACGACTGATGATTGTTTCAACTTGGAGTGACTCGACAGGCCTAGTGGGGAGTGCCTCTATGTGACGTTGTAGATCCATGGTGGGGAGATCCACTATGTGAAGCGGTATACCCATGGAACTTGATAGGAGTAGTACCTCAGCAGGACACGAGGGGGACTTCTTTGGTGTGACGCGGTAGATCCATAGTGTGTAGCACCTCTGTGTGTAGCAGTAGACCCATGGTACTCGACAGGAGGAGTACCTCAGCAGTCCAAGGTTAGTGGGAAGCACCTCTATGTGACGCGGAATTCCCACTGTACTCGATATAGGAGGCACTACTGGAAAAACGACCTATACCCAAGGTTCAAAACCGGGGGTATAGCCCCCAAAACCGTAGGTATAGGCTATACCGACAGTTTTGGGAACCGTGGGCTGGAACGACGTCGGTATAGGGGTCTCAACCTATACCCACGGTATTGGAGAACCGAGGGTATAGGGGATTCAAAGTGTGCACCACGCCTATTCCAGTGTGGCACACAACAGAGCCAACGATTTTCAAACCGTGGGGTATTTAAATTTTAAAAAACTGATGGTGGGGAGAATTGATCCCATGCCTCACGGTGCGCCTCCCATCTACGCCTCAATAGGAAACAAACCGATCTATCCGTTATATTTTTTATATATAATATACCGATGTATATATATTAACATACACCATGTTTCGAAAATTAAAATAAATCGGGTTTCAGAAAATTATGAAGGAGGCTGGATTCAAACCCGCGCCAGACAACATACTTCAATGCCACGCTTCACTAAGGGACCAACCGGGCTAATAATTTTATTTTTTTTATTAATATACAAATACGTATATATATAAATATGATCCGCGTTTCGAAAAAATTTTAACGATGGGAATCGAACACGCTACCTAGAGCAGCCGTAGAGAAGTGCTTACTAACCAAGATACAGAATTTTTGAAAATATTTATTTATATTTATTTAAATATATTAATCTAAACCATGAATAAATGTCTGACCACCAAAATATTTCTGTCTCACACCTAATTTGTTTTCTCCAAAAATCTATACTGAAGGTTCTTCAGAACCGTGGGAATAGGTCATAAAAAAACCCAATACCCACGGTTTTGATGAACCGTCGGTATAGGTCTTTGGAAAGTACCCTAAACGCATGGTTTTCTCCAAAACTGTGGGTATAGGTCTTAAAATAAAACTATGCCCGGGGTTTTTGGCACAATTGTGGGTATAGTTGGCCTATACCCACGGTTTTCCAGAACAGTGGGTATAGGTTCCCACATTATACATATACCCATAGTTTTTTTGCAAAACCGTGGGTATAGACCCATTTTCCAGAAGTGAGGAGTTCTCCAGTAGGTGAGGTGTTTGACATTGTGACTAGGAATGATACTTGTTACTATCCCTCGAGAATCTTATGGTTGGATATCAGCTTTCATAGCGATCCTTTGTGGGTCATCTTCATAATTCTGTTTCTTAGTGTTGTATACCTAGTGTGAGATGAATCATTACCTTTGTGGTATTCTTTATATCATGGAACAGTTGAGATTTGGGCTTTTGAGTTGGTCCTTGTGTTTCCTCATGATTTAGATGGTATACTCTAAAACTTAGGTATATGTATGGGAATAAACCTACGTAGTTTTGACATTTGTTTTCATACTTTGTGGTTATCCTTTGTAGATTTTGTTAGACCTTTGAGGGTCTCAGGGTCCCTACTGATTATCGTTATACTCACCCCTGCACGGGCTAGGCCCGCACCTTGTTGCATTTGGTTCACACTACGGAAAACGCTGAATAAGGACAAGGGAACCAAGATTGGAGGTAGCTTAGATGTGGACATTAGATGAGGCATACTATTGAAACGTCCGTTCGAGATATGTACATACCCTTCAGGTAGTATCATTGGTGGGTGTTCACAAGAGATGTTTTCAGTTCTACTTGTACGTTTATATTTTATTTTTACTTATCAGTTGTACTTGTATTCTGTCCCCTTTACTTTATATACACACCCTATTTACATTATAGTTTACATTTTTATTATTTGTGTAAGTTTACAGGTAAAAAGGTAATACCTTATGGGTTTTAGGGAAAATTCCTTTCGGTTCTAGTCGCTAGCACCTGGCCTATGGAAGGCAGGCTTGGGGTAGTCACATCATGGGCCCTGGGGGACGGTTCGTGCCAATGTGGTATAAAAGGAGTTCAGTTCTATCGAAGAACTATGACTCTGAACTTTTATGTGAAGCAAATGTGTTATGTTTTATGAGTGTGGTTTTCAGTTTGGAAAGTCCATTGTTGGTGCGGTGGCCAACGTATCCATACACCAGGACCCTAAATTGTGATTTCCAACTCAGCGCATGAAAACACTGATTGCGTGTAGTTTTGAAAAGTTTTTCTTCTGATTTCCTTGGATTCATATAACTAGGTATAACTTAAAGACTATGGAAAAACTGTTAATTTTCAGGATTCCATAGCATAGACATCCAGCTAGGATTCCCAAGGGAGTATACAGCAATGGCCCCCCAAAAGACAAGGCTCCAGTGTAGGGCCCTCTTACTATGTTGGCACCTTCGAGTGGTGTACCAGATGAACCATCTCCCATTGGGCAGCAACTAACACTAGAAGCACTGTTGGACGATGCATGCCGACTAAGCATGTTGTAAAAGTTCCAGTAGTATAGGCCACTGAGTTTTCAAGGCAAGACAGATTCATAGACAATTGAGGACTAGATAGAGGCTAGTTCTACAGTTTTCCACCTAGTTGAGACCCTGGAAGATCAAATGGTGATCCTAGCTGCTAGTGTTATCGGTGTGTTACCATGAGGATGGTCCAAATGGTGATGAGGCTTCAGTACTTGTAATGTTGCCCGAGATGGTACATCTATGTTGTGTGCCAGCTATATCACTTCATGTTGGTCAGCAGTTACAACCGGCGGTACTGGTATAGGAAAAATCTAGTCTTAGTTCCTTACACGTATTTCAGCATCATATACCCCTCAGGTTATGAGGCAAGCCCGACTCCCAAGTGGCTAAGGATTGGCTTGAGGTGGTGGTTGAGAGTTCTCTAGTGCTTCTACAGCTCTGGCAGGACGGCATGTCGGTAGATGAGTTTTCATTGAGGCATACCAACCATTCCAGGTACTCGATGAATATGATATGATCAATGCTTTGAGGCTCAAAGTTCCAAAAATGTTGTGTTTAAGGACGTATGAGCCAAAATTATTCTTTTATGCATTCTTACTTATATTAGGGTTCTAGGGAGAACCTATGTGGTTGAAAGTTCTTTGGCTGATTGTATACAACCAGTGAATGTTAGTAGTGAGAAATCAGTAAAATAGCACTACTCTAAAAGTCTTGGGCGTGAAAAAAATGTTTCGGGAAGAAGAAGTGTTAGGGATAGATGAATCAGCAGGGCTGAAAACGTGAATGCAGATCTAGGAGAACAACATGAGGTGGTGTACATTTCAACATGTTACAAACCACCCACCTTTGTGGTCCCCACCAAGATCAGGGAACTGGAGGATGAAGGAAGGGAGTAGCTATATGCAGTCAAGGAGGGCGACCCAAGGGATCTAGGAATGATTCAAGGGGTGGTCTGTGTCTACTACTATCTACCGTACCAATAGACATAGGTACCAATCATTCCTTCCTTGCAAAAATTTTATCCAAGACCTTGAGGTTCTAGTTAAATCGTTGACTTGACCCTCACTTCTGGAGATACCTTCAGGAGGAGACTCGATAATCACACTTACGCTGACAGTGTGATTTGACCCTTGTGGTAAGAGTTTTGATTGGAACCTTGTGGTGGCAGCATCGAGGCCTCATGATGTTAGTTTGGGTATAGACTAGACATCCATAGTTCATACTTAGATTGAATATATTAGGCAAAAAGTTTATGGTTTACCTACAAACATTGGAATGATATTTTCCTTGGTTGATGAAAATGGAGACCCAGGCAGCACATGATAAACTCCTGCATTGGAGGGTGTAGCTGATCATTCGAGAGTCAGCCAGCCATACCCTCATTGCAGTAAGAGTTTTTAGTTTTTATTTCCCAATATTATTGGCTATATTTCCTCCAGTATGATGACTTTGGGTTAGTCTATACTTTTAGGAAAGGTAATGTGGTAGAAAATGCACTCAACAAGAGGTCTGGTCTACAGTTTCTGAGTGAAGCAATAGATTAGCTAGCTGCATTGTAGATATCCTTCATGGATAGAGATAGAGTAGCATACCTCTAGTCTATGACTGTTACTCCCCACTCTTTAATGAAGTTAGGGATACATAGCTTGGGGGCATTGACTCTAAGGCTCGATGTGCTCAGATATCATCAGGGCTGGTACCTGATTCATTTTTTAAGGTGGGAAGCACATCATTCTCTTCAAAAGACATAACATAGTACTAGTGGCACTTTGGGAGGATGTGTTGAGGGAGTTCCATATGTCCCCTCTTGCGGTACATCCTGGTGTGGTGAAGATGTACCAGGACCTCCAGTGTTAGTACTGGTTTCCAAAGATGAAGAAAGTCATGGAAGATTCATATAAAGGTGTCTCACTTGTCAAGAAGTGAAGACAACATAGAGTTGGCAGATGTCTAATGTTGATAGGATACAGAGACCCTTGGAGTACCAGGAGGGGGAGCATGTATTCTTGTGAGTCTCTCCTCGATGGGGACTATAGTGTTTTGGTCATGGTAACAAGTTATCACAGAGGTTTATTAGTCCTTTTTTTGATACATCAGAGGACATTCAAGGTAATATAATGCTTGTCCCTTCCTCCGTAGTTGGAGAGGGTGCACAACGTCTTCCATGTATCCTAACTGAGAAGATATGGGCACGACTCATGTCACTTCATTGACTATGGAGAGTTTGACATAGACGATGGGGAGATGTTTATGGAGGTTCTAGAAGTGATTGAGGATTGACAAGAGTGGGTCCTTTATGGCCAGTTGATAGCTCTGTTGTGCATTCGGTGGATGCACAAGATCTTTCTGGAGAGAATCATGGGAGTAGGAGGCTCAAATTCATGCTCAGTACCCCCATTTGTTTCCTTAGTCTATGTTTTGGATTTTGGTGATGAAAATCCCTAAAGGTCTTCATAATTTAATGTCTCATAATTTTTTTTTTATTTTTTAATTATATGGATTTTTTTTGAGTTCGTGAAATCTGACGACACGTGATTTCGAGGCCCAGAGAGCCCAAAATGGTCCGTCAAAGTTTTTTTAATCTTTAAAGAGTGCGTGAAAGAAGCATCCTTGAAGAAGTGTAATAACTCTTAAATGGTTGCCCGAATTAAGAATCTAAGGGAACCGTTGCATTTAGGATGGCAGGTTTGACCTAGGCGTGACTTATGTTTAGTCTATGCAGACCACCTGTGAGAAAACCTAAAAATGGCATAACAATAAATAAAATAATTAAATAATTTATTTAATTTTTCAAATGCTTATAACACACATATGGTAATTCAAATGAAAATTTTGGTACCACTACTAAACTCCTAAGGGTATGGTTTCTTTAGGTATGTACTTATATTGGACGGTGCTGGCTACCAGTGAAAGTTAGATTTTGGCCATAAATAAAATAATTAGGGGACAATTATTTTATATTAAAATCCATAACATTGAAATGATAACTCGGATTGGAAATCTGAGAGCACCATTGGGTTTTTTGGGATTTTTTCACTTAGGTAGAGCCTAACCTAGACCAGTGCAGAATAAGGGTGGCAATTATTAATTTTATGAAATTTTTCTCAGTATGTTAATTAAACGCGCGAGAGGTGTTTAATAACATTTGAACCGATGCTTGGATTAAAAATCGGAGGGCACCATTGAATCTGCAGCGCTAAGATTCAAATAAGGGAGGATTTAATTTATCCATAATAGGTTCAGAGAAGAAGTTATTTTTTGTGACTTTTAAAAGGAAATGAAATAAAATAATCTCTCTATTTTATTTCTTTTCCACCAATGGAAAAGCAGCAGTGTGGGACCAGCAGCGAGTCAATCCATTAAACGGCTTGACCCATACAAATAATATGTGAAAACATCGTTGGAATTTAGGAAGGCTCCTATTAAATGAACCTTCATAAATTCCATGATCGTTACTTACCCTCCTCCCCTCATATTTATATGGAGCTTGGGGGAATGAATTGGCATGACTTCACCAAGAGATGAAGCTCTGGTAAAGTGCTGTGATGCCCAACGCATAGAGAATGGAGCTGGTTTAGTGGGCGGTGATAGGTGGCCCCAAACCCTGAATGGAAGAACGATAATCGACCGGCTCCATTGGAGGCTGGTTGTAGGGACAGCGAATGCCGACACTTGCTCAAATGCGGATGCTCTCCAACAAACATGAGGCAGGGGTTTAATTTATGTTTGAATTTACTTTATTGATTCTTCAAATCCAAAATTCACAATGATGATATCCAAATGAACATGGCCATCATCCCGCACATAAACCTTTCTCCTATTTCTTTTTATTATTCGCACGTTCTTCGTGCCTTCTTCAGCGCCTACTATTTATTAATGCTGGAAACACGTAGTTTTGCTGAGCGCGATATATGGACATAGAGCCCTCGATGCAAGGACTAAAAATATGAGGTCGTTTAATTTTTTAGGCTTCGTACAAAGCCACAGTGGTTCGTGGAAGAAGGCAGCGGCCGATACTCAGCCGCCCATGAGTAAGGAAATGTGGTATGCATACGCGTCACCAGTTGATCAGGAGGCCACGGCCCGTCGGCCACAACACAGTAGTGTGGTGGCGGACAACCAGCTAGCCACATAGAAAAATATCAGTGCACGTCTACACCGCTGGTGGAGAAGTGGGGCCACGACTACCTGGAAGTGACGGAGGCTGAGGTGTTGCCGACTTTCCAGCCGGACGTAGTGGAGTTGCGGCGCACGACTGCGCCATTGGGAGGAAGATCGAACGATCTTCTAGCCAGTCACGCAATACCGGGTGTGACCCCTCCAACAGGGCCCACTTTCCACCAAGCCGAATGGTCCGATGGACCATTTGGTAAAACCAGAAGGGGGGTGCTCCCCCTTCAGCTGAAGATCGGGCATACCGTGCGCCAAGCGGGCTGCAACATAGCGGGCCGCGCCGCTACGGGTTGCACCGCAGCAAGCCGCGCCAGTGGGCTGGGCCATTCTAGAGAGCTGGGACGGGCTGCCCAATTGCAGGACGGGCTAGAATAAGTCCCACCAAGCTGGGCCCGCCAAGGCCTATGCCATCCGGGCATGACCTGGACTGGGTCGGGGTGAACCAAACTGGGTCGGGTCGGCCCAGGCCAGGTTAGGCTGGGTCGGTCCTACCGGGGCCAGACCAGATCAAGGCTAATCTGGACCTAATTTCACCTTTTTTTCCATAACCTGTGATTGAGAAGGTCCTATTGGTATACTCCATTAGAGTTTTGGATAATGTTGGTGTACAATGATGTTGGATCGGACCCTGAATCCGACCAGGCCTTCAGAGTGGAAACACTAATAACTTACAGACCGGGTGTCCGATTGACATGTTGTCTGTTGCTTTGGGTCCCTATTGACATGAAAAAACTTTGGTAAATTTTTTCATGGAACATAGGGGCGTTTTAAGTATAAAATATACTTGGGGAGTGCTTCTCCCAAGCGCGATAAATTCAGAACCCTACGACTGGCTAAGACTTGACGACTTTTAACTGCTTCGACTCGAAGTGACTAGATAGGCCCTGTGGGGAGCACCTCTATGTGACACAGAAGACACAAAGTGGGGATCACCTCTATGTGACGTTGTAGACCCACAGTGGGGAGCACCTCTGTGTAACCTAGTAGTCCCATGGTACTCGATAGGAGGAGTAACTCAGCAGTACAAGGTTAGTGGGATGCACCTCTATGTGACACATCAGGCCCACTGTACTCGATAGAGAAGGAGTTTTCCAACAGCCAAGTTATTCAATGTTGTGACTGGGAATTTTACTTGTAACTATCCTTAAAGAATATTGTGGCTGGCTATCAGCTTTCATAGTGATCTTATGTGGGTTAGATTCATAATTCAGTTTCTCACTGTTGTATACCTGGTGTGAGATGAGTTTCTTCCTTTGTGGTATTCTTTCATTTATGGAACAGTTGAGCTTTGGGATTTTGAGTTGGGCCTCGAGTTTCCTCATGATTGAGATTGGTATACTCGACAACTTAAGTATATGTATGGGTATACACCTCTGTAGGTTTGACAGCTATTTTCCTTCTTTTCTATTTATCCTTTGTGGATTTTGTGAGACCTTCGAGGGTCTCGGGGTCCCTACTGAGTATCATTATACTTACCCTTGCATGGGCTAGGGCCGTAGCTTGTGGTGTTTGGTGCATAAGACTAAAAACTCCAACTGAGGACAAGGGTAAAAGGACTAGAGGTAGTTTGGAGGTGGACATTAGATGATGTGTACCTTAGAGATGACCATTCAAGAGTTGTTCCTACCCTTCAGGTAAGAACCTTGGTCGGTGGTCACATGAGCTGTTTTTAGTTATACTTGTACTTTTCAGTTTACTTGTACATTTCACATTTACTTATACTTTTCAGTTGGCCTTTTATTCTGGCCCCGTTACTTTCTGTACACACCATGTTTACATTATAGTTTACTTTATTCATAGTTATGTAAGTTTGTAGGATCAAAAGGAAATGCCTTCCCGGTTTTAGGGAATACACCTTTCAGTGCTAGTCACCAGCCCCTGGCCTATGGACGGAATGCTTGTGGTAGTAATGGAACGGGCCCCGGGGGATGGTTCGTGAAACCATAACATGGAACTATCATGCCAATTGGAATATAATAATGTTTCTCATTGGTGATTATTTTGATACATGCCAAAGTTGTAAACTATTTTACACCCTCTTTACGAACTTATATAAAAACTTTAATATAAAATGTTTATTAATACATTATTTAGAAATATTTTCCATCTAATAAAATTTATATCATGTTTTGATTGAAATATTCTTTTGTATTACCATTCTTATTTATTTAAACCTGAAAGCTTTATTTGGTTAATTAATTGTGGAATATTTTTATAGAATCATTGGTGTGAACTTATTGTGATTATAGATAAAATAAACATGTACCATTGGGTGGTTTTAGATTTCCTTATATATTGTTCAAGGAAGGGGAGATCAACTCTTGAAGATGGATTTTTTTTTACTCATTTTAGATTATATTTATGTGACTGTTGGGACATTGGTTCATTTTTCATCCTATTTTACGATACCCTGATGATGTACTTTTTTTTGTTTATACTTATCTGACATATGGTATTATACTCCCTATGAGGTTATATTTTGATAATACATATTTTTTTCTATTCCTTCACTATTTATGAGGAAAACCATTCCTAATTTATCATGTATGAATCTATTTTCTAGTCACCAACCAATGGGGATCACTCCCTTTAGAGCATGTTAGTGTTGGCCCTGTTATCGGGGTACTACTGTATACAGATTTTTTCATGACTAATTTGTATAATAGGTATAGACTAGGGTTCCTTAATAGATTTCAATGTCCATTTTGAGAGATTGTTGTGACATTAGAGGTTGTTACGAGTGAGTTCCAAGCTATCTATCACCGTAATAAACCTTATGTTTCCAAGGGTGGTTTGGTAAACACATAGTGAGGATTATTTCTAGTATCTTGCATACTTTTTATAGAAATATATTGGAATTTAAATCTTTTTTATCTATCAGATAATATTAATTTCATTATATCTCTTGTTTGAGGGTTGATATGGGTACCCATTATGATTTCTCCAATTTTTTCAGCTGATGTTGGGTAGCATCATGGATTATAAAAGATGTGAAAATCTGATCATGATGGAATATTATGATGAAGCACAGTGAGATAATCCCCTTGTGAACTAGAACATTGTTGAGGTTTTATTTTTTCTTTCCAAACACCAGGATGTATAACTACACCTATTCTATTTTAGGTTCTTACCATACAACCTAAAAGGGTTTTTTTAGAATTGTGCTCATGATTTCCTTTTTAAAATTACACCAATGTTACAAGGATCTAATGTTCATCAAATAGATGAGGATTGTTTATGAAATATTTATTTTATATTTGAGTTCTTGGATATTCCTAATGAAATCAAGTTTAAATGTTCCACCTTCAAGATACGGGGACCTAATAGGATATTGTAGGACATGATGGTTATTGAGATGAATCATGGGGGATTCGATTGGATACACATTAACCAACATTTCAGCAACTAGTTCTATCTTGATTCTATAGTGTTGTACATGGGTATAGAGTTTTTCAAAATTGATCATGGCGATAATAACCTGATAGAGTATACAAATTTCCTTTCTGAGATAGGGAAGTTTCCACTAAGATTGTATCAAATTAAAAGTTGAAAAAATGACAGTTCGAGATCAGAATTAGTTATAAGTTTCATTCCCAAGTTTTATTACTGAAATTGAATTTTTTTAATGATGTGTTGGACATGGATTTGATGTCTGAGAAGGACCTAGCTAGTAATTATTGGTTGATGAGAGTTTGTTTTTCTTATAGTGGCTATTTTGTGAGTTCCCATAAAGAGAAGAGGAATGATGATGATTCAGGTGGTGTCTCTCAATAGCAGGTCTTTTCTAAACACCATACTGTACATGGAAGAGACCATTATTTTTTTTCTAGTGTGTAAAGCCTATGTCCTGGAAATGTGTTTTACCATGGGAAACCAAATGATGTGGTTCATCCGGATGCTTGGGTGACTTGTAGATGTTTTTTGAAGTTTGTTCTACTTCATGTAGTGGAAACTGATTATCAATGATTAAAAAAACTACAATGAAATCATATACATCACTAAAAAATTGGTTCTAGACATGGAAGTATAGAACGGTCCTTCTCTACACATTGGAATATTGTCCAGAGGAAGTAGATATGGGATTGATGACTGTGAGATGTACCTTAACGATTACATCATCTTTAGTGATTTATCTGTTTGATCACGGTGCATCCCCATAATTTATTTTGACTTGTATTGTGATTCTACATTTTCTTACTATAGAGGTTTTATATTTTGTGATGGATATTACTACAACACTTAGAAATAAGGTAGGGAAGGGTCTTTGTAGTCCTTCTATGTTATCAATATCAGATATTGGGATTACATGGAATTTTCTAGTTCTCAACCTGAAACCTCTTGAGGTCAAATTCATGTTGGGTAGTCTCATTGCTAATAAAGACAGAATTTATTGTTATCTTGAGGGATCTCTTTTACCACACCCAATGAGGTGTTCCATATCTTTTAGAGATAATGGGACTCGAGGAAATACTGATCTAGAACTTACTATCTATAGTTGGGGATAATAATTTTAGTGATTGAATTTGATCTATATTTGAAATCCATGAGTGGTGATCTCCCTCCATTTGTCATCAAGTTTCACTATAGTTTTATTTTTCCTTCCCTAGTTTTCCACCAGTAAGGGATGAATAGTTTCATATAGACATAGAGAATGGTACTCAACCAGTGTCATTGTCCTACTATCAAATGTCACAATATGAAATAAAATATTTTATGTATCATCAGGATTATATTTTTGAGAAAGTATTTATATGCCCAAGTTAGTCACCTTGGGTGGAATCCATACTCTTTGGTAGGAAAAATGTATGGTACTACACCTCTGCATGATTGATGACAACTCAATCAAGTTATTGTAAAGAGAAAATATATTTTTTCCATAGATCGATAATCCATTTTACCTGTAGAAGGGGTGAAGTAGTTTTTAATGATTAATATTTGATCTAGTTGTTATAATTTATAAATAAAAAAAATCTAAAATTCATAAAAACTCCTTTCATAGAAGGTATGCCCATTATGATTGCATTTTTCTTTCATTTTGTCTATTGAATTATCATATAGTCATTATGTCTGTAATGAATATTATTTTCATTGAGTATCATGAAACATTAATTGAATATTTTTAGGATGATGTACTTATTTAATCTATGACTAAGTAGGATCATGTCCACCATTTGAGATCCATTCTAGAATTTTTGAGAAATCAATAATTTTAGCCCAAGCTATCCAAATCTGATTTTTAAATTCAGGAAGTGATTTTTTTGGGACACATGGGGTCAAAGAATTATTTATTAGTTGACTACAAAAAGGTGAATGTTTCTATGACATGGGAACAATAATGAAATTTTTCTAGATTTAGATATTCTTTTGTTGGCTAGATATTATTACAGATTTTTGAAGGACTTATTAATATTGGAGTCTCTAATGAATGTTGTAAATCAGAAGGGGGTAATGTTTTACTCGGCTAAGAAATGCCAGTGTTATTTGGTAAAGCTAAAAAATATTTTGACTGTTGCACTGGTGTGGACTCTTCCATGGGAAAAGAAAGGCTATGTTGCCTTCAATTGTTCATTAGATTGATGTTTGAGATGTGTTCTTATGCATGGTGATTAAATCATTACTTATGGATATAGGTAGATTAATCCACAAGATAATAGTTACCCAACCAATGAACATGAAGTCACAGCTGTGATGCATGAACTTATGAGTTGGTTACATTACATATTCAGATAAAGGTTTACCATATATTCTGACCACAAGGTCGTAGGTTATATCTTCTCCAAAAAAGCTTTTAATCTCCATCACATTCATTGAGTGGAGTCACTGAAATAAATTTTTTTCGACATTTCCTATACCATAGAGAAATAGAATGTCATCACAAATTATTTTACTAGGGAACATCTGACCAATGCCTTAAGAGAATCATCGAAAGAGTGGAACTTGATGGTTTTATTTTCATAGTTTCATATAATATTCTATCAATCCATAGTTGAGGTCACCATAGATAGTGTTTAGTTTACATCCAATATTTAGAATAGGATTATTTAGGAAAAACATCTTTATGATGAATTCTACAGCATTAGAGGCTCTATTTATAGTGGGTATAGATTTCTGGAGTGGTCTTTCACCCAATATTAGATTATATTTTTCTGAAACTAATAGATTGTACCCTTACATATGAGAAAATATATTATGGTTGATTTCATAACTCCATGTGGGAAGATCCCCCAAGAAAAATGAAAAGGTTCAATGATATGTAAAAATCATTCAAGTGTCTAAGTATGTGAAGAGGCATTTCTAAGATAGTCTCTTATTCTTATAACATCTAATAGGTAAAGTCAAAGAATCAGAGTCATTCTTGGGGGGCTTTAGAAACTTATAGTTCCAACATGGATGTTGGATGATATATGAATGTATTTTTTGGTTAGTTTTCCTCATACCTAGGGAAATAATAATGTGATACAGGTTTGTGATTGATATGGTGACCAAATTAGCTCCCTTTTTACCCACTCTTGATGAATCTAATGTTGAAGAGCATTGAAATATCTAGGTGAAACTGACAGTTCAATTTAACATAGTTCTATACGTAGTAGTATCTTATTGTGATGCTAGATTTACTTCTAGCTTTTGGAGAGGCATTCTAGAGTCATTGGGATCTCTTGTTCATTTGATTACAACTTACCATCCATAGTTGGATGGAAATACATTAAGATGTATAATTATTATGGTGGATAATCTCTATCCCTCAGTTCATGAATTTGGTTGTTCTTGGGAATACCATTTGGGACTTGTTTAGTTTTTATTTAATAACATTAACCAATCTATGATCAGGATGGCACATTTTTAGGCATTGTATAGTCATCCTTGTAAATATCATTTGTGTTGGTCCAATATTAGTGAAATCTCCTTTATGGGATCGATAATTGTTCAAGAGATGATAAAAACTATTCAGCTTATTAATCATAGGATATCTCTGGCATAGAGTTATTATAAGTCTTATTCATACTATTGTCGTAGAACATTGGAAATTTTAGTCTGTGAACAAAAGTTATTTAAGGTTTCACCTCAGTTGTTTCATCAATGACTTGGGAGTTAGGGGAAGCATGCTCCTCTTTTTCTTGGTCCATTTGATTTTGTTTAAAAGGTGGTGAAAGTATCATACCTTTTATCACTTCTTCCGTAGTTGATGTTGATACATAAGATGATCTATGTATATCATCCATAAAAGTATCTTTCTGATCCATCAAATCTTCTAATGTTTAGTGATATTGATGTTGATCCTCATTTATCTTCAAAAAACATCCTTTATACATAGTTGATAATGAAACAAAGGAACTTTTTTCAGAGATTATACCTTTGGTTTGAGTGTTATGGAATCACAGTTCTGATACCCATTAGATTTGGGAGAGGGAGGCACTGATTAGAGAGAGGTGGCCTCATATTTTTGACATAGATCATTATTGATGTAATTTTATGGGATATAAAGTTTCTATGATTTGGAGGTTGTGACATCATGTTACTCTTTTTAGTTTCTATTTAACCCATCTTTTGATATTTATTTTTTGAGTATAATTTAGGGGTTTTTTGGTGAAATTTTGAAATTTTGGAAGGCGCTTGGGTAATAACCTAAATTTTGTTCCATATTAGTGAAATTCATGAAAGCCTAGGAAGGTGGTGTTTGAATGGCTGGGGAATGGTTTGAAAAAATCATTATACAAGTAGAAACTTTGAACCCGTTCATAGGGGTTCATGTTTATGGAGCACAATTTGGAAAACTGTGAGGCCCCCTTCTGGAAAGCAAGAACCTAAATTTTTTTAACTAAAAAAACTAACATAAAAAATAAAATACCCTTATTGATTCTCTCGATCAGAAATAACTCAGTATTGGAAATCCTCAATGGTATTTAGAGCTATAAAAGACTTTTTTTTCTTATTTGACCCCCATCTAATGTGAATTAATGCATGGAGGAAGATATTCGACTTCCCCCCACATATAGTTATTCACATGTCCTCCACGACCTAATATATTTTTCTCTCCTCCTTAGGTTTTGATAGATCATCATGTTTTTAAAGGATATAGTCTCCATTTTTTTATATCTATATTGTAGGTTTGATTCTCAAACCTCCGTTTTTATATTCTTCATTGGAGTTTTGATTAATGGTTGTGTTACCTGATCCCGTGATATATTTTACGTGGTTGTGTTTCAGTTTATCCAATTTATTTAATTATAAATAGTTTTATTTAAATTTACTTTATTCATCTAAATTATCTTTAAATGAAATCGATTATAAAAATCATAATTCACACTGATTTGGGATTTAAATTTTCATTGTCATAAACTTTATTGAAAACTCATAATTCCATTGAATTGTGGTGTGATTGTGGAATTTGATTGAAATTATGAAATATAATTGTGAATTTAAACTGTGTAATTTTATTGAAAAATTCATTTGTTAAATTTCATACAAAATGTTTTGATAATAATGGATTAAATTTTTTTGATAAGAACCCTAGTTAGTTGTATCTTGGAAAAGGCATAAATAGATTAGAAACTACACAAGTTTATATATAGAAATTGGTATATTGAAATGTAATATGAGTTAATTGTGTTTTGAAAAGTAATGAGATTTATTTCCAATTATTGAATATTTTTTGAGATCATTCAATCCTGGTTAGTGAATTATTTAGGACAACACTCTACTGACAGTTTACATGTATAACAAAACATAGTTCATTAGGCCACATCCCTAATGGAATGAAGATGAGTCCTCTTTGACCAGTGTCTGAAATACTTCAATACCCATATTTACATGTTCACCAATTTTAGTGTGTGAGGATCCCATAACCTGGAACTATCATACCTATTGGAATATGGAAATGTTTCTCATTTATAATTATTTTGATATATTTCATTATTTATAAACTATTTTAAACATTCCTTATGAATTTATATAAATAGATAAATATAAAAATTTCATAAATTTATTCATTAGAAATATTTTACATCAATTGAAATTTAATGTATGATTTTTTATATTATATTTTGTACTGTTAGATCAATTTATTTAAATTTTATGTTTTTGTTGGGAAAATAATTGTGTAATCTTATTATGGCACCCTACGTGAGACCCTACAATGATTTTAGCTCACTCCCTACCTATTCTTTCGTGTTTTTTTATAATTTATTCTATCAATTTCACGAAATGGGAATGTTCCAATTGGAAGTGGAAGTTGTTTTTAACTCCCTTAAGATTGGATCGTTGTTTCCTATGGGACATTTAATGATGTACCAGTAGGATTTCTCGTACATTGATGTTGTACATTGGGTTGTTTACACCTATTTGACTTCTTTTACTATATTAACCACATGGTTTTCTTTTGAGGATAACAAATTGTTTATTCTCGTTCTCTTTTTATGTGGGAAAATAGTTCCCACTTTATCTTGTATGGTGGTAAGCTCTAGTCTCTATCCCATGGGGATATGGAATTCCCTTTGTTCCATGTCGGTGATGAACTAGTTATCAGGGTACCAGGGTATCTGGGTAGGTTAGTGACATGTAATATCATAATTTTTTTGTTCCCATTATATTAATGATTAATTTAATGTTATCCTTTCAGGGGGAATATGATCCAATTTTACAAATTTTTTAAGTTTTTTATGTTAGAATCTCAACACTTATCGAGACTGTATGTGATTAAGTCTCCAACACTGAAATCATATGATCAACCACTAATGAATTACCAAGATTTTAATTCTCCTCAAGTTATTTATGATAATTTTATGTAATAGTACAATTTTACTTCACTTTTCTATTATAAATAATATTTATTTAATAAAGGTAATAATTATTTTTTATCTTTATCAAAAAACCATTTTTTTCAACAAATTTTTTTTCTAAAATTGATTTCAGAAATGTTTTTAGAATTATAATAATGATTTATTATAGAAACTATTACACATATTTTAATTTTAATAGACAAATTGAATCGAATGTTTATTTCAGTTTCTAGACAATGCTCATTTTTATTTTAAAGAAAATGCTAATAGAATCCTTGTCTTATTATTGACAACATGAAAAAAAATTCCAACATAAATTAATTTTAATTTTCCTTTATATGTTTTCAAGTTTATTTTAAAATAGAATGATTTTAAAAATTGTGAAATTTTTAAAAATAGATTTCCAAAATGGAAAGGATTTTTTCCAAAAGAAAAATATTAAAAATTTGTTTAATATTATTTTATATGATTATATGGTTGTATTTAAAGAAAATTATTTTAAAAATATTTTTCGAAATAAAGATTTTATATTAATGAAAATTTCATTAATGATAATTCATTAGAATTCCTATTCATCAACGTAAAAAAATTCATTGTTACTTATTCACTAATGGTGATATTTTTTATTGATTTCATTCTCATTGGTTTTTTGGACTGATAAATATTAATTCAACAAGATATCAATTGAAGACATTTCTTTTCTAGGGGTTATTCTAATTTAAATTATATTTTTATGGACATTATTTCTTTTCTATGGGTTAATCAGGGTTCAATGATATTATTATAGATAATAATTATCTTTTATAGGTTAATCATGTTATAAATGTGAAATGGGATTTTAATTGTTCTATGATGAAATACATGTTCTATGTACATTAATAATGTTTTGGTTCATGAATAATAATAACACAATAGGTGTGCCTAGATAGAATTGGGTGATCCAGGTATATCTTAAATGATGGGTGATCCTAGATTATTCACTAATTCATTTAGTAATGATTATGTTATCTAGAGAATTATATTGGAGGATTATAGTATGGTTATTCCAATTTTTTGGGGTTTATGAGGGTTCTATAAGTGTTCATTTAAGATGATGTTCTAATATACCAAGACCTATTATCTATGCATTCCATGATTTTATAATGATTCATTTGATAAATATTAATATCACATGGATCATGATTATTGATTCACTTGACTCATTTATTTTTTAAATCCATATACAATGTTTCACAATTAATGATTTTTGTATTGATGTGTATGAGTTAATTTAAGATTCTATCTTGCACTCCGATTATGTCGTCAAACTCTTATGCACTTCTTTTACTCACTGATGACATTAAATTGTAAACAATTATGATTACACTTACTGGGAATTTGTGATCACCCTTATAAGGTTTCATTTTCCCCAGGTCCACAAGTATGATTTTCTAATAATTATGTCTAGAATAGTTTAATTTGGATGATGTTGACGACCAAATTTGTAAGATGAATATTTAGGTATAATGGGAATGATACTCTCTCGAATTCATTATTATTTTTTATTTAAGTTCTTTTCCTAATTCAATAAAAATATAAACCAAATAGATCCTTGATAATGTTAGTGATAACAATTTTTCCTTTCGATATTATACATTTTTGATGGAAATAATTTGTCACCTCTATGAGTAGTAAAGATAGAAATGTAATTATTATGTTTTCAGCACTAGATCATGTATTATGGGTTCTATTCTATTATATTTCATATTATAAGTTTGTTAAGATATCTTCATAGATTATGATGTTTCCACTTGGGTTTATATTAATAGTTATGGATACCATCATTGGTTTCAATTCTTTAGGATTAACAATAGTTATAAGTATTATAAAACCAATTTAGGTTTTAAGATATTTGATATTAAATTTATTAATGACATTTTTGGAGAAGTTTTGTTTGGTAGAATTATATTTAAATATTTAGTTGAGCACAATGATACATTTAAATTCTGTAGAAAAAAGCCTTATGTAATCGATAAACATTAATTTTCTTAGGATCCTGGTTATTGATGGAATTATATTAACATAAATTTTATTGTAAATATAACCATGTAATTTAATTGTGATTTGTAAACTAAGAGATTAGTTATATTTCAAAAGGAGAGAGCCATATTTTTTTGAATGAAATATCTAAAGTTTGAGATAATATTTGAGGTTGAAACACTCCTTAATTTTGATGTTTTTGAGTTTATTTGGGGCATACAGATGTTAATTCATGGAATTAATTAGTTTCAAAATTGGCTACTACCTTATTATTTTTAATATTAATGTACCATATGAAGGATTATAAATTTTAGAATTTATATTACCAAGTGATAAACATATTGGTTTTTGTTAATGAAAAAATAAAAGTGGGATAGCATGATTATCCCATTTATGGTTATTTGGACATTAAATATTTATTTTAGTGTTTCATGAATGAGAAAAAAATCATGAATACTCATTGTTTTTGGAAAATTATTAAAAATTATTGTGGAAATTAAAAAAAAGAAATAAAATTTACTCAATAACTATATTTGTTTATTCTCTTAGTATATATGGAGTGTTAACTCATAAAATATAGGGATATTATTTTGAAACATAAAATTAATCCTTTTAGATTCATATCTAATGAATTATGGGATATTTTTACTCATCATAGATTCATTTTTTTTGGAACAAAGATCATTTCATTAATTTTTTATTTTTTTGATCAATTTCATCCATAATTCTCATTAAATATTAATTATTTTTTTAATGTTGAAGTATCCAGTTCAAACATATGTTATAATATATAAAAAACAAATATTTATTATTCCAAATGATCCTCATAATTTCCATTATCTTTTATTAAGAATCCATTTAATTAAAAAAAATTATGATGTGGGTTTATATTAACGTATTTTAAATTATAAAACCATATATTACTTATATTAAGTTGAAATAGTGTTGATGAAATGTAATAAAATTTGGGGGTGAAAGTTTTAAGAAAACTAGATTTTAAAAGAAGAAAATTGTGTTTGATAGAATAAATGACATGAATAATTTTATTAAAATGAGAATTTAAATAGCATATAATTTAGGATATAAATGTTTATATTTAAATATAATCTCTTCAATATCATGTGATACACACAACCCCGAGATTTTTATGTTCAATAGTGTTTTCAACATGCCAAACTGGGCTTAAATGACCCACGTTATATATAACAGCAATATCCTAACCTTTAAATTTGTGGGCATGAATATTAAATACTACATTATGAAACACAGACACACTCACACATATATATTAATGAATATAAATTATTGTTAAATGTTTATTAACTAATCAATAAAATTTTAGTAATGTAGTTTTATTCTTCAAAAATATGTATTCTTCAAAAATGATTTTTGTTAATTTCCAAAAAATTATATTATAAATATATTTTAGAACATTTATAAAATTTAATTGATAAAATTAACTTCTTTTTGATAATATTAATATTGAAATTTACTTTTTGGGAATTTCGAGATTTTATTTGGAAAATATCATTTTCATTGAATAGTGAAATATATTATTTGTTTTGTACAAATTTCATATATTTTCAATGAATTTATTAATTTAAAAGTCATATAAACTTAGGAATATTATTTAATGATACATAAGTATTCATTAGTTATAAATAATTCACTTAATTACATTTGAATTAAATTTATATTGTATTTTAGAATATGTTTTTTTAAGTGATGATTTTTATAAAAAAATATATTAATGTGCCTAATGTTTATACATTTTAATTAATTAAAATAAACTATAATGAAGAATTATTATAAATAAATTTATTTATTTTATATAAATGAAAATAATAATATTCATAAAATGATTATTATTATACACATAGTTAATCTAAAATAATCTAGCACTTGAAAAAATATACATCCTAAAAACCTGTTTTCTTGTCATATCTTTTGGGATTGTTTTAAATTTTTATATCTCAAGTTATAGAAAAATTATTTGGAAAAAATTATTTTTTTAAATCCTAATATATAAATTTTATTTATTTTTATTTTTTATAATTTAACAAAAAGGTTATTTTCTTGTTTAAAGGTGAAAAATACCGAATTTAAAATGAAAACTCTCATTTGATTTTTTATTTATAAGGTCAATTTTAAATTTATATTTTATTAAAGTAAATTAGTTCATTTAATTATTTATTATTAAAATTTAGGTAATTTTAGTCAGTTTTATATTTAAATTTAATATAAAAACATTATAACCATATAAATATATTCCCTTTGAAAACTCAGTTTCTCATCACATCTGTAAGAATAATTTTTAATTAAGTGTTTTCACTTGTATGAATTTAATTTTAAAAAGTGGATTAAATAGTTGGAATAAAAAAATTATCATATATTTTGAACTTAATTTTTTACCAAAATCAATATTGAAAATAATATAAATGTATTACTTTAGTTAATGTAAAAATATATTTACATGGGGTAAAACTAAAAATATAATGGCTAACATGACATAAGTACATTAAAGAAATACTTTAAATGCTAATATTTAAAATAGATACTTTATATAAAAAAAATTATACATTATTGGTTCCTTTTTCCAAGAAAAAAACTAAGATCAAATTTATCCTTTTCCAAAATTACAATTGTTCCACTCACACCAGTTATAAAAGGACACAACCTCTCCTCTTGTCTACACACCTTAAAAACACATTGTTTTGGCCAAGATATAATCAAATAAAAAATATAATTCACTCATATATTCATATAATACATATTTTAGGAATAAATATTACAAAATATGTCGTTCAGTGTAATGGAAAAGAAGTTAGCCGAGGAGGAGGTAATGGTTTTCAATTATCATATTAATTTTATTTCTTCATTCACCTCTGTATGTTCTTCATGATCTATTATTATATAACAATATACATTATAATACATATTAACATATGATATTATTATAAATTTATAACATATTGCTTAATCCTCTTAAATAAAATGGGTTATGAAATCATCATTCGGGTGTACGATGGACCACCATCTGGTGAATTGAAGTCATTACTTTATCCATATAAACCTCTCATGGTTGGGTATTATAAAGTATATAAAGTATATATATGATATTTATAATATAATTTTATACATTGATTCATTATATAATGTATATATATATATATATGTTTTATTCTCTAGGGGATATGATAATGGTGCTCGTGTGTATAGAATACTACAGCCATGCGAATTGATGCGATTAGTTTTCACTACAACATAAAATGGTAAATTATTAGGGTAAAATTAATAATTATATATGATTAAAATTAAATAATAATTATATTCTATACATATTTATCATTCTGACAATATTATATATTATTTTTTTATTACCTTTTCACTGAGAAAAAAATGTGATAATGTCGCTCATTTACATGTGGACTACCCCCTTCACGAAGTGATGTTACTATCTCTTTTCATCACCAAACCACATGGATTTAGTATATATATAACTATATTTAATGAAATAATAAGTTATTTAGGAAATTTTGATCATTCTATAATGATAAAACATTATTTACCTTTTTTCCATAATCATCACTGAAAGTGGAAACATTACTAATTCGTACTTATGACCAATTGTCTTAATCATCATAATGTATTTCTTTTTCCCAAACCTTCATTAAACATTTGACATAAAATTGTAATTGATTTATAAAAATTTTAATTATTTTCAAATTTTCATAATGGAGATGATAAAATTATATTATATGCATAAGAATAAGAAATTTCATAACAAAGCACAAATTGAGAAAACAAGGAAAATAACACTCGAAATAATGAAAATAATGAATGATTATTGATGAATGTGTGATAAGATGTTGTAGGAGAATCGTATATGATATTATAAATATTAATATAGTTATATAATAATTAAATAGCACTTTTATAATCACAATAAATGTGGTTAATTCATGTTCAACCAAAAGTAAGTGTGATGTAAGGTAATTTTTTAGTAAATTTATATTCATTGAGTTAAACTTATACATCACTAATTCTATGAATCTATGATTATGTGTGTAATGAAATTTTATTATTTTAGTTTTAAAATCCACTATTTTTATTTTATTTTTAAATTTGATACACATAATAAATTCATTTATTAATCTCCACATCAATGATATGATCATTATAGGGGATTTTAGTATCAATTCTTCTTCTTTGAGACTTATGTCATGCTATGAACCTTCATTCTTTTATGAGGTGAATATATATCCCCGTTGGCTTTTAATATCATGAATTTATTTTTTAATGATATTTTAAGATTAATTTAATTTTATCCTATAATGGACCTTATAATTCAATGTTAACAATGTGGTAAGATTTTTATGTTACAATATCATTAATTATGGGGATGGTCTAAGATTATGTCTCCAATTTTGAAATATTATGATCCAAAACTCAATTATTTTTTTGATTTTTCATATGATATATTTACTCAAGAAATAGCATTTAATAGCATCAGTCTCCCACTCTTTGGTACTTCAAATAATGGAGAAATTATTTAAAAAAATATTATATTTTTTGCTTTTTTTTCAAAGACCCCTTTTTCATAAAAAAATATGTTTTATGAAACTGTCTTGATATTTATTCTTCTCATTTTTAAAATGAAATACCATGTTAATATTTACCCATCTTTCTATAGGGATTATATAAGTGTTCTATTCATGTGATGTTCCAAGATACCAACATGTTTTATCAATGATTTATATGAGTTTATAATGTTACAATTAATAAATATCAACATCACATGGAAAAGGGTTATTGATTCTTATTACTCATTACTCTATTAAAGCCTCATGAAATATTTCAGGATTGATGATTCAATTATTGATGGTTTAGATTTATTTTATGATATTCTCTTGAACACTGATTATATAATCATACTCTTATGATATTTATATAATCACAGATTAAATTCAATTATTATTTACTATGTTTACCCTTAATGTGAATTTGATCTCACTCATTTAATGTTTCCTTTTCCCAAAGTTTTCGAGTATGATTCTGAATTAACTATGTCTAGAAGGGATTCATATGTATTACATTGATAATCTATTGTGGAATATAAAAAGATAGGTGTAGTGGTATGGATAACCTCTTTAATTCCTAGTTATTATTTATGTAATAATTTTTCCCAAATCTCTAAAACAATAATCTAAAATGGTCATTAAAAAGGTATGTAGTCAAATTTATTACATTTGATGTAGTATGTTTTGGTTGGAAAAAATTAGGTCACCTCAATTGATATCAATATTAGTAATGTAATTTCTGCATTTTAAGAACAAGATCAGGGAGTGTGGGTTATTGGTTGTTTAATATAATCCATTCTCTTTCTATTTTTACATTGAGAAATAGCGGTACCTCTCCACATCACATACATGCATTTACCTCTATTTGGGTGGTTATTGTTTGGTTTACTTAGTTAGTATAGGGAGTTTTTTATATCTAATGATACCATTTCCTACCCTTGCACATTCATTATAATTTCTGGTTTTCGTCATCTTGTGAATTTATCCCAATTTGACAATATAATAATAGAATTGGTTGAGCATGATGGGGCTTCAAATATAACTTATAAGAGTATGTCCTGAGACATTGTCTTCCTAGATTCATTATATGTTTTAGTCAAGTATGATTTTGTGGTTAATATTATATAATTCAGATTCATATTTCTATTTAAATTCTTATAGAATTATATAAGTTTGTCAGGAATTTTTTCCTCATCCATGTCAGGTGTATACTATATAACAATCACATGTTTCTAATATTTTTTATTAAGTAATGAGGCTACTAGTGAACATCTAAATGTTTATACACATATTAAATTTATTAGTAAATTGTTTTAGAATAAATAATTTATTCATTTGACTATACTTGGCATGGATAGGGGACCTCAGGTGGATGATGGTGATAAAATGTCCTAATATTTGCAATTAAAAGGCCTTAGAAGCAATCTTTGGCTTATAAAGAGAAATGGAAATGAATCAGATTTAAAATAAATAATCCAGGAAGTTTTCACATAGTCATTTATGATTCTAGGTAATTGTACCCTATAATAATGCATGTCATAATAGGAATGCTCATTTATATAAAATAAATACATTCTAATTAGAAATCTCATAGTCAAACATCCCTTAGACATATCTGATATTTCAAAAGTTGTGACCCCATCAGGGTTCCTTGATGATAGTATAAACCCTTTATTTTTGAAAAACCACTTGATGTATTTTCCATAAAAGTGCATAAGTAATGTTGAAGGGTGTATATACTCAGAACTATGTGTAGTATTGGAATAATTTTCATAATAATATATAGTATTTAAAATATTATATAATGAAATATTAGTCTAGCTTAGTATTTAGAAATATAATTTAAAAATTTTTGAGTTTTTAAATTACTTTTGATATGGTAAGTATTTTTTAAAGGTAATTATTGGGTTCTATATAATAAAAAAATAGTATTGATTGTATGTTCTTAGTATTTCAGACACCAATAATTAGAAAATTTATTTTTATTGATATGAAAAAAATACTTTGATAGAGGAAATGGTATGTATATATTACTTTAGCTATTTAACTATGAGTTTATTTGTGAAAAATAATGATAAAATGAACCCTTATGAAATAGATATATATTTTAGTGTAATTAGACTATTAATATGTGTATATTTTATTTGGTTTTCCATGATGGTTAATCTAGATGTGAACATGCCCCCCATAGTGGTTATGTGGTTGATGATTGTAACTCGTGTGAACCCAGACCCCGGGTGGATACATCGTTTATGGTTGAACCTGGGGTGAAAATGAACCTAGGTGGAATCATTGTTTACTTTTAATCCTGGGTGAATCATTATATTTGAATCGATAATATGGATTCAGGGTTTCATATATTATAGTTGATTCCAATTAGACCTAATATTTGAATATTTCCATAGTTGGGATTGTTCTAGTTGGAACAGTCATTGTGATGTGATCAGATACACATTATTATTTTTAAAAGTTGGTATGTATCGTCCCTAAGGCCAATACATCCTTAAGGTTCAACGTTTATTTTTTTGATTAGATTTTAGTATTTCAATATTTTTAGTGGAATTTTTTACATTGAGAACTTTTTAATTCAATTGTATTAAAAATGGTTATTTATTGGGACGTTATTGATGGTTTCAAACTGGGGAGTCCTCTCACCATTCTTATGCTGGTAATGAATATGGGTACCTTAGAAACCCTCACATGTGTGTAGGTACTATTTGGGATAATTCTTGAGATTTACGGATTGATCTATGTAACATCACATAGGATTCATGTATAGGATAAAGAAATTTTTTTCCATTATAGTATATCCATTTATAAATTTTAATCAATTTAGTTTTACATTTTCTTCATCTATTTGTGTGATCAGCCTAGTGTGAGATCCACCATGTTTGAAAAATTTTATCGTGATTTTATTCAACATGATCATCGTCATAAATCTTTATCCATACTCCAATTTATTCTATATTTATATATTGGTTTTTTGTTTATATTTTGATTACATACTTTCATAAAAAGCTATATCCTCCCTCTGGTTACTCTTTCGACCAAAACTAATGGATATAATCCATTGGAATTTTTGGTGGCATTCCTGGGGTATAATAATTTTGATTTTCAGATTAATAATTTTTTGTATGGGGTAGTGGGATGTTACAATATATCATGTATGTATTTGGATAAATTTATTAAATTGTGAATATGTCATTTGTACTTAAAATTATATATTTCATTTATCGGTATTCTAGTCGGTAATTCCTACCATTTTTGTGCATGATATACCCTTTGTTTGTACTCCACAAATTAAGGTCAAATGGTGGTGGGAATCATGATACATTATATCACTCACATTATATAGTGACCCAGGATTTACATATATGGATATGACATCATTTTAGATGATTATTCTGCACATTACAAATAACATTCCAGAGGACTATAATAATTTCATGTCATTGGAAACCAAGATAAAAAATATTCTATCATAGTGTATGATTTTCAAAATCTCCAATTTTGATCTCCACATTTAGTCCTTCTACCTAAAACCATTCTTCATAACCAGGGGAAAGGAAACATAAGAAATGGGTGAGGTCAAACGCTCGGTAAGGGTAAAAAAGGAGACATGTAAGAATAATCATGGTCATATGGGAATTAGAATGAAATCATGAAAATAGAAGATCATACTCTATTTATCGAAGAACATAAAGGTGAAACATTACATAGAAGCTTGGTAGTTTATAATACATGAATCATAAGGAAATTAAGAGAAAATTCCATGAAATCATAATATAGATATAAAACATGGAATTATGGTGAAAACATAAGCATATAATGATTTATATAGGAGTCAAGAAATCAATACCAAGACCATCATAGTGGGAAATGTCATTTACTGAACTGGGTAACCCATATCCCTGGCCAATATTATTGAACCACATGAACCTCATTATAGCCATGTACTGCTAAACTGTGCAACCCTCTTCCCATCCCTATATTACTAAACTGAGTAACACTCATTATAGCCTTGTTTTACTGAACTGAGAAACTCTCATTCCATCCATGTATTACTGAACCAAGTAAACCCTCATTCCAGCCCTTTTTATCTAATGAGATATAAATAATTACCCAATTCATTATAGAGAGATATATGTCCCACCTGTCACATAATGAAATCATAAAAACGTATTCCATGAGATCATAAATATATATATTATAAAGCATATAATTAAATGAGTTTAATAAACATGTAAACATATCAAAACCTATGGAAATAGATAGGTTTCATAATCATGTCATAATAAACATAACTAGTGAAAAGAAATGGCTGTCAAAATCTTATAACCTGGGAAAGAGAAATAGGATTCATAATCATATTCCCCATGAAGATGGAATGGAATTCATAAATAACATGGAAATAAACATTAGTCATTCATAGAAAAGAAATGAATGAAACCTTTATATAAATTTTTATAAAGGCCTATGTAACATTAATAAATCCCATATTTGATGGAAAATGATTTATAAATATACTCTAAAAACATTTCTTAGAAAAATTATCATTTCTTGCATGAAAAAGTATTTTCAAAACCTAAAACCATTTGGTAATAATTATCATTGAAAATTACATGAAAACCTATAAACAATACAAAAAATCATTTTGAAAACATTTTTCCTTGAAAACATTTAAATTATATTAAAAACCTATGAAATAAACTTGAAAATATTGTGAAAACATTTCTCATTGCAAACACTTAAAAGCGTGAAAATGTTTTGAAAACCATTTCATTGAGAATAGTTTTAAAAAAAATAAATAATTATTTAAATCGTTTTGAAAATAATATTCCTTGAATATTTATAACATAAGCTTAAACACATTCTAAAAACCATTTCTTTGAAAATATTTTGAAAACATGTAAAGAAATCTTGAAAACGTTTTGAAAATCGTTTTCCATGAAAATGTATAAAAGAAGCTTGAAAATGTTTTGAAACCCATTTCCTTTAGAATATTTTGAAATCATTTAAAGAAATATTGAATAAATAATATTTTTAAAATCCTTTACCTTGAAAATGTTCTTCAAGGGTCTATTAGAATCAATTTTGAAAACATTTTGGAAAACATGGTTTTTAAATACAAGGGATTTCTGTCCAAAGAGAGAGACATGCATTTGTTTTAAAATATTATATTAAGTACCATATAGTCAAAAAAAATATTACTAAAAAATGAGTATATGTTGAATAAAAATAGGATAATTAATCTCATGAATATTACTGAGATATTTCATCAAAGGAAGCATAAACATATACAATATCGTAAAAATGATAATATTGTCTCAATAAACTATTATAACTGGGTATTTGGGATCATACTATCCATGTAAGAAATGGAAATTACATGAATATTATGATATCATGAAAATAAAAAGATTCATGATAAAACATATACAATGGAATTATATATACCTTGAAAAATATTTTTTGTGCATAACAAACCATGAGTCTCAACGAAAGAAAATTGAGACAAAGCTATTTTACAGATTTTGTATCATTTGAAAGTTAGTCACCATGAATTAAGGATCATAGAATGGATATGTCAATTCACATAATATTAGTTATAAGATACATATTATTCAATCATGGTCAGTACATACACCACATAAAATAAAAGAGTGGTGAACATAACCCGCATCTCACAGAAATTAAAAGTGAGTTGAAATTTCCATTACCATGTGTCTTCAAACTCTACGTACTCGTACAATATTCCTATATAATAAATATAAGATTATTATAAATATTTACCAGAATAATTATCTTAGATATATTACTATATATTCTTTTGTTATGACCTTATATTACCTACTTTTTAATGATCCAATATTAATGTTTTACTTCAGGTAATATTCGCTTTGTTCTTCACATGTGTCTAAATTTGTTATATCGTTGATCCTTATACTTATATCATGATCCAAGAATGCATAAAATTATATAAATATTAGGTATATCCAGTATAATTATATTATAATAATATATTTGATAATGATGTAGGTAATTGAATACACTGTTCATGGAGATAGTAAGACATATGTACGCACAAACTCGGTTTTCTGTTTTTTATCGTATTCAAAGAAAGTATATAAATGAAATTTATGTATATTTTTGTATATATATATATAATTATTATATTAGAATTAAAATAATATATATATCATATATGTTCTTTGATCCCATACTCAATACATTTCATGTGGTGTGGTATCTAATCACATCACTTTTAGGGGTAGTAGTCCACACTTCCTCTGACTAGAATATAGTATTAACACCAGATGGAATGTAAAGATATTTATGTTGTAAAAAGAATAAATAAGAATACATAAATATTAATTATAATATATTCCATATATAAGTAGAGTGTCCATTCTAATTTCCACCAGGATTGGTAGTAAAAGAGAAATGAATAATCATTGTTTCGAGTGGCAGTTGTTCACCGTACACAGAAACAGTATGTTCAACATCCATTAGATGATGGTGTGTAAAATTTTAGGTCTGAAAATTTTCATAACAAATCCCATTATATAAATGAAATAGGGGTTGTCACACAATAATTAAATAAAGAGAGTTGATGGGGTGGAGAAGGATAATAAAGGAAAGGATCTTGAGAGAATTCATTACCTCTTAATTGGCTAACTCCTTTTGGTTTGTACCAAAAAGAAACATTGAGAAGAATTATTACCAAATTGAGGATTTAGGGTATAAGGGAGGATTTTTGAGAGAAAATTTAAGAAGGTCCTGTCCAAAAATAAAATTCTTGAGTGGGTGGGAATGGTTAGAGTTCTTTTCTTTTTATAGTGGAGGGGGTGAAACTTTTTGTAAATGCCAAAAGGTATTCCATAGTTGGTTGTCTATATTACCCAAAGATCCACAAAAATGAAGAAAATATAGATTAATGGTGAATATTTGTTGATAGAAACATCATACACACAATAATATGTGAATTTTTATTATTTGGTTCCATAACACCTATGATTCCCTAATTTTACCAATTTGGCTTTTATTAAAGTATCTATTTTTTACTCTTATTAATTGAACCATTAAGACTAAATTAAAGTTAGATTTATTAATAAATATAGAAATACTGAATTGTTTTCATTATATATATTTTATAAAATTAAAATCCATTTTTTAAAATTAATTTTAAAATAATATCTTGTAACGCACTAGAACGTTGCATGAACTTGAACTGTATTAACAACTTATCTACATAATATGGGTCAATAAGTCAATTATAAAAAATTAATTATTCCATTTATATAATATATTTAATATATATTAACTCTTAAAATTCAATTTGTTTAATGTTTTATTTTTATGAATTTAAAATCAAGGTATAAGATTCATTTATAATAAAATAACAATAATATTAATTTTGACATTATATATTTAATTTTAATTTTAAAATATCAATATTATATTGTAATTAAAATATTTTAGGATTAAATGTGTGAAAAATGATATATTAATCTAAAAAATAAATAAATAAAATATTTGAACCAAACAAATTGGATTTTAATATTTAAAATATGTTTTATTTTTGTTAATTATTAACTAAATAATCCTTTTATTGACCATTCTTAAGCATTTTAAGTACATAAACAATCTATAAAAATTATAGATAATTTAGTATGATATCAAAAACCCATATATTTCTCAAAATGATATATATTACTGAATATATGATTTTTTTACATATCTCAATGTTTTATAATTTTGAAATGTATGGAATGTTTCCCTTTTACCGTTTTCCTTACAAATTTTATAGGTAACATCCATTTAATAATGTCCCAATATCCCATATATTTCAATACAAGTGGGGAAATGGTAAATTTGTTTCTACCAGTGGATTTTGTACATGTTTCCACGTCATTTTGGTCATTAATATTAAGGTTTGGTGTCTTATTATTCACAACCATACCTTAATCACTATTATTAATTTAAATCACATTCACTAATAATTTTGGTCAAAAGATTAACTTGAACTTATTAGACAAAAAATAAAATACCAATTAAATTATTTTAGGATGTATTTTCAAAATTCTAATCACAAAAGGGGGGAAATTATGATTAATGTTAATCCCACAGATGGGGTAAATAATGATTTTTATAATATAAAAATGATCAATAGTTTGTCAATTTTTTATATTAAATTTCAAAGTGGAATTGATTATAATGAATTAAAGTGTATTAAAATATGTAAAATTTATCTAATCAAAACTCAAAACATTTAAATAATGTCATTTATAATTAATAAATTATTAGACAAAAGGTATTTTTTAACTAAAAAGCGGTATTTTTCAATATTCATCAAGAAATAAAGATTGTTAGATAAAACCCAAAAAATCACCCAAGGATAATTTAGACACTATTAATTCAAAATGGTTGTTTATTTTATCAAGTTAAATGTTCAAAATTAATTTTTCTATTTTATTTGGTTCATCCATGAATCAATTTTTTACATAAAATGATTTTATATATTTTATTATCAATATGGTTTATTTATATAAAACAATTATAAAAAAATCAGAAAGTATTTATTACAATACATATAAATATATTTAATGGTTAGGTTATAATTATATCATTTAATTTATATATATATATAGTGTTGTTTCATTGATACTTAGTGTTTCGTGCATCCTACGCTAAGTAGGTGTTTCTTAGAGCGCAAGCCAATTTGGAATTTTGTTTAGTGCAAGCCAAGTTGGTATTGAATGTAAAATTCATGTTTTTGTTAGTGTTTTAATATATATATATATATATATTTGAATAAAAATTTACATTTTCAAGTTAAATTGAAAATATTGAAATGATAAATTAATTTGAAAAAAAAATAATTCTCTAAATATCAGGGTGTTCCGTTATACCCCCTTAAAATGAATTTCTCCCTCAAAATTTGTCTAAGTTATCATAGGTTTAAAATTTTAATATTTCATTCATAGATATCCACATCGTAAAGTGGATACTAAAATTACCCTTAAAAGGGAAATATGTAACCATAATGGTTATCCAATGTAACAAATAAATATGTGTCTTGCCTCGTTCCCTGAGGCCCATGCCATGACTACCCCAAGCCCAACTCCATAGGCTTGGGGTTGGTTTCTAGAACCTGAAAGGAATATCCATAAAATGGGAAGGCATTGCATTTAAAATTTAAACACACAAACTAGGTACACAACAAGAACAAACCACATAGTATAACTACTAAAAGTAAAAGTGTGAACTGAAGTAGAGTGGGAAAAAATACAAACACAACTAAAAGAATATAAAAAAATGGAAATATAGAACCCGAGGCCATTCACTAAGGATCCTACCTGAAGGGTAGATACGACTCATTATTTCATCTTTCCACATTGACCAGTCACCTCTGGGCACTATCTAGTCCCGGTTCCCAAAACATAGTCAGAGCTGTTCGTCGTCTTCACAAGACAGAACATGGTGGGGGCGAAGCCCATGCATGGGTGCTTATAAAAAACCCAGTATAGACCCCTATACTCAAAAATGACTCTCTAAATTCCACAAAGGAAAAAATAGAAGCATGTTCCCAATCACAAAGAACATGTAAAATACTCATCTCAAACCAGGTATAAAACATAAATACATGAATAAATATGATTATCCTTAAAGATAAACCATATTATTCTATCAAGAGGAATTTTTTACTAGACCAAACAAGGTCTCTAGGTTCTAACTAGTAGAGGATCTCTACGTGCTGACCCACATAGGATCACTAGGTGCATACCCATAGGGGATTGCTAGGTGATGTCCCACAGAGGATTTCTTGGTACTGACCCACAGAGGATTTCTACATGCTCAACCACTCAGAGGATCGTTGGGTGCTTAACCACTCTAAGGATCAATAAATACTGACCCATAAGGTATCTCCTGGTGATGACACACTCATAGGATTGCTAGGTTCAAACCCACAAAGGATCACTATTCTTTCTTCACATCATAGCCAGCCATTGGATTTCCACACTAAGCACGCTTGATTTTTGAAGGATCTGCTCCACAAGCAACCATCCATATTTCAACTAAAAAATTTGTATCGCAATTACCCTAGAATCCCAGAGTCGGTGCATTATTTTAATAAATTGGAATTATAACAAGGAATCATGTCTTGAATGACCGATCACTTTAGTAGTCTTGGGAAATAAATTACATACATGAACGTTACATTACAAATTAGAAAATAAAAAACAACATAAATGATCCTTTGATAACTCCGTTAATCCCATAGATTAACCCTTCTTATCAATCGTAATACACGTTTTGGAATCCAGGTAAAAAATAACACATATAATGGGGAGAGCTTAGATTCTCAGTAAGGACAACAATATTGCAAAAAAATTCATAAATAAACATAAACATTTCAAACAATGTATAAGAATAAAACAAAAGAATTTTTAACTTAAACTTCAGCATAATATGGCACTGATAAATCAAATAATGCCATTTAATTATTCAAATAGATATTCTACTAGTCAAATAATAACATCTAATATCAATATCCAATTTCATAATGATAGAATGCATAATGTCAGACATCTTAACCACATAGTCAAGGCCTTATGCCATGACTATAACTGAGATTTTGTCAAGGCCTTGTACCAAGATACTAAATTGTCTTAGGAGACCTACCGATACATCGAGGAGCTATAGTGGGTTTCAGCTGTCACTTACTATGTCCAATGCATTCATCATATGAACAGGTTTAAACATAACATAAACATTCGTATTAAAACTCATATACGAAATGAAAACAATTTATCCATAAACAATGAATGGAATAAAAATAACACAACCACAGTCAAAAATATCAAAAAACCTTCAATACAATATTGAAGATTTGTATCATAACAAATCAACATCAAAAAAGTTCAAAATCCATCAATGGTAGTTGACATAGATGAAAATTATTTGTAAAACTGTTTGAGAGAAATATCCTTTTTTATAAAAACATTTAAATGTCACACAAATTATAAATGAAGACATTAAAATAAATTTTTTAATCAAAGTATCTCATACTACTCTGAATCTTTTTAAAGGAATTAACATTTTAAAAACATTCATGTCCATATAAATCAATCCTTAAAAACCATTTTGAAAACATGGACATTAATGATAATGATTTAGAAGAATAAATATTTAGACCATTTAAAATGATGATATAGTTCAAGAGTCCCTTCCATAAAACCTTAAAATATTCCATTTGAAAATATTTTTATGAAATACAAATGTGGATGATAATTAGGTCATAGTGGATACCCACATAAAAACAGCTTCCGATAATGAAGAGATTGTAGAATTAACCCATACCTTGCACTTTCTTTTGTTCGAGGGTACACTTAACATCGTATATAATGATCATAATTTGTTATTAAATTATACCACAACCATATTCATATTTATTATATCATACATGATTCATTTGTGATTTTATATTAATCATCTAATAATTATTTCTGTACTAAATTAACATTTTGGGTAATAATCTCTTTCTTTATCGTACGTGTTTTAACTTGTTGTTTTTGATAATATCTTATAAATCATGATTTAAATACATAAATAATATAAACAATGATTTATGTATCATATATATTTATAATATAAATATTTATAAAAGATAGATATATGAAATGGGAAACACCGTTTATGGAGACTATAGTCCATACGTATGCATAAATGTTGTTTCCATTTTCATATCATATTGAACAAAAGTAAGTGAATAAGATATATGTAAATAAATAAATAAATATATATCCAGTATAATTATTATTTAATATATTAAATAATTAATAATAATATATATTTTTATAATCATCGTTGAATGGTGAACTTGGAAATGATTCTCATAGCGTCGTGGAGACGGTAATCCGTATATCCGCACGAGCGAAAATATTATTATATTTATGGTGAAATCATATGTAATTGGGTAGTATATAGTATAAATGAATCTTTAACATCTTATATATATTATTATATCAGTTATACTCATTATTATACCCATCCAAATAATGAAGTGTTTTAATAACAAACTACACCATGACATTGAGACGGTAAGCCACACGTACGCACTTATGTTGACTTTGTCATTATAGGATGGATAGAATAAATAATATGGTTGTACCATATTTATAATAAAATCACAGTATATATAAGGTACTTGAGTTTTAATTTTAGTATGGAAATAACAAAGAAATAGGAAGTGGAAAAAGAAAAGAACCTGAAAGAGGGTGGTGAAATTATTACCTCTTCTTCGGATGATTTCTTTTGAGTTGATAAAAGGGTTCCTGAGGTTGGATTTATGATCAAAGTAAGGACTCTTGGATGAATTTAGAAAATATGAGAAGGTATTTTTCCAGGTTTGGGCTGAGCCAAATGGATTTGGATATGTGAAATTAAGAGAAGGGGAAGTTCCCTTTTATAAGGGGGTGAGGGTCACTTTTGGAAAAGATTAAAATATAATTTATTATACAAACATATTCAGTTTATAGTGGCTCTAAATGAATTTAGTTCTAGATTTATGTGGTTATGGGTATAAATCCACTCAAACAATAAGTTTTAGACAAGTTTAGGATACCATTTTAACCTTATCTTTTAGATTTAACTTTCAGTTAAATAGTTTATCTTTTACCGTGTATTCTTGTATTCTTACACTATGAGGTCAATAAACTTACACTAAACATCCAAGAGAACATGAAGTGGTTCATTAATGACGTACATAATATTATTTAAGACATTTTTCTGAACCTTATATTTTTTATAATCTTATATCAACAAATAAAATAGTATTTGTTTTAAAAACTTATTTATGATTATTTTGAAAGTATTTTGTATTTGGTTTTTGTGAAAGTCATCACAACTTGATTACTTAGAACCGAATAAACCAAATCAATACTAGCATGTCATATTCAGCTATAAAATTCATGCATGGTTTAAAAACTTTTAATTTTTATTTATTTTAATATTTACAATATCATTTATTTAATTCTTTTATTAATATGGAAAATACGGCGTCATTATTGTGTCATAAATAAAAATACTTATATTTTATGTCAAAAAATTATAAATAAAATATCATCATGTTTGAAATTTTTTATATTTAAAATTAATATTTATATTCAATTAGATCAATTATATAACCCCATATAAAAATGTTTTACTAAAAGATACATGCTTTTGTTATTTTTGTATTTACTTTAGATTAATTAATATAAAATATAATTATCACTTCCAAGACTCTCCATGGGGTCCTAAAATCGACTCAAGGATTCCCATGGTTAGACATGTATCAAAACATAGGGTTAGATCATGTGTTAGAGAAATTTAATATTATTTTAATATTATTTCTCTACACATATTTACCTAATTTATCATTTAACTGTGGTAAATAAAATATTTACCGAAGTAATTATTTATAATGTCAAAAAATAAAAGATACCAATTTAAAAAAATTAGACATCCTAATTCCAAATATGGAATAAATTTTTCCAAATTCAAAACATAGAAGTGGCAGAAATTAATTTGAAATTAATTCCCATTGTCAAAAAAGCATGTTTTTAGGAAATAATAACTATCAAAAGATTGAAAATTGTTTATATCCAATTTAAATTTAAAAATACAACCAATGACCTAAATTATATTAAATAAAAATAATATAATATAATTATACCTAAAAACCATTCAAATATATAATTTAACATAATAAATTATTTTTATAATTACTGTTGTTTTTAATTAAAATTTAGTATTTTTTAACTATTTATCAAAATATGAAAGTTATTTGAAAAGTTCCAAAATGTTATCTAATCTAATATTTTATGTCCCTATTCTAAATATGAATTTAATTTCACAAAATTGAATATATAAATGTGTAAAATATTGGATTTAAAATTGTTTCTCCTTTAAAAGGCATAAAACTGCATATTTTTTAAAATACCTCTTTTATATTAAAAATTTTATTTTTCTTATATTATATATAGAAAACAAAAAATTTAATGTTAAAATTATATAAGATATATAAAATTTAAAATTTGGTTAATACTATTCATAACCTCTTTTTTGAATGGCTAGTTTGGTATGTCGTGGTGCGCTTGAAGTCATTGTTGTGTGTAGCACAAGTTATTGAGATACTATGAAGAGAAAACATACTATGAAATTGTGGGGGGGGGGTTATATTATCTCCTCCTTAAATAAATTGCATCCCCGCAATTTGAAATTATTTTTTGAAAATAAAAGGCAAAATAGAAAAATTACTTTGTGGAAAACCCACATCAGAAATTGGGTTAATAAAATTTAGTCCTAATTAGAGGGAAAGGGAAATGAAAAAGTCACCACAAAATTATGATCTTTATTAAGAGAATATTGGTGGAAATAACAGGTACATAACTTTGGGAAACCTGAATATTTATAGGGAGTGATTGATGTCAGCATTCACAAACAATTGTTAAATTGAGGGTCTCAATTCCATCAATCTATGATGATTTAAAATATCGTTGGTTCAAAAAAACATAAGGTATTAGGATAGTGAAATATTGGTTTTAAGATCCCTTCCAATTAGATTAAGAATTAATTTATTCATAGAATAAGAGTAAAAAATATAATTGACAAGTAGAGTTTCATCCTTCAACAAATACCTACCATAAAAACAACATTCACTCAAAAAGATAATATAATTACAAAATATTATATTTACCTTAATCATATAGGATTCGAAGAATAATGAATTAATAATTCATTTGTCAAACAATATAAAAAACTGCATTATTCAAACCAGGACATCACGTATGCTGGTGGTAGGTGATCCACCCTTGTTGCCCTTCGGTTGCAGGTTTAAGTTTGACGGCCTTGCCGGATGCGACAGGTTGTCACCTGACCTCCGGGTTGTCTCTTTTATAACAATCCAAAAATAATATTATGAATTGATTTAACCTTAATAATAGTATCCAATTTCAAACTTAATCCATTCCAACCTTTAGACTTACCCAAAATACTTCTATCCAAATTCATAGTCCAAAATTTATATGGAAGATAAACACAACGAAGTTTTTTTTCCCACATACACTAGTGCAGAAAAAAAAATTTACGTCGGTTATTTTTCATTATTTACGTCGGTTTTTAGGCGACGTTAATATGGACGACGTTATAAATAACGTTTTTTACGTCGGTTATTTAAATCCCGACGTAACATCCCTAACATCACGGTGTTTATCACGTCAGTTATTAATGAACCGACGTGAAAAATGATGGGGGATGGGGATTTATAACGGCGGTTATTATATAACCGCCGTGATAAACCGTGGGTGGGGGGGTTTAGCACGTCGGTTATATAATAACCGACGTGCTAAATATGCGCGGGGGGGGGGGGGGGGGGGGGGGGTTTATCACGTCGGTTATTTTTAAACCGACGTGATAAAACGCCTGGGATATCGTTTATCACGTCGATTATGACATTACCGACGTGATTAACCCTTCCCTGGGCCTATTATCAGGTCGGTTTCTTAAATAACCGACATGATAAAAAGGCCTGGGAAACGTTTTAGCACGTCGGTTATCCAATAACCGACGTGGGTAAATCGATTTCCAGGCCTTTTAGCACGTCGGTTATATTATGAACCGACGTGATAAAAGGCCCGGGAACGGTTTATCACGTCGGTTCTCGAAAAAAACTGACGTGATAAATCCCTACCGATTTATTTACCACGTCGGTTATAAAATAACCGACGTGAAAGCAATATTTTTTTTTACAATAATTGTACTGCTGTCACCAGAAAGCAACCAGAAACCAAACAACAAAAATAACCATGACAACCCTCCCCCAAGCCCCAACTGAACCCCACCCTCATCTATACCCACCTAACAACCTGGCCAGCCCTCCCCCACCACATTGGAGCCCCACCACAAACCTTGGACACCCCCCCCCCCCACCCCTTGGACAACCCCCCCCCACCCTCATTTACACCCCCACGACCCCTAGTACAGCCTCAAACACCCATTGGACAACCCTCCCATATCCCTTGGACACCCCCACCCCTTGGACATCCCCCCCCCACCCTCATTTACACCCCCAAGACCACTAGTACAGCCTCAAACACCCATTGGACACCCCCCCACACCTTGACAGCCCTCCCAGACCCCTTGGACACCCCCCCCCCCCGAGCCCTTGGACAGCCCCAAACACCCCTTGGACACCCCTCCCATATCCCTTGGACACCCCCCACCCCTTGGACACCCCCAACCCCTTGGACATCCCCCCCACCCTCATTTACACCCAACCGGCCACTTGGACAGAACTCCCAGACACCTTGGACACCACTCCCATATCCCTTGGACACCCCCCACCCCTTGGACACCCCCCAACCCTTCGACAGCCCCCCCCCCCCACCCTCATTTACACCCCCCGAACACTAGGACAGCCCCAAACACCCCTTGGACACCCCTCCCATATCCCTTGGACACCCCCCACCCCTTGGACACCCCCCACCCCTTGGACAGCCCCCCCACCCCCTGGACACCCCCCGACCCCTTGGAAACCCCCCCCCCCCCCCCCCCGACCCCTTGGAAACCCCCCCATCCCCTTGGACAGCCCCAAACACCCTTTGGACACCCCTCCTATATCCCTTGGACACCCCCACCACTTGGACACCCCCCCACCCCTTGGACATCCCCCCCCCCCCCACCCTCATTTACACCCAACCGACCCCTTGGACAGCCCCAAACACACCTTGGACACCCCTCCCATATCCCTTGGACACCCCCCACCCCTTGGACACCCCCACCCTCATTTACACCCCCCCCCGACCCCTAGGACAGCCCCAAACACACCTTGGACACCCCTCCCATATCCCTTGGACACCCCCCAAACACCCACCCATCCCCTTTGAACCTCTCCCCACATACCAAAATCCAGACCAGAAAAACCATCAACAGTAGCCAAAACAAGAAGTAGAGAAAAATTAAACATTCAGTTATATAACATTCAAAACTTACACTGTCAACTTCAAAAAAAACCTAATCCAACCTAAACGACTACGAAATACACAATTACATTGACAATATTCAAAATTACATTTTACATTACAAACAACTAAAAGTCAATCAAACCTGTAAAATAATTTGACCACTCCACTTGTAAGTGTTTGATATCTTCAACAGTAAAGGGTTGAGGGTCATCAAAAAGCTACAAAGTAAAAGGATAGTAGTCAACGTGTATAATGAATAAATCAAATTGAAATATTATGAGAAAGAGGAAATCTTACCAGGTCAAAACTCAGAACTGTCCCAGTTGTTATTATTTCATACATAAATCTTAACATGTAATATCCGCATTCGATGATGCCTTGTTGCTCATGACATTTCTGTTTGAATGAGTGTAAATTCAATATATTATTTTTATGTAATAAATCAAAATGTACAAATTATAAATGGATATTTACCTTCGCATGTAAATATTTGATCTTGAAATTCCTTTTATTTGCGCTTTTTCGAAAGTGGACCCATGCCCTGTTAGAAAATAATACGAATGGGGTAAATTTGAAATTCATTATAATATATAAAACTATTGTGAAATTGAAACTTACGTTTCCAATATATTCTTAAAACTTTCTCGCACATCATCATGGAGAGAGCATATCCAATAAAGTGCTTTCTCCCTAGGGCAAAAAACCCCTAACATCCAATGATCCCTGATAAAAGGAAATTTAATGTTAGTGGTTTTTTATGTTAAAAGATAATTAACTCTTTGAGAGGGATGTGTTTCATACCTCTCACAAAAAGGCATCATCCAACACTGTGTGATTACATTCTTTTCAAATCTATCAGCAATATAAATCATTCTTTGTTCCTCATCCAATACACATGCTTCAGGGGAAATCAATTGTGGGTCCACGAATCCATATACATCTGTCATCTCATTCCTCTAACAAATTTTATACAGATACCTAATACAAAGCAGATATAAGTATACATTTTTAATAAATATATCGCAAGGAAAAGGTGTTAATACTTACATGATAAAAATTTGCACCACGTTGATTCCCAACTTATCTCCGGTGACAAACTCCATGATATCAGTTTTCATAATCCCCACACTTATTTCACGTCCACAGACATGAGCTTCCATTGTAAAGTCATAATGATCCGCCAACAAATTTGAATATCTTGACAATTTGTCAAGACTGCTAGTATCTGCATCTGATGTCATAGCTATCTGTCTTTGTTGTTGTCTATACAGTATTTCTTTACCATTGAAGTATTCCTGTAAAAATAAATTGAAAAATATATTAGTTTTCAAATGATAAAACATTAATAAAAATATAAAATAAAAGATATAACATCCATACCTCTATGGTAATGAGTCGAAGAAGTCTGGATGGCCAAAGTAAAAAATGGCCGATACTATGTCCAACTGTCGTCACCTCATCTGTATGTAATGGTATCCGAGCTGATCTATCTATAATATCCTGTACAGTGACCCTCTGATTCTCTACCTCTAACGGTTGATGATGAACTGTATCTCCTATACAATATACCATCCCATATGCAACTATATGATGTTGAGGATCATCAACATACAACTCACAATAAGTAGGTAGCTGCGGCGGAGGAGGAGGATCAAAAATGGGGTCCGCAGGCTGAGGTGGGGGAGTGGGAGCTACTGGGAGAGGTGGAGTGGGAGCTGCACCCTGAAATTGTCTTTGCAAGTCTGCAAACATAAACTGCACCAATGCTCTAATCTTGTCCTCCATTGTCGCATTAATATTATGGACTTCAACCTCCAAGGATTCTATTTTTTTTATAAACTCCCTCAACGTTAGAAGTTGAGGAACATGGAAACACTTTTCTTATCGATACACCTGCCGGATATCCTCTTACACGGCCAGGATGTTCGGGCTTTCCCAATGCCACAGATAAAATATCTTCCCTCCCAGATGGTGTAAATGTCCCCTGTGAACTCTGCTCCTCAAGAGAGTCCTGTAATAATTAATTGAACATTTCTATAATGATTGGAAATATATGACGAAAATAGTAAACTTAAATAAATAAAATAGATATCTTACAATCCTCTCAACTACGAGTCTCGATTCTTCCGAAAGATATTGTCCTTTTTTGCCCTTCCGAGCTCTTTTCCATTTCTCATGTCTAGATGGAGGGGATGGAGGGGCCACCTCTCCAGAGCTTGAAGACTCAGCTCTTAGTTGTTGAAATTTTTCTGCCATCATTTGTTCTTCCAATAATGCATACCCTCCCCGAGATAAACTATGAGGGTATACATTTTTAGATTGGATCTCTTGATGAGCTTTCCTTGTTTGCTGTAAATTAAGAATAAGTAATCATTAACAAAAAAATAATAAGATCATTTATATAAGAAAGCTTATAAAAGTTTACATTGCTGTTACCAAAAATGATTCTTTTCTTATACTTTCAAAAAATTGTCTCCATGTGTCTTCATCTATAAAAGGATATATACGACATGGATTCTCACGACTCCTATGACCATAAATGAAATCAGATGAGAGGGTTGATTTGAAATCCCTCCATCTCCTAGCAGCCAACGATAAGCATTTCTTCCTGACTCCTCCAGTGTCAGGAATATCAAATGTCATCTGATAAAAAAGAAGTTAAAAATATTATATATACTAGAAACATTTAAAGAACAGTCAAACAATAGAAAAATATCTTACCAAAATGGTCTCCCACAGCTGAGAAATTATCGCCTTATCCACACTTCTCCAATCATCATAGAGAATGCTTACTTTGCTCTTAGGATAAGTTGCTACAAAACCCTTAAAATCTTTAGCATTTGACCTCTAGGAAGATCATCAACATCAAACTCCACGACTATCCTCTCCTCCTTCGTACGGGCAAGTGATAATTTTGGTAAACGTGTGCACCCACGCTTACCAACCTTTGAACTCTTTTTCGTAATAGGATCATGTGAATGTTCCTCCCCAGATGTATGACCAATATGCTCATCTCCAGAATCATGTGGGTGATCAACTGATTGATCTGTCATTTTCCTTCAAATCAAAAAAAACAAACATTAGTTCACAAATATACAAATTCAAATATTGTAATACTACTTAATCAGAAAATAGAAAAGTGTACTAAATTACATAATAGTAAACATTGGTAATATGGTAAGCATGTTAAACAATGATAAACATGGTAAAAACAGTCTGTTGTACCCCTCTCTCTTGGATTTTAATGATCACAATCACTCTTATTATGTTCTAACTTGTTTTCAAGTGTTTTTGCTTGATAGGAAAAATGTTGCCAAGGAGTTGGCCCAAGAAAGCTGAAAAGTGGACTCACTGAGTCCACCGGTCAGCCGGTGTGAGCTCACCGGCTAGCCGGAGGACCCAGGCAGTAGACTTGCCCACTGCCTGGTGTCACCGGCCGGCCGCTGGCTCACCACCGGCCGGCCGGTGGACCAGACAGAGAGCCTTCCTGTCTGGACCACCGGCCCGCCGCTGGATCACCACCGGCCGGCCGGTGGACCAGACATCCTTCCTCTGTCTGGACCACCGGCCGGCCGCTGAATTGCCACCGGCCGGCCGGTGGACCAGAGCGTTGCTCTGTCTGGACCACCGGCCCGCCGCTGGCTCATCACCGGCCGGCCGGTGCGCCCAAGACTTCTCCTCTTTACGGTTTTTATTGTTTTATCATTTTGGTTTGATACATGTTTTAATAAGTAAAAAATTTACAATATCTAACATTATATGAAAAAACTAAATGTAAACAAGAAATAAACATGTGTTACCTTTAATTTTAGGAATGTACAGTTGGATTGTTTTCCCAAATTCCTTCGTCGTGATCGTTCCTTATGGCACAAACCATGTCTTCAACATACTCATCATTATGTTCTGTTAATCTTTCCATGGAAGTAGGGATCTCACATAAATCAGCATCTTCATCAAATTCATCCTCACCAACATATTGTTTTTTCCCTTGTAAAACAACAGCCCACTGCATATCTGATTGATCTACTACATAGAAAATTTGTTTGGCATGTGTTGCCATTATAAAATAATCAGCTGTGTCTTCCAATCTATTTAGATTAACAAGTGTCATTACAAATTCATCATGTCTGACACTGTTGTTACCGATAAACCATTTACAGTTAAAAACAGGAACTTTAATTTTAAAGTAATCAGCCTCCCATATGTCTTCAATCACTCCATAATATGCACTTGATGCAGAAATTGGGTTTCTGTCCTTAGCACTCGAAAAATGCATTGCTTCTGCAAACACCAATACACCACTATTCTGAACTGCACTTCTGTTGTCCTGAGCTTTCGTATGAAATGTATAGCCATTAATGTCATAAGCAGACCATGTTATGACATTTAAAGATGGACCACCCACTATCCATTTTAATGTCTCTGATACATCTGATCTACCAAGAAAGGTCTTTTTAAACCATGGAAAAAAAGTTTTGTTGTGCTCATTCAAAATCCACATTTCTTTCTTCTTTGGATGACATTGTTTCAACTCATTAATATGCAATGTGATATATGGTTGGACATCAGCTATGTTATTCAAGATGTATGATTCTAACTTCTTCATCTGTTCAGCTGACAGTGATTTGACTTTCAGGCCACGAATCCCCTTTCCCTCATTATTAACCCATTCATGGCGAGATGGAGGCAAACCTATGTGTTGCGCCGTAGCCAAGTAGCTCGTACAAAACTCTGCTACCTCCTCCGAAATATACTTTTCAATAATGGAGGCTTCAGGTCGATATGGATTTTTAACATATCCCTTTAATATTTTCATATACCTTTCAAAAGGATACATCCAACGAAGATATACAGGTCCACAAAGCTTTATTTCTCAAACCAGATAAATCATTAAATGCACCATCATATCAAAAAAAGTTGGAGGAAAATACATTTCCAAATGACAAAGTATAAAAATTGCATCCTTTTCCAAAATGTTCAAAGCATTCACATCAATCCCCTTGTTACAAATTGAATTGAAAAAATAACACAACCTCATTATAGTCTTTTTGACACGGATGGGCAATATTCCACGCAGTTCAACTGGTAGAATTTGTTGCATCATGACGTGACAATCATGTGATTTCATACCTATCAACTTCAAGTCTTTCAATGAGACAAAATTTTTTACATTTGAAGAATAACCTTGAGGCACTTTGATATCATGAAGACACTGACAGAAGCTACTTTTCTCCCTCTTCGATAATGTATGACAAGCCGGGGGAAGAAATGTTCGTCCTCCTTTAGGAGTGGGAGCTAACTACAAACGTATTCCCATTGATAGTAGGTCTAACCTTGCATTCAACCCATCTTTTGTCTTTCCTTTAATATCTAGAAATGTTCCGATCAAATAATCACAGATATTCTTCTCCACGTGCATGACATCAATATTATGTTTGACTTCATGATACCTCCAATATGGTAGCTCAAAAAATATTGACCTTTTCTTCCAAATATGTCTATCATTACCATATTTCTGTGTCTTTCCCAATGTCACATCAAGGTTTTTCACCCTCTCAAAATAAAAATCTGGGGATAAAGGTTTTGGAGTAGTATCAAATTCTTGTGAGCCATTGAATGCCTTTTTTAGTCTTCTATAAGGGTGATCCATAGGAAAAAACATTCGATGACCCATGTACACTGTTTTCCTCCCATGATGCAATTGACAATATGATGTTTGTTGTTCACAAATTGGGCATGCTTTATGCCCTTTAACACTGTATCCAGAAAAATTTCCATATGCTGGGAAGTCATTTATAGTGAATAGAAGCACTGCATGCAGTTGAAAATATTCCATTTTATAAGAGTCATACACCCTAATACCATCAGCCCATAATAGTTTCAAATCATCAATCAGCGGTGACAAGTATACATCAATATCATTGTCGGGTTGCTTTGGACCAGAGATCATGATACTCAACAAGACATATTTGCGCTTCATACAAACTTCAGGAGAGAGGTTGTAAATTACCAATAAAACAGGCCATGAACTATGTGTGCTACTGAGGGTTCGGTATGGATTCATTCCATCTGTGCACAAGACTAGTCTCAGATTTCTAATTTCATTTCCAAATGTAGGGTACTGGGCATCAATTTTCTTCCATTGTGGACAATCAGCTGGATGACGTATTTTTCCATCACATACCCACTCATCATCATGCCATCTTAACCTTTTTGCATTATGTGAATTAGAAAATAAACGTTTGAAACGAGGAATTATAGAAAGATACCAAAATACCTTTGAAGGGAGCTTTGTAATCTCTACATCAGCTTGTGATTTTTCTTTCACCTTATACCGTGATGTCCCACATTTAGGAAACTCTTTCAGAAATTCATATTCTTTCCTATATATAATGCAGTCATTCGGACAGGCATGTATTTTCATGTATCCCAATCCCATCGGGCATAATATTTTCTTGGCTTTGTAATGTGAATCTGGAAGATCATTATCTTTTGGAAGAATGTCTTTCATCAATTGTAGCAGCTCTGTAAAGCTTCTGTCACTCCATCCATATTTCGCCTTCATGTTAATCAATCTTAACACCGCCGACAAAACCGTAAAATCTGTACAACCAGGATATAATGGTTTTTCGGCATCACCATATAGACGTGCAACTGTCGGTTCTATCTCAATTTGTTCTCCTACAATATCGCGAATCATTTCTTCAATTCCATCGGAGTTACCATCTTCCGATTCATTATCATCAGTGACATTCTGTCCAGTTTCGCCATGCCAAATCCAAGGGTTGTAACTTGGATTGAAACCATGACAAATCAGATGATCTTTTATCTCTCTACTTTTCAACTTCTTCATATTCAGACATTTCAGGCATGGACAGAAAAAAAATGTCACTACTTGGAACATTTCGTTTAGCAAATTCCAAAAAGGCATCAACACCTTCCTCATATTCATTGCTCATTCGATGTGCCGTAATCCAACTTCGACTCATTATTACCTATAACAAATAGCAAAAATATATATATTTTTAAAAAAAGACAAATATATGTTTATATGAAAAAAATCATAATTTGAATGTAAACAATTTTGAAATATAAAACAAATCGATGTGTATTTAAAAAAATATGCTTGAATATTATTTTTTAAACAAAATATAGTAAGATATAACACCCCCCTGGACACCCCCCGACCCCTCTGGACAGCCCCCCGCCCCGCCTGGACACCACCCCCCACCCCCTACCCCCTTGGACACCCCCCTGGACATCCCCCAACCCTCTGGACAGCCCCCACCCACCCGGACAACCCCAAATACCCTCTGGAGAGGGCCGCCACCACTTGGAAAGCCCCCCACACCCATCCACCCCCTTAGACACCCCCCTGGACACCCCACCGACCCCTCTGGACAGGCCGCCACCCCCCTTGGACAGCCCCCCACACCCACCCATCCCCTTGGACACCACCCCTGGACACCCCCCGACCCCTCTGGATAGCCCCCGACCCCTCTAGAAAGCACCCCCACCCCTCCTGGACACAACCCCCCACCCCCCGACCTGCTTGGACACCCCCCCTGGACACCCCCAACCCTCTGGACAGCCCCCCCACCCCTCCTAAACACCACCCCCACCCCCTACCCCCTTGGACACCCCCCTGGACACCCCCCCAACACCCACCCACACCCTTGGACAGCCCCCCACACACACCCACCCCCTTGTAAACCCCCCTGGACACCCCCGACCCCTCTGGACAGCCCCCCGCCCCTCCTGGACACCACCCCCCACCCCCTACCCCCTTGGACACCCCCCTGGACATCCCCCAACCCTCTGGACAGCCCCCCCACCAACCCGGACAACCCCAAATACCCTCTGGAGAGGCCGCCACCCACTTGGACAGCCCCCCCACACCCATCCACCCCCTTGGACACCCCCCTGGACACCCCACCGACCCCTCTGGATAGGCCGCCACCCCCTTGGACAGCCCCCCACACCCCACCCATCCCCTTGGACACCACCCTGGACACCCCCCCGACCCCTCTGGACAGCCCTCGACCCCTCTAGAAAGCACCCCCACCCCTCCTGGACACAACCCCGCACCCCCGACCTGCTTGGACACCCCCCTAGACACCCTCCAACCCTCTGGACAGCCCCCCCCCCCCCACCCCTCCTAAACACCACCCCCCACCCCCTACCCCCTTGGACACCCCCCTGGACACCCCCCAACACCCACCCACACCCTTGGACAGCCCCCCACACCCACCCACCCCCTTGTAAACCCCCCTGGACACCCCCCGACCCCTCTGGACAGCCCCCCGCCCCTCCTGGACACCACCCCCACCCCCTACCCCCTTGGACACCCCCTTGGACATCCCCCAACCCTCTGGACAGCCCCCCCACCCACACAGACAACCCCAAATACCCTCTGGAGAGGCCGCCACCCACTTGGACAGCCCCCCACACCCATCCAACCCCTAGGACACCCCCCTGGACACCCCACCGACCCCTCTGGACAGGCCGCCACCCCCTTGGACAGCCCCCCACACCCACCCATCCCCTTGGACACCACCCTGGACACCCCCCGACCCCTCTGGACAGCCCCCGACCCCTCTAGAAAGCACCCCACCCCTCCTGGACACAACCCCCCACCCCCGACCTGCTTGGACACCCTCCTGGACACCCCCAACCCTCTGGACAACACCCCCACCCCTCCTAAACACCACCTCCACCCCCTACCCCCTTGGACACCCCCCTGGACACCCCCCAACACCCACCCACACCCTTGGACAGCCCCCCACACCCACCCACCCCCTTGTAAACCCCCCTGGACACCCCCCGACCCCTCTGGACAGCCCCCACCCCTCCTGGACACCACCCCCCACACCCTACCCCCTTGGACACCCCCCTAGACACCCCCCAACCCTCTTGATAGCCCTCCCACCCCCCTGGAATCACTGAAAATTTACCATAACAGGGGCCATTCAAAGAATGTTTTTAGGTGTGGAGGAAGAACTGAGTTTCAACAGATAGAGAAGGAACTCGACATTAGGTTGTCTATTCCAGGTGTGGATTTGAAGGAGTTAATGTTTGTTCAGTGACCCAAGAGATTGAATCAGAAATTTAGATGTTGTGCCATTTTCTCATGATGAGGATGAATAATTGGTGGGGTTTGACTTTTAAATGGAGAGCTTAGCAGACCATCATATTTTCTATAGATCAGTAAAGGATGTTAGCATCGAACATAAGGCTTAAGGGATGATTTCAGATCCAAATATGTATGTTGATGGATCCAATGGATCTAGTAGAGGTTCTAGAAAGAATGGTGGTTTTATTTGTTTAGGATAAGTAGTGAAGAAAAAACTAGTTAATTTTTTACTTGCTGAAAAGAGGGTATCTAAAATTTTTAACATGCCGAGGGGAAATCTGGCGAGTCCTCCTCGTGAAACTTTGTTTGCAGGGGGTGAAAATGGTGATGTGATCCCAAATCCATGCACCTATGCCATGGTTGTGTGTGAATAAAGTAGTAACAACTGTAAAAGGGCAACCCATCCAAATGGACACGCCCCAACCCTCTCGGGGATTTATAGAAAACAATGAAAAAATAGTGAAATCATAAAATTAGTCAATATTTCAAGTCGAACTAATAGATCTAGGGATGATAAATAAGATTATGGTTCCAAAACGAGTTAAAAGGGTTCTCAATCGAAGAATCTTAGCTAGTTTCAACAAAAAAATCACAACACATATATATATACTATCCGCGAAAAAAAAAGAACGAGTGGGAGGATTACCTGAGTGCTGCGAGTTTAGATGATTGATCCGAGGAGATTAAATATGAGAAACGATGATCGCAAAACGAATCTAAACCAACGAAATGGACGAGCCGATTCGGGTTTACGCGCGAGAGAGACGAGTCGCGACTGTCGAAGGTAAACTCGCGAATGACAATCCACGGGCCTGGGTAAATTTTTAAATGAGTTATCACGTCGGTTAATCAATAACCGACGTTATAATTTTTTAAAAAACATTTATAACGTCGGTTATTCAATAACCGACATAAAAACCTTCCTCCGATTCTTTTTTTACGTCGGTTATTTTATAACCGACGTTATAAAGGGCTCAAAATCCGCGTTTTTTTACGTCGGTTATTCCATAACCGACGTCAAAAACATCTGAGGATTCTTTTTTTACGTCGGTTATTTTATAACCGACGAAAAAAGGCCTTCAAAAATCACGTTTTTTACGTCGGTTATTGAATAACCGACGTAATAACTCGTACATATGTCGATTTGTTACGTCGGTTATTGAATAACCGACGTAACAAACGAAGCCGCGTGATTAATAATGTCGGTTATAAAAATAACCGACGTTAAAGGTGTACTAAACACATGTTTGTACGTCGGTTATTAAATAACCGACGTAAAAAACCTCGTTTTACATATTATGACGTCGGTTTTATATAACCGACATAAAAAATTATGACATAAAAAACGTTTTCTGCACTAGTGATAATATCATGTGAATACCTTCATCATGTATTATTTTAAAATATGGTAAAACCATGAATTAACATAAACCCATATTGATTACATTCATGCTACCATATTCCTTATTGAATTCGGGATATACTCCTTATATACAAAAATGTGGTAAACTCAAACAATGATGGAATATATAAATCATTGATCAATTTATAGGTAGTCAAGAATATCCAATATAATTTATCCAAGTTAATAATATATTATTCCAAAATCACTACCTCATTATCAAAACCATAATATGGTTTATCTTTGTCTCAGCCATAAATTTTCCAAAAACAATTACCCTTCTATTGAGTCACTTTTCGTGGTTCAAAACAATATCAAGTCCGTAATGAAATAGTACTACGGTACAATACTTATATACTCTATAATTATTATAAAATGTACATCATTAATGCAATACTCAAATGAAAAAAATACTTTATTAACAACATAGGAACTCTTTTCGATAAAAATAAATCCTTAAAATCATTTTTAAAACATGGACATTAATTAAAAAGATTTAGAAAAATAAATGATTAAAACATTTAAAATTTTGATCTTGAAAAATAGCCCTTTCCAAAAAACATTAAAATATCCCTTCTGAAATAGTTTTATGAAACATGGACATGGATGATAAAAATTCCCTAGTAAATACTTACCCATAAACAATCCTAGATAATAATGGGATTGAGGAATTAACCCTTACCTGGCACATTCCTTTGGTCAATGGTATGTTTAACCTCCTATATAATGACCATATTATGTTATTAAATTATACCATAACCATATTCATATTTATTATATCATACATGATTAATTTATGACTTTATACTATCCATTTAATAATTATTTCCATGTTAAAAGAACATATTGGGTAATGATTTATTTCTTTATCATACGTGTTTTAACTTGATATTCATGATCATATCATTAGATCATGATTTAAATATTTCCAGAATATAAAACATGATTTATATATAAAATATATTTAGAATATAAATATGTATTATATATAGATATATGAAATTGAAAACATCATTTATGGAGATGATAGGTCGTCCATATGCTTAAACGTTGTTTCTGTTATCATATCGTATTGAACGGAAGTAAGTGAATAATATATATGTAAGTAAATACATATATGCATATATATATTCAGTATAGTTATTATGTCACATATTATATACTTATTAATAATATATATTTTTATAATCATCATTGAATGGTGAACAATGAAATGATTCTCATCGCGTCGTGGAGACGGTAAGTCGTGTGTACACACGAGTGACGGTATCATTACCTTAATGTTTAAAAGGTGTGAAATTGAATTGTATATTAATTTTATAGAGAAATTATCTTCTTATTTTGATTATTTATATACATATTTCTTATAATTATATCAATCCAAATAACATTGTGTTGAATAACAAATTACACCATGCCGTAGAGATGTTAAAACGTAAGTACGCACGCAAGGTGACATTATGATTCATAGGATGTATAGAATAATGAGTATGGTTATACCATATTTATAACAATATCATAGTATTTAGAAGGTATTGGATTTAATATTTTGGTATGGAAATAACAAATAAAGAGAAAGTGGAAGAAGAAAACAACTATGAAAGAGATGATAAAATAATTACTTCTTCTTTGGGTGTGTCCTTTTGATTTGAACAAAAGGGCTATATAGGATGGATTTTTTCTCATTTTATGTCCTCTATGTTGAAGTGGGGGAATTTGTGAAGTGATTTGGGCAGGTTTTAGACATGCAGGATGTCTTTGGAGGAGTGATTTTGGGAGAGGTGGAAGTACCCTTTTATAAGAGAGGTGAGGGTCACTTTAGGAAAAGAATGAAATATTATTTTATTATAAAATCATTTTCAATTACTAATGGCTCTAAATTTATTTATTTCAAATACTTGGTGGAGGTGGGTAGATATAATCTCAACCCATAGGTTTTAGACAAGTCTTGGTCAACATATTAACCCTCTCTTTTATATTTAACTCTTAGTTAAATAGTTTAACTTTTACCACATCCTCTTGAAATATTATAAAAAATGGCTAATAAGCATACTATAAAAATACAAGAGAACCCCAAGGGGTTAATTATTGATAGATATAACATTATCTAATTACTTTTCCTGATCCTTAGATTTTTAGAAATATTATATCAATTAATAATTTGGTATTTTTTAAACTCATTTATGTCAATTTTGACACTATTTGGTATTTTTTTTAAGTCATGAAAACATTATCACATAAAAAATTATTTAATCAACCCTAACATGTCCTATTAACCTAGACAATTCGTGGATGGTATCAACATCCCCAATAAATATTTATTTTCATATTTATAATATCAATTATTTTAATCTTTCTTTGATAAAGTTATTATTGCATCATCATTATATCATAAACAAATTTAATTAATTAATATCTAAAAATTATAAATAAAATACCATTATTTATAAAATATTCTTATATTTTTAATGAATATTTATAGTCAAACATATCTTATATATAACCCTATATTAAAGATGTTTTAATTATTAAACATAGGATTGAACACTTTTAACTTTTCTTTAAATAAAATAGTAATAAATGTTCTAATCTAATGAAAGTGGACCAAAAGGAACATATTTTATTCCTAAGTTTGGTTTTGGTCAAAATAAACTTATCCAATAGAATTAGAACATGTGTTAGGGTAATTATAATATCATTTTGACCATCAATTACCTTATTTATGTTTATCCATGATAAAAAAGTAAAAAGTTAATGATCACCAAAAATTATTTTCATATTATTGAGAAAAAAAATTAATTACTGATATCAACCATTCATCTAATATTTTTTAAATAAAATTCACATAAGCGGTAAAAGTACATTTTATGTAAATTTGCAAATGTGCCTAGATGGTGGGTAAAAGACGTCAAAAAGTTCTATAAAATTTTATACAACTATTTTTATTATAAAATGACACAAATGTATTAAATTAAACTTATATAGGTATTATTTATATATTTATAACTAAAATAAATTTAAATAAAACAAATATTTATTTAAATAAAAAGTATGTTTTAAACAATAACATAGTGACTTTCACTATTCATAAAAAACTGGAAGTTTTCAGAAAAAAACCAATAAATCACCCTAAAATAATTATGATATTATGAATCCATAAATGAAGAATATTTTAACATATTCAAAACATATAAGTTTCATTAATTAATTTAAAATTAACTCCCATTGTAAAAACAAAAAAAAAGCATGGTGTTTTAATGTAAAACCCATGAAAAGATTAACAAGTGTTTATGTCCAATTTAAATGTAAAATTAGTTATAATGAACAAAATAATATTAAATGATAAAATTATAATCTAATTATATTTAATAACCACTCAAATGAATAATTCAACACCAGAAATTATTTAGATTGAAAATGCTGTTTTTAATTAAAATTTAGTATTTCTCATTATTCATCAAAATATGAAAGTTATCATAAAAATACCAAAAAATTATCCAAAAATAATTTTTATGTAGTTATTCTAAATAAGATGTTTATTTTGTCAAATTGAATATATAAAAGTGTCAAATATTGAATTTAAAAAACATTTTCCAATAAAAGGTGGTAAAATTGCATTTTTTTAAAGATAATCCCATTATCTGAAAAATTGAATTTCTTGTTATATTATGTATAAGAATAAAATAATATGGATCTTAAAATTATATGGAGTATATAAAATTCAAAATTCAGTTAATATTATTCATAACCCCATTTTGAACGAATAGTTTTGTAAGTTGTGGTGCGTTCAAACTCAGTTTTGTGTGTAGCACACACTATTACTTTAAAGAGTTACATGCTATGAAATCATGGGGTGTTACATTGTCCCCTCCATCAATAATTTGTGTCTTCACAATTTGTAATTGTTCTTTGAAAATAAAATGTCGAAAATAGAAAATACCTTTGTAGAAAACCCAAATCAGAAATAGGGATAATAAAATTTATTCATAATAAGAGGGATAGGGAAATGAAAAAGTCACCACCAAATTAGGATTTATAATAGGAGAACATTGGTGGAAATTATATTTGGAGAGAAAACATAAATATTTAGAGTGAGTGATTGAGTTCATCAATCACAAAGAAGTGAATGGAAAATTGATGGCCTCAAAGCCGTAAATCTATGATGATTTAAAATATCGTCAATTAATCAAAACAAAAGGTATTAGGATAACACATTTTTTTTTCAAGATCATTTAACCAATGTTTATTGAATTAATTTCTTCATATAAAAATAAAAACATAATACTTTAAAAGTAGACTTCCATCATTCAACTAATTCCTACCACAAACTCATCTTTCACTTCAGAAGATAATAGAATTCAAAAATATTCTATTTATCCTAATCGTATTGGGTTCCAAAATAATAAATTTATAATTCCTTTGTCGGAACATTTATAAAAACTATGCTAAAAAAACCAGGACATAATGTATTCTAGTGGTCGATTATGCACACTTGTCACCCTTCCGTTGCGGCTTCAAGTCTCGTGGCCTTCCCTGACGCGATGGGTTGTCACCCGACCTCCGGGTAGTCCTTTTTATAATAATCCAAAAATAAAATTCAGAAATGATTTAACCTTAAAAATAGTATCCAATGTCAAACATAATCTATTATAACCTTTAGACTTATCCAGAATACTTTTTTCCAAACTCAATTTCCAAAATATATATAAAGAAGTTAAACCTAATGGAGATCTCGGTTTCTACCTAATAACATGAGAATACTGTCATTATGTATTCTTATAAAAAACGATAAAACCCCAAATTACCATAAAACCTTATTGATTAAATTCATGCTCCCTTATTCGTTATAGAATACTGGATATACACCTTATATCCAAAAAAATTATAAATTCCAACAATAATTGAATAAACCAATAATTAATTAGTTTCAAAGTAGTAAAGAATATCGAATATAATTTATCCTAATCAATCACATTTTATTCCAAAATCACTATCTCAGTACCAGAACCATATTAAGGTTTGTCTTTCCTTCAAACATGTGTTTTCCATAAATATTAACATACTATTTAGTAACTTTTCTTAGAACCATATAAACTCAAATACTCAATGAAATAGTACACCAATACAATCCTTATTTATTTCCATAATTTATAAAACCAGTATATCATTGATAAAACCCTCAAATGAAGTAATTCATTTATAAACACATAAGATCACTATTCATTCCTCTCCATCGGTGGTAGTATCACAAGTTGATTATTATCCAATAACATCATTTGGGGCATACTCTGATGATTTGGACATTGATTCACGTAGCGTCCCAACTCCATGCTTATGAAGCATTGTCCATTTGAAATATTTTTCTTACCCTTGAAATCAAGTACTTGGTGTCCTTTTTCTTCACACTGATAACAAAATTCCATTACCTTTAATCATTTACCAAGGTGATTCTTTCCCATAGTTATAAACTATGGGAAAATTCCTTCTTTCCCATATTCGCTTTATTAATCATTCTCTCTACCATCCTTCTCTTTTCTTACCTCCCTTCAAATCCATAAGACTCAGAAAACTCATTACTTATCTTATTAACACATGATATTATTTCTTCATATGATGAGAATACATGGGAGACTATTTCCCTTCTAATTGTTGGCTTAATTCCATGAAATATGATCCTTCTTACTCTTTAGATCATGTTTATTGTTGGAGTTCTCATTCCTTATACTGGGCTCCTTTTCCAAGAAATGGAATACACAAGGTTATTTTATGAATCGAAATGCATAATTCCAAATTTCAAGAATACCAAACATAAATTGAATGGATTATTCAAATAAAATATAATCATAAGATATGTTTTTTTTGAAGAATTATTTACTATTATATCCATCATAATTGCTTCTAAATAAAATGTGAACTATCCCAAGCATATCCCCTTGGAGTGTCGTAACCAAGAGTGCAGCAAGGCCCGTTGTCATGAAATAGGATACCCCAACTCAAGCCTCAAACTCCTTGTAAGAGTTTTCTCTCCTAGTTACATATGTGACAGAGTCACCTTTAGCTGCTCGTATCCGGATAGGGATTTATTGTTTGGAAAATACACTAAATCTATACATTACCAAAATTTTAGGAAGTTCTTTTATAATAATCCTCAAATTATATATTAGTGTAATGTTCTCTAATCAGAACTTTACTAAATCTAGTTTCCATGGTTTTTACTAGACATCCTCAAATACCAACTCTAATTCCCATAATCTAGAATCCCGTAGTAGGTGCATTATTTTAATGCATTGGCATGATTATAAGGAATCAAGTCCTGAAGGACCGATTAGTTTAGTAGTCTTGGAAAATAGATTACATACATGAACATTACATTAAAAATTCAAGAATAAAACACAACATAAATAATCCATTGATAAAATCATTATTCCCCTAGCTTAACCCTTTATATCAAATATAATACACTTCTTCAAATCCTGGGAAAAATAAAACATAATAAAGGGTTGATCATAGATGATGAGTAAGGGTAAATAATTTAGTGGAAGCTATAAAATTTTCAGGAAAGATGTGTAATAAAATCAACAGGCTTTTAACCATAAAAATAAACATAATATAGAGAAAATAAATCAAACATTAAAATATAAACATGAACATTGATATTTTACAAGTCCAATAATCACATGTAATAATTAATTTCATAATGAGGGAATGCCTAATGACGGACATCATTACCACATAGTCTTGGCCTCATGCCCAGACAACAAATAATATTTTTTTCAAGGCCTTGTGCCAAGACACCATCTTGTCTCATGAGGCCTATCGATGTATCGAGAGGCTATAGAGGACCCCACTCATCACTTACTAATTCCACTGAATTCCTCATATGAAAATGTGGAAACATAACATAAACATTCATATTAAAACTAATAGACAAAATGTTAATAAATGAACCATAAACCATGAATGGTATAAAAATAAAACATTCACAGTCAAACATATCAGAAAAAACCATCAATGCAATATGGATAATTATTTTATTATAAATCAACCTCAATCAAAATTAATATCCAGTAAAGGATGTTGGCATAGTTGAAAATGATTAGAAAAAATCATTGAGAGAAATATCCCTTTTTCATGAAATCATTTAAAAGTCACTCAATTTAGAAAGGATGAAATTTGAAAATACATTTTTAACCAAGTTTCCCATACCACATTGAATCTTTTTAAAAGAATTAACATTTTAAAACAATATTTTCCATAAAAATGAATCCTTAAAATATTTTTTAAAACGTTGACATTAATTAAAAAGAATTAAAAAAAATATCATTAAAACATTTAAAATGAAGCACTTCATAAAAAGTAACTTCCAAAAAAAATAAAATATTCATTTTGAAAACTTTTTTATGAAACATGGACATGGATGATAAAAATTTCCTATTAAATACACTCACGTAAACAATCTCAGATAGTAATGAGATTGAAGAATTACCCCCTAACCCTGCACGTTCCTTTGGTAAAGGGTACATTTAACCTCTTATATAATGACCATAGTATGTTATTAAATTATACCGGAACCATATTCATATCAATTATATCATTCAAGATTCATTTATTATTTTATACTACCAATTTAAGAATGATTTCCATGTTAAATTAACTTTTTAGGTAATAATCCCATTTTTATTGTACATGTTTTAACTTGATATTTTTTATCGAATCATTAGACCGAGATTTAAATACATCTAGAAAATAAAACATTATTTATATATAATATATATTTAAAATCTAAATATGTATAATAGATTGATATATGAAATGGAAAACACTGTGTTAGGTCCACTTGGCTAGATACCCTGAGAGGGGGGGGGGTGAATCAGGGTATGATAGATAAAAACAACTACCCCTTTTGATCTTGTTTTGCTGTTAGACAAAACCCTCTTCTCTCTCATTCCTGATGCACAATATGAAAATAATTTAAAGCATGCATAGGACACATCGATTTTTACATGGTTTACCCTCACTCAGCTACGTCCAAGGATCATACACCGGCAGTGTGCCGATTTACAAATTCCACTATAAGCGCACTTCTATTTACAAGTTCGAAGTGGTCTCACTATCCCTTCTGGTTTACAACCACTCACAATTTGAGAACTCACAGCTCTCTCAACTGAAGTGAGCTCACTACTTCTTCAGGAGATCCACTCATGTTTTATATACCTGTAGGTCTCTTAATTTTCATGAAAGAGTGGATCCTTAACTGTTGATGGATGCACTATTTTAAGTTCAAAGTTCATCCACTGATGAATGCCCCCTTTCCCCTGAATACTAGGCAACAACCTTTGGAAGCACCTTCGCAAAGCACCCTACTTCGTGAGGCTCCCAATTTCGCAAAGCTCAAAAAAGCCGTCGCGAAGCTTCTTCCTTTTCATGAAGTACTCTCACGAAGCACTCTCAAGAAGCTGAAAACTTCACAATGCTTAAGTCTTCACGAAGCTCCTGCCTCTTAGTGAAGCACACTCCTTAGAGCACGTGGCCTCGCGTAGCGCACTTACTTTCGTAGAGCTAGATTAGTCACCGTGAAGCACCTCTCTTTCACGAAGCACACTGCCTTCGCAAACCACCTTCGTGAAACAAGAGAAAAGGATTTTCTTTGAAAGCTATCTAATTCTCTTTTGGGGGTCGACCTCTATTTATAGGTGATTCCACCAACCATTGAACTTTCCGCGCAAAGTCGATGCCACGTCATCTCAAATCGCAATGCTCCGAAGTTCCTGTCGAAATTATCTCCAAATCGCAAAGCACCTCTGAAATTTTCAGATCACAGAGTTCTTCATAATCACATAGCATTCCGTAATTTCCTTTGCATCTTCGCCGCGAAGCTCCCTTGCAAATCCCTTCACCACCGCGATGCACTTCAACCTATGCCTTTGCGAAGCTTGTCATAATCACGATGAATCTTCGCAATCATTCTTCTAGTCTTCACAAAATCCAAACCATGAAGCCACTCTTTGTGAAATTCATGTCATTTCCATATTTAGTTTTGATTTTCATAGAAATCCTATTTTCGCGATGCTCACCAAACTCCAAATTTTGGACCCCAAAAATTTGGAAAACACTGGAAAATGGTGCCACCTTGTACTTCTCTTTTTTACCGCCTCCAGATCGTCTGTTCCTTTGTCATCATTATTTTTCAACATTGATTGTTCAAAACTTTTCGAGAACTCAACAATTCTCCATGGAAAACTACTTTTTCAATAAACACATTCAACCCAAAAATACTGCAGTGTTTCCTTGAGGGATTTTTTTCCAACAAACTCCCCCTTTCGGTTTGTTGAAAACTCTTCACAACTCTTCTCAGAATGATTTTCTGCATGTTGATACCTCACTGAGTATTTTTCAAGTCGTTACCACCATTCTCCTCTTGTGATTCTGATAGCGTTCAAGGATTCACTCAACATGTACTCTAAGCCCACATGAGCAATGCTCGACATGAAAAACAAGAGTAGTATGAAAAATTCATCAATGAATCACTTCATGTTAGACCACAATTGTCGATTCCAAACTGATACCAATTGCTAAACTCATACCAATTGTTGAACCACACTCATAACTATTCATGATAGCTGGACACCTTCTCACACCATTCCAACACCACTCTTATGCTTTTATCACGATCCTTAACTATCGTGATATCTATGCTTTGATTGATCAGTTCTAGCATTGTCAGATTTAATATTTTCCCCTTATCTCATTGCTCCCCATATCTCGCTGCTCCACCTATCAGCTTACCCCCATATCATTCATGATTTATCAAATTGCCATACTGTCTCCCCCTCGAACAATCCCTATTTTCTCCCCCTTTGTCAACGAACCCAAAGGTCACTCCATTGTAGTCCATAAGAGAGTAGAGAACAGATATCAACACCTTATGGAAAAACTCATCATACCTCGGGGAGAGGGGGTCTCTCCACATCCACATGCTTTCAAGTGCGGGGAGTTGACTAAAATCCCAGAGCCAGTCGATGTCTCTCAAAAGCTTCCTTGGGTAAGGCCATTGTCAGAACGTCTGCAACCTATAGCTCTGTAGGCACATACTCCAACTTCACAATTCCCTTCTCAACCTACTCCTTGATAAAATGATATTTGATCTTAATGTTCTTTGTCCTTGAGTGATGGACTAGATTTTTACTGAGATTTATAGCACTTGAGTTATCGTACTGGATTCTGATCGGAGAATTCACTTCAACTCCCATATCATCAAGCTACTACTTCATCCACAATAATTGTGTACATGATTAAGTGGCCGCAATGTACTCAGCTTTTGCGGTGCTCAATGAAATGCAATCTTTCTTCTTGCTTATCCAAGAAACTGACAATCCTCCAAGATAGAAAGATCCTCCTGACGTTGACTTCCTGTCATCCGTTGAACATTCCCTATCTGTATCAGTATATCCCAATAATTCTGAATGAGTTTTTCCATTATACATCAAGCTGAAATCCACTAATCCCTTGATATACCGATGTATTATTTTCACTGCAAGAATTTGGATATCCTTGGGATTACTCTGATATCTAGCTACTTGGCATGTGGCGAATACAATGTCAGGCCTTGCTGAAGTAAAATATTGAAAATTTCTAATGATTTTCCTGTATTCTGTGATATTAACTACCTTTCCTTCCTCATATTTGGAAACTTTCATCCCGGTAGCTACCGAAGTTTTCATCTCCACGGAATTTTCCATTCCTAAAATTTTCCAAACCACTATGGCACATTTGTATTGTGAAATAAATGTTCCAGACCTTCCTTGTGTCACCTGTAGACCAAGGAAAAATGTTAGCTCTCCAATCATTGACATTTCAAAATCACTTTTCATGAATTCAGAAAACTATCTGCATTGAGCTTCTTCTGATCCTCCAAATATTATATCGTCAACATAAACCAAGATCATCATCTTTTGATTATAGTTGTTTTTGAAATAGAGATTGTAATCAACTTCCCCATGTTGGAAACCAAGCTTCTTCATGTATTGAACAATCCTTCAGTACCATGATATTGGTGCTTATTTTATCCCATACAATGCCTTCTTCAGTCTACAAAACTTTTTCTCATCCTCATGAATGAGAGAACCATCTGGCTGCTCAATATACACTTCCTCCTCTAGAACCCCATTCAAGAATGAAAATTTGACATCCATCTCGAATACTATTAACTTCTGTTGTACTGTGATGGCTAGGAATAATCTGATTGTCTCCAGCCTTGCAACCGGTGAAAATGTCTCTTCAACATCTATTCCCTTGATCTGGGAGTACCCCTTGCACACTGGTCATGCTTTGTTCCGAATCACTGTACCATATTCATTCATCTTGTTTCGTAGACCCATTTAGTCTCATTGATATTCTTATCTTCTGGCCTCGAAATTATCTCCCATGTCTAATTCTTCTCAATCTGATCTAGCTCTTCATTCATTGCCTGAATCTAGTTATCATCATCAGCTGCATCAGCAGAGAATTTCGGCTCTAACTGAGATAGTAAAGATGTCTACTGTAGTGACTTCATTCTTCTTGTCTGAACTGGAGCTGACTGATCACCAATGATATTTTTCCTATCAATTTCAGCTTTACTCCTTACCTTTTGTGCAGACACGGATTTTACTTTTTCATTTTCATCATTTGTATCTTCTTCTGAATCAACATCATCCACTTTTGCTTCCCCTGCATGGCTTTCTTCCTCATCACTCTCATTAGAAAATTTTTCACTGTGCTGTTGAATGATCTCCTCATTATCCACTACAGTGACATCATTACTCTCAACAACTTTTCCCAACCTTTGGCTAATGTATTAATATGCCTTGCTTTTTCCTGAGTAACCAAGGAATATCCCCTCATCTCCTTCTGATTCATATTTCTTATGTTTTTCCTTGTTGAGAATAAAACACTTACTTCCAAATATTCGAAAGTATTTCACTATTGGATTCTTTCCATACCACATTTCGTATAGAGTCTTTACTTCCTTCAGACATAACCGAGCCCTGTTTGAAATGTAGAACGATGTCAAAACTACTTCCTTCCCAAATTTCTATGGTAGGTCTTTTTCAATGAGAATCATTCTAGACATGTTGTGGATGATCTGATTTCTCCTTTCAATCACTCCATTCTATTGGGGAGTTCTTACTAAAGAAACTTGATGCCTTATCCCATGTTTCTTGAGATATTTTTCCACCTGAATGTCTGTAAATTACATACCATTTTCAGTATGAATCATCATAATTTTATGTCCAAGCATCCTTTAACACTCCCTTCAGTACTATTTTAAGCAGCTGAAAACATTGGACATATGGGAAATAACAAATACCAATGCCATTCTGCTATAGTCATAAATGAAAAGAACATAGTACCTCTTTTCGTCAATTGCTCTTGGTGTGATAGGCCCACAAACATCTGCATGCACCAATTCGATCACTCATGTTGACTCATTTTATTTTCCTTATTTTTCTTTCTAATGAGATTCCCTTGTTTGAATGCATCACATGTGTGAGTACGATCACATGATAGCTTGGGTAGGTCTCTTGTTGTATCACACTTTAACAGATCTTCCAGGGATGGCTGCCATAAAGGACCAAGTCCTTTATGACACACATTGTTTTCTTCCTCTCTGGATAGAAAGAACATATGTTCTTATCCACTTACCAGGTAGAGATTTCCATTTGTTCTCTTTCCCTATATAACCACTTCCCCGTCCCTTCCTTTGATGATACACAAATTCTTAGTAAACCTTAAAGAATGTCTTGAGTCACACAGTTGACTGACGCTGAGAAAATTGTGACTGAGGCCTTCTACTACTAAGACATCAGCACGCCTCATCTCTTTACCCCCAAACTTGGCCTTTCTTGAGAAAATTATTTTCAGGCCTTCATCATTTCCAAAATTGACAACTTATTCTTTGTCATATTTTACGCCTATAACAAGATCCTTATTATCTGTCATGTGAGATGTGTAGCCGCTGTCAAGGATCCACACACCATAGCAATCTCATGCTTTAAGGGCAATCTATGTCACCACGCCCATCTCATTCTTCTTTTTCTTGGTCCATACTTTTTCCTTCACACTCGGCATGGATTGATATTTCTGTTCTTTCTCATAGTATGATGGACCAGCTTCATCTTGAAAAGTCGCAAATCTATTCTCCATTTTTAACTCATCTGTCGGTTTGTTGATCTGCTGCTCACAAATGTTTTTGATTCTGCTTTGGTACATTTCTCTGAATGGTTGAATTGCAGTACCTATCCATGTGATCAAATCCTCCGCACCAAAAACAGTGTCCTTTGAAATTTGTTCTGGAAAATAGTTCTCTATTTGACTGCCACCTTTTTTCTTGTGCCCTTCAATATCTCTTGGATATGGAACACACATACTATGAATGTCCCGTCTTTCGACAATAATAACACCTGATATGTGGTGAATTTTATTGCCTGAATTCTACACTACGAGTTTCCCCTTGGGATCTCTAAATATCTTGATTCTGTCTTGTGCAAAAATCAACCTTCAATCTTGGGGTGGGTGCTTGCGGTATGACCTCAATTTTCACTTCTTTTTGTTTTCGATCAAGCCATGAATCAGCCTTAACATCTGAGCTCAATTGCTTCTTCTTTTCTTCTGAACTACTAGGCTCTTCTTTCTCCTTTTCAGTCATTATAAAGACCTGATTTCCCAAGAATGTGTTGGGAATCAATGGTTTTTCTTGGTCTTTAACTTTTCTCCACATACTAAAAAATTCTTCTTCAAGCTCTTCGATACATTTGAAATGATCATTCCTTGTGTTTTCAAACCATCGATCTCCCTTTTCTGTTCTTCAATCTTGATTTTATACTCACTAACTGATTCTGAGATTTCTGGTGTTGATGACTTGAGTTTCTCAATTTCATCCATCAACTCAGACTTTTCTTCTTTCTGCTACTGCATATAGAGTTTGGCGTCACGAAGAACTTTGTTAGCTTTCTTTTTTTAGCTCTCCAAACATATATCTCCTCAAAAGCATCTTCTAAATCAGCTTGCAAATAAACTTTGCCTTCAACTTCTTCTTGAAGAAATTTCTCTTGAATTGTTTCTTCCCTTTCACAAACTCTGAAGACTTCTTCGTGGGAATTTCGACTTCTTCATCATTATTATCGTTATCTTGAACATTTTTGGGGCACCTTGGTGCAAGATGAACAACCTTTACACATCTAAATAATGCTAGTGGAAGTTTACCTTTAAACTTCCATTTTCCTCTTTGAATTTTTGAGGAGAGGAATGACATCACCTCATCTGTCTCTTCTTCCTCTTGTGAATATTCAATGGTGAGCTTCTTCATGGTCTTAAATTCCACCTCTTTGGACTTTCCCCTTTTCTACAGCCTCATTATCATCATTCCTCATTTCATGTGCAACCAAGGTACTATGCATATTTTCTAGAGATAGCTATTTTGGAAAATTATCTTCTAGTACTAAAACATTAGGATTGAATCGAGGTGGAAGTTTCCACAAGATGTGCTTTACGATCTTTATGTATTCAATGATTTCACCAAGACCTCGCATATCTTCCACAACAATGTTTACCCTGTCAAATAATGCATCAACAGACTCATTCGGGTTCATCTTTAGATCTTCATACTTATTCCACTGTACTTGTAGCTTTGCCTCTCTGACCTTTGTATCTCCTTCATATATATTCAAAAGTTTTTCCCACATGGCATGTGATGTTTTACATGACATCAACTTCGTATAGATATAATTGGATACGACTCCCCTGAAAGAATTTATTCCCTTGGAGTCAGAATCCAATTCTCTTCGCTCGGCATCCAATAATGCCCCACTGTTGATATCAGCTGTTATATCATGCATTGCTGATATGAACACATCCATTCCCAAAGATCGGAAGTAGTGTTGCATCCGATTCTTCCATAACTAAAAATTGTTCCTGTCAAAGATTATAATCCCTTTATGATTGTTAACCTCCATTTGAGAGAGAAACATAGATATTAACCTTTCCTCTGATACCAATTGTTAGGTCCACTAGGCTAGATACCCTAAGGGTGGGGGTGAATCAGGGTATGATAGATAAAAACAACTGCCCCTTTTGATCTTGTTTTTCTATTAGACAAAACCCTCTTCTATCTCTTTCCTGATATAATGTATAAACAAACATTAAATCATGCAAAAGACACATAGATTTTTACTTGGTTTACCCCCACTGGGCTATGTCCAAGGAGTATACACAGGCAGTGAGCCGATATACCAATTCCACTATAAGCGCACTTCTGTTTACAAGTTCGAAGCAGACTCACTATCCCTTCTGGTTTACAACCACTCACAATTTGAGAACTCACTTCTCTCTCAACTGAAGTGAGCTCATTGCTTCTTCAGAAGATCCACTCACAGTTTATAGACCTGTAGGTCTCTTCATTGGCATGAAAGAGTGCATCCTTAACAGTTGATGGATGCTCTATTTTAAGTTCAAAGTTCATCCACTGATGAATTCCCCTTTGCCTCTGAACACAAGGAAACTGCCTTGGGAAACACCTTTGCAAATCACCCATCTTCGCGGGGCTCCCAATTTCGCAAATCTCAAATAAGCCTTCGTGAAGATCCTGCCTTTTCCTGAAGCACTCTCGTGAAGCACTCTTGTGAAGCTCAAGCCTTTGCAATGCTTAGGCCGTCGCGGAGCTCATGCCTCTTCGTGAATAACACTCCTTAGAGCACGCGGCCTCGTGAAGATAACTTACTTTCACAAAGCTATATTAGCCGATGCGAAGCACCTCCCTTTCGCGAAGCACCCTGACATCGCAAACCACCTTCGCAAAACGAGAGAAAAGGATTTTATTTAAAAGATCTCTACTTCCCTCATGGGGTCGACCTCTATTTATAGGAGATTCCACCGACCCTCGAACCTTCCACACGAAGTCAACACCAGGTCATCTCAAATCATAGAGCTCTGATGTTCCGGCCAAAATTATCTCAAAATCTCAAAGTACCTTGTCAATTTTTGGATTGCAGACTTCGTCTTAATCGCAGAGCGTTCCATCATTTCTTTTGTGCCTTCTCTACGAAGCTCCCTTGCAAACCCCTTCACCGCCGCGATGCACTTCAACCTCTGCCGTTCACGAAGCTTATCATAATCGCAAAGAATCACCGCCATCATTCTCCTAGTCTTCACGAAATCAAAACCATGAAGCCTGTCTTTGCGAAATTCATGGCATTGCCAACATGGACTGTCAAAAACTTTTAGGGAACTCAACAATTCACCAGGGAAACCTGATTTGTCAACAAAAACAATCAACCTGAAAATACTGCAATGTTACCTTGAGGTATTTGTTCCCAACCAACCATTTATGGAGATGGTAGGAAGTATGTACGCATATATTTTGTTTCCATTTCCATATCGTTTTGAACAGAAGTAAGTGAATATGATATATTTATGTACATACATACATACATACATACATACATATATATATATATACTTAGTAGCATTATGATGTAATCTATAACATACTAATTAATAATATATATTTTTATAATCAACGTTGAATGGTGAACCTGGAAATGAATCTCATCGCGTCGTGGGGACGATAAGTTGTATGTACACATGAGTGACGATATCATTTCATTAATGATTAAAAGGTGTGGAATAGGATCATATATTAATTATAATGATAAATTAGAATGTTATTTATATTATTTATATACATATTACTCATCATTATATCCATGAAAATAACAATGTGTTGAATAACAAAATACACCACAGTGTGGAGACGTGAAGCCGTACTTACGCACACATGGTGACATTATCGTTCATAGGATGGATAGAATAATGAGTCTGGTTGTACCATATTAATAATAAAATCATATTATATAGAATGAAATTGAGTTATTATTTTTGTATGTAAGTAACAAAGAACGTGAATGTGGAAGAAGAAAAAAACATTGAAAGAGGTGATAAAATAATTACCTCTTCTTTGGATGTTTCCTTTTGACTCAAAAAAATGGCTCTGTAGGTTGGCTTTATGATTAAACTAAGGAATCTATGTTGAAGTGAGGGAAGTTGGGATGAGATTTGGGCAGGGTTTGGCCGATCCAAATGGCATTGCAGATGTGATTTTGAGAGAAGGGGAAGTACCATTTTATAAGAGAGTTTAGGGTCACTTTAGGAAAAGTTTGAAATATTATTTTATTATAAAATCATCTTCGGTTTCTAATGGCTCCAAATTTATTTATTTCTAAGGTAATGTGGGGGTGGGTAGAAATCCTCTCAAAAAATATGTTTTAGAAAAGTTTAGGTCACCATATCAACACTATACGTTAGATTTACCACTTAGTTAAATAGATTAACGTTTATCATGTCCTCTAGTACTATTATAATAAATGGTTAATAAATATAATATAAAATAAAATAAAACCCCATGTGGTTCATTATTGATATATATAACCTTATTTAAATCCTTTTTCTTATCCTAATATTTTTATAAATGTTATATTAATTAGTAATATAGTATTTGTTTTAAATACTCATTTATGTCAATTTTGACACTATTTGGTATTTTTTGTTAAAGACATTACAACTTTATCACTCCAAAAAAATAATTTAATCAACCCTAACATGTCATATAAACCTATAAAATTAGTTTATGGAATCATAATCCTCAATTTACATTTATTTTTATATTTAAAATATCAATTATTTTAATCTTTCATTTGATAAAGTAATTATTGCATCATCATTGTGTCATAAATAAATTTAATTATTTAATATATATAAATTATTAATAAAATAACATTTGGTAAGAAATCTTTTTATAATTATATTGAATATTTTTAGTCCAATTTATATTATTTATAACCCTATATTAAAAGTGGTTTAGTTATTACTCATTAAATTTTACACTTTTAACTCTTCTTTTAATAATATAATATTAAATGTCCTAATCTAATCCAAGTAGAAGAAAAGTATCATATTTTATTTCTATGGTTGTTTTTGGAAGAATTTCACTTATCTAATGTAATTAGTACATGTGTTAGGGTAATTATAATATCAATTAAATAATAATGCAGTGTTTTCACTATTCTTCGAAAATGGAAACTTTTTAGAGAAATACTAAAAATTCACCCTAAGGTAATTTAGATATTCCAAATCCAAAAATGAAGAATATTTTACCAAATTAAAAACATATAAGTTTCATTAATTAATTTAATATTAATTCCCATTGTAAAAACCAAAAAAGGGTTTTTTTCAAAAAAGTAAAAAGCATAAAAATATTATCCGGTGTTTATTTCCAACTAAAATGTGAAATTACTTATAATGACCTAAATTATATTAAATGATAAAAATATAATATTATTATACTTTAAAACCACTGAAATGAATAATTTATCACTAAAAAATATATCGATTAAAAATTTGTTTTCAATTAAAATTTAGTATTATCACTATTAATCAAAATATGAAATTTATCAAAAAAAAAATACAAAAAAAATTGTTCAAAATATATATTTATGTCCTTCTTCTAGATAATAAGTTTATTTTTTCAAATTTAATATAGAAAGTGTCAAATATTGGATTTAAAAAGTGTTCTCCCTTAGAAGGTAGTAAAATTGTATTTTTTTAAAGATACTACCTTTATCTAAAAAATTGAATTTTATCTTCTATTAGAATTAATAAACAAATAATATGGATGATAAAATTGTATGTAGTATATAAAATTCACAATGTAGTTAATACTATTCATAAATACTTTTTGAACAATTAGTTTTGTATGTTTTCGTGCGCTCGAACTCGGTTTTGTGTGTAGCTCACACTGTTACCTTAAATAGGTAATGTACTAGGAAATATTGGGGAGGTACATTATCCCCTCCTTCAATAAATTTCATCCCCATAATATGAAATTTTTCTTTGAAAATAAAAGGTTGAAAATAGAAAATATGTTTGTGGAAAACCCACATCAGAAATAGGGTTAATAAAATTTAATCTTAATAAAAGGGATAGGGAAATGAAAAATACCCCAGCAAATTAGAATTTCGAATAAGAGAACATTGGTGGAAATTATAATAGAAGGAAACATGTAAATTTTTATAGGGAATTATTGAGTTCATCAATCAAAAACAAGTGGATGAAAAATCGAGGGCCTCAAAGCCATAAATCATTGATGATTCAAAATATCATCAGTTCAATAAAACATAAGGTATTAGGATCATCATTTTTTGGTTTTAAGATCATTTCCATAATGTTTAAGAATTAATTTCATCATAAAATAAGAAAAAAATAATATATGACAAGTAGAGTTCCATCATTAAACTAATTCCAACCACAAACTCATCTTTCATGCCAAAACATAATAGAATTCAAAAATATTCTATTTATCCTAATCGTATAGGTTTCCAAAATAATGAATTTATAATTCATTTTCCAGACTATTTTAAATTTCTATATAAACAAGGACATCAGGTAGGGTGTGGTAGGTGATGATCCATTTCACCCTTCGGTTGCGGGTTCATGTCCTGCTGCCTTGCTGGACGCGATGAGTTGTCACCTAACCTCCAGGTTGTCCTTTTTATAACAATCTAAAAATAATCTTAAGAAATTATTTAAACTTAACAATAGTATCCAATTTCAATCATAATCCATTCCATCCTTTATAATTATCCGAAATAGTTTTATCTAAACTCATAGTCCAAAATTTTTAGGGATGCTAAACACAATTAATATCATTTTTCCCACTTAATTACCTGTGAATAACTTCATTCTGTATTCTTTTAAAACATGGTAACACCCTGAATTACCATAAAAACTTATTTATTACATTCATGCTTCATTATTACTTGTAGAATACTGGATATACGCCTTATAAAAAAATGTGTTAAACTCCAAGCATAATGGTATAGAAAAACAATTAATTATTTTCAAAGTTGTCAAAATTATCGAATATAATTTATCTATATCAATAATATCATATTCCAAAATCACTACCTCAATACCAAAACTATATTAAATTTTATCTTTCCTACATCCATATATTTTATAAAAACATTAAATTGCTATTAAGTCACTTTTCCTAGAACCATATAATCTCAAATCCTCAATGAAATAGTATTGTTTTACAATACTTATTTATTTCCATATTTTATATAACCAGTACATCATTGATACAACACTCAGATGATGTAGTTATTTAATAACAATATAATAACACTATCCATTCCACTTCATTTGTGGTATTATCATAATTTGATTATTATCCAATAGCATCATTTGGGGTATACTCTGATGATTTGGACATTGATTCGCGTAGTTTCCCAACTCCTTGTAGATGAATCATTGTACATTTGAATCCTTTTTCTTACCCATACAATCACATACTTGGGGTCCTTTTTCTTCACACTTATAACAAAATTCTATTCCCTCTAAGCATTTACCAAGGTGATTCTTTCCAAAGCAATCACATATGGGGAAATCCTTCTTTCCCCTCTTCAAATTATCAATCTTTCTCTCTACAGTCCTTTTATTCTCTTGCTTCCCTTCAAATCCATAAGACTCTGAGAATTATTTCCAAATCTTATTATCACATTATACTATTTCTTCATATGATGATAATACATTGGAGACTATTTCCTTTATAAATGTTGGATTAATACCATAAAAGATATAATCCTTCTTACTCTTTGGATCATGCGTATTTCTGGAGTTATTATTCCTTATACTGGGTGCCATTTACAAACAATGGCGTACATTAGGTCTGTTTATGAATCACAATTCATATTTCCAAACATGTAAAATACCTAATGTAAATTGAATAAATTGTGGATATAATACATAATCATAAAAAATATTTTCTTTGAGGATGTATTTACTCCTAAATAATTTATAATGGTTTTTAATGTAAATTTTAATTATCCTAAGCATATCCAATGGGAGTGTCGTAACCAAGAGTGTAGTTAGGCATGTTGTCTTGTACTAGGATACACCGTGTCAAGCCCAAAACTCCTTTTCATAGTTTCACTCCTAGGTAGATCAGTGCCAGAGCCACCTCTACTTGCTCGTATCCAAACAAGGATTTATTACTTCGAAAATACACAAAATATCTACATTAACAAAATTCAAGGAAGTTCTTCTGTACTAATCCTCAAAGTCTATCTTAGGGTAATGTTATTTAATCATAGTTTTTCGAAATCTATTTTCCACGGTTTGTACTAAACTTTCTCTGATACCAACTATAATTCCCCGACCCTAGAAGCATAGATCTGGTGTATTATTTTAGTACATTGGCATGATTAAAATGAATAAAGTCCTGAAGTACTGATCCGTTTATGAGTCTTGGAAAATATATTACATACATGAATGTTACATTACATATTAAAACATAAAACAAAACATAAATAATCCATTGAGAACACCATTATTTTCCTAACAAAACCCTACATATCAAACATAATACATTTCTTGGAATCCTAAGATAGAAAATACAAGAAAGGGGAAGCTCAGATGCTCAATAAGGGTGAATAATTTAGCGGAAGCTATAATATTTTAAGGCAAGATGTGTAATAAAAACAAAACCCTTTTAAACATAAACATAATCATAATAAGGAAAAAATAAATCAAAAATTACCATATAAAACTGCACATGGATATTCTACTAGTTGAATAATCACATGTCATAATTAATTTCATAATGAGGGAATTCCTAACATCGGAAATCATTTCTAAATAGTCAGGGCCTCATGATAAGACTACAAATAATATTTTTGTCAAAGCCTTGTTCTGAGACACTAGTTTTTCTCATTAGACCTACTGATTCATCAAGGGGATATAGTATCCCCAACCATCACATACAAAGTCTACTACATTCATCATATGAAAATGCTGAAACATAATATAAACATTTGTATTAAAAGATGCCTACGAGATGTTAATACAAGAACCATAAACCATGAATGGTAAAAAAAATAACACATCCACAATAAAAATATCAAAAATAATTCAATTCAATATAAAATATTGTATTATAAAAAATCAACATCAATCAAAAATATTATCCAAGAGAGGGTGTTGAAATAGTTTAAAATGATCAATAAAACATTTTGAGGGAAATATCTCTTTTAATAATATCATTTAAAAGTCACACAATTTAAAAAGGAAGAATTTTAAAATTAATTTCTGAATCAAAGTGTCCCATACAACATTGAAACTTTTTAACGGAATTAACATTTTAAAACCATCATGTCCCTAAAAATAAAACCTTAAAATCATTTTTAAAACATGTACATTAATTAAAAAAAATTAAAATAAATCATTAAAAATTTTAAAATATAGAACATGATGAAAAGTCCCTTACAAAAAACATTAAAATATTCAATTTGAAAATATTTTTATGAAACATAGACAAGGAGGATAAAAATTTCCTCATAAATACTTACACAAAAACAATCTCAGATAATAATGAGATTGTGGAATTAACCCTAACCTTGCACTGTCCTTTGGTCGAGGGTGCATTCAACCTCCTATATAATGACCATAGTATGTTATAAAATTATACCAGAACCATATTCATATGTATTATATCATACAAGATTATTTTGTTACATTATACAACCCATTTAATAGTGAATTCTATGTTAAATTTACATTTCGGGTTATAATCGTTTTCTTTATCGTACATGTTTTAACTTCATATTCTTGATTGTATCATTAGATCATGATTTCAATAAACACAGAATAAAAAACATGATTTATATATATTATATATGTAGAATATAAATCTGTATAATATATAGATATATGAAATATAAAACACCGTTTATGGCGATGGTAGGTCGTACGTATGCATAAACATTGTTTCCATTTTCATATCTTATTGAATGAAAGTAAGTGAATAAGATATATGTAACACACACACACACAAACACACACACACACACACACATATATATATATAGTATCATTATTATGTAATATTTTACAAAATTATTTATAATATATATTTTTATAATCCCCATTGAATGGTGAACCTGGAAATGAATCTCATCCTGTCATGGGGATGTTAATCCATACGTACATACGAGCGACGACATCATTTCCATAATGATTAAATGATTTGGAATTGGATGGTATTTTAATTTTATAGAGAAATTATCATGTTATTTTCATTATTTATATACATTTTAATCATCACTATATAAATCCAAAAAATATAGTGTTGAATACAAAATTACACCACGGTTTGGAGACGGTGGGTCGTACATACGCACCCATTGTGACATTATCATTCATAGGATGGATAGAATAATGAGTTTGGTTGTACAATATTTATAGTAAAATAATAGTAATAAGAAGCTATTGGAGTTATTATTTTGGATTGGATATAACAAAGAAATAGAATGTGAAAGTAGAAAATTACTTTGAAAGAGATGATAAAATAATTACCTCTTCTTTGGGTGTTTACTTTTGATTTGAACAAAAGGGCTTATTTGGAAGGATTTTTCCTCAAGGAATAGCCTCTAGGTTGAAGTGGGGGATGTTGGGAGGAGATTTGGGCCAGGGTTGGCTGCGAAAAATGTCTTTGGTGGTGTGATTTTGAGAGAAGCAGAAGTACGCTTTTATAAGAGAGGTGAGGATCACTTTAGGAAAAGATTGAAATTTTATTTTGTTATAAAATCATTTTCTATTTATAATGGATCCAAATTTAATTATTTCTATGATAAGTTGGGGGTGTTTAGAAAATACTCTCAACCAATAGGTTTTATAAATTTTTAGGTCAACATAATAACCTTATCTTTTAGATTTAACTCTTAGCTAAATAGTTTAAATTTTACCATGTCCTCTTGTATTTTTATAATAAATGGTTAATAAAGATACTATAAAAATACAAGAGAACCCCAAGTAGTTCATTATTGACATATATAACCTTATCTATGTCATTTTTATGAATCTTAGATTTTTATATATAATATATCAATTAATAATATAGTATTTGTTTTAAAAACACATTTATGTCAATTTTGAAACTATAGGGTATTTTTTTTGTTAAAGTCATAACAACTTTATCACATCAAAATAAATTTATTTAATCTACCCTAACATGTCATACGAATCTAGAATTTTTTTATGGAATAAAAACCCTCAATTTACATTTATTTGTATATTTGTAATATATATTATTTTAATATTTCATTGATAAAGTAATTACCGCATCATCATTGTGTCATAAATAAATTTAATTGTTTAATATATAAAAATTATAAATAAAAAAACATAATGTAAGAATTTTTTATATATTTATAATTAATATTTATAGTCAAATTTATCTTATGAATAACCATATGTAAAAAATAGTTTATTTATTAAACATTGAATTTAACACTTTTAACTTTTATTTAAATAAAATATTAATAAAGGTCCTAATTTAATCCAAGTGGAACAAAAGGATCATATTTTCATTATAAGGTTGGTATTGGTCGAAATAAACTTATCAAATAGAATTAGGACATGTTTTAGAGTAATTATAATATCATTTTGACCTTTAATTACCATATTTACTTTTAGTTGTTGTAAATAAAAGCCAAAAATAACTATTCACAAAAAATTATTTTCATATTATTGAACCAAATTTTACTTACTGATATCTATTTTTTTCTCAGATTTATGAAATTCAATTCACATAAATGGTAAAATTATTTTTTATTCGAATTTGAAAATGTGCCTAGAATGTGGGTAAAAGATGTTAAAAAGTTCAATAATATTTTATACATCTATTTTTATTATAAAATGACTCCAAATAATTAAATTAATAATATATAGGTATTATATATCAATTTTTACATAAATTAAACTTAAATAAAACAAATAATTATTTAAATAAAAATTATGTTTTAAACAATAACATAGTGTTTTTCACTATTCATAAAAAATTGAATGTTTTCAGAAAAATACCAAAAATTCACCCTAAGATAATATTGATATTTTGAATCCAAAAATGAATTCTAATTTACCAAATTCAAAACATATATGTTTTATTAATTAATTTATAATTAATTTCAATTTCAAAAATGAAAAACCGTGTTTAAAAAAAGTAAAAACCATCAAATGATTTACATGTGATTATGTTCAATTTAAATGTGATATTACTTATAATGACTTAAATTATAATAAATGATAAAAATATAATCTAATTATACATTAAAACTACCCAAATTAATAATTTAACACTAAAAATTCTTTCAATTAAATATGTTTTTTTCAATTAAAATTTAGTATTTCTCACTATTCATCAAAATATGAAAGTTATCAAATAAACACCAAAACATTATCCAAACTAAATTTTTATGTCCTTCTTCTAAATAATAAGTTGATTTTGTCAAATTTAATATATAAAAGTGTCAAATATTAGATTTAAATAGTTTTCTCCATTTAAAGGCAGTAAAATTGCATTTTTGGAAAATACTTCTTTTTCTGAAAATTTAAATTTGTTCTTATATTATATCTATAAAACATATTAAGTATGTTAAAATTTTTTGGTGTGTATAAAATTCAAAATGAAGTTAATACTATTCCTAAGCTCTTTTTGAGCAGCTAGTTTTGTAAGTTGTGGTGTTCTCAAACTCGATGTTGCGTGTAGCGCACACTATTACTTTAAAGAGATAAGGTTCTATGAAATCTTGGATTATTATAATAAACCCCTCATATTATACCTAATAGTGGTATCATGTTTCTCAATTGGGTAATGTTCAATTGATATTCTGTTATTTTCAAAAAATAGCATGTGTCTTATATAATATACTAAATATTGTTATTTTATCGGGGTCGAGACTCTATAGGGCCTGTAATATAGTTCTAACCCAGTGCCTCACTCTAATAATATTCCATATAATATTTCACGGTGTTAAAATATAATAACAATATTTTATTCGTCAAAATGTTTTATAATAAATTTATTTTATTTTATTATTTTTTAGATAACTATGGACTCAAGATATAGACAATGGTATCTATTATGTGATCATGATTGTATAAATAATAACAAAAATCCAAACCGATTTGGTTTAAAAAATATCTATATTGAAGATGTTGAAACCATTCTACCATTTTCATCACTATATTTAGTTTCTATTTCCGAAGGAATAATTAAATGTTTGTTTTAGAAATATGATATTAGGATATTCGAAACATTTGAAAATATTTGACTTCATCTATTGCGTATTGGTTTACAGAATGATTGTATTTTTTTATGATCAACATGGTGACAAGAAATCCGTTGAATTTGTTCTATATATAATAAAACCAAGTGATATTTTAAAATTCTTAATCAGAACCATCTCTGTTTTACAAATAGTTGAAATCCACTAAGGATACCGTATATCCTAGTTTCCATATATGAAAATATGAATTTGTTACAAAATTTATGGTCATTAAATCAGATTTTAGAATTTTAAATAGTTGTTTTGGTCAGATTTTATATTTGGTTAATTCATTGTTTCTAACAGAAATACATTAACCGCAATTTTCTATAAAAGTAAATGTATGGGTCATAATTTGAGTTTATGTTATCAGAATTTCCATGCAAACTCAAATGACTGCATCTTATATTATGGTGATTATGAATATTTTCTTAATTGTATGACATATGGAGAATCGAGGTATAAATAGGCACAACACAAAAAGTTTATATTTCCCATGAAACAGTTCAGATATTTTCCAATTACACCTCATTTACAGTGATTATTTATGTCTTGGAACACAACTATATTGATGAGGTAGAATAAGCCATATATATTCATCACAAAAATATTAAATCATCAATTTAATGGGGATTCATGGAAATATTTTAATCAGAATTATCCTTATTTTTCGTCAAAACCTCATAACAAATAGCTAGGCCTTTCTACCGAATTTTTTGGTCCATTTGGTGCTTATGAAAATCAATATTCTTATTGGAATGTTTTCTTTACTCCTTGCAACATCCCTCATTGGATGTTTATGAAGGAACCATACATATATTTGATATTATTTATTCTAGGACATCCAAAGAAGAATACTGATGATAATTTTATGCTACTAATTGATGATTAAATTTCATTATGGAACAATAGTATGACTACATTTGATATAATTTATTATTAGAATGTTAAATTAAATATTTCATTAATATGGATGATAAGTGCCATTAAAACGTATGGTATGTTATCTGGATGGAGAAAACATGGAATAAAATAATATCAGTAATGCATGGCTGAGCATAATGCATTTTTTGTTTTTAATGTGATAAAGGTTAATTATTCTCACTATCATCATAGATTTCTTCCTAAGGATCACTCTTTTCGAAGGAATAAAATTAATTTTACAAAAAAATATGAATTGAAATAGATGCACCTCTAACAGTTCTCTAATGTATTAAGGTAAAATCTATTGTCTCTTTATTACATACTATTACATTTTTACCTACCATAATATATCAAAAGATAAATGGTTTTGGTAGAGATCATAATTGGATAAAGGTGAGTAATTTTTGGGACCTTCCCTATTAGTCTAATTTGTTAGTAATTTACTAATTACAAATCCTTTTATAGAGAGACAACCATATGTTAATCTTTATCCTTGATTATGGAGACTTGTTTAATTATTAATCATATTTATTTTATATTCACTAAGTGGTTAAATTTTTCTAATAATTTTATGATTAAATATATTTATTTTCATGTTTTTTTTTTCATTTTTCCATTCTGCATGCTAGTGAGATTTTGAGAAATTATATTTTTGATCCATGGGTGCCATGGGACCTTGTACCCATTGTCCTCTGTGACCATATGTTGGAACACTATATTAAATGTTATTAAATAATATAGACATTTTTAAAATTTATTTAGTCACTAAAAAATTATTTTTAATTTTCTTCTAATATTTCTTCTCTTCAATTTCTGATTACCAGAGAGGTCCTATCCGAGATGCATGGGATAGTGTTATGCGTGAGTGCGTTCATCTGTTTCTACAAAAATGTATAATTTGACCTATAGATAAAGGTTGTTTTACCATTTTTGATCCGTCTTGCATCTCCCATCATCCCAAATATATATTATCTCAGGTATGGGATGGGTTGTGATGCTTCTTGCTATGAGATACTTTTAGGAGGAGGTCATCAGCTAGACATCAGAGCCGGGGGAGGAAAGAGGTCACCCATTGAACTGAGAGTTTTAAATTTTTCATTCATTAAGGACATATGGAATGTGATGTTATTTATTATCGTATATATATTTTATCTATAACATTTTAGTTATATTATTCAGGCCACAAATGAACCCTCTATTACATAGTTTTCTATTTATAAGAAGTTTTATAGTGATCCTTTTATAGGAGAATTTTTATGCGAGTGACATGACATATTTTGGTTATTTATTTTGTTTCAAAATTTCGTGAATATTAATTTTATTGTTATTCTAATTATTAAATATATTTAGGTGAAACATATGAGGTTGCGACTTCTTATTCACAAGAGTTTCTTGCTCTGATAAAACAATATTTCCCTACTTATTATGGTTTTGATGAGGGGATTGAATACATGAGACTTCACTAGGTGTTGAGAATGGTCGAGTGATTTCTATTGGTTCTCTACTATTACATACGTGTTATTATGGTACTTATACAATGGAATTAATGAGTGAAAAGGGATCTCCTAGAGAGTCTTCAACGATGCCGTTGTCTTCCTCATAGTATGAGGCAAGTTTGATTGCTTAGTATGAGATGATATCGCAGATACATAAAGTGAGAGAGGAGGAGCGTGAGTAGCAGCATTAGAGAGATGAGTAGATGATGGAATATGTGTAGGTACTTGCATCTGGTGTTGCTATGGAGTTTCTTCCCCCTGGTCCTAGAGATCCTCCTCCACTAGAAGATTGATAATGATTTATGAAGTGTTCATGAATTAATTTTTTATTTGGTATGACAAACATGTAATTTTGTAACTGATGTATTACCTTTATTTATTTTTTAATTTTTTTTAAAAAAATTAATTATTTTTAAATATTTATAAATTTATTGATTTTTAATGTTTTTAACATATTTTAATTTATTTTATGTTTTGTGATTATTCATAAATATATATATTTTTTATTATTTTTCTATATATTTAATTTTTTAATTGATTTCAATATTATGAATTATTCTAATTATTTCATGGTATATCTATTTTATAAATCAATTTTATATTTTTAGATATTTACAATTTCGTTATATATATATAATTATTAAATTTTGTATTAATTTTATTTTATATTTTTTATACAATTTTTTATATTTTTTATTGTTTTTTAAAAACATTATATGTGATAAGTTTTTTTATCGATTGCAAATAACCTTTTTCAATGGTCCATCTTTTGTGAAAGATCATCGCAAAAGAGTTATTTAAAACGCTTACGTGAACCTCTTGAAACAGATCCTTTATTAATTATAAATATTTTTTTTGAGGTAATCCATCACAAATAATCACATTTGGGACACTATAATCAAACACTGGGTAATTGTGATGGATACCCATCATAAATAGTCATTAGTGACAGGCATCCATCGCAATTACCATAAATTCCTTTTGTTTCATTCAAACATTCCCTTTATAACCTAGCTGTTAAGATAGATTTTTTGAAAATTATATGGTTTACACATATATAAAACAAATCAATTTTTTTATAGATTACAAACAACCCATTAATCATTTGAAATAAAAACAATTGTCTTCTAAAAAAATATATTTCTCTAAAAGGAGGTTCATTAAATCTTTGCAAACATATTTTCAAATTATTTTTCCACTACATCAATTAAACATATTTTAAAACATTAAATTTCTATTTTATTTATTCAATCCTCATTATCTCTATTATAATTTTTCATAATTTCCTAAAAATTTTAATTACATGATTAATAGAGAAAATATTGATTTTTAACTACCCTTTTTATTAATATATTTACAAAGTTAAATTATATTATTATTTAGTTATAATGAAAAATTAGTTCATTTTTTAAAAAATTTAACACATTAATGTCATTGGAATCAATTTCATATAGAATAATGATATTAAAAAATTATATACATATGAAAATTATCACTTTTTAAAAATACACATTATTCTCATCTACGATATAATATTAAATTGAATTACTCCACTTATTTGAATTAAATTTTAAAAATGGATTTGATATTTGGAATAAAAATAGTTGATATTATCTAATGATGCCAATATAATCTTTTAGAATAATAAATTTTTAAAATGGTTAAAATTAATTATCAAGGTTATAGTAAAATGGGTTTACTATAAGTTAAACTAATAGTATATGGGTTGAAGTGAATAATAAATTATCCAAAAAAATTTCCAGAAAATATTTCAACCTTATAATCTACAAGGTTCTAAAATTTAATATTATTTAGTGTTTTTTCATGAGAAAAACATTAATATCACTTTATCATTTCAAAAATTCCATGTGTGTTCTCTACTATACATATAAAATCTCACGCCCTCCTTTAAACACTCCACACATTCAAAACACTTGGGTTCATCAAAATCCCTATCCAACTAACTTCCTTAAATTCATCCCCACATACTAATTATAAGAACCCAACCATAAACATTACATAATCATGAATTAAATGAATAATTCACATTGAGGATCTTTCAGGTTTTTATTTTTAGATAATTAAGCCATAACTATTACATAACTACTTGAACATTACATGTCGACACTAATACCCAGTATCCATTTTTTCATAAAATAAAAACTCTCGAAAAAAAGAGTTATGTCTTTGTTCCATGTTTTAGACAGCAAGAATTATCCTTGATCCCATCCTTGACCCTTTTCATCTTTATGTCTTGTGAAAAAATTTCAAAAAATAGGATGAGCATAAATATCTCAGTAAGGGTTATAAAATAAGAAAGATATCATTAGTCCATCAATACACACAAAACATAATCTCTTTTACTTACCTCAAGAAAAAATAAGATTTATGAATAACACATAACAATCACAAGTCATAAAGGTACTTAAGACATTCATATCACAGTAACATTCTAGTTATCACAATGACTTAGGAAGTTACGTTGGAATACCCATCACAGTATATTCCTTGAATCTCTTAGGAGAAACATTCACGTTTACCTCCGCCACGTTACCCAATGCATTGGAGAGCAATCTCGGGCTCACCAGCCTTAGGTTTATCATGGAACCACCAATATACGTAAACAATTCCCAATAACTATAAAATAATCATAACACATAACACAAGTATAAAGGAAAGATAAAATTTCCAGATTCCAATATATCAAATATAGATTTTGAAATAAATTATACTTTATCAAACCATTTTCAAAACCATTTTAAAACATTTAATAAATAGATTTTTGAATCAAAGTGTATCATACCACTCAGAAAAATTTAAATAAATTATCAATTGAAAACATTAATGTCCGTATAAAGAAATACATAAATTCATTTTGAAAACAAAGACATTAATGATAATGATTTATAAGATTAAATATTTAAAAAATTTGAAATTATATTTTAGTTAAAGAGTTTTTAACAAAATGAGAGACTCTTAAATACAAATTGTTGAGGAATAAAATTGAATCAGAACATTATAATATCTGGATAATAAAAGGATTAATGATATAATCTTCCAAAGGACATTATATACACCATATAATAGTGAATTGGTGCATAACAACAATGAAGTCTCAATGGAATGTAAATTGAGATGAAATCCTTTATAAAAACTGTATCATTAGATTGAGGATAAATAAATTACATAGTAATTTGTGAAAAATTTAAATACACTCAATATTATTGTGTATTAAGACTAAATCAATCAGAGAACATTCAAACATATTTCTTTTAAGACAAAACCAATGACTTGGATGTTTAACTCAATGAATATAAATTGAGTTAAAATTACTCTAATCAAGTTCATATCGATGACATGAGAATTTATCAATGGATTTATTATGTGTACCAAAAGTATATAAACACAAATTAGAGTGGAAATTACTAAATAAATAAATAAATAATGATTCCACACATATGAATAGCATCACATAATTAATAATTAGATGATTAAAGGAATAGAAATTGGGTTAAAAGGATCCCTTACAGATTTGGTAACATACGAAACATACAACCCATGAAAGAAGGATAAAAAAATTAAGATGTAAATACCCATAAATTGTGGTATATTAGACACTGAATACAATCATGGTCCGTACACACACCATAAAAAAGAAATAGTGAAAAATATAGCATTAATCTCATGGGAATAAAAAGTGATATGAAAATCCATTACCACTTTGTAATCAATCAAGTCGTATGACCAAAAGTAAATAACACCCAAATGATTCACAGAATAACATTAATATAAATAGAATAATGATAATATATATCAAATCTAAGTACACAATAAACCATATCCAATAAATTAGTGGTGAAAAATGGAAATCTCACAGAATTAAAAGTGAGATAAGAAACCACTTACCTCGTGTCCGACTTGACTCATTTGTTCCTTGTTCGTCCTGAATAATAAAATAAAGATAATTTATAATTTCTTAATAACAATTTTCAATTATATTATTCCTTTTATATCACTTATTACCATGTTATAAACATTATGTAACCATTTAAGTTAATAACATTCATTTTGTCGATATTTGGTACTTGAGTCAAAAATGGACTTCTTATAATTACAATTCGTTCACATAGTCAAATGTTCATTATATCAAAAATTATATTCATGACTTAGATATAATATATATCATATATATCAAGTATATACATGTATTTATAATATTACATAACATTTGGAGGTAATAAATTAAATGCATCGTTCATGGAGATGGTAAACCGTACGTACGCAAGAACGCTACCTTCATTTCTATTTCTTATTGTAATGGAATTAATATAAAATAATACATAGGTTTTTTATAATTAAAGTATAATATAATATATAATATTATAAACTACATCCTTTATACATCCCACATATGGCATTAACGAGTCCTATTACTTTGAGGGGGCAGTAGTCTGCACTTGCTAAAATGAAATTATCACATTTCCCCATAATGGAAACCATAAAGGTATGATATAAAATCAAAAATAAAGAAGAATAAAGAAAACATAAACATAATATATATCATATATAAATACATTTCCATCTAAATATCCACCATTAGAGGCGGTAGGAGATAATTGAACAATCATCATTTAATGAGGCCTTGGTTAGCCATCCACATAAATAATATGTTCTTTACCCATTATGATATAGGTGTGTGTAAGTGTAGTTTGAATACATCTCGTAACAAAATCATAGTATATTTAGGATACTCTAGTTGTTATAAGATAATGGAATGAAAAGAGTTTAGAGGATGGATATGTAATATAAAAGAAAAGAATTTAAGAGAAATTGTTACCTTAAATTCGGGTAACTCCCTTTGGTTTAAACCAAAAGGACCTCTTGAAGTGCCTTATTCCAAAGTTACATCTTCTAGATGGAAGATAAGGATCCATATATCTTAATTGATCAGGGTTTGGACGATCCAAGGTTCTTGATAGGTGTGAGGAATCGGTTAGAAGTGAGGGCTTTTTATAAATGGAGGACATGCTCTTTCTGAAAGTGTGAAAATATTATTTTATTATATAATGATATTCGGTTTCTAAAGTTCCAAAACTAATTAAATTATAATATAAGATGAATAATAGTTGAAATAAAATCATAAAATAACAATTTGACAGGTTTTGGAAGTTTTTTTAATATTTATAATCTTATTTATTTAAATCAGTTATTAATGAGGTAAATACTCTATCATTTTTGTGTCATAAATATATTTATTTATATGATGTCTAAAATTTATAAAAAAAATACCATGATGTAGTAAATATTATTATATTTCCAATTAATATTTATAGTCCAAAATATAACTTATTTAACCCCATTTAAAAATTAATTTACTATAAGATATTTTTTTGTGTTATTTTGGTCTTTACTTTAAATTAATTAATCTAAAGTGTCATTATCACTCCTAAGTGGCTCCATGGGGCCCCAAAATCCACCCAAAGATGCAAATGGTCGTAAATGGCTCAACCAATAAGGGTAGGACAAATGCTAAGGTAATTTTTTATTATTATAATATTCATTTTTCCTTGAATTATCCAATTTACCTTTAACCACGGTAAATAAAAGTAAAAAAGTTACAATTCACCAAAAATTATTTTCATCTCATTGAACCACATTTTACTTATTAATAACAAAAATGTATGTTGGATTTTTTAAATCCAATTTATAGAAGTAGTAAAATTTTATTTAAATGAAAATCTTAGTTTTTTAACAACTACTTAGTGGTTTCACTATTCATCAAATATTAAAGTTTTTCAGAAAACTACCAAAAAATCAGCCTAAGTTATATTTGATATTCCAAATTGAAAAATGAGGTATATTTTACCAAATTAAAAACATAGAAGTTTCATTAATTAATTTTAAATTAATTCCCGTGATCAAAATAAATAGCGTGTTTTTAACAAACAATAACTATCAAAATATTGATACTTGTTTATGTCCAATTTCAAAGTGAAATTAATTACAATGACCATCATTGGATTAAATGGTAAAAAAATAATATAATTATACTTTAATAATAATTAAAAATACATTCTAAACATATAAATAAATTAATTAAAAGGCCCTGATGAATTTAAAAATATTATTTTTAACTATTCATAAAAAACTGAATTTTATCAGAAAAATACAAAAAATTTAACCAAAGTAAATTTTGATGTCCAGATTCCAAATAAAAATGTTATTTTTTCAAATGGAACATATTAAAGTGACCAAAAATATATTTAAAGAGGTTTCTCCATTAAAAGGCGGTAAATCATCCTTTTAAAAAAATTATTATTAAAATTAGATTCATTCACATTTTGAGCCTATAACTTTTATTGGATAAATGTAAAAACATTTTAAGAACGTATATAATAATTTTTTACGAAGTTCTGTTCATTCCCTTTATTACAATGTCTAGGTGTTAACTACCATTTAAAATAAAAATTTTATATTATTAGTGTGCCATGTATGATTTCAAAGAAACCCATTGTGGCATATCGAGTACACCATCGAACATAGTGTCCCATTTAATGTAAAATTTAGTTCACAAATATTAATAAATTTTAAAAAATGTCATGTTCATTATTTACATGGGATGTTACGTCCTTCCACCCTTTTATTAATTGCATCCTCACAATTTTAAAACTGGTCTTGGAAACATCATTGAATGTCTCACATCAGAAAAAGAGTCAATAAAACTATTACATTAAAATAAAGAATGAGAAGTTCAAAGGTCACTCAAGATAACCCATACTAGGATTCAAGGTAGGAAAACATTGAAATGTAATAGAAAACAATCCTTTAAGTTCTGATGGAGAGTGATAGAAAACATGATTAAGAGAATGTTAACCAGCAGAAAATCACAAGCTTATAATGTGTTAAACAGTCTTTGATTACCCTGTAAAAAATGTAAACCAACAATGTTTTTGTTTTACTTACCTTTTCATAATTTTTAAGAATTGATTTAATACATAGAATAATAACATAAAGAAATATACTTTCCTTCAATTATAGTTTCATCCTTATAAATTTTTCTACAAAAAACTTATCTTTTCTCCTAACAATGAGCATTCAGCAAGACTTAGTCACGTCAAAAGCAGAAGAATCATCTTCTAGAGAATAACATAATACAAAAAAGAAGAAATATATATTACCCTTGTTTTTAGACGTCAACTAAAACCAAAAATGGTTTGTGCAAGATCATATAATATCCAAAATTGAAATCTTTTACAAAAAGAAAAATTACTATTAATCTCCAAAATTTGTCAAACAAAACCCAAAGTTCAACAAAGACCATTAAATAAACAACTAAACATAAAATTCTTCAAAAGTAATCCAAACTAAAATTGGAACCCAAATCTAATAAAGATTTAATTACATAGTCTTCCAGGATAAATCTTAACATTTATCTCAAAATAACATCAGTTACTCCTAAAGTCTCATATTTGAGAATTAATTAACCTAATCACATATTCTCGATGGTAGGTTAATAATTTTCATAAATAAACTAAATCATCATATGTCCATAATAAAAACATAGAATATTCCCAACCAAAATTTAAACCATTATTCTGAAATTGAAATCCCATAGTATTCTATCTTCCTTAGGTATATAGTGTTTCCTCAAAAGAGAGAACATCTTTTACAATAACATTTATCAATTAATCACCAAATCATTTTCCTATTCTCTCTATATCCATTTGATAAATCATAAGTCCCCAAAGTCAACTTATTCATGTTCTATAAAATCATTTTACTAAAATAATAAGTCATACTAACCTAAGAATTCAAGTATTCTAGTGGTAGGTGATGCGCCCTTGTTGCTCTTTGGTCGTGGATTCGATTCCTATGGCCTTTCCAGATGCGATGGGTTGTCACCCATCCTACGAGTTTTACTTCTTACAAAACTAAAAAATAACCCTTACATGTTTTAACCTCAATGGTTTCATTATACCTCTCATATTCATCCCAATTCATTATGATCTCAATATCTTAATTCTTGAAGTCTTATATATATTGTCATTTTATTCATTTCACCACAATATGATAAAAAATGATCCCCAAAATGAAGAACATCATACCTTTATCCTGGTGTCCATTTTATTTCATCATCATCTTATTCATGTAGTTAGAAGGTCCATGCATTGCTACAATGATTTATAGATCTTTCGAAATCATTTCCATCCTCCATCCAAATTCACCTTGTACAACTTGGGTCATATGGGTGTTCACTGAAAACCAGTTTTGGAAAATAATCATGTATGACATATAAATTCAAAACATCTAATATAACATGATTTCTATAAAATTGTTGGACAGAATTCAATTTGAAACATTAAATTAATGGTCCGTCTAAAATACCATATGTATTTTCTGAGAGACTATATTGTAAAAGAAAATATAAATAGGTAGCGCAAGGGTCTCCTTCTTCAGAGCCTTTTTCAAAATCCTAATATACTTCAAAGTCTTGTGATAAGGTAAAATATTTTAAAATTCCATGATAATATTTACCTTTCTTGAAAATATGAGAATATTGTGAAAATATGATTTGTTTAAATACAACCCATGATCCAAGATGATAAGGAGGTATAGTGGATGTGTTTGATATCTCAAACAACTGCTTTCAAGTGAGTTGTATACTAGAAAATGTTTCACAATCATCTGAACATGACTTTGTAATATTTATTACAATCAAGTCATTAGGAAGAGATAGGAATTTCATTTGAGATCCTCCTCATTCCATTTGAAACTGACTTTCCTTGATCTAAAAAAGTTAAAAAAACAAGTATTTAATATAAATAATAGACATATGGACTAACCATGTGTATAACGAGAACTCTTAATCCCTAAAGTTGCCTAAACTGACCTCTGATACAATCTATAATGACCCAACCTTAAACATTACATAATCCTGAATTAAATGAATAATTCACATTAATGATCTTTTCAAGTTTAGAGTTTTAGATAAATAGTCCATAACTATTACATAACAACTTGAATATTACATGTAGACAATACTACCCAGTATCTTTTTTTTCATAAATTAAAAACTCTTGAAAAAAGAGGTCATGTATAGTTCCATGTTTTAGACAACAAGACATTTCCATGATCACATCCTTAACCCTATTCAGATTTAAGTCATGTGAAAAAACATTTCAAAACTTGGGATGAGCATAAAAAGCATAGTAAGGGTTATAAAATAAGAAAGATATCATTTGACTATCAATATATACAAAACATAAACTCTTTTACTTACCTCATGAAAAAATATGATTTATGAATAACACATAGTAATCACCAATAATAAAGGTACTTATGTCATTCATATCATACTTACATTGTATTTATCATAGCTATATAGGGAGTTACGTTGGAATACCCATAGCAGTATATTTCCTAAATCTCTTAGGAGAAATATTCATGTTTATCTCTGTCATGTTTTCCAATTCATTGGAGAGATATATCGGGGTCAGCCACCCCAGGTTTATCACAGAACCACACATATACGTAATCAATGCCCAATAACCATAAAATAACATAACACATAACAAAAGTATGAAGGAAATATAAAATTTCCACATTCCAATATATCAAATATAGATATTGAAATAAACAATGCTTTATCAAACCAGTTTCAAAACCATTTAAAACATTTAATAAATAGATTTTTGAATGAATGTTTCCCATACAACTTTGAAACATTTAAATAAATTATCATTTTAAATCATTAAAGTACATATAAATAAGTTCTTAAAACAATTTTGAAAACATGGACATTAATGATAAAGATTTAGAAGAATAAATCTTTAAATCATTTAAATTGATATTTTAGTTAAAGAGTTATTGACAAAATAAGATACACTTAAATACAAATAATTGAGGAATAAAATTGAATGATAACTTTATAATATCATGAGAATAAAAGGATTAATGATCTAATATGCCAAAGGAAAGTATATACACCATATAATAGTGAATTGGTGCATAACAACAATGAAGTCTCAATGGAATGTAAATTGAGATGAAGTCCCTTATAAAAACAGCATCCTTAGATTAATGATAAATAAATTACCTAATAATGTGTGAAAAATATAAATACACATAGTATGATTGGATATTCAGTTTAAATCAATCAGAGAATATTCACACAAATTCCTTTTAAGAAAAAACCAATGTCTTGTATGTAAAACTCAATTTATAGAAATTGAGTTAAAATTACTCTTATCAAGTTCATATTGACGACTTAAGAATTTACCAATGGATTGATTATGTGTGCCAAAAGTATATCCACAAAAAGTGGAGTGGAAATTAAAAAATAAATAAATAAATAGTGATTCCACACATAATCATAGCATGACATAATTAAGAATTAGAAGATTAACCCAAGGAATGGAAATTGGGTAAAAAGCTTCCCATACCGATTTTGTAACTTACGAAACTACAACACATGAAAGAAGGATCATAAAATTAAGATTTAAATACCCATAAATTGAATTATATTACACAATTAATACTATCATGGGTAGTACAAACACCACACAAAAAAAAATAGTGGCAAATATAGCATGAATCTCACGGGAATAAAAAGTGAGATGAAAATCCCTTACCACATTGTAATCAATCTAGTTTTAGGACCAAAAGTTAATAACCACCAAATAATTCATAGAATAACATTAATATAAATATAATAATGATAATATATATCAAATTGAATCACATAATACACCACATGAAATAAAGTAGAGGTGAGAAATGGAAATCTCACAGAATGAAAAGTGCGATAAGAAACCTCTTACCTCATGTCTGACTTGACTCGTTTGTTCATTGTTCTTCCTGAATAATAAACTAAAGTTAATTTAATCTTTCTTAAGAACCATTTTAATGTTTATTACTATAACGACCCAAAGTTTCATAAATGGAAAATCAATCTTGATCTAGTTAAATGTCTCTTTATGCAAAATATTTTTTATAAGATGTCAACTTCTTTGGTTTTATGTTAAGAATTTTTACTACTGCGAACATAGCCATTGAACAGTGATCACATGATTAGTATAAATATAGGACATTAACAAATCCAATTTACTCAGACAAAATAATCGATGGCCACGTCCAGTATAATTGCTCCATACAAAGCCCATTTGTCGGAGCTCGGAAAATAGGTGGCATCCTTGAGAATTTCTCTTGACCAAGCCCAAGCTAAACTTCATCATGTCAAGCTCGAACATGACCATCTATGGGAAAAGTGGAAGTTGATTGAAATTAGCACTCGAGCGATGTTATCTGAGCCACCCCAAGAGTATGTCACCATCACAAACCTTACCCTTCGGTCTTATGCGGCTGTTTTAAGTGGTTTTGTAACAAATAAGTAGTACTATGTTCATGTACATTATTTTTTTATATAATAATGAATATAATTTCTAGTCATTTTTGATACATTGTAAATAGTTTTTAAAGTACAAATGGTGTTTTAAGTTATTATTCAATAAAGAAATATATTTTATTAAATTAAGGGTTTTTTTGAATTAAATAATATTTTAATAAAATAATAATATTATTATTAAATCATTTTTTAATATAAATGATATTATAATTTTATGAATGCAATTAAAATTTTTATTAAGGTTTGAAAGCCATTTCTGTCAAAACCAGTGAATTTTTGATAAATGTCGGTTTTTATTTTAAAAGTGAATATTCACATATTTAGAAAATTATTGAGATAAAATAAATGTTATTTTTGGAATCAGGATGTCAAAATTATCCAACAGTGAATTTTTCATAATTTTCTGAGATCGTCAAATTTTGGGTAAAAATTAAATACAGTTTAAATATATAATGTGTTTTATGACATCATAATGACCCAATAGTGATGTTAAAAAATACTATAATCTTTATTTTCAGCCAATATATGTTTTACAATTAAAATAATGTGATTTTGGGTTTGTTTGATTTACTTTTCAAATCATTAATGGAACCCTCAAGACTTATTCAACACCTTGCCTTTTTAAATTAATTTCCATGGGAGTGTGACTCACCTCCACATAACCAACCCTAATATTTTAATAAATTCTGACTTTGGACTTATAAAATATTGTTTTCCTATTCACTTTTACAAAAACCATGGGCAAAAACCATGGGAGGGTTTGTGGTTTGGATTAATTTAATATAAGGGGTCCCAAACCTAAAAAACAATGAATTCCCTCACCTTTCCTATATAAACCCACCCAACCTCCCACTTCCTCCTAACAAAATCCCTTGGAGTTCTTCCAACCTCTGGCCTACTCTCTCTATAATCCTCCCAAGGTGCCCCAATCTCCCATTAAGCCTCTCACAAGCCTCTCTCTAGCCTTTGGAAGCACACTTCCAAGTAAGGGTTTTTTCTTCCTTTCTCATTTTTGCCAATTTTTCTTTATGTTGGTTTGCCCTTTTAATTTCAATTATGAATGTTGAGGTATGGTTTCTCACCTCCCTCATACTGCCCTATTTATTTATGAATGATGGGAGACCCCTTTCTCTCTCATTTAATGCCTCCCATGTACACCCGTTACAATGCCAAAATTCTGAAAGGAACCTATCCCTCCTCATTTACATTCAGGCAATACTTTTGTATCATGAACCTAAATTGCATTAAAATTTTTGGGAAATGTATCTATATAACCTCCTTACATTCCATTACATGTAAATATGATGAGGAACCCCTTTCTCTCTCATCAACCTTTTTTATGAATTCTTATGTCACACCGTTACGCTGCTGAAATCGCACCGATTTTCTAAGCCAATGTCATTGTGCAGTGAATACCAAGCCCATTTCTCCATCAAGGGTATTAACCATTATGCACATTTAATTATTGATTGTAATGTTTCATGTATTAATTCCAAGTTTCTTTATCATGGAATAAATGATTATGTTTTATGAATCCATGTTTTATGATCCACGTGGCACACTTTTGCATGAAATGAAATGTTTAAGAAGGGTGTGCCCTTATAGCACTCCAATGCATTGGGTAAAGTATAGTATCATGATATGTCATGTGCAATGAGTTTTGACTCATGATAATTCAAGTGAAATGAGGGTTTACTTGTGCTTTATGTGCAATGAGGATTTACTCATGCTCCATGTGCAATGAGCCTTGGATCATGCTAATTCCATGTTAAGTGTTGTTGCCACATTTCCATGTTATGATTATCATGCTTTATCATGCCTTTACGTTCATGTTTTTCTAATTATCTATTTATATGCCTATTGTATAACATGTATTTTACTCCTCGTTTTATTCCATGTGTACTCCCTTACTGGGCTTTATAGCTGACCCTTTTCTTATGCGTGTCCTTAGATTATCCCATGCAATGCTAAGTACGAGGTAATGTAGTGGTCAGGTAAAGTAAGTTTTCAATAAAGATGTTTTATTTCATGTTTTAAGTTTTTATGTAATGATCCTAAGCCCCAAATACACTAATCCTCTCAATATTCTTTGTTGTATAATGTGATTTTTTATGTAATAAATCATGTTTAAGTTGTAATAAAAAGCAGGGTTGTCATAGTTGGTATCAGAGGATAGGTTTAGTTATTTTTGGGATTAGGATACCGTAGTAAAGCCTTAGATACAATACTAAGTATAATAATAACATCCCTAAAATTTTTGTAAGTACTGAGTAAGTGTTTTATCAAACAAATACATCCCTGTCTGGATATAAGTAGGTAGAGGCGGCTCTGGCACAGATGTATCCTAGGGGTAAAACCCGAAAACACCACTTTGAGCTAGACTCGAACGGGAACTGGTGCACGACAATGGGCCTTGCTACACTCTTGGTTACAACACTCCTAGGGTATATTATTTGGTAAATTCACAAGCTTATTATGAACCCTTATTAAGGGAATTAAAAAAATTCCCCTAAGAATATATGTTAGAATGTAGATCATGAAAACCCTAGATTGAAGCCTATAGACTCATGAGTTAAGGAATTGAAATTTTATTTATAAGTCATCAACTATTGTCTTTGGATTACCCTTTATGTGTTACCCCTAACTTTCCTTTTATTCCATCCAATGGCCGGTAATAGGAGGACTCGGGCTAACAACTGTTGTGAAGATCAGTGTGATGACTGTACTAATGAGATGCCAAATCCAATGGGACCGGGAATTGCGAACTTTGTCACACTTCTATCTCATCTAACTCAAGTTTTGAATAGAAACACGGGTCAAGAAGAACATTCCACCCCCCCCCCCACCCCCAAGAAAGAACAAGTCGCTATCGAGAGCTTCATGAGACAAAGGCCTCCTACTTTTAGTGGATCATCCGATCCCACGATTGCTGAACAATGGATCAACTCCATTGAAAAGATCTTCTCCATCCTCCAATGTACTGAACAAGAGAAGGTTCTCCTGGAAGCTTATCGTATGGAGGGTGAAGCTGATCAATGGTAGACGTTGATCAAAAATATGAAGCCTGAGGAGGAGATCAAGGCGTTGGAATGGAAGGATTTCCAGAATATGTTTTTCGATAAATATTTTCCGCGCACCCTCCACCATAAGATAGAAAGGGACTTCCTTTCCCTAAAGAAAAAAGATGAAGAATATGTCAGAGCGTACAAGGAAAACTTCACAAGGCTTGTATGATGCGCTTCCAGCTTTGTCGTTACCCCCAAATTCAAGGTTGACTGCTTCTTTGGGGGGTGAAGCCTAGCTTGCAGAAAGCATTAGCGATCCGTGACTTCGACAGATATGAGGAAATTTTCCGATGTGCCCTCATGGATGAAATGGAGATCGGGGAATCACAGGGGTATCATGGGGACAAGAAGCATAAGGTGGAATTCAATGATGGTGGTCCGATGGATAAATCCAATGGTGTTAAGAAGATCCAGCACCCCACTTTCCAAAAGTGTGGGAAGAAGCACCCTGGAAATTGCCTTAAGGGGATGAATAAATGGTTCATTTGTGGATGAGAAGGGTACCTAGTTGTTAACTGTCAGCAAGAAAGACCCGAGGTTGCGACAGAGGAGAGGAAAACTCTGTTCGAACCTCAACGCATTGTTCAATTCTACAAATGCAAAGAACTGGGTCATTATGCAAATCAGTGTCCTAATCCAAGGGTTTTCAGAGGCAACCAACAACCTCCAAGGCAGCAAGGAAGAGCTTTTTCCATCACTTCTGCCGAAGTGAACCCCTACAATGAAGTGGTGATAGGTACAATAGTTATTCATTCAAGAATAGCGAACGTACTTTTTGATTCAGGTTCTATGCATTATTTTATATCTCGAAAGTTTAGTAGAACAATCCCAGCACCACCACAAATCATGGAAGTAAAGATGTCTGTGAGTACGGAAAATGGGGAAATCATTGCATCCCATGAATATAAGTCCTCCCCTGTTATAATATGTGGATTTAATTTCACGGCGAACCTTGTCATACCCCCTCTAGTGGAATTTGACGCAATTATTGGCATGGATTGGATTTCCTTATATAGATCCAACATAAATTGTCGGGAGAGGGAAATCACACTCCATATGGAGAATCGATCTCCGATTCTTTAAAACTGTCAAGAGGAAGATGAATCTCCTTTATCTCCATCATCCCAAGCATGGATATTACATCCCTATGAGCACGCATATCTAGCTTGGATGATTGTGTCCAAAGAAGAAACCATCCTTGAAGAAATGCCTATTGTGAGGGAATTCACGAAAGTATTTTCTGAGGAACTGCCTGGTATTCATCCTAGAAGAGATGTTGAGTTCTCAATTGAACTTATACATGGGCCGCTACCAATATCCAGGACTCTGTATAGAATGGCTATTGCAGAGATGGAAGAGATAAAGAAATAACTACAGGAGAATCTAGATAAAGGGTTTACACGCCCAAGTGCTTCACCATGGGGTGCACCAGTCCTCTTCGTCAAGAAGAAGGATGGGTCAATGCGGCTTTTCATCGATTATCGTGAACTTGACAAAATCACAATAAAGTACAAGTATCCTCTACCAAGAATAGATGACTTGTTTGATCAGCTGTGTGGAGAACAATACTTCTCCAAGGTGGACTTGCGGTTAGGATATTATCAAGTAAGGGTGAAGAAGCAAGATATCCCCAAGACTGCTTTTCGCACAAGATACGGTCACTATTAATTCATAGTAATGCCTTTAGGACTCACCAATGCTCCAGAAATATTCATGGACTTGATGAATAGAGTATTTAGAGATTACCTTGTCAAATTTGTGGTAGTCTTTATAGATGATATTCTAACATACTCCAAAACCAAGGAGGATCATGAGGAGAATTTAAAAACTGTACTAGAGACTTTGTGCAAGGAGAATCTCTATGCAAAGTACAGTAAGTGTGAGTTCTGGTTGAAGGAGGTCTCATTCTTGGTCCATATCATCACAAGCAATGAGATATCTATGTACCCCTCCAAAATAGATGTAATTGAGGGATGGTCAAGGCCAATATCGGTAATGGATATCTGTATCTTCTTGGGGTTAGCTGGATATTATCGATGATTTGGGAGAAATTTCTCACGATTCTCCAAACCTCTTACCAAGATAACTCGAAAGGGAGTAAAGTTTTCTTAGAGTGATGAATGTGAAGAAAGCATCAAGGAGTTAAAAAGGAGGCTTATCACTGCACCCAGGCTCACTTTACCCACAAGTGGGGAACTTTTTGTGGTATTCAGTGATGCTTCAAAGAAGGTCTTAGGCTGTGTGTTGATCCAGAATGATAAATTTATATCCTATGCCTCAAGGCAGTTGAAAATCCATGAGTGAATCTATCCAACGCATGATCTGGAGTTGGCGGCAGTGATCTTTTCCTTGAAAATCTGGTGGCATTATCTCTATGGAGAGAAATGTGATATATATACTGAACACAAGACTCTTAAATATATATTCACACAGAAAGAGCTTAATATGCGCCAGAGAAGATGGATAGAGCTCATCAAGGATTATGACTTCTCAATACATTACCACCTTGGGAAAGCGAACAAGGTGGCAGATGCCCTAAGTAGAAAGGACTTAGCAATTCTATCAATGATGAGAATTGAGAAGGATACAATCTTCTTAGACTTGATGAAGATGGACATGGGAATCATAGAGAAGGGAACATCATCAATCCTTTCAAAAATGATTGCTCAACCGTCTCTTTTGGAAAGGTTAAAGGATGCTCCAAAGGATGATGTGGGAATTCAAGAAAAAGAGGAAGCTATCAAAAAGGTGAAATCCTCAGAGTTTAATGTTAATGAAGAAGGAATTGTGAGGTTTGGGAAAAGACTATGTGTTCCATCAAATCTGGAGCTGAAGAAGGGACTTTTGGATGATGCACATAGTTTAAATTTCTCTATTCACCCAGGCAGCACAATGATGTATCGAGATCTCCGAGAAAAATTTTGGTGGGATAATATGAAGAAGGAGATCGTTAAATATACATCAAAGTGCCTAGTGTGTCATCAAGTGAAGGCAGAGAGGTAGAAGTCTAAGGGGATGATGCAACCATTTCCCATACCAGAATGAAAATGGAAGAACATCACAATGAACTTTGTCACCGGACTTCCAAGGACATCCATAGGGAATAATGCAATCTGGGTTGTTTTGGATCGTCTTACAAAGACTACACACTTCATTTCTATTCAAGAATATTTCTATCTGGATCAACTAGCATGGATATATATCATGGAAGTGGTATGGTTGTATGGAGTACCATTATCTATTGTGTCTGACCGAGATCCAAGATTCACCTCTATGTTTTGGAAGAGAATTCAACATGCTCTGAATACTGAACTGAACTTTAGTATGGCCTATCATCCTCAAACCGATGGCCAATCCGAGCAGACTATCCAAACACTTGAGGATATGTTGAGAGCATGCTCAATGGACTTTAAAGGGGGATGAGATCAACATCTTCCTCTGTTTGAGTTCTCTTATAACAATAGTTTCCACTCGAGCATCCAAATGGCACCATATGAAGCCCTGTATGGAAAAAGGTGCAGAACACCGGCATGTTGGGATGAGGTCGGTGAACCTAAGCTTCTTGGACAAGAAATGGTCGAAGAAATGGCGGAGAAGGTGAAAACCATTCAGCAGCATATAAAGGCAGCCTAGAGTCAACAGAAGAGTTATGCAGATAATCGTCGACGAGACCTTGAGTTTAATGTTCGAGACAAGGTGTTTCTACGCATATCTCCGTGGAAGAAGGTCATGAGGTTTGGAAGAAAAGGGAAGTTAAGTCCAAGGTACATCGGGCCCTTCGAGATTCTTGATCATGTCAGGGTTGTGGCCTATTGACTAGCACATCCACCTACTATGGCCAATGTACATGCAGTCTTTCATGTATCCCTCTTAAGGAAGTACATATCGGACCCTTTACATGAACTCTCCTCTGAGGTGGTACAATTGTAAGATGATATTTCTTATGAGAAGCAACTAGTGAAGATCTTAGATCATAGAGAAAAAGTTCTACGAAATAAGACAATGCCCCTAATCAAGGTGTTGTGGAGAAAACACAAGTTTGAAGAAGCAACTTCGGAATCAGAGGATATTATGAAGTTGAGTTAACCACATCTGTTTTAGTGTGGGAAAAGGAAAATTTTGAGGGTGAAATTTCTTAAGGGGGGAATATTGTAATGACCCAAAGTTTCATTAATGGAAAATACCTCTTGATATAGTTAAATGTCTCTTTATGAAAAATATATTTATAAGATGTCAACTTCTTTGGTTTTATGTTAAGAATTTTGACCATTGCTAATATAGCCGTTGAACAGTGATTACATGATTAGTATAAATATAGGAGTTAAAAAATCCAATTTACTCAGACAAAAGAAGTGATGGCCTCATCCAGTATAATTGCTCCACATGAAGCCCATTTGTCGGAGCTCAAAAAAGAGGTGGCATCCTTGGGATTCGCTCTTGACCAAGTCCAATCTGATCTTCATCATGTCAAGCTTGAACGTGACCGTCTATGGAAAAAGTGGAAGTTGATTGAAATTACCACTCGAGCGATGTTATCTGAGCCACCCCAAGAGTCTGTCACTATCGCACACCTTACCCTTAGGTCTTATGCGGCTATTTTAAGGGGTTTTGTAACAAATAAGTAGTACTATGTTCATGTACATTATTTTTTTATATAATAATAAATATAATTCCTAATCATTTTTGATACATTGTAAATAGTTTTTAAAGTACAAATTGTATTTTTAGTTATTATTTAATTAAGAACTCTATTTTATTAAATTAATGGATTTTTGAAATAAATAATATTTTAATAAAATAATAATTTTATTATTAAATCATTTCTTTTAAATATAAATGATCTTATAATTTTATGAATGCAATTACAATTTTTATTATGGTTTAAAATCCATTTCTGTCAAAACCCGTGAATTTTCGATAAATGTCAGTTTTTATTTTAAAAGTGAACATTCATATATTTAGAAAATTAATTAGATAAAATAAATGTTATTTTTGCAATCTGGACGTTGAAATTATCCAATGGTGAATTTTTTATAATTGTCTGAGACAGTCAAATGTTTTGTTAAAAATTAAATATCATTAAAATATATAATGGGTTTATGACATCATAATTACCCAATAGTGATGTAATAAAATACTATAATCTTTATGTTCGGCCAATATATGTTTTACCATTAAAATAATGTGATTTTGGGTTTGTTTTACTTACTTTTAGAAGCATTAATGGAACCCTCCAGACTTATTCAACACCTTGCCTTTTTAAATTAATTTCCATGGGAGTGTGACTCACCTCCACATAATCAACCCTAATATTTTAAGAAGTTTGGACTTTGTCATTATAAAATATTTTTTTCCTCTTCCCTTTTCCAAAAACCATTTTCAATAACCATGGGATGGATATTGGTTTGGATTAATTTAATATAAGGGGTCCCAAACCTAAATAATAAAGAATTTCCTCACCTTTCCTATATAAACCCACCCAACCTCCCACTTCCTTCTCACTAAAATCCCTTGGAGTTCATCCAAAATCTGCCCTACTCTCTCTAGAATCCTCTCAAGGTTCCCCAAGCTCCCAAGAAGTCTCTCACAATCCTCTCTCTAGCTTTTGGAGGCACACTTCCAAGTAAGGGTTTTTTCGTCCTTTCTCATTGTTGTCAATTTTTCTTTAAGTTGGTTTGCCCTTTTAATTTCAATTATGAATGTTGGGGTATGGTTTCACACCTCCCTCATACTGCCCTATTTATGTATGAATGATGGGAGACCCCTTTCTCTCTCATTTAATGCCTCCCATGTACACCCGTTACTATGCCGAAATTCCAAAAGGAACTTCTCCCTCCTTATTTACATTCAAGCAATACTTTTGTATCATGAACCTAAATTCCATTACAATTGTTGGGACACGTATCTATATAACCTCCTTACTTTCAATTAAATGTACATATTATTAGGAACCCCCTTTTCTCTCATCAACCTTTTTTATGAATTCTTATGTCACTCCGTTATGCTGCCGAAATCGCACCGATTTTCTAAGCCAATGTCATTGTGCAGTGAATACCATGCCAATTTGTCCGTCAAGGGTATTAACCTTTATGCACATTTACTTATTGATTGTAAAGTTTCATTTATGAATTCCACATTCCTTTATTGTGGAATAAATGATTATGTTTTATGAATCCATGTTTTATGATCCATGTGGCACACTTATGCATGAAATGAAATGTTTAAGAAGGGTGCGCCCTTATAGCGCTTCAATGCATTTGGTAAAGTATAGTATCATGATATGTCCTTTGCAATGAGTTTTGACTCATGCTAATTCAAGTGTGACGAGGGTTTACTCATGCTTTATGTGCAATGATGATTTACTCATGCTCCATGTGAAATGAGCCTTGGATCATGCTAATTCCATGTTAAGTGTTGTTGCCACATTTCCATGTTATGATTATCATGCTTTATCATGCCTTTACGTTAATGTTTTACTTATTCTCTATTGATATGCCTATTCTCTAACATGTGTTTTACTTCTCATGTTATTCCATGTGTACTCCCTTACTGGGATTTATAGCTCACCATTTTCTTATGTATGTCCTCAGGTTATCCCATGAAATGCTAAGTACGAGGGAATGTAGTGGTAATTTAAAGGAAGTTTTCAATAATGATGTTGTATTTCATGTTTTAAGTCTTTATGTAATGATCCTAAGCCCCAAAGACACTAAACCTCTCGATATTATTTGTTGTATAAAGTGATGTTTTATGTAATAAATCATGTTTAAGTTTTAATAAAAAGCAGGTTTGTCATAATTATTCCTTTTATATCACTTATTACCTTGTTATAAACATTATGTAATCATTTAAGTTAATAACATTCGTTTTTTCGATAATTGGTACTTGAGTCAAAAATTGAATTCTTATAATTACAAGTTGTTCACATAGTCAAACGTTAATTATATCCAGAATAATATTAATGATTTAGATATCAAATATATCCATTATTTTCATGTATTTATAATGGTACATAAAATTTTGAGGTATGAAATGAAATGCACCGTTCATGGAGACGGTTTGCCGTACGTACGCATGAACACCACTTTTATTTCAATTTCTTATTTTAATGGAATTAAAAAATATATATATAGGTATAATATAATTCCAGTATAATATCATATATTATATCATTAACTCCATAATTTATATGTCCCACATATGAAATTAACGAGTCATATAACTTTGAGGGGGTGGTAATCTGCACTTCCTCAAATGAAATTATCGCGTTTACCCATAATGGAAACCATAAGGGTATGCTATAAAAGAAAAAATTCAAAAGAATAAATAAAACATAAACATAATACATATCATATATAAATTTACTATCATCATAATGGCCACCATGAGAGGTGGTAGGAGATAATTGAACAATTGTCGTTTTGTGATGCGTTAGTTTTCCATCCACAGAAACAGTATGTTCTTAACCATTAGATAGAGGTGTGTGTAAGTGTATTTTGAATCCTTCTCATAACAACATCCTATTATATTTTTGATACTGTTTTTGAAATAAAAGAATGTAATAAAAAGTGTTTAGGGGTTGGAGATGTAAAATAAAAAATACTAATTTATGAAAAACCATTACCTTTAATTCAGTTAACCCCCTTTTGTTTGAACCAAAATGACCTCTTAAAGTGCCTTATTCCTAAGGTAAGGCTTCTAAGAGGAAGATAGGTATCATGAAATTTCATTTGGGAAGGCTTTGGATGAGACAAGGGGCTTGATATGAGTGATGAATGGGTTAGAAGTGAGTGATTTTTATAAGGGGGAGGAGGGGCTCTTTAGAAAAGTGTGAAAATATTATTTTATTATATAATTATAATTTTCTCTAACGGTCTAAATCTAGTTAAAGTAGAAGATAATATGAATAATGGTAGAAATAAAATCATAAAATACTAATTGGATAGGTTTTGGATGTTATTATAATATTTATAATATTATTTATTTAAATTATTTATTAATGAGTTAAATACTGTATCAATTTTGTCTTATAAAAAATTTAATTTAGCTTATGTCTAAAAATTATAAAACAAATACCATGATGTTTGAAATATTTTTATCTTTTCAATTAATATTAATAGTCAAATATATATCTTATATAACCTCTTGTAAAAATTATTTTACTAAAAGATATTGTTTTGTGCCATTTTGGTCCTTACTTTAAATTAATAAATCCAAAGTGTCATTATCAATAACAAGTGGCTCCAAGGGTCCAAAAATAAACCCAAATAAGCCCATTGCCGTCAATCACTCAATGAATAAGGTTAGGACAACAGTTAGGGTAAATTTGTATTATTATAATATTCTTTTTACCATTAATTTTACTATTTATTTTCAACCGCGGTAAATAAATGAAAAAAGTTACAATTCACCAAAAATTATTTTAATTCTATTGAATAACATTTTTCTTACTACTAACAACCAAGTAAGCAGGATTTTATAAATCCAATTCATAGAAGTTGTAAAATTTTATTTAAATGAAAATGTTAGTTTTTTAACTACTACTTAGTAGTTTCACTATTCATCAAAAATTGAAGTTTTCGTGAAAAATACAAAAATTTCATCCAAAGATATATTTGATATTCCGAATTAAAAAAGGAGGTCCATTTTATCAAATTCAAAACATAGAAGTTGCAGTAATTAATTTAAAATTAATTTCTGTTATCAAAACAAATAGTTTTTTTTAAGAAATAATAACTTTCAAAAGACTGGTACTTGTTTATGCCCAATTTCAAATTGAAATTAATTATAATGAAAAAAATTGGATTAAGTTGTAAAAAAAATATAATTACACTTTAAAAATAATTAAAAAGTTATTCTAACCATATAAATAAACTATATAAAAACGCACTTTTGAATTATAATATCGCATTTTCACAATTAATAAAAAATTAATTTTATCAGAAATATACCAAAAATTTACCCAAAGTAAATTTTGATGTCCCAATTCTAAAGAAGAATTTTATTTTCTGAAATGGAACCATATAAAAGTGACCAAAACTTTATTTAAAGATGGTTCACCATTAAAAGGTAGTGAATCAACCTTTTAAAGTAAATTATGTTTAAAATTAGATTCATTCTCATTTTAAGCCTCTAAATTTTATTGGATAAATATAAAAACATTTAAAAGACCTATATAATAGTTTTGTAGTTAGTTATGTTCCTTCCTGCCATTACAATGGCTAGGTGTTAACTACCATTTAAAATAATAATATTGTATTATTATTGTGCAATGTAATATTCCAAAGAAACACATTGTTGCATATTGAGTACATCATCGAATATATCATCCCCTTTAAAGTAGAATTTAGTTCACAAATATTAATAAATTTTGAAAAAATGACATGTTCTTTATTTAAATGGGATGTTACACTAGTGTACATGTATTTATAATAAATCATGTCTAGATTTTTTTCGGTTAAATCTAAAGTAGTTTCTAGAAGAATGGGTAACGTTTTAACTTAGCATTTTCATTTTACATCTTCTTCTAACCCCTTTTAATATTATAAAAATATCCCAATATAATTACACCTACATCTTATATATATATATATATTTGTGTGTGTGTGTTTGTGTGTTATTATGATAGTGTAATAATATATATCTATTTCCACATACATCAAATGGGAAATAAAATGGATAATGGTGTGTAATGATGAAAAGCTTCTGGTAAACCGATGTAATTATATTTCCATCACAATCATTCAAGGACAAATAAAATGAATAATTTAACTTTTTTTGATATTTATGAAATGATTAGACTTTTTGAAATTTTTAATCACATTTGGCTTCTTACATCCCATTATGAGGGTGTTTGATAACATAATATGTGCATATAGCAGACTACATCCTCACGAAGCGATGTGATTCATTTTTAACTTATGCTTTAAATGAAAGGAGAAAGGATGATTTTATTTCTATATATGCGAGATTTATGATATGAAAATATTTTTTATAATATAATATAACATCTTGTTTTTTAAATTCATATCTCTTGAAAATTAATAATGTCACTCATACATATGTGTGGACTACCCCCTTTACATAGCGACGTGAAATGTTTTTCATTATATTTTTACATGGAGTTTATTCGTTAGGGATTTAATCAATAAATATTATATATATAGTATAATAATGATTTTGGAAATGTTGATTATTAATTATTTTACATTCATTCAATCCATCATGAACAATGGAAGTAATTTTGTTTGATTATGTACGGCTTACAACCTCTATGAACGTTTTAATCCATTTTCTAGCACTAAGATTTATACATTACAATAATTACATATATAATTAATATAAATGAAATCTAAATTATTTTTAATATTTTGGTGATTATTTTATGATTATCAATATTGATGGACTGAAAATATAGAAAAAACATACATGAAAAAGTGAAACAATTATCACTTGAAACTACGATTTAAACAAATAAATTATAATATGTGGGTGAGAAAATACTGTAAGTAAATAATATATAATTGATATATATGATTTTTCATCAACTATATATTTATAATTAAAATTTATTTATTATATAGTAAATTTGGACATTGATTATGGATGTTTAACCAGATTTTAGGTTTTCTCATCTCACATTTACATTCATAATACATATGTCATATTCACCACATATTCCATTATTAGTGTATATAATGGACCTTTGGATATGATATATCATGAATCTATTTATATTAGTGGAATTTAAATTTTCATTTTATGTTACTTGTTTCATGGGACTTGTAAAAAAAATGTTACCAAAGCGGTAAGGGTTTATTTTACGATTTCATCATTATATGGAATTATTATTATTTGTTTTACTTGGGGGATTTATTTTATATTTATTTCATAACAAAAATATAATTTATCATAATCAAGTAATTCATAAATTTTTTAAAATCATATTACCAATTTTCCACTCTTTGCTACATAAAAGGATTGAGATGATGTTTTTAATAAAATCCATCTTTATTTCTCTCTTGGGTTGAAAATCCTTTTAAATAAAAATATATTTGTTATAAAAAATCATTAATTTTTTTTAAAATCTAAAAAATTATCTATAAATAAATTTTGACATATATTTAATTAAAAAATTATTTTCAAATCTATATTCAGGTATCTTTTAAAACAAGGCTAATTTTTCTTTTATCGAAAATATAAAAGGAATAATTATTTTAACATGTTCAACATGAAAATAATAGTTTTACATCATTACAACTCAATACTTTAAGGATTATTTTATATGTTTTAAAAACAAATTCAAGGAAAATTACTTTCAAAGAATATTATTTTCAATTTTTTATGACTTTTTTTTAAAAATTTAATTTTCTATATGAAAATTTTATTTTCCAAAAAAATATTTTTAATGAATAAATTAAGTTAATTATACTGATTAATGAATCCAACCATTTATTTTTTATATTATCCCCGAGGGATATTACATATTTATATCATCATTAATCTATATTTTGATGGTTTATGATCAGTTTGACTTATTATGAAAATTTTTATTACCATTTACCATATTATTTGTATTTTTTTTGTTTATTTATATTTTATTAGGGTAAAACTCACATTTAGTGTTTTATTTTTTCAATAAGAATAATTATGATGATTCTGTATCCACCCCGTCAAGTGAGGAATGTATTTTAATTATTAATTGATAGGATGGTCTAGTTATAGATATCCCTTCGACACATCAATGGGGGTCATGATAAAAATAAGGAAGTGTTTTATGATTGTTTAACAATGATACTCTGTGATGAATAATGGTTTTATCAATGAATACACTTTGTGTATGTTATATTTAAAATGTAATTTAAAGTTTTATTATGTATCAAATTTTCCAGAAAATTTAAATTATATAGTCTATTAGGATGAAATGCCTTATAAATACTTCCAATGTAATAATATAGACAACAAATTTAGTTTTTAATGGTAGGGTTTATTGCATTGGTGTTCTATTCCTTTTAGATGTTATTTTTGAAACCTTAGGGTTACATGGGGTAGTCAATGAGGCCACATCTAATATACCAAGGTTAACACATGTTAAAATAAGTTATATAGAAGAAAATATTTAATAAATAATATATTCAATAATATAGGAACCATTATTCATTCAAATACATGAACAACACAATACTCAGAGAAGAGATGTAAGGAAAAAATTAGATTAAAGGTAGAGGGACCGAAACTGTTGGAGAGAAATCTTTTCAAAAACCATATCTTATTCATGTTCTATTGTAGTATTATTTTATCAAATATATTACTACAGAATAATTATGTGTTTCAAATAAATATTAGTGGATAAATAAAATAAGGGAATCGTACATGATTAGATTGAAATTTTTAAAAATTTATTTATCTTGTTAAATTTATCTTTACGGTTCAATTTTAATGTTGATTAACTTTTTTCTTAATGAGCATCAACTGTACAATATTCTAAGGAAAAATACTTGATTATAATGACTTCAAAAAAAAATATGTTAACTAAAGTACTGCAAATTATATAATATTAATATCCACTTAATTACTAATTAACAAAATAAATCCATATTTTTTATAGAGATAATAGTGCAAAGAAAATATTATTATGTTGTGTTATACAAGGAAGAGAGAGCTTTGTGTATCATCATATTTTCTCTAAAGAATATGATAGTTTAATATAACATATGTAGAATATATAAACTAATATACTATGATAAAATAATATTAATATCACTATTTTATCATTTTTTTCTCACCTTCTTTCAGTTCATGTATCTCTCCCTATATCCCTCTTTCCTAGATTATTTACTTTCCCACATCCATTTCTTAATCACTTCACATAATTTTTTCTGTTTTTTTTTTGTTTTTTTTTCGGACACACTCATGACCATCCTTCCATATGGATATGATACTCACAGTCACCACTACACACATATATTGTAATGTTAAAAATAATAACATGTCAAAAATCAATTATTGTTGGAATAATCAATGTCATTAACCCTCATATTTATATATTGGTTATAATAATTTTTATACACCATGATATTGAAACAATGGAGTGTGGTTTATGCATTATTTTGAGATTTATCTCATTCTAAATCATTAGAGAACTTCTTACCAACACATTATAATTTGATTTCTTAATAACCTTTCTTTAAATACATAAATCATGAACTAGTTCCATAATGATAATTTCCACCATGCCTCATTCAACACATGTGGCATAATGGAAGTATCATCTTTATCCCTTTATAGTTTTTATTATTAAAATTTCATGTGAATTTCATATTACATTTCATATGAATAACATTTTATAAATGGGTGACCCTTTACTCTATTTCTACATTGAGAGAACATAGATTGGTTTACCTATTTTTATTAATGCCTCTTATGCCTAACACTTATAAGATACATGGTTTTATGCCACTAAAAAATCAATCAATAATGATTTATGGTTGTATAAAAATACCTAAATCATATCATAAAAGTATTTTAAAATTATTCTCATGTGAATTAATTTATTAATTTAAATTCTACTCCATGTAAATAAATAACTTATCCATTTTTATATAATTAATAATAGGAATGTACCTTTTGAAAAATAACCCCATAAACACATCTAACTATTTTGAATTAATTTTTGTGTTTCTCCTACTGTTGTTTATAAGGTACCACCATTAAGATGATTCTCCATATTAATGATAATTATCCTAAATAAAATCATTATGCTCTGATTATTAGTGAATAAAAAATTTATTTCGGTGGTATAAATACATTATTAATAATTTATAGGATTAGTAGACCACCTAAAAGATATTGGATTTTCCCTTATGAATGAATCAATAGAATGGTGTTCCCTCGATTTCCAATTTTGAATCATAGAATAATTCATATCTTCATAATTTTTTATAAGAATAGAAATATGATTTTTCATTTTTGATCCCATAACATTTAATTCTTGAATAGTACAATGATATAATTATCTAATAAATTTAGTGTTAACACAATTCATTGGTATAATAACCATTTTCTACAAAGAAAAATTATAATTTGAGTGATAATAACCATTGTTAAAAACCATATAACCATGAAAAATATATATAGGATATCTAAATCATGACATCTTTATTTCAATCTATAAAACCTTAAGATAAAAAATATGACATTAGTGGCCATCATCTACTCAAATCAATCATACTTAATCATAATTAAAATTTTAATTAACATAAGAGTATCCCCCCATGAGTGTCTAGTATGTTATAAAATCTTAATCTTACTAGTTGTGAATAGGTAAATATCAAATTAATAACCAATTCAACACATTTTTCCTTGTTTTTCATATTTTAATCTATTCAATATTCTCTTACACATTCCAATATCCAGACAAAGATATATTCTATAAGAAAACCAAAATATATTTTTTCCCTAAAATAGAATGTGCTTCTATTCACTAGAATATCTTAAGGGTTCTCACTATTTTTTCCTCATTAATGTTACAAAAAATAACTAAATATTTTTCTTATATAAACTAGGGAATCCCACACATGTCATACATAAATATTTCATCTTATTATGTGAATATTCATAACATATCATTCAGATCTAAGGAATAACCATATATTTTTAATGTATTTTAAATCATGGATACACAATCTAATTTTTAAATGAAATATCTATAATGTATCATAATAATTTATTTGAAAATATATCCCTTATTCGACATATCATATATTAAATAAATCTTTATATCAGCGAGAAAAGGAAACATATTATTGGCCGAACTGAGATTATTAGTATGGCTATGAATGGGAGATAACAATCAATGTTCATATACAATCATATCATGATCTTAAAGGTATGATAATTATGTACAGACAATTTAAAATAATTCCCTGTATTATATAGATTAATAAAAAAAATGGAACATAGCTTTTGAAATCCATAAAAAATTGATCATAAAATGATAAAATATCATAATCCCCGAGAATATATCAATTGAATAAGAACATTTTCTATGTTTCATGACGTTCCTTCTTCAATATGAGGGAAGTGACAACAAAGTGACATGCGCTTCCTTCTTCATAATGAATGATAGATAATGACCCACAAGTCATGCCTTCAATAGGCCCCGGAGTGGTGACTAGCACCATGGGTATATTATATCAAACAAAATGGAAGGAATTACCCTTTTAATGAAAACATGATCTCAATATAAGATGGTAAAAATACCAAAAAACACCAAACATTGATATAAACAAAACCAATATCCAACCAATGCGTGATCTAAATGTACACTTTGACCAAAGTACAAACAAAGAATAAAATAAAGTACCTAAAGAAAAAGACTAAGTAGCAGCACCTTAATTATCTTGATGCACATCTTAGAAAATTGTAGATTGGTCCACAATGTCCTCCTAGAAACCTGAAATTAGTTTTTTAACACAGGGTGAACATAGATGTACACTCATTTGGGGTACTGAAGGAACTCGTGATCAATTGTGAGAAGCATACTAATGCCCCTATAAAACAAATAGAACCCAACCGCACCTACCATGGGAAAATAGTAACCAGCCCAACAACACCAAGGCATGCTCAACCAAATAACACAGGTTATATAAGGTGCTAATATATTCTCATACATGATTTCAGTACCCCATACAACTTTTTGAACTACTATACTATTGATTACTGATGTATAATGTCCTGACGCAACCTCCCTTCTCCAAATTCAGTCCCACTGCACATCTACACATACAAAATTGGGCTATAAACCACACATACACTGCTTGTCGACACCTGCATCACAATAACCACACCGCTTACTCAAAAACATTTGGGCCTCATCTTGAGAACACTTGGGAAAAAAACTTTTCCTCTAAACACCTAGGCCCCCCATTAGAAACACAACATTCCTGAACTATCTTGGGCTAATAGTAATCCCCATGCCCATACAACCTTCCCAGATACACTCAACCAGTAAGAAACCAAAAGGGGGTGTGGGGAAGAACGTTAGTAACTATCCATTCATCCTCCTACTTTTATGTTGGGAAAGGCACCCTCCCCATGAAATGAGGGTGTCCAAAATGTTGTGCTCAAAAAGGGTGGGGTGAGTATTGAAAATCACAAGGAACTGGAGTTTATATATATTTTTAAACAATCACTCATCCCTACCTATAGGTTTAAAACAAACAACCGGCCCACACAGATCCACCTTTATTATTACCCCTATAATCAAAACCATACAATATCCATAACGAAATCACAAACCCAACCCCTTTTTCATTTACTTGTGGGTCATTATTTATTAAGGAGTTCACTATAATTAATTTAAGATCTACCTAGGAAAAAACAATCTAAAACCTTTCTCAACATAGTAATAATTTCAAGTTGTAGTTTCTCTGTATAGACAACACATAAACACATTTCCATTCTACTGCACTACGTCGCTTGATGGACACACCAGAATCTGAAGAAGTATCACTACCTACAAGTTAATCCATTCCAACCAATCTATCAACCTGATATTCTGTCACACCTCATGTACCACCCCAAACACAAATCCCACAGCCAACCACCACCAAACAACATCCCTACTACACAATAATTACATACCCCAAACACATATTCACTCCCTCTATCCACCCATGTACCTGTAACAAGGATACCAATAGATAATTCATACAACCCCACTGATGTAGAAAACCCAACAAAAAACAGCACACATCTACACTATTGAGCCAATGATATTCAGATATAGCAAGAGGGGGTTTTTAATTCCACTTTAAATAAAACGGGTGATCACAAATAATGTTTCTTCCAGAGGAATCCATTTACATTACCATGTGTATGTGATTTAATGGATTAAAATTTCTCATTATCAATAGAGTATCAACATAATGAACAACAACATCCCTAATGCGCTAGAAGAGGCCACCAATGGGCATGATTTTCTAAATTCCTTACTACCACAAAAATTTATAACAATAAAACAGGGAAAATGAAATAAAATTTTGCTCAACATTATTTCATCTTCTATCCACTTCCCGTTATCATAATAGGTCATGTTATATTTTTTATCATCACCTCCCCCGGCCTCCTTTGTTACTCTTATTAATGGAAGAAGTCATCTTTTCTCTTCCATGAATTACTACAAAAACCCCCAATGATACTCAATTAATGAAAGATGATTGAAAATCCCTAATTAGAACTAGAGAGGATCAAAGTTCATATTTGGGTCAAGAATAAAGGGGTCACGGGAGCTATACAAAACTCTAAGGGAAACTAAACATGAGAGGGCTATAGTAGAGGATACCGACACATTTTGGAAAAAACGTTCTTCATGCACCAAGAGAAAACAGAAGAGATGACCTCAGATTTTTTAAAAAGCCATATTCTATATGAATGGGAGGAAATGGTTCCAAAGGCCATTAAAGTAGATCGTGTCCAAGATCATGCAGTTCGACTATTTTAAAGTCCCCCAAGAATTATGATATTAATGATATATTTAAAATCATTTGACCTCCTTATAAACACCTAAAAAGGCTTCAAATTTGATTTACATAAAATAAATTTCAAGAGGGGAGAAACTGGAAAAACCTTGAAAAACTGGAAATGATGTTGATGGTAATACAAATGCTAACACTGACAATGATGTTGACACTGATTCTGACACTGACACTGATGATGACGTCAATACAAACACCGATGTAGATGATGATGGACACTCTAACACTACCACTATAGATGGTTCCATAGTTGGATGTACAAAAATGAATTATCGACACTTATAGTACAAAACAACTCACTGACACCCATAGTACCAAACAACACATCGACACCAACAGTTCAAAATGACATGCTGACATAGACAGTTCAAAATGGTATGTCGAAATATATAGTACAAAATGAAACGCTGACAAAAACTATTCAAAATGGAATCCTGATAACGACAGTTAAAAATAAAAAGTGGACACAGATAGTTGAAAATGGCATTCCTACATCAAAAGATCAAAATTTCATTTCCAAACCGATAGTTAAAAATGACATGTTGACACTGATAGAAAAATATGACACAATGACCCCAATAGTTGAAATTGACACGTCAAAACAGACATTTCAAAATGGCACACTGACATCGATAGTTCAAAATGATGTGTTGACATCAACTGTTCAAAACGACATGCTGACACCAATAGTTCAAAATGAGACACAGACATAGACAGTTCAAGATAAAATGTCGACACAAATAGTTCAAAACAACATGTAACATCCTAAAAATTAAAATCTAATTAATAATAATTTTATCAAATTTATTAATACATATTGAAAAAATTCATATTTTTACTTCTATGAAATTTATATTTTTCATATCTTCTATTTTTTAGATTATTATAAAATTAATTTTCATAATTACTATAATTTCTTTTATAACTATAGAGATGTTTTAGGTAACATAATATTATATTATTTGACAATTATTTTCCAAAAAAAAACTAATTTCATTAAAGAGGATAATTAAATTATTACAATAATTTTGTGTTGTATTTAATAAAAATGATACCAAAAATACTGAAATGTAATGTGATTTAAATATATGAAATATATAAAGCTAAGAAATATTAATAAATATAAATTGACTATTCAATGAAATTTATTGTAAAATATATATTATATTTTGTGAATAAATAAATTTTTAATGATTTAAATAAATTTATTTTAACTAATAATTTTTTATAAATATTATTATTGTTAAAATTATTAAAACAATTATTAGGGAATTATGAAAAAATAAGAAATTGATTTTTAATTATTTATTAAAGAAATATAATAAAGAGTATTTTAAATTGAATTTAGTTAACTAAATATATAATAAATTCAAAATGATGAATAATTAAATGATAAAAAAATAAAAAAGGGAATTTTAAATCTTGAAATAAGGATTTTATGGTTTTTGAACTGGGGAGGCACCGATTTGAAGTGGCGGTAGGGTTCCTATTTAGGATAGGCAAGGTCAAGTTTGGAGAACAATACTAAGAACCCAATCTTCATCATCGAGAGAAGAGGCCTATATATTTTCGGGCTGTGTTAAGAAGTCAGTTTTCACCGAGTCGAGTCGCAAGTTGGATCCATGATGTTTAGTTTCAGAAGATAGCTTCGATGAAAGCAATTGTGCACCCGAACTATTTCACATTTATTGTTTTGCTTTCAATTTGTGTAGATAATATAGATGTGTGGATGTGGTTAGGGATTCAATCTTCATATTTTTATGTTTATCTTTCTTATGTTATCTGAATCTCATCGTTAGATGTTTTCAGTGTAATAAATTCATAAATGTTATTTTCTTTATTTTTCTTCTTAACCGATATCGATATCCTATTTGGAAATATTCTCTTGATTATAGATATATGCTCATAGGTATTGTTTTTTATTTGTTTCTAGTGTCCGAATCATCCAAAAAATCTAGTTGTAAAATTTTAAAAACATCCTACAAAAATTCATTAATGGTTACCTTGAAATTTTATTTCATCAAACAATTACATTCCAATGATTTGTGTGTTAGGTTTTTACCAATTTCATTAAATTTAGAAAATTATAATCTATGTGTAATCAATTTTTTGTTCAAATTCAGTTTCGGGTCATTTTCTAGAAATTTTTTGATGATGGCGTTAATTTTCAGTCTTTGAATATTTTATCTAGTTTTTGAATCAATTGAGGTCATATTTTTCATTTTTTCATGAGATTTTATAAAATAAATATGTATTTATTTTTTCCAAATTACAACATTCATCTATACTTTTAATTCTGTTGGACAAGTAGACATATAATATATATATCCAATTGATAAAATATCCTAAAAAATTAAAATATTGTAATCTATTATATTATCATGATAGGTGTATAAAAAATGGGTGTGGAGTGGTTCTCTATGAGGAAATTAGAGTGCCTAGTTTTTCTCTCATTTTTGGTTTTGACACTTTGAGTGGAAAGCATCTTTACGAAGAAGAAGAAGTTGTCAGAATATATCTAGAAAATATTTTTTGAAAGGGATTATTATATTATTATTATTTAATTTCTATGAAATACAATTTTTTTAATATGATTTTATTTTTATGGGTTTCGGTGTAAGTGATATTTTTTATATATGTATATTATCAAAGAAACATATTATTATTATTATTATTATTATTTTAATTTAATGTAGTGTGTTTATGTTAAATATTATGGTTTCTATTTTGTGGTTTTGGGGATAGGAAAATTATTTCATAAAATGTTTCATTAATTATTTATTTACAAAATCAACATCTTTGCAATTTTGAAACATTTTGATAAGTTTAATAAACTATTCTGAAATTTTTGAAATAGTTTAATTATTATAAATTTAGGATTTTAGTTTAACAATAAAAATTTATTTTGGTAGGGTCATATCATATAAGATCAAGTGATGAATATATATATATATATGTATATATATATATATATACACTTGCATGATGTTCAAGTATATAATTTTTTTAAATAAATTATTAAAAAAACTATTAATTCACATATGAATTTATAAATTACGAATGTCATTATTTTACAATGTACATGTCATATAGAAATCATGAATGTGGAAATATATTTATGATTTTGTTTTCATTTATATGTTGACATATACATATATTCATGAACAATTTAATAAACCATACAAAAAAGTCTTTTTATAGGAATAAGGATGTAATTTTATGTGCTTGGATATTGATTAATCTTCTTTGTGATTACGCAATGTCATGTATCATGAGATTTGATCGTACCAAGTTTAACATGAAATTTTCAATGAAGGATAGTATTTATATAATTAAATATAAATAAATGTGAACTTTTTTATTTCATGTATGATTATATATAACTAAAACTCCAGTGAAAATATATATATATGTAAAGCAACATTAAAAAATTTATTCTTATAAAAACCGGTACTTGAACTTCATAAATACGATTGGGAATTGGAGATTGAATCTGCACCTAATGAGGGTAGGCCATAGATAGATTTAAAATTTTTATATATCCTGAGCTGTTTTTTAAAGAGCTTGCTTAATATTTTCAACCGAATCATTGGATTATTTAAAAAGAATTTTCACTGTATAATTATTTTTCAAGGAATTATAATATTCTTTTAAAGTTATTTTACAAATGTATTATAAATTGAATTTTTTTCAAATATATTATCGAATGGATATTTTTAATGTTATCCATAAAAGGTTTTTAAAACACCTTACTAGGCAATTGAATTCTCACACTTTATTTTAAAAAAAATCACAGGTATCATAGAATTTTAATTACAGATGTCATCTCTTTTGGAGTTAATGCATATGGAAGCTTAGTTGAAAATTGTTTTGTTATTATTTTAGCTCTGATAAATTTGAGGTTTTGTCTAATACTACAAAACCTAGATAGGTAAAAGTTCCTCATTTGTTTAAAATGTTTCTTAATTTTTCAGTTTCTTTTATAAAAAAAATTACACAGCATTTTTAAGCACTGACTCTGAATGAGTGGGCTTGGGGAGTTATAATTGGTATCAGAGGAATGGTCTATACAACTATGTAGATAAGATGTTGTCTTTTTAGGAATAAAAATATATGTTTTTGAATTTTCTTTGTATAGTTTAGTCCCCTTAGTTATTCTTTAATTCTGATGTTGAAAATTATGATTTTTCTAAAATCGAACGCACAAATTGCGAGGGCACAATTCATTTAGGGGGGGGGTAATTTAAAATCTGGAATGTTAAAATCTTTGTAATAATTATTTTATCAAATTGATTAGTTTATTATAAAAAAAATTATATTTATACTTCTATGAAATTTATTGTTTTCATATCTTAATTTTTTAGATTATTCTTAAATTTGCAGTCATAATTAAAAAAAATTCTTTTATAAATCTAGTGGTGTTTTCTGTAACATAATATTCTATAATTTCACAATAGTTTTACAAAACAATCCACTTTAATTTAAGAGGAATATAAAATTATTACAATAATTTTGAGATATATTTATGAAAAATAATACAAACAATAATGAAATGTAATGTGATTTTAATATATGAAATTTATGAAGTTAAAAAATTATTAATAATATAACTTGAGTATTCAAAGAATTTTATTATAAAATATAATTTATTTTTTTGGAAAAAATATTGTTTTAAAATTTTAAATAAATGTATTTTAATATATAATGTGTTATAAATATTATTATTTTATAAATTCTTAAAATATGTTTTGAAATGTAATAATGAAAAAATAAGTAATATAATTTTACTTATTTATAAAATAAATATAATACAGTTTGTTTTAAATTGAATTTAGTTAATTTCATATATAATAAAATCAAAAGTATTAATATATAAATGATAAAACAAATAAAAATGGGAAATTTAAATCATGGAATAGGGACTTCATGGGTTTCAATTAGGGGAGGTGTCAATCTGAATAGGGAGAAGGGTTCTTCATCTGGCTAGGAAATGTCGAGCATGGATAATGAGACTGAGAACACAGTCTTCATCATCAGGGGTGGATGAGGAAAAAGGGTAGAGCTGTGTTATGGGATCTGGTTTCATCGAGTCGTGTCACGAGCTGGATCTGAGATTTTGGTTTCAGATGAAAGCTTTGATGCAGGCCATGATGCACCTCAACGGTTTCATATTTAGTGTTCTAGTTTCAATTTGTGAAGTCAATCTCAAGGTGAGAATGTTGATAGGGTTTCATTCTTTGTGTTTTTACGTTTATCATTCTTCTATTATCTAGATCTCATATATAGATTAGTTTTCAGAGTAACAAATTCATAATCCCCATTTTCATAGTTTTTCTTGTAAACTAATATTGACATCCGGTTTAGAAATATCCTCAATATTTTCATGATATACTAGTTGGTATTATTTTTTGTTTGTTTTTAGTGTCCTAATCTTCCACAATATATAGTTTTTAATTGTTCGAATATTTCTATCAACATTGGTTAATGGTTATCTTGAATTTTTATTTCATCTAACAGTTGAATGATAATGATTTGTGTATCAGTTTTCATCAATTTCTTTTGATTTAGATTATTATAATCTAGTTGTAATCAATTTATTTTCCTAATTCAGTTTCTAGCCATTTTCTATACATTTTTTGATGATTTCATTAATTTTCATTCATTGAATCCATTATCTAGATTCTGAATCAATTGAGGTAACATTTTTTCTTACATTCATGAGAGTGAATCAAATATATATATATATATTCTATATTACAACTTTCATCCATGATTTTTAAATATATATCCAATATATAAACTATCCTCACAAATTAAAATAATTTAATCCATTATATTATCATGCTGGGTGCATAAATAATGGGGTGCAGAGTGGTAGTCTGGGAGGAAGTTAGAGTACCAGATTTTTCTCTCTATTCTGGTTTTGAGACAATGAGTGGAATATCGCTTGGGGAAGGAGAAGAATTTGTAATAATAAGTCTTCATAAAACATTTTTAATTGATTATTATTATTATTATTTTATTTATTTGAAATAAAATTATTTATTATTATTTTAATTTTATGGGTTTGGGTGTAAGTGAGGTTTTCGATACCATTATATTCTCATAGAAGTGGATTTTTTTTATTTTTTTATTTTATTTTAATGTAGTTTAATTACGAAAAATAAGATGGTTTGTATTTAATTGTTTTGGGTATAGGAAAATTATTGCTAAAATTGATTTTTTAATGGTTTCTTTAAATAAAAAACTACATCTTTTCAGTTTTGAAACATTTTTATAAGTATTAATAAACTATTCTTAAATTTTTTGAACATTTTAATTATTTTACATTTATGATTTTATTTTTATAATACAAATTTATTTGGGAAGGTTCATCTCATATAAAATAATGTGAAGAAAAAATATATATATATACAAACATGCATGATGTTCAAGTATATAATTGTTTTAAATAAATTATTAACCAAATACTAATTCACATATGAATTAATAAATTAAAATTGTCATAATTTTATCATCTGTATATCATATAGAAATCATGAGTATGAGAATACATAGATGATTTTTTTGTCATTTACAAGGTAATATATTGATATATTCTTTAGCAATTGAATAAACATTACTAAAATGGATTTTTATAAGACTAAGGATGAAATTTTATGTGTGTGGATGTTGATTAATCTTCCAGGTGATAATAAAAAGACATGTATCATAAGATTTTATCATACCATGTAGAGCATGTAATTTTCAATGTATGTATTTAAATAATTTTATATAAATGAATGTGAACATGTTTATTTCATGTATTATTATATATAATTAAAATTAAACTCCAGTGAAAATGTATATATGTGTAAAGAAAGCTTAAAATTATTTTTATAAAAACTAGTACTTGATGTTTGTAAATATGATAGGGAATTGGTTAGTGAATCCATCCCTCAAGTGGGTTTGACCAAGACAACCTTCAATGTTTCAAGTGGCCTCAGCTGTTTTGTTTTTATGAGCATGCTTAATATTTTCAACCAAATCACTGGATTAGTTTAAAAGAATTTTGGAAGTTCAATTATTTTTATATCATTATATTATTTGGTAAAACGTTTTTTACAAATTTATTTCTAATTGAATATTTTTGAATTTATTATCAAGGGAATATTTTTAATTGGATTAATCAAATGTTTTAAAAACTCCATGCATAGAAATTTAATGTTAAGCCTTTTTAAAAAAATAATTTTTCACAGGTATATTATAATTTTTATTACAGATTTCATCACTTTTGGAGTTTTAATGTGAGGAATCATAGTGGACAGTTGTTTTATTATTGTTTTTACTCTAATTAATGTAAGGTGATGTGTAATACTCAAGAACCTAGAAAGGTAAATGGTCCTCGTTTGGTTAATGTTGTGTGTAATTGTTCAGTTTCATTTACAAAAAAAATTACAAAGGATTTTTAAGAAATGATCCTGGAAGAGAGAGATTGGGGAATTATATGAAATGCTGACACCAACATTTCAAAATGACATGCCAACACCGACAGTTCAAAATGACATGCTGATAGAAAAAACTAGCCAAATTGGTTAAAAATCTCCGAATGAGTCACTGATAGCCCCCAGAACACCCCAATACCTGTATTTTCACAAAGGAATGCCTAAGAAAGGTCTATTTAATTGAATCTGATACCTATCAAACTATTATCTCCCCCAAGAATTCAAAACCAAACCAGAGGAAATTGGAGTCTGAGAAACCAACCCGTAAGATACCTCTCAAGGAAAAATCACCCTATATTGTTTCAAAACTGTAGTGAAAACCTCAAAATACAAGAAAACCACCCTGACAGCTACCTCCCCAAACAACCACATGAACCTCAAAGATCACACTATCCTAACACGTGGATTAGGAATCTCCTTACTCAATGTCCAGAAAAAATCCGCTTTGGGTGGCACTAACTCACCTGCATGAGTTTAATTGCATTTTCATTAATTCATCTTGATTATGAATTAGGTCCTTCCATCCCCATATTTTTGGAGTTCTGACACATCATAAAAATAGAAACAACTCATTTCATAGAAACAATGTCAAGCATTAAAACATAAGCAATGCATAAGGAAAAATAAAAGAGAAAAACTTAGAATAGCTCTGTGTAGTGGGAATGCATCTATGACTCCTACTCCCAATTACTCTACTCAAGGACACCATTCCTCTACAACACACATACCAATGGAATGGCCTGTCTATGAAACACATTCTTCCGATGGACTGAGATCTCCACCAGCCACTCCCTGAATGCCTCATTATCCTTGATATCCAAATCTCCCTAGTCACTGTCATGGGAGTTATCACATAGATACCAACAAAGCTGAGTGACACGAAAGACTTTGTGGAACATATCTAACATCAATGGAAGATCCAACTAATACTCATCCTCACCAACTCATCCAAGCACTTCAATGGGCCTGATGAACTTGGGAGAAAACATACATCCCTTATCAAACCTTAGCTTCCCACGTTGGGGGGAAACCGTTATGAAAACATGGTACACAACATTTAAATCGTTGGGCCTACTCCTATGATCAGAATTTGAATTATTTCTGTCCTAATCCACCTACATCCACTCATTCACATGTTGAACCTTCTCTATCATTCTCAACAATATCTCTTTTCTAAGAAGGGCTGCTTCCCTATCTTTTCTCCAGCTCATGAGTGAACGACATGGCCATCCACACAAATACATGAATGGTTCCATATCAATGGAAGATGGTTTTTTATTATTGTATGAAAACTGTACCTAAAAAAATTTCATACCCATGATCCCCCCAAGTCTATAAGACATTCCTTCAATGTATCCTCAAATTATTGGATGGTCTGCTTTGTCTACCCATCCGTCTGAGGGCGGAAAGTAGTGTTAAATTATAACATGGTTCTAAAATCATGTAGCAGTCCCCTAAAAACTCATGATGTAAACCATGCATCCTGATCTGAGATGATGGATCTTGGAATCCCATAAAGCTGCACCAACTTTTCTACATTCCACCCATCTAAGGTATCCACTACACTTGACTCCTGGATCACCAGGAAATGATCTGATTTCATCAACTGATCTGCCACTTCCAATTTAGCATCAAAACATCCCTCATCCATTAGTAATCCCATCCTGAAACCAATTGATATGTCATTCCATTTCTACTCATAGAAATATAAGGGATAAAATTGACCTCTGAGAACATGGTACTTATCCTTTACTTGCTGAAATAGTAGGAACATTTCCATAAACTCCACTAATTCCCACTTCATCTTGGGAAACCAAAACTGTTCTTGTAGGCCTCAGTATATCTTAAAAACTCCAAAGTGTACTTCTAGAGGTGATATATTTAACTCAAGTAAAAATACCTCACGCTTAACAATTGGGAAAAACAACTTTACATGAAAGGGTATTTGATTTTGTCCATCCTTCTAGAGCATTACCCTGGTCAATGGGATCACACATCACTTTAGTCTATAAATATACCCACTGGGAATCTTCTAGCTTCTTCATCAAGGAAGACTGTATTTTCATCTGAAATAGAGAGCCTCTGACAATATCCACCCTATAATCAAAGGGAAATGTAGACAAATTATCCATTGACATCCAAGATTTTGTGGATTCCCAAACTACCTTCTTCTTTGATTACCTTCTCAGTGCATTAGCCACCATGTTCTCCTTTCCTGAGATGTAAGAGATCTCAAAACCATAGTCCATGAGAAACTACATCCACCACCACTACTGCAAGTTCAGGACTAACATGGAGAATATATACCTGAAGCTCTTGTGATCTATGAATACCAAAAAGTGCTCCTCAATGTGGTAATGTTTCAAAACATCAGTGAAAACATGTCCTTTGCAAGATTAAGATCATCTATGGCACATTTACATTCATTGGGACATAACTTCCAAGACCCATAAGAGATCACTACTCATTAATGCATCGTCACACACCCCAAACCTAAACTAGAGGCATCACTAAACACCTCGAACAGTACCCCATCCTCCAGAAACTTGAGCACCAGATTAATGACCAACCTCCCCTTCATATATATAAAATATGCATGAAATAACTCACTCCAACCAATGTCTTGTATTTTTCGGGTCAATGATATCAATGGAGATGCAGCTCATGACAATTTGTGTATGAACCTTTAGTAATAACCTTCTAGGCTCAGTAATCTACGAACCTCCACCGCATTTTTGGGTGCTTCCCAAGAAACAAATGATTCAACCTTTTAAAGGTCCACTAATATCCCCTACTTAGACACCACAAATCCATGGAAGTTCACATATTGGGTCCAGAAAATGAACTTGGAAAACATCATATAGATATGGTGGTGTTAGAGGACCTCTAAGATAGTCCTCTTATGATCAATATTCTCCTCCAATGACCTTGAGTAGATTATGATTCCTTAGATGAAAATGACGACAAACTGGTAAAAGAGTTCATAGAAAATGGATTTCATGAGCATGATGAATGGGGATGGTGCATTCGTAACACCGAATGACATTACCACACACTCGAAGTGCCCATTCCTACACTTAATAGTAGACTTTAAGATGGCACCCACTTTCACCCAAAACTAGTGATATCCAGACTGATGATCTATCTTAGAGAACCAACCTACTCCCCATAATTGGTCTAAAAGATCTTCAATACTCAAGAGGGTAGCGGTTCTTGATTGTCACCTAATTTAGACTCCTGTAGTCTATGAGTAGTATTAGACCTCAGTTTTCCTTCATTGTGAATAATACTGGAGCACCCCACTATGGCGCACTCATCTAGATAAATCCATTAATTATTAGGATGTCAACATTAATCCACAACTCTCACAATGTGGAAGGAGTCATCTTATAGGGAGCCATTGAAATTGGACAGGAACCAGCTTGCAAGTCTATTTCGAACTCAACATCACATCGTGGGGTTAGAGCCACATCCTCCTCTAGGAAGACCTCAAGGAACTGTAAATACCCGGAAATTTCGAGGAATTTTTTTTTCATAATTTCATTGTAATTTTACAAGAACGCAGTTTCTGACGGCACCTGATTCTGAGGCCCGGTGTGCCCGGAATCAATTCCTGAAGTTTATCTCAGGTAGGTTCAGTGAACGAACGAGTAGGTTTTTCTAACTTTTGAAACGGTGCTTGGAATCAAAATCCAAGGGTACCGATGAAACCGCAGCACCGATAATTTCTTAGGAACACCTTTTCCGGAGTTGCATTTTCTTGGGTGAGGTTATTAAAAATCTTGGGTTAAGTAAAGGAATAAAATAAAATGGTGAAACCAATTTTATTTTATTTAAATTTGTTTAACCTAAGATATGTGGTTGGAGTGGGACCCACTATATCCTACTCCACTAGGTAGGATATTTGTGGGGTGGGTCCCATACAAGCCCCACCTTTTCAACTTCCTCAAACCCCCTCTTTAAATTAAGTAACTCACCCGCACCCCCATTAAATGAAAGTCAAATCTTGTGTTTAACTAAGTATTAAATGCCTCTTTAATTGGGCGGTTATAACTCTTTAATTAATTCAATTAATTGAATGATTCGATTTTGAATTTCAAAAACCTTTGGCTTGAGTTATAAAATAAGGAATGCTTTTTTCATTAGGGTGGTTTTGTTGTGCGAGAGGATTTTGGGAGATTATTTTCTCTAACTCTTGAATAACATCTTCTTCCTCGTCGAAGAATGCGAAGAACACCGATCCTTCGACGAAGAACTCCATCACCGCGAAGGGGAGTTCGGCGTACCGTCTTCCTCCCTCCTCGCAGCCTGTGAGAGAAGCCATCCTCGGAGATCGACGATGTGACGCTGACCATCCTCCTTCTGTGAAGCTTACAGAGTCTCCTTCCACGACATCCCTTTCCGCAACAAACCTTGCTCGACGACAATGCTTCAGGTAGGGGGATTATATTTATTTTTTTCCATTATCATTCGAGAAAAAGAACGACGAGCATGGATCAATGTCTGCCAGTTGATCCGTGGATCGCTCATTCATGTGGGGTGGTTACGGGGTGAATATTCAAGATTGGTTGAGTTTGATATTATTATTTTTAAAACCTCTAATGTGGAGGGCACGGGCTAACGAACAATGCCAGGATCCTCCGCAGTTTGTTGTCGAAGTGCAGATCGTCGGACGATGATGAGTCGGGCCGCGAACGCATTTTGAATTTTTTGTAGTAATCTACGTGTCCTGGGAGGACCATCGGCGCAGATAGAATTGAAAACGGACCACTATAGCAACTCCGGAGGTCCGTGGAAGAGCCTGCCAGTGCGCCACGCTGGCTCGGCAGCGCCCGGCACGCCGCCAGGAAGGTCCACCACGGCTTCAGCCGCGGTGGCAGGCAGCGGTCCTGCAGTCGCGCTAGCGTGCCAGGTCAGGTCGGCCCATGCCCACCGGGCCCGGCCACACCCTATAGGGCCGGACCCGGACTAGGGACAGGTCGGCCTGGTTCAGGCAGACCCAGGGGGTCTCGGGCCGGGTCGGTCCGGGCCTGAACCCCCTATTCTCGGGCAGTTTTTTTGTTCAATCGCCCATATCATGGGCTACGGACCTCCGGTCAACGCACCATCAGCTGTGATGCGATCCTTGGATCGAGACGGTCATTTCGGTATATTATACTCAAGGTTTAGGAGAACTTTGGGTATGACCGGGTTGGTTCGAAACCGAAACCAACCGGGCCCTCGGAGCAGTAACGCTTATAACTTGAGCTCCGGATGTCCGATTGATGTCATGTCGACTTTGTTGGATTCCTCTTGAAAAGAAGGAACTTTTGGAATACTTCTCTAGAGTTTTGGATGTAGTTGGATAGTGGCTGGGTTGGATTGAACCCATAATCCTACCGGGCCCCTGGAACGGAAAAGCTGATAACTTTCAAACCGGATGTCCGTTCGACGAACTGTCAGTGGTGTTGGGGATCTTGTTGACAAATGGTCCCTATGAGTATAACCTATGAGAGTTCGGGGTACAGTTGAGATATGTCCGGGTTGGTTCACACACGAAACCAACCGAGCCCCTGGGACGAAATTGCTAATAACTCACGGACCGGGAGTCCGATTGAAGAGTCGTCTATTGTGTTGAGACCCCTATGAAGAGGCGGTCCTTTGAGATACATCTTCGTGCGAATTTGTCATACATGGAGTATTGACCAGTAGCTTGTGGAGCGGACCCTCCCAGAGATGAGCGTACGGTGTACGGAGACCGTGTAGCCTGCTGAGACCTGACGACTGCTTGACCGACTCAACATGGAGTGAGTCGACTAGCCCAATGGATGGAGCACTAATTTGTTTGGGTGCAGACCCATGGCAGACAGAGCACTACTGAGTTTGGGTGCAGACCCACAGTACTCATCTGGAGAGTACCTCTGTAGGCTATTAGGGGGGATGCACTACTGTGTTTGGGTGGCAGACCCCAGCGGGAAGCACTACTGTTTTTGTGTGGTTGACCCACGGTACTCGACAGGATGAGTACCTCAGCACTCTTATGTTAGTGAGTAGTACCTTGGAGTCGTGACAGGATCATTTTACTTTCTAGAGACTGGGATCTTCAGCAGTTACGGTTTCGATAATGAAAATCACGGTTTGAGCTGAGTCTATGACGTTGTGTTTCCTCATGATTGAGATGGGTTACTTGATAACTTAGGTATATGTATGGGAATATTCCTAAGTAGAGGTTATCTATTGAGATATTCTTTGTGGTTATCCTTGTTAGATTTAGTGAGACCTTGAGGGTCTCGGGGTCCCTAAAGAGTATCGTTATACTCACCCCTACACGGGCTATGCCCGCACCTCATTGTGTTGGTTGCAGACGACGGGCAATGCTGACGGAGGCCGAGTGTTCGAGGACTGGACGGTACCTGGAGGTGGACCTCATGACGAGTCAGTATCCAGAGGTGGAGATCACGACGAGACGACACTCGGAGGAGGTTAAAAAGCGAGAGCATTATGGAGGCTATCTGTACCTACCCTTCAGGTAGGATCTGTGGCGGACGATACAGGAGCTACGATACCTGTACCTACCCTTCAGGTAGGATCCAAGGTGGATGACCCAAGAGCTGTTTCTTTTCTTCCAGATGTTGTCTTTTCTATTGTACTTTCGTTCAGTTGTAGCTATACTTTCAGTTGGGTTTGTATTCTGGCCCACTTACTTTTCAGTACTTTCTTTTTTTACTTAGTGTATTACTTCCTCTTGTACTCTAGGATGTTTTATTTACTTTTATAAAGGAAATTGCATCCAAGTTATCAGGATTTACGCCTTTGGTACTAGTCGCCAGCCCTTGGCCTATGGAAGGCGGGCATGGGGTAGTCACGGCATGGGCCCCGAGGACTGGTCGTGACAAATTGGTATCAGAGGAGTCGGTTCTACCGCAGAACTTATAACTCTGATATTTTTCTTTATGTGAAGCGATAGTGTTAAGAGTACCGAGTGTGGTTTTCTCTTCAGGGAGTCCAGTATTGGTGCGGGCGACCGACGTATCCATACACCAGGACCCTGACAACTGATTTCTGACTTTGTGCACGAAAACACTGATTGAGTGTGTGTTTTCAAAGGTTTCCCTTAAAATAGCTCAAACCAGGTCAGCTCACCGGGTATAATCATTTGAACGTGTCACGTTGTTTCTTTCAGGATGCCTTTCCACGGATGACTAGCTATATCCTGGAGGGATGTGCTTACTGACAGCATGCCGAGCGACGAGGCTTTGAAACATGGCCCTCTTAGAGTAGAGGCACCAGCAGAGGCACCAGCGGTACTACCATACGTTGGGTCACCGATTCCACCAGCCCCAGCAATAGACGATGCACACCACTTTAGCATGCTTCACGTGTTCCAACGCCAAAGGCCACCCAGGTTCCAGGGAGAGACAGACCCTCAGGAAGCTGAGGATTGGCTGGAGGCTATGGTTAGAGTCTTCAGGCTTGTGGGGACGCCAGGAGACTTCATGGTGATCTTTGCTACCAGCCTTCTTCAGACAGCAGTAGGCAGGTGGTGGAGCCACTTGTACCAGTTTTTCGATGAGATGACCTTCACATGGGGAGACATCGAGGCCTTTTTCAGGGTGGAGTTTGTACCAGTAACTCTGCACCCCGACCATGTACAGGAGCTGCTGCCTTTGCCGCAAGATTTTACATTAGTAGCCGAGTCATCTATAGGCAGTAGACAGTTGATGCAGAGGCCCAAGAGGGCCATATCTAGCCGTACGAGGAGCAGGAAGTATTATGAATGCGGCAGGAAGGGTCATCTGGCATGTGACTGTCTGACCCCCCGCACAGTTGATCCACAGGCTTTGGAGGAGACACCAAGACAGAAGCAGCGGCGGGTGCTTGAGCAACAGCCGAGCAGTGGACAAGGCGGTAGAGCTCCGGAAGCAGGTGGACAGGAGAATAACTAGTGGATACGTCCCTTGTACTTCTAGTTCCATGTTGCTGTTGTATTCATGTATTTGTACTATGAGCTAAAGTAATAAAAAGACACTTATCTTTGTGATATTTTCTTTCCTGTCCTTTTGTTCTGTTGATATTGAGAGGTCCCAGTTAAAACTGTTGAATTGACCCTCACTTTCGAGATTTCTACTAGATGAGACCTAGTGACCTCACACTAATGATGATAGTGTGAATCGACCCTTGGAGGTGAGAGTGAAGGTTAGATATCTTGGTAGTAATGCCGAGGCCTTACGACGTTATCCATGGCATGAATGCATCCTTAATGTCAGGATTGACTGTATTAGGCAATGGGCTTGCTTCGTCCAAGGTATGAGACCGAGTTTCTCTTTTCGGTAACAGAGAAATCTTAGCATCTCTTACAGATCATAGGCAAAGAAGGTACAGATCATCCAGGAGCGGATGGAGACTGCACAGTGCAGTAAGAAACAGGAAATTGGTGCCAGTCTTAGAGACTTGGGCAAGTTAAATGTTTCAAGAAGAGGAAGCTTTAAGGGGAGATGAGTCTGCAAAGTAGTAGACATGGAGGCAGAGCTAGGAGAGAAGCATGAGGTGGTGTACTATATTTTAACATGCTACAACCACCCGCCTTAGTTATCCCCACCAGGCTCAGGGAGCTGGAGGGCAGGGGGAGAGTACGGCTGCATGCGGTCAAGGAGTGTGATCCAATGGCTCTAAAAATGATTCAAGGGATAGTCTGTGTCTACTACTAGCTGCCATTGTAACATACGTCGATATGAATCATTCCATCCTTTCACAATCTTGTCCCAGACCTAGAGTTTCTGGTAATCCGTAGACTTGACCCTCATGTCTGGAGATACCTTGGGAGAAGACTCAATAATCACACTTACGCAGACAGTGTGGTCAGACCCTCTAGGTAAGAGTTTCGGTTGGAATCTCTTGGTGGCAGCGTCGAGGCCTTACGACGTTGGTTTAAGTATGGATTGGACAATCACATTTCATACACAAATTGACGGTATTAGGCAAAAATGTTGTGTTTTAACTACGACATCGGGATGGGTTTTCCTTGGTCGGTGAAAAGGAAACCCCATGCAACATAGGATTAACTCATGCATAGAAGGGTATGGACGATCACTCTTGAGTCGGTCAACCTTACCCTCGTGGCAGTAGGAGTTTTGATTTTCAGTTCTCAACAAGAATTGGAGACCTCTAGAGTTTGAGGATGACGATCACGTCCTTATACGAGTCTCACCTCGATGAGGCTTATAGAGATGTGGCTGAGGCGACAACTTATCTCCGAGGTTCAACGGACCTTTCTAGGTCCTCAGTAGGGTAGGCGAGGTGGTTTACCACTTGAACCATCCACCTCAATTGCACCAGGTGCATGATGACTTCCATGTATCTCAACTGAGGAGATACAAGCACGACCCTTCGCATATCATCGACCATGAGGAGCTGGACGTTGGCAATGGGGTGTCTTCTTCGGGGTTCCAGTTGAGGTTGAGGATCAATAGGAAAGGGTCCTACGAGGACAGTTGATTCTTCTTGTGCGCTTTGGTAGGCATCACGGGAACCTCCAGGTGAGAACATGGGAGAGGAATGCTCACATGTGTGCTCAGTACTGCTTTTGTATCCCTAGTTTGTGTTAATGCTTTACGAGGCCGTAAATCCCTGAGGTGGTAGTAATGTAAAGACCCATGAATTCCAAGGAATTTTTTTTTCTTAATTTATTTGGAATTTTACAAGAATGCAGTTTCTGACGGCACCTTATTCCGAGGCCTGGTGTGCTCGGAATCAATTCCCGAAGTTTGGCTCGGGTATGTTCAGTTAACGAACGGGCGAGCTTTTCTAACATTTGAAATGGAGCTCGGAATCAAAATCAGAGGGCACCGATGAAACTGCAATGCCGATAATTGCTAAGGAACACCTTTTCTGGAGTTGCGTTTGCTCAGGCGAGGTTATTAAAAATCTTGGGTTAAGTAAAGGAATAAAATAAAATGGTGTAACCAATTTTATTTTATTTAAAGTAGTTTAACCTAAGCTAAGTGGTTTGAGTGGGACTCACTATATCCAACTCCACTAGGTAGGATATTTGTGGGGTGGGCCCACACGATCCCCACCTTTTCAACTATCTCAAACCTTCTCTTCCAATTAAGTAACATACCCACACCCCCATTAAATGAAAGTCAACTCTTGCGTTTAACTAATTATTAAACGCCTCTTTAATTGGGCAGTTATAACTCTTCAATTAATTCAATTAATTGAATGCTTCGATTGTGAATTTCAAAAACCTTTGGGTTGAGTAATAAAATAAATCAACGCTTATTTTATTAGCATGGTTTTGTTGTACGAGAGGATTTTGTGAGAGGATTTCCTCTAACTCTTGAAGAACATCTTCTTCCTCATTGAAGAACGCGAAGAACATTGAACCTTCGATGAAGAACTCCGTCACCGCGATGGGGAGTTCGTCGTACCGTCTTCCTCCCTCCTCGCAGTCGGTGAGAGACGCCATCCTCGGAGATCGACGATGCGACGCCGACGATCCTCCTTCTACAATGCTTACGGAGTCTCCTTCCGTGACGTCCCTTTCTGCGACAAACCTCGCTCAACGACAACGCTTGAGGTAGGGGAATTATATTTGTTTTTTTCCTTTATCATTCAAGAAAAGGACGACGAGTGTGGATCAGTCTCTGCCGGTTGATCTGCGGATCGCTCGTTCATGCGGGGTGGTTGTGGGGTGAATATTCGGGATTGGTTGAGTTTGATATTGTTTTTTTAAAACCTCTAACACAGAGGGAATGGGATAATGAACAAATCCCAGACCCTACACAGTTTGTTGTCGAAATGAGGATCGTCGGACGATGATGAGGCATGCCATACAGGTGTTTTGAATTACTCGCAGTAATCTACGGCTCCTAGGAAGACCACCGGCGCAGAAATAATTGAAAACGAACCTCCAGAGCAACTCTGGTGGTCCGCAGAAGAGCCTGTCGGCGTGCCGCTAGGAAGGTCTGTCGCGGCACCAGGCCGCGTCCGCTGGCTGAAAGAGCGGCCCCCAACGTGGGGGCCGCGGCACATCAAATCGGGGGGGGGGGGCAACGCGCTTTCCCCTGTCCGCTCAGCTCGGCTCGCCGAGCGGGCCATGCAGCCACGCCCAGGCCGGGCCGGGCCACACCTTATTGGGCTGGACACAGAACCGGAACGGGTCGAACCGGTTCGGGCTGACACAGGGGGTCTTGGGCCGGGGTCGGTCCGGGCCCCAACCCCTATTATCGTGCAGTTTTTTTTGTTCAAACACCCATATCTTGGGCTACAGACCTCCGATCGATGCACCATCAGCTGCAATGTGATCCATGGATCGAGGAGGTCGTTTCATTTTGTTACACTCATGGTTTCAGAGATCTTTGGGTACGTCCGGGTTGGTTCGAACCCAAAACCAACCGGGCCCTCAGAGCGGTAACGCTTATAACTTGAGCTCCGGACGTCCAATTGACGTGCCGTCGACTTTGTTAGATTCCCCTTGAAGAGAAGGAACTTTTGGCATACTCTCCTGAGTTTTAGATGAATTTGGATAGTGTCTAGTTTGGATTGAACCTATAATCCAACCAGGCCCCTAGAACGAAAAAACTGATATCTTTCCAACCGGGCGTATGTTTGACAAACCGTCAGCGGCGTTGGTGATCTCGTTGAGAAACGGTCCCTATGAGTATAACCTATGAGTGTTCGGGGTACATTTTAGATATGGACAGGTTGGTTCACACACGAAACCAATACGGCCCCTAAGACGAAAATGCTAATAACTCACAGACCGGGCGTTTGAATGATGCGCCATATGTTGCGTTGAGACCCCTATGACGAGGCCGTCCTTTGAGATACTTCTTCATGGGAATTTGTGATGCTTGGAGTATCTATGAGTAGCTCATGGAGCGGACCCTCCTAGAGGCGAGTGTACGGAGTACAAAGACCGTGTTGCCGGATGAGAACTGACAACTGCTTGACCGACTCGAATTGGAGTGAGTCGACTAGCCCAGTGGACGGAGCACTACTTTGTTTGGGTGCAGACCCATGGAGGACGGAGCACTACTGAGTTTGGGTGCAAACCCGCGGTACTCGTCCAGAGAGTACCTCTACAAGCTATAAGGGGTATGTACTACTATGTTTGGGTGGCAGACCCCGGCTGGAAGCACTACTATGTTTGGGTGGCTGACCCGCAGTACTCGACAGGAGGAGTACCTCAGAAGTATTAGGTTAGTTAGCAGTACCTCGGAGTCATGATAGGATCACTGTTCTCTCCAGAGACGGGGCTCTTTAGCAGTTACGGTGTCGATAATGAAAATCTTGGTTTGAGCTGAGTTTATGACCTTGTGTTTCCTCATGATTGAGATGAGTTACTTGATAACTTAGGAATATTTATGGGTATATACCTAAGTAGAGGTTATCTGTTGAGATATTCTTTTTGTTTATCCTTGTTGGATTTAGTGAGTCCTTTAAGGTCTCAGGGTCCCTAATGAGTATCGTTATACTCACCCCTGCACAGTCTATGCCCACACCTTGTTGTGTTGGTTTCAGACAACGGGTAGTGTTGACAGAGGCCGAGGGTTCGAGGACTGGACGGTACCCGGAGGTGGACCTCACGACGAGTCAGTATCCAGAGGTGGACTTCACGATGAGACGAAACTTGAAGGAGGTTGACAGGAGAGAGTATTGTGGAGGCTATCTATACCTACCCTTCAGGTAGGATCTGTAGCGGATGATCTAAGAGCTGCGCTATCTGTACCTACCCTTCAGGTAGGATCCAAGGTGGAAGACCCAGGAGATGTTTCTTTTCTTCTCGATGTTGTCTTTTCTGTTGTACTTTCGATCAGTTGTAGTTATACTTTCAATTGGGTCTGTATTCTGGCCCACATACTTTTCAGCACTTTCTTTTGTACTTAGTGTATTACTTCCGCTTGTACTATGGGATGTTTTGATTACTTTTATAAAGGCAATGCCTTCCCAGTTATCGGGATTTACGCCTTTGGTGCTAGTCTCTAGCCCCTGGCCTATGGAAGGCGGGCTTGGGGTAGTCAGGGCACGGGCCTCAAGGACGGGTCGTGATAGGAACTATCTGACAAATCCCAGAACCCCAACCATCTATGTATTTGGGGATTCGACTAAAATATCATTCTACATAAAGGAAAGAGGCTCCACAAACTGGTTTCCCACCTGATAGCTCCACTAGCCAAAATTCTAATCGTTGTTCCTCAATATACGAGAACACGACTCTTCTTATAAATATGTGGATAACATATTGAACCGAGAACAATGAATATATGCCTATGACGACATCGTACAGATTCATCTATAATTGTATAAGATCCCCACTAGACTGTGTGGCCAAAACATCAATCTAAATCCCCATAAAACATCAAAAAACTATTTTAAATTTCTACTAGCATTCTCAACACTAGGGGCATAAAAAGACATTCAACATCTTTTACCAAAGCATGGGACAGACTGGGTGAAATAAAGGAGTTTAATTTTCTTAAATCAAAGTAATCATAAGAAAGAGTGTTAAACAGACTCGTCGTGCCTCAAAAACATCTTGACCTACTAGACCTGTTACCTCCGTAGCATGAAACTACCAATTCCCAGATCCTCTTCCCCTAGGCTATCTTCCACCTCCCTAAAAATTACCTATTTGAGGTCCCTGAGGAGCACCCAATGGTCGACCTCCTCCTTCACCGTCTTCCCTCAGTGGAGAAGGATACTTTTATCCCTGCATCTGAAAAGGTCTGGATGGAAACTATTTCTTAGGATGGTGTTAAACCTACCCACCACCACCGTACTAAGCTCAAACTTTTTAATGGCTCTAAATATTTACACAGCCTCCACAGACAAATCACCTCAGTCCAGGACCCATGGGGAAAGGGCAAGGACCAGTATAATGGAATGATAACTACTAAGGCCTAATCCCCAATGGGAAAAAACCCAGAAGGTCCTAAAAATAGATACCTGTTGATAACTAAATTCCACATTGAAAAACTCAACTGGATCCCCTCTTTTTGAATGCCTCCTCACAAGTTCATTCTTTCCACTACTTATGCCTTCTTCTGAACTTCTAATTGTGTCTGTATGGTGAAGGGAGTAACTGCATACCAAAGAAAAGGTTAGAGTGCCTCTTCAAAGAACTATTCCAGAGACTCATCATCCGGAAAGAGGTATAGAGAAAAGAATTTGAGATTCTTGAACTCTATCCACATTTCCCTCACTGACATACTTCCCTTCTAGAGGGCGAAAAGAATTCTCTTCATGGACTTTATCATCAAGGAATGAAACTCCACAAAAAACTCCTTCTCAATGTAATCCCAAAAAACATCATTCTCCATACCCTCCCGAAGGTTGAGCATCCAACACTGATGTGCATCCCCCCTCGTCTGGGTCACCACCAGAAGAACCTAGTACTCCCTCTGAGCATAAATAAAGGAAAATTTTATCATCAGTTCCTCAAGCCATCCCCCTATCTATATATTTGAGACATAGCCTTTGTAATTACCCAATGTCATCTGCTGGAATGAATGAAGGTTCTTTTCCCACATGTCATCATCCCCCTCTCAATCAAAGCTCTATTGATCAACCTGGCCATCCTATTGGGCCTCAAATACTCATACCACATATGGGTGACGTCTGGGTGCCATAGCTGAAAAGGGTAAACACAGAACTCCAAAGCTCAGGTAGTATGGAAATTTTATTTTAAATTTATTTGAACACATCATATATTTTAAATTCCCAAAACACCCAAAACACATAACAAAAAAAATACATCATGATGCAAGTACCTTCCCTATGGTCTCTACCCTGCAATTATTGTAGTGCCACTTGATCCTTTAGTAGGCTCAAATTCCATGCATTGGATCACAGGGGGATAAAATCTTGTGTCCCATCCACTCTTACATAGACTATTATATGCACCAAGATTACCTAACACTATGTCCCTAACATCCCATGCAATACTCACTATGCATAACTCGGATCTCCATCCTATATATCTACCAAACACTTTGATAACATTCTCTCACGACCCGTCTTCTTCAAGATGAGGGATGGTATAGAAACGTGATGCACCCTTCCTTCTTCAATATGAAGGAGAGATAATGACCCCATAGTCACGCCTTCAAAAAGTCCTCAATGTGTTACTAAAACCAAGGGTATATAATCTTACTCAAAATAGAACGAATTAACCGTTTATAGAAAATTGGATTAGTATATAAGATAGTAATAATCACAAACAACACAAAACATTGATATAAACAAAACAATAATCCATCCCATGCATGATTTTAATGAAAATTTCAACCAATGTAAAAAAAAGAACCAAAGAAAGTACCCAAAAAAGGGGCTACGAAACCAAAAAACAAATATCCCAACACCTGAGATTGTAAATTCCATCCTGGTTCTAAATGTCCTCTTGGAAACCTAAAAACAATTTTATAACACACGGTGAGAAAACAAGTATACTCGGTAGGGGGACCAAAGTCACTCATGCATAAGTGGGACAATCAAACTAATTCCCTTGTGAAAAAAACTGAAACCAATCATAACTACCAATAAGAATAATAATCATACCAACCTCACCAAGGAACACTCAACAAATAACACATGTGAAGTAATGTAATAATATAAGCACATCTATGATTTGGGTACCCCAAACCACTTTTCTGCCAGGTAAAATACTAATTCCTAACAGTTATCATCTTGTTTATACCGCCCTTTCACAAATTCAGTCCCACAACACATCTTCCTACACGTAGCTGGTCCACAAGCTACAAAAAACCCTGCCCGCAAATACATGTGTCAGAAAAACCACACCACTCGCCTAAAAACACCAGGGCCTCATCCCAATGACAACTGGGAAACAAACCTTTCCCGCAGACACATGGGCCCCTAATCGAAATCACATCATTCCTGGAGGATATTGGCCTAATAGAATTCCTCAATCCATTATAGACTGCTTGGATACACTTGAGTGGTAAGAACCCTAAATCGAGTGTGAGGAAGAAAGTCTGTAAAAAGCCACCCATCATACGCCCAGGATGTGGGAATGAACCCCCCCAGAAATGGATGTGTTAGCATATATTTATCAACAAGGGTTGCATGAGTATGAAGATGAAAATTACCTACAATTTATACATATGGGTAAAAAACCACTCATCCCATCCTATGGGTTTTAAACAAACAACTAGCTTTTACAGAACCACCTTTGCTACTAACACTATATGCACAACCACTCAACAGCCACAACCAAATAATAAACCCAATACCTTTTTCATTTACTCACTGGTCATTATTTATTAATTATTTCACTATAATAAATTTCAACACAACCTAGAAACCGCTATCTTCAATAATTCTCAACACAATAAGAATGTCAAGATGTAGTCCCACTATACAAACAACACATAAACACATTGCAGTCCTACTACACAACATTACTCGATGGCCACAACACAAGAAATGGAAGTACCACTGACTACAAGTTTATCCATTCCCAAATTAGTAAATATATCAAACATATATTCTATCACACATCTTTTACCACCCCAATTACAAAGCCCATAGCAAAACACCAACAAACAGCATCCATGCTGCACCTACATTTCATACCCCAAACACAAAGTCATTCCCTTTGTCCACTCCTATACCTGTAACATGGATACCAACATTAACTTCCCAAAACCCCCAAGAAGTAAAAAACCCAAACAAGCACAACACAGAACACAATGAATCCAATAATATTAAGAATTTGAAAGAGGGATTTTTAAATTCCACATTAAATAATATGGGTGATCATAGAAAAGTTTTGATCCTGAAGAATCCATTTGTTTAAACTAGTTACATGATTAAATGGATTGATATTTGCGATTTTTCATAGAGTATCAACAACAGGAACTAGAACTGTACGAATTCACAAGAAGAGGACAACAATAGCCATGATTTTCATAATTCCTTACAACCACAATAATTTATAACATGAATACAATGATAATAAAAAAAGGACTCAACATTCATTTATCTTAAATCCCCTTCTCTTTATCATAACAGGTACTGTTATCTTTTTAACATCACCTCCCCACCCCCCTCATATATTACACTTTTTAATTAAATAATTAAGTCATTCTCTATGAAGATTCATTACTACAACCACCCCGAATGATACACAACTTATGAGAGATGAATTAAAATACCTAACTAAAACAACAGACTATCAAATTTCTTCTTTATGAAAATAATTGGGGGTAGAGAGAGTAGCAAGAATCTACAAGTAAAACAGAACTATATAGGGCTTGAGCACAAGTGCATGACTCATTTGGGAAGATAAGTTCTTTATGAACAAAGGGAAAATATAATAGAGGAAATCTGCTTTTAGAAAAATCCATTTCCTATAACAATGAAAGTAAATAGTTCAAAGTCCATTAAAGATGGATCATGTTCAAGATATCATGGTTTGACTCTTTTAAAATGACACGCTGACAATGACATTTTAAAATGACAGGCCAAAACAGACAGCAAAAAATTTCACACAGACATCGACAGTTGAAAAGGACATGCTGCCACTGACATTTCAAAAGGACACACCGACACTAACAGTTCAAAATGAAACATTGAAACTGACGGTTCAAAATGACATAACAACACTAATAGTTCAAAAGGACACCTCAACACCAACAGTTCAAAATGAAACACTGAAATGAACAACTCAAAAGGACATGCAGACATCGATAGTTACAAAGGACACACTAACACCGATAGTTTAAAATGACATACCAACACTAATAGTTCAAAATAACATTCTAATACTGTCAGTTCAAAATGAAACACTGACAGAAAAAACTGGACTTTGGGGTAAACTTCTTGGAATGAATCATTAATATCCCTCAAAACACCCCAAACACAGGATTTTTAGAAATAAATTCCCTGGAGTGGTCCAGTTCATTCAACAATGTGAGTGGATTAATATTTTGAATAATATTTATCATTGAAATAATTTTTTAATCCTACCAACTAATTCATTAATCACATGTTATTCTTGAGATAATAACACATATTCATACTTTTTAATTGGGATAAACTCCTATGAAAAATATTTTGGTCTTCGTAAAAACATTGACGAACCATTTAATATCAATAAAAATAATCATTACCCAATAAATTTTAAGGGTTTAATTGACCCACTAGTCACATAATCATAATTCATTCATATGTATGACTCATGCCCATGAAAATATTTAATATTTCATTATATATTATCAATTGTAAATTTAAAAAAATAATCAATATTTCATCATCATAATCATAAACCATCCATGTAAATAATAAAAATTGTATCATAGGATCATATCATCTATGAATCATAAATAATAAAAACAATGTTAACATGAACTACAATTTTAATTTAACGAAAACTAGAATGATTCATCGATAAGGTAACCATTTCATTTGGAAATCATTTAATTAAAATCTAATAATTTTCAAAATAATAGTTGAAAAAATTGATTAATATAACATTGGATTATTTAAAATTTATCCTCAATTAAAAGAGTATTCTTGGTGGATATAAATTCCATTCATTTTTTAAACAATAAAATAAATATTTTCATCACACCATTTCTAAAAAGGTAAGTCTTTCAGAAAATGTCCTTAAGATACCCCTCAAAATATTTTATAGAAATGAAAACATGGGTAAAATTAAACTAATTGTTCTTTTAATAATTCAAAATTCATTCATGAAAATATATTGAAGAGAAAATTCACAAATAGTAAAATGATTGTGCAATGAATAAAAATAAAATATGGGTTTTCCCTAAAATTATTTCTATCTTTTGAGCTCATAGATAGTGGAAATTAGAAATAAATATTTTAGTATCTATAAATAAATATAGGATAAAAAATAAATAATATTTTTAGTGGAAAATTAAATAATTTCATTATAAAAAATTATATATAAACAATCCCTATAATAATTATATTATAACATGAAACAAAAACCTCATGTTTATATTGCTTGTTAGTTCTCTACCATCATAGAAAAAAAATTAAATTATACTATATTTCGTGAAAATTATTATATTCATATTTAAAATATTACACAAAATTTAATTATAAAATATCATAAGGGGTTCATTAACAATTCTTTGTTAAAAGAATGCTTCTAGGAGAGAACAATTTATTTTTTCAGGAATGTTTTCATTCCGATGTTATGGTCATTCCATACTGATCATGATTATATCATATACATAATGTTAATAACAATATTAAAATTATTTATATTAATTATGTTCATATTTAGAACCATCAATAAAAAATTTTATATTTAAAAATGAATTACATCATTCATGGAGATAGTAGTACAGATGTATACAAGAACATTATCTCCATTTTTAAGGAAAAAAATAAGTATTTTCCATTTATAAATTAACATTATATCATATATTACACATATATATGTATGTATATATATATTAAATATGTAATTATATTCATAAATAGTAGGTAGTAATATAAATGATTTTTATTGCCACGTGGAGGCCATAGTTCACACATATGCAAGAGTAACACTTTCATTTCCAATTTAGGTGAAAAGTGGTGGAAAATAGTTATTACATCATCATGGTAACATATTATTACATTTTTTATATTGTATTAATCATTTCATTAAGTATAGAATTGGTTTTGTGGAGACAATACAAAATAAAATTCAAAGACCTCGGTTAATATTTATACTGCTTCTTTGAGATACTACCTTTTCCTTACACATTATGATTTAAAATATTAGTCTTAAGAGATAAAAAAGGAATCTAGTATAAAGGGAAGGAAACTAAAAATGTTTTTTTACTGGATAATATATATGGATAAATTTTTTCAATTAATTATATAGATGATTTTCAGTTTTATAAGTGTGGGAGAAGACACAACTTGAATTACATAAAATGTTTAAATATAGTTAATTTCATTATCAATTATAATTCTTCCAATTGAAAATTAAATCAATGGTAGGATATGACTAGGTTGAAATATTTTCAAAATATAATAATTATATATTTTTATGGCTCAATTTTTTCATTATTTCTTTACCCCTGGTAAACATTTGTTAACCATAACAGTAGTAATAATGTTTTTCTATTTTTTCTACTCATATTGACCAAAAATGAAAGTGTCCTCATTATAAATTTTTGTAAATTATAATTCCAATTATTTAATAAATTTCATAAAACTCAATTTATAAAATTAGAGTAAAATAATTTTATAATAATGATGGGAATCACAAAGAAAAGAACATTTTTAAAAAATTTATTTTTTGAGTATAAAATATATTACGTTCAGTCTATTCTAAGTAAAAGCTAAAAAATCAGTGTTAAAAAATTTTATTTAATATATAATATATATATTTAATTACACCCATTAATCAATAATTATTTATTTAATTTATTTTTTAAAAACACTTTATTTTTATAAAAGGAATTTTCTAACAAATAATACTTTTTATCAACATAAGATTTTATCTTCATTCCTAACTTTCAGAAATGTAATTTATGAAATTTTATTCATATGTTACATATAAATTTTCTATAATAACCATTTCACTGATATAAATATAATTATTATAGAAAATTATATATATTATGTAGAAAATTATATTTCCTCAAAAAAAATTATTTTAATAACTAAATGATTTTATTAAAAAATTATTAAGAATTTCATAGTAATTTATCAATACATTGAGTTTAGGAAAAAAATAACTATATATATATATTATTTTTATAAATCTTATTTATACCCTCCAATCAAATAATTTTGTTATGACGATATGTTATGTAAATGGTTAATTTACATTTGTGGTTGTGTGTAAATAAACAAATCGAATTCCTCAAAAAAAATTCAGAGGAATGCTTGTGAAATATTTGGGTAAAAAATAAAGGAAAAAACAATTGAATCAATGAGACTCATATGTAACATATTCAAGAAGGTGATTATTATATTCACTACCATTATAAAAATAATTGTTGAAATTCAAAGAAAATGTCAACCATACCATATTGAAGATGAGGTCCCACATAAAATAATATGCACTCCAGAACATGGAATGTTGGGGATCCATATTAATGGGTGTAATGGGAGTTGAGAGAAAAATTGGGACTCCATGAATTATAAAATGGAATAAAATACATATTTATAAAGTTTTTAGGGGTTAACATTTATTGTCAATATGAATGTTTCCCCCCAAACATAAAAGTACACATATTGTGACATGGGGTAACTAGTCTACATTTATTGTCTATATATTTCAATCAACAAGGGAAATTCAAATATTTGGATACAACTAGGTACATAGTTTCAATCATCCTCATTTTTTGTGTTGCCTTAGCACTTAGGTTACACCCTTTTCACATTAATCCTCCTTCCAAACTCATATAACTCCTTATTGACATAAAAAAATAAATCATAAATGGAATCAAACTATTAAAATTAATATATTATATTTAGTTATATATGTTCATCAATTTAAAACAATTTATCTTTATTATATTTTGGAATTGTAAATTTTATGTCGGGGGGAATTTTTGAAACATAAATTCATAATTTCAAGGGAGTTTTATTCTAATGAGTCTAATTTATTGAATTCATTTTATTCAGTCCTAAAAATTAATTTTATTTTTCATTTTTATTACATATTATCATGAATAGTTTCTAAAATATTATTTTATATTATTTTAAGCAATCGAATTTTTTTTTAGAAAAATTAATTATTTATCCCAAAAAGTAATTATTTTTATTTCTATTTGTTAAATATTATGGTGAATTTTGGAAATAAATTATTTTAAGAAAAAAACTATAAAATTTAAGATATCAAATTTAATAATTCTTAATGAATTTTATAATGAGAAAAATACTAGAAATATAATAAATATAAATAGTATAAATTTTTTTCCATTCATTCCATTCATTAATTTTAATCAATTATTCATTCTTTGTATCATTAAATTTCTTATTTATTCTTCTCAAAATGTTTTTTTCAATATATCCAATTAATCTGTGTTGTTATCATTTAATTAAATTTCCTTTTTTATATTAAAATTAATTTTTACCCATACAAATCCATAGAATAACCCTAAAAGTATTATTTGGGTTGTATATTTCCAAAAAAAATTAATATTTTTAAAATAATGTTGTACGATTTTCATATCAAAATATACAAGAATGTGAATTCCTTATACATACCTCAATTAGGATATGGCCTCAAAATATGGATCTGATATGTAATTAAATTATGGGTGTAATTACATCTAAATAAAATATATAATCTATTATCAAGATAAATAATTAACTATTTTCATCTATTAATCTACATAGAGTATAGATTGAACAATTAGTTGGTACCTATTCTAGGGTGACTAAAAATACTCTCTATGATCATAGTAGGTATTGAAAAAACACCATAAGAATATAGTGTTAATATGAATAATTAATAAATAGTTTTAAGAAAGAAAAACAACTAAAACATTCATCAACATCAAACAAAACATTATTTTAACTCAATTATTATCAAGAAATTAATATCCCACTATCTTTATTCTCAAAAAAGAAAGGAATTTATATATAATTTTATATATGCTCAAAATTTATATTAAATGAATGAAAGACAAATTTACGAATCAGGTCCCTCTATGGAAACACAATATACACATATATCTATCTTTTACCTCACCCATTAGAGAAAAATACTAGCCATAACTAACTATCTATTTATTCCCACCACTTCTTGAATGTTGTAACTCAATGAACTACACTTATAAATGTTAATATAAAAAAAAGAAATAGCATCATAATAATAATTACATCATCCCACACCACATAATAATAATTACATCAGCCCCATTCACATTATATCATCAACCAATAATATTCAAATCTTAATATCATCAATATATAATAATTATTCAATGATAGATAATTCCTTATTAAGATCCCTACATCATCATAATCCAAATATGAAAAAATAAATTGTATATCCAAATCCAAATTATCAAATGTAATCCTAAATATATTTATAAAATTTCTCATCACTATTATATTTTTCTTGTTTCAGTATTCATTCATCTTTATTTCACTTGAATCATAAAAATATTACTAACTTTTTATTACCCCAATGAGGAGATACCACAATATTATTATAATATTCCTTTATAATTAATAAGAATATTTTTCATTATTTTAGATAATTTCCCTTAATGTAATTAGACACTACAGTTTCATATTTGTTCAACCTAAATTAAATCAGTATTTAAAACATGTGGTATATAATCATATTCCATTATTCGATATCTACATATATCCTCTAATAATTTTTTACCTTTTAAATTTCATGAAAATTATCAATATTAACCTCAAATTGTGTGTATAATTTATATCCAATATTTTAATTTCATTTCATTATAGTTAATTTAAAGCATACACTAAATACATACAATGAAACAAAATATATTTATTTAAATAGAAAATATTATTAAATAATTATTATATGTTTAGGGAAAATTAAATTCAATAGCAATACCTATTCAAAAAATCATAATTATTAATATTCAATATAATAAAAAATTATATTCTACATTAATAATTCATTATCATTATATAACTGTCCATAAATATTATTCATTGAATATTTTAGATACTATATTTCTTTATAATATCCATATACAATTATGTAGAATTATTTTATTAAAATATTAAATCACTTAATTTATATGTTTTCCTTCAAAATAAATTATATAATTATCCCATAACACTTATAAATTAGTCTTGAATGTTTTATTATGATCATAGACTCATTATAATATATAACATACTTTGGATATTAAATCATTTAAAATAAACAATATAAATTTAGGAGTTAAATTTATTATGTTAATAATAATAATTTTGATTATTTAAAATTTTCCTATATTATAGTAAAAAAAATTCTTCTTCAAGATGATCAATACAATTTTCATTCTAAAAAATAACTACACCTAAATTGAAAGTATTTATTAAGGGGTTTTATAAGAATAAATTTATCATGAGCTCCTATAAAATCAACAATGTCATGACTGAAAACCCATCCACTAGTAACCCTCCTACATAGATATTAAATAAGGTAATTACCATCAATCATTTCCCAAAATTGGTCAAGGTTTAGTGTGTAAAACTGAGGGTATAAAATTCTCAAATATGGGTGGAATTGCCCTATATATAACACTAATATAATAATCCACCAAATAATTTCCATGAAATAAGAAAATAACTAATCCCAATTCTTAAATTTAATTTTATACATTGAAGAAAATCTAAAAATATTAAACATTCATGGCTAGTAAGAATCCAAAAACTCTAGAGGCTCTTAAAAAACTACTACGACCTAGTATTGCACTATTTGATTACAAAACATCACATGTGGACACGAAAATTGGATTTATTCATAAGTATATCATATAGGCATAATAAATATTATCATTCCATAACCTTTGATTAAAATTTAAAATAATAATTCTAGAGTCTAAGGTATAGTTAGAGGAATGGAATCATTGCCTAAGTACAATGCATTATATCCCAACCTCAATAAGGATTGATCAAAAGGTAACTATTATAAATAGGGTACATGATCTAGAAATTATATATATATATATGAAATACATTCCCCATTAACATTCCTACTAAAATAGTCTCCGAAAATCCCAATAAAAAACGTCATGTAACTAAAACCCCCTTCATATGCCACAATGCATAAATATGAAAATAGACAATATCCACAAATCATTTCATCACATCCTTCACATTTGTGCACACATACGCCAACCACATTTTCATACCACCCTCACAATAATATATAAAACTGATAACCAACACATCCCTATGTAAATATAAAATGTCCCATAAGAAATTATATATTGTGCATACATATATATGTATAACCCTAGGCCATCATAGATTAGAAAAAGTATATAAAATATCAACTAGCCTATATAAATTCAAATACTCATATATAATATGTGAAAACCATCACATTATACAACAATTTACCCAATAAATATTAGATATCACTACCCAAATATGTCTTCAAACATGGACAATACCTAAAGGTGAGTGTGGGGTCGAGGGAGTAGTCAATGGTCCATATCATTGAAAAATAAACATTTTGGGAACACACTTTGAACCCATGGTTAGTATAGGTGTCTGTAACCTCGACCATAATGGTTGCTAGAGAATAATAAATAATATATCATTGTGATAAAAAATCTTAAATCCAGATTAAGGGAAACTATCTTTCCTTATAATAAAACTATAGCTAAAGACCCACAAGAATAGACATCCACAAACGTTATCAAATTGAAAGATAAAATTCCACTAGATAGATAAAATTTAAAAAATTGAATAACTATAAATTTATTAATTAAAATTTATTATTTATGCAATATAATTAGAATAAGGTTAGAAATTTTCTTTAACATAAAATCCAACATTAATTTTTAATTCATATCACAAGTCCATATTTTATTCAACACATTTATAGAATTATTTTATCCAATTCATTGATATCATTTTATTTATAATTAACATCATAATAATACATCACCATGAATTAAATATAATTCATCTGCATTCTATCATCATGGGTATTCTATGACAAGACAAAACCAATATCAAGGAATATATGTAACTCAAATAATTTTTAAATCTAAATAATGTGGATTTAAGAATAGTAAATAGAAAACATGAAAAACCCAAATTTGAAAGAGCCCCCAAAAATTCCAACCTTCTCAACATCATCCCTAATGTCATCCTAGAAAAAAAATTGATAAAACATAGAGTAATAGCAATCATGTTGTGCTAAAGGAAATCATTGGTATCAAAACAATTCCAAATCCAAGGATAAATATCCAATCAGTGTCACACCCCAAACCTTATAATTACTTTACTTTATTATTTTATTTCCTATAAATAATTTTTTCGGGGTTCAGGTTGAGATCCAATTTAAATGTTTTATTTTTTTATTGAAAAATTCTTGTTTTGGGTTCGATGGAATCTGGAGAATGGGTAGATCATGGATTAGTAATAATGTGCCTTCTCCCATGTGACTGTGTGGCTTACCCATCTAAAAATAATAATAATTAAAAGTTTAATAAAATGAGAGTTAATATAAAATAAGAAAACGTAAAATATAAATTTAAAAGATTTTTTGTAATAATAATAATATTATTAATATTAATTAGTAATATTATTATAATTATTATCATTATATTATTATTATCATCATCATTATATTATAATTATTGTTTTTTTTGTTTAAAATCTTTAATGGATTTTAGACGGTGCACATTCACCACACGGTTAGTGGAGACTATGAAATCAGCTTAGTTACTCATGTGTTAGCTACTGGATTGTATAAAAGCTACTACATGGTTTCTACAGGGTTTCATGAGCTTTTTATGGACCACGTGGTTTCCTTTTATTCAAAATAATGAAATGAATAAAGTAAAACAAAATTGTTTTAATTAATATTGTTTTTATAAATAATCTAATTAAAATGAACCTTAATTATTATTTTTAAAATAAATTGTAATATCATTATTATTAAAGTTGTTTTTATTATTACTCATAATAATGCTATTGAAATTATATTATTATAATATATTACAATTTTATTATTATTACTATTATTATTACTATATTTGTATATATATTTTAGGGTTTCCCTTTTTCCACTCTATCTCTCCTCCCTTTACCTTCCCCATACAACCACACCTTTCACCCTATTTGTGCAGCGCATGACTAGTCACCCCCCCATGGTGCATCTTATGTGGTAGTTACCTCTCTATCTGGTGACTCTACATCAGCGTTACCTCTGGCTGAGGCCTCTCCCAATCATTGAACAACCAACCATCCCCACTCTTCTTCACATGTGTGGTATTCCCCTGCCTGTGACCTCTGTCCAACCCCCTTGCTAGAGAAACACTCCTCCAACCGACCAACATGACAATATAGAACTCCTCCGACCAAACCCTCATTCTATCGTGACACTTCTTCAGTGTGCTTCCCTTATGGGCATGACCCCCTAATGGTGTGCCGCTCCTTCTAGCATGACCCCCCTCCCTCTAGTATAACCTTCCCCATTCTTCTCTTATCTTATGGTCATGGTGACCTAGGGTTGTGTTTTTTCATTCTATTTTATTTATTTTTTGGTTTATTGAAGGTTTATCTTGGTAGTAATAGGGTTCTGAAACCCACATCGAGTGAATTCGGTTTTGCGTTGTAATAGCCCCATGGTTTTGAGGTAAAAATTCCCACACTTTTTTTAATTTGAGATTCATTTATTTCATGTTTTTCACACAATTTATATGAGAAAAATTTTGTTGTTCAATATTTATAATAATTATTTCATGTGAAAATTGATATTTTAATACCTTTTTGATCACTAGAATTGTATTAGTAGAGGGTGCAAACCATGTATTTGATTAAATGATCAGTTGGACTTTGCATATAATTTAAAACTTTTAGAAGTAATTTATTAATACTAGAGTCATTTAAATGAATTTTTAAACATTATTAACAACCTCATAATACCATAAATTAGTTTATTATATGGTTTTTATAGTTTTAGAACATGTTAAAAAGGGATTTGATGTGATTCTTCACTTAAGTTAATGTTTTTTGGAATGTTTTATCAGTGAATAGCCCATTTGACACTTTTATAAGAAAATAATTGTCTTAAAATGTATCCTAAATATTTCAATAGGACAATATATATGTTTTGATTTTGAAAATTGAGTGTTTACACCCTTATACAAAAATTAGATTTTATATGTTGATAAATCTTGGTTTTATAAAAATATTAAAGGCTAATTTGGATTCTTTGTGAAATTGGTGAAAATGATTATTTAAAAATCCTTTTTGATGGATCACATGCCTTGAGATATTTAATGGGTAGAATTTCCTTACAATGGAATCCCCGTGACCCATTATTGGATGTCCTTAGTATGGAATCCTAGTGTTCTATTTGTTCCATGGCATGTGAGTCAGTCCTCGGAGTGCTACAGAGTGATGCCTCTTGTGGATTCATTATTATATATACTTGTGATTGGATTCTCATATATCATCAGCCATCTCATCCCCATTATATAAATGAGACATGGGAACCTGGAATATTGGAAGAATTTTCTATTAATGATTTTTTCACTGGTACTTGACATACTGAACAGTGGCCCATAGTGGGTGGAAATATTTTTGAGTTTATTACTATGGGTTTTTTCCTTAGCCAATACTCTGTTAGGGTGACCGAGCATATTGAGCATTCTTGATATCACTATGTGTGTCATGCTACTAGATATAGGGTCACATGTATTAGTATCTTCTAGAAGATTATTTATCTCCTGGGTTCACCTATGTCTATTGGTGTTAGTCGCTTTTAGTCATATCGAGACACTTGTAGGATTATTTTCATTGACCATGTTGTGTGATTACTGGGGTACTTTCTTATGTATGGTTTTTATTTTAATTTTATGTGTTGATTTAAATAAATTAAATTAAGACATTATTTTAATGAAAAATGTGTTTTATCATATTTTGTGTGGTTTGAAAACTTAGACACACTTATCCCTTGAAAATACTAATATCACTATATTGGTATGATCATGGTTGTGAAAATAAAGGGGGGAAATGGGTTGAATATTGTTTTAATGTAAAATGTGTATAAAAATAATACTATTATATATTTAAGATCAATCTTGAGATTGATATTTCTTTTTAGTTAATGAAAGTTAATTTGTAAATAGAAACTTCAGGCTAGACTAGTGTGTTTTTATACTCACGCCTATAGTTTCATTTCTATTTTATCCCTTGTGCAGGTTTAAGAATGGGTTCATTCTATTTGGGTGGGGGTTGATTGTTGAGTTAGAGTGTGATCTATGGGTTCACATGAAGTTAGTGTTGAACCCCCGATGTGAGTGAGACTCTATGGAATACCAATGGGATGTGTTGAACCCCCGATGTTTGTTTTAAATTAAATATGTTTTACAAATGAATGTTTTAATGCAATTGTAACATCCCAGGTAAATAAAGAATAAATAATTTTCATATTTATTAATATTTATGAATTAAATATTAATTTTACTTTAAAGGGGTTACTATGATCGATAGCGTACCCGATACGCAACAATGAGTTCCTTTGAAAACTTACGTTGCACACTAGTAATAAAATAATATTATTTTAAATGTTAGTTAACACGTAGCCATTGTATTGGCGGGAATGGATATAAATAACTAAAATATGATTATATATGATTTTTAAATGTTTTTACATTTATCCAATAAAAGATAAAGGCTTAAAATACGGAAAGAATTCAATTTTAGGTATTTATACCCTAATTTTCACTAAAGGTTCACTTATCACCTTTTGATGGAGAACCATCATTAAATATAGTTTTGATAACTCTTATACATTCTATTGGACCAAATAAAACTCTTCTTTAGAATCAGGACATCAAAATTTATTTGTGTACATTTTTGGTATTTTTTCGATAAAGTTCATTTTTTAATGAATAGTGTAAAATGTAATATTTTAATTCAAAACCTCTTTTTAATCTAATTTATTAATATGATTAGATAATATTTTTAATTGGTTATTAAGTGAAATTATAATATATTTTTACCATTTAATCCAATAGTGTTCGTTGGAATTAATTTCACTTTGAAATCGGACTTAAACTAGTGTCAATCTTTTGATACTAATTATTTCATAAAAACATGCTATTTGTCATGACAGCGGGAATTAATTATTAAATTAATTAATGTGACTTATATGTTTTTAATTTTTTAAAATAGACTTCATTTTTGAATTCGGAATATCAAATATAGCTTATGGTGAATTTTTGGTATTTTTTTGAAAAAATTCAATTTTTGATGAATAGTGAAACCACTAAGTGGTAATATAAAAACTGATTTTTCGTTTAAATGAAATTTTAACACTTCTGTGTTTTGAATTTCAAAAATACGACATACCTTATTGTCATTAAGAAGTAAAATGTGGTTCAATGAGATTAAAATAATTTTCTGGTGAATAGTAACTTTTAAGTTCTTAATCGCGATTAGAGGTAATTAGTGTAGTTTAAGGTAAAAATAATGTTTTAATAATATGGTATGAGATTGACACATGTCCTAACCTTATTGGATGTGTCATGGCCGACCAATAAAAGCCATGGGTCAACTTGGGGACCCCATGGAGCCACTTTGGTTGGGAAATTACATAAATAACTTTTTATTAAATGTTAAAGTAAAAATTACAAAAACATGAGATGTTTTACTAAAACAATTTTTATATGGGGTTATAAAATTCAGATTCTTGAATATAAATATTCATTAGAAATATAAAAATATTTCCTACATCATTATATTTTTTTATAATTTTTAGACATTAAATATATTAAATTATTTATGACCTCATGATGATGCAGCGATGACCTCATTATTTAACGATTTAAATAAAATGGAAACATAATGTAAAATCTAAGACCTACACATAGAAAAAACTTATTGGATGGGTGGATTTAGAACCCTTATCACCTTATCCTCGAAACAAATCAATGTGGGACCTCTTAAATCTGAATACCATTTTAAAATAAAGTGACTTTTCTTTACCTTCCAAGAGTTCCCCTCCTCTCCTCATATAAAAGGCCCCCACCTCTACCTCCTTACCCGCACTCCCAAAGCCTTTGGCTCCACCAAACCCTGCCCATTTATTCTCTTCACTTCCCTCTATTACTACTAGAAGCCTCACTTTGGGAAGAAGTCTTCCCAAAGAAGTCTTTGAGCTCAAACCAAATGGGAGTTACCCGATTTTAAGGTAATGTCTTCACTTGAGTCCATTTGTTTTATTTTGCTTCTCCAACCCCATAAAATCTTTTTATTCATTTCTTTTGTAACACCTCCAGTATCATAAATATACTAGGATGTTTTTATAATAAGGATTCGAGCTACACATGCACACACCTACATCTAATGGTTAAAGAACACGCTGTTTCTATGGATGGTGAATTTCGGCCTCCCGAAACGATGATTGTTCAACATTCTTTTAACACCTTCAAAGGTGGCCATTAAGATGAAACAATATTTATATGTGATATATAATATGTTTATGTTTTCCTTAAGCTTCTGTATTTTTCATTTTGGGCATACCTTTACGGTTTCCATTATGGGTAAACGCGATATCTTCATTTAAGGAAGTGCGGACTACCGCCCCCTCAAAGTGATGTGATTCGTTAATGCCATATGTGGGACATATAAAGTATGGATTTGAAGTTATTATATATGATGTTATACTGGAATTATAATATACCTCTATATCATTATTATTTCTTTCCATTAATGTATGATATAGAAATTAAAGTAGCGTTCATGCGTACGTACGGCTTACCGTCTCCATGAACGGTGCATTTCATTTCTTTTCCCCAAATGTAATGTACTATTATAAGTACATATATATAATGGATATATATGATGTATGTTACATATAAATGATTAATATAACTCTGGAATTAAAATATACATACCTCTCATTTAGTTTTAATTCCATTAATATGACATAGAAATGAAAGTAGCGTTCATGCGTACGTACGGCTTACCGTCTCCATGAACGGTGCATTTCACTTCTTACCTTAAATGATTATGTAATATTATAAATACATGTATATTCTAGACATATATGATATATATGATATCCAAATCATGAATATCATTCTGGATGTAATGAAACCTTTGACCACACGAATAACATGTAATTGTAAGAAGTCTACTTTCGACTTAAGAACCAAATATCGACAAAACAAACATTATTAACTTAAATGATTACATAATTATTATAACATGGTAATAAGTGATATAAAATTAATAATGAACTTGAAAAAGGTTCTTAAGCAAGTAGAAAATAACTCAAGTTTATTATTCAGGACGTTAAAGAACGATCGAGTCAAGTCGGACCCAAGGTAAGGGACTTCGTCTCAATCTCCTTTCATTGAGGCATATTTCGTTTTATACACAAATTTCTTTTATACGGTGTATAAACCACTTTGACTTTTACTTTTATACAAAAGGAATCTTTTTCTATGAAGCGTTTTACTAAATGACAAAAAGGAATGTTTTTTAAAGTATGCGGTGACAACGACCTTTTTCCGCCGCCGTGAGTATTATTTGGTCTTCGGCTTCCTCAACAAGCCGTAATGTTTTAAATACCATATAATATTTTATGTATTTTGGTATTGGAAATGCTTTTTATAATGGATTTGTTATGTCAAAATATTTGAGTGATATATTGTGATCAAAGTGTGGAAATGTTTTCTTTCCATTATATTTGTTTTATGTCTTATGATTTTTATAATGGTACTTGGACATTTGACGGGTGGTTACATGATAAACAATATGACGGGTGGTGCCGTGAATACCAGGATGGGTGGTTACGTTATAACCTCCAATGCATTGGGTATGGAAGTCGGTCGTATGGCTATTCCATTAAGTATGTATGGAAGTTGGTCATATGGCTATTCCATTAAGTGATATGTGTGGAAGTCGACCGTATGGTTATTCCACTTACGTATGCTTATGTCCCAAGTTACCTTTATATGTTATGTGTTCATTATATGGCTTTTATAGTAATTCTTTGGTTACAAAAGGGTAAGTAATGATATTTTATTCAGTGAAGAGTTTTTACTACTTCATGAATGTGAGGGTATTACTTTGATAAAGTATACATGGTTTACGTGATGTTTGAAAAACTAACAGTTTTCATTCTTTGTGTTTCCCTTACTGAGCTTTTTATGCTCACCCCAGGTTTTTTTGAAATGTTTTTCACAGGACTTAATGTGGAATAGGGTCAAGGACGGGATTGAGGGAAGGTCATGCTATATAAAACATGGAAATAGACATGTCTCTTTTTAAGATTTTTTTTTATTTTATGGAAACATAGTAGAAGTGTCTACTTTGTAAAGTTTTGAGATGTAATAGTTATGTCCTAATTCTCTAAAACATTAAACCTGAAAAGATCCTCAATATGAATTATTCATTTAATTCAATATTAAGTAATGTATAAGGTCGGGGCCTTATAGCAATAATGAATTCTTTTACTTGTGTTAAATTAATCTCACTTATGCAGTGATGAATCATGAAGATTTTTATTATTGAGGTGACCTTGATTTGGTTCAAAACATTTTCTTTTCTAGCAGTTTTCCCCACGGAACTTCGATGGGTGACAGTTATGTAGTTACGGGTGATTCCACATTATAGGGATTTCTAGTTGATCGTCTTAAGGATTTCATGCTTGAGTTTAGGAAGTTGTATCAAAATAACTTTTATGGATAAAAATACCCTTCCATAGTGGGAGAGTGGATGTGAAAGATTTAAATAAACATTGGTCTCATTGAGATTCTATAATCCATAATGTTTATGATTGAAACTTTTATGGTTGACGGTTTACTATGGATGTGGTTGAAGTTGATGTCTTGGAACAAGTCCTGTGAAGATCTTACAAAGGAGTTTTTCAAGGCATTGTTCACTTGTCTGTATTTATCTAATAAAGAAAGGGTGAAAATGGGGATTAATATGGGCTCTTTTTAGAATGGTGATGGATCATTGTTGGATTATTTCCATCACATTGTGGACCTATTCTCTTATGATCTAGGGTATGCTGAAAATTCATCCAGGAAAGATCGATGTTTCGAGGTAGAGATTCATCCTGACCTGTAGTAAAAGGTGTTAGAACTCAATCTAACATTATTGTATGTGAGTCTCTGATCAATATCCTCATGTAGACCACCCTTGTGAGTCAGGTGTGGTCTTGGTTTCTATTTTTTATGGGGGTCGAGTGTTGGGTAGTTGATGGTGGTGGTCTAGTTGTCTAATCATTAGGACCCTTCACTCTCAGCCCATGTAGTGAGAGTTTATGGATCGTTGGGAGAGTTCTATTTTCAATTCATGTTGAATTTCCATTTGTCCATTCTTAGTTTGTTCTTAATAGTGGGGAGACCCACTACGGGTCTCACTGTATTTTATCTGAAGATGTTATTAGGTTCTGGTTGAATTCTGATGGTACATAGTCTATTTGGGTCCTCCCTATGGTGGTTATCTATTTTGGTAAATGAGGTCATGTTATTTTGGGGGTTAGTGAAATGTTCTAAAATTAAGAGGTTGGGTAATGTTGATGTGGAATCCCTAATAATTGATCAATGGAGTATAATGTTTTGTGGATTTCATGGGGTGGAAAACATTATGGTGGGAAGAATCGTCACACACAAACCCTTTTAATTATTTTATTTTATTATTATTTTCCCTTTGAATAAATACATCGAGGTTTTGGTAGAGTCTAAGTTTAAATTTTGGGGTTTTAATTGAGAACGTTGTGTTTTGGGTTTAATGGGATTTGGTGCATGGGAAGTGCATGATTTGGAAACCGTGTGGCTTCTCCTAGGAAATTTTGTGGCGTCCCTATTATTAAAAAAATAAAAAACATAATTTAATGAGTAATAAAATTAGATTTGATATAATATAAGGAAAATTAAAAAATTAATTATATGTTTTTTTAATAATAATAATGATATTAATTTGGTATTTTTTTATTATTTTTGTTGTTGTTGTTATTTCATTTATCATTGTATTATTATTATTATCATCATCATTATATAATTATTTTTACTATTATTATTGTGAAAATTTGGTGGATTTTAGATCGGGGCATGGGCATCGCACGATTAGCGGAGACCAAGTGGTCAGCCCAAGTACCCATGTGGTAGCTTCTAGTGTAGGGAAAAGATACTTCATGGTTTTCACATTGTCAAATTAGTTGGGCCTGAACAGTGCATTTCCCTCTTATTAAAATGAATGATTTCAATAAAATAAATAAATTTTTTATAATTAATATTGTTGTTTTTATAAATAATATAATTATTATGAATGTTAATTATTATTATAAAAATAAATTAAAAAATCATTATTATTAATGTTGTTATCATTATTATTAAGAATAATATTATTGAAATTATATTATTATATTATATTACTACAATATTATTACTATTATTATTATTAGATTTGTATTTTTTAGGGTTTTCCTTTTTTTTTCTCCTCCCATTCTCCTCTCATTCTCTCCCCTACGCAAACCCTTTGTTCCCTACTTGTGTAGCGCATGACCTTACCCCACCTTGTGGTGCATATTCTCCATCAACACGCTCTCTTTATGGAAACTCCTTATAGGTGTAACCTTTGTATGACACCACTCTCTACCAGCATGCAACTGTTCGGTGCTGACCTTCTTCAAATGTGTGAACCTCCCCTGCTCGAGACCTTTGACTGAACCCCTATTCTGACACAACACTTTTCTGAACTACCACCAATTTTTATACAGCACTCCACCATCTAACCCCCTTTCCAGTGTGACACTTCCATGGCACGTCGACCCCACTGGATCAACCCCCCACCGACGTAGAACTCCTTCCAGTGTGACTTCCCCTCCCTATGAGATACCATTATCCACTATTCCCTTCTACTATAGTCATGGTGAACTAGGGTTTATTATTTCCCTTCAATTTTTTAACTGTTTCTTCATTGAGGGATTCTCTTGGTAGTTCTAGTGTATTGGGACCCTCATCGATTGAATTCGGGTTTTCGTTGTTATTACACCATGGTTTTGATATAGGAATTCCCATGCACATTACATTTTAATTTGAGATTCATTAATTTCTTACTTTCCACACCCTTTATATGAGATATATGTGTTTTATAGTATTTATAATAATTTATTGGTGTGAAAATTGATGTTTTTGAGCCCTATATATTGATCACTAGAATTGTCTTAGTAGATAGTACACAACAATTATTTGATGAAATTATTGGTTTTCCTTTTCATGTAGTAGAAAATGTTTAGACGTAATATTTTGATGCTTTTTTAATGGATTGTTAAACATTATTCATAGCTTCACAATACCCTTAATTATTCAATTATGATGTATTAATATTCTTATATCATCCTCAAAATAGGTTTTGAAGTGATTATTCACTTATGTTAAAGTGTTTTAGCATGTGTTATTGTGGAATGGTTTGTTTGGAACTTTTATAAAAAATGGTTTTTCATAAAAATGAATGTCTTAATGTTTCATGAAGATTATTTGAATGTTATTATGACATAAATGGAGTGTTTACATCCCTTTAAAAGAAGTGGATTTTATATGTTTGTAAATATTGGTTTTTTGAAATGCTTATAGGCTTATTTAACCGCCATATGAAATTGGTGAAAATGTTTGTTTTAAAAACCTTTGTTGGATAAATCTCATGCCTTGTGATATTTAATGGGTGGGATGTCCTCGTTTTGTAATCCTCATCACCCATTATTAGAGGTCCTCAGCATATCCTCCTAGTGTTCTATTTTTCCATGTCATTTGATTCGGTCTTTAGCGTGTAATAGGATGATGTCATATACTGATTCATTTTTATATATACATGTGATTAGATTCTCTTATAGAATCATTCAGCTCACCCCCATTATATAAAAGAGACATGGGAACCTGTAATATTGAAATAATTTTCTAATAATTATTTTCTGATAGGTAGTTGACATACTCACAAGTGGCCCATAGTATGTGGAAATATATTTAGGATTATTACTATGGTATTTTCCCTTGGTGTGTCCTGAGTTTGGGTGGTCAATTATATTGAGAGTTCTTTATTTAATCATGTGTGTCATGATAATAGTAATGGGGTCACATGTATTTTTATCTTCTTGATTATTCTTTATCTCCTAGTTTCACCTATTTATATAGTCCTTAGTCGCTTTTAGTGATGTTGAGATACTTGTGTGATTATTTATGTTTCCATTGTTGTGGGATTACGGAGGAACATTCTTGTGAAATGTTTTTATTGGAATGTGATGTCTTTATTTTAATAATGATTTTTTGTAAATTTTGCTGAATGGAAAAAGTATTTTATCATATTTTTTCTAAAATTAAAAACATAGACACAATATTCCCTTGAAAATACTAATTTGTCACTAATGGTACGATTTGGTTTTGTAAATTAATAGAGCCAATCAATTGTACATTTTTTTAAGTAAATTTTTTATAAAAATATAGTTTTATATATATTAGTTCAAAATAAAGTTTGATGATTCTTTTATTTTAAAGGAAGTGCAATGGGAAATAGAATATCTTGATATCCTAATGAGCATTAATACTCAAACCTATTGTTTTTTTTATTTTATAGTCCTTGTGAAGTATTCATATTTGGTTCATTCACCTTAGTAAATGCATGATCTTTGAGTTTAATGGTGACTTACTAGGTCATATGGAGTTAGTGGTTACTCAGTTTGATTAGTCTAGTTATGTAGCTTAATTATATTTTTAGCTTCATATTTAAATGATATTCAACTTAGTAAATCAACAAAATTAGAAAATAAAAAAATAATCTCTCATTAATAAACTATAATCACTTTATGAATCCCAACTCCTTTCACCTTCATCCCATTTTTACGTTAATGTTATTTCCTTCGTTATATTCAAACACATCCATTTACCCAGTGAAGTTAAATCATGACAACCATCATTGATTTATAAAATTGAGATAAGTTTAGGAATCCACTACCTAAATATAAAACATTCATCACACACTAAATGAGATTGGGTTGATGATTGAGTAACACAACCAAAACCCCTCCTAACAAGCCAAAAAATCATAAATTCATCATCGCATCAGTAATAACCTTAAAACATAATAAATAATAAAATCCAAGAAATATAAAATTTATAGCTTGGAAATAAGGAATGAGAGAATAAAAAAGAGAAAAATAGAGTAATTAAGAGTCTCCATCTCTTATGGATCATCATTTCAAAACAAAATGGTCTATTAATTCATCAAAAGTCCTAATGAAATTATTATTTCCCCAAATTCCATTAAATATTTTAAGAAAATAAGAGATTGTAATAGAAATTAAAGTGACTTCAAAAAATAATTTTCATTCCAGAAAAATATAATAAAAGAATTCAGCATTAGTTCCCATTCCTCAATGAGTAAAAACAAATGAATATAAGAAAGAAATATTGATATCCCTCCAATAACCCATCATATAAAATTTATTCTACTGCCTCATCCAATATTACTAATGATGGGTTTTTGTTGACCACAATAACCATGGTGGAAAACTCTTTGAAAGGCTTATATATGAAATCCAACCTGTCAGAATACACTTTATAGATTGATCACCAAGATGTAATGACCCTTGGAATAGAATAGTCAGAAAAATTTACCTCCATGTGTCCATTGAAGTACTCACGAAGTATTGTTACATGAACCCTATAATAGATGAACAACTTAACATATCAATTAAGGGGTCTTCAACATGGTAACCATAGAAATTTCATTATATAAATTTCATTGAAAATAAAACCTACCCCAATATCTAAAACAAAACCACATCTTGGAAATCTCATATAAAAAATAGAAATGAAGATAGTCGATATGTTGTAATTTTAATCCATGTGTAAGATTTTGTCGGAGGCATAAGCTTTTAAACATTACAAAAATACTTCATTGAACCTTCAGTGAAGTTATACTCTTGCACAAAAAATAATGTAACCTATATAACTAAAATTATATATACAGTAACAAATTCCTCGCATCAAATTCAAGGCTACCACAAAGTACTATAAAGACTTCCATCATAATAAAGACTCAATGATGGATGGTTTCATGAAAATTTAGTCCCTTACTTTAGATTCCTCTCAAACGATTCATATTCTCAAGAATCAAAATTGAATTTTATAAGAATATGAAAGATGAAAAAACAACTATATGAGATACATATAGAAAATGTTGGTACAAAATATAATTATTAACTCATTGTTATAAATACCACATAATCATTAAATATCATCTACTATCTCATAACAAAATCATATTTATATAGATAATATCAATATAGTCCATCATCAAACATATCTTGATATAAAGAATTAACTTCCAAAATTCATTCACATATACACTTCCATATTCTACAATGTCCAATAAGAAATGAATTAGGATTATTTAATTCCAATGAAAACATCCCTTAACATTCTGGAATATCAACAAGTGGTTCCTTATATGTTTCATTGTCATCAACATCAAACTCACCACAATAGATAACATGGAAATCATCATGAATATACTAATGTAGATATGATACATTAAAAAATCATTGATCCAGTTTATCTATTGAATATGTTTTAACTGATATGTAATAACACCAGTACACTCTAACACCATAAAAATAATGACAAAATGGGAAATATCATACTCCCCTAACTAAAACTTCACGTCCCTCATTGGAAGGATATCATTATGAACACATGATCTCAAAATTAAATATCATTAAGAATGTTCTATTTTCTACATAGGACTAAGGATAATATTGTTCCACCAGCATCTACATGAAAATCATATATACATTTTCTATTGTAATTTTCACTAATTACGATTTGAGAACATTCTACTCTCCATCCTTTTCCATGCCGAAAAATAATTGGAATGGATTGGTGTATAGTACATAAAATAGACCCATATCACTAATGAATCTAAAATTTTATTATAAGAACACTCTTTCAATGGTAGGTGCATCACCCTTAGTCCTTGAATAATCATCATCGATGAAGTAAACACTATAGTGATTTGATGGAATGTTTTCATGAACATTATAATCATAAAACATGATGTGATGTTCATTGAGTGACATATATGCAAAATAACAAAACTTAATGAACTATAAATCCCGAATATAGATAAATAAATATTAATTAATTAAATATTATCAAAATCCCATCATCTACACAATTAAAGCACTAATCTAAATAGTCATGTTGCATTATCATTACATGGGTCTCTACCATAAAAGTTTCCCCATATTTCAATGTAGGTATTGTAAAAATAATGTCCTTGTATCATATAAAAAGGGCATATAAAATATAGTTTTCTATAAGGTCCCACATTCAAATGTTTTGTACATAGTTCAATGGATTTTTTTAGTACCCACCCATGTAATCCATACCAGTTCGTATCAATATGTTCTATAAAATCTCTCAACTAATTTATCTGATGTGATTATATCAATATCCCCACCCCACACTACCCCCTCCCCCACCCCATCCACACACACACAAACTAACACTCTATCTCTCTCTATAAAGGTACCCCTATGAGTTCAGAAGTATTTTTATGAGTGACAACATAATCCCACCTCTAATAGTCCATTGGTGGAAACTAGATACATGAGTATAAAATTATCAATTATGAGAGGTATCACAATCAGTATCCTAACAATGAAATAATCATATATTTTACACCAAAACATAGAAAAATAACTTATACCATTACTTGAATATATTACCATTAAAATAAAATAACCTCAAATATACCATGATTAATAATTAAGTAGCGACCATGCACTCCATTAGATCTTGAAATTCCACTAAAAACAAGTAATTCCATTACCAATAACAAACTATATCTGGGAATCCATAAAAACATATTTATATATAGCATGGTAATACAAGTATACTTAGAGAGATCATTCCCAAAACCACTAAGGAAACTATAAAATACTCAATCTATATCACTATGAAAAAAGTGACAAATAAACCCATTTATCAAATTATGTTAATTCCATACCATGTTTATCAAGGCACTCTTACTTAATAACAAATAGAAATTCATAATGAGATATAAAAATAATATATATAATAAATAAATTATTCATCTATTTTATAATATAACAAGTTTAAAATAATTATTTACATTCATCGTAGTTCCCCCTTCCGATATACAAGACAGAAATCAGATTTGTAAAAATTTTCCACACCCTAATCATCATATCATTGCATCCCACACATATATGTATACGTCCAAAACCACATCATCATCCCATACTCATAAGTAACCACAAAAGCATGATCCAATACAAATCAATGAAAATATACACTATATCATAATCAATTATAGCCTACGTGTACATGTACGTGTATAACTATAATTTTTTGTAACCTAATGGTGATACAATGTATAATCATAAATCTCTATAGTCACATATACCTATATAGAAAATCATTTATCCATCACATATATTATGATCATGTACCACAAAACTATAAGAGAAATAATGTTGATACGTCTATATATATATATATATTTACATATAGGAATTGAATATGGTAGTTAGATTAGAGATTCATTCATACCTACAAAAAAATATATATTTGAAACACCCAAAGATCTCAAGGTTGTTATATTTTTTGCCTTCCCTGACCAACATGGGTAAAAGAGTATATGAAATATTTGAATATAATGATATTATATCACAAATATAGTCTATGGGGAATTATTATACCTATATATCAAACTATAGATATCATCATAAATCATAAATCATTGACCATCATAAGGAACTAGAAATATAAAACTAATATAATTATACAGTCATCAAAATTAATCACCAGTAACTAATTATAATTTAAAAATTATTTAATAATCCCCATAGTTAATTCTAATTAAATAATTTATATTACCATGAAATCAATAGTGATTTGGATGTTCATGTTAGGAAAAAATTATTTTTCCGATGTTCTAAGATAATTCTCCCAATTAATCCATGTTTTATATTTATTAATGTATTACCATCATCAACAAAAATCCCCATGAATTCATTTTGTTTCATCACCATTCCAAAAAACTAATAAATCTAAATAATTAATTGAATCCACATATTGTATGGGATAAAAAAACTGAAATCACCAAAACATCATCTAGTAGAATTGATTATATAATCTAGGAAATTTGAAAAATAACCAAAATGTAAGGAATATAACAATACTTATCCATCTCATTATCATCCCAACTCCTTCCCACATATAAAAAAGAAAAATATTTCTCATATTTCAAACTATGATGACGGTCATCCCCAAAATCAATCCATTTTATATTCGAGACAAAAAAGTCATATCCTTAGAGAATAATCCAACAATAATTTTATATATATAATCATAGAAAGGGATATATAACATATTGATATATATATTAGGAAAAAATACTTTTAACATAACAAAATCACATAAAAATATATGTCATTCCATTTTAAGAATATAATCCTTATGAAAAAATTTTAGGATTAAAAATATTTCTAAATTTTTTTTCAATCAAACAAAATTTTTTATTACTATATTGAATTAACTGATTCATTTTCATCATCATTTATTCATCAAAAAAACCTAAAATAGGTAGCATCTAGAAGATGCAATTATCCAGTGGTCATTCTAATGGAAGCAATGGATAATGATTAAAAAATTTGATAAATAATCATAATCATGAACCATGTGACTCATTAATTATTTTCAACATCATACAATCATTACATTTTTATCAAGATTTTATGAATGTCAAATATAAAATTATAAAACTATATTAACAAAATATATAATCACACAACCCATAAAATTACATGAGTAAACTGTCAATAATATTTTACAATCACCATGTGAATGACATAAATTATCTAATTACATCAATGATTAATTTTAGATTATTATATTAATTGTATTAAATAAAAATTATTAACTTATTGAATACAATAAAAAAATCTTTCAAATCCCCTTCTTGATTTGAATCATTTAATTCAAATCGATCGAGAATGAGGGAATAAGCATGTTACATCAAAACAAAACCTCATGATATCCCATAATTCATAATTACATAATAATATCAATAAAACCTAGTAAAATAGTGATATTAAACAAAAATAATTATAGGAATAGGACTACCAAAGTATTTTAATACACAAAAAAAAGATAACAAATTATCTAAAAGAAGGAAAAGAGTGTAACCCATGTTAAAGGGTTATCTTCACATTATGATAATGAATAGGGATTAATAAAAAGAGACTTCTGATATCCAAAAAATATCCCTTATAATTGTATTGTTTTATTGAAAATATATAAATAAATATGTTACTAAGAGACACCTCAAATTTTTAGTTATGCCTGGAAAACACAAAACTAAGGAACAACATAAGTAGTCTCACCAAAACAAATTTAAATCAATAAAATCATTATGATACATTTCATGATATCCTATATTCCCCTCATTTGAATCTTTTTAAACTAATTGATCTTATATATATTTGGATGGGTTTTATTAGGAAGTACACACCATATCATAATAACCCATAGAAAGGTAGATCTACAGAACTCAACCTATGAAACTCAATGGAAGAACATGAGAACCATGGCCGAGAGACTAAAAAAATGATATGGTCAAAAGTAATATCCACTAATAATACAAACTATATCACAAAATGAATGGTACAATTGTAACATCATTATTTTTTAAATTACCACTATTTTTGATAAATTGTTCAATATAGACCATTAATCTAAATCAAACCACAATATAATAGTGAAATATAAATATGTAAATGTGACCTATATAACATTTCTTTTAGAATGAGAAGTATGAATATTTTATAATTTTTTAGGTAATATATATAATGTTCTTACATAATATAAAGTTATTGATTAATTCCTAAGAAATAAGAACTCATATTTTGGTAAATATATTTTATTACACAATAAATATAATTCCTTAAAAACTTTCTTTAATTTCTTTTTTTTTAAATTAAAATTTTATTATTAAATTTTTAGAAAATAAACAAAATATTTTATGAAATAATATCAATATTAAATTATGGTGAAATTTTGGGATTTTTTTGAAATGTTTGATTTTTTAATGAATAGTGAAAATTATACATTTTTCAATTTCTATTATTTCTTTTCATTAAATAAAGTAATTTAAAAGTTATATTATATTTGTTATTTTTTCTTAATTTCTCAAATGAATCAATGGATTTATTATATTCTTAGTAATATTATTTTAATAATCAATTTTCAGGATATTGGTATAAATGTTTATTTTTTTAAAAATATCGTTTTCAGCAAACAGATTTAAAATACATAAAGATTGTTGATTTTTAATAATAAATACACTACATTAATGAATTTTTTTTATTATATATTAATATATATTAAATCTATTTATATTAATTTCAATTCATATAATGATGATTTTTAGTCACAATGTAAATATTAGAGCACCTGTTTCTTGAAAAATACATCACTTGAAAAAATAATTGGCACATTTTTCAGGTCTAATTTTAAATTTAATTCTTATTATTCATTGATTTTAAATTTATAAAATGTATTATATATTTTTAATCATCATAATTAATATAATTTAATAGTTTAAACTTGTATTTTTCTATAATGAATAGTAAAAATAGGGAAAAAACCTACATACCGTGATGAAAAACTAAAACAGAAAATGCGAGAAACCATAGAGGTAAATGAAATAATATGTTTAAAAACGGTATATTTTTAATTTTAGAGTATTTTATCAACCATATATCACCTTCAATAAAATATTTATCAACATTATCATTATATTTATTTGGGGTGAAATCCTATTAAGGAATAGTATTGTGTATTTAAAAAAGTGCACTCCTCCTCAATTAAAAAAGGGAAACCAGTCCCCTCCACTATTAAAAAATAATATGAAATTTAAATTGAAATAATCCTCTAAAAATCTATCCTAATTATATTTATACACGTTTTAGATATTTTTTAATCCAAAAAGAAAACCCTTAAAGAACTTAGTAAGATATCCAACAGTGTATCTTCTAAGCGGTGGAAATTATCTTCACTGATATCATTCTTTTTACATCATATTTTCCAAACATAAATTATTTCTTATAAGTTAAATTATATTTAGACAACTAAATATTATAAAATTATATGTCATTATATTAATGTAATAATATTTATCCATCTCCTCAACCATTAAATGGGATATGAAACATTTCGTTCGTGTATACGGGGGACTACAACCTCCAAAACTAAGGTTATTTTTTCATTCATCACCTCTTAAAGATATTAATGATGAAGGATTTAGTATTTATATGTATTATTAATACAATATTAATCATTGTGAAAATTTAACATATTCTATTACATCTTCACTTACTCTCTATTGCGAAATTATAACATTTTTTATGTGTACAGAAGATTACCACCTCTCGAAAAGATGAGATTAGTTTTTTATTAATGCATCACATGGATGGTGTATTTAAGTATATATAATGATATAATATTATATTTTAATATAAATATCATTCTATAATTTTTAAATTACACTTATAATCATTCAATATTTTGCATTGAAAAAATTAAATGCTACTCAAGTGTACCGACGACCTACCCTCTCCATCATCATAACATATTTAATTTTTTTAATAAAAATATTTAATGGATTATTTTAAAAGTATTATAGATGTGTAAAAATGACACTTATTTCCTTATTATTATTATTTTGTTTTTAAGGGAATTTAATTATTTCTACCATGGTTAACACACTATGTTAGTTTCAAATTTATTATATGAGAATCCACAAAATAGCTGACATGGACATAACTGAATAAATAGTTTAATGTGTCATTAAAAAATAAGTAAAGGGCATAATTATAAGTTATAAATTGCATAAAATGTTTTGGTTTTCATCTCAAATAATCCCTCTCTAAGATAGATGTTCTATTTTACAACAATTTTATTTGATATGTATTATATATATCTCATTTACATATTATAGCATGAATATTTCCTAATTAATAATAATTTATTTTATGTTTAATTTAGGTTAATAATTTACGTTTTTATAAAAAAAATCAAAGTGGTGAGGCTTATTTTTTATGTATCATTGTAATAAAAATGTTTTGGTCATGGATTTCCATTTTAGAAAGTTATTTAATCATTGAATAATAAAAAACATCGAATTTATTTTTATTTTTATTTATCATAAAATTTTCATTTAATAGTAACATTATCCTCTCACTAGTAATTAAAATTATTTTGAAATTTTTTTAAGTAACACTTTTTTTATTTATCTTTTAAGTCGATAATCCTTTTTAATCAATATATATGATTTATGAAAATATTTTTATGAAAATTGTTTTTCATTCTCTCAATTTTTAATTGATGAAATTTCTACGCTTGTATGAAGTATTAAACGAATGGTTTCATATGACTATTCTTCTCTTTTTCTGAATGTGGTAATTTTTATCCCTTTTACAACATTGTGAAAGGAATGTAATTTTTACTTATATTACATATATGTAAATTATTTTCATAAATACAACTCAATTTTCTATAGATTCTATTTTATTATTCCTTAGATACATTATAGGAAAATATTTTATATAATGTTTGTGCTATTTTTTGATTTCTAAGATGTGGGAGTATAGTGAAAAGGGTATTTTTCTAAAGATATGATCCATGTAATCTTTTAATTTAATTATCCTCAATAAGTGTAACTTTTTTATGTTTTGGGTTTTTTATAAGATTTGTATACATTTTATCCTTTATATACCTCACACATACAATGATGGGGTAATATGTACCTAATTTTCATCTATCAAATTGTTTCATTATTATATTTTTGTTGATTATGATATAACGAAAGATTTTGCATCCAACTTTCTTTTCATGTGTAGTTCTTATTTATATGACTTACGATTAATTTCAATATCATGGAACACATAATCATGAACAAGTAAAGAATATTTCACCCAAATATCTCTCTAATGCATTGGGTAAAGCATTAGTCTCATGTGGAATCATGTATACGATTATGTAATAAACCTAATCCATTATGGTACTTCTCATATTTGTGATATTTCCATGGATGTTAGCCTTGATTCATGTTTTTTTTAAATATATATTACCACCACATTTCATATGATTTCATGATATTATGATAACATATAAATTGTGTTAATGTATCATGTGATTACTCATGTTCCATCTCTTTTATGATATCTTGTTGGGCCTTTGAATCAAAAAATATAATTCCCTATCAAATTTATTCCCTTGTTGGGATTTTAAAAAAATACCTTATCTCTATTTTTACCTAGGATATTCCAAGTAGTTTTATGAGATTGAAAATATTTAGGAGCCTCTTAGGGAGAATAAAATAATTAATTTTTATACTATTCATTCATTGATGTAATATGAATCTAGTTCTCCAAAGAAAATAAGATACACCATCACTAGGATATGATAATTTGATGTTTATTTAAAAAATTCAAGTAATAATTTGAATAAATTAATAGGATTGTTGTAGAAATTACTCATTTAATTGTAAGAAAAAATCATATCTTTTAAGTTGTAGGCATTATGACATCGATGTACACACCATAAATTATATTTCATTAAAAATAAATCAGTCCCTAAAATCTAAATACATTACTCAACCAGAAAACCTAAATAGTGATAATAAAATAATCAAATACGTATGTATAATTCTTATCTAAATTGAATTTTTCTCAAAAATATAATATTGTAAACATTACAAAAATCTTCACTCAAATCCACTGTTGTGTTGTACCAATGGAAATGGATAGGTGTCTCCCTTCATGTAAGAATTATATATTTAATTAGAACTACATCCCCTTGGCCTCAATGCTACCAAAAATTTCTCCTAATACTCATATAATAACATTTAATTAGAAATAGTTAGTTTTCATAATATCTGTGACCTTTTATTTAATGATATTTTTATAATTTCATATGTTAATTTTTTTTAAAATGATTTAAATATTGTGTAATAAATCATGGGATGTTGATAAATTTATAATAAACTTTTCATCATCAAAATATGATGCATTTTTATCACCCTGTATAGACACCATTATTTTTTAATCACATGTTCCATGCAAAATCCCCCATGTGCCTCTCAAGAACATTTCAATACATAATTACTCTACTATCTATTAGGGAACTAATATTTATTTTGTTTCTATAGATATCATTCTTTAAGGACATCATAGATAATCATAGGAAATATTCCTTTCACCAATCATCTTTTTATAGGTTTATAAAACCCACACACATCCTATTACTCCATATGGAACCCCACAACCCCATCTAACCCTAGGACATATACCCTCCCCCCCCCACCGCCACAAGTAATAGATTATTGATCGATCCACTAGGATTTTATAATCATAGAATCCCCAAATTAAAAAATAAATTTCCCTTCCCAACCATAACATGTAGTTTTATGATAGAGAAGTATTATAATATATTCAAAAAATTAACTAAATGTTTATCTCAGTAGATTGATGATAAATGCATAAGATATCTACCATTAATAAAACAAATAATCCCCTAACTATTTGAGAGAAACTAGTAATGTAGAAACATTCCTATTTAATATCTCTTATTTTGTATGTAAGATCATCACCTTTTAGGTATCATTAGCATCATTTCAAAATCATACAGTTACTAATATATCAATTTCAGTGAGAATAATCATAGATCGGTTGACTACAAAAAATTATTATAAATGGACTTAAAATAATATTTATCAATTATCTATAAAACTATAGATCTTAATTTTAAAAATAATATATCATTTTTGTACTATTATGAAATATAATCATGATATATCATTAATTAATCTTGATTTTTAGGTTTCAATCATGAAATCATATAGTGTAAATTTTAATAATAGTACATAACAATCAGAATGTCCTTGATATACAATTATTATTATTCCCATTAAAATTTAATTGTGTCCTAAATAGTTTGATATCTACAATGAATAAATTTAAATAAATAATTTTTTAATTATTAATTTTTTAATATTTATATTTAAACCCTCAAAATCATCATTAGGGGGACATCAAATCAAATAACATCAAAAATTTATTATTGATTTCTTGATTTCCAGTGAATATATAAACACAGTTATCTCCTAACATATGTATATAATATTATAACTAAATCATTCTATTATAATACTTTATAATATCAATTTATAGATATTTTTTGGATTAAAATATAATCTTATAATCTTATAATATATTTCATTGAATACCTTATAACACAATAAAAAATGTAACACCCTAATAAATCACATCATATAACAACCCCAAAAAAACACTATGTTTTTTAATCATTAGTGAAGTAAATTTCACAACCTCACACTCCATTAATGTAGAAAATATAATTATAATTTATAATAAAAAAAATAATTAATACTAAATGACACATAGTGTTTAGTTAAACTATGAGAAATTTAAATTTTAATTAAAACTAAAATAAATAAATCTAATAAAACTAAGAAAATTATCAAATTATATTTCTAAAAAAATAAATACAATAAAGAACCAATAATATTACATTCTTTCCTATTTAAAAATATCATTAATGAAAAAATAATTCATAGTAATCTGAATCAAATCATTTTTACATTAAACTATTTTAGTTTACACACACAACATCAACCATTATCTTATCAACCAAAAATTGGTAAATTGTATTCAAATATAGTAGATTGTTAATATATACAATAAAAAATCACATTCATATGAAATAATTTATTATAATATATTTCCAACACTGAATAATCATCATAAAGATACCACAAAATAAAAAATAAAATTACTAAATATTGGAAGGAAACTAAACACCTCATCATTATAAAAAATGTGTATAACATTATATATTCCGAGAAAACATATTTATTTCATTTTTATTATACATAAAAACTATATGAAATTCACAAAAAATTTATTATCAAATTATATAATTCCATTATGTAAGACACCATACATATAAACATTATGATTAATATCTTGTAAGACCACATTAATTAAAACTATAAAATATATAAGGACCACAAACTAACATTGTAATGCATACCATTCAATAAAAATAAAAATAATATATGTCTAAAATTAATATCATAAAAATTGAAAATAAAAAAAAATTAATGTTATGATACATGAATGGATATACTATTCTATTATCCACATCAAAATATAATAAACCACCATATATTTAAAAATAATACACAAGTTCATCAACCAAACACATAAGATAATTATAAAACATCTCATCATACATTACATATAGATAACTACATAAATTAATTAGTATTAAAACTCAATCATTACATACTATATTGTATCATGAATAACATATCTATATATGAACTCACATCCATGAACTTATCAAAATAATAAAAAGAACCTTATTTATGAAAAATATGACCTATTTTGGAAGTTCCATATTTTTGTAAAAATTTGTCAATATTGTATGTTTATATAATTGAATAATTACATAAATACTTAATCATATTTTTATACAGTAAATTAAAATATAGTTTATTTAATTAAAAACTAAGATATATCATAAATTTTAAATATAATCTATGAATATATATCAATAGGAATGTTGGTAGAGTTCCCATTCTCATAGTCATTTATTCATATCACATTTAGAGTGTACGATATTTCCATATTTAAATAATGAATAAGTCAATATGAGAGAGCCAATTTTTCTATTTCATCAATAACTCGATATAAAAATAATTAATTGATTGTGTCATAGACTATGACTCAATATTTTCATAATATCTACCCATCAATTAATCATATCTATAAATCATCACCAATATATATATATATATATATATATATAAATTCTACAGCACAAAAAATTTTACACCAAAAAAACCACCATAACTATTTTATTATTATTATAAATTATTAGAAATCATTAAAAAAATAAAATTAGTTTTCACATATATTATTAAAGTCATCTACCCACAAGTCCAAAAAATAAAATCAATGTCACAAATATATTATTAAAAATAATCACAAACCACATCCTACCTAACCTAGATGTAAAATCCTAACGTAGTATCTGAATAACACTACAATTATATCAAAAATTATATAGGTATATATCAAGAGTACCTAAATCCAAGGTAATTAGTGTAAAATAGTGTAAATATGAGTATATCATTCTATTTGTAAACTCATGTTGGATAGTGATTAGAAGACTAATCACATTAGTGCTCCATCAACATCAATATTCACATGACATTTGAACAATGCAAATAATAATTTGTTATATAAATTAATAATATGCATCATCTTATCAATAATACATTTAACAACAATATTAACCATCTAATATAATAATCCAAAATAGAATTATATTTTCCACCTTGAAATTAAAAACCCCAACATATTGAAATTCAATGACAATTCGATATCACATTGTTAGTAATTTTGTTCACTAAATAATTATATTCCATATATTCTTAACCTTATCATTACACTATATGTGAAAAATTAATCAATAAAAAATATATTTTCCTTTACCAATATAATTTATAAATAGTATTTTTAAAATCCTCATTATTTAATGAGAATCATATTAAAATATTAAAATTTTTATAATATTAGAAAAATGGTACAACCTAATTTATATAATGAACCATTTATATTACGAATCATTTTATTACATTTTTATGTTTTAAAAACTATAATTGACCACATTTAATATACTTTATACAATAAATATATAAATTATTATTCTAAAATAATTAATAAAAATATTAATTATTAGGTAAAATATACTATAATATTAACTTTATAGTTAATAATTTATTATTATTATTAATTGATAAATATTTAACACTTTTTAAGTAATTAATTTGTTCCCTACATTTTTCTTTCATATCATCACACATAATAGAAGAACTATAATAAATATTTATAATAATAAGAAATATATTGAGTAAAATAAATAGTCATATACAAGGATTTTAATATTTCTAAATATAATCCATTTCAAATTCATAAATATTTCAACAAATTCTATTCATATTATTTTTCAAATTTCTAATTAATTTTATTATCCTTGAATAATGTTGCATAATTATTCCCAACTATATTAATCTTATTAATGACATATTTAAATAAATATTATTAATCAAAACATTAGAATATCTTTAAGTAAAATTATAATTATTACTATAATTCATCAAAAAATAATATCATAACATTTTAGAGAATATAATTAACCAGTGAAACTATTATGTCAAATCACCTTATTGTATTATGGTCATAGAATAATGATAATAAACAACATCCCACAATGATTCCATAAATTAAAAAATTCAATATATATAATCAATATTATATTTAAATTAATTATAAAAATTTCCATTAATATTTTCAATTTTCATGTATTATGGGTATAAAATTTCATTTGTTATCTCATAATGATGAAATTTCCTCATCTCCATCCTAGTTATTCTAAAAATTATAGTATTCATTGAATGGGGGAATAGATGAAAAATTAACCTGAAATACCAACACAACACTAATGCAAGATATTTTTTAAAAAACATTCCCTAGATGATCAATATATAGTTCAGCTATGTTGAGATTTTTGATAAGCATCAAATTCAGTTTTCAATATCAAAATTTCACTCTATGCACACCCTTATCGGTGGACTTCAATCTCTTCCAAACATATTCTCTTTGTTTCACCCCTCTCTTTGTTTTGCCACCTGCATACACAACAACACCATGAAATTGTGTCCACCATTTTCCATATTATCTAAGGATCTCCATGGTTTTGAAGGATTATATAACCCTAAGAGATTATAAATCACCTATTTAAAGCCACATATCCCCATCTATTCAATCTCATTGATCATACATACCATGTTCTCCAAATTGATCCATTTGAAAACATATAACCCATCCATATCTATGACTAAGGATCCCATTATTCTAAAATCCTATAATTGTCTGGATGACCTTGAAGGGGCACCAACACACCCATCATGTATCGTACAACTTCGTTTTTATGCTATTCGTGAGTTTTAAATCATTTAATATCATCTACAATATCATATAATTCCTTTATCATTAATATAATCTAATAAAAATAGACTTTTAATAAATTAATTAATAAAATATTACCCCAAATGGTAGAGAGAAGGTTAAAAAGAGAGGAACATATCTCTTTAATAACAACAATTTTTTATCTTGGATCACATCATTCATAGTCTATTTCGTTTTTTCAATATTATATATATATATATATATAAATATATAATTTTTATTATGTATTCAGTTAGACTTATTTAATTATAATAATTATTTATAGAGTCATAAAATAAAGTCTCAAAAAGATTTCTAAAACTGTAAATTTTTATTTCAATAATATATTCCAAACTAAGTTGTATTAGGACTTGTTATCAAGATGTATTATCCATTAATCATGATTTTTTAGTTCTATGAATATAAATCATATAGATAATTTTTCCCCTATCCACCTTCTCTCTATAGAGAATAATAATTTATTAATCATATAAATTTTATTTTATCTCTATTGTGTTCTTCATAGTTTAGTCATTTTCATTAATAAATATCAATATATTATTCTTTAATTAAGGAGTGACATGGGAGTCGAGATATTAAGGTATTTAAACCATAAATTATGAGATATTGGATCATAAAACCATAGATGTTCATCAAAAATTTATTATTCATCTACGAATTTATTTACTCTAGTGGTCAACTCCATGTTGAGGGAATCATGTAAACCTAGATTTAAATTTGAGTCAAATTGGATATAGAATTATGATTATATTTTAGATTACAATGTATTTTGAATGTTTCAATATATTTTTAATTGAATTCATTCCATCACTACAAAAAAATTATAAAAAAAATTATCAACATACTGACCTAAAAAACGACACATTCTAGAATCAATGAATAATTCTTTTTCCAGATAGTAAACACTTTTAGGATAAATAACTTTTTTCAATTTTTAATCCAAGAATATATTTATATGTAATAATTTTATAGATCCAAATTAATCCTAAGAAAATATATCATTTAATAGAAATCACAGAAATTGAATCACATGAATCAAAAATATATATCAAATTCAATGAATGGGAAAATACATTATCATAAGAAAATACAACATATTACAATTATTCAACTGATGAATAAATGAGGAGATCTCTATTACTGTGCTTTTTAAGATTTATTTATTTGTTATTTTGATTAAGTAAACCATGTTGGGTGTTTTTTAATTGTAATTTAACATTATCAATTTTTTAATTACTTGATTCAAATACATGAGTAGTAAGGGATTTGGGGAATATATCTTATTATTTTGTTATAATTTAATAAACAAATTTATTTTTTACAGAAGCTACCTTTTTAATTTTCTATTTGTTTTTAAATTTCACTTGTACTTATAATTTTTATATTTTATTAACCCTCATTAGCATAAGGTCTTTAACATCCCTATTTGTTGGGGGAGTTTATAACAATAATTTACCTGATAATGTTTATTATCTAGTAATAAATATTTATTGTGATTTTTGTATTTAAATTTGAGTTATTAGATAAATAAATTATTAATATTTTTAAAATATTAATTCCATATATTTATGTCTCTTCATTAACTTTTATTAAATATATTAATAAATTATTTTAGTTTTTTATTTTATCTTTATTTTCTTCACTGAACATCTATTATTTTATATATTATTATAACAATTTTATTATAATAGGTGTGGGGAATATAAATTTCGTTATTAGAGCAATGAATCTAAATATTATTTTATAATTTTATTAAATATTTTATAAATAAAAAATTTATTTCTATTTCACTAATTATATTATTTTCATCATAATTTTTATTTTTTTGAATATATTATTCATTTTTTAATTAAAAAATATATTACATCAATGTATTAATTTAAAAGTTACTTTTTTAGAAGGTTAAAATATTTCATTATTTTTTAATATTTTTATATTTATTTTTAGTTTTACAATTTTTTTTTAATTTAAATATTGATACTAAAAATGATATTTAAATTGTAGTTCTAATTAGTATGATTAATTTTAATCATCATAATATTTTTATGATTTTTTTATTTTATTTGAACAGTATCTTCCATGTTTAATTTTATAGTATATGAATTTTAATTTATTTTTATAATAAAAGGTTTGTGTACTTTTATGGTTCATAATGAACAACTATTTTTTATAATATAATTAATTGATATTCATTTTAGGTGAAACAATTATGAATAAACTACTAATCATCAAAAAAATAGATCAAAATGAATTATATATGAATAAATACTACCCTTGTGTAAAAAATTTAAACAACTTCCCAATTATACAAAACTATGTAGGTGTTACTTATCCATCAAGAAAAAATAGAAGAAACAAAATTAATATTGAAGAGTTATGAAAGTAATTGGAGGATGGTCAAATAACATTGAATAGATCTGAATACATACTAATGATTCGTTATATTGGATGGTATAAAGACCATTTCCTTTAAAAAACTTACATTACATTAAATTTGTGAGATACTTAAATCATTATACAAACATGAACCCAGAGACTGTATTATTCTATTTCCTTTATAAAAATGGAAACATAATTACTAGTACATAATTAAGCTACAACATCTACCAATAGGTTCTTCTTTTCTAGAACCCTTCTTAGTCACATCAAACATAATACATATCTTCATAACATGGTGAAAGGAATCATAAAAATGGGTGACCTTAGATTCTCAGTAAGGGTAAACAAGGGAGAAATCTAAGCCTAAACATGAGAATAAGTGTAAAATAATGTGATTATTAAAATAGAATATCATAACCTTCATATCAAATATTATAAACTAGAATCATGGAATAAATATTTTCATTTCATAATACATGATTCATCATGAAATAAAGCACATAATCCATGAAATAATAACATGGGAATAAAACATGGAATTGTGGAAAATAAATAATAATATATAATGATATCTATAGTCATCATTTCATTTATGTTGAGACTATATTAGTGGAAAAATCCTTTTGCTAAACTGGGTTCACAATTCATTCCAGCCTTGTATTACTAAACCGAGTTAACTCGTCATTCTTTCCCTCCAATACCAAACTGTGTTTATTTGATATTCCATCCCTATAACATAAAATAGAATTCATTTCCATTATAGTCTTGTAATAATAAACTGAGTTCTCTTATCATTTAATCCATTTTTATCTCATAAAATATAAATCAATACTTAATTTATTGGAGGGATATATAGTTCTCACCCATCTAATAATGAAATCATACAATCATCTCCCAAAAATCATAAAAAATCATATAATATCCCATTCAATTAAATGGGTATTATAAACATGTAAACATATCATAACATAGGGAAACCCATATAGGATACATAATAATCTTATTAAAATAATAACCCATTATTGATAAAAGTATTTCAATACAGAAAACCTATGAAAGTGAAATGGGACACATAAGGACCATGACATTAAGATTAACCCCTTAATAGAAAAAAAAATATTAATAGAACATTTAAATAATTTATTAGAACAACGAGATTAACATCAAAAAATGTAATATTAGATGGAAAATAAATTTAAAACATAACATAGAAACGTTTCTTGAGGAAAATATTTTTCATTCTATGACAAAATATTTTTAATTCACTAGACCATTTTGAGATACATTTCTTAGAAAATACCTTGAAAACTTATAAATAAAACATCCAATAATTTTGAAAACCCATCTCCATGAAAATGAATAAAATAAGCTTCAAAAAATTTTAAAAATTATTTTTTCATTAAAAAAACTTTGAAAACATATAAATAATTATTGAAAAAATTTCTGATAACTTTTTTCTTCAAATATATGAATGAAGCATGAAAAGTTTTTGAAAACAATTTCTATAAAAATCATTGAAAACATATAAATAAGGCTTGGAAACCTTTTAAAAAAAATATTCCCTGATAATTAGTTTTTAAAATATTTTCGTAAAAATAATCATTTTAAAAATTAAATGGATGCTTCAAAGAGTTGACGGTGGGTAAATCCGTACACGTTGTAAGTGGTAAAAATAAAGTTCATTTTTCATGGTAAAAAGGTTTGAAAAAATCCTTCTTCGGAAAGAAACTAGAAGATTCCATTGAATATATTAGTAAACTAAAATAAGGGTAAATATTTTTTCTAAATATTATAGTATATTGGTTCAATATTCTTGGAAACCCATTTTAGAAATCGTGGTTTTGAATGAACATTGATTTCTGACGTAAGAGAGGGTAATGTCGGTCTTTCGTTAGAACACTTTATTAACTAATTTATGTACCGAAGAGTAGAGAAATGGTAACCATAAATGAATATATCATGAATAACCATAAGATAAGAAAACTAAATAATTTTACTGAGATATGGGTTATATTATTTCATCAATGTTTTTAAAAACATAAATAATCTTAAAAATGATGTTACTGTTTCAATAAACTCTTATCACATAGTAACATGGTATCTTACTCTCCATTTATTAAAATAAAATTCCATAGATTATATAATTTCATGAGAAGAATAATATTCAAGATATAAAATGAAAAATGGATGTATGTACACCTTGATGATAATTTAGGTGCATAACAAAACATGATTCAAAAAGAAGGAAAATAGAGACCATACTATTTTACATATTTGGAAACTTTTGAAAGAAAAAAACATGCAATAAATATCATAAAATTGATATTTTAATACCCATTAATTTATTTATAGGGTAAATATAATACATTCATGGGTCGTATATAAACCACTCAAAAGAAGTGAATGGTGATTAAGGCATGTATCTCATATAAATCAAAAGATAGATGAGATTACATTACCTTATGTCTTGACTCTCTTCATAATCATTAAAACATCATGTATAATAAATAAACATTTTCATAAATATATAAAATATCCATATTCTTACTTATAATATAATATATGATTTTATTATGACTTCATATTTCCATCTAGTTAACAATCATATGTTATGGTTTCACATTGGGTAATATCCACTCTGTTTTTCAAAATTGTTTTAATTTATTATATAATTGGTCCTTATTTTTATATCATGATTTACATAATGTAAACCATGACTTAAATATAATTTATTTTCATTTTTAGTGAATTATAATAATATATTGAATATATAATTATGAAATGGAATATTTCGTTCATGGATATGTTAATCGATACTTACGCATGAATGTTGTTTCAATTTTTATTGTCTTATTGATAGAAATGATGAAAATTAAATATATGTATATATGTATATAATATCATTAAATTGTAATTAAAATGTTATATATATCATATAAGTTCACTAAACCCATCCTTAATACAATCTATATAGCGTGTAAATGAATCACATCACATTAAGGGGGCGGTAGTCCAAACATCCTCAAAATAATTTATTCTATTTAAACCAAATAAAAAGTAAAACCTAAATGTGTTGTAAAATGAATATAGAATAATGAAGTCATAATAAATATAATATATGACATATTTTTTTGAAAATTTTTTTCTAGTAAACATTGAAGTATTTTTTTATATGGTTGTGCTTGTTGATAAAGAGGGCCTCTATGTTCAGTTTTTTTAGAAAGGTGATTTTTAGTGTCTGCAAACTTTTTGGGCATGAAAATATGAAAATGAAGACATGGGTGATTTGAAAATAAAGGTGCGTGAAAATATATATTGGTGCCTAAAAATTTGAATTTGATCATGATAATTAAAGTGGTACTCGAAAAAGAAAGGTTTTTGTACAAAAAAGGAGGTGTGTGAAATTGAGGTATGGTGTTTTTCGCACACTGAGAGTTTTTGAATCAGAACATAAAAAATTGGTAAAGGCCTGAGCTGTGAAAAATTCGTTGATTTTGCATGAAAAATAAAGTGCTGTGAGAAATATTGAAGTTAAGATTTTCTCACAAGAGGTGTTTTGTGATTAGAAGCTCGAAAAATGGAAATGGCATGAGGTGCATGTAAAATTGCATTACTGCACGAAATACGGTGTTGTGTGAAAGATGTGTTTTTCATGCTCAAAGAGGATTTCATTCTAAATGAAAGATTTTACACACATTTTTCAAGTTTTCCTATACAAATTAGATGATACCACACATTAGAAAAAGATAAATACTTAGAGATAATATGAGCTCTAGTGCGCGAAATTGAGATTAGCAAAGGGGTTATGCATAAATGCAATTATTTCATGTAGAAGAAGCTAGTAAAATATTAAATAAATGGTTTCTGTAAAAGATGATTATTTTGTGTAAAATAATTTGGTTGCACATAATGTGGATTTTGGAATTGCGCACAAAAGGATATTATTTTGGGAATAATTAGTAAATTTTTCACAAGGCATAGTGAAGGCTACGGTTAAAAATTAGGGTTGCCCAGTACACCTGCCGAAAAGTGGTATTCATCTATAGATGATGTATTTTACATAAATAGAGTATCTATCAAGGGTTAAGGATTCATATTTAATTAGGGATAATGAAGGGTCTAAAAATTATTAATCTGTGAGTGGATATTCTAAAGAAGTAGTGAGATCTCTTTAGTTGAGAGAGAAGTGATCTTCCAAATTGTGACTGTTTGTAAACTAAGAGGGATAGTGACTCTACTCCGAGCATTATAAACATCAGTGTGATTTTGGTGTATTTGGTTCATCATCACATTTCTTGTGTATGATCCTTCGATGTAGCCTGTAAGGGTGAACAATGTAAAATTGTTGTATCCTGTGTTTGCTTTATGTTTTGTTTATACTATACAAAGGAAAGGAGAGAAGATAGTTTTTTATAACAATGAATTAAGATCAATAGAGGAAGTTGTTTTATCTATCATTCCATAATTTACCCCCCCCCCCCCCTTAGAGTATCTAACCTAGTGGACCAAGCAATTTGTATCCATGTCAGGTTAATATCAGTGTTTCTCTCTCATTGGAGGTCATCAATCATAAAATGATTATGATCTTTGATAGGAACAACATTTAGTTATGGAAGAATCAGATGCAACGCTAATTCAAATCATTGGGAATGGATGTGTTTAAACCAATGACCATGGTATCTTAGCCAACATCAATAGTGGTGCATTATCAGTGGCTGAATGAATGGAACTGGATACTGATGTTGAGGGAATCAATGTGTTATGGGAGCCCTATACAGTGATATCAATTCGAAGGTAATGTCATGAAAAACACAACATGTTATGTGGGAAAATCTATTAAATATATATGAAGGAAATACAATGGTCATAGCGGCAATGTTGCATGTTCTGTGGAACAACTATGAATATATGAGAATGAACTCGAATGAGTCTGTTGATGAATTATTTTACAAGATAAATATCATGGTGGATGATATACGAGTTCTTGGAAAAGTTATTAAAGACATAAATATTGTGATGCAAATCTTGAGGAAATATCCACCTTGGTTCAATATAAATGTTTTAGTTTTAAAAGATAAATACCCAAATGAGTTGAAATTGGATAACCTGCACAACAACATTGTTCCATATGAAATGAGAAATATTTATAATGATGTTGTGGAAAATGGTAAATCTAAATAGGTGTCATTAAATCCCATTAAGAAGCTCACAATTGAATATTCTAAGGAAGAAGAAGAGACAAATGAGGTGATGTGATCATGCTCCTCAAACCAATAATGGGTAAAAGGAATGTTCAAATGGAAAGTTCCACTGGCATGTTTTTGATGTGGAATGATCGTACATATTGTTGTATGGAGCCCAAATATGTTCCAAAATGATAATGAGGATGATGTTGAAATTTCATTAAATAATTATTCATCCAATGTGAAAGGAAAGAGACATTTCAAGGGAAACCTCTTTACAAAAAAGAATATTCTTTCACAAGAATGTGACAGGTCAGATGATTCTGAGGTTAAGGAGGTTAAAGAGATAGAGAACTACAAAGATTGTGGAGAAAATGTTGTGGTTGTAGTTGTTAGGTGATATCATAAATAGAAAAAAACTAAAGCCGATGAAGAAGAAGGATATGTTGAAGTAAGAGTTGATATATAAGATTAATTATAAGAATTTATTGATGAGAAAGATGTTTTTAGAGTAAAAAAAATAAATACAACAAAGTGATTCTTGATACCAAACTCTAAATGCTTCTACAGGAAGAAGATAATTCTGAGCTGGTAAAGGAAATTAAAAAACATATGTCTTCTAGGCCATAGAGTTCAAAAAAGGTTGGTGAACACAGAATCAAGGTTGAATAATAGAAAAGGGAGATTTTTGGATTTAATAACATAGTGAAATATAAAATCAGTCATATTGAAGAAATTGAAGAAGAAGTTATCAGTCTATGGAAAGATGTAAAGGATCAAGAAAACCACTTGACTCCTAGTATGATACAATCAATGAAAATCATTCACAATATTGAAAATCTTGACGTGGAGCATAATATCAAAGCAGAAAATAAAAAATTTTGTGTTTAGATTTTATAGTTAATGTGGCGCTTGATTGAAAATAGAAAAGTATGAATGTTAATGTTAGAAAAAAAGCACCCACTCTGAAATTTAATATTGATTAGGGTAAAATGAAAAATAATAAGATTCGGAGAACCCAAAGAGAAATTAATAGTACATAAGTAACATGGAAGAATGAACCCTAAATCATGTGAATTTTTTTGGAAATATGGGATATTCATAGAATATATATTCCATATCAAATATATACCGAAGGGTACAAGAGAAACTATGGAATCTAGATAGAGAACAATGTTATAAAACATCTTTTGAGGGACATTGTTTTTAGTGCAGATGATTTGGGCTCATGGATAGATACTCTAAATAATTCACGCAGATGAATGCCCCAAAATAGAACCCAAGCCATCACAAGTATCAAATCTGAGAATCCAAAAATGATCTAAAAACACCATCTTGATTTGCAGCTCTGCAGGATGAAGTTGGTTCATCATACTCTGATGAATATCATGATTTCCAATCCATTCTGAGTATGAATTCAGAAACACGGATCAAGAAGAAGATATCTACAAAGGAAAGGGTTGTAGAAATTAACCTTCAAGAATCATACCGTTCTGGTGTTTCGATCCTTGGTAGCAGTTTCAAATATCACATGAATAGTAATAAGGATCTTTTTACATATATAAAATATTCTTGAATACCATTAACAAAGTGAACTCCAAAAACATAAAAGAACGATCTACCAAAATCTCCTAGATAAATGTCTCTTTTTATCACCCTAAATTCTATAATTTGTATTCTATTTTATCTTTATCATCTATAATTTATATTATTCATTTATTTCCTGTGAGAGTATATCCCTCCAAATCCATAGTAAAGTCACTAACCCATCCCTGATTAAAATAAAAAAAATTATATGATTGAAAAAATTATCTATCCATTCTATTTAAATAAAAGTTAATCATTACCTATCATAACCCATCACCCAAATATATCCAACATGTTATTTCATTGATGGGATATAGAAAATATCACCTGAATCCCGCATTACATAGGCCACTGGTTATCAATAAGAACTAACTGCATGTCAAACACATTGAAGGAAGAAATTACCCTCTATAAAGTTTAAGGAATGATAGATAGTATTAAAATAAAAAAACTCCTACTCCAAAAGTAAAAAATATCTCATTATGTGTGTGTAATGTTATATGACTGAATAACTATAAAAAAAGATACATCTGAAAAAATAAAATGTTATATGGGGACTTTGAGTCCTAACCCACTATTGGATGACACCACTATCTTGAAAATCCTAGTCCGATCAAAAACCATCTTCTATATACTTTAAAATTAATTTATATAGACATTTGGTAAGGATAACACACATAATATATAGGATCCTTCTAGGATCCTCTCCTATAAAAGATAATGAAATAATCCTAAACCCTAGTGAGTATAAATATGAAACTAACTTATCACCTAATCAGTTACACTAACCTCCCATCATCTATATATATATATATCACCATGTAATGCATAAATATAATGATGTAATGTGAAACATAATGTAATATGATAAGGTACCATATAACCACTTCCCTCAAGGTTTGTTGATCTACCCCACCATCACACATTATAAGCCATCTATCTCAAAATAAGACAGATGTTTCAAAGGGTATAGTATATTAATATCCAACTCCTGGGTCTCATAGTCCCTTCTATATCACAACCTCAATATAGTAATCGAATAGTTTAATGGTAACCAATACAACCCATACAATGCATCTTATACTTCATTCTATTACAATACATACACAGTAAACCTATAGTTATCATTAGGATATGATATCAATCGATACATCTGCATGTGAAAATTATGATAACCATCTAAATCCAATTACATTCATATATGGGAATGTTAATGACCATGCATACCAGCACGTAATAATCATTGGAGAATAGGCCAGTGGGGGAGAGGGAAGTTATCCGTCCATCCTTCCCAAACTAGATGTTTGGAAAAATGTCTCCAGAATCCACTATTTTGGTCTCCCTAATAGAAATGTGGCTTAAGATATGAAACCTTTAAAAAGTAATATATATATATATATATATATATCTCAAAATTAAACTATTGGAATCTACCTAGACATAACTGAAACTCCCACTATTATAGTGAAAAATTATTTCAATACATAAATATTACATCATTTTGGTTGAATATTCAATACATAACATTATAATTCACACCAAAATTGTAATGTTTCCGTTTAATTAGGTATTATATTCATAAATATATTTTTTAGGTACATTATGTAACACCCCGACCATAGTTACCCAGAGTTGGTGAAGCATTACATAACATTTGCATCATCATAATAGATCAATTCTCGAAGCACTAATTAGTTTAGTTTTCTTGGTAGTACTAGATACATACATAAGTTTTACATTACATCATGAAATAAATAAATTTTTCTCTTTTAAGAACACTCACATACTTTACCCTATTCCTACTGGTTAATCATAATATACTTCTTCACATCATGGGAAAAGGAAAACATGTGAAAGGGTGAGTTGAGATGCACTGTTTGGATAACAATATAGTTGAAACTGTCATAAATAATAACAACAATTTATGGAAATTTATATGACTAAAACTAAATCCTTTTAAAGATAAACTTCATTATAATATATCAATGATAAATCAAATAATTCAACATACTTATTCACAGAGATATTCTACTAGTCGAATAATCACATGTAGTATCAATAGAAAATTTCATAATGTTGGAATTCATAATATCAGACATCATAACCACATAGTCAAGGCCTCATGTAAAGACTACAAATGATATTTTTTCAAGGCCTTCTTCCAAGAAACAAGTTTGTCTCATGAGACCTATTAATTATTCGAGGAGCTATATCCGGTTCCACCCGTCACCTACTATGTCCAATGCATTCTTCATATGAAAAGGTTGAAACATAACATAATCTTCATATTAAAAAATGCCAAAAAAATTTAATACTTTAACCATAAACCATGAATGGTATAGAAAAACACATCCACATTCAATCATATCACAAAACCTTTAATACAATATCGAAGATTGTATCATAATAAATCAACTTCAAACAAGTTTAAAATCCATCAAAGGATATTGACATTGATGAAATCAAAACTATTTGGGAGAAATATCTCTTTATATTTTGAAATCATTTAAAAGTCACATAAATATTAATGAAATAATTTATTTTTAAAATATTCTTAATATATTATATGGGAAGTTTTGAAGGAGTTATAACGGAGAAAAATATATGCACCCACCGTATAAGTGAAAATAAAATCTTACCATAATTTGTCGAAAAGATCATAAAGGAAATTTTTTAGAAAACAATGGATAGATTCCATTCAAAACATTTAATAAAAATTCAAACAAGGGTATAAATGACTTTAACCCATATTATAAAAAATTGTAATTTTTTTAATAAATTTTTAAGAAACATGAAGGTGGATGATAAATAATTCCCAATATATTGTTATGTATAAACAACCTCGAATAATAAAGAGATTGTAAAATTATCCCCTACCTTGTACCTTTACATAGATGAGGGTATGTTAACCTCCCATATAATGGTTAAATCATTGTTATTAAATTATACAATAACCCCATACATAAATTTTATATCATATATGATCTTTTAATATTACATTGTTAATACTATTTTAGTAGTATCATTGTTTCTGGTGTTACAGATTCGTTTTAATTTATATGTTTTGATATAGAAGTAAAGTTTATTATGGATTGTATTTCTTTGATTCATATCAAGAATGATATTAAGTTCTAAAAATTTATTTTTAATCATAAAATTAAAATTATTCTCGAATGGTTACGGTGAGAAATGAATCTCATCGCATTCGTGGAGAAAGTAATTTGTACGTACGCACGAGCGATTATATAATTCTATTGATGGTGAAATAGTATTTAATTTGATGGTGTATCACATATAAAAAAATTAACATGTTATATAAATTATTTACATCAACTATACTCATTATTATACCAATCCAAATAATATAGTGTTGAATAACAAACTACACACCGATGTGGAGATGGTAAGTCATAGGTACGCACGTATGGTGACTTTTTATTTCTTATGATGGATAGAATAATGAATATTGTTGTACCATATTTAAAATAACATCAAATCATGTATGAGGGACTGGATTTATTTTTTTGGAATGGAAACAACAGTGAAAGTTGATGTGGAAGAAGAAAATAACTTTGAAAGAGGTGATGAAATTATTACGACTTCTTCTGGTTCTTCATTTTGATTTGAACAAAATGGTTCCTTAGGTTGAAATTATGATCAAAGTAATGCCTCTAGGTTGATTTTAGGGTAGTTGGGAAGATATTGGAGTAGGTTTTGGACAATCTAAATGGATTTGGAGGTTTTACTTTGAGAGAATTGGAATTACAATTTTATAAGAGAGGTGTGGGTCACTTTAGGAAAAGCTTGAAATTTTAATTTATGGTAAAATAAATTTCTGTTTATAATGGATCAAAATTGATTTATTTGTAGGATAAGGTCGGGATGGGAATAAAACCTCTCAACCAATAGGTTTTAGACAAGTTTAGGTCACCATATTAACCTTATCATTAAGATTTAAATCTTTGTTAAATAGTTTTTCTTTTACAATGTATTCTAGTATTTTTATATTATATAGTTAATAAACATACTATAAAATGAAAAGATAACACCAAGTGGTTAATTAATGAATTATATATCATTATATAAGTCATTTTTATTAACCATATATTTTTATTAATATTATGTCATTTAATACTATATTATTTGTTTTAAAAACTGATTTATTTCAATTTTGACACTATTTAGTATTTGGTTTTTTCGAATGTCAAAGAAACTTTATTACTTAGAAAAAATAAATTAAATAAATTATAAAATGTTATAGTATCCAATAAAATTATTTTAATGCATCATAAGATTCAATTAACATTTATTTGGATAATTATAATATCAATTATTTTAATATTTTATTTTTAAGGTAATAACTACTTCATCATTGTGTCATAAATAAATTCAATTATTTAATGTCCAAAAATTATAAATAAAATAAATTTATTTAGAAAATATTTTCTTATTTATAATTAATATTTATAATCGAATTTATCTTATGTATATCCCTATATTAAAAATGTTTTAGTCATTAAAATTTTAATTTAACACTTTTTACTCTTCTCTAAATAAAATAATAATAAATATCCAAATATAATCAAAGTGGGTCAAAAAGTTTCATATTTTATTTATAAGGTTTATTTTGGTCGAAATAAAATTATCTAAAAGAATTATCACATGAATAAGTTTAAATATAATAACATTTTAACCTTTAATTACCCGATTTACTTATAACTGGGGGAAATAAAATTCAAAAGTTACTATTCAACAAAAATTATTTTCATCCTATAGAACCACATTTTATATACTAATTTATAATATTTCTCTTTTATTTCATAAATTCAATTCACTGATGTGGTAAAAATATGTTTTATGAAAATTTGCAAATGTGCCTAGAAGGTGGGTAAAAACGTTAAAAAATTCAATAAAATTTTAAATATCTAATCATATTGTGAAATGACTCCACTAAATTAAATTGGACCATTTTAGGTTTTATGTATCTATTTTTACTTTAGAATAAATTTAAATAATATAATTATTGTTTAAATAAAAATTTTTTTAAAATAATTATGTTTTGTTTTTCACTATTTATTAAAATTTGAATGTTTTCAGAAAAATACCGAAAATTTTCCCTACGATAATTTTGATATTCTGAATCCAAAAATGAAGTCTATTTTCCAAATTCAATTTTTATAAGTGTCTAATACTAATTTTATTACCCTTCACAAAAGGACCTAAAAAGTGGTTATTTTAAGAAAATAGTTTTTCTAAATATATAACTATTTTAAAAAAACATAAATATTTCATTATAAATATGTTTTATTTATATTAAAACATTATAAATAACAATAAATATTTATTTTATACTTTTCATATCAAAATATTTATTTGATAAATTTATATATCGTTTAAATAAATATAACACTAATGTGTTGTTTCGTAGAAACTCAATCTTGTGTATAACCCATGTCAAGTCAGTGTTGTGTGTAGTATAAGATATTGACATAATTTAACGATATAACTTACTATGAAATCTTGGGTGTTACATTCTCCCCTCCTTCAATAAATTGTTTCTTCCCAATTTTAAATTGTTCTTTGAAAATAAAAGGTTAAAAATAGAAAATACATATGTGGAAAAACCACATTGGAAATAGGGGTAATAAAATTTATTCTTAATAAGGGGGAAAGAGAAATGAAAAATTCACCACCAAATTAGGATTTATATTAAGGGAATATTGGTGGAAATTTTAGATTCATAATTGGAGGAAAATGTAAATATTTATAGGGAGTGATTGAGGTCATCAATCATAAAAAGTGAACTATAAATAGAAAATTGAGGGGCTCAAACCCATATATCTATAATGAATGAAAATATCCTTTGTTAATAAAAACATAAGGTATTGGGATAACATATTTTTGGATTTAATATCCTTTCCAAAAAGTTTAATAAACAGTTTCTAAATATAATAGGAAATAAAAACTTACTTCATAGGTAGAGTTTCACCGTTTAACTAATTTCTACCACAAACTCATCTTTCAATCCAAAAGATAATAGAACTTGAAAATATTATATTTATCCTAATCTATTAGGGTTTCAAAAAAAAATTAATTTATAATTCTTCTATCAGATCTTTTAAAAAACTAAATTATAAAAACCAGGACATCTCATAGGTTAGGTGTATGTGATGCACCCTTATCGCCCTTTGGTTGCGGGTTCAAGTCTCGCGACCGTGACAGACGTGATGGGTTATCGCCCGACCTTTGGGTTATCATTTTCATAAAAAATCCCTAAATAATATTAAGAATTTTTTTGACCATAAACCATAGTATCCAATTTCCAACATAATCCATTCCAATCTTTAGACTTATCCAAAATACTTGTGTCCATACTCATTGTCCAAAAATTTAAATGGAAGGTCAACATAACATAATTAAGATCTCTTTTTACCACATAATAACATATGAGTACCTTCATCATGTATTCTCTTAAAACATGGTAACACCCTGAAATAACATTAAACCATATTGATTACATTCATTCTCCCTTATTACTTATATATTAGTAAATATATTCCTTATATCAAAAATTTTTGAATACTCCAACAATGATATAAGAAACAAACCATTAATTTGTTCCAAGGTAGTCAATAATATTTAATATAATTTATTCAAATCGACCATCTCTTATTCCAAAATCACTAACTTGGTATGGGAACCATATTAAGTTTTATCTTTCCCTTAAGCATATATTTTACAAAATGTTTAACCTGTTGTTGTGCCACTTTTCTTAGTACCATATAATCTCAAATTCTCGAGGAAATAGTAATTCACTACAATCCTTATTTATTTCCATAATTTATATAACCAGTATATCAATGATACAACACTCAAATGACATAATTTATTAATAAAAATATGACAACACTAATTATTCTTCTTCATCTATGGTAGTATCATAATTGTATTATTATAAAATATCATTATTTAGTGTATACTCTAATTATTGACACAATGATTGGCATAGTGTCCCCACTCCATACAGATGAAGCATTGTATATTTGAAACCTTTTTCTTACCCTTTCAATCATGTACTTTTTTCCCTTATTCTCCAAACATATCAAAAACTCTCATTCCCTTAAATAATTTACCGAGGTGATTTTTTCCACAGTTATCACATATGGGAAAATCTTTGTTTCCCTTCTTCACTTTATCCTTCCTTCACTCTACCATCATTTTATTCCCTAGATTCCCTTCAAATCCATTGGACTCAAAGAATTATTTAATTATCTTATTAATACATGATATTATTTCTTCATATGATAAGAATACAAGGGAGACTAGTTTTCTTCTGAATTTTGGTTAAAGCTCAAGAAAGATATGAGCCTCCATACTATTTGGATCATGTGTATTTCTAGAGTTCACTTTCCTTCTACTACGAACCATTTATAAAAAATGGCATACATTAGGTTAGTTTATAAATCGAAATTCATAATTTAAAACGTGTAAAATACCTATCATAATTTTTACAGTTTATGAATATAATCTATAATCATTAAAAAATGTTTTTATTAAGGAAATATTTAATCATAAATCCTTCATAATGCCTTGTAATGAAAATTTGTATTATCCTAAGTATATCCCTCTGGAGTTTTGTAAGTAGCAGTAAAACAAGGCCCATTGTCGTGCACCAGTTCTCATTCGAGTCTAGCTCAAAGTAGTGTTTTTGGGTTTTACCCCTAGATACATTTTTGCTAGAGCCACCTCAACCTGCTCATATCTTGATAGGGATGTGTTGCTTCGAAACTCACAAAATCTCAACAATAAAAAAATTATAAGAAGTTCGTCTATATTAATCATAAAATTCTATCTTAGGTTAATGTTCTCTAATCAGATTTTTTCTACAACTAATTTCTATGTTTTGTACTAAACTTTTTCTAATAAAAACTATTACACCCCAACCCTAGTTACCCATATTCTGGGCATTATTAAAAAACATTGTTAAGATCATAAGAGATCAAGTCTCGAAATATCGATTAGTTTACTATCCTTGTAAGTACTAGATACATATATAAGTTTTAAATTAAATCATGAAATAAAAAAACATTATTTCCCATTTGAACACAATCATATAATTTGGCCTAATCCTATAGGTTAATCTTAATATTCTTCATCACATCCTAGAAAAAACAAAACATAAGAAAGGGGTGAGCTCAGATTCTTAGTAAGGATAACAATATAGCAGAAACTATAAAAAATAAGCATAAACATTTAAGGCAGTGTGTAAGACTAAAACAAAAGCCTTTTAAAATTAAACTTCAGAATAATATATCAATGATATATCAAATAATTTAATTTACTTATTCACATAGATATTCTACTAGTTGAATAATCACATGTAGTATCAATAACTAATTTCATAATGATGGAATTCATAAAGCTAAACATCATAAACACATAGTCAAGGCCTCGTTCCAAGAATACAAATAATATTTTTTCAAGGACATATTCCATGACACTAGTTTGTCTCATCATACCTACCAATGCATCGAGGAGCTATAGCGGTCTCCACCCGACACTTACTAAGTTAAACACATTCCTCATATGAAAAGGATGAAACATAACATAAACACTCTTATTAAAACTTGCATAAGAAATGCTAATACCTTAACCATAAACCATGAATGGTATAAAAATAAAATATCTATAGTCAAAAATATCACAAAAACTTCAATACATTATAGAAGATTATATCATAATAAATCAACTTCAAACAATTGTAAAATCCATCAAAGGATGTTGACATAGATGAAATCTAAACTATTTGAGAGAAATATCTCTTTCTATTTGGAATCAATTTGAATGTCACATAATTATAAAATAAAACATTTATTTTTAAAATATTCTTATAGCCTTTTAAGGGAAGCTTAGATGGTGTTATAATAGTGGAAAATAGCCGCACCCGCCGTATAAGTTAAAAAAACATTCTTACCTTAATTTATCCAAAAGATCATAAAGTAACTTGTTTGGAAAACAACAGTAAGATTCCCTTCAAAAAATGTATAAAAATTCAAACAATAGTATAAATGAAAATAACCCATATTGAAGGAAATAATTATTTTTTTGAAATGCAATTTTAAAAAACACGGATGTGGATGATAAATAATTCCCATTATATGCTTACATTTAAACAACCTCAGATAATAAAGAGATTGTAAAATTAACCGTAATCTTGTAATTTTCATTAGTTAGGGGTATATTAAACTTCTCTATAGTAGTTAAATTATAGTTTTTTATTATAAAAGAACCACATATATAAATATGATATCATATATAATCTCCTAATATTACTTTGTCAGCAATATTTCAGAACTATCATTGTTTCGGGTGTTAATTAATTCATTTTTCATTATATGTTTTGTTATGTAAGTCATGATTTTTGTGGATAGGATGTATTTTATTCATATAAAGAGTGATATTAAGTTCATAAAAATTATTTTTAATCATAAAATTAAAATTATTCAAAAATGGTTACTACGAGGAATGAATTTTATTGCGTTCATGGAGATAGTAATCCGTACATATGCATGAGTGAAAATATCATTCTATTGATGGTGAAATTGTATGTAATTGGATCGTATATTATATATAAAAAGTATTTAACATGTTATATTTTTTATTTATATAAATTATACTCATTATTATATCAATCCAAATAATGAAGTTTTGAATAACAAACTACACCATGGTGTGGAGACGGTAAGTCATGCGTACGCATGTTTGGTGACTTCATCATTCATAGGATGGATAGAATAATGAATATGGTTGTACCATATTTATAATAACATCACATATTGTAGAAGGAACTGGAAGTGTTATTTCAGAATAGAAAAAAACAAAGAAAGGGGAAGTGGAAGAAGAAAAGAGCATTGAATTGGATGATGAAATTATTACCTCTTTTTCAGGTTCTTCCTTTTGATTTAGACAAAAGGGTTCCTTAAGATGGATTTATGATAAATTTAATGCCTCTAACTTGAAGTGAGGATAGTTGGTAATATATTAGATCAGGGTTTGGCCATGCGAAATGGCATTGTAGATGTGATTGTGAGAGAATGGGAAGTACCCTTTTATAAGAGAGGTGGCTTTCACTTTAAGAAAATTTTGACATATTATTTTATTGTAAAATAATTTTTGGTTGATAATAGATCCAAATGGATTTATTTATAGGATAATGAGGGGGATGGGTCTATATTTTTTCAACCAATGGGTTTTAGAAATGTTTAGTTCTACATATTATCCTTATCTTTTAGATTTAACTCCTAGTTAAATTGTTTAACTTTTACAAAGTCTTCTTGTATTTTTATATTACATGGTTAATAACATTACTATAAATTCTAATATAACCCAATTTAATTCATTAGTGACATATATATTATTATATATGTCCTTTATATGAACCATATATTTTTAGTAATGTTTTATCATTTAATGATATAACATTTCTTTTAAAAACACTTTTATTTCAATTTTGACACTATTTAGTATTTTTTTTTGAAAGTCAAAAAACAGTAATACTTCGAACAAAATAAATTAAATAAATAATAACATGTCATATTAACTAATAAAATTATTACAATGCATAAAAATACTCAATTTAATTATATTGGGATATTTATAATATCAATTATTTTAATGATTAATTAACAAGGTAATTACTGCATCATCATTGTGTCATAAATAAATTTCATTATTTAATGTCTAAAAATTATGAATAAAATACCATGATGTAGTAAATATTTTTATATTTTTAATGATTATTTATAGTAGAATTTATCTTATGTATAACTCTATATTAAAATGGTTTAGTTATTAAAATTTAATTTCACACTTTTAACACTTCTTTTTATAAAATAATAATAAATTTCTTGATCTAATCCATGTGGATCCAAAAGGATCATATTTTATTTATATGGTTTATTTTTGTCTAAATTTACTTATCCAATAGCATTATAACATATATTATGGTAATTATAATATTATTTTTACCTTTAATTACCCTGTTTAATTTTAACGGTGTGTAAATAAAATTCAAAAATTACTATTCACCAAAAATTATTTCCATTATATTGAACCACATTTTACTTACTGATGTCAATAGTGTCTCTTGGATTTTTGAAATTCAATTCACATAAGAGGTAAAATTACATTTTATAAAAATTTTCAAATGTTCCTAGAAGGTGGGTAAAATATGTTAAAAAAATTCAGTAAAATTTCATATAATTAATATAATTATAAATTGACTTCAATGAATTAAGTTGACTAATATAGGTATTATGTATCTATTTTCATATTAAAATAAATTTAAATAAAAGTCTGTTTTAAACCATAACGTTGTGTTTTTCAGTGTTCATAAAAAATTGAAAGTCTTTATGAAAATACAAAAAATTCACACTAAGCTAATTTAGATATTATGAATCCAAAAATGAAGTCTATTTTACCAAATTCAATTTTTAGGACTATATAATATTAATTTTATTATTTTTCACAATAGGACATAAAATTTTTTTTTGTGATGAATATAGTTTTTCTAAATATTTTACTATTTTAACAAAACGTGTACATTTCATTATAAATATGTTTTATTTATGTGAAAAAATTTTAAATAACAATAAATTTTTATTTGTTACTATTCATATCAAAATATTTATTTGATAAATAATTATACTATTTAAATATTTATAATACTAATGTGTTCTTTCACAGAAACTCAATCTTGTGTATAACGCAAGCCAACTCGGTGTTGCATGTAGTATAGTCTATTGACATACTTTAAAGATATATCTTACTATAAAACCATGGAGTGTTACACATTCTACAACATCTCTCATTATGTTAATCATAATTTATACCATTATTGACATAACCAACATAAAAACATTCTCCATAACCTATGTAAATGATACATAAGAATGGGTAACCTTATATTCAGAATATTGTTAAATAGGGGAGGTATAAATTGATAAAAACAATAAAGCATATGATTATAAATTGGGCATGACATATAAATCATAGCATTCCAATATAATACCCAATTTATCTTGGATCATATTCATTAATCATTAAAAATTATCCATAAGAGTTATAAGTAAAGAATAATCAATCGTGATACAGTAGCTCAAATCATAAGCGTAAAAATATTTCAAACAATTGTGGCACCATCATGTATATTGAAACAATTTCATATATCAAGGTTTACTTCTGAGACCATAAAATAATAGTGAATCGTGAACTAAATCTTTTTTATCATATCCTATAGGATAAGGTATCATATCCTATTTCCTATAATGGATAATTAATAATTAATGTTTCCCACAGTGGATGTAGATTATCATCTTAATACCTATAACTATAATACGATATATAAAACATTTCCCATGGTATTTTTGGGTTTTGTATTTCCAGGAACACCTTTCACATAATTAAAATAGTAAATATGTCTTTCATGAGATCTTAAAATGTTCCTCATATAATTAAATCATAATGTAGAAAAATAAAATGATTTCCATAAAAATTTCATGAATATAATCAAAAAATGTACAATGAAATAGAAAATATAGTATCACAAAATAAAATCATATTAAAATATAATTAATATAAAACAATGAGACCATAGATGAAGATTCTAACATAAAATCACATAGATCATTTCCTGAGAAGTGTTTCCATTGAATTATGAAACAGTTTAAAATCCAAATATTTCCATAATAGTTATCAAAAAAATTAATAAAATATAACCATGGATACTTTTAAAAAATGATTCAATTTTTTAAAAAGTTAGTATGGATTGAAATTATTTTTATTTTTATTTGGATTAAACAATGATTACATTAAAATTTTCATTAATAATTTTACGGTATATCATTCAGAAAATGGAACAATTATTTCTTTGAAACGTTTTATAAAAGTTAAAAAACTTAAGAAATTATTAAAAAATTTATATTGGAATGGAAAAAAAATTATTAAAAAAATTACTGAACACATGGACATTGAAAAAATAGATTCCAAATCAAAGAATAAATAAATATTTTTTTTCATAAAAAATAATCCTGGCCATTTTAATTACCAAATGTAGAAAAATTATGAATAAAAACAAGTGAATAAAAACAAATGTATTTATCAGTTAATGATAATAAGATTTTTTAATGTAAATTAAATCATAAAAGTTCCCTATTAGAATAGTATTAAATATTAATTCTCAAACCTCTAGTAATGTCTTTATTCATTAGCTTTCAGACCTCCTATATAATAAATATATATTTATTATGAATTTACTGTAGAACCAATATATTATATATCTTACAAAATTTGATTTACATCTTACCATTAATTTATTAATATTTAGTTATAAAAGTAATTTTACTATGTGATAAAAGATTCATTTCCCTTTCTTTTTTAGTTTATAAGTTTTTGATTTTTGGGAAAATCCTATCAAGGTAACAATGAAGTTTTTTTTGGGCTGAATGTGTTTTTTGAAAAAAAAATCTAGGGTAACTTTTGCAGTTACCCTGATATTGTTGAAAATTTCTGTTGAAAATATCCAAGATAATAGGAATGGATTCTCTAGAGGTGGTATAGAACATTGTGTATAAAAGGTGACGTCGTTTCCTAGTGTTTTTCAAATTTTCAGGTCTTAAATCAACACATTTGAGAATAAAATTTTGGTAGAGGATTTTACATGAAAGATTCCATGTATTTTGAAAAGATTCATGCATGTGATGTTTTGAAATCACCACACTAAAATATAGAAAATAATGAAGTGTTCTAAAGATTTTAAAATGCATGAAATATGATTTTGCATAACTAAAGCATATCTGAGTGTATCCTCATAAAAAAGATGGTTATTTTTTTAGTAAGTATTTCATGCACAAAATACGATTTCAAATCAATATCTTCTGTTATAGGGTAATTTTATGTTCATAAAAGAAGGAATATAAATATTTTTTGTGTAGGGTTGGCCTGATCTATATAATGATGCCTACCATATCATTTAATAAACTCAACACATAGAGAAAATCTGATTTCTGAATTGTGCAAGAGTTGCATGAATGGAATCAAAGTTTCATTCAAGGAGAGTTATGTGAAGTAATGAATAAAATAGTTTTTGTTTGAAAAATGGATTTGAGTCTATATACCCAATAGATTTGTGTAAAAATAATAAAAGTTCTTTTCTTGTTAGAATTCCTCGACAAATTGAAATATTTTATTCACGTTGATAAAGTTGTGTGAAAGACATCCAAAGGTTTTGAGAAAGAAAACGTGTGTTTTATAAGGTACATCCCATCAAATCTGTGGTCAGTTTGTATTCATTATAACATCGTAGATAAATAAGGAATAAGATGCTTTTCATATTTATTGATATTTGGGAATTAAATATTAATTTTACATTAAAGGGGATTCTATGTATGATAGTGTTCCAAATACGCAACAACGTGTTTCTTTGAAATCTTACGTTGCACACTAATAATATAATATTATTATTTTTTATGGTAATTACCTCCATGCCATTTGTATTGGCGGGACTAAAAAAACTAACTAAAATATGATTATACATGTTTGTTAAATGTATTTACAATTATCCAACAAAATCTAGAGGCTTAAAATGTGAATGAATTTAATTTTAAGCATAATTTACATTAAAAGGTCGATTTACCGCCTTTTAATGGAGAACCCTCTTAAAATATAGTTTTGGTCACATTAATACATTATATATGACCAAATAAAATCCTTCTTTATAATTAGGACATAAATATTTACATTGTGTAAATATTTGGAATTTTTCCGATAAAGTTTATTTTTTAATGAATAATGAAAAATATTGTATTTTAATTCAAAACCGTGATTTAATATAATTTATTTATATGGTTAGATTATCTTTTTAATTTGTTTTATAGTTTAATTAGAATATATTTTTTGCCACTTAATACAATTTTATTCATTGGAATTGATTTCACTTTGAAATTAGACATAAACAAGTGTCAATCTTTTGATAGTTATTGTTTCTTAAAAACACGCTATTTATTTTAACAACGGGAATAAATTTTAAAATTAATAAATTCCACTTTTATGTTTTGAATTTGAAAAAATAAACATAATTTTGGAATTCGAAATATCAATTAAGTATTAGGCTGAATTTTTGGTATTTTGTTGAAAAAATTCAATTTTTGACGAATAGTGAAACCACTTAGTAGTAGTTAAAAACTGACTTTTTCATTTAAATAAATTTTTACCAATTTTGTGAATTTAATTTTGAAAATATGGTATACATTGTTTTTATTAGTAAGTAAAATTTGGTTCAATAATATGAAAATAATTTTTGGTGAATAGTAACTTTTGACTTTTATTTACCACAGTTAAAGGTAAATATGATAATTCAAGGGAAAAAAATATTTTAATAATTAAAAATTACATTGACACTTTCCCAAACCTTATTGGATGAGTCATGGAAGACCATGGGCATCGTTAGGTCGATTTTGGGACCCCATGGAGCCATTTAAAAGTGATAATAACACTTTGGATTAATTAATTTAAAGTAAAGGCAAAAATGACAAAAACAAAAATCTTTTAGTTAATTAATTTTCATATGGTGTTATATAAGTCATAAATTCGACTATGAATATTATTTACAAATATAAAAATATTTCCTACATGATATTATATTTTTAAAAAAATTATACATAAAATAAAATAAATTATATATGACACAATAATGGTACAGTATTTACCTCATTAATAAATGATTTAAATAAATATGATTATAATGGATAAAATATTTTCCAAAACCTGTCCAATACCTATTGGATAATTTTATTTCTCCCATGAGTCATCTTATCCTAGACTTTAATGATTTTTGGACCTTTAAAAACTGGATATAATTATATAATAAAATAATATTTTCACACTTTCCTAAAGAGCCCCTCCTCTCCCTTATAAAAAGAGACCACTTCTAACCAATTTCTAACACCTATAAAGAAATTGGGCTCATCAAACCTCTACCCAATTAATCTCCCTACATTCATATCCTCCTCTTAGAAGCCTTACCTTAGGCATACGACACTTAAAGAATTCCTTTTGGTTCAAACGAAAGGAAGTTTCCCAAATTAAAGGTAACAGTTTCTCTTAATTTCTTTTCTTTTATTTTACGTCTCCAAACCCTAAACTCTTCTTATTCCTTTCTTTTATAGAAAAACAAGTATCCTAAATATACTAGTATTTTTTTATGTGAATTATTCTAACTGCACTTACACACACCTCCATCTAATGGGTGAAAAACATAATGTTTCTCTGGATGGAAAACTAACACCTCGCTAAACGATGATTCTGCAAATTACTTCCTACCGCCTATCATGGTGGCCATTATGATATAACTGTATTTATATATGATATATTTTATGTTTATGTTTTATTTATGCTTCTATATTTTTCATTTATATCATACCCTTATGGTTTCCATTATGGGTAAACGTGATAATTTAATTTGAGAAAGTGCGGACTACCACCCCCCCCCCCAAAGTGATATGACTCATTAATCCCACATGTGGGATGTATAAAGGATGGATTTAATGATATTATATATGATATTATACTGGAATTATAATATACCTTTGTATAATTATGTTTTAATTCCATTAAAATAAGTAATAGAAATAAAAGTAGTGTTCATGCGTACATATGGCCTACCGTCTCCATGAACGGTGCATTTCATTTCTTATCTCCAAAATGTTATGTACTATTATAAATACATATATATACCGGTTATATATGATTTATATGATATAAAAATCATTAATATCATTCTGTAGATAATGGACTATTGACCACAGTGACAAATTGTAATTATAACAAGTTCATTTTTGACTCAAGCTCCGAACATCGATAAAATATCCAATATGAACTCAAATAATTAACCCATTGTCATATCAAGATAATAAGTGATATAAAATGAATAATGAACTTTAAAAAATTTCTTAATTATGTAGAGATTAACTTAGGTATATTATTCAGGAAGAACATGGAACATACGAGTCAAGTAGGACACGATGTAAGAGATTTTCTTATCCCACTTTTAATTCTGTGAGAATTCCACTGTTCGCCACTAATTCATTACATGTGCTGTATTGTGTACTTCCATTTGAAATATATTATCATTATTATAATTATATTCATGTTATTATATGATTCATTTTGTGGTTATTAACTTTCTGTTATACGACTCGATTGATTACAACGTGGTAAAGGGTTTCATCTCACTTTTTATTCTAGTGAGATTCATGATATATTTGCCACTATTTCCTTTTGTGTGGTGTATTTACTGCCCATGATTGTACTTTTTTGTAATATAATTTCATTTATTAGTATTTTCATCTTCAATGTATGATCCTTCTTTCATGTGGCATTTGTCTTATATTTTACCAAATCGGTACGGGAACCTTTCACCCTCCACATTTTAAAAGACTTATTTTTGTTATGTTTTTTAATTTACATATTATTATGTTGGGATATGTTATTCTATATCATTAATCATGTAAATTTTATTTCCAAGTGATGATATACCTATTTTATCTCATCAACTCAATTTCTGAATTTTAACGTGACGTCGTTAGGCTATCAAATTTTTACAAGGGAACTTTCTAACTCTATTTCAATTCTTTGGGTTCAACTTGTACTTCTTGAATATGTCATCATATGAATATGTGTGAATGACCTCTGATTGTTTTAAACTTAATATTCACTTAAATTGGGTGTATTTATATTTGTAACACATAATTATGTGACTTATTTATCCTTAATTTAAGGATATCATCTTTATAAGGGATTTCATCTCAATTTATATTTCCACTGAGACTTCATTGTTGTTATGCACCAATTCACTCTTATGTGGTGTATATACTGTCCATTGACATATTATATCATGAATCCCTTTATTCTCATGATTTTATAAAGTTCTTATTAAATGTTATTCCTCAATTATTTATATTCAAGCATCTCACTTTTTGTAAAACAAACACTTTAACTAAAATATCTTTTTAAATGTTTTAGTGATTAATTCTTATAAATATTTCTCATTAATGCCCATGTTTTCAACATGGGTTTTAGGATTTATTTTTATGGACATTAATGTATTAAAATGATAATTCATTTAAAAGCATTATTATGGTATGGGACACTTTGATTAAAAAATATCTTCTTAAATGGTTTTGAAAATGATTTGATAAAACGTAGTTTATTTCAATATCTTAATTTGAAATATTGGAATGTGGAAATGTTATCATTACTTTATACTTCTGTTATGTGTTATGATTATGTTATGGTTATTGGGCATGGTTTACCTATACGGTTGGTTCCGTGATAAATCTAGGGCGGATGAGCCCGAGATAGCTCTCCAATGCATTGGGTAATGTGATAGAGGTAAACGTGATGTTTCTCCTAAGAGATTTATGGAATATTTTGTGATGGGTATTCCAAGTGTAAATCCCTATGTAGTTGTGATATCTACAATGTATGTTTGATATGTATTCCATAAGTAACCTTTATGATTTATTCTTTTGTGTGTTATTCATAGATCTTATGATTTCGTAAGGTATGTTATGATTAAAAAGTATGGTTTCATTGATTTGTATTTATTGATGGGATAATGTTTTCCTTCCTTATTTTATAACCCTTACTGAGCTTTTTATGCTCATCCCATGTTTTTGAAATGTTTTCCACAGGAATTAAAGATGAATAGGGTCAAGGATGGGATCAAGGAAAAGTCATGCTGTCTAAAATATGGAACTAGACATGTTTTTTTAAGAGTTTTTATTTTATGAAAAAATGGATATTGAGTAGTAGTGTATACTTGTAATATTCAAGTTGTTATGTAATAGTTATGGATTAATTCTCTAAAACACTAAACCTTAAAAGGTCCTCAAGGTTAAATATTCATTTAATTTAGTATTATATAATTTTATAAGGACGAGTCCTTATAGTTGGTATTAGAGGTCGGTTTAGATAAATTTATAGATTAAGAGTTTTCTTTAGACACATGGTTAGTCCCTATATCGATTATGTCAGTTAAATCCTTGTTTTATAACTTTTTCAGATCAAGGAAAGTCGGTTACAAATGGAAGGAGGATGATCTCAAATGACATTTCTATCTCTTCCTGATGACATGCTTGCAATAATTATTGCAATGTCTTATTTGGATGATTGTGAAACTTTTTCTAGCATACAACTCGCTTGAAAGAAGTTGTTTGAGATATCAAACACCTCTGCTATACCTCATTATCATCGTGGATCATGGGTTGTATTTAGACAAATCCTATTTTCACAATATTTTCATATTTTCTAGAAAGGTAAATATAATCAAGGCATTTTCCAATATTTTACCTTATCATAAGATTTTGTAGCATATTATGTTTTTTGAAAAGGTGCTGAAGAAGGAGACCCTTGCACATCCTATATATTTGATTTTAAAATATAGTCTCTTAGTACATACCCACAGTATTTTAAAAGGACCATTAATTAAAAGTTTCAACTCAAATTCGGTCGGACTATTTTATAGAAATCATGTTTTATCTAATGTTTTAAAATTATATGTCATACATAATTATTTTCCAAAACAATATTCTTGTGAACACCCATATGACCCATGTTGTACTAGCTATATTTGGATGGAGGAAGCAAATTATTTTGAAGGCTCTCTAAATCATTGTTGTGATGCATAGACCTTTTATCTACATGAACAAGATAACGATGAAACCAATTGGACACCATGATCATGGTTTGATGTTATTAATTTTGGGGATCGTTTTATTTCATCATATGGTGGTGAAATAAGACTTCAAGAATTAAGATGTTGAGATCATAATGAATTTGGATGAAAATTAGATGTATAAGGAAACCATTGAGGTTAAAACATGTTAGGGTTATTTTTGAGTTTTATAAAAAGGAAAACCCATAGGATGGGTGAAAACCCATCACATCCGTAAGGCTACAGGAATCGATCCCACAACCGAAGGGCGACAAGGGTGCATCTCCTACCAATAGCCTACTTGAAGTCCGTGGTTTGTATGACTTATTATTTTAGTAAAATGTTTTTATAGAAAAAGAATAATTTGAATTTTTGAAATTATGTTTTATCCAATGGATATAGTTTGTATAGAAAAATGATTTAGTGATTAAGTGATAAAGGTTGTTGTGGAAGACGTTCTCTCTTTTGAGGAATCACTATATGCTTAAGGAGAATATAATACCTTGAGATTCAAATTATGTAGTAATGGTTGAAATATTATTTTAGAAGAATAAAAGATTTTATTGTTGACATAAGGTGAATTGGGTTATTTATGGAAATGATTAAACTATCATAGGTAATATGTAATTTGGATAATTACACTTTAGTATGAGACCTTAAGTGTAGTCGATATTTTTGGGGATAAATATTGAGATTTACTATGGAATACTATGTGAATTAAATACTTATGAGTTTTTTATTTCAATATTTGTTTTGATAAATATAATTAATTTTAAGGAAAATTTTATATTGAATGGTCTTTCTTGAACTTTGGGTAATTTGTTGAATTTTGGAGATTAATAGTAGTACTTCTTTTTTGAAAGGATTACCCTTTTGGGGATTATCTGAACACATACAAACCAATTTTAGTTTTGGTTAATGTATAAAGATATTGGAAATATATTATTCATATTTTTTGGATCATTTTATTCTCTATAAGTTTATTATAGTTCTTTCAATGTGAATAAGTCATCTTGAATACTTACCATTTGGAGAAAACATGAGTTTGTAGTAGAATTTTATTAAAGGATGACACTATACATGACGAGTAAGTATATTTCCTTAAGATATTTTTCTATTTATTAATAAAATTCTTCAAATCTATGAAAAGGATCTTGAAATATTTGTATATTTTGTCTCAGTTAACCTTTTAACTTCTCTACCTTTATTTTAAAGTGATAGTTTTATTGACTCTTGTTCTGCTGTGGGACTTTCAATGATGTTTCTGAGCCCAATTTTAAAATTGCGAGGACGCAATTCCCAAAAGGGGGGATGGATATAACTTCCCATATAAATAATGAATAAGACACTTTTCATATTTATTAATATTTGTGAATTAAATATTAATTTTACATTAAATGGGATGCTATGTTCGATATCGTACCCGATACGCAACAATGGGTTTCTTTGAAATATTTCATTGCACACTAATAATATAATATTATTATTTTAAATGGTAGTTAACCCCTAGAAGTTGTATTGGAGGGAAAGAAGAAAACTAACTACAATATGATTATACATGCTTGTTAAATTAATTTACATTTATCCAATAAAATATAGTGGCTAAAAATGTGAATTAATTTAATTTTAAGCATAATTTACATTAAAAAGTTATTTTATTAGCCTTTTAATGGATAACCCACGTTAAATATAGTTATTGTCACTTTAATACATTCTATTTGGCCAAATATAATCCTTCTTTAGAATGAGGACATAAAAATTTACATTTTGTAAATTTTTGGAATTTTTCCGATAAAGTTCATTTATTAATGAATAGTGAAAATATTGTATTTTAATTCCAAACTGTGTTTTAATATAATTTATTTATATGGTCAGATTATCTTTTTAATTGTTTTTAATGTTTAATTAGAATAAATTTTTATCATTTAATACAATCTTTGTCATTGGAATTGATTTCACTTTGAAATTGGACATAAACAAGTGACAGTTTTTTTATAGTTATTGTTTCTTAAAAACACACTATTTATTTTAACAATGGGAATAAATTTAAAATTAATTAATTCCACTTTTATGTTTTGAATTTCTAAAAATAAAAATCATTTTTCAATTCGGAATATCAAATAATTCTTAGGGTGAATTTTTGGTATTTTTCTAAAAAACATCAATTTTTGATAAACAGTGAAACTACTTAGTATTAGTTAAAAAACCGACTTTTTCATTTAAATAAAATTTTACCACATCTATAAATTTAATTTGGAAAATCCAACAAACATGGTTTTTATTCGTATGTAAAATTTGGTTCAATAAGATAAAAATATTTTTTTATGAATAGTAACTTTTGACCTTTATTTACCGAGGTTAAACTGAAATTGGGAAATTCAAGGTAAAAATAATATTTTTTTAATTAAAATTACCTTAAAACTTGTCCAAACCTTATTGGATGAGTCATGTCCGACCATAGACATATTTGGGTCGATTTTGCATCCCCATGAATCCATTTAAGAGTGATAATGACTCATTAGATTAATTAATTTAAAGGCAAAATGACAAAAACAAAAATGTTTTAGTAAATTAATTTTTATATGGAGTTATATAAGTCATATTTTTTACTATAAATATTATTTATAAATCTAAAAAAATTTCCTACATGATTTTATTTTTTTTAATTTTAATTAATCAAATAAATTATATTATATATGACAAAATTATAATGCACTATTTACCTCATTAACAAATGATTAAAATAAATAAGATTATAATGATTAACATAGTATCCAAAACCTGTCCAATTACTATTGGATGGTTTTATTTCGATCATGAGTCATATTATCTTAGACTATAATGATTTTTGGTCCTTTAGAAACTGAATATCATTATATAATAGAATAATATTTTCACACTTTCCTAAAGAGCCACTCCTCTCCCTTATAATAGGAGACCTCTTCTATCCAATTCCTCACAACTCTAAATCCCTTAGGCAACTCCAAAATATTCCCAATTAAGCTCCATATATCCCTCTCCTCCTCTTAGAATCCTTACCTTAGGCAAAAGGAACTTCAAGAAGTCCTTTTTGTTCAAACCAAAGGAAGTTACCCAAATTAAAGGTAACTGTTTCCCTTACCTTCTTTTTTTTATTTTACTTATCCAACCCCTAAACTTTTTTTATTCATTTATTTTATAGAAACACCAGTAACAAAAATATAATAGGATTTTGTTATGATAAGTATTCTAACTACACTTACACGCACCTCCATCTAATGGGTGAAGAAGATAATGTTTCTTGTGGATGGAAAACTAATGCCTCACGAAATGATTATTGTTCAAATTACCTCCTACCGCCTCTCATGGTGGCCACTATGATGGAACTATATTTATATATGATATAAATTATTTTTATTTTTTCTTTATTCTTCTGTATTTTACATTTATATCATACCCCTATGGTTTTCATTTTGGGTAAACATGATAATTTCATTTGAGGAAGTACGGACTACCGCCCCCTCAAAGTGATATGACTCATTAATTCCACATGTGGGATGTATAAAGGATGGAGTTAATAATATTATATATGATATTATATTGGAATTATAATATAACTATGTATCATTATGTTTTAATTCCATTAAAATAATAAAGAGAAATGAAAGTAGCGTTCACGCGTACGTACGGCCTACCGTCTCCATGAACGGTGCATTTCATTTATTATCTACAAAATGTTATATACTATTATAAATACATATATATTCTGGTTATATCTGATTTATATGATATCTGAATCATTAATATCTTTCTGTATATAATGGACTATTGACCACATGGAAAAATTTTAATTATAACAAGTTCATTTTTGACTCAAGTTCCGAACATCGATAAAATATCCAATATGAAATCAAATAATTGACCAGTTGTTATAGCAGGATAATAAGTGAAATAATATGTATAATAAAAATTTAATATTATCTTAATGAATTATATATTAACTTAAATTTATTATTCATGAAGAACATGGAACATATGAGTCAGGTCGGACACGAGGTAAGAGATTTTCTTATCTCACTTCTAATTCCGTGAGATTTCCATTGTTCGCCACTTATTCATTGTATGTGGTGTATTGTGTACTTCTATATGATATATATTATCATTATTCTCATTATATTCATGGTATTTTATTATTCATTTTGTGTTTATTAACTTTGGGTCATACGACTCGATTGATTACAACGTGGTAAAGGGTTTCATCTCATTTTTTATTCCAGTAAAATTCATGCTATATTTGCCAATATTTCCTTTTTTGTGGTGTATGTAATGCCAATGATTATAATTTTTTGTAATATAAATTCATTTATGGGTATTTAAATATTCAATTTATGATCCTTATTTCATGTGGCATATGTTTTATAAGTTAACAAATCGGTAAGGGAACCTTTCACCCTCCTCTTTTTAAAAGACTTCTTTTTGTTATGTCTTTTAATATTAATCTTATTATATTGGTATATGTTATTATATATACTTATTGATGTAAATTTTATGTCAAAGTGATGATATAACCTTTTATCTCATCAACTCATTTTCTAAATTTTAACGTGACATCGTTAGGCTATCGAATTTTTACAAGGGAACTTTTTAACCCAATTTCAATTCTTTGGGTTCAACTTGTAATTCTAGAATATGTCATCATATGAATATGTGTGAATGAACTATGATTGTTCTACACATAATATTCAATTATATTGGGTTTATTTATATTTTTCACACATAATTATGTTATTTATTTATCCTTAATTTAAGGATACCATCTTTATAAGAGATTTCATCTCAATTTACATTTCCACTGAGACTTCATTGTTGTTATGCACCAATTCACTCTTATATGGTGTATATACTGTCCTTTGATATATTATATCATTATTCAATTTATTCTCATGATATTACGATGTTATTATTAAATTTTATTCCTCAATTATTTGTATTCAAGTGTCTTGCTTTTTGTTAAAGAAACTCTTTAACTAAATTATCTTTTTAAATGTTTTAAATATTTATTATTATAAATATTTATCATTAATGTACATGTTTTCAAAATGGGATTTAGGATTTATTTATATGTAAATTTTTGTTTTCAAATGATAATTCATTTAAAAGCTTCATAGTGGTATGGGACACTTTGATTCAAAAATCTCTTTTTAAATGGTTTTGAAAATGATTTGATAAAGCATTGTTTATTTCAATATCTTGATTTGATATATTGGAATGTGGAAATGTTATCTTTAATATATAATTGTGTGATATGTTATCATTATTTTATGGTTATTGGGAATGGTTTACATATATGGGTGGTTCTGTGATAAACCTAGGGTGGGTGAGCCCGAGATAGCTCTCCAATGCTTTGGGTAACGTGACGGAGGTACATGTGATGTTTCTCCTAATAGATTTAGGGAATATACGGTGATGGGTATTCAAAGTTTAACTCCTTATGTATATGTGATAGCTATAATGTATGTTTTATATGGATTCCATATTTAACCTTTATTATTTATGATTTTTGTGTGTTATTCATAAACCTAATGATTTCGTCAGGTATGTCATGATTGAAAAGTATGGTTTCATTTATTTATATTTATTGATGGGATAATGTTTTCCTTCCTTATTTTATAACCCTTACTGATATTTTCATGCTCATCCCAATTTTCCGAAATGTTTTCCACAGGACATAAATATTAATAGGGTCAATGATGGGATCAAGAAAATGTCATGATGTCTAAAATATGGAACTAGACATGTTTCTTTTTAAGAGTTTTTATTTAATGAAAAAAATGGATACAGAGTAGTAGTATCTACTTGAAATTTTCAAGTTTTTATATAATAGTTTTGGCCTAATTCTCTAATACTCTAAACCTGAAAATATCATCAATGTGAATTATTTATTTAATTCAACATTAAGTAATGTTATAAGTTCAGGTCCTTATAGTTGGTATCAGAGGTCGGTTTAGACAACTTTAGGGATTATGAGTTTTTGTTAGACACATGGTTAGTCCCTATATCTATTATTTCAGTTAAATTATTGTTTAATGAATTTTTCAGATCAAGGAATGTCATATACAAATGGAAGGAGGAGGATCTCAAACAACATTCCTATCTCTTCCTGATGACATTCTTGCAATAATTATTGTAAATTCATTTTCGGATGATTGTGGAAATTTTTTAAGCATACAACTCACTTGCAAGTAGTGGTTTGAGATATCAAACACCTCCACTATACCTCATTATCATCGTGGATCATGGGTTGTATTTCGAAAAATCCAATTTTCACAATATTCTCATATTTTCAAGAAAGGTAAATATTATCAATGAATTTTCATGCATTTTACCTTATCACAATATTTTGAAGCATGTTATGATTTTAAAAAATGTACTGAAGAAGGAGACCCTTGCGCGACCTATTTATATTTGCTTTTACAATATAGTCTCTCAGTACATACCTATGGTATTTTAAAAGGACCATTAATTTATATTTAAAACTCAAATTCGGTCAGAATATTTTATAGAAATCATGTTTTATCAGATGTTTTGAAATTATATTCCATACATGATTATTTTCCAAAACTATTTTTTTGTGAACACCCATATGACCCATGTTGTACAAGGTGTATTTGGATGGAGGAAGTAAATTATTTTGAAGGATCTCTAAATCATTGTTGTGACGCATGGACCTTCTAACTACATGAACCAGATAATTATGAAACCAAATGGACACTATGATCAAGGTATGATGTTCTTCACTTTCGGGATCGTTTTATTTTATCATATGGTGGGGAAATAAGACTTCAAGAATTAAGATTTTGAGATCATAATGAATTTGGATGAAAATTAGAGGTATAAGGAAACCATTTAGGTTAAAACATTTTAGGTTTATTTTTGAGTTTTATAAAAAGGATAACCCATAGGATGGGTGACAACCCGTCGCATCTGGCAAGGCTGCCGGAATTGAACCAACAACCGAAGGGAGACAAGGGTTTATCTCTTACCACTAGCCTACTTGAAGTCCCTGGTTAGTATGACTTTTTATTTTAGTAAAATTGTTTTGTGGAACCAGAATAAATTTATTTTTGGAACTTATGTTTTATTAAATTGATATACATAGAATAGAAAAATGATTTAGTGATTAAGTGATAGTGGTTGTTGTGAAAGACATTCTCTCTTTTGAGGAAACACTATATGCTTAAGGAAAATAGAAAACCTAGGGATTTAAATTATTTAGTAATTATTGAAATATTATTTTGGAAGAATATATGTTTTTATTATGGACTTAATGTGATTTGGGTTATTTATGGAAATGATTAAACTATCACAAGGAATATGTAATTTGGATAATTACACTTCAGTATGAGACCTTAACAGTTGTCGTTGTTTTTGGAGATAAATATTAAGATTTACTGTGGAAGACTATGTGATTTAAATCATTATGAGTTTGGGGTTTCAGTAGTTTTTTTGATCATTTTGAGGAATTTTTAGGACAATTGTATATTGAATGGTCTTTCTTGAACTTTGGGTACTTTTGGTTTAATTTTGGAGATTAATAGTATTACTTCTTTTTATAAAGGATTATCCTTTTGGGGATTATCTGAGCACATACTAACCAATTTTGGTTTTAGATAATGTATATAGATATTGAAAATATATGATTCATATTTTTTGGATCATGTTATTCTTTTTAAGTTGATTATAGTTCTTTCAATGTGAATAAGTCTTCTTGAATATTTACCGTTTGGAGAAAAGATGAGTTTGTGGTGGAATTTTATTAAATGATGACACTCTACATGACGAGTAAGTATATTTCCTTACGATATTAGTCTTGTGATTAATAAAATTCTTCAACTCTATGAATTGTATCTTGGATAAAAAAAATGTTATAAGCTATATTTTATCATCAGACTTTTACCCAACCAAAAATTTATGGTATTGTGGTGGTTAACTTTCCGTGATAAAGTTCTTTATCACTCTCTATTAATCTATGAGATTTAGTTTCTCTTCCATATCTATATTTTCATGGAATATTTGTATATGTTGTCTCACGTAAGATTTTTACTTCTCTATATTTATTTTAAAGTGATATTTTTACTGACTCTTGTTCTAATGTGGGACTTTCAATGATGTTTCTGAGCCCAATTTTAAAATTGCAAGGACACAATTCCCAAAAGGGGGGAAGGATATAACATCCCAGATAAATAAGGAATAAGTTAATTTTCATATTTATTCATATTTGTGAATTAGATATTAATTTTACACTAAATGGGATGCTATTTTTGATAGCGTACCCAATACGCAACAACAAATTTCATTGAAATTCTACGTTACACACTAATAATATAATATTATTATTTTAAATGGTAGTTAACTATTAGTCTTTTTATTGGAATAAATGAACAAAACTAACTACAATATTATTATACATGTTTTTTAAATGTATTTACATTTATCCAAATGTATTAGAGGCTTAAAATTTCAATGAATATAATTTTAAGCATAATTTACATTAAAAGGTCGATTTATCGCCTCTTAATGGAGAACCCTCATTAAATATAGTTATTTTCACTTAAATAAATTATATATGACCAAATAAAATCCTTATTTATAATTATGAAATCAAAATTTACTTTGTGTAAATTTTTTGAAGTTTTCCGATAAAGATAATTTTTTTAATGAATAGTGAAAAATATTGTATTTTAATTCAAAACTGTATTTTTGTCTAATTTATTTATATGGATAGATTATATTTTTAAATGGTTTTAAAATTTAATTATAATATATTTTTAACATTTAATCCAATGATGGTCATTGGAATTTATTTCACTTTGAAATTGAAAATAAACAAGTGTCAATCTTTTGATAGTTATTGTTTCTTAAAAACACGCTATTTGTTTTAACAATGGAAATAAATTTTAAAATTAATTAATGCCACTTTTATGTTTTAAATTTGAAAAAATAAACATCATTTTTGAATTTTTAATATAAAATAAATATTAGGCTGAATATTTGGTATTTTTCTGAAAAACATCAAATTTTGATGAATAGTGAAACCACTTAGTAGTAGTTAAAAAACTAACATTTTCATTTAAATAAAATTTTACCACTTATGTTAATTGAATTTCGAAAATCCGTCATACATGGTTGATATTAGTAAGTAAAAGTTGGTTTAATAAGATTAAAATAATTTTTGGTGAATAGTAACTTTTGACCTTTATTTACCGCGGTTAATGGTAAATTCGGCAATTCAAGGTAAAAAGAATATTTTAATAATTCAAAATTACCTTAACACTTGTCCAAAAATTATTTTATGAGTCATGTCCGACCATGGGAATATAAGGGTCTATTTTGGGACCCCATGAATCCATTTAAGAGTGATAATGTCACTTTAGATTAATTAATTAAAAGTGAAGAAAAAAATGAAAAAACTAAATTATTTTTGTAAATTAAATTTTATATGTTGTTATATAAGTCATACTATCAACAATAAATATTATTTAGAAATATAAACAGATTTCCTACATGATATTATTTTTTTGAAATTTTTAGAAATCAAATAAATTAAATTATATATGACACAAGAATGATGCAGTATTTACCTCATTAATAAATGATTTAATTAAATAAGATTATAATGATAAAAATATTATCCAAGCCAGTACAATTCCTATTGGATGATTTTATTTAGACGATGAGTCATCTTATCTTCAACTATATTTATTTTTGGACCTTTATAAACTGAATATCATTATATAATAGCATAATATTTTCACACTTTCCTAAAGAGCCCCTCCTCTCCCTTATAAAAGAAGACCACTTCTAACCAATTCCTCACAACTCTAAAGCCTTTAGGCTCATCCAAACTCTTCTAAATTAAGCTTCCTATATCCCTATACTCAACCTAGAATCCTTACATTAGGTATAAGGCACTTCAAGAAGTCCTTTTGGTTCAATACAATTGAAGTTACCCAAATTAATAGTAACAGTTTCTCTTAACTTCTTTTATTTTATTTTACTTCTCTATCCCCTAAACTCTTTTTATTCCTTTATTTCATAACAAAAAAAGTATTATAAATATACTAAGATGTTGTTATGATAATTATTCTAACTACACTTACACACACCTCTATATAATGGGTGAAGAACATAATGTTTCAGTGGATGGAAAACTAACGCCTCACGAAATGATGATTGTTCAAATTACCTTGTATCGCCTCTAATGGTGTCCATTATGATGGAACTATATTTATATATGATATATATTATGTTTATGTTTTATTTATTCTTATATATTTTCAATTTATATCCTACCCTTATGGTTTCCATTTTGGGTAGACAGGATAATTTCATTTGAGGAATGCGGATTATCACCCCCTTAAAGTGATATGACTCATTAATTATATGTGTGGGATGTATAAATTATGGATTTAATGATATTATATATGATATAATACGGTAATGATAATATAACTTTGTATCATTATGTTTTAATTCCATTAAAATAAGAAATATAAATTAAAGTAGCATTCAAGCGTATGTACGGTCTACCCTCTCCATGAACGGTGCATTTCATTTCTTATCTCCAAAATGTTATGTACTGTTATAAATACATATATATACTGGTTATATATTATATATATGATATCTAAATCATTAATATCATTCTTTAGATAATGTACTATTGACCACATGGACAAATTGTAATTATAACAAGATCATTTTTGACTCATGTTCCGAACATCAATAAAATATCCAATATGAACTCAAATAATTGACCAGTTGTTATAGAAAGATAATAAGTTATATAAAATGAATGATAAAAATTAAATACTTTCTTAATTAATTAGATATTATCTTAAATTTATTATTCAGGAAGAACATGGAACATACGAGTCAAGTAGGACACGAGGTTGGAGATTTTCTTATCTAACTTTTAATTCTATGAGATTTCCATTGTTCGCCACTTATTAATTGCATGTTGTGTATAGTATACTGTCATTTGATATATATTATCATGATTCCAATTATATTCATGGTATTGTGTGATTCATTTAGTGGTTATTAACTTTTGTTCATACGACTCGATTGACTATAATGTGGTAAAGGATTTCATCTCACTTTTTAATCTAGTGAGATTCATGCTATATTTGTCAATATTTCCTTTTTTTGGTGTATGTACTGACCATGATTGAAATTTTTGGTAATATACATTCATTTATGAGTATATAAATCTTCAATTTATGATCCTTATTTCATGTGGTGTATGTTGTATAAGTTACCAAATTGGTAAGGGAACCTTTCACCCTTCTCTTTTTAAAAGACTTCTTTTTGAAATGTCTTTTAATTTACATATTATTATATTGGTTTATGTTAACATATATCCTTATTGATGTAAATCTTATTTCCAAGTGATGAGATACCATTTTTGTCTCATCAACTCATTTTATTAATTTTAACGTGACGCCGTTAGGCTGTCGAATGTTTACAAGGGAACTTTTTAACCCAATTTCAACTCTTTGGGTTCAACTTGTACTTCTTGAATATGTCATCCTATGAATATGTGTGAATGAACTATGATGGTTTTACACTTAATATTCACTTCTATTGGGTGTATTTATATTTTTCACACATAATTATGTGATTTATTTATCCTTAATTTAAATAAACCATCTTTATAGGGGATTTCATCTCAATTTACATTTCCACTGAGACTTCATTGTTGTTATGTACCGATTCACTCTTATATGGTGTATATACTATCTTTTGACATATTATACCATTAATACCTTTATTCTAATGATATTATGAAGTTCTGATTAAATTTTATTCCTCAATTATTTGTATTTAAGTGTCTCTCTTTTTGTTAAAAAACTAATTAACTAAAATATCTTTTTAATGTTTTAAAGATTTATTCTTGTAAATATTTCTCAATAATATCCATGTTTTCAAAATGGGATTTAGGATTTATTTATATGGAAATTAATGTTTTCAAATGATAATTCATTTAAAATCATCATTGTGGTATGAGACACTTTGATTCGAAAATCTATTTTTAAATGGTTTTGAAAATGATTTGATAAAGCATTGTTTATTTCAATATCTTGATTTGATATATTGGAATGTGGAAATGTTATATTTCTTCTATAATTGTGTTATATGTTATGATTATGTTATGTTTATTAGGAATGGTTTACATATACTGGTGGTTCTGTGATAAACCTTGGGCGGGTGAGCCCGAGATAGCTCCCTAATGCATTGGGTAACATGACGAAGGTAAACGTGATGTTTCTCCTAAGAGATTTAGGGAATATACTGTGATGGATATTCCAAGTGTAACTTTCTATGTAGCTGTGATAGCTACAATGTAAGTTTGATATGGATTCCATAAGTGACCTTAATGATTTATTATTTGTGTGTGTTATTCATAAATCATATGATTTTGTAAGGTATGTTATGATTGAAAAGTATGGTTTCATTGATTTTTATTTATTGATGGGATAATGTTTTCCTTCCTTATTTTATTACCCTTACTGAGCTTCTTATGCTCATCCCAAATTTTTGAAATCTTTTCCACATGACCTAAATTTTAATAGGGTCAATGATGGGATCAAGAAAAAGTCATGTTGTCTAAAATATGGAACTAGACATGTTTTTTAGGAGTTTTTATTTGATGAAAACAATGGAAACATAGTAGTAGTGTCTACTTATAATAGTCATGTTGTTATGTAATAGATATGGCCTAATTCTATAAATCAATAATCATGAAAATATCCTCAATGTAAAATATTCATTTAATTAAATATTATGTAATGTTATATGTTTGGGTCCTTATAGTTTGTATCAGAGGTCGGTTTAGACAACTTTTGGGATTAAGTGTTTTCGTTAGACACATGGTTACTCCCTATATCTATTATATCAGTTAAATTATTGTTTTATAACTTTTTTAGATCAAGTAATGTCAGTTACAAATGGAAGAATAAGGATCTCAAACGACATTCCTATCTCTTCCTGAAGACATGCTTGCAATAATTATTGCAAAGTCATGTTCGGATGATTGTGGAACATTTTCTACCATACAACTCACTTGAAAGTAGTGGTTTGAGATATAAAACACCTCTATTTTACCTCGTTATCATCATCGATCATGGGTTCTATTTAGAAAAATCCAATTTTCAAAATATTCTCATATTTTCAAGAAAGGTAAATATTATCAAGGCATTTTCAAATATTTTACCTTATCATAATAATTTGAAGCATATTATGATTTTAAAAAAGGTTCTGAAGAAGGAGACCCTTGTGCAACCTATATATATTTTCTTTTACAATATAGTCTCTCAGTACATACCTATGGTATTTTAAAAGGACCATTAATTTAATGTTTCAACTCAAATTCGGTCAGACTATTTTATAGAAATCATGTTTTATCAGATGTTTTGAAATTATATGTCATACATGATAATTTTCCAAAACTACTTTTCGGTGAACACCCATATGACCCATGTTATACAAGGTGTATTTGGATGGAGGAAGCAAATGATTTTGAAGGATCTCTAAATCATTTTTGTGATAGATTTACCTTTTACCTACGTGAACAAGATGACGATGAAACCAAATGGACACCATGATCAAGGTATGATGTTCGTCATTTTGGGGATCGTTTAATTTTATCATATGGTGGTGAAATTAGACTTCAAGAATTAAGATGTTGAGATCAAAATGAATTTTGATGAAAATTATAGGTATAAGGAAACCATTGAGTTTAAAAAAATTTTGGATTAATTTTGAGTTTTATAAAAAGGAAAACTCATAGGATGGGTGACAACCCGTTACATCTGGAAAGGCTTCTGGAGTCGAACCCACAACCGAAGGGTGACAAGGGTGCATCGCCTACCACTAGCCTACTTGAAGTCCCTCGTTATTGTGACTTTTTATTTTAGTAAAATGTTTTTATGGAGAAAGAATATGTTGATTTTTGGAACTTATGTTTTATTAAATGTATATACTTAGTATAGAAAAATGATTTAGTTATTAAGTGATAATGGTTGTTGTGGAAGACGTTCTCTATTTTGAGGAAACACTATAGGCTTAAGGAAAATAGAATACCATGGGATTTAAATTATGTAGTAATTGTAGAAATATTATTTTGGACGAATATATGTTTTTATTCTGGAAATAAAGTGATTTGGGTTATTTATGGAAATGATTAAACTATCATAGGGAATATGTAATTTGGATAATTACACTTCAGTATGAGACCTTAAGAGTAGTCAATGTTTTCGGGGGTAAATATTACGATTTACTATGGAAGACTATGTGATTTAAATCATTATGAGTTTTGGGTTTTAGTATTTGTTTTGATCATTTTGATGAATTTTAAGGAAAATTTTATATTGAATGGTCTTTCTTGAACTTTGGGTACTTTTGGTTTAATTTTGGAGATTAATAGTTGTACTTTTTTTATAATGGATTATCCTTTTGGGGATTATCTGAACACATACTAACAAATTTTGGTTTTGGTTAGTGTATAAAGATATGAAAAATATAGGATTAATATTTTGTGGATCATGTTATTCTCAATAATTTGATTATAGTGCTTTCAATGTGAACAAGTCATCTTTATTACTTACCATTTGGAGAAAAGATGAGTTTGTGGTGGAATTTTATTAAAGTATGACACTCTACATGACGAGTAAGTATATTTACTTACGATATTATTCTTGTTATTAATAAAATTATTCAACTCAAAGAAAAGGATCTTGAAGAAAAAAAGTTATAATCTCTATTCTATCATCAAACTTTTAGCCAACCTCAAATCTATGGTATTGTGGTGGTCAACATTCTGTGATAATGTTCTCTATCACTCTCTATTAATCTATGAGAGTTAGTTTATCTTCCATATCCATATTTTCATGGAATATTTGTATTTTTTGTCTTAGGTAAACTTTTTACTTCTCTACCTTTATTTTAAAGTGATTGTTTTATTGACTCTTGTTCTGATGTGGGACTTTCAATGATATTTCCGAACCCAATTTTAAAATTGCGAGGATGCAATTCCCAAAAAGGGGGAAGGATATAACGTCCAAGATATATAAGGAATAAGACAATTTTCATATTTATTAATATTTCTTAATTAAATATTAATTTTAAATTAAAGGGGATGCTATGTTCGATAGCGTACCTGATAAGAAACAACAGGTTTCTTTGAAATCGTACGTTGCACACTAATAATATAATATTATTATTTTAAATGGTAGTTAACTCCTAGACGTTGTATTGAAGAAAATGAACAAAACTAACTACAATATTATTATACATGTTTTTTAAATGTATTTACATTTATCCAATAAAACTTAGAGGATTAAAATGTCAATGAATTTAATTTTAACCATAATTTACATTAAAGGGTTGATTTACCACCTTTTTATAGAGAAACCTCATTAAATATAGTTTTTATCACTTTAATACTTTCTATTTGACCAAATAAAATCCTTCTTTATAATGAGGACATCAAAATTTACTTTGCATAAATTTTAGGAATTTTTTCGATAAAGTTCATTTTATTAATGAATATTGAAAAGTATTGTATTTTAATTCAAAATTGTGATTAAAACTAATTTATTTATATGGATAAAATCTATTTTTAATTGTTTTTAAAATATAATTAATTATATTTTTAACACTTAATCAATTGTTGGTTAGTGGAATTGATTTCACATTTAAATTGGTCATAAACAAGTATCAATCTTTTGATAGTTATTGCTTCTTAAAAACATGCTATTTGTTTTAACAATGGGAACAAATTTTAAAATCAATTAATGCCACTTTTATGTTTTTAATTTGAAAAAATAAACATCATTTTTATATTCGGAATATCAAATAAAGCTTAGTCTGATGTTTTGGTATTTTTCTGAAAAACATAAATGTTTGATGAATAATGAAACCACTTAGTAGTAGTTAAAAAACTGACTTTTTCATTTAAATAAAATTTTACCACATCTGTGAATTGAATTTCAAAAATCCTATACACATTGTTGTTATTATTAATTAAAATGTGGTTCAATAAGATGAAAATATTTTTTGATTAATAGTAACTTTTGACTTTTATTTACCGCGGTTAATGGTAAATAGGGTAATTCAAGGTAAAAAGAATATTGTAATAATTCAAAATTACCATAAAACTTGTCCAATCCTTATTGGATAAGTCATGTACGACCATGGTAATCTTTGGGTCGATTTGGGGACTCCATGAAGCCATTTAAGAGTTATAATGACACTTTAGATTAATTAATTTAAAGTAAGGGCAAAATGACAAAAACAAAAAAAAATTAGTAAATTAATTTTTATATGGTGTTATATAAGTCAAATTTTCATCAATAAATATCTTTTAGAAATATAAAAAGATATCTCTCCTGATATGTTTTTTAAAAGAAATTATACATCAAATAAATTAAATTATATGTGACACAATAACGATGCAGTATTTACCTCATTAATAAATGATTTAAATAAATAAGATTATAAGGATTAAAATATTATCCAAAACATGTACTAGTCCTATTGGATGATTTTATTTCTACCATGAGTCATATTTTATTCTACAATAATGATTTTTCGTTCTTTAGAAACCGAATATCATTATATAAAAAAATAATATTTTCACACTTTCTTAAAGAGCCCCTCCTCTCCCTTATAAAAGAAGACCACTTCTAACCAGTTCCTCACATATCTCAATCCTTTAGGCTCATCCAAACCTTGCCCAGTTAATCTTATTACATCCCTATCCTCCTCTTAGATGCCTTACCTTAGGTAGAAGGCACTTCAAGAAATCCTTTTGGTTCAAACAGAAGGAAGTTACCCAAATTAAAGGTAACAGTTTCTCTTAACTTCTTTTCTTTTTATTTTACTTCTCCAGCCCCTAATCTCTTTTTATTCCATTATTTTATAGAAAAACCATTATCCTCAATATACTATTACGATTTTATTAGAAGTATTTGAACTAAACTTACACACACCTACATCTAATGGGTGAATAACATAATGTTCTTGTGGATGGAAAACTAACACCTCGGGAAACGATGATTGTTCAAATTATATCCTGCTGCCTATCATGGTGGCCATTGTTATGAAATATTATTTATATATGATATATATTATTTTTATGTTTTCTATATTCTTCTGTATTTTTCATTTATATCATAACCTTATGGTTTCCATTATGGTTAAAAGCGATAATTTCATTTGAAGAAGTGCAGACAACCGCCCCCTCAAAGTGATATGACTCGGTAATGCCACATGTGGGACATGTAAAGGATGGAGTTAATGATATTATATATGATATTATACTGTAATTATAATATACCTATTTTTAATTGTGTTTTAATTCCATTAATATAATTAATAGAAATGAAAGTAGCATTCATGCGTACGTACGGCCTACCGTCTCCATGAATGGTGCATTTCATTTCTTATCTCCAAAATTTTATGTGCATTTATAAATACATATATATATTGGTTATATATGATATATATGATATCTAAATCATTAATATAATTCTATTGATAATGGACTATTGACCACCTGGACTAATTGTAATTATAGCAAGATCATTTTTTACTCAAGTTCCGAACATCGATAAAATATCTTATATGAACTCAAAAATTTAACCAGTCGTTATAGAAAGATAATACTGATATAAAATGAATAATAAACTTTAAAAATATTCTTAATGAAGTATATATTAACTTATTTTTATTATTCAGGAAGAACACGGAACATACGAGTCAAGTAGGACACGAGGTAAGGGATTTTCTTATCTCACTTTTAATTCCCCGAGATTTCCATTGTTCGCCACTTATTCATTGCATGTACTGTATTTTGTACTGCCATTTGATATATATTATCATTATTCTCATTATATCCATGGTATTATGTGATTAATTTGGTGGTTATTAACTTTTGGTCATACGACTCGATTGATTACAACGTGGTAAAGGCTTTTATCTCACTTTTTATTCTTGTGAGATTCATTGTATATTTTCCACTATTTCATTTTGTGTTGTGTATGTACTTCCCATGATTGTACTTTTTTGTAATATACATTCATTTATGAGTATTTAAATATTAATTTTATGATCCTTCCTTCAGGTTGCATATGTTTTGTAAGTTACCAAATCGGTAAGGGAACCTTTCACCCTCCTCTTTTTAAAAGTCTAATTTTTGTTATGTTTTTTAATTTACATCTTATTATGTTAGGATATGTTATTATATATCCTTATTTATGTAAATTTTATTTTCAAGTGATGATATTCCCTTTTCATTTCATCGACTCATTTTCTGAATTTTAACGTGACAACGTTAGGCTGTCGAATTTTTACAAGGGAACTTTATAACCTAATTTCAATTCTTTGGGTTCAACTTGTACTTCTTGAATATGTCTTCCTATGAATATGTGTGAATGAAATATGATTGTTTTACACATAATATTCACTTATATTGGGTGTATTTATATATTTCACACATAATTATGTGACTGATTTATCCTTAATTTAAGGATACCATCTTTACAAGGGATTTCATCTCAATTTACATTTCTACTAGACTTCTTTGTTGTTATTCATAAATTCACTCTTATATGGTGTATATACTATCCTTATACATATTATATCATGATTAATTTTATTCCCATGATATTATGAAGTTATGATTAAATTTTATTCCTAAATTATTTGTATTTAAGCATCTCTCTTTTTGTTATAAAAAACTGTTAAACTAAAATATCTTTTAAATGTTTTAATGATTTATTCATATAAATATTTATCATTAATGTCCATGTTTTCAAAATGGGTTTTCGGATTTATTTATATGGACATTAATGTTTTCAAATGATAATTCATTTAAAAGATTCATTGTGGTATGTGACACTTTGATACAAAAATATCTTTTTAAGTGGTTTTGAAAATGATTTGATAATGCATTATTTATTTCAATATCTTGATTTGATATATTGGAATGTGGAAATGTTATCTTTTATTTATACTTGTGTTATGTGTTATGATTATTTTATGGTTATTGGGCATGTTTTACATATATGGGTGGTTCTGTGATAAACCTAGGGTGGGTGAGCCAGAGATAGCTCTCCAATGCATTGGGTAACGTGACGGAGGTAAACATTATGTTTCTCCTAAGGGATTTAGGGAATATACTGTGATGGGTATTCCAAATATAACTCCCTATGTATCTATGGTTGCTAAAATGTAATTTTTATTTGGATGCTATAAGTAACCTTTTTGATTTATGATTTGTGTGTCTTATTCATAAATCTTATGATTTCGTAAGGTATGTTATGATTGAAAAGTATGGTTTCATTGATTTGTATTTATTGATGGGATAATGTTTTCCTTCCTTATTTTATAACCCTTACTAAGCTTTTTATGCTCATCCCAAGTTTTAGAAATGTTTTCCATAGGACTTAAAGTTGAATAGGTTCAAGGATGGGATCAAGGAAAAGTAATGTTGTCTAAAATATGGAAGTAGACATGTTTCTTTTTAAGAGTTTTTATTTTATGAAAAAATAGATACTGAGTAGTAGTGTCTACTTGTAATATTCAAGTTGTTATGTAATAGTTATGCTATAATTATCTAAAACCATGAACCTAAAAAGATCCTCAATGTGAATTATTCATTTAATTCAATATTATGTAATGTTAAAAGGTCGGGTCTGTATATTCATCATGTGGTTGACTATGGAACTTAATGGCATACTGAATGAGGAATAAAATATATTGATTCATGTAATAAATGGATGAAATTATAAAGAATCAGTGGATGCATATTAGTAGAGAGATAATTAAGACTTCATATTGTGATTGGTTATAAACCAGTATGGGTAGTGAATCTACTTTGAAATTTCTTATAGTGGTGTGATTTAATATTTTTGTTAAGTATGAATATTTTGTTTGTATGCTCCTTGGGCATAAACCAGTTTGGATGAATCAAGTAAAATTGATTTGTCTCATCCATGATTTCATTTTTATTTATATATTTCTATATAAAAGGTATATAAGGGCATATTTTTTCCAAAAAAACAAGAACTTATGGGATGTTTTCTTAATCTGGCATACCATGATTTACCCCCCCCCCCATTAGGTAATCTAACCTTGTTTGGCTAACATGGATCTGATAGTGGGATCATGGATTCATATTCATAAAAATCATAACCATGATACCAATATAATATAAATTCATTATAAATTTATATTTATAGTCATCCATAAAATGAATAAATTGAAAATGTTTTGTAACTATTCAAATAGGCGATAAGTCTTACACATGCAAGAAAATTATTTTTAATTTTCCATAGATAGAATAAAATAAATGGTAAATTAAAATTAAAATTTGAAGAATAATTATACTATATATATATATCATATATAATCATGAAAACTATAATTTTCACTATCAATGTAAAATAGAAATGAAAAATGTATCAAATAACTTTTTGGAGGTGGTATAATATATGTACGCATGGGCAACATTTCTATTTTCCAAAAATGGGAAATATTGTGGATTATGGTTTTTAAATCATCATAATAACATTTTCTAGTATTGATAATATTAATGTATTTATTTTAGAATAGTTACCATAGATTTAGAGGTGGTATAATAATAAATAAAATTTAAAATGCTCGGTGAAGAGTTATTCCTCTTCATTGAGAAACATTTTTTCCCTTACACATTATTCACTAAAATTATGGTCTACTATAATGGAAAAAAGATATTGTATGTGGTTATGGTATTTTGATTGAAATTATTCAATAGATTAGATAAACTCTAAGGATTCAACATTTTCAATAATGAATTATTTGAGGTTACCGTTTATATGTGATTGTAGGGGCACTCTTAGATTACATAATGTATAAAATTAATATAAATTTAGTTTCAATGAAAATTATATAGAAATTAAAATAACATTAATGTAAGTGGAGTTTTTTTATGAAACCTATCTTGAAAAAACATTTTAACATGTTTTATTAATTTTGTTGCATTGTATAATAGTTTTAACCCCACCTTAACCATTTTGGAAATTACCACAATATCATATTTTTGTACTCTTTAAATATTATAAATATTACTATAACAGGAATAGTGACTCATTATTAGATCATGGTTTATATTATCAGCCATCCATTTGCTAGAATATAGTATTTTTATAAAATCCTAATGCTTTAATATAATATTAATTACTATAAAATATAATTAATATCATTTTTTTGACTATTTGTTTCTTTTGAATTTGAAAATGAGAATACAAAAATAAAAAACTAGAATATAAAACATTCAAAAATCCATAATATGAAATATTTTTCTATAAAATTAATTTGATTCTATAGATCTATAAAAAATTACTTTTATTGTTTTAAAATAATTCACCTATTTTTTTACTTTTTACATATGAAATCTACTTTTATTTCATAAGAAATAATGGTTAAAATATATTTAATAATAATTAAAAATAAATTAATATGATGAAAAATATAATAAATATTTTAAATATTTATTTATAACTAAAAATAAATTGTTTATCCCTATCGTATTATGTTGAAGATATTAAAATTGAGAAAGTGACATTTCTAAATTATCCTTTATATAAATATTATAATCATAAAATAAAATCTAAATTTATAAAATGTCACATATTTTTAATTTTTTTGATAGGTGATGAAATAAACCCATATAATGAAATAAAGTTATCCATTTTAATTAATTTTAAGCCTTATCACATTGGTTTTAACCATCATTAAGGAATTTCACCTTTACTAAGGTAAAAATTACTATGCTTACTATTCATACTGATAACAAACATATGGGACCTATTTTTGAAATTTTGACCTCATTTTTTAAAATATGGAATCCATCATTTAATATTAATATTCTAAAATTGTCCAAAAATATAGTGAGTAAAAATGGTAGAATTCAATGAAAAATGGTTTATTTTATAAAAATTCCATTTATGTATAAAATTATTTTTATACCAAATTCATCCAAAAAATTAGTTCCAATAAATATAACTAGATTATTTATAATATAATAGAGCCAATTTTACAAGATCCTTTTAAAAAATTTGCATCATCGTAAATTCTTAAAAAAAATACAATTAAAAAAAACAATTTTTTTTATTATTCACTATAAAATATGCCTTTTCTGAAAAAAAAAAGAAAAATTATCACTAATCTAATATTTTCATTATGATATAAAAAAATTACTTTTTTATAAGGTAACATTTCTAAAAATTACAGAAAATAATTTTAATATTTTCTTAGAAAAATAAATTAACCCATTTTTGAATAAAATGTATTTTTAAAAAGTGAAATGAATTTTTGTATAATTGAGTGATTATTTTATTAATAATTGATTAATAAATTTTTATTTAGTGTTACCATTATATATATATCATAATTTGTTTAATATTATTCATACCTTCCAATTCAATGTCCAAATTATAATTATAACAAATATTTCAATATTATAATGTGGTTTATATTGACTTGGCATATCCTATAATGAATACTATCAAAGAATATAAATTTATTTAAAAAAATTATTTTTCTTAGAATGATAGTGTATTAAATCATACCCCTCTTAAATGAATTTATCCAATCAAATTTTATCACTATAATATAAAAAACCAAGGATACGACTCCCACATCACATTATTAAGTTTCAACATAGCTCCCTCTAATTTATGGGTTTCCCAGAAAACATTGACCACATGAATGGATTGTTTCATATAAGTTTCTATATATGTAAAAAATATACACCAATTTATCACAAGAGAGTTATAACTCTATAGGTATAAAACCATAGTTCAATAAATGTGAAGGACTATATATGTACTTCTTTATGAGAGTTGTAAGGACAACATCAAGAACATGAGAGACCCTTGGTGGAGGTTACAATCAATGTGATATCTTTGGTAGGTAATCAGGAATATAAAATCAAAAATATGATGAGAATTTATATTTGATTTCTTTATGAATATCATATACTTCTTCCTCCGATAAATTAATTATAATTCTTTCTTAAAAAAACTGATTTCCATATTTCATTGATGATTTTATGAATAAATTTTATTCGACTCTTGAATGCCTTGATGTTACCCTAAATGGATGTAGTGGTATCTTCTATTTATTCATCTACCTATGGACCCAATATCTTTCTATCCCAAAAATTATCCCTAAAAATTAGAGATATAGACTTTATTCCATAGAGGGATTCAAAAGGATCTGTATGAATGCTCAATTGCAAGATTTTGTCATAAGACAAAATAAATTAGTTTAAATTGTTGATGAAAAAGAAATTTTATATCAATAGTGCATGTTTTCATCATATACTCTAGGGTTTTTAATGGTACTCTCGATCTATCCATCTATCTAGGGATGATATGCAATAATGAAGCTGAACTCTAACTCCAAACCATACTAATGACATCTTCATTAAATCAATGTAGACATCATATCTCTATTAAATAAAATAGAATATGGTACTCCATGCATAATTACCACTTCATTAATGTATATCCTTAAAATAATATCAAGAGAAAAATATTATCTAATAGAAATAATTTATACTTCCTCTATAAGGTTATCGACTAGAACCCAGAAAACATTGTTCCATTTAAATGTTTTGGGGAGTCTGACTATGAAATCCAAGGTAATGTTTTCCCATTTCCATTCATGTAACAGTAATAGTTCTAACATACACTTAGACATATTTAAATGGTTCTTGACTTTATGATATAATAAGAATCAAGGTTCATACTATAAAATTTTACATTTAATGTTTTCCAACTAAAATATATATTTATTTATATATCTCTATATATTTTTACGCCCAGGATGTATATAGAATGATAAACTATTAACTTCTTCATATGGTTACTTCTCAAATTATGGTATTGACAAGACACATTCTTGAAAATTTTTATTCCATTACTATTAGGATTGAACCTCATAACATTTCTGACCATCTATTGTAGTGCAACATCATCCAACTATACCTCTTTAATCCACACATAAATGGATGGTTGAATATTAATCTGATAACTCTGAAAGATATCCAATTATCCCAAATATTTATGTTCCATATTTTTCAAATCCATAACTATTAGATCTTATTTGATCCTTATTGTGCCTAAACTAGGATGTTTATTCATTATTAAATCATTATCCACCATGTTTTCCTTCCCTATGTTGTAATCTAATGAGCTATCATAATCATTAACTAACACCAAAAATATTCTCTATTAAATAGTAAACCCTTTATATGTGAAGATATACATTATTATTTTATGATCTACATATATATATATATATATCACATCTTTAAAAATAAATATAATTCGTTGATATCTTTAATGAAAATTTATTGATTCCCACCCCAAATCTCAGGTCGCTAAATGTTTCTCATTTATTTTCAATTGGCATGAGGAATATCCTATTACCATGTCATTATATATGAGTACACATCTTATTAACTTATTTTATATATCACAGTACATCAGCAATTCATCTACACTATAGAGTAATGTGTGAATAAGTGCACTTACAAGAATTCAATTCATCTCTATGAAATATTCATCACATTAATCAGTCCAAAAGAATATAACCTCTTTCTATGTAAAAATGGTCAGAGGATTTGATATTTGAGTAAAATCTATCACATTGTTTTAGTAATATATAACCATCCCCACAAAACTAAGAATTTTATTTAACATGGATAGTTTAAACCATTTCTCAATAACATTCATCATTGAAGCACCAATAGATATACCATAACATGAGATTATATGACCCAATAATGATGCTTTATAGGGCCAAAATTTATAATTATTAATTATTTTATACAAATTATTCTTTCTAAGGGACTTCATTGAAATAGATAATGATATTAATGATCTTTATTTCTCATATAATATATAATTATATAATAAATAAAGACTAACATAGACTAATCATGATGATTTATAATGACTCAAATCATTAAATACATGAAGATAGAATGGGAATTTCAAATTTCTAAGGGAATCACTATAAATTAATAATAATCATACATCATATGAAAATATGTCTTGTGTATATCCTCCTTCTTGACCCTTAATTAATACTATATTGAATAATTTTTTATCTCAAAAAACATGTGATCACGTCTTAATTAGGAAAATTATCATTGATACGGGTTACTGGAAATATATTATTGAATTTCTTCATGTTATGTTCCCAAAAAAACATTGAAAATGGTCATTGAACTACAGTATGTTCTTAAAAAAGTAATAGGTGAACCCCATGGTGATGTACACGTGATTATGAATCCCATATCAAGATTCTCAAGGATATTTTTCCTCAAACCCTACATCTAAATTGGGGCTATTTGTATGGAGACATTGAAATGGTTGTATATCAGGGTATAGTTGTAAGGAAAAATCAATTGTATTATTCATATGTACACTAAGATTATTATAAAAGTATATTGAAAAAGCATATACAATATTAATAACATCATTTTTTATTTTCATCACATCAATCAGAGAAATATACACTTCATGGATAAGAATTGATACCTAATATATATAAGGAAATTCTAGTGGACATTTATATTAATCCCATTAATGATAAACTATAGTTAATTTATCCAAAATACTAAATTAAACTCCCATTATTAAATAATTGATATGGAAACTATATAAATAATACAATCTATTCCTAGAATAACATCAAATTAAAAAAATTGTAGAATCATAGTATTCATAGGACCATGTTCCCATAGTCATTAATTTGATAGGAACTACAAACATGATATGTGACCATCGTTCCATTAATATCTTTCACCACTAACTCAATAGGTAATAATTGTGTTAGTAATTAAATTCCCATAGAAAATTCCATAGATATAAAATATTGTGTGGAGATAGAATCAAATAACACATTATTCATTATCTAGGGTTTGATAATTAAACATTTCCATATTTCATTAATTTATCCCCCTTCATCAATTTTAATAACATGATATTCAACATTTATTTTAGGCTGTATAGGTTAGTTATGTTGATCATCATATAAAACATTAATATTAATGGACTTGATAGTGAAATTCCAATTCATATTTCATTTTAAGTATAAGATAATGGGTGGTTCATTATATAGAATCTTTATTTCCTCTATTGTATCAAATGGACTCTTTCATTCCTTTCAATATTCATAGGATTTAGGATCCACCATTCAAGAATTAATGGAACTCATAGTTCTTTCCCTAAAAATCTATTGGTGTCTCATCCTACTTATATGGAATATATATGGATATAATTTAATTACACTATCTTATTTATTCATTTTTTCATGAGACTCCATATTAATTTTCTTTTCAAAACCATTGGAACATTTGGAATCACTAATATTAATATCTACCTTGAGTTCACATAAAAGTATTTCTCCATAGTTTCTAATGTCTCTTATAGATTATTCCTCTCAGATACTCATTTTATAATCACCAAAGAATCAATAAATATATCTTTTAAGAATAATTATTGAACTACAATTATAGCATTCAATTCTGGTAATATTTTCTTCAGGGATACCAATGGATTAATCATCCTTCTACTTAAGCCCAAGGAATCCAATATCCATTTATGTATGTTGCATATGGTGGATGTAATTATTGAACAATATCCTCTTAATATTATCCCATTATATTGATTCAATATTAATTTATTTCCACATATTATTAATAAGATTAATCTATTGGTCAAATCACCATCCAAATGATAAACTGACAAGACAACATTTCCATGTTTTTAGAATTGGAGAATATAAAATATTTTCTAAATGGTGATAGTCAATCACATAACCATAAGTGGATTAGATGACCCACACAAAAATGTTGATAATTCCTAATTAATGACCAAATTGTTCATTGTACCATCCTTTTAGGGTTTGAAATCACATCATGATTCATTGGCTAAGAAATTTTTGTGATCCCAGCAAAATGATATTCCATTCTATATCCTATAGAATTTGGTTTCACAAGTAGAAAATAATTTTATTTTCTGTTACATTTGGTATTAACACAGTTCTTCTGGGTTATAGCCACTGGTTAGAAGAATAGTGTGAGTAATAATAATCATAGTAAGAAGACACATAATCTCTATGTTATCACAACATTATGATTGTATAATTTTCTTTGGAATATCCCTATGGGTGTATCCATATTTTAATAATTCAAATACAAAAATATTAACTAAATACCTTCAATAACAACTATAGATTCCCATGGTTTTTGTAAACAAATATTAAATAATTTTGGATGAATATTCATAACAAAAAAATTACGATCCATACTATAACCATTAATTTTTTGTGTGTTTGTATATTATGTAATGAATATTTTTTTGGAATATCCCTTTGCATATTTCAATGTCAAAATCTAAATTTTTTCATTGATCTTCATGTGGTTATTGAGTGTCTCAGGACCTATGTATTTATATATTAAAAATATTAATATATATTAAAGCTTAAATGCCTAGAATTTTGGTATAAGTGGGTATCCCATTATTTGGGACCTCCGATAAGAAATAAGAGACCACTATTGATTCTGAAATATAGGGTTTACCCTATTAATTACCCAAAAATTTTCATTGTATGTCATTCGGTTGAGGGAGTTGTCGGGGCATACATTATGTGAAGTAATTATTTTAATTAATATGCATATTAAAAACCCAAAATATTGAATCCTATTTAAATGCCAGGTTATGAAAAATCCATATTGTTATATGCATAAACCTGGGAAATTAGAGAGGAATAAATATTTCATTCATCATATTGGCATATTAGTGGCCATCAAAAACAGACTTTATATATTCATGGGATGGAAAATGAACACATCAGATCCTCTTCTCTATTTATAGTAGAATATATATTCAGAAAATATTGATATATGATTTATTTAATTATCACTATTTTTGTTCTTTCACTCTGATTAGTTGTTATAAATGGATTTAATTACCAATATTCGGTTTATAATGATTATCATTCTTCGAAAGAGCACAAATTTGTTATTCAAACAAACTTATACTTATTATTCCATTATTTTGCCCATTAATAATTCAATTTAGAGTTCTTTCCTGGATTACTTCATCCTAGGACAATCATAATCTTGATTTATTTGAATTTATAAACAAATTTATTTGTGTTCATTGTTGTTTCCCCACTGGGTTGTCGTTCAACATTTCTAGGGCAGGTTTGAGTGTAATCGATCCCCATAATTAATGGTGGTTGGGAGAATGATGGGAGGATTAATGATATATTGATAGTCCTTGATGTATTCATAGTTTTGGGTGATAGATAGGGGTTTCATAACCCTAAATTGGGGTGTCTGTGAGACAGATTCCTATATGGGTGATCAGATTTTAGATTTTTGACCATCGGAGTTCGGGATTCAATGTTTGGAGATTTTTTCCCTTTGATTTTTGGTGGTCAAATGATTGTATTTCAAGTATAAATTTTGGATTATAGAATCATGTTAAGAACATCATTTATGGCCAATATAAAACCCTACTACATGTTATGTATTTTTTTAATAACACACACCATATAGTTCCTTAGCTATGGATGCATGGTTTTTCAATAGGGATATATATCACCCACTATGTATGAAACACACACGTCAAGAAAAGAAATATAAGAGGATCAGTGTGTACTCAAAGGTTATATAGGATTGGACATGACTAATAACATGGGAACATCTACAGTATGTGGGGGAAACTGTGTAGTCTGATGTGGCCATAATGATAACACCCCGAGATTTGGAGAATTATTTTTTTGAATTAATTTGTCATTTCAATATTATTCATTTATCATGACACTGGAAATAGATCTTCAAAAATATATATATATATTAAAACACTAATTCAAACATTTATTTAACACACAGTACCAACATGGGGTGCGCTACATTCCATATAAACCAAGCATTCACTAAAAGAATCACAAACTTGTCGTACGATGTACACAACACTGAGTTTCTATGAAACATATTTTTTTTATATAATTAATTAAATGAAAAATAATAACCTAACTATTAAACATAGTTATAAAAATATTAATAAATACTTTACAATTACAGTTTATAATTGAATTTTATAAAAAAATGTTGATAATAAGATATACGATTTTTGGTAAAGTCTTTTTTTTGTTTAAAAACATTGTTTTCTCCAATGAACTAATTCTTGTAATTGAAGTAGTTTTAGACAAATTTAGAAATTAAATTGGATAAAATAAATATAATTTTTTAATTAATAATTCAAAAATTATCTTAGGGTGAATTTTTTGGATTTTTCTATGAAACTTCATTATTTGATGAATTGTTAAAATTACTGTAATTTAATTAAAAGAGCATTTTTGTTTAAATAATTATTATAGATAAATTATATTTTATATCAGTTTTATAGTCACATTAGTTCAATTATAAATCTATTTATACAATTAAGTTCATTAGAATCTATTTTACTTTTAAATTTATTATAAAAACATAACAAAAATTTGAACGTTTTTCTACTATAAAACCTGTTATTTCACCCCATCTACAGGATTAGTTATAATCTTAATTTTCCGACTTATGTTATTTTAATTTTAAAGATACTTCATAAATGGATGAAATTAGTATTATTTTTTTGGTATAATAATATCAATTTTATTTTTGTTCAAAATGATTAGTGAATGTGATTAAAATTCATTAGAGTGATTAAATTACTACTAAGATTAATAAGGGACCAAACCATATTATTAAGCACAACAATTATTTTTAAACTACTATAAAATCAATTTTTTTCCAACATATGACCATTTACTTACTTTTATATAAATATATGGGTTATTGGGATATTATTAAATGGAATTTCCCTATAAAAAATGTAAGGAAAAAAGTCCAAAAAAAGGAATATTCCTTTGCTTTAACATTTATAAAACATTGAGATATTTATAAAACATAATATTTTAGGTTATATATATATATATATATAATTTTTAAAAATATAAGGTTCATTTTTTTCATAATAAATTATCACTAATTTTTAGAGATGTTTTAGGTACTTAACATTCTTAAGAAAAGTCAATATAGTGATTATTTAGTTAAAAATATACTAAAATAAATGATACTATAATTATTAAAATTGAAGTTAATGGATTGAATTATTGTATCTATTTATTTATTTTGATTAATATTTCATGTTAGACACATTTAAACCTAATATATTTTAATTAAAATATATGATTTATATTTTAAAATTAAAATTAAATAAATAATGTCAAAATTGATAGTATTATTATTTTAATTTCAGTAAATATTATTAATTGATTTATAATTTATAAAAATTATATAGTAATACAAGTGTCATTTAAGTGTTAATATTTATTAAATATGTTATATTAATTTAATAATTAATCCTTTATAAGTAACATGTTGTCCCATATTATATAAATACATTGTTAAAAGGGTATGGGTTCATGCAGCGTTTTTGTGCGTCACATGCATTTGTTTTAATATTAATTTACAAAAAAATGTATTTAAATTTTTTAAATTTTTAATAATGTTATTAATTCAGTGTATCTGTATTTTATAAAGAAATATCACTCTAATTTAGCCTTAATGTATAAATTAATAAGATTTATAAACTAGATGCTTTAATAAAAAACCAAAATGATAAAACTAAAAAATCATAGAAGTTAAGGAACGAAATATTTAAAATACCCATATTATTGTATCGATTATGTTTTTTTAGACCATGATTCTACTTTATTCCATTATTTTCACATTTTTTAGAAATTTTAGGTATGATAGACCTCCCATTATTGAATACCTTTTGGAATTTACAAAAGAGACATTGTCCCTCCACTACAAAAAAGAAAGCACTCTACCCCTTCCTCACACCTCTCAAGAGCCTCAATTTAGGCCAAGCTCTATCCAAACTGCCTCCCATAAATAATTATTTCTCACTTTAAGCCTAAATTTGTTCGAAAATATTATCAAGGAATGTTTTTGGCATATACAAAATGGACTAACCCAATTAAGTGGGTACATCTTCTCTGAAGCTCCTTTCCTTTATTTTTTTTCTCAACCCCTACACTCTATTTATATCATTATTGTGTCACAAAAACATTATCCTCCATACACAATGATATTTTATGAAAACATTACGACCTAAATTTACACACACCTTCATCTAACGGATGTTTAACATTATGTTTTGGTGTACGGAGAACTACTACCTCAGGAAACTATGATTGTTCATTTCTCCATTACAAATAAACGTGGTGGTCATTATGATGGAAACAGTATTTATACATGAAATATAATATATTTACTTTTTATTTGTACTTATTAATTCCTTTTACAACACACATATATTATCTTTCCACTTGTTCATAATATAATAATCTCGTCTAAGGAAGTTCGGACTACCGCCCCCTCAAAGCGATCTAATTCGTTCACACACCACATAGAATGTATTAAGGATAGGTTTAATGAAATTATTTGATATATATAATATCATAATTATTTTTAAATAATTATATATATATACATACATATACATATAATTTATTTACATAAATTTATTCAATATGATAACAAAATATAAAACAGTGTTCACGTGTATGCACTGCTTCCTAGCTCTTTGATTTTTTTATTAGATTATGTACATCATTATGATATAGATTATTATAATATAAATATAATGTATATACCAGATATTTATATCATTTTATACATTCTGGAATCAGGATATAAGTATAAGGACCAATGATATAACAAATTAGGACACATGCGAAGAACATGGTGAATATTACCCGAAGTGAAACCTTAACATAAGATCATTAACAAGAGGGTAATATAAAGTTATAATAAAAACATATATGGTTATATATAATAGAATATTATTATATAACATATGTATAATTAACTTATATTTATAATTTAGGAAGCCCATACATGTACGGAGAGAGTCAAGATAGAAGGTAAGGGGATTTCATCTCACTTTTAATTGCTGTGACATACAAGCTATGTTCGCCACTCTTTTATTTTGTGTGATGTAGGTAATACCTATGATTTTATTATATATATATTTCATTTAAATTTATGGTTATTCACATTCCCATTTTATGATTATTCTTTCATTGGGTTTATGTATCAAATCATACCAAATCTGAAGAAATGTATAGTCTCATTTTTCCTACTTTAAGACTCAAGTTTTCTTTTTCACCTAAATTTTTTTTGAGGTATATATACATAAATTTTACACTACATATCATGAATCTAAATATTTTCATGATATTATATGCTTAATTTAATTACTTTTCCTTACATGGAGACCATGATCCCAATATACCAAGTTATTTGAGTTTATTGGAACAATATCATTGGTTTTCGATATTGTTTATGTTTATGATTCATTTAATGAATTATTGTGATCAATAACTCAATAATATTCTTGAGTATCAATCCACTCTATTATTTCACGATATACTCATGTATTGGTATCATTTTATACTCGATGCTGTATAAATTTAGTCAAGAATGTGTGTTTAGTAAAGCCTCACTCTACCCTCTCTTTGATAGGAAATATACATTTTCTAAAAAGGGTTTCCAGGAATATTAATCCATTTTCCTATAATAACTAAAAAAAAATTTGTACCCTTTTGGTCCTTAAACATATCTTCAATGTAATATTCTTATTATTTTCCAAACAAGGTATATTTCTACCCTTTTTATCATGAAAAAGTAATTATCTTTTTACCATGTAAAGAATATATGAATTTACACGTAGTCATTCCATTTAATCATCCATTGAAATTTTTAAAAGAATTTTAATTAAAAAATTATTTTAAAATTTATTTCAAATAGAATTGATTTTATAATGGGTTTCAAACATATTTTATATAATTTCATGGAAAACAATTTAACATTTTTTAGGGTTTTTAAACGATTTCAAAGTGTTTTTAAGAAAATGGGTCTCAAAATGATTCCATCATTATTTTATATGTTTTATAGTACAATGGTTTACAAAACGTTTTCATGTATTTATTAAAAAAATTCATATTGTTTTCTAAGAAATATTTTTTATAATGATTTGAAGATTATTTAATAATTTCTCATGGAAAAAGATTTCAAAATGATTTCATAATATTCATGTTATTTTCTATGAAAATGATTTTCAAATGGTTTTATATATTAAAAATTCAAATAAGAAAGTTTATTTCCTCAAGAAAGGTTTCTAGACAATATTTCAAAATTATTTTCCATCTAGGATGACATATATTGATGTTACTCATGCCTTTAAAGGAAATAATCTAAAGGTTTAATTCATATCCTTTCTATGGATGAGTGATGCTTAAAGAAATAGTCATTATAAAACCAATTTCACATTCATGTGTTATACATATATGAAATCTATTTCTCTTTTATGGGTTATGTTTATGAAGAAATGATTATGAAACCTATTTCCTTCCACATGTTATGATATGTTTACATATTTACGACCCCCATTTAATTTCATGTGTTATGATATGTTTATATATGATCTTGTGGAACATGTTTGTTAGATATCATTATGTGATGGGTGGGACCTATATCTCCCTCTAATACTTTGGGTAAATTTTTATATCTCATGACATATACTATGATGGTATGAGGAGTGAACTCATTCTACAAAAATAGTCTTGGGTGTCAACCTTGACTACAAAGATGGACATGAGAGTGAATGATGACTACTATGATCGTATTAATAGTGAACTTTTGCTACTATCACTGCCATGGAAATGAACCCTAACTACTAAGATGGTCTTGGAAGCAATGCTTAGGTACAATGGAAATCCTTATATGCTTATGTGTTGCCACAATTCCATGTCTTATTCCTATGTTTTTCTTTTATGGATAATTCTATTTATTTCATTATGATTCAGGTCTTATGAACTTCCATTTTTATGCCACGATCTCTATTATGATCTTTGATATACATGGTATGTTATTTTATCTTCATGATCATGTTCTCATACCCTTATTCTCATGATTATACTTGCATGTCTCCTTTGTTTACCCTTACTGAGCACTTAAGCCCATCAATTTTTATGTTTTCTTCCCCAATATGCAATGATATGTCTTATGTTTGATGTTTCTATGAATGGTTCTAGACAATAAGAACCTAGTGGGAGATAATGTAGCTCATTTATGTACTAGTATTTTTGTTTCTAGGTTATTGAATGAACTAGACTAGTACAGTCTTCTCGTGTTTGTTTGTATAATGTTTAGATATTCTAAAAAAGTTATGTAATGATAATGTTTGTAAATCACGGGTCACTAATGTTGGTATCAGTGGAAAGTTTTAGTTTACCTTTGGAAACTAGGATGAGAAAACTTTAGTGATATCCCAAGGTTTATTTCTAAGGATATTTCTAAGTATTTCTTTAATGATAAGTATAAGGATGAGTTAACATTTTTTAAAATGTCCTAGATTTTTTTTAATGGATAGAGTGAGTGGTTTTTAAGAAATATATCCTAATATGGATACTACAAGTTGATGTGGCGTTGACATAGATTTACCTCTAGGTAAAAAATCCAACAAGAATTTTTGGGCTTGACTTGGGGTAATATGGTACAGGAAAATTGGCCTTTCTGCACACCTAGTTTAACATTATGGGGGGATATTCTTTTGGAATTCACAAACTCTTAATGAACCATCATGAAAAATTTAGATATAAGTTAGCTATTAATAACCTAGTATAATCCCAATTTGTCATAGATTATGGAAGGGTTCATGATTTATACTTCTATATGTATCTATTATCACGAATATGTGGTTTTCTGTGGTGATAAGTAATTATCACACTATGATTATGATATTATTCAATAGTCGGGTCTTGAAGGAACTGGATTACTATTGAATGTGATGGAATATTTTCTAATGAGAAGTCATTTGGGATGATCATTTGAGTGAAATATTTCCTGATTCCACCTAATCATTTTCCACAGGACATTATTATCAATGTTTACCTTAACCAACTCTCAGACTCACCAAGGAAGAGAAAGGAGGAGTTCATAAAGAATTTAGGTAATGAAAACTATAGAGTAAAGAAGATTCAGTTTCATTTATGTCATGATTGTGGAATTAATCACCTATGTGAATGTCTTAGGGGAATAATAATGTATATTTACTGTAGAAAAGAATGACACAAATCAAGTGACTACAATAGAAAATGAAGATTTCAGTTAATGAAATTGATGGTAGTTTTGGTCTATCTATGAAATCATCGATTGTTAAGTGTTTTAAATGTGAAAAAATGGGCATTATACAACCCATTGTCCCAAGAAGAATGTTCTAGAAGAGGATCATCAAGCTGGTGCGGTTAATGGATACATTTTTTATGATAATGAGGCTATGTAATAAATTTTAATGGAAATGTGTATTATTATTAATGTATTAAGGATAAAGTAATCGAGGTATTTATGTATTTTCATTCTCGAATTAAGAATGGTGAATTATGTATGGATTGTTCAGTATATGTTTTTGATAATGATTTACAAGAATATATTTAATAGTAATGATGGATTACAATTTTCATCTCATAAAAGTTATCATTTTTACTAAGGGAAGGTAACCCATAACATATTCATTACTTTAAGATAATGTTGTATGGATAAATATATGTGGGATATGAATAAGTATATTTGATAGTACTAATTACCTTGGAACTATGTAAAGACTTGTTTATAGGTTGTTTATGATACCACTAATGATTTTTACAATATTTCTTGATTTTAGGATTAAATAAAATATACATTCAATTGAGTAATCATGCATGTTTTCAAAAATGATTTATGGTAATTCAAGTTGTTAACATGTTTCTGAAGAATATATGATGAGGGTATTCACATGTTTGGAATTTGACAACTAAGAGATACTTTTTTGTTATGTAGGGGAATCAATGTTAAGATTATTTTGTGACTTCTTTATAATGTTTTGTATTTTCATCTTTCTAAAGGGTTATATGATTAACTATTTATAGAAAGATTTTGTATTATCTTACCACATTAGGACTTATACATATTGGATATCCAGTTACAAAAATGTGGTGAAGATGATAACTAATGATATATGGGATGGAATATAATGGAAATTATGATCTATTATTACTTCAGAAATGAAAAATTAACCTAATTTTTTTATAAATAGTAGAATTAGATCAACAAAAAATAAATAGTGATGTTTTCTAGAAATCATCCATGTATATATTTGAATAAAAATTCCTCAACTTTAGGAAAAATAATATTGAAACAAAAAAGGTTGTCCTAAACCTATATTTTAGATGAATAAAAAGGTCCTTTATGTCATTACAGATTTATGGCTTTCTGGTTGTTAAATTTCCCCTAACCTTATTCTCTGTCACTCTCCATTATAACATTATGGTAATATTTTTCTTCCATATCCACGTTTCCACTTTCCACCTATATTCTCCCATGTGGAAACATATTTATATATAACATTTTGTAAACATTATGGTTTCAAAATTCCATTTTTAAGGGAATTATTATTATCCATTTCTACTATCTGGGTTTCTGTAAATGAAACATTTAAGTATTAAAACTTTGATAAACAAGATGAATTTTGAGGGAAAAATCATTTTATAGGGGTAGAATATAACACCGTGAAATTTTGAAAAGAATTTTTTCGACTTAATTTATCATTTCAATAATTTCCATTTCACATGAAACTAGAAATATTTCTTTATATATATATATATATATCAAATAGTAATTCAATCATTCCTTTCACATGCAACATCAACAAGGCATGTGATACATGCAATACTAACTTGGAAAACAATGCACACAACACTGAGCTTCTTTGAAACATAGTTTTATTTATATAATTAGTTAAATGAGATAATTATATCTTATCCATTAAAAATTGATATTGGAATAGTAATAACTACTTTCCAAATATGGTTTATAATTTTTTATATAAATAAAATATATGATTTTTGGGAAAGTCTTTTTTAGGTTTAAAAATATTAATTTCTTGAATGAACTACTTCTACTAATGAATATAATTTCACAAAAATTTAGAAATTAAATTTGATAAAATAAAATTCATTTTTGAATTCTAAATGTTGAAATTTTCTTAGGGTGAATATTTGAGATTTTTCTGAGAAACATTATTTTTTTGATGAATAATGAAAATTACTACAATTTATTTAAAAACAAAATTTTTGTTTAAATAATAATGAATGATAAATTAAAAAATATATTTGTTTTATAGTCACATTATATAAATTATATTTATATTTATACGATTAATTTCATTGTAATCAATTTTAGTTTCTAATTGAATATAAAAACATAACAAACATTTGACCGTTTTTTTACTTTAAAAACCCGTTATTTCGCCTCATCTGTGATAATTTTTGTTAATATTAATTTCCACACATCTAGGATTATAATTTTGAAACTATGGCATAAATTTATTTAATTAGTTTTTTGGTATAATAATATCAACTCAATTTTTTGACCAAAATGATTAGATAATGTTATTAAAATTAATTATTGTGATTAAGGTTCAATTTAGTTAAATAAGGGACTAAACATTATTATTAAGCACCAAGATGACTTAGAAACTTTTAAAAAATCAATTGGATGCCAAAATTTTAACATTTAACCACTTTTTTAGAAATATATGGTATATTTTGAAATTATCAAATGTAACTTCCCTATAAAAAGGCTACGAAAGGGAAAAGGAAAAAAGGGAACTTTCATTACCTTTATCATTTATAAAACATTGAGATATGTAAAAAACACATAATATTTTTCATTATATATATCTTTTTAAAATATATATGGTTTATTTTTATCCTAATAATTTACCAATAATTTTTAGATATGGTTTTGGTACTTAAAATGCATACGAAACATCAATATAATGATTATTTAGTTATATGTTACCTTAGATAAATGATACTGTAAATATTAAAAGTGAAGTTAATTGATTGAATTATTATATTTATTTATTTTTATATATAAATATTTCATTTCAAATACCTAAAAACCTAATATATTTTAATATTAATATAACATTGTTATTTTAAAGTTGACATTAAAAAAATGTCAAAATTGACATTATTGTTATTTTAATATCATTGAATCTTATAAAATTATTTTAAATTGATAAAAATAATATATTCTTCCAAGTTACTTGTATATTTTATTATATATTAAATTTTTTATATTAATTTAATGTTTAATCATTTATAATTAACATATTGACCGATATTATTTTAATACGTTGTTAAAATGATTCATGTTTATGAAGCATTTTATCAAGTCATATACGATTATTTCAAAATTAATTTACAAAACATATGGGAATTTAATTTTATAAATGAAATATAATGTTAATAATTAATTTTTAATATATTTTATAACAAATATTAATTTAATTTATTTTTAATTGTAAAATTAATTAGATTATAAAACTAGATTCTTTAATAAAACATCAATATGATAAAATTGGGGAATCTTAGAAGTGAAGGAGAAAAATAATTAAAATGCACATGTTATTGTGCGGATGAAGTTTTTATTGACCATTATTATCCTTTTTTCAATATTTTCTAATTTTAATGTAACATTAAGTAAGATAGACCACCCATTATTGAATACCTTTCAATATTGACAAAAGTTCCACTCCCCCTCCACTATAAAAAGAAAAGTACTCTACCCCTTCCTTACACCTCTCAAGACCCATATGTTCAGCCAATCCCTAAAAAAAATTCATAAAAAATCCTTGCTTAAACCTTTATTACTCCCTTTGGGTATAAATCTTTTAAAGGAATCATTTTCTCATAAACCAAAAGGAGTTACCCAATTATGTTGTAATGTTTTCCATCCAGCTCCATTCCTTTATTTACTTTATCCACCTCCTCCACTTTATTTATTTCATTATTGTCTGAAAAAAACAGTATCCTCAATATACTATGATATTTTTTTGAAAATTATATTACATACACTTACACACACCTCCATATAATAGATTTTGAACATAAATTTTCTGTGTACGGCGAACTACTGCCTCCCGAAATGATGATTGTTCATTTCTCCTTTACCGCTAATCATGGTGGCCATTTTGATGGAAAAACAATTTATATATGTTATATATTATATTTAATATGTAATTATTCTCTTTTATTCTTTTTCAAACACACACCGATTTACATTCCATTTGGGTTTAATACAATTATCTCGTTTGATGAAGTCAGGACTACTGCCCCCTCAAGCGATGTTATTCGTTCACAAACCACAGGGAATGTATTAATGATGGGTTTAATTAACTTTTTTGAAAAATATAATATATTAATGATACTTAAATAATTATATATATATATACATATGCATTCATATACATAGATTTCATTTACATACTTTCTTTCAATATGATGATAAAAACATAAAACAATGTTCATGCATATGTACGGCTTACCGTCTCCATGAACATTTTATTTCATTATATACATCGTTATGATATATATTATTATAATATACATATAATGGGTATAATTGATATTTATATAATTTTATACATTATGGAATCATTATATATGTAGATTTACCAAAGATGTAACAAATTAAGACACATGTGAAGAAAAAAAGTGAATATTACCCAAAGTGAAACTTTAACAAAAGATCATTAACAAGTTGGTAATATAATGTTATAATAAAACCATATATGGTAATTGATAAAAGAATATTTTCTCAGAAATATATGACTAATAAAATTATATTTATTATACATGAAGCTCATACGAGTACGGAGAGAGTCAAGACTCCAAGTAATGGGATTTCATCACACTTTTAATTTTTGTGAGATATAAGATAATTTAGCAACATATTCCTTTTTTGTGGTGTGTGTAATTCACATGATTTTATTCAATTTATATATAAATTAAATTTATGGTTATTAATTGTCCTGTTTTTTTTCATTCTTTCATGGGGTTTCGGTTTCAAAGGTTACCAAATCTGTAAAAAAAATCCTCAATTTTCCTTCATTAACACTCCATTTTTGTTATGCACCTAAAATTTTTTTTTGAGGTGAATATAAATTAATTTTATAACCCATATAATGAATCTAAATATTTTAATCATTTTAAATGCTTCATGTAATTTCCTTTCATTACATAGGAATCATGATCCCAAGATATAGAGTTATAAGAGTTGATTGAGATAATCTCATTGCTTTTCGATATTGTTTATGTTTATGCTACCTATAATTAAATCTCATGATCCATATCTCAAACATATTCATGAGATTCCTTGTACCCTTTTATTTAATGACATTCTCATGTATTGTTACCATTTTATACTCTTTGTTACATATGTTATTTAGGAAAGCGTTTTTAGGAAAGCCTGACTCTACCCTCTCTTCCGTCAGAAATATATATTTTCTAAAAAGGGTTTACAATTATATTATAAAATTATACTATAATATATAAAAGATATTTTTACCCATTTTTTCTTTAACAATATCTTCATGTTAATCTTATTATTATTTTCTGAAAAAGTAATCACTTTTTAACCTGCAAAAGGAATGTTTTTTTACCGTGTATGACATGTACAGATTTACCCCTCTTCATTTATTTGAAGCTTCCATTGAAAAATTTTCAAATATTATTCTATAATAAAATGTCTTTAAATGTTATTTTCATGTAAAATTGTTTTAGAAATGGTTTTAAAAAATATTTTATATTCTTTCATGGACTTTTTTTAAAAATGTTTTCAATTGTTATTAAGATGTTTTCGAAGTTTTTTGAAGAAAAATAGTTTTCAAACTATTTTCATGCTCTTTTTATAATTTTTCAAAATGTTATCAATAAAAAAAATTAAAATTTTTTGATGATTGTTTTATAATTTTTCACGGAAAATATTATTCAATATGGTTTCACAAGTTTCAATTAATTTTCTAAGAAAACGAATTTCAAATTGTTTTATGTATTAAAAATACTTTTCAGAAAATAAATGGTATTTCCTCAAGAAGAGTTTTTAGAGTATTTTTTTAAAAAAAAATCCATATAAGATGACATGTATTGATGTTACTCATTCCTTTCTATTAAATGATCAAAAAGTTCCATTCATATCCTTTCTATTAATGAGTTATGCTTAATAACATGGTCTTTATTAAACCCATTTCTCCTCCATGGGTTATATGTATATGAAATATATTTCACTTTTACGAGTTATGTTTATAAGGAAATGATTATGAAACCTATATCATTCCATAGTTTATTAAATGTTTACATGTTTTTGACCACCAATTAATTTCAAGGGTTATGATGTGTTTATTTATTATCTTGTGAAATAGGTATGTATGGTTTCATTATGTGATGAGTGAGACCTATATCTCCCTCCAATGCATTGGGTAATGTTTTATATCTACTAAGATAGACTGTGATGGTATGAGGAGTGAAATCTTGCTACTAAGATGGTCTGGGGAGTTATCATTGGCTATAAATATGGACATGGGATTTATCCATGACTACTATGATGGTATGAGGAGTGAAATCACGTTACTATGATGGAAATATAAATGAAACATGACTACAAATATGGTCTTCAAATAAATGCCTTGGATAATAAAGAAACTGTTATATTATTATGTGTTGGAAAAATTCCCGGTCTTATTCCTATGTTATTCTTTCAAGGCCAATTCACATTATTTTATTATGATTCATGTCTTTTAAAATACCAATTTTTTCCCATGATCTCTATCAGGATATTTGATATGTAGGGTGTGATCATATCTCTTCATTATCATGTTCTCATACCCTTATGGTCATGATTATAATTACATGTCTCCCTTTTTTACCCTTAATGAGATTTTGAGCTCACCCATTTTTAGTTTTCCTCCCCCTAGATGTGGATATATGTATTATGTTAGAGGTATCTAAGAAGGTTTATAGTCAATAAGTAACTAGTGGGAGATAATGTAGCTCATTTGTGTACCAGAGTTCTGTTTCTATGTTTCAAAAGGCACAAGACTAGTACTGTCTTCTCAGGCATTTTTGTATAATCTTTAATTATTCAACAAAATTTATGTAATGATAATGTTGTTAATGTGTGGTTATCTATAATAATACCTGACATAGACATTATAAATGGTCATAGGAAGAATTACATGGGTAAATATTCGAAGGACACAGTCATGACATTGGAGGATAACACACACTATGTACCATGTGTACACTCCATATAGTACCATAATTCCATCTAAAATATATCAATGGAAGAAAATTCTGGATAATTGGTTTATGTTCTCACACTGTGTGAACTATCATACACCTTATGCACTTATCTAAGGAACTTCTTCCTTCTATATCTCCTTCGAGTCTCATATTTGGGCAAGTCAGTGTCCAATCCAAATTGGTTTTCTACATAAAAAATGATTTTAACATTCATTATGAATGTGAGATGTGAATGGAGGTTTCTAATAATGATTCTAATTTATATAATTCTTGAGAGATTATAATGATCATGCATGATCATCACAAATATTTTAGGGTTGGAAACCCCCATGCCATAACAAGGCACGTGTAGAAACCCAAAGCTTGACGTACATGGACAATACATTACTTTTGTGAAATGCTTAATATATAAAAAAACCAAAACTCAAGGATCGAAATATTTTATTGTCTTTGGAAACTCGGAATAAAATCTTCTAATCTTGGTGAAAGATCTTCAACAATTCCCATAAAGATCTTCCCCATTTGTTTTCTTACCTAAAACCTTTCTTGAAATCCTGGGGAAAAGAAAACATATAAAGGGTGATCTCAAATTCTTAGTAAGGGTAATCATGGAGATAATAAGACAAACCATATACCATTGAAATTAAAAACATGAACATAATTCTTAAACATCAAAATATTAAGAAAAGACATAAACTTGGAAGCATGTAAGGCATCTATCATAATGGAACATCAATATTGATAAAATAGCATGGGAACAAAACATGTAATTGTGGAAATCATTCAGAACTTGTTTTGATTTCCATAGTAGCCAAGGCATTTCTTCCAAGACCATATTAGTAAACAATGTCCCTTTCTGAATCGAGTTCAATCCTCATTCTAGTCCTGTATCACTGAACCGGATTAACTTACCATTCCAGCCATGTCTATCTCATGAGATATAAATCTTTACCCAATGCATTCGAGGGAGATATAGGTCCCACCCATATCACAATGAAATCATTCTTACTTGTGCCACAAATTAAACATAAATCATTCATCATAACCCAAAGAATAAAATGGGTTTCATAAACATCATCCCATCATAACATAATCCATTTAAAATAAATTGATATCATTTCATCATAAGAGACGTGAAACCATGTAAATCAAAGAGACATTATACTTGAAACATACAAATATGAAATAATGTCATCTTATATGGAAAATGGTTTTGATAAAACACTTGAAATTAATTCTTGATGAAAATATCCTTTCTTCTTCAAAATCTTTTTCTTTTCAAAAAATGCCAAGAAATTTTAAACGAAAAGGATTTTGTTGAAAATAGTCATAAAATATTTTGGAGGAATCCTCATGAAAATAAGTCTTCATAAAACCATAAAAATACTTTCATGCCATATAAGTTCAAAAAACATTCTTCTCATACTTTTTTCAGAGAATTCAAAAAGTACCTCGTAAAAGAAAGGTTCCTTACATACCTTTTAGTAAAAGTAAAAATTGGGTAAAAAGGAATTTAAACATACATGAAACCATTTTTAGAAAATTGGAAAATGGATGATAAATATAACCCCATTAAATACTTATGTATGATCAATCTCGGATTAAAAAAATGAGATTGGAAAAGTTATCCCTTACCTTATGTCAGATATGCTTCGTTTTTATATGAACCTTCTCTTCTTCGACGCACCTCCTTTAAACTTCTTCTTAGTGCACTAGGGTTGGTCTTTCGAGAAGACCAGAACCTATATGATATAACTAGAGAGGTTGAGTAGAGGAAGTGGAAGGGTTTTGGTGAGCTTCAAGGCTCAAAAGGGTGTGAAGAGAAGTGGGAAGGGGTTCTCTTTTTATAAGGGAGGATAGGGGCACCTTTGGAAATCTTACAAATATTAATTTATAATAAACATAACCCCACTTAAAAACAACTAAAAATGACTCATATTCTATGATTATAAGATATAGGGTTTTACTATAATCAAAAAATAAAATTTAGACATGTAGGGAATTTATTTTAAACATTATCAACTTGATTTATCCTTATTTAATCTATTAAATTTTATTTGTGGTAATAAGATTCTAAATTTCAAATGTTAATAAATAATTACTTATGTTCTGTGAATTATACATAATTATATGAATTATGACATTGAAGGCTATATAAAGTTAAATTTATAATTTTTAAATATTTTTGTGATTTTTAAACAATTTAATAATATGTTATTTTTATAAAATAACAATAGTGTCAATTTTGACTCTATTCATTTATTTGAATTTAAATAAAATCCACACAAAGAATATATTCGAAATAAAATATTATATAAGTTCCTAAAATGTCATATTTATCTAGTAAATTATTGGAGAACATTAAATAGTTAATATAGTATTTAATTTACTATTTTTAAAACCATTTATTTGATATTTCTCTCAATAAAATAATTACTACCACATTTTTGTATAATTATTTAATATACTTATTTGTTTCTTAAAAATTAAAAATAAAATACTAGGATGAAGATAAATATTATATATTTAATAATAATACATTTATTCGGATTTATCTTCTAAAAAATCCAAATTTTAAAATGTTATATTTATTAAATTATGAGGGTGACAACTTTGACATCATATAAAATAAAATAATATAAGTGTCATAATCACTTTTATAAGACTCCAAACGGTCATATATTATGTCATTGGATGATTATGGTGTACATATACATTTTCAATAAGTTTTTATCAGGTTTTTGGGCCCTTTAATATGTATTACTATTTCAATAAAAACAATATTATTGATTTTTTTACTAAATAAATAATTTCTGCATCATTAATGTATATGCTAATAAGGTAATTAAATAACACATAAAAATTACAAATAAATTACCATGATAAAGAAAAAAAATTTATCTTTCAAATGAGTATTTATAAACGAATTTATATTATTTATAACCTTATATTAAAAATACTTTAATTATTAAAGTTTGAGTGAGACATATTTCACTTTCCTTTAAATAAAATAAACTAAAGGTCTCAATCACATCCAAGTAGATTTTAATGGATTCCATTTCAACCAAAATATGACTTAGAACTAAATATAATCATCCAATTGTATTAATAAAAGTGTTAGGGTAATTTTATAATGTTATATTTACCCTTAATTACCCGATTTACATTTAACGATGGTAAATAAAATTTACTGTAGTTACTATTCATAATGCCCAAAAATAAAAAAGTAATAAGTTAATATAATTTAGACCCACTGATTCCATATATTGATTCCATTTTTCCAAATTCAATACATAGAAGTTGCAGAAATTAAATTAAAATTAATCATGTTGTCCAAAGAAAATAGGTTTTTGTTTAAAACATTGCAAAAGATTGAATTGATTTAACCTATGAATTCAATGTAAAATCAATGCTAATGATAGAAATTATATTAAATGGTAAAAATATATTCTATTTATACTTTAAAACCATTAAATATTATAATTTAACAACATAAAGTATTACAATGAAAAAAGTTGTTTTTAATTAAAATATAGCGTGTTTTTACTAATCATTAAAGTATGAAAGTTATCAGAATAATATGAAAAAATTATCCAAGATAAAATTTTATATCCTAAGTCCAAATAATAATTTGATTTTGTAAAATTGAACTTATAAACACGTCAAAAACTAGATTTAATGTGGGTGCACCATCAAAATGCGGCAAAACTGCATTTTTTTAAAAATACTTATTTTACCCGAAAAATTTATTTTATTCTCATACCATGTTCTAGAAAATTAGTAAGATAAATAATAATGTCATAAAATTCAATATGTAGTTAATACTATTCATAACATCTAGTACATGATAATATTATAACCATATATCATTGTTTAGTGAAACCGAGTATTGTGTACAACACACGCTATCGAGGAAGGTCATGATTGCATGTAATGCAAGCTAGGTCAGGGTTGTGTGTAGTTAAATCTCCCTTTGGTGTTTCATATAAAAATATTAAAAACATATATCATTTATACATTAAAAAAATCTATACTTAATGTTGCGTAGAATAATTTCTACAAAACGAAGTTGAAATTGTGTGTAACACGAGCCAAGAATAGTGTTGTGTATATTGTAGGATAATACTGTGTCGCGTATAGCACAAGATAATTTTGGTGTAGCATACAACACAAGACATCAAAGAAATTAAAAGAATATTCTTCATAAAATCTTGGGGTGTTACAGCGCGGGTCAAACATACATTTCACTTGGGTGGAGTGGTACCAACCTCATGTTATAGAGGTAGCATTTCCTCTATCTACTTTGTGGAACCCCCATATGCATTAGGGAGAAACCTTCTATCTATTGAGTGAGACCCCTTGAAATAATAGGGTCTGGGTCCTCTATTAGAGATAGTTCTCCATAGGCTATGGATCATAATGGTGATGTTCAGATGATATGCATGGATTCTTAAAGGACTACCCATGTTGTTGGGTTTGGAGATATATATTTTGAGATATTGGTGGACTCTTCATATTTTGTTGGTTTGTGGAGGGGGGATCCCATTTCACTCTCTCTTGGGTTTCACTATGAGATATTATGATTGGTTTTCAATTCACTCTTCAAATGGATTGATATGACTCCAATTTTATCATTCTATTTATCCCTTTTGGATTTTCAAGGAATCCTAAAATGTACATATTTACACCCACATGCATGGGATTTTTCACACATTTCATGTCTTATGTAGATGATAATAAGGTTAGTGTTTACTTTTTCAGAGCATAGTGATGCATGGGTTCATTGACCATATTTATTGGCCCGACATCAAGATTTGTTGTTTTCCTCTCCTCATTTTCCCCATTTTTCACTTATTGACAATTCAAGATTTTATATTTTATTCTGAATATATTTTTTCCATTTTTAGTCATGATTTATATTCTCATACTCTATTGTATTCCCAAGTGTTTATTTTATGGATGGTTATATTATAGATGTCATCATCTTTTACCATTCCTCTAAATTTTTTGAAGGAGATGGTTGTGTTTGTGCATACATGTATATTAGGCTCATGCCACGCATTATATTTTATTCTTTCATGGTGCTTTTTGAATGTCTCTAGACTATTAGAGGAGGCATTATGGTTTTATAGTCAACTTTCCATGGTCTCAGAGGGCTCTGGTGGGTCGGGTCATTACATAGTAGTGTCAGAGAAGTTTTTCCTCAGGTTAATGTCAAAGTAAGACAAATTATGAGAATTGGTTTGTATATTAGGGAAATAGTTTCATAATGAATCTAGTATGGATTTATTACCATGGAACCTAATTTTTGTGTAGTCATCGACGTATCCATTCACTAGGACTCTGACATGCCACTTGTTGACATAGCATACTGAGATATAAGTTGTATGGAAATAGTGGTGCATGAAACATATAAGATAGATTACTTTGATAATCCTTATTGTTTCATCTACCCATATATTCTTATCTGAGCATGGTAAATTTGGATAACATATGGTATGCCTCATTGAAGATATCCAGCAGGGATGACGATATGAAACCCCAATAAATATAAATTGACTGAAGAGTCCTCGATTAAGGGACCTCATTATGAGGTGTTCTCTATATGAAGGAATAGAGAAGTTACATCATCTGTTTATTAGTGGATAGTCACATTTGTAATGGATGATGATGTGTATAGATTTAGTGCATTGTGTGAGTTCCAATAATAAGTAGTGATAAGGTTATGCATGGAGAAGGATCCTCATGTAGTAGTGGATTCGATTGAGTTTGTGCTATTAATCTTCGGGTTTTTTAGACCAAAAAATAAGATTATTTAAATTGAATCCAGTCTTCTTCATTGATCATATAGGAACTGATAGAAGTTTTTCACGCATATTCATGATGAGATTTTGCACTCATTCATAGGATTTTAGAAGTTGTTTTCTGATTAGTATTACTTATTGATCTTATGTGATGTATGGATTTAGTAGTGTTTTGAGATACATCTGAGAGATATGTTATTTATTGAGCACTTTTTTTGATTTATTGACCTCATGTGTTACTCCCTCAAAATGGTGTAAGATGGTTTCTTCCGGACATAGAAGATTAATTAGGTTCTAAGTAGAGAAATTTGTGTTAGTGTAGTATTCAAATTCATTCATACCTATTTAAGGGTTCTAGGGTGATAAAAGTTAAATATATCTTTATAGAAGAGGGGAATAAGGTAGCTAAATATGGAAGTGGACGTTAGGGGTTTGAATCATCTACGGAAGCTAGTAGAAGTCATACATTAGGGTCATAACTCAAGAGACATCCTCATTCCCAGAATCAGGCATTTGGGTCAACATTTTAGGAATCATGTAGTGGATTCATTCAGACTGGAGTAGATTGAATCTAAAATTGTATTTCATTAGTTCACATGGATCTTGATGGTCTCACCCAACGTGCTAATGAGGGAATGATGGCATTGGATGGATAGCTATGACAGAGGAAGCATCATGATCATGGATCACCCAGGATTGGTTAGGGAATCCCCTAGTTACACACTTATAGAATGTGAGAAGGTGGAGATATTAATGGGAGAGATTATAGTGGTGAACAAACCTACAAGCTAATCCCACCACCATGACAATGTCATGCACTCTAGTATAAGTTAACTATCATTTGGGGTTGTGGGTAGTTTCAGGCTATTGCGGCCTATGATGAGGCTTTTCAAGATATGATTCAAGGAACTATATATTTCTTATGTAAATTTTTTCAGGAATCTTTAGTCATATTTAAGAGACATTACCTCATCCAAATATACCTTTTATGATAGCTAGAGCTTCTAGTTGATACATTATACCTATAGTTATACATAGAGGTTCCTATATGGTTAGATTATTCTATATCACATATTTATCAGTAGTATGAGTCAATATTCGATGGTGATAGTTTCTTATGGGACCTCATGGTCATTACGATGAATCCTTGTGACATCAGCATGGGAACAAATTGGATTTTCATGGGTACGTTCCCAATTAACTATCATCATTTGTGAGATAGATTCCTTTATAGATATGGGATAACATTAACCATTATATTTCATATAGATCTCATGGATGAGTGAGTGGGATTTTCAATATTGAAACTACCGCCCATTACCCACATGTTAGTCATTTTATAACATGGTGCAGTAGTCTCTTCATGAATATAGACTCCTTCAAAAGTAGGGAACTACATGGAAATACTCCCTAAATATGTGTTATCACTACTTTATATATGGTATATAGTCATCTATGTTGACTATAAACTCAAAACACAACCAATATATTTTATGAAATACTATATTTCCCCTACTGAGCTATATGATCTCACAATGTAGTCGGTGGACTTTTGGGAGAAATGTTTTTTCATATCCACTTTTTGAACCTAGGAAACTCCTATTTTTTGTGAAAATAAAAGATTGGACCCTGGGGTTTTATGTTGGTAAATGTCACCATAATTAGGTATTGTTAAAATAATGTAACCATTTTTTAGGATTGATGACCTCATTGACCATTGGAGAGGTGTGAATGGTTTTCAATGGTCAATCATGTGTTTGGATACCACTGGTTAAGGTTTTGTACATATGATATTATAGTGACAAAATTATAATATCTCTACAGAAAATATGAGTTACTAGTGAATTCTTTCGATGTAATGAATGGACCTCAATGTTCATGGAACTAATAAATTGAATTGAGTGCCCTACATAGACCATTTCGTAATCATCATCAATGATGACATTTTCATTTAGTCTTGTCTATGTAAGATAATGAAGATCATTTGATGATTTTATATGACAAAATTTGGGGGAATTAAATTTATGGTAAGAACATGATGTTTATGTTTTGTTTTCATGAGGATCTATTTTTTTGTGAATTTCTTCCTGGGAAAATATTTGGCTATGGACTTAGGGATGATTGATGCAATAATTTCTTGGGAGCCTCCCAAGAACATTATGGACGAGTAGGGTTTCTTTTTATTGGATGGTTATAATAGGATGACCATGATGGAATTCCTTATGATTTCAGACCTTATGACTACCTTGAAGCACAAATGCGTTTTTTCCCTATACTGGGTAGTGTTAGAAAGACATTGAAGAGCCTAGGAAATTGATGGATAGTGATCTTCTGTTGTGACTACCATATCATGGAATTGAGTATGAGGTCTTCAATAATGCATATAGATTTAGGCTTAGTTGTGTGTTGATGTAGATGCATGAAGTTGTTGCTTATGATTTTTGGAAGTTGAGATACCATGAGTACATTTATTTCATGCATGATGTAGAGTTGGTAGCAGTAGCATACTCTCTAAAGGTGTGCACATAATGTCTTCTAGAAGTTTGTTTTGTTGTTTACTAAAACCACCATAGTTTTAGTTACATATTCACCCAATGATAAATTAAATTATTATAGAGGTTTGGTTTGTTGTAACATCCTGGTTCCGGAAGCCGCCCAGAGGTTCCCCGTACCCGGTTGGTCACATAGCCTCAAGAAAATTTTCCCAAAAGCCAATGGATGCTGACTAGAAGAAAGGGTCTTGGGTGTGATAGTGGGGAAACTATGTCCTCATTAACAGAGTAACTCAGTGGAAATAAACAGATAATAATTGTGGAAGCAATAATGATAGCATACAACAGTAGATATCAGAATACCAAAAGAAGAAAATAAATTGAGCACATATATAACTGATGCATGAAACATATGTCTAGGAAAGAATCCAAACAATTCACAATGCTAGAATATAGTACTAAACCGAAGTACGAAGAAAAAAAATAAACTCCAATATAATCACAAGAATCAGCTTGGTCCCATGCTTCCTAGCTCCCCAATTATAAAGTACCTGAAGTAGAAGAGTGCTTTCCCTTATCTATCCCTACAGCAATATAATCTATTTGGGCCTAAAAGCATGACCCATATAGGGTGTGAGACCAATCCCAGTAGGAAACTACCCAATGATCTGTGCCTAATAGTCAGTGAATATATATGGAAGGCAATAAGAAAAAAGAATATGTAAACAAGGAAGTACTCCATATTAAACAACCCTACAGTTGCAATTACTCTGTTTACATTTAACAATTTAGTCAACCAAACACAATTACCAGAAACACTCTGGGAAATTCTCAAATCCTATCCCCTCTGGTTCATCCAACAAAAGGAAAGTAACGAACACTCTCTGAGGAAGCACTCATCATCAATTCCCCCATATTATTGTGTAATCAAAGAATCTCTGAGGAAGCACTCATCGTCAATTCCCCCAGTAGTCTTTTAACGGTAACTACAGACTCTCTGAGAAAGAACTCAACATCAATTCCTCTTATGGTATCGTAATTTATTTATACACTCTCTAAGGGATTACTAAACGTCAATATACCACTACTAGATTAAGCACCAATAGCGCCTACCAAAAGCGGTCGCTAAAGGTTTTTAGCGACCGCCTTGCGACCGCTTTTGGCGGTCGCAATTGCTCCGTCGGTAAAAACCGATAGCGACCGCCAATGGCGGCCGCTAAAGGTCCTTTTAAAAAAATCAGGTTTCATGTCTGTGGGATAGTGTGGGTGCGACACCGGACACGCGGGGGCATGAGGCGGAACCAGAGACCTCGAGTGGTCGGCCATGGCGGATCTACGGCGGCGGAGGGAGGGGCGGGTGTGACGGCATGTGAAGAAGGGGTGGCCGGAGGGCGGTAGGGCGATGGCATGTGAGGGAGGGGTGACTAGATGGCGGTGACCGAGGGAGGTAGCGCGACGGCGGGGCACGACGGCGGGCCGCGATGGCGGGGCGCGACGGCGGGGCACCACGGCGGCAATAGTGATTTTGAGGAAGAGAGCAACGATGGGGCGGGAAAAATCCCGCCCATTTATTTCCGTATTAGCGACCGTCTTTGGCGGTCGCCCGAACCCAGAGGCGCAGAAGGTAAATTTTGTAGTAGTGGCCCCTATGGTCTTGTAGTGTGATAATTATAACAGACTCTTTGGGAAATCACTCAATGTCAATTTCCCCTATGGTCTCTCTACACTAGATTCCTACATCCCCATGTAAAGTATTTGTACACAAATGATAAACAGAATCCAAATTTAACCTCAATTTACTACTTGGATAATTAGCTACAAGGAATGGAAAAACATAATAGATAAATACCTACTCCATCCTAACAATACTAATTGACAACAATAGCCTAATAGGCAGACAATACAAAATGTCCAAAATCAAACAATCATGGAAAAACACATCCATATAATGGTAAATAACTCTATTTACAATCATAAATCATCTACTCAAGCACACAAGGAACATAAAGAAAAATTAGGGCTAAAAATCAAAAACACACAATACCCCAAATGAGGGTATTGTGTAACTTTTTATATATAACTCAAACCCTAATTGTGGAATGGAACAAACCACCAACCAAAGCGTTGTACAAATGATATAAGTGAACCTCGTGCCTTGAAGCTCCCTATAATGATATATATCTACAAAAATATCAAAACAATTCAACATAAGATAACTCACTAAAGAAGAGAAATCATGAAATAGGTATCTAGAAGAAGGAATATTTTACCATGGAGACTCCAACATAATTGAAGGTGGTTGATTCTATGAAAAGATGGTGAGTCAAGGGATCAAAGAAGAATCATTAGCCATGGATTCTCCTAGATGATTATGATGTTGAAGAATGATGTTTGGTAGATTAGACATGACCCTGGTCCGTTTAATGAAATAAAAAGAAAATACATGGCGTGTTATATAAAAGTACACGGTTTCCTCTAGTTCACCCCACATGGCCATGTGTTCGGTCGTTACATGGCCAGCACACTGCTACCCGCAGAAACCGAGTACCCTATGTGTTGTTATAAGTTCACGACATGTACTCCTGAAATTTCCAAAAACTCATATTTTTCTCAAAAACACCAGAAAACAAGATTAATACTTAAATATAAGATTTGGGTTCATAAAAACTTCCCCCCTTAAATAAATGTATCCCAGAATATCCCTAGTAAGTCGGTGTAGAGGAAGAAACCTCAAACATCTCCGACCACTATGATCATACATCAGCCTCCCTCTCCCAGGCCTCATCATGTACGCACCTGTGCTACTATAGCCCTCATACCAAAGGAATAGACCAGCCATGGAGAACCTTTTCACTACAATCAATAATCAGGATTGGATGCTCCATGAACGATGCATCCACCTCTAGTTCAACCTCATCAGGTTGAAATTCGTGAAATGGGTCTGAGAAGTAAAGATGTAGCTGAGAAACGTGGAATACGTCATGCATAGCCCGGTACCTCTAAGGTAACTGTAATTGATAGGCAATCGGTTTGACCCTTTCCAAACCCTCAAACGACCTGAATTATCTTGGCGAAAGCTTACCCTATCTCCTAATCCTCCTATGTCCCAACCTCAGTGTGACACGTAGAAAGACCTAATCCCCAACCTCGAACTCCAGACGTCATCTTTGTAGATAAGCATAAGACTTAGGTCATGACTGTGAAGTAGCCATCCTCTTATGAATCAACTCTATCTACTGTGTGGTCTCTTGGATAAGATAAGGTCTCGCATAGTGGCCTCTCTGACCTCTATACAACATATGGGTGATCGGCATGGCCTACCATGCAATGACTCATACGGTGTCATCTAAATACTTGCTTGAAAACAATTATTGTATGAACACTCCAAAAGAGGTATGGGTTTCTCCCAAGAACTTCCCAAGTCTAGGATGTATGCTTGAAACATTTCCTCCATCACCTGAATAGTACACTCAGACTGTCCATCTGTCTTGGGGGGGGGGGTAAGTTGTACTCATAAGTACCTATACACCCAAATCCTTCTGCAATCCCTTCCTAAACCGAGAAGTAAAACAAGAATCCCTATTTTAAACAATAGAGTGTGGAACTCCATGTAAATATACAATCTCTCAGATGTACAACTTTCCCAGATCAACAACAATGAAGGTCTCCTTGATCATTAGAGAAGTGAGCAACCTTTGTGAGTCTGTCAATGACAACCCAAACTATGTCATCCCCTTGAGGCGACCTCGGCAAACCTATCATGAAGTCTATAATGACATCATTCCACTTCCACTGAGGAAAGGGTAACTACTGAAAAAGCCTTGTTGGTCCCCGATGGTTCGCCTTCACCTTCTGACACATTTAACACCTCATGACAAAACTATCAACATCTCCCTTCATACCCGGCCACCAATACTAATGGTGCAGATCTCGATACATCTTTTTGACACGAGGACGAACTACCCAAACTAAGGAATGAATGTCTTGCATAAACTCCTCACATATTTTTGTTGTCAACCACAGGAACCCATGAAAATGTAAGATCTCATCCACGCCATTTTTTCACCCGTGAATTGTGTCCTCTCTTGACACAATCACCCGTAAGAATAAGCCTTCAGAATCTGATAGTTTCCTCATCCACACTCGATCAAGTACAGTAGAGGTAACATCTACAGAAGAAAGAAACATCTTCCCCTATCGGTAGTGAACCTCCAAATGCATCTCAGAGAACAAATCCATAAGCATCCACTCACTGCTGGCCTCCTGAACTACCTGTATCTGAGTTCTTCTACTCAACACATCAACCACATTTTTGCCTTACCCAAGTGTGTTCGCAAGTTCAAAGTCAAAGGACTGAAGGTACTCAACCCACATTCGTTGTCTTAGATTTTGATCATGCTGAGTGAATTTATACTTGATACTTTTGTGGTTGGTGAAAACCACAAAATTCTCTCCCAAAAGATAATGTCTCCAACTGCGTAAAGCATTAACAACTACAGTAAACTTGAGATCATGTGTTGAGTAGTTCCTCTCATGTGGCCTCAACCACCGAGACCTGTAAGAAACAACTCCTTCCCCCTACACAAGCACAACTCCCATCCTGATACCTGATGCATCACAATACAGTGTATAAATCTTTCCCTACTCTATAAATACTAGTATCAGTGCTGATATATACCTCCCTTTCATCTCTTGAAAGTCTGACTCACAAAAAAACTATCCACAAGTACTTCACACCCATCTTAATCTGGCTCGTTAGTGGTGCAACTAAGCGTGAGAAGTCCTGTATGAAACATATGTATTAACCATCCAACCCAAGAAAACTCTGCACCTCAAATATGTTCATCGGCTGCTCTTATGAAACTACTGCTTTCACATTCTCTGCGTCCACTGATACTTTTTCCTCTAAGATAACATGACCCAATAAGTGAATCTAGTCCATCCAAAAGAGGAATTTTGAGATCTTAGCATATAATTTATCATCTTTTAGTGTACGCAAAATGATCTCAATATTTATAGCATGGTTGTGTCGAATGTGAGAGTTCACCAAGATATCGTCCATAAAGACAACCATGAAAAAATCCATGTATAGATGGAAAACTCGGTTCACCAGTGCCATGAAAACTGCAGGCACATTTGTGAGTCTGAATGGCATAACCACAAACTCGTATACACCATTCCTCCTCTGAAAGGCAATAGGAGGTATATTTGTTGGTATTACGTGAAACTGATTATAAACAGATCTCAAGTCAATCTTTAAGAAAAATTGGGCTCCTTGAAGCGGATCAAATAGATCATCTATCTTTATCAAGGGATATCGGTTCATGGTCGTCAAATTGGTTCAACTTCTGATAATCCACACAATGTCTGAGGGTATATTCTACATTCTTCGAAAATAGGATAGGGGAACCCCAACGGGAAGTAATTGGTTAGATGAAACCTTTTTTCTACAACCACTCCAAACGCTTCTTGGTCTCCTGTAACTCTGGTGTAGCCATTATATAACAAGGAATGGAAACTGGTGCCGCTCCTAGCATAAAATCAATAAAAATCCACCTCTCTCTCTCAAAGAAAACCTAAAAAGTCCTCTAGAAAGACATCCCTGAAATGATCGACCACTGGAAGAAAGTCCAACTATAAAGTCCCATGGTCATCCATATATAGACTAATAATCCATGTTGAGATTCCTCCTAACCCATGATGCTCGAGTCCCGCTCTGCTCGCCTATACATTCCATTTGCACTTATAAAGAAACAATCTATGATTTGGTGATGTGAAACTCACCCTATGAAGATAGTTGTTGACAACTGCCTAGAAGGGGACTGACCCGTCCATCCCAAGAATGAAATGATAACCTATCATCTCTAGGACACAAAGGTCCCATAAGAAGTGACACCCACCAACCTGGAGAGGGAACTCCTTTCACTAACATACACCAGTCATTACAGTCCCCAATGGTGTGTATATCATCAAGATATCAGTAGATGTAATTATATAGAGCCCAAGGCTCTCCACAACAGCAAAAAATATAAATCTATGGGAAACCCCTGCATCGAAAATTGCAGAAGCTAAAATTAATGAAACTAAGACAGTACCTCAAACTGTGGAAGATCTGGGATCCAACTCCTTCTTGGTCAACTCCATTAAAAACATTATGGCTTGTACCATGGCCCTGTGACCCTGCCTAACCACCCTGAGCTGATCTTCCAGGTTGTTGTTGAAAGCCTGATGACTGAACACCATGGCCACAACCTCCACCTTGGCCTGGACGACTGAAAGAACTCCAGTTCCCAAACTTTTGAGTAACTGGTGGTGCTCCTCCAGAACGTGGAGTCCTAGAAGAACCTCTGTCTCCCAATACTAATGAGAATAACAGGCAGAATCACTGAATATGACCCATCTTACTGCAAGATCGGAACTCCAGTGGGTCTATCGGGAAAAGTTTCCTGGTATGTCTGACCTTTCTGCACTGCTATCATACCACCGGGATACCTGAAGGTTCTTCCCGCCTACTCAGATCACTAGTATAAAAAAGGTCTTTAATTTCAGTTTTTTTTTATTTTATATGTCGGTTTTTAACCGACGTTGAAGTCACTAAAGTAAAAAATATGACTTTTTACGTTGTTTTTTGTAAACAGATGCCAAAAACAAATTTCATTTGTTTTTTAGCATCGGTTTTGTAAAACATCGAGGCCAAATAAACTCATCCGCGTCATTTTTTGCATCGGTTTCCATAAAAACCGATGCCAAAAAGTTGAAATAATAGTTTTGGCGTCGGTTCTTGAAAAAAACTGACGCCATAAGTGGAAAAAACATATTTTTGGCGTAGGTTTTTACCAAAAACGATTCAAAAAAGTAATTTTTTATTCTTCTATGTTTTAGAGAATTTCCTAATCTTCGATTTGACAGTTCGTGGAGCTAAAACAGAGTTACAGATCAAACGTTATGGCCATTAGAAGTTGAACAAGTCAAAGTTTAGATTGATACAACTTGTTTTAAAGAAAACATGATAAAAATGAATTAAAATCACATACACCAAATGATATAAAATATACATAATACTTCAAACAAGATTCAATTTTTTTTGAATCTTCCATTGAAATGATATGTTGTTTATCATCTTATATCTTATATTTAGTGTAGAACTCATACGATAATGAAAACGACGATCGATAATTAAACATACACCAAGCTTGGTAAATCTCATCCGAATGTTTTGTATTTTTCACTAGATCATAAAATTAAATCATCATTATATGAAATCTAATCGAGTTTCTTAGAAATGAAGGACATTAATAATTAAGAAAATAAATGAATAGAATAGGCACTGTACTCAAATTAACGATTGATGTCGCGTTGAAAACATAATGAACTGAAGAGGATGAGAATGATGAACGAAGGAGAAATGGATTTATATATAGTAAATAAGAATATTGTTGATTGTGTTGTATGAAAATATAGGCAGGATTTTAAAAATTTAAACGCGCGTTGTGAAAAAAATAGAAATTCTGATCCCGCGTATTGGTGAATACTATTTGGCATCGGTTTTTAAATAAACTGATGTGAAAAAAGATAAAAAAAAGTATATGTTTCACATCGGTTTTTTTTAAAAACCGACGTGAAAAGTAAAAAGAATTGTTTTTCTCATTGGTTATTAAAAAAACCGACACGAAAAACAAAAAAATAGTTTTGGCGTCGGTTTTTATGAAAACCGAAGCGAAAAGTAAAAAAATTATTTTTGGCATCAGTTTTTATGAAAAACGACGCAAAAACATAAAACAAATAATTTACCAGGTTTTAGAGAATTCCATAAGCTTCGGTTTGACTGGTCATGGAGCTAAAACGAAATTATGGATTAAAAGTTATGGCCTTTCAAAATGTGACTTAATTAAGACTACTTTTAGAGAAGATCAACTTCCAACATCCATAACTTTTGATCCGTAACTCCGTTTTGGTTCCATGTCCAGTCCAATCAAAGCTTAGGATATTATCTATAGGACTGTAATTTTTTTTTTCAAATTTTTGTCATCGGTGTTTATGAAAACCGACGTGAAAAGTAAAATAAAATTATTTTTGGCGTCGGTTTTTTTCAAAACCAACGTGTGGTATCTTTTTTTATAAAACCGACGCCAAAATATAAAAACAATTTACCAAGTTTTAGATAATTCTTTAATATTAGATTTGAATGGTCGTGGAGCTAAAACGGAGTTACGGATTAAAAGTTATGGCCTTTCAAAGTCGAACTTAATTAAGACTTCTTTTAAAGAAGATCAACTTACAACATCCATAACTTTTGATCCGTAACTCCATTTTTGCTCCATGACCAGTAAAATCAAAGCTTAGAGAATTATCTATAGGAATATATTTTAAAAAAAAAATTTGGCATCGGTTTTTATAAAAACCGACGTCATAACATTTTTTTTATTTTTTCGTGTCTGTTTTTTTAAAAACCGATGCTAAAAATACTTTTTTTTTAGTTTTTGGCATCGGTTTTTTAAAAACCAACACCAAAAATTCTCCGCAAAAATATTTTATGTCAGTTTATAAGAAACCGATGTCAAATTGACGACATTAAAAATGATTTTTCTACTAGTGGATATCCCCATGTAGACTCTCTACAACACTTCCTACTATCATCTAGAGAAGTACCAACTCTGGATGTCGAACCACTCCAGATCATAACTGTAGAATCCCTCAGGTTGCACTCTGTGATCAGTGCATGGTTTACTGTAGAAGTGATGGAAGTCAATATGAAGATGTTTACCTAATCCTGAATGTATTTTTTGAGAGTATCCTCAAACTTCCTCACTATTAATAACTAATCTTCCCAAAAAATATGTAAACCACTAAATATCGATGAAGTGAGAAGAATACTCCATAACTAAAAGAGTACCCTTCTCCAAACTCATGAACTCTATGGATTAATCGGCCCTAAGGGTATCTAGATAGATGTAATCGTAGAAGGTACATCGAAACTAATCCCAAGACATACCCTACTGGAATCCTGCCTACGAAACCACATACCACCATCTCTTGGTGAAATCTCAGAGAATATAAGTAGAGATCATAACTCTCCTATTTGGAGGCATCTTAGGATGCTTGAAGATAGAAAGCATGGATTATAACCTTGATTTTGCAGCCTAAGGCCCTCATTTCCATCTGAATGTGGGAGGATTATACTACTGGAAAACCTGCATCAATTATTCCATTAACGGGGCAAGATGTGGTGCTCCCTATAAGTTCTGCATGAACCTCATAAAGCCCTCTAGGAATAGTGCATTAGCACCTATGTCTGAAATGACAGCTGGTACTGAGACCAGAACTAAAAGAGGATCTACTCGTGGTCCCTAATTAGCCATGTCCCAAGTTTGATAACTTCTCTGTAACTAGCGCGCAATCAGAATACATATCGGTGGCATGATTCTATAAGTTCAAGAACACCACTTAGATCAAGATTATCAAGGACTGAAACTAATTACTATGATAAGGGAATAGGAAAAGGAAAGCATTCAAGATTTCCAAAAGTTGGATACACGGCGTGTATATCCCATACACGGTGTGTTCCTTCAATCCTTCACATGGGTATGTATTTTTGCCAGCCTAAGTCATATAACACCCCATACACATTGCGTGTTCTCCAAAGATATGACTTGTACTTTATTTTTTTCCCTTGATCGAGTTCTTCTACATGACTAACCCATACTGTTCTCTTAGGAAAATACTACATGGCGTCTCTGTTCCAGACATGGTGTGTACAGCTTAGGTTTTCAATGCACTTATTGTTAGTCACATGGGTGGACACACTGCTGACTCTACATAGAATGTTTATGCCAGAAACGACGTGTACTAGAAGGATTCCACCTCCTTGTGTGGTTAGTCACACGGCCGATTACACAGATCACTCTACAAGGTGTGTTCCATATTCACATGGCATGTACTTCTTGATTTTCCATCCTCCCATGTCGTTAGTCACACAGCCGGATACATAGTTTCGACAACATGGCATGCACATCTAGTATAAGGTGTGTCCTACCAGGGATTTTTCATCCCCGTGTATATGCTCACAAAGCTAGTGACACTGTTAGAGACTAAAAATCATGTATATATAGTACATGGTGTGTACTTAATAAAAATAGTTCATTCCCAAACATAAGGACACATGGAGTGTATTTATTATTACACACCGTGTATTCTGGGTTTTCTCCGGACAGTGAGCCACACAAACTATTCTGGGATCCATAAAACACTAAAACAGACATTAATGGTTCAAATTCAAAAATTTGAGGGCCCATAATCCCAACAAATAAAATCTTATAATCTTATACATGTCATATACGAGGAATAACAAGTCAATAATCCACCAAATTCTAATCCATGAGGGCCCATAACACTTCAAGAACCAATGTTTGGTGTTCATTCTAGAAACAATGTATACAGAATATACCCTATCAAACAGAAGGTATTCTATCAAGGCTTGTATCACATCATCAAGCATATTTAGAACAACATCTATCACAACAACATGCAATTGGTAAGACACCCTAAATGGAATGGAAAGGACGCATGACATGTGATTTCTAGAAAGTTCCTAGCCAATGCATGAGATGGAATACCATCATCTTATCGAGTCTGAATAGAAATAAAACCTCAATAATATCTACAACAACAACACAAAACATGTGAATCACCCAATAGTGAAATCAAATCAACTGCAATAATTTCAAAACTAGAAAAATTGAAATAACGACGTAAATTGGATTTTTCCTTTACACGAGTTAGCTCCTCCTGAGCACATCTTATTACCAAGTACCTATTCTATCATACCCCTAACTATATGCTCCAAATAGTAAGTCAAGACGAAAAGAAACCACTGATTCAAATTTGTAATATCCTGGTTCCGAAAGCATCCTAGAGGTTCCTTGTACTCGGTTTGTCATATGGATTAAAGCACATTTCCTTGAATTCTAGAGGATGTTGACTAGAAGTGAGGACCTTGGGTGTGATAGTGGGGATACAATTTCCTCATTGGAAGTGTAAAACAGTAGAAATACACAGATAAAAATTGTGGAAGCAATAATGATACCATACAATAGTAGAAAGTAGAATACTGAAAGAAATAAATAACTGGAAAACATATATAAATGATGCATGATACATAAGTCTAGGAAATAATCTAAACAAGTCCCAATGTTGGAATACAATACTAAACAAAAGTACAAAGATAAAAAATAAACTCCAACTGCATTGTAAGCCTTAGCTTGGTCCCATTCTCTCTAGCTTCACATGAATCATGTACCTGAATTAGAAGGGCGCATTACCTTATCTATACCTGTGGAAAAATAATATTTTTGAGCCCAAAAGAATGACCCAAATAGGTTGTGAGAAAACTACCAATAGGAAACTCCCAAAATATCTATGCCTAACAGTCATTGAATATATATGGCAGTCAATAAGTATAAAAGAAGCCGGAAATAAGGAAGTACTCCATAGTAAACAATCCTAATGTTGTAATTACATCATTTACATTTAACAATTTAGTCAACCAAAAACAATTAAAATATACCCTATAGGAAGTTCTCACAACCTATCCACTCTGGTTTGGCTAACAAAAGGAAAGTAACAAAGATTCTCTTAGGAAGCACTCGCTGTCAATTCCCCTCATAGTCTTCTATAATCGAAGACTCTCTGAGAAATCACTCATCATCAATTCCCCCTACAGTCTTTCAATAGTAACTATAGACATTCTGAGGAGGCATTCAATTTAAATTCATCATGTTATCTCCAAATTTATCTATAGAATCTATGAGGGAGTACTCAACGTCAATCACCCCTACGGTTTTGCAGCGTGAAAATTATTACCAACACTCTGGGAAGGCACACAACTTCAATTTCCTTTGTGGTCCCACTACACCAGGTTCTCACATCCCCATGTAAATAATTCATACACAAATGATAAATAGAATCCAAATTAAACCTCAAAGTATTACTTGGCTTATTAGCAACAAGGAATGGCACATCATAATAGATAAATTACCACTCTATCCTAACAACACTAGGAATGAAAAATAATAGCCTAATAGGCAAGGCTAGACCAAATGGCCAAAATCAAACAAGCATCTGAAAACACATCTATGGAAAGGTAAATAAACCTATTCAGAAATATGAATCTTCTACGGAGGCACACAAGGCATAACAGGAAAAATCAATGCTAAAAATCATAAGCACACAATACCCCGAACGAGGGTATTGGGAACTTTTTCACATATAACTCAAATACTAACTACAGAAAGGCACAAACCACCTACCTCGGTGTTATAAAAACAATATATGTGAACCTGAGGCTTTTAATTTCCCTATAATGACATAGATCTACAAGAACATCAAAAACATTCAACTGAAGATAACTCACGAAATAAGATAAATCAAGAAATGATAATCTATAAGAAGTGAGAGCTTAACATGGTGACTCCAACGCACTTGATGGCGGTCAATTTTGAGAATTAAAGGTGAGTAATGGGATCAAAGAAGAATCTTCATCCACAAATGTTCCTGGATGAGTCTGACCTAGAATAAGGGAGTTATGTCAATTAGATAAGACCATAGTCCATTTAATAAACTAAAAATATAATACACGTTGTGTACTTACCTTAACTGTCCTCCAATTTATGTAGCCTCCAGGTCACCCCACATGGCCATGTGTTTGGTTGTTATACAGCCAGCACACAGCTACCCGCGACAATCTATTACACAACATCTACTTATATGTACACTATGTGTGCTCCATAAATTTCCAAAAACTCGTCTTTTTTCCGAAAACACCATAACACATGATTCATACCTGAAAAGATCTTTAAATTTTTAAAAATTGGCTAGTGTATGGGTCCCATCAAATGTATAAAATGAGATATAATATTTTCCCTAATTTTCATAAAAATCATCTAATGATACATTTCTTCTGGGGATAAGATTAATTTTCCACTACTTTTTTAATAGTTTTTTGGATATGATGTATGTTTTTTCTTACTTATTAAAGACTTATTGATTCCCATAATATTTCTATCAACACATTTCCATTACACTATCTATTCCCATCATGGTACTATTTTTCATGGTGATGTTTAGTATGAAATTGAATGAATTCATGGTGGATAAAAATATCTTATTCTATGTTATATGTAATGGGATCCCTAAACTATCTCATCTATTTTTTGTAGATGATCTCTTATTTTTTCAAAATGGTATGCATATTTTAAATATTTATTGTTTATGGTGTTTCCAAAAAAATTATAGTAAAATTTTTCTATTGATCTCTAATAAAGGTTATCATAGAACAAAGGATATTTTTAGAGGTGGTGAGATATGTGTTGTAGGGATTATGGAATAGATTAAATTTTAGTTATTTTGGTTCATTAGAAAACTCGAATCAATTATTTTATTACTATTTTTTCCAAATTGGTGAGGAATATTATAATTGGTTGAAAAATGAATTCTCTTTTGGAAGAATGGTCATTTTCATTAATATTTCCTTGATTTATATGAATCACATACCCTTGATTTTAGTGGTTCATAAGTTGGATATTCATAAGATTGAAATAATATTATATTTTTTCCTTTTATTTGGTGTAAAGGAAAATTTATTTAATTTTATGGGGTGGAAGTATCTTAATATTCTTATATAGGAAGGAGGTGATAACTTATATGGAAAAGATAGTAAAATGATAGAACTCCATGAGAAAGTGACATAGGATTTTATTCATGTGTTATCATTAGGTGGCCTCACCCATGTTAGATATGGAGTTTTTTAAGCTGTACTCATTATGGGTAAGTTGGGAACTGATTTAAAAAACTAGAATTAGAAGGATTTAAACATTCCATATCATATTTATCATGAATAGTGGATCATGGGTTATAATGAAACTTTGTTTCAAGGATTTTTAGATGGGTGCTCTGCCTCATTTCTATTGATGTCTGGTACCAAACAATACAGTCATTGAGGAAATGGTTTACTTGTTCTTTAATAATGTTTTCAAATATATGGGATGAAATATAATTTCCAATGGCAACATTATCTCTCTTGAGAAGGATATTTTGGTTTATTTACCTAAATCATATGGAATTTTATCATAGGAATTATATCATAATTTTAACAGGACCCTGGGGATGCTAGTTTAGTGGGAAACTATCACATATAAGAAATTAAATCATATTAATATTTGTTTTGTAGAACCAAAAATTAGGATGAATATCTTCCCTTTTGGATTCTAATGAAAAATATCATAGAAATTATGTGTTATTGGATATTCATGTACCCAATAATTTTTGTTGAACTATATAGGATATGGTTGTATATAATTGAAGTTATGGTCTATCAGATCTTCTCGGATCATCACATCATCTTCTGTTTTAACAAAGATACCAACCTACTATTTTTCATCAAGGAAAGTGGGTTTGATATAACCCTCCCTATTACATGAATATGAAGTATATGAATAGATCTAATTATAATGATATAATTGGGGAGTGTTGTTTCCCAGGACCGTATTGGATTCATGGAACTGGCGATTACTACCAACATTAGGATTTTATCATTATGAATGTTGGAATCCAAAATATTTCTTCTTGGTATAATAATATGATTTCAAAAATGTATGAATTTTACTTATATTAAAATGGTTTTTGTTCTCATTGATAATTTTATTAAGAAGTATATGTTTACACACTACACTTTACCCTATATAATTGGGTCTTATGATATGAATATTGGATAGGTCACCATTATCTCTCACACATAAAAAGAAGGAAATATTTTACTACTCTCTTTCTTAATATAGGAATTAATCTATAGAAATTGAACTCAATATTACACCAATGAGTCTTTCATTTAAATGTATGATTTATTCTAAGGGTGATTAATTGGGCTAAAATTTCTTCCATCCAATATAATGGGTAATTTCTTATTGTTTTCAATATATTTATTTTATTATTATTCATGTTTATAAATAAAATATTAGTTTGTCAAAAACATTTATTACATCTTCATTAATGTACTATAACCCCATGTCTATATCATTGTCTCCCATCATATATGAAGTGAAATAATTCCATAATATTCATACTCTATGTTGGTTTTTTAATTTTAAATCAATATTTATTACAACCTCAAAATAAAAATATTTCTCATTGATCAAAGTTTTTTATTCCACAAATTCTATTTATTACCATGTATTTTAATCAACATGATATGATGGCCCCTCTATGTCTCTCAAATTTGTAAATATATTTTGGGTTTTTATATATCTTTATGACTATTAATGGTTTTCTATTTTAATTCACTTTGGCTATATCAAATTAATAAGATATTGATGTTTTTTATTACATTAATGTAACCTGATTTATTAAAAAAATAATTTATTAAATTTATATATTGAAATTTTATTCATTGAATAATTGAATGAATAGAGATTTTTCATATATAAAATTTATAAAATGATATTTTAATAAAATAATATTTTTTACGATCGAGTATATAAGTGGTTTATGGTATATTTTACTGTGAATTAATTTTTAACATGATTTTTAGGTAATTTAGATGTTGGAATATTAATTCTCAATCTTCCATGTTTTGATTCAAATATTAATTTTTTTACATAATTTTCCATTAACATTATTGATAAATAATATCTCACGTAAATATCTTTCTTGGGGATTCATTTTGATTTTGAATTCATTTTTTTAATAATGAATTTATGGTGTTATATATTGTTGGCATCTATTTCCATTAGACATTCTCAACCACATTTTTATGATTTTTTTCAAATATAACATAATAAATTTTCATTAAATTCCCAAAAGACATTTCCTTGAATATCAATCTAAATGAAATGTTACTCAGACTCTCATAAAAAAATTAGAAAAAAAATCTCATAATTAATATAAGTGTCATGTTAGAAAATTAATACTCCCCAAATAAAATTCCTAGTCTCATAATATAATATCCTATTATATTTTTTGTTAACACCAATGAAAAATAATCTTGAGAAAAAATTGATAACAGCTATGTTTTTTATGTTCCATAAAAGTATTTTTTCTAATCACAAAATAATGTTGGTTTTCTCACATCATGATTTTTCAAGATGGTCCAAATATTGTGTCTGTTGTATGTGGATTTCTTCCATGATATTGATAATGTTTAGAGATGTAAGATTTTATTTGAGGATTTATTTAAATAGAAAAATAATTAAATATTCCAGGAATGAATAATGATTTCGTATAAGAATTCATGTTATCTTGGTTATTATATGTATAGATGCATGTTCTTAATCTAATTTCACTGAAAGGGAGATTTTTTTCATATAACTGTCATATTAGAGAGCTGATCATAGAAGTTTGTGTCTCCACATAGTCCAAATAGTTATCTAAAAATTCTATGTTCTTGTGAAATTAAATTAATTTATATATTATTGGGTTAGGTAAATCATCAAAAGATGAATTATAATATAGTGTGAAAATTTAATTCATGATGGTGAGAAGAGAAATAGGTGATTTATGTAATTAATGAGATGAGGAATCTCTTAGAGACAGATATATAAGAGAAGATAGTTAATTAAAATAGGAAACATCTTTATTGTTGATGAAAATCCATATTTCACCCTTATTTATTTTTATAAATCTTTATTTTATATTCTTATTCAATATACCATTATCATGTGCTATGATTTAATTTCAACATGATAATATGAATGAACTTTTTGTTAGTTCGTTCAATGGTAGAACATTCCTGTTAATTGATGTGTGTTCTCACACTGTGTGAACTATCATACACCTCATGCACTTATTTTAGGAACTTTTGCCTTCCATATCTCCTTAGAGACTCAAATTTGGGCATGTGAGTATCCAATCCAAAGTTGTTTCTATATAAAAAATGATTGTAACCTTTATTATGGAATGTGATATGTGATTGGATGTTTCTATTAATGATTCTTCTTTATTTAATTCTTCACATATGAATGTGATCATGGATGAACAACAGAGAGATTTTAGGGTTGGAAACCACCATGTCATACCAAGGCACATGCCAAACATATTATTCACTCAGGTGGAGTGGTACCAACCACATGTTATATAGAAAGCATTTTCTCTATCTACCATGTGGAACCCCTAGATGCATTAGGGATTAAGCATTATATCTTCTCAGTGATACCCCCTGATATAATAGGGTGTGGGTCCTCTACTAGAGATAGTTCTCCCTTGGTTTTGGATCCAAATGGTGAGGTGTAGATGATAGGCATGGATTCTTGCATGACTACACAGGGTGTTGGGATTGGAGATACACCTTTGGAGATTTTTGTGGACTCGTCATATTAGGTTCGGTTGTGGAGGGGGAGATCCCCTTTCACTCTCTATTGGGTTTCACTATGGGATACTATGATTGGATTTCAATTCAATCTTCAAATGGATTGATATGACTCCAATTTTAACTTTCTATTTATAACTTTTTGGTTTTCAAGGAATCCCAAAATGTACATATTTATACGCACATGCAAGGGATTTTTTCAAACATTTCATGTCTTATGTAGATGATAATAAGGTTATTGATTACTTCAGGGGAGAATAGAGATATATGGGTTCATTGACCACATTTAGTGGCCAAACATTAAGATTTGTTGTTTTCCTTTCCTCATTTTTCCCATTTTTTAACTTATTGACAGTTTGAGACTTCATTTTTTATTAAAAATGTGTTTCTTCCATTTATAGTCAAGATGTATATTCTATTACTCTGTTGTATTCCCAAGAGGTTATTTCTTGCAAGTTTATATTATATATTTTATCATCTTTTACCGTATCTCTATAATTTTTGAAGGATATGGTTGTGTGTGTGCATATAGGTATATTCGGATCATGCCTCCAATTAAATTTTATTATTTCCTGGTACTTTTGGAAAGTCCCTAGCCTATTATATGAGGTATTATGGTGTTACAGTAAACTTTCCATGCTCTAGGAGGGGGCCATTGGTTTAGGTCATTACAAAGTTTTATCAGAGCAATTTAGCCTCTGGTCAATGTCATAGTAGGACCCATTTTTAGAATTGGTTTGTATTTTAGGAAAATTGTTTCATATTGAATCAAGTATGGAGTTATTACTTAGGAAACTGGTGTTTTTGTAGTCATCGATGTATCCATTCACTAGGACTCTGACATGCCTCTTATTGACTTAGCATACTGAGACAAAAGCTATATTGAAATAGTGGTGCATAAAATTTATAAGATAGATTACTTTGACCATCCTTCTTGTTTCATCTAAACATATATTCTTATCTGATAATGGTAAATTATGATAACATATGTTATGCCTCTATGAAGATATCCAACTAGGATGACCATATGAGATCCTAATGAATATAAATGGAATGGAGATTCCTCGATTAAGGTACCTTATCAGGAGGTGTTATCTCTATGACGGTATGGGAAGATACATCAACTATTGATCAGTGGATAGTCACATTAGGAATGGATGATGATTTGTATATATTTAGTGTATTTTGTGAGTTCTAGGGACCAATAGAACTAAGGTTAAGTGTGGAGATATATCCTCAGGTAGTAGAGGATTCTATTGAGTTTGTGCTATTATTCTTCTGGTTTTTTAGTCCTAACAAATCAGATTATTTAAATTTCATCCAGTCTTCTTCATTGATCATATAGGCACTGGTACAAGTCTTTTACGCAAGTTCATGATGAGATGATTCACTCATTCATTGGATTCTAGAAGTTGTTTCTAGATTACTATTACCCATTGATCGTATGTGATGTATGGATTTAGAAGCATATTGAGATACATCTAGGTGATATGATAGTTATTGAGCACTTTTTGAGATTTATTTACCTCATGTGTTACTCACTCAAACTGCTGTAAGATGGTTTCTTCCGGGTATAGAATATTGAGTTGGTTCAAAGTAGAGACATTTGTGTTAGTGTAGTATCCAAATTCATTCATACCTTTTTAAGGGTTCTAGGGTGGGACCAGTAAAATATATCTTTATATAAGATGGGGATAATGTACTTAAATATGGAAGTGTACATGTTGGGTTTGAGTCATCTATGGAAGCTAGTAGAAGTCATACATTAGGGTCATAACTCAAGATACATCCTCATTCCTAGAATCAGGCATTTGGGTCAACATTTTTGGAATCATGTAGTTGATTCATTCAGACTAGGGTGGATTGATTCTAAAATTGTAATTCATTAGGTCTCAGGATATTGACAGTTTGACCCAACGTGCTAATTAGGGAATGATGGAATTGGATGTATAACCACAAAAGAAGAAGCATCATGATCATGGATCACCATGGATTGGTTAGGAAAGACCCTAGGTACACACTTATAGAATGTGAGAAGGTGGAGATCCTAAGAGGAGAGATTATGGTGGTGAACAAAACTACAAGATAATCCCACCACCATGAAAATTTCGTGCACTCCATGATAAGTTAACCAGAGGTTGGGGTGGTGGGTAGCTGCAGGCTATTGTGGGATATGATGAGGCCTCTCATGAGATTATTCAAGGAATTATATATTTCTTATGTAAATTTTTTCTAGTACCTTTATACATATTGAAGAGACATTACCTCATCTAAACATACCTTTTATGATAGCTAGAGCATCTAGTTGAGACATTATACCTATAGTTATATACAGTGGATCATACAGGGATAGATTATTCTATATCACAAATTTATTATTATTATGAGTCAATATTTTATGGTGATAGTTTCTCATGGGACCTCCTAGTCATTATGATGAAACCTTGTGACATCATCATGGGAATAAATTGTTTTTTCATGGGTATGTTCTCGATTTACTATCATAGATTGTGACATACATTCCTTCATAGATATGGTATAACATTATCCTTTATATTTGATATACATTTCATGGATGAGTGAGTGGGATTTTCATGATTGAAACTACAACCCATTACCCACTACATAGTAATTTTATAACATTGGACAGTAGTCTATTGATGAATATGGACTCCTTAAATAGTAGGGAACTACATGGAAATACTACCTAAATATGTTTTATCAGTACTTCCTATGTGGTATATAGTCATCTAACATGACTATAAACTCGAAACTCAACCAATATATTTTTTGAAATACAATATTTTCCCTACTGGGCTATAGGAGCTGACGATGTAGTCAGTGGACTATTGAGAGATTTTTTTTTCACATCCAGTGTTTCCACCATGGAGACTCCTATTTTTTGTGAAAATAAAATACTGGATCCTGGGATATTGTAAAGATAAATGTCCCCATAATTAGGTATTGTTAAAATAAAGTAACCATTTTTTAGGATTAATGACCTCATTGACCATTTGAGAGGTGTGAATGGTTTTCAATGGTTTATCACAAGTTTGGATTCCAAATGTTATGTTTTTTTATATATGATATTCAAGAGACAAAATTATAATATCTCTATGAAAAATATGAGTTACTGGTGAATCCTTTCGTTATTATGAATTGCCCTTTGTGTTCATAGATCTAATAAATTGAATAGGATGGCCTACAAAGACTAATTCGTGATAATATTCAATGATAAAATTATGATTTAGTCTTTTCTATGTAAGAGCATAAAGATAATTTGATTATTTGACAATAAATTCTTTGGGAGAATTAAAATTATGGTAATAACATGATGTTTATGTTTTGTTTTTAGGAGGATCTATTTTTTTTAATTTCATCCTGGATAAATACTTCTCTATGGACTTGGGACAGATTGATGCAATAATTTCTTAGGAGCCTCCCAAGATCATTATGTAGGAGTATAGTTTTCTTTTATTGGAGGGTTATAATAGGATTACCATGATGGAATTCATTATGATTTCAGACCTTATAACTACCATAAAGTACAAAGGGAATTTTTTTTACCAAAACTGGGTAGTGTTAAATAGACTTTGATGATATTAAGAAGTGGATGAATAGTGAACCTATGTTGTGACTACCATATGAGATAATAGGTTATATGTTATTCAATAATAAATTTAGATATAGGCTTAGTTGTGTGTTGATGTAGATGCATGAAGTTGTTGCTTATTGTTTTAGGAAGTTGAGATACCCTGAGTGCATCTATGTGATGTATGGTGTAGAGTTGGTATCAGCAGCATTCTCTCTATAGGTGGGGACACAATGTCTTCTGGGTGTGTGTTTTGTTGTTTACTAAAGCCATCACAGTTTTAGGTACATATTCACCCAAAGATAAATTAAATTATTATAGAGGTTTGGTTTGTTGTAACATCCCGGTTCTGGAGGCCGAATAGAGGTGCCCCATACCCGGTTGGTCCTATAGCCTCAAGAGAATTTCCCCAAACTCCAGAGGCTGTCGACTAGAATCAAGGGACTTTGGTGTGATAGTGAGGAAACTATGGCCTCATTAGTAGATTAATGTAGTGGAAATAAATAGAAAATAATTTTGTAAGCAATAATGATCACATACAACAATAGACAGTAGAATACTGAAAGAAATAAATAAATGGAGCACATATATAAATGATGCATGGAACTTATTTCTAGTAAAGCATCCAAACAAGTCACAATGCAAGAATATAGTATGAAAATAAAGTAGATAGAAAACAAATAAACTCCAATAGCATCGCAATCCTCATCTCGGTCCCACTCCCCCTAGCTCCCTAGCAATCAAGTACATGAAGTAGAAGGGTGCTTTCCCTTATCTATACCTACAATAATATACAATTTTTGGGCCCAAAAGTATGAGCCTTATAGGGTGTGAGAAAAATACCAAAAGGCAACCACCCAAAGATCTGTGCCTAATAGACAGTGAATATATATGGATGGAAATAAGAAAAAAAGAAGCAATAAATAAGGAAGTTCTCTACAGTAAACAATCCTATAGTTTCAATTCCATCATTTACATTTAAAAATGTATTCAACCAAAAACAATTACAATCAAACCTCTGAGAAGTTCTCACAGCCTATCCTCTATAGTTCAGTCGACAAAAGGAAAGTAACAACGACTCTCTAAGGAAGAAATCACTTTTAATTCTCCCAATATTCATCTTTAATCAAAGACTCTCTGAGAAATCACTCACCATAAATTCCCCCTATAGACTTTTAACAGTTACTACAAACACTCTAAGGAAGAAGTCAACATTAATTCCTCATGTGGTCTCGTAATGTATTTATAGACACTCTGAGGGATCACTCAATGTCAATAACCCATATGGTCTTGCAGCGTGATAATTATAACAGACACTCTGGGAAATATCTCAATGTCAATTTCCCCTATGGTATCACTACAATAGGTTCCTATAGCCCCATGTAAAGAATTAGTACACAAATGATCAACATCAGCCAAATTTAACCACAATGTACTAGTTGGCTAATTAGCTATAAGGCAAGGCACACCATAACAGATAAATAACCACTCCATCCTTAAAACACTAGGAATGGAAAACAACAGCGCAATAGGCAAGCCTAGACAACACATCCAAAATCAAATAAGCATGGAAAACACATCCATAGCAAGTTAAATGACCATATTTACAATCACAAATCGTCTACTCAAGCACACAAGGCATGGTAGGAAAAATCAGGTAAAAAACCATAAACACGCAATAACTTGAATGAGGGTATTGGGTAATTTACCACATATAACTCAAAGACTAACTATGGAAAGGAACAAACCACCTACCTCGACATTTTATGAATGATATATGTGAACCTCAATCCTTGAATCTCCCTAGAACGATGTAGATCTAAAAAACATCCCAAATATTAAACCGAAGATAACTCACTAAAGAAGAGAAATCAAGAAATGAGTATCTAAAATAATGAAGATTTTGTTGTGGCGACTCCAATGAAATCGATGATGGTTGATTCTGTGAACGGATGGTGATTCGAGGGCTCAGATAAGAGTCGCATCCACGGATGCTCCGGGATGAGTCCAGCCTAGGAGAAGGGTGTTTTGACAATTAGACCCAACCCAGATCCATTTAATGAAATAATAATAACATACATGGTGTGTTATTTAAAAGTATAGGGCATGTACTTTCCTTAACTAGACTCCACTTTATGCAGCCTCCAGGTTACCCCACAAGGCCATGTGTTTAGTCAGTACATGGCTAGCACACAACCCCCCGCGTTGACCGAGTAAACTGTGTGTACTTATAAGTACACAACATGTACTCCTGAAATTTCTAGAAACTCCTCTTTTTCCCAAAAACACTAAAAAACAATATTCATACCTGAAAAGAAGATCCAAGATCTTATAAACTTCCCCCCTAAAATAAATTCATCCCAAAATTTTCCTATCAAGGCAATGTAGAAGAAGAAACCTTGAAAAACTCCGGCCACTATGACCGTACATCAGCCTCCCTCTCTAGGGTCTCATCCTGTACTCGCCCATGATAGAATAGAAATCATTCCAGAAGAACAGACCACCCATGGAGAAACTTTGCACTTCAATCAAAAATTCATATAGGATGCTCCTCGAATGATGCATCCACCTCTAGCTCAACCTCCTTAGGTTGAAAGTCATGAGACGAGTTTGAGAATTAATGTCGTAGATAAGAAACGTGGAAGTCGTCATGCATAGCCTGGTACCTATAAGGTAACTGTAATTGATAGGCGACTAACTCGACCCTTTCCAAAACCTCAAATGGCCCAACATATCTCGTCGAATGCTTACCCAATATCCTAATCCTCATGTGTCCCATCCTCGGTGTGACATGTAGAAAAATGTGATCCCCAGCCTCGAACTCCAGAGGTTGTCTCCGCCGATAATCATAAGATATCAGTCATGACTGTGCAGTAGCCATCCTCTTCTGAATCAACTCTATCTACTCTGTGGTCCCCAAGACAAGAAGAGGTCCTAGCATAGTGGCCTCTCCTCCCTCTAGCCAACATAATGGTGATCGGCATGGCCTACCCTACAATGCCTCATAAGGTGTCATCTGAATACTTTCTTGAAAACTATTATTGTATGAAAAGTCCACTAGGGTTATGTGTTTCTCCCAAGAACCTCCAAAGTCTATGATGCATGCTTGAAGCATGTCTTCCAGCACTTGAATCGTATTCTTGGATTGGCCATCTGTCTGGGGGTGGTAAGTTGTACTCAGAAGTACATGTGTACCCAAAGCCTTCTGTAATCCCTGCCAGACCCAAGAAGTAAAACGAGTGTCTCTGTTTGAAACAATAGAGTGTGGAATTACATGTAAACATAAAATTCCTCAATTGTAAAACCTTTCTAGATCATCAACAGTGAAGGTATCCTTGATCGGTAAGAACTGGGCAACCTTCGCGAGTCTGTCAATGACAAACCAAATGTGTCATTCCCTTGAGGAGACCTCGGAAAACCTATCACGCAGTCTGTCACGACATCATTCCACTTACACTCGGGAATGGATAACTGTTACAAAAGCCTTTCTTATCCTTGATGCTCTGCCTTCACCTACTGATAGGTGGAACACCTCATGACAAAACTAGGAACATCTTCTTTCATACCTGGCCACTAATACTGATGGTGCAGATCTCAATACGTCTTTTGATTCCATGATGAACTACACAAACTAAGGAATGAATGTTCCGCATCATCTCATCATGTATGTATGTTGAAACCCAAATGCACCCATGAAAATGGAAGATCTCATCCTCACTTATTTTCCATCCATGAATAGGGTCCTCTCCTGACACACTCTCTCGTAAGACTAGGCCTTCAGAATCTGATAGTTGCCTTATCCACACACGATCATGTAGATTTGAGGTAATAGCTACATAAGAAAGAAACGTCTTCCCTTGTCTATCATGAACCTCCAAATTCATCTCATAGAATAGATCCATAAGTTGCCACTCACTGCTGGCCTCTTGAACTACCTGTATCTGAGTTCTTCTTCTCAACACATCAACCACTTTTTTGCCTTTCCCAAGAATTTAGGCAAGTTCAAAGTCAAATAACTAAAGGTACTAAACCCGCATTCGCTGTCTTAGGTTTATATTGTGATGAGTGATGATATACCTGAGACTTTTTTGGTTGGTAAAAAGCAAAATATTCTCTCCCAGAAGATAATGTCTCCAATAGTGTATAGCATGAACAAGTATAGCCAACTCGAGATCTAGCTTCGGGTAGTTCCTATCATGTGGCATCAACTACCAAGAGTCATACGCAACAACTCATCCCCCTGCATAAGCAAAACTCTCAACCCAATACATGATGCATCACAAAACAAAGTATAGCTCTTTCCTAGAACTAGAAATACTAGTATCCGTGCAGAAGTAAACCTCCCTTTCATCTCCTAAAAGTTTGAGTCACAAGAATCTGACCACAAGCACTTTGCACCCTTCATAATTAGGTCTGGTAGTTACGCTGCTACATGTGACAAGTCCTACATGAAACATATGTAGTAACCATCCTGCCATAGAAAAATCTGCACCTCAAAGACGTTCTTCGGCTACTCCCAGGAAACTACTGCTCTCACATTCTCTGGGTCCACTGATACTCCATTCTTAAAATAATAAGACTCAATAAGTGAATCTAGTCCATCCAAAAGTGCCATTTTGAAAGATTATAATATAATTAATGCTCTCTCAGTGTAATCAAAATAGTCTCTATATGTGTGCCATGGTCGTGTTGATTGCGAGAGTACACCATGATATCTTCCACAAAGTCCACCACGAAAGAATCCAAGTATGGATGGAGAACTCGGTTCATCAGTTCCATGAAAAATGTAGGCGTGTTTTAGAGACCAAACGACATAACCACATACTCGTACAGACCATTCATACTCTGGAAGGCTATAATAGGTATATTCTTTGGGATAATGCGCAACTAATGATATACATATCTCACGTAAATCATCAAGAAAACTCAAGATCCTTGAAGCTGATCAAATATAACATCAATCCTCAATAAGGGATATCGATTCATGATCTTCAACTGGTTCAACTTCCGATAATTCACACAAAGTCTGAGGGTGTTGTCCACCATAATTGCAAATAGGACAGGCAAACCTCAAGGGGAAGTATCGGGTTGGATGAAACCCTTTTCCTACAACCCCTCCAAATGCTTCTTTAGCTCCTATATCTCTGTTGTATCCATCCTATAAGGAGGAATGGACACCGGTGCCACTCCTAGCACATGCTCAATAGAAAAATCCACCTCTCTCCCAGGAGGAAAACCTGAAAGGTGATCTTGAAAGATATCCCCAAAATGATCTTTCAGTAGAGAAAATTTCAACTATGAAGTCCCATGGTCATACATATATAGACTAATAATGTGGGTTTTAATTCCTCTCAACCAATGATGCTCTAGTCTCATTCTTCTCGCTTGGACATCCCATTCGCCCTTATGAAGAAATAATCTTCCCTCTGGTGATGTGAAACTCACCCTACGATTATAGTTGTCGACAAAAGTCTAGAAGGGGACTGACCGATCCATTCTAAGAATGAAATCATAACCTATCATCTCTAGGACATAAAGGTCACATACGAAGTGGCACCCACAAACCTCAACAGGGAACTCCTTGCACTGACGTACACAAGTTGTTCCTGTCCAAACAGTATGTCTAGCGTCAAGATATCAGTCGAGGTAACGATACAAAGCCCAAGGCTCTCCACAACAGAAATAGATATAAATCCATGGGAAGACACTATATCAAAATGTGAAAAATATATAACATAGGAAACTAGGATCGTACCTCAAACTGTAAAGGTTTTGGGATCCAACTTTTGCTAAGACTGCTCCACTACACAAGTATGGGCTGTACCGCGGCCCTGTGACCCTACCTAACCACCCTGAGCTTATCCACATGGTTTTTGCTGAAATCCTACTGACTAACCACCATGGGCGTGACTTCCACCTTGACCTGGATGGCTGGAAGAACTCTAGTTCCGAGACTTATGTGAAACTGATGGTGATCCTCCTAAAAGCGCAGTCATAGAAGAACCTCTATCTCCCACTTCTGGTGTGAAGAACTAAAAGAAGGGCTGATGATGACCCATCTTACCTCAATATCAGAACTCCACTGGGTCTCTCGGGCAAAGTGGCATGGTATGCCCGATCTTTCTGCAGTGGTAGCATACCACCTGGCTACCTAAAGGTGCATCTCGCTTACTCAAATATCCACATGTAAACTCTCTATGACACTTCCTTATATCATCCGGAGAAGTACCAACTCTGGATATTGAACCTCCCTAGCCCACAGCTCCATAATCCCTCATGTTGCACCATATTATCAGCACCTAGTTTACTATAGAAGTTATGGAAGTGAATATAAAGATGTTCACCTGAGCCTGAATGTCTTTGTTGAGAGCATCCTCAAACTTCCTCACTAATATTAAATCATATCACCCAAAAAGGGTGTAAATCACTAAATATCGGTGAAGTTAGAATAATAATCCATAACTGAAAGAGTACCCTTCTCCAAACACATGAACTCTTGGGCTCGATCGGCCCTCAGGGTCTCCGGATAGATGTAATCGTATAAGATACACTAAAACTCATCCCAATCCATACCCTACTAGCGTCCTACCTATGAATCCACATCCCACCAAATCTTGGTGGAATCTCAAAGCATATAAGTAGAGAGCATCACCCTACTCTCTGGAGGCATCTCCATTAGCTCGAAGGTATAATGAATGGTTTCTAACCATGACTCTGCAGCCTAAGGACATAATTCCCCGATGAATGTGGGAGGATGTTGCTACTTGAAAACCGACATCAATTCTTCCATTAAAGAGATATGATGAGGTGCTCCCTAGAACATCTGCATGAACCACCTAAAGCCCTCTCGGAACTCTACTTCAGCACCTATATCCAGAAGGATAGCTGGTTCTGAGACTGGCACTACAAGAGGATCTACTCGTAGTCCCTAATCGGACATGTCTGTAGTCTGATCACCACTCTGTAATTGGATCACAACTGAAGGAAATCTCAGTGGCATGATTCTGCAAGGTCAAGCACACCCCTTAGATAGAGATTTTCATGGACTGAAATGTAGAAGTACGAGAAGGGAATAGAAAAATGAATGCATTCTGGTTTTCCAAAACAAGGATACACGGCATGTATATCCCGTACATGGCGTGTTATTTCAAGCCTTCACATGGGTGTGTATTTCTGCTAACCTAGGTCATCTAACACCCTATACACATGTCATGTTATCCCATTAAACGATGTGTACTTTCTTTATTTCCCCTTCCCGAGTTCTTCTACTTTTCTAACCCACATGGTTCTCGTATTACAAGACTACATGACGTCTCAATTCCAGACACGGCATGTACTGCTTAGGTTTCCAATTACCTTGTTGTTAGTCACATGGGTGGATACACGGCTGACTCTACACGGCATGTTTATGCTAGGAACGGTGTGTACTAGAAGGATTCCACTACCCCGTGTGGTAAGTCACTCGGCTGGTTACACATATCACTCTACATGGTGTGTTCCACATGCACATGACGTATACTTCTTGATTTTTCATCCTTTTGTGCCGTTAGTCACATTGCCAGATACATAGTTTCGACAACACGGTGCATACATCTGGTACACGGTGTGTCCTACCAGGTATTTTCCAACCCCGTGTCTTTCCTCACATAGCTAGTGACATGGTTATAGACTAAACGGAATGTACATATTTTACACAGCATTTACTTAAGAAAAACAGTTCCTTCCCGAATAGAAAGACACATGGCGTGTATTTATTAGTACGTGCCGTGTATTATGGGTTTTTTCTAGGCAGTAAGCCACAAAAACTACTCCGGGATCCAAAAAACACTGAAACAAATATTAAAGTGCATAATTCCAATCCATGAGGGGCCATAATACCTACGAATCAAATCATGGAATCTTATACATGTAATATACAAGGAATAACATGGAAATAATCCACTAAATTTTCATCCATGAGGGCCCATAATACCTCAAGAACCAATTTTTGGTGTTCATTCAAAAAAAACTATATACAAACAATACCCTATCAAATAGTAGGTATTCTATCCAGTCATATATCACAACATCATGCATATTTAGAACAACATCTATCACAACAACATGAAATCGGTAATGCGCCCTAAATCGCATGGCAAAGATGCATGAAATGTGATTTATAGAATGTTCCCATATGACGCATGAGATGGAATACCCTAATATTATTTGGTTCCATCAGAAATAGAACCTTAATAATATCAACAAAAACAGCACAAAACATTTAAATCATCCAACATTGAAATAAATCAACTGTAATAATTGAAAAACATAAAAAACTGCAATTACGAGGTATATTGTCTTTTCCCTATACACGGGTTATATACTCTCAAGCATATCTTATTACCAAGTACCTATTTTGTCATATCCCTAACTATAGGCTCCAAACATAATGTCAAGAAGAAAAGATACCTATGATGCCACTTTTTAATGTCCTGGTTCTGGAAGCTGCCCAGCGGTGCCCCGTACTCGGTGGGTCACATGGACTCAAGCACATTTCCTCGAATGCCAGAGGCTATCAACTAAAAGCTAAGGCCTTGGGTGTGATAGTGGGGAAACTATGCTCTCATTGGTAGAGTAACATATCATAAAAAAATAGATAAAAAGTGTGGAAGAAATAATGATACCATACAACAGTAGGAAGTGGAATACTGAAAGAAATAAATAACTAGAGCACATATATAAATGGTGCATGATACATATGTCTAGGAATGCATCCCAAAAAGATAAAATGATGGAATACAGTACTAAACCAAATTAAAAAGGGAACAAATAAACTCCAACAGCATCGTAAGCCTCATCTTGGTCTAATGCTCCCCAGATCCACCGAAATCAAGTACCAGAAGTAGAAGGGTGATTTCCCTTATCTATACATGAAGCAATATATTCTGTTTGGGCCCAAAAGCATGACCCAAACAGGGTGTGAGACACATCCTAATACGAAACTACCCAAAGATCTATGCCTAATAGTTAGTGAATATATATATGGCAGTCAATAAGAAAAAATAAGTAATAAATAATGAAGTACTCCATAGTAAACAATTCAATAGTTTCAATTAGATCATTTACATTTAACAATTTATTCAACCAAACACAATTACAAGAAACCCTATAGGATGGTCTCACAGTCTATTCCCTTTGGTTTGGCCAAAAAAAAGTAAAGTAACATAGATTCCCTGAGGTATCACTCACCGTTAATTCCTCCTATAGTCTTGTGTAATAAAAGACTCTCTAAGGTAGCACTCACCGTCAATTCCCCATATAATCCTTTAATACTAACTACAGACATTCTGGGGAAGCAATCAACTTCATTTCCTATTGTGCTCTCATAATATATCTATAGACACTCTGAGGGAGTACTCTATGTCAATCCCCCCTATGGTTTTACATCGTGATAATAATAACCAACACTCTGGGAAATCCCTCAACGTTAATTTCCCATATGGTCTCACTACACCAGGTTCTTACAGCCCTGTGTAAAGAATTCATACAAAAATTATAGATAGCATCCAATGTAAACCTCCAATTACTACTTGTATAGTTAACCACAAGGAATAACACAACATAACATATAAATAACCCCTCCATCCTAACAACACTTGGAATGGAAAACAATAGCCTAATAGGCAAGGCTAGAACAAATTGAAAAAATTCAACAAGCATGGGAAAACACCACTATAACAAGGTAAGTAACCTTATTTAAAATCATAAATATTCTACTCAAGCACACAAGGCATAACAGGCCAAATCAAGGCTAAAAACCGTAAACACGCAATACCCCGAATGGGGGTATTTGTAACTTTTGCACATATCAATCAAAGAATGACTACAGAAAGGCACCAAACACCTACCTCAATGTTGTAAGAATGATATATGTGAACCTTAATCCTTGAATCACTCTATAATGATGTAGATCTACAAAAATGTCAAAAACTTTCAACTAAATATAACACATGAAAGAAGAGGAATCAAAAAATGTAGCTCTATAAGAAGTGAGAGATTACTGTGGCGACTCCAATCCAATCAATGGTGGTCGATTCTAAGAACCAATGTTGAGACGGTTGCTCGGAGAAGAATCATCATCCACAGATTCTCCAAGTTGAGTCTGACCTAGAATAAGAGTGTCATGTCGATTAGACGTGACCTGGTTCCGTTTAATGAAATAAAAATAAAATACATAGCGTGTATGTAACCCGCTAAGCTTCCACAGTACGTTTCTCTTTGAAAAATACAGTAGCGTGCGTTGTACGCAACTTCAAGTTCTAACACACACCACAACCAATCAAACTAGCCATTATGAATAGTAATACCCAGTTTTTGAAATTTTATACATTTTATATTTCAAAATTGACTTCATTTTTGGATTCGGAATATCGAAATTAGCCTGGGGTGAAATTTTTGTATCTTTCTGAAAACTTTCAATTTTTGATGAATAGTGAAAAACACTGAGTTATAGTTTAAAACAAAATTTTTATTCAAATAATTATTTATTTTATTTAAATTTAATTAAGGTCAAAAGAGATATATAATACCTATATAAGTTCATTGTAATTCATTAGAGTTAGTTTAGAATAATTTTAGACATATAAAAATTTTATTGAATTGTCACCATCTTTTACCCACCTCCTAGGAGAATTTGAAAATTCACATAAAATATCATTTTACCAATTCTGTGAATAGAATTTAGAAAATCCCAGAGACACGGTTAATATTAAGGAGTAAAATTTTGTTCAATAAGATGAAAATATTTTTTGGTGAATAGTAACTTTTTACTTTTATTTACCACGGTTAAAAGTAAATAGGGTAATTGAGGGTAAAAATGATATTAATATTACCCTAACACATGTACTAATTCTATTGGAAATGTGTATCTTGTCTAAAAACAAACTTAGGAATAAGTTATTATCTTCTAGGTCCACTTGGATTAGATTATTACATTTATTATTATTTAATTCAAAGAAGAGTAAAATAAGTTAAAATCAAAGTTTAATAACTAAAACATATTTAATATAGGGCTATACATAAGATAAATTGATTTAAAATATTAATAAGAAAGAAAAAAAGATTATATATATAATGGTATTTTATTTATAATTTTTAGACATTAAATAATATAATTTATTTATGACACAATGGTGATGCGGTAGTTACCTAATTATAGAAATATTAAGATAATTGATATTATAAATACCCAAATAAATTAAATTTGAAACTTTCTATGAGTTAAATTAATTTTCTAGGCTAATATGACATATTAATATTGGTTATATGAATTATTTTTGAATTAATAATGTTATTAATTTATCAAAAACAAAATACCCATTACTGTCAAAATTGATGTAAAAGTGTTTTTAAAACAAATATTATAATATTATTTGATATTATATTCCTAAAAATCTAAGGATCAGCCAAAAGACTTAAATAATGATAGGTGTATCATTAATGGACCACTTGGATGTCTATTGGAAGTTTTTAGTAAGTTTATTAACCATATAATATAAAAATACAAAGAGACATGGTAAATGTGAAACTAATTAACTAAGAGTTAAAACTAAAAGATAAGGTTAATATATTGACCCAAACCTGTCTAAAACCTATTGGTTGGATGGTGTTAGACCCATCCCCACCTTAACCTTTAAATAATCCACTTTTTAGATCTTATAAACTGAATATGAATTTATTATAAAATAATATTTCTAGCTTTTCCTAAGGTTCCCCTCACCCCTCTTATAAAAGGGCACAAACCCTTGTCTCTAATTCCCACCTTCAAAGCCTTTTGGATCAGCCAAAACCTGCCCAAATATTCTCTAATCTTCCCTCACTTCAACCTAGATTCCTTATTTTGAGGATAAATCCAACCTAAGGAGCCCTTTTGATCAAATCAAAAGGAAGAACCCGAAGAAGAGGTAATATTTTCACCACCCTCTTTCAAGTTCCTTTCTTCTTCAACTTCTTCTTTATTTGTTATTTCAATTCTAAAATAATAAATCCAGTATCTCCTATATATAATATGATGTTATTATAAATATGGTAAACCCATATTCACTATTCTATCCATCCATTGAATGATATGTCACAATACGTGCGTACGTACGGCTTACTGTCTCCATGTCGTGGTGTAATTGTTATTTAATACATTATTATATGGATGGGTATAATAATGATGTGTAATTGATGTAAATAATAAATATAACATGATAATGAATCTGTATACATGATATAACATTCAATTATATATTATTTTAATATCAGAAGAATGCTATTTTCGCCTGTGCGTATGTACGGACTACCGTCTCCACGAACACGATGAGATTCATTCCCCATCGTATCCATTCAAGACTAAATTTAATTTGATGATTAAAAATAATGTTTAAAGACTTAATATCATTCTTGAAATGAATAAGATAAAACCTATCCATAACAAACATGACTTATGTAACAAAACATATAAAAGAAAATGAGTAAGTTAACACTCGAAACAATGATAATACTAAGATATTATTAACAAAGCAATGTTAAAAGATCATATATGATATCATATTAATGTATATGATTCTTTTATAATTTAATAACAATTATTTCACCATTATAAAAGATGTTAACCTACACTCCCCCAAGGAAATGTACAAGGTAAGGGTTTATTTTACAATCACTTCATTATCTGATATTGTTTATACATAACTATCTACTAGGACCTCTTTATCATCCACATCCATTTTTCCTAAATATGTATTTCAAAACATTTTTACAATTTTATAGACTATGGATTAAAGTCATTTATACCCTTGTTTGACTTTTTATAAGAATTTTATAAATAAATTTTTCCATCGTTTTCCAAACAAGGTCCTTTTTAACCTTTTCGACAAAATTAAGGTGAGAATGTCTTTTTTAACTTATACGGTGGGTGCGGCTATTTTTTACCATTATAAAATCCTAAAAGCTTCCATTACAAGATTATAAAGATATTTTCAAAGTAAATATTTTATTTTATAATTATGTTACTTTTAAATGATTTCAAAAAAAAAGAGATATTTCTCTCAAATAGTTTTTATTTTCATCTATGTCAACATCCTTTGATGGATTTTAAGCTTATTTGAAGTTGATTTATTATGATACAAAACTTCCACATTGTATTGAAGGTTTTTTGATATTTTTGATAGTGGGCTTGTCATTTTTATACAATTCATGGTTTATGGATAAAGTATTGACATTTTGTATGCTATCTTTAATATGAATATTTATGTTATGTTTAAACATGTTCATATGAGAATGCATTGTACACAATAAGTGACGGGTGGAGCCTGATATAGCTTCTTGATGAATCAGTAGGTCTCATGAGATAAACTAGTGTCTTGGCACAAGGCCTTGACAAAATCTTATTTTTAGTCTAGGAATGAGGCCTTGACTATGTGGTTATGATAGTCTAGAATTAAGAATTACATCATTATGAAAGTGGTTATTGATATTGCATGTGATTATTTGACTAGTAGAATATCCATGTGAATAAGTAAATGGAATTATTAAATTTTATTTCTAGCTTATTATGCTGAAGTTAAAGTTTAAAAGGATTTTTTTAGTTATACATTTCCCTAAAAGTTTATTCTTATTTATAAAAGTTTCCGCTATATTGTTATCCTTACTGGGCATTTGAGCTCACCCATTTCTATGTTTTTTTTCCAGGATGTGAAGAAGTATTTTATAAATGACCTGCAGGGATAGTATAAGGGGATATGATTGTGGAGACAAGATGTTGTCATAGTTTTTTTACTTTATAATATGTCTAGTGTTTCCGAGGCTATTAAACTAATCGGTCTTTCGAGACTTGATATTTTGTGATCATGCCAATATTATGTAATAATGCACTGACTCTGGTTAACTGGGGTCGGGGAGTTACAGTTGGTATCAGAGGAGGTTTAGTACAAACCATGGAAACTAGATTTAGATAAACTCTGATTAGAGCACATAGCCATAAGAGAGAATTTGAGTATTAGTATAGAAGAACATCCTATAATTTCAGTATTGTAGAGATTTTTTGAGGTTTCCGAGCAATAAATTACTGTCTGGATATGACCAGGTAGAGGTGGCTCTGGAACAGATGTACCTTGGGGTAAAACTCGAAAACACCGCTTTGAGCTAGACTTGAACGGGAACTGGTGCACGACAACGGGCCTTGCTACACTCTTGGTTACCACACTCTCGGGGGATATGCTTTGGATAATTCTCATTTTATTTACAAACCATTATGAAGGGTTTATGATTATATACTTCCTCAAAGAAAACATTTTTATTATTATGGATTATATCCATAACCTACTCAATTTATGTTAAGTGTTTTACATTTTTGGATTTACGTATTGTGATTCATAAACTAATCTAGTGTATTCCATTATTTAGAAATGGTGCCCAGTGGAAGAAATGGAAACCATATCAATGCATGCACTCCATGTACGGATTTCCCTCCTACTTAAGATAATTATAGTGGACCTGATGATGCAACTGCTGATGATTAGCTAATCACCATACTTGGACAACTCACTCAGGTTATGAATAATAACCTTACCCGTATAGAGAAATATGATCCACAGCGTGGAGGATCAATGATAGATCTCTTCCTGAGGCAACAACCACCAACATTCAATGGGATTACAAATCCCTTAGTAGCTGAGCAATGGATAAATTCCCTAGAGAAAATATTTTATGCCTTGGGGAGTAGTGAAAGGGAAAAAGTTTTCATGGAAGTTTACTGCCTCACTGGAGATGTTGATCAATAGGGGTCATTTATTCAAAACACAAAGGAAGATGATGAAGTATTAAATATGGAATGGAGGGAGTTTCAAGATCTTTTCATGGAAAAATACTTTCCTTGTGACCATCGAGCAGATATGGAATGGCAATTTCTGAGTCTGAGATAAAAGGAGGATGAGAATGTCGTAAAGTATGATGCTAACTTTACAAGGTTAGCGAGGCATGCATCAGATTATATATGTAACACAAAGATTAAGATTGATGCTTTATTTTATGGGTTAAAACCATTTCTTCATCTAGAATTAGTCTCACAATCATTCTCGTTGTACGAAAATATTGTCTCATGTGCCATCAAGACAGAAAAATAATTCCTTAAGTCTTCCAGCTTTAAGGCAATGCAAGAGAAGAATAGATATGCCGATCACTCCGGAAATGGAAATAAGGAGAAGAAGGGAGAAGTTGAATATCCATACTGTAGTAAATGAGGGAAGAAACACCACATAACATGTTTGAAAGGAATGGGAGTTTGTTACAAGTGTGGTGAAAAAGGCCACCAAGCTCGTGATTGCAAGGGGAAGAAAGAAGCTACCGATGTTCAATGCTACAACTACAGGGAGATGGGATATTATGTAAATGAATATCCAAAGCGTCAGGGTAACATAGCTCAGAAAAGGTAACGGATCAAGGCCAAGCTTATGATATCACTACTGCTGAGGTAGAATCTCCGAAAGACATGGTGGCAGGTAATTTAATGGTTTCCTCAAGTTTGGAAAATGCATTATTTGATTCTGGATCATCGCATTGTTTCATATCCTCCCAGTTTTCTAAGAAAATTATATATTTACAATTTGATTTAATAAGGGAGTTTTCAGTTAAAACTCCTAAGGTAAGTATCATTGATACAAAGTTCTGTTAATCAGTTCCCATTATAGAACATAAATATTCTTTATCTACTTATCTCATTGTCATACCTATGATTGAGTTTGATATAATCCTTGGTATGGATTGTCTTTCGGACTATGATGCGAAGATTAATTGTAAGAAGAAGGAGGTTACGATTTTTTATGATGATGATAAGGAACACCTTATCTTTAGAGTATAATCATCACCACCTAATTCTTATCTAGATCCACCCCCAGTAGCTCATCTAAATTCAATTATTGGGGAGGAAGAGAATGAAATAACTATGGGTGATGAAAGGAATGTTCAAATAGAGGATGTACATATCATGAAAGAATATGTTGATGTGTTTCCATAATATTTACCTGTACATCCTACAGAATGAGAAATTGAGTTTTCCATTGATTTAATTCCTGGATCAAGGCCCATATCGATGACCCCTTATAGAATGGAATCTATGGAATTAGTGGAACTAATGAAACAACTAGAGGAATTGAGTAATAAGGGATTTATTCTCCCTATTGTTTCTCCATGGGGAGCCCCGATTCTTTTTGTTAAGAAGAAAGATGGATCAATGAGGTTATGTATCAACTATAGGGAAATAAATTCTATAACAATAAAGAACAAGTATCCCCTACCCAGAATTGATGATTTATTTGACCAAATGCATAGAGCTCAATACTTTTCAAAGATTGTCCTTCAATCTGGATACCATCCTTTTTGTGTGAAGAAAGAATACATTCCGAAGATAACATTTTGAACAAGGTATGGGCATTACGTGTTAACAGTAATTCCTTTTGGGCTGACTAATGAACCCTCTGTTTTCATGGGTCTAATGAACAGAGTTTTCAAGGAATATCTCAATTATTTTTTAGTAATATTTATTGATGATATCTTGGTATACTCCAAAAGATATTAAGATAATGAAAATCACTTGTGCATTATCTTGAAGACTCTTAGAAGACATGGATTATATTGTATGTTTAGCAAGTGTGAATTTTGGCTTCAAGATATTTCTTTTCATGGTCATATTGTCTCCAAAGATGGATTCTCTATTGATCCTTCTAAGACCAAGGCAATCCAACAATGGCCAGCACCGACGAGTATAATTGAGGTACACAGTTTTATTGGTTTAGTGGGTTATTATCGACGTTTCGCCCAGAATTTTGCTCAGTTGGCTAACCCATTAATGAAGCTCACATGTAAAGGGTTTAAATTTGTATGGACAAAAGAGTGTGAAGAATATTTTGAAGAACTGAAGAGAATATTAGTCAATGATCCTATATTGACACTTCCATCGGCGAATAATGGGTTCGTTGTTTATAGTGATGCATCGAGCAAAGGACTTGGTTGTGTCCTTATGTAGAATGATAGCGTTATTTCCTATGCATCACGATAGCTCAAAATTCATGAGAAAAACTATCCTACTCATGATCTTGAGTTAGTTTTTGTAATATTTGTTTTGAAGATATGGAATCACTATCTCTATGGGGAAAAGTGTGAGATTTATATTGATCAAAAGATTTTGAAGTATATTTTATCACAGAAAGAGATGAACACGAGGCAAAGAAGATGGCTTGAGATACTCAAGGATTATGATTTCACTATACACTACCACCTAGGGAAGGCAAATAAGGCGGCTGATTCCTTGAGTAGAAAATATCATGGAGTTTTGAATAAGAAGAGAGTTGAGAGGGGTCCTATTTTCATGGATCTAGTAAAGATGGATATAGGAATCACCATGGAAGGTGAAACAACAATACTTTTTAAAATGGTTGCCAAACCATATTTACTAAAAAGGATAAAGATTTATAAGACTTATGATGAAGAGTTTCAAAAGAATATTAAAGTTGTGAATGATGGGAGATTGAGCGACTTTGTGTACGAAGATGGAATTTTGAAATTTGGGAAGAGACTTTGTGTTCCCGATATACCTGATCTAAAAAGGGAATTGTTGGATGATGCTCATAGTTCCAATTTCTCTATACACCCTGGGAGCACCAAAATGTATAGATATTTTAAGGAACATTTTTTGTGGGACAACATGAAGAGGAAGATTTCTGATTTTTTGTCAAGATGTATGGTTTTTCAACAAGTGAAATCTAGAAGGAAACAACTTGGAGGATTCATACAACCTCTTCCCATACCTGAGTGGAAATGGTATAAAATCATGATGGACTTTGTCATGGGACAACCAAATACTCCTAGAAAGAATGATGCAATATGGGTTATTGTTGATCGTCTTACCATGTCAGCACATTTTCTTTCTATAAGGGAAGATTTACCACTTGAACGTATAGAAAGGATATATATTAATGAAGTTTTGAGACTTCATGGAGTACCCCTATGGATTGTTTCTAAACATGATACCTATTTTACTTCAAGATTCTGGAAGAGTCTTAAGAAGGACTTGGATACTAAACTTTATTTGAGCAAATCCTACCACCCTCAAATAGATGGACAATCAGAACGGACTATTCAAACCTTAGAAGACATGTTGAGATCATGCTCACATGACTTTAAGGTTAAGTGGGATCAATATTTAGCTCTGGTAGAATTTTCCTATAACAATAGCTTCCAATCAAGTATTTGGAAGGCACCATATGAAGAGTTATATGGAAAGAGATATCTCACACCAACCTGTTTGGATGACGTTGGTGAAAGAAAACCTGTAGGCCTAGAACTGGTGGAGGAAACGATGGAAAAGGTAAAGGTAATCCAAAACCACATCAAAGCAGCTCAAATATGAAGAAGAGATATACCGATAACCGAAGGAAGGATTTGGAATTTCAGGTAGGAGATCATGTTTTCATGAAGGTATCTCAATGGAAGGGAGTTATACATTTCGTTAAGAAGGGTAAATTGAGTCCTAGCTAAATTGGACCTTTCGATATTCTAGAATGAATTGGGGTTGTAGCTTACTATTTGGAAATGCCTCCAAGTCTCTCCAAAGTTCACAATGTGTTCCACATATCTCTGTTGAGAAAATACATGCTTGACCCAACGCATGTAATCACTTATGAGGAATTACAACTGGAACCCGATATGTCTTATTGTGAATATCCCATCATGATTCATGATACAAGAGAACAAGTGCTGAGAAACCGGATGACTCGTCTTGTAAAAGTTCTATGGAGATACCATAAATTGGAAGAGGCAACGTGGGAACCTAAGGAACTTATGATGAAGAATCACCCGAGTCTTTTCATGCGATAGAATTATAGAAATTTTGAGGATGAAATTATTTCTATTAAGGTAGAATGTACCACCAGAATATTCCACGGTACGATTCTCTTTGAATAATACAGTAGCGTGTGTTGTACGCAACTTCAATTTCTAACACACACCACAACCAATCAAACTAGCCATTATGAATAGTAATACCCACTTTTTGAAATTATATACATTTTATCTTTCAAAATGGACTTCATTTTTGGGTTCGGAATATCGAAATTAGCCTTGGGTGAAATTTTGGTATCTTTCTGAAAACATTCAATTTTTGATGAATAGTGAAAAACACTGAGTTATAGTTTAAAAACGAATTTTTTTCAAATAATTATTTATTTTATTTAAATTTAATTAAGGTCAAAATAGATACATAATACCTATATATGTTCAATGTAATTCATTTGAGTTAGTTTAGAATAATTTTAGATATATAAAAATTTTATTGAACCTTCACCGTCTTTTACCCACCTCCTAGGAGTATATGCAAATTCAAATAAAACTTAATTTTACCACTTCTGTGAGTGTAATTTTGAAAATCTAAGAGACACGGTTAATATCAAGGAGTAAAATGTGGTTCAATAAGATGAAAATAATTTTTGATGAATAATAACTTTTTACTTTTATTTACCACGGTTAAAAGTAAATATTGTAATTAAGGGTACAAATGATATTAATATTACCCTAGCACATGCCCTAGTTCTATTGGACATGTGTATCTCGACCAAAAAAACCTTACTAATAAAATATTATCATTTAGGTCAACTTGGATTAGATTAGGACATTTATTATTATTTAATTCAAAGAATAGTTAAAAGAGTTAAAATCAAAGTTTAATAACTAAAAAATTTTACTATAGGGTTATGCATAAGATAAATAAGATTATATCTATTAATTAGAAATCTAAAAAGATTTCTGACATAATGGAATTTTATTTATAATTTTTAGACATTAAATAAATTTATTTATTTATGACACAATGGTGATGCAGTAATTACCTAATTAATGAAATATTAAGATAATTGATATTATAAATACCTATATAAATGTAATTTGAAAATTTTAATGAATTAAATTAATTTTATAGGCTAATATTACATATTAAGATTTGTTATATGAATGTTTTTCGAAGTAATGATTTTTTTAAAAATTTATCAAAAACAAAATACCCAATATTTTCAAAATTTACATAAAAGTGTTTTTAAAACAAATATTATATTATTAATTTATATTCTATTCCTAAAAATCTAAGGTTCTTCCAAAAGACTTATATCATGATATTTGTTTCATTAATGGACCACTTGGGAGTCTATGGGAAGTTTATAGTAATTTTATTGACCAAATAATATAAAAATACAAAGAGACATGGTAAATGTGAAACTAATCAACTAAGAGTTAAAATTAAAAGATAAGGTTAATATAGTGACCCAAACCTGTCTAAAACCTATTGGTTGGGTGGTTTTCCACCCATACCCACCTTTAAATTTAAATAATCCACTTTGGAGCCATTATAAAACGAATACGAATTTATTATAAAATAATATTTCTAGCTTTTCCTAAGGTGCCCCTCACCCCATTTATAAAAGGGAACTCCCCCTTCTCTCTATGTCACACCATAAAAGCCTTTTAGCTCGGCCAAACCCTACCCAAATATTCTCTCAACTTCCCTCACTTCAACCTAGAGGCCTTAGTGTGATCATAAATCCAACCTAAGAAGCCCTTTTGATCATATCAAAAGGAAGAACCCGAAGAAGAGGTAATATTTTCACCACCCTCTTTCAAGTTCCTTTATTCTTCAACTTCTTCTTTATTTGTTTTTTTAATTCCAAAATAATAACTCCAGTATCTCCTATATACTGTGATGTTATTATAAATATGGTACAACCATATTCATTATTCTTTTCATCCCTTGAATGACATGTCACCATATTTGCGTACGTACGGCTTACCGTCTCCACTTCATGGTGTAATTGTTATTCAATACATTATTATTTGGATGGGTATAATAATGATGTGTAATTGATGTAAATAATAAATATAACTTGATAATTATTCTTTATATATGATAAACCATCCAATTATATATTATTTTAATATCAAAAGAATGATATTGTCGCTCGTGCGTACGTATGGACTACTGTCTCCACGAACGCGATGAGATGCATTCCCCATCGTTTCCATTCAAGACTAAATTTCATTTGATGATTTAAAATAATGTTTAAAGACTTAATATCAATATATACATGAATAATATACAACCTATCCATAAAAAACATGACTTATGTAATGAAACATATAAAATAAAATGAGTAAGTTATCACCCGAAACGACGATATTATGAATATATTATTAACAAAGAAAAGTTAAAAGATCATATATGATATCATATTAACGTATATGATTCTTGTATAATTTAATAAAAATTATTTCACCATTATAAAAGAGGTTAACCTACCCTCAACCAAGGAAAAGTACAAGGTAAGGGTTTATTTCACAATCTCTTCATTATCTGAGGTTGTTTATACGTAATTATCTACTTGGACATCTTTATCTTCCACATCCATGTTTCTTAAAAATGTATTTCAAAACATTTTTATTATTTTATAGACTACAGATTAAAGTCATTTATACCCTTTTTAGACTTTTAATAAGATTTTTATAAAGGAATATTTCTGTCGTCTCCCAAACAAGGTCCTTTTTAACCTTTTCAACAAAATTAAGGTGAGAATGTCTTTTTTAACTTATACGGTGGGTGTGGCTATTTTCCTCTGTTATAAAATCCTTGAAGATTCCCTTACAAGCTTATGAGGATATTTTTAAATTAAATGTTTTATTTTATAATTATGTGACTTTTAAATGATTTCAAAGAAAGGATATATTTCTCTCAAATAGTTTTGATTTCATCTATGTCAACATCCTTTGATAAATTTTAATCTTATTTGAAGTTGATTTATTATGATACAAAACTTATAAATTGCAATGAAGGTTTTGTGAAATGTTAGACTGTGGATTTTTTATTTTTATACCATTCATGGTTTATGGATAAATTATTGGCATTTCGTATGCCATTTTTAATACGAATGTTTATGTTATTTTTAAACCTATTCATATGAGGAATGCATTGGACATAATAAGTGATGGGTGGAGCCTGCTATAGCTTCTCGATGCATCGGTAACTCTCATGGGACAAACTATTTTCTTGGCACAAGGCCTTGACAAAATCTTATTTGTACTCTTGGCACAAGGCCTTGACTATGTGGTTATGATAGTCTGGCATTATGCATTCCATCATTTTGAAAGTGGTTATTAAAATTGCATGTTATTATTTGAGTAGTAGAATATCCATGTGAATAAGTAAATGGAATTATTTAATTTTATTTATTCCATATAATGCTAAAGTTCAAGTTTTAAAGGCTTTTGTTTTAGTTATACATTTCCTTAAATGTTTATGCTTATTTTTGTATGTTTTTTCTATATTGTTATCCTTACTGTGCATTTGAGCTCACCCATTTCTATGTTTTATTTTTCCCAGGATGTGAAGAAGTATTTTATGAATGACCTGAAGGGATAGTATAAGGGGATATGACTACAGAGACATGATTTTGTAGAAGTTTTTTTACTTTATGATGTAATGTAATACTTATGAATATATCTAGTGTTTCCAAGGCTACTAAACTAATCGGACTTTTGAGACATGATCTTTTGTGATCATGCCAATATTATGTAATAATACACCGACTCTGGGTAACTAGGGTCGGGGCATTACAGTGTACTTTCCTTAACTTTCCTCTACTTTAGGTAGCCTCCAGGTCACCCCACAATGCCATGTGTTTGGCCATTACATGGCTAACACACAACTACACTCCATAATCTAGTACACAATGTCAACTTATAAGTACACGTTGTGTTCTCCTGAAATTTCCAGATTCTCTTCTTTTTCCCTAAAACACCAGAACACATGATTCATACCTAAAAAAAGATATGGGTTGTTACATTTGGTGTTCTTAAAGGACTATGAAATTGAAAACATCAATACTATTGGGAACAAAAATGTGGTAGACTATTCCCTTAGTCGAAGATTGGTTCTCTCTTAGTGGAGGAGGTGTCTTTGTAGTTGGATTCAGTTAAGCTAACCCTGAGGGAGTGGTTTTTCATATATTTATGGTGCTGACTTCTCATATTACATAGCGTGTGACAGGGAAACAGTTGGGAGAAATTAAATATGTAGGACTATAGGAGATGATATCCTCAAGAGATGCACCAGATGGATTTTCCGATGGAGAGGAACATATCAGGCTTTTCTAGTGACGAATGATGGTTCTTGTCACATTGTGATAGAATCTGATGAGGGTGTTTCACACTCCCACTTATTTGTACATAATTGTGTGTAAAATATATAAAATTACTTTATCAGTTGTTTTTTGGGTAGGAATGTGCCAGAGGGTCACTGAGTTTATCTCCTAGTGGCTCACATTTCATCAGGAAAAGGTTGAAAACCATGTTCTAGTAGATTTGATAATTCACCCTAAGATCCTTTAGTACGAGTGACATGATATATTTAATGTCCTTGACATGTGGATTCCATGTACAGTTAATTTTAATGATTATATGTGGGTGAATATTGAAAATCTTACCAAGATGGTACACTTTCATTCCATCAGGTATTTGAGTTCATTTGAGAGTTTAGTGCAATTGTATATATGGGAGATCATCCTGATTCGTGGGATAAGGATGATGATCATCTCTTTAACCTAATGAACAGTTTGTATCATGGTTTTTGAGAGGCCTACATGGGTATATTTGGACATTCTTTCATATGAGAATGGTTTTTAACATCCATATTGATAGGAAGACCAAGAAGACTATTTTTTCATTAGAGAATATGCTAACAGCCTATGTGTTGGACTTTGTAAAGTTCTTGAAGGTTCATAAGAAATTCGTAGATAATTATTATAATTATTGGAATAGTAAATTTCATGTCCCATTATATGATACATTATAGGCCATAATTGGGTTAGACTCTGTTTGGAAAGGAATTTTTTATTGGTCTAAAGACTGTGAAAGAAATGATAGAGAATGTATAAGTGATCTGAGATCATGTGAGGATGTCTCCATTCCAAATGAAATCATTTTAATATTAAAGTTATAGTTATTTAGTCATATAGTAGGTATACTATGATTTACTATGTGTCTCCCAACAATGGTTAATGTAGTCATTTGGCTAGAAACACAATCTATCATCAAGGTTTATTGGGTTATTTGAGATCCTACAGGGGTATTCATAGTTTCTTATAGGTTAGCCTTACTGAAGTAGTTGTACTGAATTTTTAACATCTTCCATGGGTTGTAGATAATTAGATACATTCATATTCATGCTATTCAATTTGGTGAGCTAGTCATTGAGAATGGATTATTGTTCACAGAATACCCTATTGAGATTAAGTTTTGGTAGGAGGGGATCCTACTTTGTGAGACTGTTTCTTTATGTTGGGTTTTTTGTAGCATGGGAGCATACATGAGAGTTTATTAGAGAAAGAGAGTTAGATGCAAGCTCAGTACCCATGCATTTTTCTGTATATTTTTTAATTCATGGAGAAAATATGTGAAGGATAGGAGAATATAACGACTATGATATTATTTGGATTTCCCTATTGAATATTTATATGTATTCATACAGATCATTCCTCAGAGTTAGTATAGTGTTTGGGTGTCTTAGGACCCAATAATTAATATATATAATATTTAAATCATTTAAATCATTCTAATGTATCATTTTAGTTTAAAATTTTTTCCCATTGTTTGAGACCTCGTATGAGAAATCCGACACCATGATATTATATAGAATTTAGGGTACACCTTAGGACTAACCTAACATTAGTCAATGCTGAATTTATTATTGAGGAATATTTTGGTGGGTCTGTTATATGAATTAATTAATTTAATTTAATTATATATTGGATAACCTCAAAAATTTAATTCCTATATAAATTACCTATAATGGGAAATGCCTCGGGATAGTTGTTTAACCTTGTAAGATTAAATATGAGTGAATTAATAATTGATGTTGGCATATTGAGGATCAATGAGGATTAGACTATAGATATTCTTGGGAAAGATTGAGAAAAAAGTAGATCTTATTATCCATTTCTATTTAATGTTTTCTTCACTAATGATCGATCCATAAGCAAAGTAGGTATTTTAATTCATGGTTTTTTCCATTTAAATAATGGTTAATCAATTATTTATTTGTCTTCTTTATTTTTGGTGGTTATTTTCATTTCTCACATGAGACCAAATAAAAAATGTATTTCTAAAGGTGTTTCATATCTATTTTTCCATGATTTCATCAATTGATTCTTTACATTAATATCATTTTGTAGGATTCCATCATCCAATAATTCTCATCAACTTTGTGTTCATTTCTCCACACCATTCTTTGTGATCTTTATTGATGGCTCAAGGGGTTGTGGTTTTACATTGTCAGGATTGGTCTGAGAAAAATGAAATCCTGTTATTTTTACTAGTTTCATGAATGGAGGATTCATAATTGTCAGATGTATCACGATGGATAAGTAGTTTCATGTATTGGATATGGTTTTTTGAAGCCCAAAATTTTTTGGACATGTTATGGACCATTTCACGGTAGACTGGATTTTCTATTTCAAGCCACTGGAGGTTGGGAATAAATGTTCTTAGAACATTTCCTTATATTTAGTGTGGTCAATAAGTGAGATTTTCATATGAAATTAAGGATCATTGAATGAAATGTAGAATAGTATTTACATCATATAAAAATTTAATTAAACATTGTATTATCTAGAAGAAAATATCTCGTGTAGTCCCTTGGCAGCAATGGAATGGTATTATAGATGAGATAAATATCACATGCCATGTAAACATTCACACCATGTGACATGATGTTGGTATCTTGATTTGTACTCTAGGGTTACATGGGAACATACGCATCCAGACATATTGGAACGACCAAAGTTCATGGGTATGAATTTGTACTCAAAAAAACCAAACTACCCAAACACAACCACTGTACATGGGCATGGGTCATTGTAAATTATAAGGATCAAAAAACACATAGGTTGGATTCGAGTAGGCAAGAAATGTCTTGTACCACCTATACATTTCATTTACACTCGTATGGATAGATAATACATGTCCCAATGAGGACACACCAAGGATATGAGGCGACGTCACACAATGTGTGACCCCTCATCCACATCAAGTACTTCACACCATAAATTATTCCTTTAATAAATCCTTCATCTTGAAATGGAATTAGTCCTCTGAGTATCCTATCTTGAGTTGTTTTCCACATAGACTGTGACGGTGGAATTAGTAGTTTCATGTGAGATACAATGTGTACTACTTTGAGTGTTATTCGTCTTCAAGTGATGCTTGAGATATTATTGTGATCATGAAAGATCATCAAACAGAGGATGGGATTGAAAACCCCAATCACACTATGTCATGGTTCCCAAATAATCTTCTCATTGGTAGAGTGGTAACCCAATCCTGATATATAGCTTATTGGTCTTTTATCTACAATGTGGAACTCATTAATCCACTAGGGAGTGGGTCATCTACCTACTAAATTTTACCCCCACCCCCGACGTACCATGTTGTGGATCCTCCACTGTAGATTATGCTCCCATATATGTGGAGAACAAGGTAATGGTGTAATTCCACAACACAATTTCTTGTATATTTTCACAAAATATTGGATAAAAAATATTTCCCTTTAGAGCTATAGGCAGACTCATCCCCCTTAGCTCATATATGTAGATATAGATCCCCTTCTTCTCTAGTTTTGTTTTCATTATGGGGTTTTAGTATGGGTTATTGTTTCCCACATTCTTTTGGTAGGACTTACTACTATTGTGTAATTATAATTCATTATTTTTGGTTTTTAGGAAATCCTAATGGTTTTGTACATACAAACCCATAAATGGGATTCAGTCTCATTTGTCACTTTTTGTAGATAATTTATAGATCTATGGTGACTTCGGTGGATAATTTTAGTACTTGGGTGCTTTTAATATATTTAGTGGTTCGACATGGATATAAGGATAAGGGATATGTTAGTTTTAACTTATTATCAATAGTTTTCAGTTTTAGACTTCATTTCTCTTTGGGAATGTGTATTTCCACATTATTATTTCAATTTATATTTTCTTACTCTAATGTATTCAATATAGGTTATTTCAAGAATAGTTATACAAAACATGTCACATTATTTTCTTAATTCTGTACACTTTTTGATGAAAATGACTGTGTGTATTCATAGGGTTAAATTAGTCTACAACCAACCATTATTTTTATATGTCCTTGGTTCTTGTAACCACCCCTATCCAATTAGTGGTATGCTTGGGGTGTCTCACTCAGCATACTACAAGCAAGGCCAGCCCCGATGGGTTAGGTCATGATAGACATGATACATAAACATATTGTTTCTGTAAATTCTTCATCCACTATCATAACGTTACTCTTACATTATACAACTCTTGACATAGTCTACATAAAAACTACTATCATAACCTTTTAAAATGAAACATAATAAAGGGTGAGATTAGATGCTCAATAAGGGTAAAAAGGGAAATATCAATAGATTATCATAATTGTTCATATGATAATAAAAATGGTTTAAGATTACAATTATAACATAAAAACATCATTACCAACGTATCATGGACCAAAATCACTATACACTAAAATAATTTATCATTTCAAATACCTGAATCATAAGAGTAAGTAATCACCCATAATCATTCGTAAAACATGAATTCAATTCATCAGAAAAAAACGTGACTTTAAATTATTGAACCATAATAGATTCAGAAACAATTTCTTATAACAAGGATAATTACTAATACAGTAAAATTATATTGGATTAGGAATAACCACATATTTCCAATATCATTATGGATTGGGCATCACCAAATATTTTCTATAGTGGATCTAGAATCCCTACCTATTTCATATAAAATATCAAGAACATAATCATTTTTCCCATAATTATCATATGATATATAAAATTTTACCCAATGAATTAGAGTGATGCATAATTTTTATCCTAGTCTTCACATAATAAAAACCATACTTATTTATTTAATATGATCATAAAATAGTCCTCCAGTCATCAAAACAAACCCATTTTGAGAAAACTAGATTCATATATTTTTCTTCATCATAACCACATACCATCCAAAGATATAAAAATGATTTTATCAAGAATCATATCCCTATTGAACTATATGTAACATTAAAGTATTTCACCCCAGATAAAAATTCATTTAAAATATTTATAAAAAGATTTCTTTAGGAAAATACATTTTTCATTTTGATACCATTTAAAATAAATGTATTCTAATAATAATAATTAAAACATTTTCTTTCAACATTGTTTGTAAAAATCCCTCATCATGTCCTCTAGGTATGTTTTTTCTGTGATTGTGTTTGTTGAAAAAGATAGATGACCATGAGAGAGTTTTTTGGTGTTTACTGAAGACAGGTTTTAAGGGTTTAATCATAGGACTGAACAGTGTGAATAATGGAGAAATAAATAGGAAAAGGGATATAAATTTGAAGAATAAAACTTGGACTCTGTACTATGTCTGATAAGTGTGTTTAGTCTTGTACCAGGCAGTTAGAACAATATGTGGGAGCGGTTCGCATAATTAGAAATGGTTCACAGAAATAGTCTGTAGTGATGGTTTAAAGTAAAGGGAATTCAGTATGCGGAAGGAATGATGATTTCGGGATGGTATAAGAGAATGGAACCACATAGAAAGAATGGAAGTACATGTACCCCCATGGAAAATGGTTCTTTGAATTAATGGGGTTCGTTGAAGGAGGATCAGTATACAATGGAGGCAATACCAAATCAGAGATTTGGTAAATCTTGGATTAGTGGATTTTTTCGGTATATTTTCCTATATAATGAGTGTAAATCCCACCGATTTTAAGTAAGAGAAAAGAATTGGATAAAATCTATTTGCTCTTAAAATTAGGTGAATTCTGAAAGTGTTCTGTGGGAAGTGATTTTGCAAATTCTATTGAGGTTTGCGGAATAGTTCAAAAAAGTGTTTTTGTGGGATTTTGTATTTTGCAAAGTAATAATAGTCTCTATAAGTATAACATGGTACGTGGAGGCAGATCTCTTGTACATGGATTCAAAGACAGTTCGTGAATATAGAACAGTTTGTAGACATAGGGTGGTATGCAGAGGAGGTTCGTAGAGTCGATACATAGTGGCGGTACATGACAATGAAGGAAGAGGATTCTATAGATGAAGTGTTGTTTGTGGAAGCGGAAGCTTCATGCATAGGAGTTTTAACTCATACCAAACCCATTACAAACTATGTAGGAGGATTAGGTGGTTTTCAGTTAGATTAATAAGTCTTGAAAAAACATCCAATCAGTTTGTAGAAGTATTTTCTGGAATCTAGAAGTACCCAGGAAGGTGGATTTCATCTATGGGTGAAAAAGGGAATTCAACAGAGAATCTACCTAAATTTGAGGATACAGTATTCTTGTGAATTAAGCGACCTACATGTCCATAAAATATGTTGAAAAAACATGTCTATAAACTATGAGTGGATTTCTTTCCTAGAGTACTAAGGAAAGAAAGAGAAAGACAGTGACTATTTCCACCGATAGTGATGCAGAGAAAGTGGTATTGGGAGTGACCCTATGGAATGCAGTTAGAAGACCCTAAAGCATTTAAAGGTAGTGAGCCTAGCCATAAAATATATATCCTTAATATTGTACTCATTTTTGGAATTGAGCCTTAGTAAATTTGGTACATCAGCACACTATCACTATATGCTCCTTGGATAGCCCATTGATAGTGAACCAAGTAAAACATGGTGTATCTTGTGCATGATTTAATTTTTTTCATACACTGCAATGACTATGAGAGAGAATAGTGTTTTTTTACAAAAAAGAAAAATCCAAAGGGGAATAAATTTTAATCTTTCATAACCGGATTCACACGCCCCTCCTCACCCTTTCTAGGTATTCGACCTAGTGGACCTAACAAAAATAGTCAAGGATACTATTAAATTAGGCTTCAAATCACAGAGCGATCGTGACAACTAGAAATTTAGTTCATGAAAAATATGTTAAAAATGATTCCTTAAACATTTTTAGTAAAAATATTAAATTATCTCATTAAAAAAAAATTAAAAGAACATTCCTTAGAGAAATTTTTATTAAAAATCATACATTTCTAAAAATGACATAAAACATTCCTATAATAATAAAAATACATTATTGAAAACATTTTAAATAAAACATTGATTAGAAAAAATATATCCAAAACAAAGATGAAATAATGTCCTTTTTTCCTAAAAAAATCCCTAGTCATTGTATGTATGAAGGAGAGCAAAAAATATATTAAAAAAAGGAAAAAATTTAAATTATTTATCAAATAAGGGTAATAAAATTTATTCAATTGATATTTAATCATAAACTATCTAGTTAAAGTGGGATTAAAATAAAAATCACATACCTAATGTCAAATCATTATACATATGTGTTTTCACCTCCAATATAATAAATAAAAGATTGATTTTAAATTTATTCTAGAACCATAATCATATATATCATATCATATATTACTTATAACATCTTATCACCATTTTATTAAAAAGTTTACATGAAAAAAACTGATCTATGTGATAACAACTTTATTTCTCATGCATGTTTCAGTTCAGTGGACCTAGTTAATTTAAATTGATCACAATTTAATAATTTTATAATTATACTAATAATATATATAATATATATTAATTATAAATATTTATATTCATCCATAAAATATAGAGAATGAAAAACTAATTACACTATTCATGGAAATAGAGGGCATTTGCACAGATGAATATTGTTTTCACATTTCAAAGTATGGAACGAAATAAAAAATAAATAAAACATCACCTATATAGAATTATTATATATATATATAATATGTCAATTAAATTTATCCTTATTACCATCCATGTAAAACATTTGTTATAAAAAATAACATCACTTCATGGAGGTGTTAGTCTACGCATACTCCGGACCAAGGTTATCATTTTTCAATTGATAGGAAGGACATGGATAATGGTTGTTACATCATAATAACAATAATTAATTATATTGAACATAAAAAATTATTTATTTTATAATTTATACCATATATTTAATGTATTTCTAACAATAAATAAAATTTACATCACATGGTTAAGGGACATACATCTTCATTGAGAAACATTCTTTGGATAGGAAATTAATCCTTAAAATGATTGTATTTTTTTAAGATAATAAAATATTGGTTGTAGTAAAAGAAGATAGGATAATATTATGGTAGGTAAGTTAACTGATAGAATAATAAAACATTATGTATAACTATGGATTGGTGGTACCCTTTTATATGTTTGGGGACCGAAAATCATGTAATTTCTTATAGTACTAAAATAATATAAAATTATTTTCATTGAAAAATGAATCCAAATTAAAATAATTCAATGATTATAAGAGAATGAGTTAAAATTATCACAGAAAAATAATCGTCAAAATAAAGAAAGTATATTTTTATCCTTATCTGTTTGTTTTAGCACCATGTTAACCTTTTCGAAAATTACCACAATACCAATGTTTTCTACTATTTAGGTTTTAATTATGTTACCTTAAAAAGAAAAAAGTACTCATTAAAGGAAATGGTTTAAAATTTCAACCATATCTCATTCAGTTGGAAAATAATGATTTTTATTATTTTAAAATCACATAAAATATGTCATTTATTATAAAATATCATCAATATAGTTTTTCAAACTATACATTTGAATCTCATTTTAACAAAACATGCGAAAAATTAATTCAAATATAATACAAAAACACACATATATATAATTTTATATTTTTATATAAAATTTTTATAACATAAAAAGAAACCCAAAAATTATTACTTTTTGTTTTATTAAAATAATCTACTTTATTTTTCTACTGTGTGGACAATACTTGTGTCTACGTTGAATCAGAATTTAAGGTAAATATTTCATCACTAAAAATTAAAAATAAATTAGAATTATAAAAAAAATTAATAATTAAAATGTAAATTTGTTACTGAACATATTTTTTTTATCCATATAAAAAATATTGTACATATTAAAAGAAATAATGTTACATTTATGAATTTTTCTTTTACTAAAATATTTTAATGTTTGAAATCAAAGTGAAATGTAAGGAAAAGAAATATCTTAGACTTTTGGATGATTTTGAATAAAATATACCCATAAAATAAAAATAATAAAAGGATTTTAAGTAATTATTTTATTTTTATAATTATTTTTAAACCTATTTAACAGATTTGACCTTTATCGTTATAAAAAACATTATTCATACTATTAATATTATCCAATAATAAAATGGAAAAATATAAAAAATATCAATCTCTTGATTCTGAATATGGAATAGATTTTTATCATTTATAATATATATGTGAAGAAAATTTATTGAAGATAAAAATGAAAATGAAATGAAAAATTCTTTTCTTCATAAAAATATCGTTTTAAGAATAAAAATGTTTTAATAAAAAACTAAACCATAAGATTGATTCTCAGAATCTATTTTTCCAATGATAAAGACAATATATCTAACAATCACATAGTAATTTAAAAAATAATTTTAATTAATTCTTAAGGTGATCATTTCATTCTACATATTTATCAACATAATTCTATTCTCTTTAGGATAAATACAACATCTTCTAATGTTTATCATGAAATATCATCATTTTAGTATTCTACTAAACCTCAAAACACATGGTTTAATTTATTTTACATTTCAATTAAGTAAATTAAATTTCTATTTAACACATTATTATATACTCTAAATTATTCATATACAAGGCACATCTACATAGGTTAAGTATTGGTAAATGAATGAAAAATACAAGAAAATCACCCAACATGCCTTTAAAGGAGATCGATAATCAAGATATCATCCCATATTTACACACACACAAAAATGGTAAAGCCTAGCTTGAAAAAATATATTAATCCTAATTGATTCCCAAATACAAGTAATCCCATGAAAATTTTTCCCACCATCACAAATGCCAAATACAACCACAAACCTTAGAATCCCCACCAATTTCTCACTAAAATATTATCCATCCTAGTCTCACATCACTTCAAGCACCCCAAATTCATATATATATAAACAAAATAAGTAATTATGAAAACAAAAAAATATCTATTGGTTTGTATAGGCATTATAATTAAGGAATTAAACGTTTATAAGAAAACTAGCTCACTCAACCGTAAATAATTGTCTTTAAAAAATTAATTGTTCACCTACATGAATTAAAAACATTATTTATCATCAGATACAACCATATGAAGCCAATTTAATCAGCTCTCAACTACTAATAAACTATTTAACAGTCCATGTGATTCACTTCCATTCCATTCAAATTATAAAGAAGAATAATTATGATTAAACAAGCCTCTTCATTATTTTGTCAACAAGAATTATTGTATTTAAATTAAATAATAAATTTAATTATTTAACAATAAATATAAACCTCAGTATAATAAATGATATCATATCATCTCATAAATCAAGAGGAAACATTCAACACACCATAAACTTTTGAAATCACTACAAACAAAAACTATTTATTTCTTAAATTCATGTTTAATATTCATTAAGATAGATTCTTCCACAACCAAATGAAATAAATTATGATATTTTCACAAATTCTATTTAAAAAAAGAGAACCAATATATCCCTATATTTATTTTTAAGGTCAAAATTCATTTAGAAAGAATGTAAAATTGAGGATCATCTACCATTAACCAAAAGGAATATTCACCATCACCTATCATCGACAAGACACCATCAAACGAGCTTAAAGATCATCCCAAAATAGAGGGTTTTGAAAAAATAAAATCCCTAAAATATATATTATTAAAATATTAAAGATTAGTTAATGGTACCTAAAATCATTTTCACTAGATCCTCTATGATCTTAGGGATTAGAATCCTTAATGAGATGATCAAAATACAATAAGGAGGTTTGGTGTTGACTATGGATAAAATTATATGTAACGGAACCAGTAGGAGAATGTCCAATGCATCTATTCATAGGGAAATCGTGAAATGAATTTCTATGGCATGGATAATCACAAAAACATTTGGTTTTCCACTATCAAAAGGGATTTCAATATCCCAATTTTATTCTTTATTTTCACATCTATTTTAGGAAGTCGATATGACCATAACAATGACATAGGTCATAGTGTTCTCCAAGTCATGGTGGATTATCTAACACCTTCCATGACAAAAGACTATGGCATAGTACATAGAACATGGATATTTCCTCCTCACCACACCCACATTCCCCAAAACATCTAAAAATTCACCTTTTATTTAAAACATCTTCAACACATAAAAACACAAAGTGAGTGATATCAAAAATCTAGGCCCTTTTTATACACTTTGGAATCACAATGTGCTTTTTGATTGAAAAAAAATCAAATTATGAAATTTCATTATACTATAAAAGTCACACCATTATAATTACTGACTTTTCATAGTGTTTTTAAACTAGTAAAATTAATTTTCTTGTCAATTAAAACTCTTACTTTCATAACATATATCCCTTTTTAATCAAAATATGCATCTAAGGGCATGATCTTAGTCTCTATAAAACTAGTTTCCCATATGTACAAACATAAAAAAATATCTCATATATGGGTATAATTTTACCTTTATTATCATCAGACTGATACATAATCATGGTGTGAAATATCTCATTAGGGAATAAAACCTAATACTCAGAAAACATCTTAAACTAAAACTGTCATGGGATTTTCCTTATAAAGAATCCCTTCTCTAACTAGAAACACAAGTTTCCTTATTACGTGAAACTTCACCCATAATCTGATTCTTATCGATGTTTTATCATATATAAAAATAATAGAATAATGTTGTTTTTTATTTGTATAATGCTTCCATGAAACTCTAGACAACCTTTCTCGAAATAATCATGCATTGAGCATTAGTGTCTTATAGAGTGATTCAACCAATTTGGGTGAATAATATCCAACAACTTTTATGATTCTAAAAAAATCTATTTTTCTAATTAATATGACTCCATGATCATTTTGTAAGAAAAATTAATATCTTCATCCAAAAAATAATCCATAAAAACAAGTCAGGATTTATTTATAACAACCTCTCAATTCATATTATTGAGAACACATTATCGCTTTAATTTAAATATTCAAATGAGTAACTTCTACTACCAGATGAAAACTCTAGATATTATACTTAATTATTTACATAACATTAAATATAAAAACACATGATTCATCCTCAAAACAAATTGAGTTAATTTAAAATATCATCGATAAAACAATTCTAGAACATTATCCATTCATCTAGACACATATTTTCTCATAAAAATAAAACACTTATTCCTCTTTAAACTAAATTCCATTATAAACTACACCCAAAAAACTCTTAACCATAGTACTTGTAAATAGTAAAAAACATTCATCCTTCTACCTATAATTTAACATTTTTATATATTAACTTAATCCTCCTTGAAATAAAGAAATTTTCCATTGTTAGACTCATGAGATGATACCCCTTGACAATATAATTTAGCCTTATTATACTTCCTTAGGAAAACCCATCTTCAAAATTTATCACCAATCATAAAATTTGTCTCAATATCTCTTTTTTTAAAGAACCCAATGATTATATATTTTATGGTTATACTAAAGTAATACTATATCATCTATAAAGACAATAAATTTTCATGGACCTCCTATTATTATATCCAAATTTATAGTATCCCATATAATATATCAAACACTAAATAGAAAATACCTTAAGAATATCAAGTTCCCTGCTTTAAGAAATTGATGTGAATATATATAGTTCATCTATAAGATCCAATTAATGGTTCTTCAAAAATTATATTTAATGACACATCATTATGATATTTTCAATTTGATGTAAATCTTAGATGTACTAAAATATCACCAAAACATTATAAAACTTAAATTTTATAAAGAGATAATTGACAATTATGTGTTGCTTACATGGGTGATAGAAAATATTTTTTCAATGATTAATATTCATTGATCTATCATAATTTATTAAAATTATAGTGTTTCTTCATCTCCAACATCTTGATTTTTTTCTTCATCTATATAAGTTTCATGAAATCTTGACTAATAACAATATTATTAACATATTATTCTCTCAATAACATTTAACATTTCTTCTTATTCATTAATTTAATACAAATATATCATTAGAAATCAATATCTTGATGAGGATGATGATGTCCCATTATAGGTTGAACTAGCTAATTCAACTTCATTATATTTCATTAAACCTTATTGTGATGTCGAACTATAAAAAAATTAAATCCAAAATCAAATTTATATATGAATCATATACTTTCACTACTGGATTGAGGATTAATTTGGGACAATATTAACACCATATATCATGAAAAGTATTTAAAAATGATTTATCTATTAATTCCTAAATATAATAATCCCTCAATTTTTATCATATAATATTTCACATCAACCGCCTTTTTATTATCACCTATTTAAAAATTAATAATGATATAAATAAGTGTTTTTATATCCTTTAAATCACCAATTACATATCTTTTTAGAATGTCATTTTAAAATTAGGATTTTGGAATAAATGATTATTGTCTCCCTTATTATAAAATAAAGACATTTTTTAGATATAACACAACAAAGTTTTCATGTTCTCTATTCCCTAATTATGATTATAATTTGTTTGGGATTTATCATGGGTTCATTTAGGTGAAATTTTCATGCTTTTTTAGGTTTTTTGGTAGTTCATGGTTCACGCACTATTTTCCAAAAAAATGTGACTTTCCCTAGGAAATAATGCAACCACAGGAAGTGGGGGATGGCATGGACATGTGTTTTTGGAAAACAATGATCCCTATTTGTTGTAAATGTTCAACCCACAAGGATTGGGCGCACAGTTAAGGAAAACCATGAACCCCTATTAGGAAACCATGTGCATGGAATTTTACACCCATGATAATTAGATTAAAAATTCCTAAAATCCTTGTATTTCACCAAAAGTTTAACCGTCTAAACGATAAAAAATTCCTATAATTTTTTGAGGATATAAAATGGATTAAAATGAATTTGAACCTTTCTTATCGATGAATCTATTCCTTGATTTAATATATTAACAACTCTTGGTGAGAGACTCTCCCTGGATTAGTTTCCCCTCTCTCTCTTGTCTTTCTCTAATCCTTTAAAGGTATTTTTCCTCTATTTGTAGAATATATAGACGTTGTTTTTGATATATATAATACATTTAATATTATATCATGTTCTCAATTCTAGATTTAATTATTCATCATGATCTTTTTTATTCAACTTCAATTAGGGATTTTCATCAGTGATAGTTCTTCATCAATCTTGAGGTAGGTAGTCAAAATTACAAATCCCATAGTCTTGATTAAATTACATGTATGAAAATTTGAAATTTGAAATTTCCGTGATTGGGAAATCTTATTGATGATTGAATTTATTCAATTTAGTTTCCATGCAATAATGATTTTGGTTTAAATTGCGGAAATTTAAATATGTAAAATTGGATTAATTAAATTTTTATTTAATTGATGGAAATATTGTGATTAGGGAATTGATGGGAAATCATTATTATTTAATTGTACAATTTACTTAATATTAATTAATTTAAAATGGTGATTATGGGATGGTTTACATGATCATAATGGGTTAATGGTTTATAAGAGCCAAATATTGCAAAACGGTATAATTGTAAATTGCTCATATTATTTTTTATGATTAAATTATTGAATCGTGGTGTGTTTGTGAAAAATTTTAAAGTTATTCCATGACAAAAAGTTTTGATGAATGGTTTTATTATAATTAATTATGAGATATGTAATATATGTTTTATGGTATATATTACTGTCAGATACGAACTACTTCCCCGAAATCCCACTTGGTTGATTGATTGGTATACATGTAAGTGACATAGACCACTGCTTCAGTATCACATATTTGATTGATTAATAATCATGTGTGGGACATGTGATAATTCTTAAAAATACTGTAATTTAGAATCAGTTATGGGACACAAAATACAACCTCAAATAACCATGGAGTGTTAGACATGGAATTTTAGGTCAAAAATATTGGCATTAGACTATGGTTTCAATTATATGCAATATAAATTGAAATTTAATGATAAAATATAATATTTTAATTATGATTTGTAATATCCCTTGATAAAATTTTAGACTACAGCCTAGGCCGAAGTAGGTATTGAGGGTTTAGGTGTCCTCGGGAACCCTATGATTTATGTGGATAAATAATGAATAATTTAATAGATGTAAACAATTTATGTTATTTCCTATAGTATATTATGTAAACGACTACTGACATAGAGGAAATCATTATATTATCTATACAACAAAAAAATTATAATGTATAAATAAGGCCTACAATACCATAATATTGGTGCTTAATTCAAATCATAAAAACCAGTATCTAGACTATAGACATTTTCCACAACTTGATGATGTTAAATTTATAAATCATATTCCAAAAAAGTATTTAGGAATGAGAATTTCATTCCAATTTGGAAAAACATAAATTTCATTTCAACTTCTATAGCCAAGAATAACTGTATCTATTACAAAATATCATGGAAGGAATAAAAATATTATACCAAAATACCTTGATTTTTTTTATAAACATTGAGCCAATGATTTTAATCCTTTTAAATAATTTTTCTTCTATTATTCAAATTGTTAGGAAAAATTCATTTGACTCTAGTAACATTTTTATCCTTGTTTCATAAAACATTTTTTCTATATTAATTTTTCTATATTTAGTGAATTTATTCATTTATATCCCAAATCTATATCTCATTCTTGGTGATTTCATAAAAATAGATAAGCTCTTATAATGATAAGTGTGATATTTTTTATTCCCTTCTCTTCTTGTCTGTACTGTTTTCATCCTATCACCAATATGGGGTTTCTCATAAATTTCATATCTTTTTCAATAATTACATACACATGAATACATTTTTTAAATCATTTTAGTTTTAGTTTCTTCCTCAAAATCAATAAATTCCCCAATTTATTTATCTTATCTTATTAACTCATCAACTACTTCCCTTAAAATATAGCCAAAATTTTGTATAGAATTGTATTGTTTCTATAATATAGTGATATTAGGTAATTCAAAAAACATAAAAACCCATTTTTGGAAACAACTTTACACCATTATCTTATAATATTATCTATGATAAAAACTCAAAATCTATATAATATAGAAACATCTTGTTAGTCATTATAAGAATAATATATTTACCTTTTATGATAAGAAAAAAACTATGATAACTTCTTCTCATATCACATGTATCATATAGTATTTTCATCACTTGAACATTTAAAATCATTATTAGTGATATAAATTGATTTAAAGGCAAAGTAAAACCAACAAAAACCAATTACACATTTTTTAATTATCATCAGTCAAATATCGTTTTGATTATTTGGATCCTTCTATAAAAAACAATAATTTTTGTAGATTCTTTAAATATAAAACATGATTTCGTATCCTATGAATTCTTAGAAAAAAACACTACCTATCTATTGGTGAATTAGGGGAATGTTTATACCTATAATTTTATAGTAATAATTCACACAATTTTACTCACTATTCATTGATAAAATGTTATATGGTTAAGCACCTTGCATTTCTTAGTGATCAATATCAACCATAAAATCCTAATGTAATTATTAACGAATAAAATAATTATAATACTCTCAAAATTGATCATGTTGATATCTTAATTGAAGCACAAATGTGAAAAAATTATATTAAACTCATAAAATTTTGACCCTACCACTACTAAATATTTTCAAAGATATTTACATTTTCAAAAATTGGCAAGTATATGGGTCCCATCACATGTATAAAATGAGATATAATATTCCCCCCAATTTTCATAAAAATCATCCAATGATACATTTCTCATGTGGATAAGATTAATTTTCTACTACTTGTTTCATAATTTTTGGATATGATGTATGTTTTTTCTTCCTTATTATGGACTTATTTATTCCAATACTATTTATATCAACACATTTCCATTACACTATATATTCCCATCATGGAATTATTTTTCATTATGATGTTTTGTATGAAATTGAGTGAATTCATGGTGGATAAAAATATCTTATTCTATGTTATATGTAATGGGTTCCTTAAACTATCTCATCTATTCTTTGTACATGATCTCTGGTTTTTTTTAAATAGTAGGCATATTTTAAATCTTTATTGTTTATTGAGTTTCCAAAATATATATTATAGTAACAGTTTTCTGTTGATCTATAATAAAGTTTATCAAATAACTAAGGATATTTTATAGAGGTGGTGAGATATATTTTGTAGGGATTCAGATATATATTAAATTTTTATTATTTTTATTCATTAGAAAACTCAAATAAATTATTTTGTTACTATTTTTTTCAAATTGGTGAGGTATTTTATAATTGGTTGAATAATAAACTCTCATTAGGAAGAATGATCGTTTTCATAAATATTTCCTTGATTTATATAAATCACTTACCCTCAATTTTAGTGGTTCATAAGTTGGATATTCATAAGATTGAAATAATATTATATTATTTCCTCTTATTTGGTGTAAGGAAAAATTGATTTAATTTTATGGGGTGGAAGTATCTTACTATTCTTATATAGGAAGGATGTGATAAATAATATGGACAAGATAGGAAAATGATAGAACTCCATGAAAAAGTGACATAGGATTTTATTCATGTGTTATCATTATGTGTGCTCACCCATGTTAAATATGGATTTTTTTAAGCTGTACTCATTAGGGGTAAGTTGGTAACCAATTTAAAAACTAGAATTAAAAGGCTTTAAGCTTTCCATATCATATTTATCATGAATAGTGGATCATGGGTTATAATGAAAATTTGTAATAAAGATTTGTATATGGGTTCTAATCCTAATTTCTATTGATGTCTGGTACCAAACATTACAGTCATAGAGGAAATGGTTTACTGGTTCTTTATAAATATATTCAAATATATGGGACGAAATATAATTTCCAATGACAACAGTATCTATCTTGAGAACGATAGGTTAGTGTATTTACCTAAATCATATGGAATTTTATCACATGAATTATATCATACATTTAACATGACCCTAGGGATGCTAGTTTAGTGGGGAACTATCACATATAAGAAATTAATTCATATTAAAATTTGTTTTGTAGAACCAAAAATTTGGATGAATATCTTCACTTCTGGATTCTAATGAAAAAAATCATAGAAATATATGTTATTGGAGATTCATGTACCCAATAAATTTTGTTGAACTATATAGGATATTGTTGTATATAATGGAAATTAAGGTCTATCAGATCTTCTTGGACCATCAAATCATCTTCTGTTTCAACAAAGATACCAACCTATTGTTTTTATCAAGGAACGTGGGTTTGATAGAACCCTCCCTATTACATGAATATGAAGAATATGAATATATCTAATTATAATGATATTATTAGGGAGAGTTGTTTCCCATGACCATATTGGATTGATGGTTTTGGGGATTACTACCTACATTGGGTTTTGATCATCATGAATGTTGGAATCCAAAAAATTGCTTCTTGGTATAATAATATGCAATTAAGAATGTATGAATTTTACTTATATTAAAATGGTTGCTGTACTCACTGATAATTTTATTAATAAGTATATGTTTACACACTACACATTACCCTATATAATATGATCCTATGATATGAATATTGTATAGGTCGACATTATTTCTCACACATAAAAAAGGAAATATTATACTAGACTCTCTTTATTAATATAGTAATTCAACTAGAGAAATTAAACAAAATATTACACCATTGAGTCTTTCATTTCAATGTAATATTTCTTCTATGTATAATTAATTAGGATAAAATTTCTTCCATCCAACATAATGGGTAATTTCTTATAGTTTTAAATAAAGTTAATTTATTATTTTTTATAATTATAAATAAAATATTAGTTTTTCAAAAACATTATATTAGAAATTCATTATTGTATCATATCCCCATGACTATATCATTTTCCCATATCATATGGGAAGTGAAATAATTCTATATAATTCATACTCTATGTTGGTTTTTTTTCTTTCAAATAAATATTTATTACAACCACAGTATCAAAATATTTCTCCTTGATTAAAGATTTTTATTCCACAAATTCTATTTATTAACATGTATTTTACTCAACATGAGAGGATTCCCCCTCCATGTCTCTCAAATTAGTAAATATCTTTTGGGTATTTTATTTCTTGATGACTATTAATGGTTCACTATTTTAGTTCACTTCAGATATATCAAATTAATGAAATATTGATGTTTTTTATTCAATTAAAGTGACCTGAATGATTAAGAAAATAATTTATCAAATTTATATATTAAAATTTTATTCATTGAATAATTGTATGAAAATTGATTTTTGGTTTATAAAATTTATCAAATGATCTCTTAATAAATTTCTATTTTTTACGATCGAGTATATTATTTGTTTGTGGTAAAATATAATTAGAAATGATTTTTGAAATGATTTTTATATAATTCAAATTTTGGAATATTAATTCTCAATGTTCTAGGATTTGATTTAAAATTTAATTTTTTGACATAACTTTTCATTAACTTTATTGAAAAATAATATCTGAAGTAAATATCTTTATTACAGGTACATTTTTATTTTGAATTCATTTTTTAATATCGAATTTATGGTGTATAATATTATTGGCATCTATTTCTGTTAGACTTTCTCAACCATATTTTTTTGATTTTTTTTCAAATATAACATAATAAATTTTCAATAAATTCCCAAGAGATGTTTCATTGAATATCAATGTAAATGAAATTTAACACACACTCCCATAAAAAATTTAGAAACAAATCTCAAAATTAATATATGTGTCATGTTAGAAAATTAATACTCCCCTAAGAAAATTTATAGTCTTATAATAGAATATCCTATTATATTTTTTGGTGACACCAAAGAAAACTAATATTGAGAGAAATTTGATACAAGATATATTATTTATGTTCTATAAATGTATTTGTTTCTAATCACAACATAATGTTGGTTTTCCCACATCACGAGTGTTCAAGATGGTCCAAATATTGTTTCAGTTGTATGTGTATTTTTTCCATTGTATTTATAATGTTTTGAGATGTAATATTTTTTTTGAAGAGTCAATTAAATATAGAAATAAATAAAGATTCCAAGAGTGAATGACAATTTCATATAAGAATTCAAGTTATCTAGGTTATTATAGGTTTTCTATGCATGTTCTTAACCTAATTTCATTGAATGGGGGATTTTTGTCACATAAATATCATATTAGAGAGTTGAGTGTAGAAGTATGTTTCTCCACCTAGTCCAAATATCTATCTAAAAATTCTATGTAATTGTGAAATTAAATTATGGAATATATTATTGGGTTAGGTAAATCATCAAAAGATTAATTTTAATATAGTGTGAAAATATAATTCTTAATGGTGAGAGGATCAATAGGTGATTTATGTAATGAATGAGATGAGGAATCTCTTAGAGAGAGATATGTAGGAATATATTTAATTAAAATAGAAAAAATCCTTAATATAGATGAAAATCCTCATTTCACCCTTCTTCATTTTCATGAATCTTTATTTTCTATTCTTATTAAATATACCATTATCGTGTGATATTATTTAATTTCATATGGATAATATGAATGATATTTTTGTTAATTCATTCTGTGTTTTTGATCTATTGTATAATTACTTCTATTCACACTTCCATGTAATTTTCTACTGGATATATTCATCATTGTGGTTCATGTATTGATATATGAAAACCAATTTCAATGATTTTATGAATTAATTTCTTGAAAAAATTTATCTATAGGATTAGTAGATAATACTTTTAATAATGAACATTATTCAATAAATGATATGTTATTTCATTAATGATCATATATTACCTAACATAAAACTACTATATAAAAACGCCTCTTGATATAGATTGAGATCATATGGAGTAGTAGTTTTAATTATTATTAGATATTTAAAATAACATTTTTTATCTATTTTTCATGTATGATTAATTTCATTTTCTTGAACTTGAATTTTCATCATGTTTCATAAGTTATTACACCCCTCAGCCATCATCTTTCATGTCACCTATATCATTGTTTAGTTCTAACACTACTGACACATTGATATAATTTTGACCATCATCTTACACTCATGATTCCATGTCACCATGTTCCAACTATTTCCAATAGTATAGGTTTTAAATAATCAATTTGACCACTCACTATCTCTCACATGGGTTCAACCATGATAACTAGTATTTTACTATGATTAAAATATATAAATTAAATTATTCTACATGTGATGAAATATTTTATTGTCAAAATATAGTTTTTAAACCAGAGATGTGTTATAAATTAGTATATTAGGATAAAACAAAAATAAAAAAAGAAAATCATATCAAAAAAAATTCACAACGGTTTAAAGCTAAATTATCAAAATTGGTTGTTTATAGTCTGTGATTTATCTTATTAATTTTTTGTTCTAAATTTGATAATTTCACTTTTTGTGGTAAACTTGAATGATTTTATAGCTTTTATTTATTTATTATTTTAAAATTATTTTCTTTTTCCTTTGAGAATAGTGGAATTATTAATAGTTTTAAAAAATTGATCCATTTTGGCATTGGAATAAAAAAAATGAAATATACCATGTTTCATGTGGTTATTATATCATTTCATGGATTTGTGTCTATAATCATACATAGAAACATTATCAATCAAATAGAAAGTAGATTTATTATGTGTATGATTATGAAGATCAATCAAAACTTTGAAAATTAAAGTTGATGATCTTTGGGTAAAATTGACCAATCATTATACTATCATAAAGATAGTTTCCCATTAGTATAATCATATACATGGTATTTTAAATAAACAACAAATCAACCTAGTTAAATTTAAATTAGTAATGAGTAATATTACTTTGGAGGTATTGAAACATATATTAGGATAGAGGCTGACCTAAAAATTAATGAACAAGACAAGGATGGTCGATTCATTAAATATAGGGTAAAATTATCATAAAATTATGATAATATAAATTAAAATTAATCTGATTATTTTACAAATCAATAATATCTAGATGAGTAGTGTAGCATTTCTTTCTATCTTTATAAACCTGAAAAAAAATATTTTTATATAATTTTTTATAGAAATATATATCAGACAAGGGATGAACATGAAAATAATTATTTAAAATTTTCAAACTCTTCAAAATAATTTTAAAAAATGTTAGGTAATGAATAGGGTCCTGTTGTTGTTGATATTTGGGAGAAAACATCAAATTTAAAAACAATAATTTTGAAATTTATAAACATAATTTCAAATTACATATTCCATGTTTAAAATATTTTAATCCAAATATTTTTCCCTATAATATTTATTATTATAAAGTGGGTAAAAATGTGAACAAACAATTATATTTAAAAAATTTCCTCCTATTCGTCACACGTTTGATTTTTATGAAAAATAATTAAAAGAAAAAAAAGTAGTGTTGATTGTTTTGGACAGATAAGGATAAGTTTAAAAAATATTTATTCAGATCCTCTTAAAAATAAATTTCTAATATTATCATATGAATCAAAATTGAAACACTAAAAAATTCTCATTCATTCATTATTGGAGGAAAATTCATAATTTTAAATTGAATCATGGTATGATCACAAGTTTTTCCGATTCTCCCCCAAGTAATTTTATAGAGGTTGTGAGTATATAAATATTATTCTCTAGTGTTTTTTTAGGAGAAATATCTATTCAAACCAATATAAACTTGATTTTTTTAAGATTTCATGTTTATAAATTTTCCATGTATTTAATTGAATTTTTTACAATTATGTAATTCTACTCCCTATCTTAAAATTTTATGTAAATATTTGAACTGCCTTCCCTCATTTACACCATAAAGGTAATACAAGGACAGATAAACCTAATTTATAAGATTATATAAATATATAATGGGGTTTATAATTTCATAAAAATAATAGTTAACTATCCTGGGTTGGCCAGAGCCATCACCCGAGCTAACACAACATATGGTGTGAATTGCATTATTGATTTCCATAGGCCAGCAACAAGTACTGGAGTCATAACAACACTTTTGTGAATGGTTTTTCTCCTTAAAATACAACATAAAATATCCATGAAGTATATGGAAACACAAACTAAATAACAAAAATCATCTTTTATAATGATACCACATTGTAAATGAAGTAATGACCCATAACTGATATCATAAAAAACAACATCACGAGTCATAAAAATACATTTACTTGACTTACAATGGTTATAATATAAAAAAATTCAATATATATAGATGATAACATAAGGTCACATACATAAAAACTTATCAAATAAAGATAAAAAATAAATCATCATGAGATAAACCATATGAGACCACCTCTCCTCTAATTTGACAATCCATGGATGATGGAAATCAAGAAGCACAAAATAATTCGTGGTGTCCTTTCCCTTAGATTTTTCATATTTTCTGAATTTTTCACAAATAATTGTGTAGGGTGTGGTTTTAAAATACAGTTACGATTCATCTATGAATCTATATAATAATTTTATCCATTAAAACCTGTCAGTATAGTTTAAAAATTCATTTTTTTAAAGCCAAGTTCACATTTCAGACAACATCATTTAAAAACAAACAATAGAAGTTGAGTTTTTTTTCTAGAAAATAAACAATCCATCAAAAATATGGTAAAATGATCAAAAAAAATAAAATAATTCCACCCAACATAACCATTATCAACACACCCAAACAAAGAAAAAATATGATCCTATGAAAGTAAAATATCAGTACATTAGTAAGAAAAGCAAAATGGGAATAATATTTATTGACCTAAATTGTAATAAAAATGTTTTAAAACATAAATTATTGGGTATATAATTATTATGTAATCCAAATAATGGAATCATGTTAAACGTTATAAAGAAGAAAGTAATAATTCATGGATCTAAAATCATTTGTAAATCATTCAAAACCAATTATTCATATATAATGTGTACTATGGGAACTAACTATAAGGATCTAGTGTGACGTTGTCTAAAGTATGGGTTTCAAGGTTCTATGTCATGTGGACTATTTCAGAGAAGATCCCCTAATAATCCTACTAAAGGAATTATAAGTCCCTTGGAAAACATTCTGTAATCTCTCTTATCGATTATCCCAAAAACTTTCTCTCTCCCCTAATAAATATATCCTAGATAGTCTATGAAATTTAAAAAGATCACAATTCCAATATCATTATACACATACAAAAGGTCACCCATGTTCTATTAAATTTTAATCACACAAAATATCTACTTTTTGAAACACATAAAAATTTTTCAATCCAATTTTATAAACCAACACGCCGACTTTAAAATAACTTTATCGGCAAGGTAAAACATGGAAATTCATAATATAATTCTACCTTTATGGAAAATCCATTTTCTAAAACCCACATTAAAATAGTATTAAATATATAACAAATTCATGTCACAAATAATTTTCCTAATACCAATTTCATAAACCATTTACACCCAAAATATGTTACATATAAAAGCACATAAAATACAACATTGCAAACCATTTAAACCCAATTTTAGAGAACTATATCTCATTGATTTTTATTAGAAATCAGACAGAGATTAATAAATATAATACCTTTTGAAACCCCACTTTTAGGAATAAGATTAATATAATAAACTTTTAATCACACCAATCAATAATAAATATTTATCAAAATTCCATTTATTGAAAATATAATAAAGAAAAACCAAAGGCGTTAATTAAAAATTAGTTCACTATAGTGACCCAGGATTATCATACATGGATATTAAGTTGTTTTAAATGAAAATTTAGCATATTATAAAAATACATAATGAGGATAGTAATAGATTAGTTTATTTGGAAACATGGAATGCATTCTTCTAAATTGGTGAGATATATTTGACATGTTCTGTAAAGATATCCCCATTTATTACTCCAACATAAAAAATTCATCATAACATGGGGAAAGGTAATATAAGAAATAAGTGGGATAAAATTCTCATTAAATGGTAAATAAAGTAAATATTTAATCATAACATGGATATAAGTGCATGAGAACATGAGCATAACATTTTATGATCATCTTGTGCATAAAAAGATCATAACACTGAAACATATAATAATGATTGGAAGTTAATAAGACATGAATTATAAGATAATCAAGAACATGATACATGTGATCTTATCAAGGAATATTACATATAATGTTTTGAAGAAACATAAACATGTCACATAATTCTATAAATGTGAAGGCTCATTTCCGAACACATATTAGGTCACTTTATGGGGACATCACCTACTCAGTGGGACATACCACCATCCCCCGTCACAGCCCTATTAGATATAATGGATCAGGTTTCAACATCTTCCCATAGTGTATTGGTATTCCCCATCTTCCGGTATTGTATTGGGTTTCCCAATATTATTATAGTGGATCGGGTTTCCCCATATTCTTATAGTGGATCATGAGACACATGTTTCCAATTTTGGTTCAATTCCATTGGCTAGTTACACATCCTAATATCATGAGATATAAATCATTAATAAATTAATTATAGGGAGATATAGTTCACACCCATGACATAATAAAATCATACATATATATTCCACAACATAATAAATTATTCACCATATCATGAAAAAAAGTGATGGGTTTCATAAAAATAAACTCAATACTCATGAAATTAAGTTGGGATCATAAAAATTTCATCTTATCCTTACTAATGTAAAACTATATAGATTTTTTAATCATTTCATAAAATCATGTACCTTTAAAAGAAACATGTTTCAAAACCAAATAACACCTACAAGATAAGTGAGTTTTATAAACATCATTACATCAAAACATAAACCATTCAATAAAAACTATGAATGGTATTACTAGAACATATCCCTAGTAAATCCTAAAATATAACAAATAATATCATAATATATAGAGAAGGATTTTGAAATATCACATCTTACAATTATTAAGTTAAATATTATTTCATTTAAAATTATTCTAATAAAACCATTTCGAAAATCCTTTTCTTATAAAGAATTATTTACCATTTAATTTAAAACATTTCTTGAGGAAAATTTCCATTCTTATTTGAAAAATTATTTTTAAAATAAAAACATTTGTAAACCATTTTATTTGAAAATAATCTTGAAAACATATAAAAGAAAATAGAAAACCCTTTGAAAACATTTTTACTTTAAAATATATAATGGAATCTTGAAAACATTTAAAAACGTATTAAATGAATAATATCATTAAAATAAATTTTACTTTAAAAATCTATTTGAAAAAATTTAAATTGTGATATGAATATCACTTTAAAAATCATGAATAAAAAATATGGAAGACATTTTTTAAAACACACTTTTGAAAGACCACAGATTTCATGACCGAAAGGAGAAATAATGTCTGATTTTCATAGAAATATTTTTGTAATTATATTTAGTACCATAGAGTAGAAAATTTTTATCATTAAATGGATATGACATGAATAACCATAGGAGGAGAAAATTAAGGTGTATTATTGAGATATGGGTCACATGATTTCATTAATGTAAGAAAAATCATAAAAAATCCCATAAAACAACGAGATTGTTGTAATAAAATGTTAACAATTGGGTAACTTTGAATCATACTATTAGTGAAAAAAAATGTAGTAGTGAATTTCAAAAAAAGAATAATATTTTATATATAACAATTAAATTGAAAGTATATACATTATTCAAAACAAACAAGTGGTGAATATGGCATGTATCTCAAAGAAATAAAGTGAGATGAAATTCCCTTTCATTAAGTCTTGTCATTCTTCGTACATGTTCAAGCCCCCTTCATAACATATATATATATATATATCTTTGTGTGTGTGTGTATTTATTATAAATATACCAAATAAAAATAGTATTATATATATAATACCATACATTGTTTGGTTAAGACATTATATTACTGGTTTATTAACAACTCTATGTTAATGGTACATTTTTGGTAATATCAACTTTGTTTTTCATATAGGTTTCGGCTTGTTATTCTTGATAATACTATTTCGATATTGCTTTAATATTTTAAATAATGTAAATAATTATATAAATATCATACATATTAATTATATACATACATATACTAATATAAAAAATATATAAATATGAAATGGAATACACCATTTGTGGACACGGTAGGTCGTACTTACGCATGAAATCTATTTTAGTTTCATTTTCAAATTGAAATAATGAATTAAATCAAATATATGTTTATATATAATATCCTTCAATTAAAATTATTATGTCATATATATCATATAAGTTCACTAAATCCATCCTTAATATATTCCATGTAGAGTGTCATCAAATGCACATTGATATGAGGAGGGGTTTGTCCACACATCTACAAATGAAGTTAGCTAATTTTCACAAAATTGAATGCATGATGGTATGTTTTATATAATACCTAAATAAGAATAAATGTGTCATAACTATCATATATATCAAATAAAAATAAAATTTACAACATAATTTCCAATCGTTTGAGGTGGTGAATGAAAAATCATCAACATCATTTCGGGATGTGGTAGATCACCATACACATGAACGGTATGTTAATTACTCATTAAATGGAAGTGTGGGTAAGTATTGGTAGATCCATTAAAATAAAAAATATATCAGTATATTAGGGATTATGGGGTTATTATATAATCATGGAATAATAATAATTGATCAGGTTGACAACAAAAATAAAACAAAGGAACTTGAGGAGGGATGTTAATTCTTCCTTGGGTAACACCTATCAGTTTTCACCAAAGGGATTACTTGTTTGGATTTAACACCAAGTGATGAATTATAGGATAAAATGATGGATTTTTTTATTTTATTTAATCATATTTGGGGTGAGAAAATTCACTTTATATGTGTGAATAAATGGGAGGGTTGAGTTCCTTTTATAGTGGATAAGGAATGGAATTATTGTAAAAATTTGAAATTAGAATTCGGGCAACATTCTTTCAATGTAAAATATCTCCAATATTGGTACCAATTATAGAAAATGTATTATACGGTATATATATGGATATACCATGAATTTTAGACAATTGTTATGTCATTTTTGCGATTATGTGTGTGGTTTATTACATTATTAAGCTAATTGTTCTCTTAATCGATTTAATTACATTTAATCCCATTCAATAATATCGTTCGTAAAAAAATCGATATTAGAAATTATAATTTATTATTATTCCAAATATAGAATTCATTTTTCAAAATTTAAATCACATACAAGGGAGGAATTATTTTAATTTTAATCCTATAGATGATACAATAAATAGATTTTTAAAAGTATATAATGTTTAAAAGATTGAAATGTTTTTAGATCCAATTTCAATGTGGAATTGGTTGTAATTATATAAATTTTATTATTTGATGTAAGATTAATATAATGAAACTTTTAAAACAAATTAATGTATTTTTTACCTATATAAATAAATTTTATGAGAAACAACTATTGAATTAAAATTCAATGTTTTTCAATATTTTTTAAAAAATGAAACTTTTATAAGAAGTGCGAAAAATCCATTAAAAGTAAATTTTGATAACCCTATTTTGAAAATGAACTTTATTTTCTAATTTAAAATTATAAAATTATTATAAATTATAATTTACTTTGGTTTGACACTAAAAGGATGTAAAATTACTTTTTAGAAAAAATATTCTTTTTATACATATAATTGGGTTTATTATTTTATTATACCTATAAACTAAATTGTATGAATATATAAATAATGATTGAATATATAATATATAACATTTATTGAAAAATTCATTAGTAGGGTTTTGTTTATTTTTATTGAGATAAATGGTGTATGAATGTAGAGTAATAGTGTTCATAAAAAATAAATTTATTTGTTCTCAAATAGACCTCACATTAGTTTAAAATGAACTAATAACCAAAGGATTAATTTTATATACATGTGTAAACTATAGTTTCATAAATTAGTCAATGTCATTCATATCATCCATCCAAACTACTATGTGGTAATTATAATTATACATTAATAATAATATTAATAGAATATTTTAGTTTGGTAAAATATTCTATTGCGTGTAAAACAAAATATAATAGGACATATTATTTTTTGTAACACAATAAAACCATATATTTCCTATATTTTAATATAATCTAAATATTTTTTGTAATTTAAAAGTAATGTGGTGTGGTATATAATTAAATCAAAACATAGTGTCTTCAACAAACAAAATATATATTTAGTGTTAGATGTAATGAAAATTTTCAAAAAGTTTAAATTAGTTAAAACAAAATACCAAAATCTAGGTTTTTATATTATACCCTCATTAAAATTAATTTATTACTCTAAATTAATTTATGTTATCAAAGGTTTAGTACTTGAAATATCCTTTCTTTGAAGCAGACATTATAAAAAATAAATACTAAATAATAATTTGAAAATGTAATGTTAGAACTATAATGGTTACACAAACTAACTCAAAACTACGTTTCAATATAGATAACATAGGTTCCAAGTTAATATTGGATAGCGAATAAAAGTGTAAATATTTTTAGAGAGTGACGAAGATCGATGATAACCAACAACATAATGATACATGAAAGATTTAGGACCACTTAACCATAAATATATGATGATTTATATGACCCTTAGATCTATAGAAATAGTGGTATTAGGATAAATAATTTTCAATATCTTGTTCCTAGTATTTAGGAGATATTTTACTATCTCAGAACATAAGAAAATATACTTACTTGAATTAATTCCCTTACATTTTCATAGTCTCTGCTGTTGGTAATTCCCTACTTGATTTCAAATTCATCTGTTACTCTAAGAAATGAATGTTAATTTTTCATTCCGGATGGACTAATAGATGATGATATAGAATGATAATTCATTATATCTATAATTATTTCCCATCATAAGAAAATGGTTATAAAATGTTATCCATTATTGATAATTTCTCATAATGTGAGATACTAATTTAATCTCAAGAACTACTTCTCAAGGATAACACAAACCTATCTATTAATGGGAAACATTACAACCTTTACAAAGATGGAAAATACAAGAAAAAAATCCAAATAAGGTCACTAAATCAGGTTAAAATTTATCCCACATATATCACAATATATCTCTTGTTTTTTACATTCCAAACATGTGGATACCCTTGTTATATATTCCATTGAATCATGGTAATAACCTAAATTATCATATATCCTTTTAAAAAACATACTTGTTTCCTTATTCCAAATATTACTGGATATATTCATTAAATCCAAGAAGTTTCTAAAATCATCCATCATAATATAAACCAATTTTATATGTCACTAGATTCATTTAAATTTTCATTTAAAATCCTTGATTCAAAACTAAAACTAAAAATAAATATATATTTCATTATTCGTATAACATAATCCTTGAATTCTATAACAAAAAAAATTCTTTCATCCAACTTTATTCTTAAACCATTACTATGGATTCCTCATATTATTTATTAATAGAATATTTCTAGAATATGAAATATTAATATTTGATTAAGGTTCATCAACCTTTATTTAATCATGTTTCTTACATTTAATGTAAAAATTATTATTAAAACACCCCATGCCTTTCACATGTCATCCATGATCTCTATATCTTCAATGATATAACCAATACTCATAGACCTTCTTTATTTTCATCATGATATTTCCACGTATGAAATACATTTTCATCATGCTCATACCTTACACATCTAAAATATTTAATGTTAACACAAGTTTCTTCTAGTTCCTACTATTGATTAATTCTAGAAATTATAGTGTGAGAAACACTTATCATAAAAGAAAATAACATAATCGTGAAAAATTACTTATAAGATGAATAAATCATGAAATATATTTCTTTAATATATGACACCTTAGGTTTATATAATGATATTCGTATAAATATTTTATTTAAACACTTCATCATGGTTTGTTAAGTGTTTTTGAATCCCTAAAGAATATCCCCAGGGAGATTCAAACCAGGTGTGCAGCAATGCTCGTTTTCATGCACCAGTTCACGATGTGTCGTGCTCAATATGGTGTTTTGAGGGTTATTACCTCAATTTACATTTGTTCCAGATCCATATAAACTTTTAGTATCCAAATAAGGATTTATTCCTTAGAAAATACTAACATTATCCTTTAGAAAAATTCCAGGACATTTTTCTAACATTAACTCATCTTTATACTTATTCTTAGTGATGTCTGAAAACATATCCTTTGATATAAACTGTGGGACATTCCTAAATTATTCTCTTAAAAAATTACAATGGAATACTAATTCATTAATTTTATATCAACTATAGAAGCAGAGTCTTCACATATATGGATATTAAATCATTTAAGATGAATATTCAGTATATTACAAAAAATACATTCCAAAGGAACCTAATTGTTTGGTATCTCTAGAAACATGAAACACATTCTTGTAATTTGGTGAAATATATTCAAAATATATTTAAAAGATATTTTTAATTAGAAATCCTACATAAAACCTTTCTTCAAAACATAGGTAATGGAAACATAATAAATGGATGATCATGATTTCTCAGTAAGGGTAAATAAAGGAAATACATAAGCATAACAGGAATATAAATGTATAAGAACATGAGAATAACATTTAATGGTCATACCCATCATAAAAATAATAATAATAGGATATGGAATAAAGATTAGTAGTTCATAATAACTGAATTATATGAAAATCAAGAACATTTACCAAGTGATCATATTAAGAAATAATTCATAGAAATTGTTGCAGACACATAAACATGTAATATTATTTCCTATAATTCTGGGAACATTTCCAAATATTTATCAGGGAACTTCATGGGGACTACACCTAATTTTAGGGATAGACACCCATCCCCAAGAATAGTTCTTTTTGTTTAAGGTATCATGTTTCCACATATTCATATAGAAGAACATATTTAATCGTTAATTGAGTTAATATTTCCACTATTTCTCATATATAATTTAAATATTTAAAAACCCAAAAATTGTGATTTTACATGATACTGTATTTTTTTGGAATTTACGGATCTTTTGAACATGAAATATAAAATTTCACAATTCTGGACTTTTAACTATTTTCAATGTCTTCTGTATTCTATGATTGTAGCTAAAGGAAACTTCAGGCCAATTTTTTTGCTTGAGGTGTGACCGGATTTTGGAGGCAAGAATTAGATATATAAAAATAGAGTAGCATAGTTACACATGATGTAATACCATTACATGATGTGACTTTTTCAAATAATATTTTCTACGTAAGACAAGTCTTGACATCATTACAAGCTATGAAAAACAAATATACATCATGTAACTTCATTACATGATGTGACTTTTTTCAGGATGAGTTTTTTCAAAAGATCGTGTATAAGGCCCCAGCCAGAAAAATCACATAATTCGGATTTAAGTAAAGAATTAACATTGATGATCATTTAAGGTTTAGAGTTTTAGAGAATTAGGTTGTAACTGTTATATTACATCTCAAAAATTACAAAGTAGACACTTCTACTATACCCAATTTTTTTGCAGAATAATAAAACTCATTAAACAAAACAAGTGTTATTTTCTTGATATAAATATTATTGAATACTTACTTCTCTTACCCATCTATATACCCTGTAAAAAACATTTCAAAAACATGGGATGAGCATAAAAAGATCAGTAAGGGTTATAAAATAAAGAAAAAACATTAGTCCATAAATATATACAAATCATAATATTTTTAACATGCCTCATGAAATCATAGGATTTTTGAATAACACATAGTAATCAGAAATCATAAAGGACACTTGTGGCATCTATATCATACTTACATTGTAGCTTTCACAGCTATATAGGGAGTTACATTTTGAATACCCATCACAATATATTACCTCAATCTCTTAGGATAAAAATTAAAATTTACCAACATCACATTACCCAATGCATTATAAAGCTATCACAGGCTCAACCTACCTAGGTTTATCACAGAACAACTCGTATATGTAAAAACATCCCCCAGAACCATAACATAATCATAATACATAACACAAGCATAAAATAAAGATAACATTTCAACATTTCAATTAATATACTTCATTTCAATATATTGACATAATAAATTCGTTATCAAAACTATTTTCAAAACCAAAATACAAAAAAAGAATTTATTTGATATATTCTCCTTTTAAAAACATTATGAATTATTAAAGAATCCAAATATAAAATAATGCATGCGGTAGTGGAAAGGTTATTGTCACCACATACGTTAAAAGAAACATTCCTTTTGTCATTTAATAAAATGACTCATAGAAAAATTATTAAATTTTAATTGAATTAAAATTAAAAGGGGTTTATACACCATATGAAATATATATGTGTATAAATCAAGTATTCCTCAATGAAAATAGATTGAGATGACTTCCCTTACCTTCTGTCTGACATGTCTTGTTTTTTTTTATCTCCCTCGGTAATAAACTTAAGTCAATTGTACATTCATAAGAAAATTTTTCAATTTTATTATTCCTTTAATATAACTTATAACCTTTCTATAACAATCATATAATTATTCATGTTAATATTGGTATTTTTGTCGACTTTTGGTACTTCAGTCAAAAATGACCTTGTTATAATTACAAATTGTCCATGTGGTCAAAAGTCCATTATCTTCAGAATTTTATTTAAGATTTAAATATCATATATATCCAGTATATATGTATTTAGATCTAGTATATATATATATATATATTAATAATAGTCTATATAATTTGGATATAAGAAAAATAAATGCACAGTTCATGGAGACGTTAAGTCGTACATATGCATGAACGCTATATTCATTTCTATTTCATTTTTAAAGGAATGAAAACTAAATGATACATAAGTATGTTATAATTAAATTATAATATCTATGTTATATATATTACATATTTTCATTAATTCCATCCTTTATATGTTCTATGTATAGCATGAATGTGTCTTATCACTTTGAGGGGGTGGTAGTCTGCACTTCCTCATATGAAATTATCCTGTTTATGTGCTATAGAAAGAATAAAGGTATACTATAAATGAAAAATACATAAGAATAGAGACAATATAAATAATATATATACCATATATAAATATAGTTTCATCCTAATGTTCACCATGAGAGGTGATAGAAGATAATTGAACAATCATCGTTTCGTGAGGCAGTAGTTCACCGTCCATTGAAACAGTATGTACTAAATCCATTATATGGAGGTATGTGTATGTTTAGTTAGAATAATTATCATATAAACATCCAATTATATTTAGTATATTGGTGTAGTTATGTAATAAAATAATAATAAAACAATAGGGAGTGGATAAGGAAAATAAAGTACTTGGACTTGAGAGAAGACGTTACCTCTAAATCGGGTAACTCCATTTGATTTGAGCTAAAAGAATTTAGTTAATTGTATTATATAAAATGTCAAGATTCCTAGAAGAATAGGTGGATTTTTTGAGCTTATTTGGGAGGATTTTTGATGCTCCAAGTGGGATTTAGGGGTGTGAGTAAGAGTTAGAGGTGGTGGCCTTTTATAAGAGGGATGAGGGGCATTTAAAGAATATCCTGATTTTATTATTTTATTATAAATCCTATTTAAATTATAAATGTTTCCAAGTAAAGTTAGTTGTAAGATAATATGAATATATGTCAAAATAAAATCAACCAATAATAATTATATAGGTTTGGGATATTTCTTAATCCTTATCTTATTTATTTAACTATTTTTTACTCTTACCGTTTTATCAAGCATTTAATGCTTTGAGAATCAAAATAGTTACCAAAACATGAAAAATATCAAATTAAAGAGTCTATAATAAAATTTTATAACTATGATAATTATTTGGCGGAATCATATATATTATTAATATTAAATTATTAGATAAAATATTTTATATTTTAAAATATGAATTATGTCAATTGTGATACTATTCATATCATGCCTTTTTAAAAATCCATAACAAACTCATAGATTCGAATAAACTTCATTAATACAAATATAACATGTATATAACATCCATATAATTATTTTATGACACTAAAATAACCAAATTACATTTATTTTTTAACATTTATAATATCATTTATTTAAATAGATTATTAATGAAGCAATCACTGCATCATCAATGTGTCATAAGTAAATTTATTTATTTAATGTCTAAAAATTATAAGTAAAATAGCATGATATAGATAATATTTTTATATTTAAAATAAAAATTTATAGTCTGAGATATAATTTATATTACCTAATATAAAAATTGTTTTACTAAAAGATATATATTTAGATAATAGTTTTCTAAACTTTAAATTTAATGTAATTAAATGTCATTTTCGCACCCATGTTGCTCCATGGGGTACGATAATCAACCCAAGGATACCCATGGTTTGAAATATCTTACAAAATAGGGTTAGTAAAACAGTAAGGATAATTTAATATTATTATAATATTATTACCCTACCCTTGTTTACCAAATTTAGCCTTTAACCATGGTAAATAAAATAATTACCGAAATTACTATTCGCAATTTCTAAAAATAAATTTTACTTATTTACACAATTTAGACTTCCTGATTCGAAATATGGAATACATTTTTCCAAATTCATCAAACATAATTTTCATAAATTAATTTCAAATTAATTCCAATTTTAAGAACCAAAAGGCGTGTTTTGAAGAAGTAAAACCCACCAAAAGATTGACATGTGTTCATGTCCAATTTATGAATGAAATTACTTCAAATTAAAAAAATTTAGATTAAATGGTAATAATATAATCTAATTACACTTTAAAATAAATTAAACTTAAAATATAACTACATAAATAAATTAGATTAAAATTCAGTTTTGAATTAAAATGCAACATTTTTCAATGTTCATTAAAAAATAAACATTATCATAAAAAAACCAAAATTTCATCCAAAGTAAATATTTATGTTATTATTCTGAAAAAGAATTTTATTTTTTCAAATACGACATATAAAAGTGGCAAAAACTATATTTAAATTGGTTCTCCATCAAAAGGATGTAAAATAACCTTTTAAAGAATATTAGAGTATTTCATTCTTAAAATCAGATTCATTATTATTTTAAGCATATAAAATTTATTGGATAAATGTAAATTCATTTAAAAAATATTTATAATCATATTTTAGTTAGTTATATTCATTCCCTCTAATATAGTGGCTAGGATTTAACTACCATTTTCAATAATAATATTATAATAATTATTTCAGTATAACTCAATGTTGTGTGGAAAATATGATTCCGGAGAAATCTCTTGTTATGTGTTGATTACTCTATCATATATAGAAACCCCTTTAAAGTAAAATTCATATTTAATTCAAAAATATTAAAAAAAAATAAGTCAAATTCATTATTTACCTGGGATGTTACATCATATGAAGTTTTGTGATGACTCTTGACGGATCTATTACATAACTTGTAAGTCCATTACATATCACGTTATGGATGACATGAAGAAAGAAAAATATAGATGATGTGGTCCAATGTTTTTATGGGATTTCCTATAAATTGTACACCTTAGCCAATTCTTCGAGACATTCAGGTACGATCATGAGCAGAGCTACATGAAAAGACATCTGCCAGGCAATAGACAGGGATTTGAAGACTTGATTCTATATGGTGTAGATCAGGATCTTGATAAGGATGCCATCCATTGATGCTAAAATTAATAATATATAGTCGACTCAATTGAGGTTTGGTTAAACACCAAGTGGTTGTGGATGGAGAAACTAGACAGACACTATCTTCTGAGTTACATTATTACCATGTAATGTCTTTTTAAATTTTACTTGAACATATATTTTTTATTGAATGAGTTTTTTTTCCTTCTTCAATATATTTTCATAAAATTGTTTTGGATCATTATTCCTTATATAAATTAAAATAATTTGTTTCAATGTTTAAAAATTTTCGGTGGGGTCTTACCTTTGATTATAGTGACTTCAATTTGGTTTTATTGCTTGGAATTCTTCAAACTCTTGAATCACTTCTATAGGTGGGAAAACAATCATATCAAGGTCATCATATGATTTCTATTCGAATTTGAGTGTTCACCTGGGGGTCTTTAAGAGTTAATATTTAAATTCAATTGAGAAATAGTTTTATAAAAGGAATGGGGGAGTGTCCAAAAGGTTTAATCTTGTCTGTGACCACTGTTTTAATACTCATTTCAACCATGTTTTATTTTTTGTCAAATTTTCTATCATTCCTTTCAATTTCCATGAAATTTATTTTTTATTAATATTATATATTAAAACTTTTAATCAAATCCCCAATTTTCTATTCCTACTTAAAACAAAAGACCAAATATACCATTATAGTATATTTATTATGTAAGATATTTCATATAATTTACCTATACCCACCGTTAACACATTCTATGTATATTGTGAAAGAATATCATTGCTTTGAAGAGGTGGTAATCCACACGTTGAAAAATGAAGTAATCGTATATACACAAAAACAGAAAGCATAAAGGTATTTTTTTATGTAATAATTCCATAAGAATAAATACATCATAAATATCATATATATATATTATAAAAATAAATTTTCCATCATAATGAAAAACCATGAGAGGGGGTGAACGATAAATGAACAACATTGTTTCGTGAGGTGATAGTTCACTGTATACAAGAAAGGTATGTCTGTTACACATTACATGGATGTGTGTGTAAATATAGGTAAATTAATTAGTATAAAAACATCTCAATATATTTATGGTACAGAATTAATAATATAATAATGTAATAATAATAGTTTAATGGGTGGATAATAGAAATAAAACAAAGTATCTTGAGGATTTATGTTACCTATTTTTTGGGTAACTCTTCCAAGTCATCAACAAAGGGCTTCATTGGTTGGAATTATTCCCAATGGGAGTATTCATGGATGAATGGAGATATCTGTTCAGCTTATTTAATTAATTTTTTGTTGAGTAAAAAGGATTTATAGATGTGGATAAGTGGGAGGGGATGTGCCTTTTTATAGTAGAGGAGGAGTGGCAATATTATTAACTTTTTAAAAGGGAATTACACCAATGTTATTACCCTGCCATATTGGTCCATAATTTATTACTTTAGATTGATGGAAGTATTGTTTTTAAATTTCTCTATAAATTGGATTTTGGAAAAGATTATAGGTCATTTTCATTCTCATGTTTATGTTTTAGTCCATTGTTAAGATTATTTTTCTCTTAATCACTGTAATTAATTTCAATCAATTTCACTAATATATTTGGTAAAAAACTAAGTTGAAATTATTATACATTATAAATTATAATCATTTCAAAGATGGAATACAATTTTCCAAATTATAATCATATAATTTATAGAAATTAATTTAAATTGTATCCCCTATGAAGGATGACAAAGCGGTTTTTAAAGTAAAAATGATCACAAGTTTGAAATGTTTTATAAAAATATTCATTGTGAAATTTGGTATAATGAACCAAATTGGATTATTTAATGAATTATTTATATAATTAAACTTTGAAACCAAATTAAAATATAATTTAAATGTATAAATAAATTATATGAAAAAGTTGTTCTCAACTAAAATTCAGTGCCTTTTCACTATTCATCAAAAATTGAATCTTATCAAAAAAATTGAAAACATAACCCAAAAACAATTTTGTATACTCAGGATTTGAAGATGAAGTTTATTTTTTCAAATAAAATTTATAAAATTTTCAAAAAATTAAATTTAAAATAGACCACCTTTAAAAGGTAGTAAAATTAAATTTTATAAATATACCTCTTTTTATTCAGATTAATGGATTTATTATTATATTATGAATATATAATATATTGGATGAGTGTCAAAAATATTGATTTAATATGTAATATATAAATTGGATTTAAAACATTCCTCAAGTGTGTTTTGTCTAATTTCATTCAGATAAAATACTTTTTGTATATAGAAAAAAAATTCTTAGAAAATGAATTTCATTATTGTCAATTTGTTCTTATATTCATTGATATATATTTTCTAACAAAATGATTAATTTTATATAAATGTGTAAACCATAGATTAATAATTTAATAAATATTATTAATACCATCCATCCTAATGGCTAGGTGATAATTATAGTAATATATTAATAATATTATAAACAGTATATTTCAGTTCAGTAAACCATTGTATTGTGTGTAAGACATGCTATCAAATGAACTTGGTATTGTGTGTAAAATAAGACAAAGTATTGTGTGTATTGAAACCAATCTATGTGTTTCATGTAGTGAAATATAATGTTGTTTTTCTATATAACTCAATTCAAACTTATGTTTTGGTATAAAAACGTTATATTCAGTTTTGTGTGAAATGAAAAATATCAAAAAAATTAAATTAATTTGAAAAAAATAACAAAATATTTAGGTGTTACATTAAAAATACTAAATAATCTTAAATTTGGAAATATATCACAAAATCAAGTCGAAAATTGTATCAACTGATGAAAACCATGAGATTTAATGAGGATAGATCAACACATTCCTAAATCAAAAAAATACCCCATTAGCAAACCTATACTTATCCATAAGGAATTATATGATCTCACTCTTTCATGGTAGATGGAAAATAAAGTAAATGTTGGGTAAAGGAATGAAAAATAAAGATGAAAATGGATTAACTAGATTAAACCCACCAAATAATCATGATGAATCAAAAAAATATTCTAATAGGATGATCTCACAAGATATAAGAGGGGGCTCCAAAAGGTAAGGAAGAAGAAAGAGGCAAAGTGTAGTTCAATCCAGTAAAGGAAAAAATTTTGGTTCTCACATCATAAATAACCATGTCAAACTACACATTTTTGTTACACTAGTAGAAAAACTATGAACTATTAATATGGGAGACACTATCTCCCCAAACTAAAGATTCATGACTTTTTTTAGGTTTCACATAGTTAGAAAAACCATGCTCAATATGTGAGAAACAAATCAATCCCCTAACTACCCCTCCTAAATCGTTAATCCCATAGGTAGAAAAATTATACACTATCTTCATTTTTTACTAAAAACCAAAAGTATAATAACATGGAAGTAGAGAACACAATGAATAAATAATCAGATACATAAAAACTAAAATAATATATACATGTGACCTAGAGTGAATAATAAAATATCCCATGATATCAATCTTTATACCAAGATATAACTTAGTCAATACAAAATTAAATTGTATGAGTCATAGCCCACGCCCAATGGGGAATGTTGAGTAGGATGAAAAGAAACTATAGGGTGCCTTCGGTCAGGAACCCCTAAACAATATCAATTCCATTACACCAAACCACCCTATCAAGAAAACCAAAAAATATCCCCGGGAATAACACATAAATTGTCCTTATTTCATGATTAAAGGGAATAAAGGGAGAGAACATGTCACATCACCATTTAATAATTATTTAAATGGCATGAAAAAAGGTGAACAACCTTTATGAAGAAATATACTATAATAAATAATAATTAAACTTCCATAGAACACTTAGGATCCACCAAATAACTGACTCCCACTTCCTTAATTGAAAACCATCCGTAAATAACTCAATATCACCATTATCTAGCCATAAACAGGCCTAACACACAACACTTTATCAAGAGAAAACTCATGATCCTCCTATAACAAGAAAAAATACATGATAATATTCTTTTATAGAGCACACTGTGGTTAGACAATGATCTCAACTCAGAAAACACTCTCACAGTGAACCCCCCAAAGATTCAACTACTAATTTCATTATAGACCAAATGAAATAGTAACATCAATCCCCTCAGCACTAAATGAATGGTCACTCTCACCCACATCAAAAATATACTAACCTGAGGATGGTAATGGTACTAGAAAATACCTGAATCCATAAAAGAATGAAAATTAATAATGAATCATGAACCTAGGTTCCAAAACCTAAATGTATCTATAAAATTTAAAATATAATCACCAAAACGACAATAATTCAAAATATAAATCCAACACATGAATTTCACCAAAACGTATACATTTGTATAATATTGAAAAAATTACTTAAGATCCATAATTTTCTAGGCCTTATCCGATTTTTATAAAACAGCTCTATATTCTTATTCAAGAAATTAGTTTGGATTCCGAGTTTCATTTCCAGACACTTGAAAACACTAAAAGATATCAATTTCAAAAAACCACATAACAAAGAAAAACTCATTTTTCTTTTATCCGAACATTTTACCAAATACTCATTTCAAATCACAACACTTAGCCTTTGCTATCAACTTAGAAAATAATTTTCATAATCTATTCTATTGTGGATAAAACACCACTCACATAAAAGTAAGAAAAATGTAAACTAATATAATACAAACAATCCCAAAGTTCCATTGAGAACAATGGTGGCATAAACCAAAAATAATAGGGGATATAAAAAATGAATAACTACATTAATCACATAATGAATCATATAAATAATGTCATATCATTTGATGATTCCTCCATGGGCTTAAGAGAGTCTCAAAATCACCCATCCAATTTAGGAAATCATCAAATACTAATATTTGTGGAAATACAAGTTACTTCTCAATGGTTTGAAGTCCCAATCTTGAAAATTCATTTAAAATAAATCACTTGAAATATTTTTTAATATATCTCCCAAATTAATTTTATCTAATTAATTGGAAGAAAGAATTCAAATACAACACATTTCCTTTCAAACATGTCAATTACATTAAAGAAACATTTTTAATTAATTTCATGAACCATTCATGGTCAATGAATTATATAACATCACATTACTTTTAAAATTATTTTCCTAAAAATTCCAAACCACACGAAATTTTGAAAATATACTTAAATCACTAATAAAAACAATTCAAACGTCAGAAAACACACTTAAAATTAATTTTATAACCTTAAAAGGGTCAAACCCCATTTAAAATTTCACCAAAACAACATTTAAAATCAATAAATTCCACTATGCACTAATTACACTAAACACTTCTTCCATTTTAAAACTACTAAGAACCTAAGGTAATTATAAAATAATAAAAAGAAACAAAACCCGTACACAATTTTATATGAAAAAATAGTTCTAAAGGAATCCCTCACAACTACAATAACCCCAACATGTATTATGGTAACCACCTTAATATTAGGAATCCCTAAGATAAAACAAGGCCTAAATCACCCAAATCAAAATCAAATATGGGAAAATTCCAAAATAGAAATGAAAATTTTCAAAAAAAAAAAACAATGGACATTTAAATAAATGGATAACCCTCTAAAATGATTTCATATCTTCCATATAGAATATTTTATGAGGAATTTGTAAACTGATGGAATGAATGGGCCAAATTTCCCTATACTCATAAAAAAGTTGTCCATTTCCTAGGAAAAAATCAAAGAATCTATTTCAAAACTTATTTTGAATATAAATTTTCCAACCCAGTTTAGAATATAACTTGTAAAATAAATTTCTTTAGATGAACCATTTTATCAAATATGAAATCCAACACTGATATCCACCGATCTCAAAAATAATTGAAAATGAGGGCCAACACACTTGTCTTCCAAAAACATCACACGAAATTTCTCAAGAAGGAAAGCTCAAAACAATTTGAAAATCAGTTTATATTCTATTCCAAAATAATTAATCATAAAAAAATTTAAATATATGAATATAGATATCCAATATTCTATGAGAAACCTTCCATTATCCCTTTATCGAAAAATTTAAAAACACATTTTTGAAATCAATAAATTATTTGAAAACATTAAATTTAAACAATTGTTAATAAATTCCTGTTTAATAATAGAATATATATGGGTAGAAAGGGAGGGAAAACAATTTATCTAGATGGGAAATTGAAATGTGTATTTATTTTCCACATGGTATGGTAAACCATGATCCAATGACACAACATTCACTATCATGGTTATATATCCATTCTACGTGTTCACTAAATGGTTTACAAGACTATACATTCTCAACAAAAAACAAAATATTTTCACTGCTTCAACCATAAAAACTCAAAGCAGCCACCAATATCACTAACATACGTATCGGGGATCAAATCATCATTACAACATATCAAAATCGATCTGAAATACCCACATCTGAACTCAATATCATGACTCAAGCTTGATACACCCATAGAAAATTGTGGTTTGTTTTTATTAAGAGTTATCCAAGACCTTTCTCACACACTCCGTCTAAATCATGATTCTGATTACACTCCCCAAACTACCCAATCACACCTCAAATAACAATTTATAAACTCTTTGATTCCCTTTCTATAACAAACTACCCATGGTAAACTTGACTCGTCACACAAGTAGTAATTCCAAATAGCCCAATGGGTGTTATTGACCACCAAGGTCTGTATAAATGCTCTAAGTAATTTTAAAAATCATTTTTGAATGGTTTATAAAATATAAATTTTCCCTGAACAATACAATAATTGGACAAACATGAAAAATAAACAACCAAGAGAAATTGGTATAATCATATAATAGAGTAAACTCAACAATAACAACAAAATTGATATCCAAAAAAACCAAATTATAGGTCATAAACCTACATATACATGATATTAAATTGTTATAACATAAAAAATATCAAAACTAGTGAAAGAGACAATAATAGATAATACATAACATGTAAGCTAAAGAAACTCAAATATATCTCTGTATAAGCTAAATCCCATTAGACTGTGTATCCTCCAACATGAGAATCCTCAGAAGAAGGTAATCAAGAGGACAAACTAAAATTAATTAGGCCATTTCCCTTACCTTTTTCCTTCAAAACAATGTTTTTATACACCCAAAAGGTACATTCTATGTTTAAGGCTCAAATACTGGTATGATACAACCGAGAATCTATATAACTCATTTCTCTATGAAAAATATAGTGTATAGTTTTAAAACTCATTTTTCAAAACCATGTTCACCATTATATAATGTTCTCATGAAAACTAAATCCTAGATATGCCATTATTTTTTCTAAAAAAATATATTATTTCAAAAAAATAGAAAACAATTATCAAATGAATGAAAAATAAATCTCTTTATAAAAACCATTAGCAACACATATAATAAGGTATAAATCCAAGAATATATACAAACATCATTACATAAGAAATTTATGTAAAATGAGAAAAATCATGAGAGACATCAGTTCAAATTAAAATATATTTAAAACTAATAAGAATTAAATTATTATCTAATAAAATTAATAATAAAGTGGGAATGACTAAACAGTATAACATTACCACACATTTCACTTAAACCATTCTTAAATATTATAAAACCAACAAATAATAACTAATATAAACCATGGGATATAATCACAAGGGTCTAGTATAACATAGTATAAAATATGATTTTAATTCTACTATGTATGTATAATAAAATTGATGCTCTCATGATCTTCCTCAATTCCAACTCCCAAGAGCTCCCTCTGTCTCTTTGTTAATATATTGGAAGCACTCTCAGTCTTCCACCACAAAGGCTCTCTCTGTCTCCTAGAAAATATTGAAAAATATCCATTAGTATTCATCCCTACCTAAAGGATATCTTATTACCTTGGAAAACATTACGAATGACATCTGCATCTTCCATCAAAATTCTATCTCAATCCATTAAAAATATACCCTCTGTGGTCCATGACATAATCTAAGGCCCCAATGTCTATGTCATTATACACACAAGAATATTATCTCAGGTGATACTTAATTATGAGCCCTCAAAAAATACACATGTTCCAACAAGTAACCTATTTTCAATAAAATTTAATAAAATAAAATTCTATTTTTTTAAATATATCATTCATTAAGGTGAAATATTCTTATTCAATGTTTTCTTCCACTCTTAAGGGAAAACCCTTTTCCAAAACCCCCACATTAAAAATAGTTTTAAGACATATAATTTTTACATAACAAGATCAATTCTAAAAAAATAATTTCATAATCAATTTACTCCCACAATAATTTAATAATTCATCCCATTAGATAAAATCATTGAAAACACTTTCAAAACTCCATTTTAAAACATTAAATATCAATGAACTATTTATAAAACACATGGAGTTGTTTGAAACACCACTTTAAAGAATAAAATTACCAACATAAACCATGAATTATACAATACATATATAATAAATAATTCATAAATGAATCTAATATAAAAAAACAAATGGAGGTGGTAAATTAATTGTTATCTATGGAAAAGGAATGGTAATACAGAAACCTAAAAAAGAATCAAGTCTAATATTTTTTCCTTCGATTAAAACCACTAGATTCGGGGAGGTGTAGTCCTCACATGCCTAAAACAAAATGAAACAAATCAAATACCACCTTAAAACCCTAGATAAAACCATAATAGGTTCTAGTTTTTCACTCATCCATCTAAGAGGTAAAGTAAAGGTGGGGAAGGTGAAATGCATGAGCAATCCTAAAGAAAAAGAATTACCTCAAGCCAACAAAAATAAGGAATCAGGTGGAATATGTGATAACTCCAAGAGTAAGATCTCCCAATCTAATGGAGGGGATTTTTTGGGTGTGAGATAATAATGGGGATATGTTGAGTTAAATATGTTATGGGAAAAAGGTCATTTATCACATTTTTAAATACCTGGAAAATATTAAAAGTTTAGTAGAATACTTATAAAAATCATAGAACAACTATGAAAGTTCTATGGTCTCCCTAAACCAAAGCTACATGGTTTATATCTAGCCTCACACTATTATAAAAATCATTCTCTATATAAGAAAACATATATATCCCCTAGACACCCATCCTACATTGTTATATACACTTTATGAAAAACCAGTGTTTGGGCATATTTCCATTAACTACAAAAATTAAAAACCCTTAAAACCATAGAACTCCAATAATAAATAAATAGATAAATAAAAAATCAAATTTTATATATGAATGACCTAACCGTTTTCACTAAAATTTATTAAAATATTTTTAAAATGGAATTGAAAATATAATTTCTAAAATTTATTTTTAAAACCTATCGATTTTTACGATTGTTTAATAAGGAAATGAAGAAAGAATTTGTGATAAATGATTTGGAGAAAAATTTAATTATCAATGAAATACCCCATACAATTATAAAACCTATAAATAAAATTTAATGGGTTAAATATATCTTTATATCAAAATAAAACTACAATAATTATTTTTATTGAAAAAATAGACATCCTAATATTCATCTTCATCAAGGTGGACTTCTAAGGGTTCATAGTAGATTTTGAGGAAAATAATTTTAAATCTATATGGTATCAATATTATGTTATTGATTATTCATTCAAAAGTAAATAAGAAATACATGAGTGGTGGTTGGAAATTAGTAAAAAAATTCCAATTATATTTTTTTTTATATTTTAAGGAATGTATAGATCAAGACATAAAATAAATAGTTTTATTTTAGAAACCCCCTGATTTTATTTAATATCAAAATGATTTAAATTTTTCACACGTATTATTTGATTTATTTTTTATAAATCAATATTTATACCTCCTATTTGAAATTTTGTGAACTCTTGGTTTTGGGAGGAATTCGTCTGTTGTCCTCACACTAGGATATTAAATTCATTAATATTTTTATTTTCTTCTTCATCATGGATTTATATTTATTGATATTTTATTATATTAATATAATATATAGTAAAATTTTACATTGATGTGCTTCATGGATGTAATCAAGATAGTGTTCATGGTGAGGAGTGTATTGATTTTAGAAACCGCACTTACGAAAAAGATGTAATTTTTTGGGTAGTATTTGGTTTTTTTATATTTAGTTTTATGATTTAAATGATAAAAATATTTAGGTGTCCCCATATTAATTACATAATACTTGTTTGGCATGTGACTTTAGCCAGAATAATGTTTCTTCAGTACATCTAACTAGGTGTTGGGATATTTTTTGTTAAATATTGGAACTAAATAAAAGATAAATATCTTAAAAACCGATTGATGTTAAGGCCATAAAAGTATAATATAATAAAAACCATTTTAATGATATTTTGAAAAAAAATTATTATCTCTCTAATAATTTATTTGAACTATTTTAAAATTTTATAGTCTTTTAAAAGGTATTATTATTAATTTTCAACAAATATTAAACATATTGATGTTTAGGTATTTCATTGATATTCATTCTTTCAATATAAAATTATAATACATATAAATTATTAATTTTTATAATGCCTTAAAATTTGTGGAACAATATTTTCTTTAAATAAAATATACTTAATTATTTACAGTAATAATTTGAGAGAGATTTCAATGCATTAATTATTTGGAACTTGTTTTTTGGGTTTACGTGTTTCTTATGATGAACTGAACCAACATAGAATTTCACTTGAGAGTAGAGGTACACAACCTTTAGAATGATAATATTAATAGATATTGAAGGATAATATATGATTACTATTGGTGGAACTTCTATTCACATTCCATTAAAAAAACATGGTTTTCATTTTATCTTTACCTAAATCTCTAGAATCTAATGTCAATTTTTTAACACATTTTTACTAGAACTGGGAAATAAAATGGTTTTATCAATGTTAAAATAATTTAGGTGACTTTGAAAATTATAAAATTATTAATACTATTTTTTTATACATTAGTGTGAAGAATTAGTTCTATTACATGTTCTATTGTGTGTGTTATTTAAAACATTTTATAGACCTTAGCTGTAAAAATTCACCCTCTTTAAAAAAATCTATTTTCATTGGAGTTGTTATATAATATCTATTTAAAAATGTTTTGTTTATTATTATTTCATTAAATATTTTCATATTTTTTAAGATATAACTTTTTATATTTATCTTAACCCCATTAAAAAATTTGAAACTACTTTAATTCTAAATTTATTTTAATGGAAAATAATTGAATTTCTCTTCTACCTTAGGATTCAATATTAGAGAAGATGTTGACTTATTAGGGGTGGTATATTTTGTTCTAAACATTATATTATATTCTTTCACATGTTCTAAAATATAATTAAATTTTTTTCACATTTAAATTATCTTTAGAATTTTTTAGCATTGATTATTTTCAAAAAACAAATTGCATCTTCTGTGGTTGGAAATATTTGTCCAAATTTAGGGTATTTTTTTATATTTCAAGGGCTAAAATATTTTCTATTTTTCTATATACTAAACAAGGTACTGTGATTATATTTCCATCATGAATTATTTTCCCACAATTTGTGAGTATGTCTTACTATATCAATTGATTTTGAAAATATTTATTGGAATTTAACACATAAGTTTTTCATTTAAAAGGTCAAGAAAATGGACTCAAAATCCTTATAAACTTTTTGTATTTATTTTAATACTATATATATGACTTAATAATAATTTTAGGTTATTTAATAGAACACAATAATTTTATTATTTGTGTATAATTATATTGAGATCCTATTATTTGAGTCTGTTCACATTAAATAAATTGATACTTTTAAAGAAAAATTTAATGCAATGTGAAATGTCTCAAAATAATTTCGTGATTTCAAAATTCTATCACCTTTATCAAAATATAATCCATATTCTAGAGAAACACTTTATTGTGAGAAATTATATCCTTTTTAAATTATTTAAATAGTCAATGGGGTTTAAAACACCTTTTGATGTCACCAATTGTTTCTTAATCTAGTTCTTCTTATTTTTATAATTTACTTGATTCCAATGAATTTGATAAAAAAATCATAATAAAATAAAATATAGTACATTTGGTTGAATATTATATAGTGTTATATAAATTTAGAATTAAATCATAAATTTTTTTATTTTACTAGATTAAAAAAATTGTTTATTCTCTTCATCGAGTTAATCCACAGATCATATAATCACTAAATTATCTTGGGAGTTGAACTTTTGGAATGATTTTTCTTATATCATGGTTGTTTCTCTTAGGTTATAAAATTTTAATTTCTTCTTATTTATAGGTTTATACACTCATTATCCTTCAATTAAAGGATCCTCAACCACGATATTATTATTATCATTCTATACACTCTCCAATAGAGTCTTAATGAAATTTATCATGGAAAAAAGATATATCATAAAATTATCTCCTCTATTGTTTTTTAAATATTGTATGAGAGATAGTGGTGGATTATTTAAGTGATTTTAAATAAAATATTATTTATTCTATGTATTGATATCTAGTTTAACTGAGGATTTGGGTTCTTGTTGTTCTTTGAGGGAAGCGGGTTTGATGGAAGAACCAATGTGAAATCCTTAAGATAAATACCAATGTAAATTATTAAAGTGTTATTTTGATGGGGGTGTGCTTTACATGACCAAAAATCCTTAGTGACGTTGCGGTATGCATTCAACATTGGGCATGGATCATTATTTTTTGTGGAATCTAGTAAACAACTCCAAAGTATCAACCAGTGTAATAGAAGTGATATACATTTTTCATATATTTAAATGGATTAAGAAATCCTTTTAAATTTTCTTAATTATAAAGAGAATATAAATTGAACTATATCCAACGTTATTTGGGTCTATTCATGAAGATTATAGAGGGAACCATCACCTCACACACATTATGGGAAGGAAACATGGTAGTGGACTCTCTAGATTTATAAGTCAACTCTACTAATGAGTTTGATATCAAAATTACTCATGAGAGATTTTCCGTATTTTGTACGATTTTTTTTGTTTGATTCATTGGGGAAATATTTCATAAATCATCCAAAAATTTTGTTATTTTGCTCTTTTTATTTTCTTATATAGTTGTTATTGTTTTTAATAAATTTTTTATTCATTAAATAAATCAAATAAAAAATTATAAATTATATATAGTCCCCATTTTTTTGATATTTCATCCCATACTATGGGAGGATAATTTTTTATAATTATGCCATAGTTTTTATTGATTTGTATCTTTCTAATCAATATTTATTAAAACAAAATTCTCTATGATTTTATCCCTGATAGAATATTTTTGAATCACATCAGTTATTGATTATTGTTTGTTTTGAATATACATGATAAGAAAACCCCTACTTATCCCTCAATTCCAAAACCAAATTGTCGTTTTAAAATTTCATGATGAATACTAATGTGTTGTTATTTCAGTTCACTCTTTCAACATAAAATTTCTAAAATACTGATTTTTTCAATAAATTTTCCATAATTGATTTATAATTTAATATCTTATATTTGGTGGTAGAAATATTATTTACTTATTAAATTTAATGAAAATATTTTTTGAAGATAAATCAATCAATAAATATTTTATTTAATTTTCATATATTTTTTAAATCAAATATTTTATCATATATGGGTGAATGTTAATTAAAATTAATTTTTAAGTGTATTTTGATGTTATTCAGATGTTAAAATTTTTATTACAGGTTACATGTTTTTATTCTAAATATTATTTATTTAAATCATTGTTAATTATTTTTTTCATTATATAATCAATGATTTATATGAAATTGAGTTTCATTTTTATTTTAAATTTATTTTTTCTTCACAATGAACTTATAGGGTTATATATCATTGATAACAATTTTCTTTAGAAAATTTAAATTTTCCTTATATGTCTATTTTTCAAACCCAATATTAAATCATATCATTAATTCCTATAAAATAATTCTCAGTATTTTAACCCATGTAAAATTTATACCTTGTTACTATAAGTGAATTTTTGGAATAAATCATATGATATTTGTATGTTCATAGGAAAATTTATACACCCATAATAAATATTCTATACTCATTAGATAATATTGGTTTTAAAACATAATTACATAAAATAAAAATAAGCTCATCTAAAATTTAAAAAAGAGACCAAATCTTTTCCCCATGATCCATCAAAGATGATGTTATCTATTGATCCAAATATTTTTTACTAGTGTCAATAAACTAAGGGAGACTAGAATGTGGTGTACTAAAACTAATATTGAACCAAGACATATCATTTGGAGGAATGATAGACTATGGGGATTCAACCACACTGTGGATTACTAAAAATCTTGAGTTTGATGGAATTTTATGCAAAAAAATGAGTAAGGGGTGAAGATGTTCTTGACTGGAGGCCATCTAGCACTAGGAATACGACTAGTATTTTTAAAGTACATTGTTTGGACGTTTAATAGTGAATAATATCTTCCAATATCAAACCAGATCCATGAATTTCGACTGGAAAATCCTTGTTGATTTTTTCTGAAGGATATGGGTATTCTGAGGTTTAATTGAAGCTACTCCAAAATATATCCAATCTATGAAATGGGAATTTGGGATTGCAAGAATAAAATTGGTGGAACTCACATTAGAAGTAAATAATTATGTTTGAGATTTTTCCATATTTATACATGTGGAAGGTGTATTCACATGCATCCAAATTATATTATTGATAGTATGCAGTATAAAAAATTATAGACGCCCAATTTTATTGCCTCAATGATACATCTAAGTCAATATACATTGAAGATATAAATCTTGGCTCAGATATGGGAAGGGATTTACATGTACTGAATTTATAGATTCCCACTAGTACAATCATTTATATTTGTGAGGAATTGTAGATTTCTATTAAGTATTGGTCATGATTAGTGAACAAGTTATTTCTTGATGTTTGAAAATAGAATCACACTGATATTGTTTTTTCATCACACAAGCATAATATCTATTTGACATTAAGTTAGTTAATGTTTTTCTAAGGGGTCTGTGAGTTCATTGAGGCATCCATTAATAATTAATTTTATAATTGAGAAATAAGAATTTTTTAGAATTATTTTGGTTTTCTACTAAGTAATTCATGTTATCTAGTGTGAAGAATGGTTTTATTCAAGCATGTAAACTATCTATCATCTTCCTGATCATGATTCCAAAGAAGAATGACATTTTTATAAGTGGGTATATTTTTTGACTCACTAAACAATAAGGGAGATGAAAATCAATATTGGTTTTCCACCATTAAAAAGGGATAATATAAGTTTCTTGAAATTTATGATGTTATTTTCATTTAAATATTAAAGGGATAGGGAATTCATTGAAGGATTAATTTTAGAATTAGTGACAAAATAATTCTTAGTGGAGTGAAAATCTTCAAATGATTTTGGGTGATAATTAGTCGGAGCTTCACTGAGAGAGAAACATGAAGATTGATAATGAATAGTATAATCATACTTGATAGATAAATATTTTCACTATTACTTTTTATCTAATTTTTAGTTTATATATTATATTTTCTAATGCGTGTTTCAATTGAAATTCACTATGAATAAATTTATAGAATAGAATATGGAATTTTTTCCTTTTTATTTTATTCTATGTTATTTATTAATTACATCATTATTGAAACATGTTCTTCCTCCAAAATTTCTACTATAATTACTCCAGATTTTGGTTGATGTATCAATGGATGAAAATATTTATCAATTCCATATTGATTTAATTTTTTATTAAAATAATTCAATAGGATGATCATATATTACAATGAAGAAAAAACATTCATAAATAAATGGTTTTTAATCTTAACTGAACATAAATTTATAAAAATTTCACTCATTTATAAATACCCCATCTCAAAGAAATTGAGATTATGTGTATTATTATTTTTAATTATTTATATATAATGTAAAATAACGTATTGATCTTGTAACATCATGAGATCCTAAAAGAAGGAAATTATATCTGATATCATAAATGGAAAAAAAGATGATCTCATATTGAGTTAAATGAAGCACTCTATTCATGTTGTGTTAAATTAAATACTCATTTTATCTTGTATTACATGAAACCTAGAAATTGTTATGTTTGATAGTGTATTCAAATGAAAAATTGAATGTAAACGAACCATGAAATATATTACCTTTTTAACCCAGCCATTAAATTAGTGGGTATAAATTGAATTTAATACATTATGGGTATATATATATATAATTTTCTTACTCAATATAAATTATTTATAAATGTTTACTAAATAATCAATCAATTTTATTTAAGGTGGTTTTATTCTTCAAAGATATGTTTTCTTCAAAAAAATATGTATTTTTTCATCAAAAAAATGCTATAATAATTTTTTCTGACATTTTTAAAATTTATCTAATAAAATAATCTTCATTTTTTGAATTATAATATCCACATTTACTTGGAATAAATTTTTGGACTTTCAAGGAATTTTTTATTTTTTTGTAAATATTGAAACACAAATTTATTTGTAATTTTTTTATTTTCAATAATTAAAGTAATTTAAATGTAAAAATATGTTTTGAATTTTTTTAAGTAACATGTGTATTATTTTTTATATTCAATAGACTAAATTAATTTGTATAAATTTTCTATTATTTTTTAGTATAATGTTTTTTGGGTTTAAAAATCAAGCTTCCTAAAAAAAATTACCCAACACAAGGTTTATCTATTTTAGTTAACTAATATAATCACTAGTTTGGAATGTTTTTTGAGAAACTGAAACTTTACATATATTGATATTACATAATTTTAGATGAATATTCATCACATTAAAAAATAGATGCCCAAGGAAAATAATATATTAGTGTCATTAGAAACCTTGAAATATAATATTATAAATTTTTGATAGATCTTAAACATATCTGTTAAAGGTATTTCCCTTTTTGTAGTCCTTCATAAAAAAATTATTCATTACCATGATAAACTAAACTTAAGAAATGGGTGATCTCATATGCTCAGTATGGGAAAACAATGAATATATATAACCATAACATGAGTATAAAGGTATGAGAAAATGATCATAACATTATAAGATCATAACTTGCATATCAAATATCACAATCAAGAGTCAAAGACTAAATATTATATGTTCATAATACATTACTCACAGGGTATTCATGAGAATAATCCATGATATCATAATAGAAAAATAAGACATTGAATTTAGGAATACACACAAGAATAGAAAATCTGATGTCATGAATACCTACCAAGACATTCATAACATGTTAGGATTTAGATAATCACCTTTTTACCTACTATAGGCTTTTTATTTTCTCCCATGTACCCTCTTTTTTGGGATTTTGATTCCATCATGTGTACCATCTTATTTTTGTCTCGGGATTCCCTCTCATGTACCCCCATGTTTAGCCCTCCCATGAACCCTTTTATTTAGGGCTTGGGATTCCCCCCCATGTACCCCCTTGTTTAGACCTCCCACATACCCACTCATGTGTAATTTTATTTCATTCTTGTGATTATCTCCCTTATACCCTGTTATTTCATTCTTTGGATTCACTCCCATATACCGTTTTTTCTGGCATGGGATTCCCTCCCATGTACCCTCTTCTTTCGAGCTTGGGATGCCCTCTCATTGACTATCTTATTTCAGTATTGGGATTCCCTCTTGTATACCCTTTGATCTCATAAAACATTTATCATTATCCTATTAATTATATGGAGATATAGTACCCACCCATCACATAATAAAATCATACATGCATGTTCCATAAGATAAAAAAACATTCATTATATCATTACCCATAAAAAGAGATGGGATTTATCAACATCACATCATAACCCATAAAAATGAAATGGTTATTATAAATATTTCATCATATAAAAACATTTGTAAAAAAAAGACATGTTTCATAGTAATTTAATCATATAATAAACTGGGAAAAGGGAGTGGGTTTCATAGTTATTTTTTCATGGCATAACCCATTCAACTGAAACAAGTTTCATAAGCAACATGTCATCTTAACATAAAAAATGAAAGAAAGAACAAGAAAAGATTACCTAGATCATATCCCATGTATATAATAATTCATATCTAAGTATTTAAAAATATATGGGAAAGTATTTCTAAAGATCACATGAATTGTTTCTTAAGGAAAATAAAATTTTCTTAAAAATCACTTTAAACACATCAATCATTTTCAAAAGAAGTTTCCTTGAAAACCCACATTAAAACATCTAAAATAATATTTTAAAAATAATCTAAGACATTTATTTATAAAATATTCAATAAAATTAAAAAAATTATTTTCAAGTCATAAAACATTTTTGGAATCCTTTCCCTTTGAAAATTACCAGGAAAACTTATGAAGGAGGCGTTAAAAATCATTTAAAACGCATTTTAAACACACACACAAAAATTAACAACTATTTATATAAACATAAATTCATAAAATTAATTTTTCGTTATATTATTAAAATGATTTTCTTTAAAAATACCCTTCTAAACTTATAAATAAGTATTCAAGGAAATGACTGTCACTATGGCGGGTAAATCCATACATGATAAACATTTTTTTCACTATAAAATGTTTAGAAAAGTTACTTGATCATAAAATAACAAGGAAATTAATTTTAAATCATTTGGTTTAAAAATATATAATAAGGGTAAAAATTTAAAATACATATAATATTAAAACATTTTTCAAAATAAAAATATAAAACACAATTTTCTTAATAAAACAATGTTCTAACTGAAGAGAGAAATAATGTTTGATTTTCTTAAAAACACATTATTAATTATATTAAGTATAAAAGAGTGGGATAATGGTACCAATACAAGAATACATCATTTATAAAAAGATAAATAAATTTGTCATGAGATTTCATGAGATATAGATCATAATATTTCATCAATGGAATCATAATCATAAACAATCTCGATAAACAATGAAGTTATATCAATAAACTATTACCAATTTGGTAAATTGAATCATAATAATATGGGAATAATATCATTAAATTAATAACAAAATATCATTAAAATAATTATATTCATGATATAACTGGTAAAATTTTAGTGTATACACTTCATTGAAAAATATAGGTGCAAAAGGTGGCATGTGTCGCAAAGAAGGAAAATTAAGACAAAATTACTTTACCAGTTTGGTAAATTTTGACCCATAAACCCATGAATGTAATATATTTAAAAGGATATTTAAATAACCATAAATTTATTTATAATTATCATATAATGCATTCATAGGATTTATATACACCATATAGAATAAATTAGTGGAGAATAAAAAATAAGTCTCACAGAAATAAAAGTGAGATGAGAAAACCCCATACGTTAAGTCTTATATTTCTTCATATAAATTCAAACCTCCTATATAATAATTATAAGTTTATTATACATCAGAAAAAGAAAAATAATCTCATATATCATACAATATATTATTTTATTATGACTTTATATTACCCTACTATTAAAATTTTAATGTCATTGTTATGTTTCGAGTAATATCATATTTTTTCATATCTATTTTGACTTGTTAATCTTGATCCATTTAATTTGATAATTATTTACTTATTTAAAAATATTTAAAAACTATTTAAATAACTTATATATTATTTATGTAAATATTTATAATAATATATCAAATATAGAAATATGAAATGGAATACATCATTCATGCAGACCGTAAGTCATACGTATGCATGTATGCTCTTTCCATTTTATTGTTTAACTGAAAGAAATAATTTAAATGAAATATATGTATAAATATATATGTTCTAGATCCGGTGGAATTATTATTTCATATATATCATATAACTTTACTAAACCCATCATTAATATATTCAATGTAATGTGTGAACAAATCACTACTCTTTGAGGGGGTTGTAGTCTACACGTCTACAAAGGACGTTATTATATTAACACAAAATCGAATGAAAGATGGTATGTTCTATGTAATTATTCAAAAATCATAAATACATGATAAATATCATAAATATAGTATAAAAATTTTACTTCTATCATATTTCCCAACTATGATAGGTGGTAAAACAAAAACAACTGACATCAATTAGAGATGTGATAGTCTGCCATACACAAGATGTATAAGTTTATTACACATTTTATGGGAGTGTGTATAGGCCTAAGTTGATCCCCTATAATAAAAATATCAAAGTATATTTTTTATTATTTTTTTAGTTTTTAAGAATATAATAAGAATAATTATAGTGGTGGAAATTGAAAATAAAATAAAAAGGGTTTTTGGAAGGTTGTTACCTCTTATTTGGGTAATTATTTTTCGTTTACATCATAGGTATAACATGGTTTTATTTCTTCATAGAAGTTAGGATTATAGGTTGAGAGGAGGGAATATGGGATATTATTTAAGCAGATTTTGGAAAAGAAAAAGTGTCTTGAGAGTTGTGAAGATGTAAGGTGGTTGAGTTCCCTTTTTTAGTTGAGCTGTAGTGGAATTCCTATAAATAAATAACAGATAGACACTATTAAGATGTATCCCATATATCATGTGCCTCTAATAACATTACATTTTCATTGAATGGGGTAATATGGTCTAAATATATCTATAAAATGGATATTTGACATGTTTTTAGGGTATTTTTTACCATATGTTAATGTTTTCCCACTATATAAAATTGTTTTTACCTTAATCGTTGAAATTAATTTTAATTAATTCTTATAATATTTTTGGAAAAAATTTAATTTGACCACACTAGTTGTTATCAATTTTTATGATTCAATATATGGAAAGCATTTTTACCAATTCTAATAAGAAAAGTTTCAGAAATTAATTTTAAATTAATCCCAAAGACATGTCGTGAAAGATTGTTTTCAAGCATAAAAATTCAATAAGATAGAAAAGTTTTTATATATAGTTTCAATGTGAAATTAGTTCCAATTACCTAAATTGTATTAATTTATGAATAATTGATCAAATTATTTTTTAAAACTAAATTAATGTATAATTTATCTATATAAAAAAATTAAATGAAAAATCAGTTATGAATTAAAATTAAGTATTTTTCACTATTCACCAAAAAATATAACTTCTCAGAAAAGTAACAAAAATTAACCCAAAGTGAATTTCAATATTATTATTTTCAAAAAATATATATTTTTTAAAATTAAAAATTATAAATGTTTCAAAAATTATATTTAATATGGGTTTTGTAATAAAATGTGTAAAAATTAACTTTCAGAAAAATAAATATTTTTATTCACAAAATTAGATTTATTCATACCAAATGCCTATAAAATATGTCGGATGAGTTTCGAAAATAATGTTTTACTATATAAAAAATGGATTTTATTTAAAACATTCATCAATAGTGGTTTTATTAATTTATTAAAGTCAAATTGTGTTTCCACGTAGCAAAATACTTTTTTAAAAAATATAACTTATTTATTTTCACATAGTTATTACATCCAAATATAACTAATTGATTATAGAATGATTATTTTTGTATACAATTGTAAATATTTTTTTCAAAATATAGGTAATCTTATTTGTAACATCCGTTCCAATGGCTAGGTGGTAACTATAATAATATTTTAATAATAATATTAATAGTATATTTTAGTTCAGTAAAACTCAGCATTGGGTGTAACATAAGCAACCAAAGGAACTCGACATTGTATGTAACACAATCCAAATATAGTGATTAATGTACCAAAAGTTAATATAATTGTTTCTTATAGCATTATATTAACTTTTTGTTGTGTGTAATGCAATCCAAACATAGTGATTTCTTATAATAAAATCTATATACAATGTTGTATGAAATGAAAAATATCAACAAGATAAAATTAATTCAAAGAGACATTTCACCAATTTGAGTTTATTACATTTTTCCCCTAAAATAAATTTTTACTTCGAAATTAGTCTTGTTTATAAATGTTTTAATTCCTGAATGTTCTGTTCATAGAAACCCACATTGTAAAATTGAATATTAAAACTTCATTTAAAAAGGAAAAGTTTGAACTTTAATGGTTTACTAAAGTAACTCATAACTAGGTTTCTACATGGGAGAAAAAAGGTTTTCAGTTAATATTGTAAATGGTTTAAAATAGTGAATTATAATAGAGAGTGATAAAGATCATTGATCACCTGTATGTAAATGATAAATGGAAAGTTAGGGGCCTCAAAACCGTATATTTGTGATGTTTTATAAGAACATCAGTTCAACTAAAATTCTGTTGTTAGGGTATACATATTTCAATACATATTACCTTGAGTTAATAAATTATTTTATCATCTAATAATATAAGTAAATACCCGATGGTTTTTAATCCTTTTCAAACACTCAATATCACCATTTGGTTGTGTCTTGCTCAATTTAAACTTTATCACTTAATCTAAAGGATGAATGGGGATTTATCATCCCTAGAGTACTAACATATCCTAAGGTATAATGATAATTCATTCTATCTGTATTTAGATAGTATAAAAGAAAAATGGATTAAAAAAGTTATCCAATACTAATAAATCCTCATATGGTGAGATAATAATATAATTTTGACAAACTCATCCAGCATTTGAAATAAACCATTCAATAAAAGAACAACCATATAACCCTTCTAAAAGATGGAAGTACCAAATATTATAAGTAAGTTCAGTAAATATATCAAAAACATTATATCATTGTTCCCGTATATATAGTAATGTATCTCTTATTTTTCACATACCAAACAAGTTAATACCTTCATCGTGTATTCTTTTAAAACAAGGTAATAACCCTAATTACCATAAATAGTTTCTAGAAACATTCATGATTTTTTATTTTTATTTCTATTAGATATATTCATTTAATCAAAAAATAATTCTGAACATAATCAATAATATCATAAACTACTTCTCAACAAATCCTTAATTAGTAACAAGTTAATCAGTACCATACACTTATTCATATCCAACATATCTTTATCCAAACACCACAATATTAGCATATGGAACATATTAAGGGTTTTCTATCACTTAATTATGTGTTTAACATGAATATCACATTTCCATTAAATATATTTTATAGTTCATAGGAACAGTTCAATATATTCTTATAAATACTTAGAGAAAAACCTAAATATAATATTCCATACATAATTCACTATTCATAATTTTGGAAGCCGAATATATAAATACATTAATCATTTCTCTCAAATTATTGTCATGTAATATGTCCTTCCTTGGTTCAGAAGTAACTTCATAGGTCAAGGAATTGTGTTGGGTAATTTCCATTTACATCAAAGATAATATATTACACTATATGAAAATTCTTCAATCTATGACCCTTATTCCCACATAAGTAACAACTTCCACTCCATTTATGGTACTCCCCAAGGTTCTCATTTCCCTTATTCTTGACACGTATAAAGCCAAATATTTTTTTCCTTTATTTTCATTACAGTGTGACCATTTATAAAATTCAATCTTCCTTTTATTTGATGTGGGGGGTATAAATTTTTAATCATATATCACAAAAGGTGATTCACCAAAATCAAAATATTTTTCTATTAAGAAACAACCCAATTTATTTTCTCGTGGTGATCAAATTTTCCATTAGATTCAATGTATACCCAATTTCTTTTAGTTCCCACCAATGACTAAAACCAGAAAGCGTAGTGTTAGAAACACTTATCATAGTGTAAAACCACATAATCATATACAATCACTTATAAGATGTCATAATTTTGACACCTTCATTAATATATGACACCTTATACATTAACTAATTGATATCACATGAAATGTCCTTAGAAGTACCCATATGGATCTCATGAATGTTTTTCATTATAGATTCTAAATGTTGACTAAACCTCCCTTTCACACCAACAATAGTGACCTAATAATAACATACATGTATTTTACACAATTTTAGATTAATATTTAGAACATTATAAAAATAAATGCTTTAAAACCATAATATTTTAGTGATTTTTGAAACTTAGAAACATGGAATGATCTTCAACATCTCGCTCAAGAATATCACCATTTTAGTACTCATACTTAAGACCTTTATTCATAATCAGAGATAAGAAATATAAGAAATGGGTGTTCTCATATTATTAGTAAGGGTAAACAAGGAATATATATAAGAATAACATGAGTATAATTTTATGAGAAAAAGATCATAACATTATAGGATCATAACATTCATATTAAAGATCATAATCAAGATACATGTCATAGATATTAGAATCCCATAATACATGAATCATAAGGGAGTCATGACCATAATCCATGAGAGCATAACAAAGGAGTAAGACATGGAATTGGGGAATAAACATAAGCACAAAAAATTCTATTTTTAAGAAACTTAATAAGTCCTTCATATCATGTTAGTATTGGGATAAACACCAGTGTACCTACTTCAAGTATGGGATTCCCTTTCATGTACCCTCTTGGTTCGGGATTGGGATTCCTGCCACTGTACCTACTTGCTTCGGGCTTGGGATGCCCTCCTGTGTGCCCTCTTATTTGGACCTCCCATGTACCCTCTTGTGTCAGAAATGGCATATAGTGAATGTTTATTTTCATACATTAAAATTACATAACTTATGAAAAATAATTAAAAACTTATACCTACAGACACCAAAATACTATATTAGTCTAGTGACTTTAGAAACATGGAAATAAAAACACTAGTACAAAAGCTAGCAGCATTATTTACCATTAGTTTATTATTGAATATAACCCTTCTTTGACACATCAAAAATAATACATATCTTTGAATATTAGGGGAACTGAGACATAAAATTTTGTGATCTCAATTTCACAGTAAGGGTAAACAAGGAAGATATGTAAACCTAATCATGAGAATATGGTTATGATAATGAGATCATAACATTAAAATATCAAACCATGCATATCAGAAGATCATAAACCTGAATAATTTCATAAATCATGTTAGTTCAAAATACATGAACCAAAAGGAAATAAATACCATTGGACATGAAAGTACAACATAGGAATAAGATAATTAATTGGGGAAGATTCAAATAAAATGACTTACATAGTTGTCAAGGCATCACTTCGAATTCCATCTTTGTATTATGGGTTCACTTGCTATAACATCATGGTAGGCATGATTCACTACCATGGTCACCATAGTATTATGAGTTCACTCGCCATACAATATTGGTAGTCATGGTTCACCCCCATCTTAGTCTATCCCAACCATATCATAATGAAATCATACATATATGTTCCAAAATCCAATAAATAATCTTATCATAACCCATGAAATTAAATGGGTATTATAAACTTTTTTCATATCATAATTGGTGAAATAAGTTACATGTTTCATAATCATTTGATCAAAATCATACCCCATAAAAAGAAGTTGGGTTAAAAAGAATATAACATATAAAAGAGAAATTGGTTTCAAAGCCATCATATCATTAAAACATAAACCATTCAAACAAAATAATATGAATGGAACCATTGAATCATTTCCCTTCAAAGGAATTAGTAACACAAATAGATGTCATCTTAGATGGTAAATAATTTTGAAAGATATTTTAAAACCATTTATTGATTAAAATAGCCTTCCTAAAATGAATAACACTTTTTAAAACATAATACATTTTTTGAAATGAATTTTTCATGGAAAATAACATTCGAAACAAATAAAGGAATTATTTAAAATGAAAAATACTTTTTTAAAATAATTTATCCTTCAAAATTGTCTTCAAATATCATTTGAAAATGTTTTTTCAAAACAATTTTAAAGACATGGTTTTGCAAAAAAATAGATTCCGGACCGAAGAGAGAAATATGATTAAATTTTTATTAAAAACACTTTCTAAAATATTTTATGTACCATAGAGTAGTAAAATAATGAGATTAGTTATATTAAATTTACAATTCTTGTATATACACCAAGAAAAATTATTTATATGTACAATAAAACCTTAGTCTCAAAGAATTAAAACCTGTACAAGACTATCTTACCGATTCGGTAACTTTTGAAACATAATCCCCCTAAAAAATATCATACAATGGATATTTAAATACCCATTTATTTAGATATTATAATTATATAGTACATTAGTGGTCACTATATACACAACACAAAATAAAATAGTGGTGGACATGGAATTTATCCGACATATATAAAAAGTGGGATGAAATTTTGTACCTTGGATCTTCACTCTCATTGTACAGATTTAGGCCTCCTTTATAATGAATATATGTTTATTATAACTAAATAATATTATCATATTCAAATTCTTAAAAATGGATATAATTTTAATAGGTCTTCATATTACCCTCTTATTAATAATTCCATGCTTCTGGTAATATCCTATTTGTTCTTCGTACATGTTTTGAATTATTATTCTTGATCATCATAGTTATATCCTGATTTGCTTAATTATAGAATGAAAAAAAGAAATATAAATGAAATATAATAATTATATAAACTTATATTATAATATATAAAATATATATATATTAAATAAAAGTCAATGTTCATGGAAAAGGTTGGTCGTATCTATGCATAAAAATTGTTTCCATTTTATTGCCATATTGATATAAATAAGGTAAATGAATCATATGTATAAATATGTATACATATAATTATTCTAGTAGAATTATTATATCATATATATATTATATAAGTTCACTAAAACCAACATTAATACATTACAGGATGAGTTTTAATGAATCACATCACTTTGAGGTGGCGGTAGTCAACACGTCCTCAAACGATGTTATCGTATTTACACAATATTGAAAGTATAGTTTCATGTGTTATAAAATAATTATAAAACAATATATATATATAATATAATAATTATTATATAAAAACATTATGTTCATCAAAATTCCCAACAATGATAAGTGGTAAATGGAAGGTGGATAACATCGTTTTGGGAGGCGGTAATTTTCCTTACACAAGAACATTAAGTTTGTTCCCCATTATATGGAAGTCTGTGAAATTAATAAATATAAATATTTATATAATAACATAAGAGTATATTTAGGATAATTTTTTTGTTATATAATCATGTAATAATGTCATTTTAGGTGTTTGAGAAATAAAATAAAAGAAAGGAGCTTGAGGAAGGATGTTACCTCTTCATTGGGTAACTCATTATGGTTTGCACCAAAGGGATTCTGTGGATAGATTTCTATATAAAGGAAGATTCAATAAGGAATTGAGGGTTTTGGGATGATATTAGAACATACAGTTTCTGAACCTAAGTGGTTTAATAGGTGTCAATAATTGGTAGGAAAGGTGACCCTTTTATATTGGAGGAGGAGTTTCACTCTTGTAAATTTTTGAAAAAGGACTTACACCCACACCCTTCCCATTTCATGTGAATATAATAAAGGTAATAATTATTCAAAATATAGTATATGGTTGAAATATTTCCACTGAATGGATTTTGGGCAAGTTTTTAGGTCACTTATGGATTTTTTTAAGGTTTAGTTCTTTATTAAGATAATTTGTTTCTTAATCATTGTAATTAATTTTAATCACTATCACAAATATTTTTTTTCAAAAAAAAAGTTCGACTTATTAGACTTTATAAATTAATATGATTAAAAATATGAGATCTATTTTTTTCAAATTCCAAACACACAAGTAAAAAAATATAATTTAAAATTCATACCAAAGTCAGGACGATGTTGTAGGTTTTTGAATTAAAAATGATCAAACATTTGATTTGTTTTATATTAAATTTCACTGCAAAATTATTTTAAATGGACAAAAGTTTATAAATTTATAACAATTTAATCAAATTATTCTCTAAATAACTAAAAATATAATTTATCCTTATAAATAAATTAGATGAAAAAATTAGTTTTGAATTAAAATTAATTATTTATATCTATTCATCTAAAAATGTTGTTTCTCATAAATATACCAAAAATAAACATAAGATAATTTATACATTATAAATTAAAAATGATGTTTATTTTATCAAATTAATTTTTTAAATTTTTTGAAAAGTAATTTCAGTATTTTTTAGAAAAGGACATGAAAGGTAATTTATTTGAGAAAATATTACTTTTTAAATATATAAGGACTTTACAAAAAATATTATTCTTTATAAATATTTTTATTTATATAAAACCATTATATACAATATTTTAAAAGTATTTATTATGATTCATATTACTATGTTTACTTCCTAGGTAGCAATTATCTTATTTAAATAGATACAAAAATAGGTATTTAAAAGAAACTCAGTGTTGTATGTGATATACTCTAAGTTAGCATTGCATGTAACGTATTCCAATTTGGTGCCCTATAAAAGTAATTATAGACTTAGTGCAATGAAATACCTCAATTAAAATAAATTTATACAAAAAAAGGTCTATAAAAACATATGGTGTCACATTGTACCCCCCATAAAATGAATTTCTCCCTCAAAATTAATCATTCTAGTAAAAACATAGAGGATAATTTTGATTTATCATATCATGAATTTACCATATAGATAATTACGACTACTTGTTTCTCCATAAAACATTTACAAGGTGAGTGGTTTTATTTTGTAGAATATTCTTCGTATGATCCAGAATTTCAAGTGGTTGTTTCTCATAAGAAATATCATGATCTAGAAATATGACCTCTGAATTCATTACATTTGAAGGTTCATGTATGTACATACTCAGTAGAGATATATGGAACACATATTTTACTTGAGAGATATTTTGGAGGGATTCCCATGTGGTAGGTTATCATCCCAATATTATCAAGAATCTCACAGGGACCAATATACCTAGGTCTTTGGTTCCCAATTTTTCTCAACCTCATAACCTTCTTCCATGGGATATTCATAGAAACACCTTCTCGCCAACCTAAACTTTTAGATCATTCAATTATTTATTAGTATAACATTTTTTCTGGTTTTTAGCTTCCATGATATGATGTTGAATGGTCCTAACCTTCTTGGGAATTAGTTCTGCAATCTTAGGTCCCAATAGCTTTATTTCTTTAAATTTATCATAACACGTAGTATCTCTACATTTATTCCCATATAGGGAATCATAATGTTCTCTATGAATTCTTTAGTGAAAGATATTATTCTATGAAAATTAAACAAGAGTAAGGTGTTGATCAGAACCACCTTTGAAATCAAACAAATAATATCTCATCATATCTACTAGGGTTTGAATTTTTTATTCATAAAAACCATCCATCTGAGGCTGATAACTAGTTATTAAACATAATTCTATATCATGTTCTTACTAAAGACTTCTCTAGAACATAGAGCTAAACCAAGGATGCTAATCTAAAATAATGGAATGTGGAACTCCAAGAAAGATTACTACTACCATAATGTATATCCTGGAGTGTTGGTCCAAAGGGAATTATTCTTTTATAGGGATGAAGAGTACTAACATTATAAGGAGATTGAATACCACCAATATAGAATTAAACCATTTAGAGGTTTTGATGAGTCCAATGGAAAAATACATAGTGATGTATAACCATTTAAATTATATTATGGTTCATGGATGAATCATCCCATTAGACTTCTCTCCTTCATCCTTAACTTGTTGGTATACCATAAATCAAGATACAAACTCTATGATATCTCTCTTCATTCCATCCCACAAAAAGTATTATTTCAAATCCATATACATATTCATACTTACAAGATGGATAGATAATGGAGAAATATGATCTTTCTATAAATGGTCCTTATTCAAATCTAGTATAGAAGGAACACATACACAGTTCTAGAACATTATCAGTACATCCTAATAAATTTTAAACTCTGGAACATTTCTTCCTTTCTTTTGAAGTTATACATATTTTATCTGCACATATTAAATCAACACATGGATAGAGGGTTGAAAATCATTTTGAAAATATAATATTTTTCACTTCCATTAGGATTTCTTAGTCCATCATTTTCAAATCCAATAATAATTTAGTTTTTCAATTCTCATTATATATAAGCTGACATGATCATTTCAAATCAAATATCATCACCTTATTCCCTTTCCCATAGTGGACATGTATTTATAAGTCAAAATACTTAATCAAATATAACCATCATTTATGGATCCTAATATGTTAATACATATTTTATACATTTATAATCAATATATATCACACATTTTTTCATAAAGATAATGAATCAATATCTTTAATACAAAATTTACTATAGATAACTCTGTATCATGAGTTGGGAAATGTTTCTCATAAATCTTCAACTGTCATGAGGAATAAGATATAACCATGTTATTATGAATAAGAACACATCCCAATACCCTATTTTATTCACCACTATATATTATAATCCCTTCTCCACTATAGGGTAATGTCTGCATAGGTGAATTGACCCACCTTCTCTTCAGTTCCTAGAAATTTTTCTCACATTAATCTATCCATAGGAACTTGACACCATTATGAGTTAACTTGGTTATAGTATTAGATAGTCCTGTGAAATTATCCACAACCCATTAGTAATATCCCGAAAACCATTAAACCTATGGATTTCAGTCACTATAGATGGTCTCTTCCAACATTCAATAGCCTCCATATTTTATGGACCCACTGTAATACCCTCTCTTGAGATTATATGACCCACAAATGAAACCATTTTCAACCAAAATTCACATTTTAAAAAAATTTCATATATTTCCTCAATTATTTGGGTCTTTTTTATAATGTTCAAGTGGGCTACATGCTCTTCCCCACTCGTTGAATAGATAATCATATTATATATAAATAATACCACAAACAAATTGAGGTACTCCCTAATGACTCTATTCATTAAAATCATAGATATTGTAAGGAAATTAGTAATACCAAAATAAATCACTATATATATTGTTTTCATACCTTTTATGGAATGATGTCTTAGTAATATCCTTCTTCTTAACCCTCAAATGATGATATCCAAAATAAAGTGTTGCCTATGAAATGTATTTAGCTCCATGGAATTAATCAAAAAATTCATCAATACTAGGAAGAGGACATTTTTTATTGACTATGATTCTGTTCAAATCGTGATATTCAATACAGAGTATCATTGATCAGTCTTTATTTTTCACAAAATTAATAGGTTTTCCCTATGGTCACACATGTGGCTGAGTAAATCTGTAATAAGGTTTTCATAGAGTTACATCTTCAATTCCTGCAACTTAATTGGAGTTATTCTATAGGGATTCTTTGAAATTTGTGTGTAAACAGGTATGAGTTCTATTGAGATATCAAATTCACGTTTTGGGGGAAGGATGGTAAACTCTTTAGTAAAGACATCCACAACATCCTAAATAATAGACATATCAATGATGCTGATTTTTGTCCAACTCATTTGAGATAAATCACCCTTCTGAATGGAAATTAAGACCCATACACTGTAAGTAATCTCTATAGGAAGTTCATACTTATCATCACAATGATAAATGATCATAGGATGGTTTGAAATGTGAGACATATCATCCTTGTATCAATATTTTCTGTGGTATTTATGCAATGAAAACCAATCCATGACTAATGTGACATCAGATTCAACTAGAGGAAGAATTTCATTATTTTGATGAGGCATATTCCCAAAAAATTCAACTTGAGAATAATAATATACTTGAGATGAAATAATTTTACCATTAATAGTTTTCCATGATAAGTAAACATATAATCATCTTGATATATTCTCAATACCCATAAAATATTCATTATATATAAAACAGTGGGTAGATACAAAATCGAACTATACATTAGATGTTCTAATGTGTAAGGTAAGTGCACCTTTCAACGTATTGTTATTATACCCCTCATCGGAAATCAGGATTATAAGATATTTCTCCTTTTCCATTGGATTAATTGGTTTTTGATGTCAATCGTCAACAAAATCCCTTGGGTTTTGTCACTAGTTATCATAATTACTATTTTCTATGCACTTTTAGCACTATAGAGTGAGAGGTGAATTATGTGTATCTTTTCATCTATTCACACGGTTAGCATACTTCTTCTCATCACTTTGGAAATCAAATTCTTTATAGAATTCACATACTCAATTCAAAAATTTATTACAGCCCTTAATTAAATTTACTCTATGATTTACCCATACTTGGACCATTAAGGAATGATTGTTTTCTTCTATTCATGGTTTTTAGATTTTTCATTAAACTCTATCTCCTTTTTCATGACAAAACCTTGATATTGATTTGTAACTCCAACATCCATTTCAACCATGACTACACAAAACATAAACTATTCATAGATACTAAATTCTATTTTGAACAATACCCTTATGAAACATGGAATTAATCTATTGAATAACCTATCAATATATCTTTCAATTTGGATGATAATTCTGGAAGAGTACCTCACAAGACTTGAGAAATTATACTTATAGGTAACAATTGATTCATTATCCCTTTCCATCAACATGAAGAAATATTTACCCATCATTTTATGTAGAATCTGATGAAATTACTTATTAAAAATAAAGTTCATGAACTTTCACAAATCAATGGATTCTATTTCATCTTGTTGCCTTGTATTCTTGAGTAATGTACACCACTACTCTACTTCTCCATATAACTGATAAACAACTGGACTGAATTTCTCACGCTATGAACACTGGATAATTGAGAATATATTTTCAATAGTACTAATACATTGTTTAGAAACAAGTGGATCTAAATAAACTCTAAAATAATGTGGATGTTTCCCCATGAAGGACTCAACATAATTTTGTTTCCTCCTTTGCTCATTTATATGTCCACCATTATTCACAACTTGATAAAAAAATATGATCATAGAAATGCAGTTCTCTATTTTAGGTCCTATATAATTTTATTTCATGAGATTAAAACCATTTCATTATCCATCTCAATCACCATGAATTTGGTTCCTTTGGGTTTTATACATTGACATAAACCAAAAAATGGAAGGTAAGAAACAATTATCATAAGAAGGAACAAAATAATCCTGAAAGGTACATCATAGGATTTCCAAAATATGACAAATTCCCTAATCAATTACATATTGTGTTTATCCTAGGTTATTGATAGCCAAAATCTATTTAAACACTTCATGACGATTCATGAATATTTAATGAATTTCCCAAGCATATCCCTATGGGGTGTCAAACAAGTTGGGCAACATGACATGTTGTCATATACCAGGTAATGTTAAATCAAGAACAATGCACCTTGTCATATTTGTTACCCTGAGGTATATCTATTTTAGAGAAACATCCACTTATAATATTTAGACAGGGTTTTATTTCCTTAAAACCACTCACTCTATTGTTCACTAAATTTACAAAAAAAATTCTTATACTTTTCATTATACTTTTTCTTATCCTTAGACATTCCCTTTGGGTTATCATTATGTTTTTATCATCATATCTTTCGAATGATAATAAAATTATTCCTCTGATATCGTCTACTGTGACCGTCTCTTTTCATACATTAACATTACATAACTTTTTTTGAAACATAAAAAATTATACAAATGGAAGCCCAAAGACTTTTTTAGTCTAGTTCCTTTGGAAACATGGAAATATAAACATTGGTATAAATGTGAGCTGCATTATCTCCCATTAGGTTCTTCTTGACTAGAACCCTTCTTAGAAACATCAAACATAATACATATCTTCATTCCCTATGTGAAATGAAATATAAAAATGGGTGATTTTAGATTCTTAGTAAGGGTTAAAAATAGAGATATGTAAAAATAATAATGTGTATATGGGTATGATAATAAAACCATAACATTAGAGTATCATAACCAACATATCATAAGATCATAACATAAATCATGGAATTCATATTCATAGTTAATAAGACATGAATCATAAGCAAATAAAGATCATAAGACAGAAAATCACAAAAAAAGGAATAAGTCCTGGAATTGTGACAGACACATATAAAACAATTTCCATAGTAGTCAATGCATTACTAATATGGAAATCGTGGTAGCAGGGGTTCACTTCAAATACCATCTTGGAAGTCATGGTTTACTCCCATGGCCAAATTAGTTGTATGAGTTCACTCACCATACTATATTGTTATTCATTGTTCACTACCATAGAAATCAAAGTTGTCAAGGTTCACTCCCAATACCATCTTACTCTATCGCATGGGATATAAATATTTACCCAATGCATTGGGGGGATATAATTCCAACCCTTCCCATAATAAAATCAGACATGCATGCACCACAAGATAATAAAAAATCTTACCATTCCATAAGAAATAAAATGGTAATCATAAACATGTAATCATATTTTAACTTGTGGAAATGGATATAGTTTTCAAAATCATTTCATCTAAATAATAACCCTTTTAAATAATTTGGTTTCAAACGAATATATCAGGTGAAAGAGAAACGGGTTTCATAAACATCATTCCATCAACACATAAACCATTCCTAGAAAAAATATGAATGGAAAAATTGAATAATTTCACCAAAAAAATAATGTGTAACACCAAAATATGTCATCTTATATGGTAAATAAGTTTGAATTATCTTTTAGAAAACGTTATTTAGGAAAAAAGCTTTTCTACATAGAAAAATGATTTTTAAAACAAAATAAATTTTTTAAAATCTTTTTCATAGAAAATAGCTTCAAAAACTTATTAAAGATTATTTGAAATAAAAAAAATCAAATCCTTTTTACTTTAATATTATCTTAAAATATCATTTGAAAATATTTTTTAAAGCATAGTTATTGAAATAAATCATATTTCTGACTCAAGAGAGAAATACTGTCACATGTTTATTAAAACATTTTATCAAATATTTTAAGTACCAAAGAGTCGTAAAATGGTACTAATACATGTTGATATCTTAAATAAATATTTTATAACTAAAATAATAAGTTTTCTTGAGATATTTATCATAATATTCCATCAATAGAAGCATAACCATAAATAATCCGGATAAATGATTATATTGTTTCAACAAATTATTATCACATGGTAACACGGGACAAAACTCTACATGTAAGTAAATGAAATTACATGGAGATTCAAATATCATTAAAATAATGATATTCATGACATAAAATTTCAAATGGAATTATATACACCTCAAAAAAGAATATAGGTGTATATCAAACCCCGAGTCTCATAAAACCCAAATTGATAAAAACATATCTTACCAATTTGGTTACTTTTGAAACATAATACCCATAAAATAAATATCATTTAATGTATACATAAATAACACTAAATTTAATAATAATAATAATCATAGAATGTATCATGGTAATTATATACACCGTAGAAAAAAGAGTGCTGAACTTGGCATGTATTTCACAGATATAAGAAGTGTGATAAAATTCCTTTCCTTATATCTTGACTCTTGTTATACTCTTTCAAACCTCGTGTATAATAAATAAAAGTTTATTATAAATCTATATCCTAAAAATATTCTGATATTTCATATAGTATATTGTTTTATTGTGATTATATTACCCTCTTATTAACAATTCTATGATTCAAGTAATATCCTCTTTGTTTTTCAAACATGTTTTGACTTTTTATTCATAATTTTCTTAATTAGATCCTGATTTACATATTTATAGAATGTAAAAAATTAATTATATATTATATATATTAAATAATTATATATTTATAATAATATATGTAATATCGATATATGAAATTTAATACACCATTCGTGGATATGGTGTGTCGTACGTACGCATGAATATTGTTTCTGTTTTGTTGTCAAATTGAAAGAATGAATGTAAAGGAATTATATATATATAATTATTTCATTATGATAAATAATTCTTCTATATGTCATATTTTTTCACCAAATCCATCCTTAAAACATTCCACATAGTGTGTGAACAAATCAAATCACTTTGAGGATGAGGTAGTCCACACTACCGAAAATGATGTTATCATATTTACAAAAGATGGAAAGTATATAGGCATGTGTTATAAAGAAATTATATTAGAATTGATACATAATAAATATTATATTTGTTTTATGAAAACAATGTATTTTTCATAATTCCCAATCATGAAAGCTGGTGAAGTTAAAATGAACAACATCATTTCTTTTGGCAGTAGTTTGTCGTACACGAGAATGGTATGTTTGTTACCCATTAGATAGAAGTGTGGGTAAGTGTAGTTATAAACCCTAATATAATAACATATCAATATGTTTATTATAATGGTGTTATTATAAAATCATTTAATAAGGATTTATGTGGTGTTGTAGAAATAAATTAAAATAAAGGATCTGGGGAAAGGATGTTACCTAATTTTTGGGTAACTCCTTTTTGTTTACACTAAGGGATTCCTTGCATTGATTTATGAAAAGGGGAGTATTACAAGAAGAAGGGATAGTATTTTTAGGATATTGTATTATATCTTGTACTAACCTAAGTGGTTGTATATGTGTGAGTAATTGGTTGAAGAGAAGGTCTTTTATAGTGGAGGTAGAGTGGTACTCTTGTAAATTTTTGGAAAAGAAATTCCACCCACATTTTCCCATTTCATGTAGATCTAATAATGAATAAAATTATATAAAAGGGATTATGGGGTCTAAATATAGAAATATAATGTATTTTTGACAATTTTATAATTCATTTTTCGTCTTAAGATAATGATTTAGTCCTTTGTTAAGCTGATTTTCTCCAAATTATTATAATTAATTTTAGTCACATTTACTAATATATTTGTTAAAAAACATTTTTTACCATATTATAAATTTTTAATATTTTTGATTACAAAATTTTAATCCATTTTTAAAAATTATAAATAATAAATGGCATAAAGTATTTTATAATTAATCATGCATATGGGATGATGCTATCAATTTTTAAAGTAAAAATGATCAATAGTTTTGTATTTTTTTTTATATGATTTCAATGTAAAATCAGTTCCAATGAAATAAATTGGAATAATTGAAAAACATTGGATCTAATTAAACACTAAAACAATTTACAAATAACATTTAACCTTATAAATAAATTAGATGAAAAATAAGTTCGGAATTAAAATTCAGTATTTTTCACAATTCATCCAAAAATTATGTTTCTCAAAAAAATCCCAAAAAAATACTTAGATAATTTTGAAATTATAAATTAAAAACAATATTTTATCAAATTAAATTTATAAATTTTTCTAAATTTAATTTTATTATTTTTTACATAAGGACATGAAAATTAGTCCATTTGAGAAAATAATATTTCCGAACATTAAAGGTCTTTAATAACATTTATATTTTTCATTATAAATATTATTCATTAATATAAAACCATTGTAAAAAATATTTGAAAAGTACTTATTACTAATAATATTTTTCTATGTTAAACATCTAGGGTATAATTATCTTGTTTAAATAATTATAAATAAAATTGATGTTTCATGGATACTTTTTGTTGCATGTAACAAACACCAAGTCAGTGTTTCTTGTAACATATGTTCAGTCATTTCTGTGAGAATTGAATGTTTGAATCAGTTCATTACAGTACATTAATGAAAATTAATTAATTTTAGAAAAACAAATCCATAAAAACATTGGGTGTTACATGGGATATCATCATGTGTACCCTCTTTTTTCGGTCTTGGGATTCCCTCCCATGTACACTCTTGTGTCGATCTTGGGATTACCGACCATGTACCCTTTTTTGGGCATGGGATTCCCTCACGTGAACCCTCTTGTTTAGGGCTTGGGATTCCACCCCTTGTACCCTAATTTTTCCAGGATTAAGGTTCTATACTATGTAATCTTTTATCTCATAAAACATTTATCACAACCTAACTGGTTATAGGGAGATATATATCCCACCTATAATGTAATGAAATCATACATGGATGTTCCACAAGATAAAAACATTCATTATATCGTAACCGATAAAAAGAGATGGGTTTCATAAATATCAAATTCATATCCCTTTAAATGAAATGGTATTATAAACATTTCATCATATCTTAAATTTTGAAAAAGTGATAGGATTCATAATAATTTCATTATTGAATAACTCGGGAAAGGAAACATGTTTCATAATTGTTTTATTATTGTATAACTCGTGGAAGAGAAATGGATTTCATAAGAAAAATTCATCATAATATAATCTATTCAAATAAAGAATAATAATGGTGTCCCATAATCATATCCCCGGAAGAGAATAGGTTATATCAAAGGATTTAAAATTATATGGGGATGGATTTTTAAAGATCACATGAATAATTTCAATAATAATGGGAAAAATATATTTCCAAAGCAGTATCATAAATAATGAAAATAAAACAAAAGGTATTATGGAAGGAGGTTTTTAATGTCCCTGACCTGAGAGCCACTAAACTGTTTCTCAAAGACGGGTTGTTACATGACTTTAAGCATGACTCCTTGTACACTAATGGTGGCCGACTAGCAGTGGGGGTCCAAATAGTAAATTAGAGAGACTATACCCCCTTTTAATCAGAGTAAGCCAGAATACAAGATAAACAAAACTGTGGAATAATAACCAATAATACCAGAACATGCATGAACAACCATTCCCCAAACTAGGTCCAATAATTTCCTACAGTAAATATGCCATGCCACGCTATAAGTGAAAAATTCATCAAAACCCAAAATGATGAAAAACTACAAATTCTTCAAAATGGTCCCGACCAAAATTCTGGGTCCTCCTCCACATACACATGTGCCAACCCAACTTTCTAGAAATATTCATCGCCCTTGTCCTGACCTATATGAATGAAGTCTGATCGGGTACCAAACAGTGGCCCAATAAATGTGTGAGTGAAACTCAGAAGGCCACCACCAATGGTGTCAAAAAAGTATCTGGTATAAACAATTGAGCATGCAGAAAGAGAAATGATTAATAAATGACAATGTAAATATTAAGTTCTCTTAGCCATTTTCGGTCTATTTCCAGTATTTATTACCATTTTATATCTTGCAATTTCATCCCATTTTCCATTATATACCATTTCTAACACATTTATCATGAGTTTATCAAACACAATAACATACATTTCTTAATGTAAATAATCACATTCATGATAAAAATACACAGTTTTCCTATATCACTTGGACCAAATTCCTCATGTAAACCATAACCTCACCTCGGCGTCTCCGTCTGAGTGGATGCAACAGATAAGGAAACAGAGCTTCAGTCCTATCCCAACTCTGTGCATTAGGGGTGAAGTTTAGATCCTCAGTCCAACTCAACCTGTGGGAATAGAACCTCAGTCAGTACCCCACACTACCAAGCTATTTTCACATTCTATACATATATGTATCCATTAACCATTCACGTAACATCACAACAATTTCCTAAGATAAACATAAACCATAACAATAATAGGATAGTTAACACCATGTCATACCCCACTAACACATTTACCACATTTCACACCATTTATCCATTTATCCCAATTCCCTTTTATGATTCTTATCTCACTTTTCATTCATTCATTGTGCATACCTCACTAGGCTTTGTCAAGGGCTCTTTAGGATTACACAAAAATCTCACTTATTCTTCCCAAAATCCATAGCTCTGGGAGAGTCAGCACACCCCATGGGTGGCCCTAGATTAGTGTAATTACCCAAGATGCATCCCATGGGGATCATGAGGTTCTCCATTTACATTATTAATACCCATTTTACCAAAACATTCCATGGGTAATCCAAACATACCAAGAGACACCCAAGAACAAAACTACACATGCACAAATCCACAAATAAACCATGGAATATAACTTGTAGACCACGTTCCTCGATTCCATGTGTGAATGCACTATTAATCAAGCCCTTAGATCCAACTTTAACCAACCTTTGAAGAATCAATCTAAAACTCACCCAAGGAGTAGGGTTTTAGAGCTTTGGAAAGAAAGGATAAGATTATACGAACCCTAAATACAAAAGAGAAGCAAGAATGGGATTGGCCTTATCCGGAGCTTCGATCCACAAACTATTGAACCAAAACAACCTTAAAAAAAGGATATTGTTCTCTTGGATACCTTGGCTGTTTTGGATTTTTTCTAGGGTGAAGAGGGGTGAAATGGGAGGAAATCCTGATATAGTGTTCAAAATCCTGGAGTGGAAAGATTGTATGTTTTAAAAAATTTCTGAGCCATAGGGATTACCCACATAGTATTACAAACCATGTGTAAACAATGCAGAAGCCACTGTATAAAAACACACTTCTTGCACTGTTTCCTGGGCTATCCTCATTGATAACAGTAACTGTGAGGCCTACCCCAAAAACCCTTTTTTTTTGCAATTTCTGTGTCTCAAACACTTGGAACCCCCCTAATCCTCCCAAATAACATGGGTAATCAATTCATTAACCAATAAAAGGGATTGAAACCAAAGTTAAAATGAGAACATATCTTTCTAAGATCTGGTATCTTACAATGTTGCCTCTCCACTGTGTAATTCCTTTTGGTTTGCCTCAAAAGACTTAAATTGATTAATTTTTTTCCTAATGTGAGTCAACCAGGTTGAGGGGATATAATTTGGTAACTTTTTTGATAATTTTTTGGTTAATTCAAAGTTGATTTAGAGGTGTGAGTAATTGAGGGGGGAGTGCTCTTTTATAGTAGTGGACGAGTGGCATTCCTATAAATATTAAAAGGTGAACTCTATTGAGAGGTCTCCCTTATATAATGTTCCTCCAATAATTTAATATTTTCGACAAAAAGGATTATGTGGTCGAAATATTTATAGAAAATGGATTTTGGACATGTTTTTAGGGTATTTAGAACCTGAAGTTAATGTTTAACCCCTAAGTAAACATGTTTTTTCCTTAATAGCTATAATTAATTTTAATTAATTTCAATAATATTTATTGTGAAATTATAATTTGTCCTTAATATATGTTATAATTTACTATGATTCAAAATATGGGATCCATTTTTTGAAATTCTCATTACATTTATGTGATAAATTAATTTAAAATTAATCTCGTAGATGTGTTGAGAAAGTGGGGTTTAAAACCAAAAAAGTACAGAATTTTGAAATGTTTTTTATCCAATTTCAGTGTAAAATTGGTTACAATTACCTAAATTGTATTAATTTATATATAATTGATATAATTATACTTCAAAAACAAATTAATCTATAATTTAACTATGTTAATAAATTAAATCAAAAGGCCCCTTTTTATTAAAATTCTTTATTTTTCAAAATTCATCCAAAATTGAAACTTCTCATAAAAATACAAAAATGTCATCCAAAGTAAATATTCATATTATTATTTCTAAAATAAATTTTATTTTATATGATAATAACTATAAAAGGTCCAAAAATATATTTAAAATGGGTTCTCTGCTAAATGGAAGAAAAATTACATTTTAGAAAAATACATCGTTTTAATCATAAAATTGGATTTATTCTTACCTTATACCTATATAATATATTTAATGAGTATCAAAAATATTTATTGAATATATAATATAAATAAATTTTAATTAAAACATTCATCAAAATTTTTTATTTTTAGTTTATTAAGATAAAATTCTATTTGTACATTGAAAAGCAATTTTCTTATAAAGGTAATTTCATTATTTTCAAATAGTTCTTATATTACTTTATAATTAAATTAATAACCAAAGATTCATTCTATATAAATGTGAAAAGAATATTTTCACAATTTATGTAATATTATTCATAAATTTCATTCCAATATCTTGGTGGTAAATATAATAATATTTTAACAACAATATTAATAATATAATATAGTTTGGTAAAACACAACTTGTGTATAATGAAAGCTATCAAAGGAACTCATAATTCTGTGTAACACAAGAAAAAAATAGTTTTGTGTGTAATAAATGTTATTATAAGTGTTTTTTTTACATTATATTATCTTTTTTTCATATAATTCATGATAAATATAGTGCTTTAATATAAAAAACACTATATTCAGGTTGGTGTGAAATCCAAAATATAAAAAATATTAAATTAATTTGAAAAGAAAAAAATATATATCTAGGTTTAACAGTTTTAAATTAAATATATATTATATATCAATAAATATTAATTTATTTGGTTGTAATGATTATTAGAAGTCGAATAGTTGTAATTGAATTATTTTTTTCTCAAAACAAATTCTTCTCTTAAAAACCTATTTCCCTACCATGTTTGTGGGATTTATTTTAAATTAAATTCATCCACTTATATGTGTATGATATGGAAAAATGGATTCCTTATATATAATAATAATAATTAATGTTATCTAATAAAGTCAAATTTATTTTTGATCATAATTATTAGTGAATACGGTTAAATTTTATTATAGTAGTTAAGGTAAAAAGAAGTTTATGTAGTAGTTAAATATAGTATATTAGTTCTAAAAATGACCCATCACTTGTCTAAAATACATTATCTGGAAATATTTAGACCTTAACTATTATATTATTGATAATTTATCATAATTTAGACATGTTTAAATGAAACAAACAAGGGTGGAATTTACTCATTCAAAAAACATTCAAGTATACCACTCACCACACTTATAAAAGGCCACACATTCTCCTCCCTTATTTGCTTCATCAAACCACTTTCATTCAACCATGATCTTTCTAAATCACATATAATCATCAATACTCTCATCCAATAATAGTTATATTGGGTATAAATACAACATAGGATGTCCCCTAGTGGAAACCTGAGGAGGATACCTGACAAAGATGTAATGTTATTCAATAAGAATTTTTATTTCATTTGTTTATCCACCAACTTAAATTATTATTATAACATGTTGATAAAATAACCTCATAATATTTCATATAATTGAATATTTTTAGGTTACATTCATGACCTAAAAACACATAATTCCATCAACTGGGTTATGAAATCATTATTCCTGTGTACATCAGACCACGGCCTCATGAAACGATGTTACTCATTTTAACATTATCACCTCTCAAGGCTGGGTATGATGATGTATATAAATATTATTAATTATATTTATAAAATTATTATAACTCAAGATCTATTTAATGATATATAACTTTTCATTTTCCATTTTTTAAGGTATACGGTAATATCGCTCATGTGTATAGTGGATTATCACCTTAACAAGCGATATTATTCATTTTTCAATAACATGTTATGTGGAAGGTAAAAAAGGTAAATATAACAAAAATATATTATATGAATAAAATTTTTATGTTATTAGTGACATATTTACCATTTTATAAATATAATATATCATTTTTAACGTTTCACTCACTATTAAAATTATAACGTTGTTTATAGATGTGTAAACTACCGCCTCCACGAAGCGATGTCATTTATTTTTTCATCACCAAATCACAATAATGATATGTATAAATATATGATTATATTTTATGGTATTTACTATATAATGATCGTTTTTTAAAGAAAAAATACTATTTACATTCTTTCTAGATTGATCATTGAAAAATGGAAATGTTACTCATGCGTATTTACAGCCTACCATCTCTATGATCATAATGCTGGTTCATTTTTCAAAACAATAATTCTTTATTAATTTTAAAATTATAATTTATGTATAAATATGATAATTATTTCTGGATTACTATTCTAGAGTTGTTAAAATAATTACCATTTTGAATATAGTTAACAAACCAAAGGCATTTTCGATACATAATCTGAATATGGTAAAAATATATAAGCTAAAGTTAATTGATTAAGTAATTTCATATAAAATGTTAATAAGTAAAATAAAATTTATACTAAAAATTATAAATTTTCTAAATAATTTTATATTTTAACATTATTTTATTATTTTGGAAGAAAAAGACACATGTGATTTTTTGGACTCAAGTTAAGAATTTTATTATCTCACATTTATATTTTTAAGATATATACCATATTCACCATCTATATTTTGTTTTTTAGTGTTTATAATTCTTATTAATGTAATTTATGATTTATATAAATAAATTTATGTGTACTTTCATATAAATTTTAGGACCTCTCATAATGGGTTTTCAATTTTCAATGTTACCAAATTTGCGATGGATTTTTGTCTCAATTTTTCATATTTTAGTTGTTTGTTATTTTATACACCTAAATATATCATGAATATATTTATTTTAATGATATTATAAAATTCATTTAATGTTATTATTTCCCAGGGAATATGGTTCAATGTAAACAAATTAGGAAGACTCTTTTTTTATAATATAGTCGTTTATCAGGATGGTGTATGATTAGGTTTCTAACATTTAAATATTATAATTATGATTAATTAAATTCTCATATGTTTATTCATTTTATTTTCAAGTAATTCTATCATTTTTCACTCTTTCATATATATAAATTATTTAAGAATGTTCTTTTAATAAAATATGACATCATTTCTATCTTCTGTCAGAAATCTGTTTTCTTCCAAAAACATGTTTTTAAAAAATGTTTTCAAAAAATTATTAAAAAGTCTGTTTGAAATATGGAAGAAAAAATTCATCAATAAATGATTTAAAATATTTTTACAATATTTTATTATTACATTTAATATTTATTTTAAAACAAAATAATTTCTAAATGATTTATAAATTTATTTTCAAAATGAAATGGTGTATTTTCCATAAAATGTATTTAATTATATTATAATATTATTTAAATTCATCAACATCCAAAACATTTTTTTTACTTATTTTATAATTGGAATATTTTCCAATTATAGCAACATCATTTTTTCTCTAGATATATTATAATTTTCTTAGTGATATTGTAATGGAACTCGTTTATTTTCCATTGGTAAATGATGTTTCAAATAAATTGGTGTAGAAACTAATTTTTTTCATTTTTTAGTCATGTTTAAAATATATCTTATAGTTTATTTTCAATGATTTAATCATGTTTATATGATATTTTTTTGGAACCTTGTAATTTTATATAGTCTATCCATGTCTCAATGAGATTATTATAAAAGCCATATCCGTTCAATAGGTTAATTTTGTTTTAAAAAGATTGACATGAAGCTCATTTATCTTCCAAGGGTTAATCAGGTTACAATAGAATAATGATTTTTTATCCACTTTTTATGATTAATAATCTATATTAATTTTCCATGTTGTGGTTTTTTCACATTACATATAAGATCGGGGACCCAAATAGCACTGGGTGAGCCCATTATATCTTGTATGAATGGGCGTCCTAGATAATTCCAGATGACCCATTACAAATTATAAGATTTGGTTGATCAGATAGTGTTAAGTGAGCATGTTATAACTTAAATGATTGGTGCACCTTGATAGCACTCCAATGCATTGGGTAATTATTCTATCTTCAGAGGCAATAATATGAGAGTTACCTAAGAGTTTCACATATAGATTTCACAAGGATCCACTTATTTTACACATAGTATTAACATGAGTTATGAAGAAAATATTCACATCATACCAGCATGTTTTATTTATTCTTTATATGTCTTTATATGTTTCTTGTTATTAAGATTTATATCACATGACTTTTGATTATTGACTCTTAAAAATTTTTCCTCTATTGTTTTTTAATTTTTGAGGATCCAAGTATTAATTTTTATGAGTCCCATTATGATTTTCTCAACCACTCTGATTATGTATTCATACCCTTATTCACTTATTGTGATCATTTATGAAATACATTTTGTAATGAATTTTTTACCCTTATTGATCCTTTTAGCTAACCATTTATATGTTTCCTTTTCCCCAGGTTATGAATAATGAGATATAATGAATTATTTCTTGAATATTTTTTATGTGGATGATAATAATGACATAATTTGAAATGAACAATATTCTTAAAGTTTTGGAAATTATAATTTTATGGAATGGTTATTGTTTATGTATGAAATTTTCCTAATTATCAAAAACTCTAAACCTACAAGATACCAGATAATATAATTGTTGAAATTTTTTATTTTATATTATAAGGTTTGGATGGAAAAAATATGGGTCCCAATTATCCATATCAAATATGGAAAACCTAATCTTTATGATTTCTTCACTAAATTCTGGAGTGCAGTTTCGAGTTATTAATGTTGGTATCAGATGAATTATTATATAAATTTGGATAATATTATGTTTTCATGTGATGTTATCTTAAGAGTTATTTACAACTTCATAGTTCTATAGTTATAAGTATGAACATAAGTTCAAAGTCTTGGACACCCCTTTGAGGTTTTATGTAAGGAGATATTAAATTGAATAATGATATTTAAATGATAAATTTTAATATGTTGAAGTATTTGTAGAGATATGGTTTAACATGAAGTATGTATTTAAAGCTTTAGGAAATGTGATTTTATATATTTATAACCTTTATGGTTTATATAATCTTGTATATTTAGAGAATATGTTTTTCATATAGATAACCATATGATTGATGCATGAATTTTTGGATAAGTGATGAATTTTACATTGAAAGAAGATCGCCGTATTTTTTATGATTGAAATTTGAAAGGTATGTGATTACAATTGAGTTTAAAACAGTCTTTAATTTATAAGTTATTGGGGTTATTTGTTGTATATGTTTGTGGATTGATTTAGATTTGACTTTGGTTGTTACTATTTAATTATGATGATTATTGTATTATATTGTGTTTTTCATTTTATAATAAGCTTACTATACACTAACCATTTTGGTTTTGGTTAATTTATAAAGAGATGAGGAATATCTTGTTATGATTTTGGGTACTTTTTGGGACTTTGAAAGATTGTATTGAATACTCATTGTTTCGAAAAAAAAGATGAAATTCTAGTGGAAATTTTCTGAAGGATGAATTTATACTTGAAAAGTATGTAAATTTCACTATGGTTTCAGTCATGTTGATGAATGAATTCCTCAACTCCAAGAAAGGGATATTGAAACAAAATTATAATCCTATAATATTAAATTATAAATAACTGATAGACTTTTCAATCAAGATGGATTAATGGTTTTTTGTATCTGAACATTCCATTAATCATTCAATTTCTTGTGATCAATGACCACAACCACTCTTTAATTATATACTCTTTTCTTCTATCCCAACCTATGTTCTCCTATTTAAAATCCTAGTTATGTGTTATTACATAAGAACTTTATACTTGTTGTTCTATATTATTACTAGGATGTCTTATTAACCATTTTTATGATGTGTCGTTATAATAAAAGTGTTTTCAAATGTATAATATATTATTTCCAATATAAATACCAAATTATGGGTGAAAATTTTATTAAACGGGGGTGGCTGTAATAGTATAAAATTTTAAAAGAATAAAATTATATTTGATTGCGTAAAAGACATAAAAAACTAAAATTATATTTTGATTCACATAAAACTATTTTTATATTTAATTATGCATAACACTCATTTTATCATGTGGTATACACAACCCTTAGATTTTTTATGTTTGATTGATTATTCAACGCGCAACACCGAAATTAAACTACCAATGAAATATATTACAATTATAACTTAGCTATTAATTTAGATGGTATAAATAATATCAACTAAATTTTGAAATATATATATATATATATATTACATGATATAAATCATGGAAAAAATATTGGTAAATAAATATAATTTTTTTAGTAAAATATTTTAATTATCCAAAAATATGTTCTCATCATAAATGATTTTGATTGATTTTCCTAAAAAAATGAAATTTAATTTTTAGAAAATTTTTTAAATTAATTTATGAAATGAAATTAATTTTTGGAATCATAATATCAAAATTATATTGGTTGAATTCTTGGGAATTTTCAGAAAATATTGATTTTTTAGTGAATGGTTAAAAATACATATTTTTATTAGAATTATTTTATTTTGAATAAATTAAGTAATTTAAGTGTCGTAGTATGTGTTTATAATTTTTAAATGTATCTTATATATTATTTAGTTATATTTAATAAATTAAATAACTTTTATTCAACCTTATAAGGGTTTCAGTGTAAGTTTTTTTGTAAAAAAATAGGTTTTAAAAAAATGTTTTAAATACCATAATGATTCTCACTTTTAGTAAATTAAAATAATACTTAAAGGTGTATTTTCAAACATATATATATATAATATCATTATATATTAAATAAGTTTCCTAAAATTATTATTATTACTCATATAGTTATTATAGACTCATTTTTTCTCAAAACATAACTTCACTTAAAAGAAACGTTGTCTAATAGTGTCTGTGGAAGTAATATTAAATTAAAATTTTCAAATTATGTGTTTTGGAATTGGAAAAATGGATTCCACATTTTGTATCATCATAATTTATATTATATTATAAGCTCAACTTAATTTTTTACCATGATAATAGTGAATATAGTTAAAATTCATTACTAATTTTAAGTTAAAACAAGTCTACTTAGTGGTAAAACAAATAATATAAAGATTAAATTAACAAAAAACTTGTAAAAACACTTTTTATTGAAATATTTAGAATTTATCGCATGTATTTTCAAAAATGGATCATTATTGGTGCCTATTGACAAGAAAACTCTATGCATGTAATTCACCCACTTAGAAAAAATACATGTGTGCCACTCACCCCACTTACAAAGGGCCACTGCCTCAATTCCCTTATTTAAAACATAAAAATACTTATGTAAAAAAAACCCAAATTCATTTCCTAAATTCACTCCCCTCATCATATAATCCTTATCTAGTTAGAAATAGAAACTAGGAATGTATTTTGTGGAAAACAAAAAAGGATAATCGAAGAAGAGGTAATGTGCGTCACTGAGCGTTCTTATTTTATTTCTTTCCAGAAATACCAGAATTATTCTTATAACATTAATATATAATTACTTTAATATATTCCTTTTATTTATATGTTTTTATTTTAAGTTTAAATCCTATAACCACATATACATCCATCAAATGGGTTATGAAATCATTGTTTATGTGTATGGTGGACTACCACCTTACGAAATGATGTCATTATTTTTTTTCTTTTACCACTTATCGTCATTGGGTATGACGATGGATATAATGTTTATATATATTTCTTAAAATAATTATACCTATGATGTTATTATATGTTATATAACATTTTATGTTCATTTCCTTGTAGGATATGATTACATCACTGGTATGTACGACGGACTGCCACCTTGTGAAGCGATGTAAGCTTTTTTTCACTAACACATATTATTGATGGAAATAAGGATATATATATATAAATATATATATACTTATATATTAAATATATGTGATATAAATGAAATATTTAGGATAGTAATGACAAATTTACCATTCTATAAATAAAATATGTCTTTATTTCTTACATTTCCACTCACTGAGAAAGTGATGACGTTGTTAGTTTGCATGAGGACTATCACCTCCTCAAAGAGATGTGATTCCATTTTTCATCACCACATCACAAGAATGATATATATATATATATATATATATATTAGTTTATTTATTATATAGTTATCATTCTAGAATGAAAAATAATATTTAACTTCTTTCCTTAATGTTCATTGAAAAATGGAAACATTACTCATGGGTACGTACTCTGTACCGTCTCCATGATCATAATGTTGGATCATTTTTTCATAAACATATATCATTACTGATTTTAAAAGAACAATTGAATTATAAATATTTTAATAATTTCATTATTATTATTTATATATATTGAAATGATTACCTCTTTGACCATAGTCAACCTACCAAAGTCAGTATTGACTCATAACATGAATATGGTCAGACCATCATAGTGAAAATCAATTAACAATGTAACTGTATATAACATGATTAAAATAAAATTAAAATCCATAAAAAACATTAAAATGGATCTCAAAAAAGTAAATAGTCCAAATAAGTTTTTTATTCAGGGAGATAAAGACACATGTGAATAGTTGGATTAATGGTAATGGTTTTCTCATATCACTTTATATTTGTTGTGAGGTGTATGAACTACCCTTGAATGAATTTTATGATTATTATAATTATATTTATGAAGATATAAATATACATTTTCTTATCTCTCTTTCATGGTGATTATGGATTCATAATTATTAAAGCGGTAATTTATTTTTTTCTTAGTTTTCCTTCTTTGAGATATTATTAATAATATACACCTATCTTTATGTGGGGATAAGACCGTGTCTTAGAAATTTTTTCAAGAATATTATTATTTTCATGAAATTATATGTTTCAGTTAATTTTATAATATCATGGGTATTATGGTTCAAATTTAAAAATGTTGTAAGATTCATTTGTTATAATTTCTTCATGTATCGTGATTCTGTATGATTAGGTATCCAATGTTGAAAATATAAAATTATCATGAATTTCTTATCCTATTGTTATTCCAGATATTTTAAAGAAATTATTACTTTTTTTGAATCATTGGTAATTAAAATTATTAATAATGTGTCTTTAATAAAAATTTTATTCAATTCTCACTTTGTTTAGAAATCTATTTTTCATCCAAAATAATTTTTTATAAAGGAGTTTTAAAAATTTTATTTAAAAGTTTATTTCATAAAATTAAAGATATTTTCCATTATAAATTTATTAAATAATTTTTAAAATAATTATTTATCTGATTTTAGTGATATTCTAAAATAAATATATATTCCTGAAAATTAATAAATATTTTTGAAATGAAAATGGGTATTTTACTCAAACTGTTTTTAGTGATATTTCAATTGTGTTTACATTAATCAACATCTACTAATATTTTTATCCTTATTATGAAATTGGGATATTTTTTAATGATAATAAACATATAATTTATCATAATTTATTAATTTTTTTCAATGATATTGTTATGGAACCCATTTTTTCACGAGTTAATCATGCTTCAAATAGATTATTATGGAACAAATTTCTTTTCAACTGGTTAATCATGATTGAATGAGACTATTATTGAACCTAATTCCTTTACATAGGATAACCATTTTTCAATGAAAATTTTATGAAAACTATTTATTTTTCATGGTTTATTCATGTTTTAAATACATTTAAATGAAGCCAATTTTATTTCAAAGGTATAATCGGTTAATAAAACTATAATGATTTTTTCTATGTGTTTAATAATGAAATATCTATGTATTTTATTATTATTTTTATTATAGTAAAAAATATATATGATGGTGAGTCATGGATAGCATTATATGATCCTCTTATAGCTTATTTGATATGAAATCCTAAATAGCATTGGGTGATCCCATTATATCTTACATGATGTGGTGGTCAAGATAGTTCCATGTGCAACTGTTATAGATTAAATTATTTGTACGGAAAATATGACTCTAATGAATTGGGTAATATTGCATGTATTTCAAGGAAAAAGAAGGATGTTAGCTTACGGTTTCCCTTATGAACTTTACTAGGCTACAGATATTTCTGACATGGGTTAATAATGTGTTATGACGAAAAATATTTTGAGATACCAAACCACTTTTGTTTTGATTTATATGGGTTTATAATGTTTCTTATGATCAATATTGATACCTAATATATCTTAATTATTGATTATAATGACTTTTCCCTTTTCCATCATTTCATATTTGATGATCATGGCATTTATGGGTATGTGTTATTTTTTTATTCCTTCATTAACTATGATTATCTCATCATACCCTTATACACTTATAATTCTCATTGATGAAATTAAATTACTAATTGTTATGTTTTTCATTAATAATAATTTGTGCTTAACCTTCATATTTTTTTCTCAAGGAATTGAATAATGAGGATTAATAAATTATTTTTTATAACGGATTTTATATGGATAATGATGATGACTTCATGTGAAATTTTAATGTTGGTTTAACTATTTGAAATTATCATTTCATGACATTGGTATTATTTTTTTTTATTTTCCTTATTCTATAATACTATAAACCTAAATAGTCCCCATGAATGCAACTGATGTAATTTTTAGTTTTGACATTGTACGGTTCGGATGGGAAAAAATAGTGACAATTATCACCATAAAAACTTTAAATGTAATCTTTATGAATTCAGCATCGTATCTAGGAGTGTAGGTTCTGTGTTGTTATAGATGATATTTGAAAAATGATTTAGATAACTCTATAGATTAATATTTTCTCAGGTGGGGTTATATTAAGAGTAGTTAATATTCACATAGGTCTATAATATTACAGATGATCATAAGTTCAATGTCTTAGACACCCCACTAAGATTGTAAGCGATGTGATCTTAAAGGGATTAATAAAAGTTTTGGAGATGTTTTAATATGTTAACTTATTTTTAAAGCTATATTTTAACATGTAGTATTCACTTATATTTTTCGAAAATGAGATTTAATTTATAGATAACCTTTAGTTTTTATATGATCTTAGATATTGAGAACACATATTTTATCATACTGATAAACACAAGAGGTACAATTCATATTGTGACTTGGTGATTAACGTTTATTCAATAGAAGATCTCTATTTTTCCCTGAAATATGAATGGTATGAGATGACCATTTATTTTAAATCACTCTTTAATTTTTTTATTTTATTGAGTTTCTGGGGATATAGTTTTATGAAATATATTATTTTTAATCTTGGGTATTTCTATTGAATTTTATACATTATTGTATCATATAATGGTTTATTTATTTTTGGAATTTTCTTACTATGCTTTAACCATTTTGGTTTTGGTTGTTGTCTAAAGACATTAGGAATATCTTGTTATGATTTTGGGGATTATTTAGTGCATTTAAATTTTTTCTTGAATACTCACTATTTGGAAAAAAAAATATATTAGATTCTGTAAGAAATTGGGTAAAGGATGGAATTATATATTAAAATTAAGTATATTTCACTATGTTTTATGGCTAAATGGTGAAATAATTCCTAAATTATATGAAAAGGATCTTGAAATTGAATCATTATCCTAATACCTTTAATTTTTATGAATCAGTGGTCATTTAATTAATAACATATTTATGGTTTTTAGGTCCTTAATATTAAATTTATCATTCACTTTCTTTTACTCATTGACCTCAATTAGTCTCTATAATTTTCTATAAATTTCCTCCACTCCCACCTATGTTCTTCTATTTGGAAACCTAGTTCTTTATTAATCTATATAACCTTTAAAATTAAATTTCTCTCTCATTAATATCTCCTTTTATTATCCCTTTTTTAGAATATATATTTATACAAAATTTGATTACAAAATTTGAATCTTTGATTGTAGAGATAAGGTTTAAATTATGAGGACACAATTCTTTAAAGTGGGGAGGATGTAACACCTTGAGATTTTAAAATAATGAAATTATATTCAATCACATAAAGAAAACACAATGTAGATTTTATATTGAATTACATTTCACATTATATTCATCTTTCATTACATTCAAAACTCATTTTATCTTGTGTGACATGCATCCCTCAGATTTTTATCTTTAATATCATATTCAACATGAAACACAAAACATAAAAAACAAATTACATATATTGACATTATAAACGATATGTAAACTTACCAGGTAAAAATAGTATTAATTAATTTATGGAATATTTAAATATATATATATATATTACTCAATGTAAATTATTTATAAATCTTTAGTAAATAATTGTCACAAACCCCTCCAACCAAAGATTCCCCTCCTGAGCTGGCAATGGTGAAAGGGAGATAATGACCCCCGAGTCCCGCCTCCAGTAGGACCCGGGGTGAAGACTAGCACCAAGGGTATGAGTTTTCACAAATATGGGAGGCATTACCATTTTTATTATTTAGGATCGGGAAATAGGACAAGTCAACCACCAAAAAGGGAAAACAACAAGTGTATAGAAATAAACCCAAACCAAGCCCACATGCATGTTTAAACAATTTTATAACAAGTTATAAGTACAATAAAGCTCAAAAGTACAATACCAAAAGAAAAAAAGAGTACAACAACTACAACAACTCTAACTATCTGACTAGTAGGGTCCCGCATGGCCCTGGTAGTCCTCCTGGAAACCAGAATGTAAACGTAGGGTGAGAAAACAAGTATACTCCGTAGGGAAACCTAAAGCTCTCGTGCAAAAGTGAGGATACATCCTAATGTCCCCTGAGAACAACAGAAGAAACCTAGCAAGGAATTCTATCAACCCAACCTCACCAGCAAAACTCACCAGAAACACAATCACAACAGGTAGTAGTATATAAGAACAAGAGTATTGGGTACCCCGCACCATTTCCCTTTAGTTAGCTGCTCTTCCTAACGACGATCGTCCTAACACTGCCACACTCTCCCCACCCGCACACACATGGGCCTCACAAACCACACATCCCGCCCACACACACCTGGGCCTCACAACCATGCATCCCCGCACATACACACCTGGGCCTCACAACCACGTATCCCGCCCGCACACACCTGGGCCTCATCCCGAAGATTCTTGGGAAACAGTAGAACCTGCCCAAAGATTCTTGGGCTAAATACATCCCAATAGAAACCTACCTGAATAGACTTAGGTGTAAGGTCACCTCAAGCCATCACATCCTAGGGTAGAAGGAGCAGGAAGGAGCTAGTAACTAAGGGAAAAACACCATCTCCCATGAAATGGGAGTCTTCGGCACTAAGTTCTCAACATGGGTGGGGTGCGACAAAACACAAAAGATATTGATATATATATATACCAAACACACAGCCCAACCTATGGCTTCTAAACAGAGAAACTGAGCATGTGCCTCAGCACCGCTACTACGAAGCATGCATACAACAAACAACCCCAACCCCATTTAGGTTTTCACGTTTGAGCAGAATTAGTTTATTAGTTCCTCAACTACTAGGAAACTATCCACAAACAACCACATCAATCATTTGTAAACATATCCCTTCCATCCACAAATCAAGTTAGTAAAACACAAGCAACACAACCAAGCCCTTCTTATCAACCAACCAACCCCATTGATTATTATTTCTGTTACAATACCATGACCCACCATTCATTAACTCTTCCACTTTTTATTTATTATTCACAACCCACTGCCCGTTCACATTCAAACCCATCCCTGCAGCCCTGCTTCCAACTGCCATAACCACAACCGCACCGAAACCCATACATAATTATCCCATTAATACCACTTATTGCAGCCCCACTGCCCGTCATCAATATAGCATTCATACCAACCCACAACCAAGTCAACCATAGCCCCGCTGCTCACCCTATCCACAACAACCCACAAAACACCCACATCACATGCCACGTAACCAAGCCAACACTCACATGTTCATTATTCCATTTTGTTTAACTGGGGTGATCACACAAGGGTTCCAGATTTTAAACAGCCAACTTTACGTGATTAACCAATTTCCACATTCCACAGAGTTCCATTCACATAAACGGTCTAGAAATATAGGTCAACATTTAATTGCGCAAGCAAAGTCCCCCAACGACCGTTATTTTCACTAGGAATAATCCTATTAATTTCACAACATAATCACAGGATATAAAAAGTAACTTAACAGCAATCAAAAACATCCCAACCCCGTTCTTTAACCAGTTATTATTGTTATTTTATGGTTCAACTGTTTCTCATTAAAACAAGAGGATACCCACCCCGAAAGATGCACAAATTAGAGAGACGAAGGTAAGATCCCTACCTCAACAGGTTCTGATCACAGTGCTCCCCTGGATCAGCTTTAGAAGACGTCTGTCGGCATCCGTCACTTCTGTCAGGTCCCGGAAAAACCTCCTTGGGTAGAAGTCGGAAAGGGAAAGGTCGAAGTAAAGACAACAGATCTAAGCTCGGATGTTCTGCCTCGTCATTACGATCCCGTGGCCACTAAAGGATTGTAAATTGGAGCTCGGATGAAGAAGTTATAGAAGGAAGAGCCTTCGAGTCTCTTGAGAGAGCTATGCTCCGAGGAGAGGGGAGGAGAGGTGTGTGTTGAAAAGGAGGAGGGGAACCCTCCTTTTATAGGTGTGAAAAGAAAAATTACACGGTGTGTACTTTATGGTACATGGAGTGTACTTGGTTCTTTCACACAGCCTCCACGCGGATTCCAACACGGCTCTACGGCCGTCAACTAGTCAATACACGGTTTAAGGGTAACGCATACGCAGGGAGGGACTACACGGCATGTAGTTTAGACACACGGCGTGTACTCATTTATTGCACACGGCAAGGACACGGCTCCAATATGGCACACGACCGTTGACTGGTAATGCGTACGCGGGGAAGGACTACACGGCATGTAGTATCAGATACATGGCGTGCACCCATTATTCCACACAGCAAGGACACGGCCTTCAACATGGGGTATACCCGGAAAGGGGGTAAACGGCGTGTACTCAAACTACACGGCGTGTAATTTTAAAATTTTGGAAAGTGTGGGAAATGTCCATTTTACCCTCCAGAACAATTCTTGATCTTCTTTTTGACAAAGGAATGGGCCGAAGAGGTCTGGGAAATTACATCAGATACCTCTTAAAACATTCTCATCCCCGATAATTCAAAACACAACCCAGAGGAACCCAACAAGATACCTCTTAGGGTTCTCGTTATAATAGGAACCCAACCAACATCCCTAATTATAGGTGTTAGGAATTCCTTCTCTTATGTTGAGATATTATCCGCTTTAGGTGGCACTGACTCACCTGCATGGGTTTAATCGCATCCTCATTAATGCGTCTCGATGAAGAATTGGGTCTTACCACTTTCATACGTTAGAATTTTTCAACTCGAACTACCTCCCAACACCACACAACCATCACACTGCCCGAACACATGGTTTTGGGAAATTCCTTCTCCTATGTCGAGATATTATCCTCTTTAGGTGGCACTGACTCGCACGCACGGGTTCAATCGCATCCACATTAATGCGTCTCGATTAAGGGTCATGTTTTCCCCTTTCCCACACATCCGAAAATGTTACACATTACCAGGGATCAAGGAACAAAAGGTCTCACAACTGACAAGCCAAGCATTCCATATATCAAAGGAAAAAACTATAACATCAAATCAAAGCTCAGAAGAACAAGGAAAAACACAAGTCAAAATAACTCCAGGTACTGAGCATGCATCTGGGTCTCCTGCTCCCAAATTCTCTCTTCGAGGCCGCCATGCTTCCACAACACACGAACCAATGGAATGGTTCATCCACGGAGCACCTTCTCTTTATGATCTTCGATTCTGAATGGTCGTTCCTTGAAGGTTGCGTTGTCTCCCATATCTAACTGTACCCAGTCGATAACATGAGATTCGTCATGTAAGTACCGAAAAAGCTGGGAGATGTGGAAGACGTCATGAACCTTCTCCAACTGAGGTGGCAGGGCCAACTAATATGCCACCTCGCCGACTCGCCTCAGCACCTCAAAAGGTCCGATGAACCTAGGTGAGAGCTTTCTCCCTTTCCCAAACTTCCTCTACCCCCTACAAGGGGAAACCTTTAAGAACACATGATCTCCCACCTCAAACTCCAAGGGCCTCCTCTGACGATCAGCATAAGACCTCTGTCGGTCCTGAGCCGCCTTCATTCTCTCACATACAAGCTAGAATTTCTCTGTGGTTATCTACACTACCTCTGGCCTAAGAGCACCTGTCTCACCAACCTCTACCTATAAAATGGGTGAACGACATGGTCTTCGATACAAAGCCTCAAACGGTTCCATGCCAATAGTAGAGTGGAAGCTGTTGTTGTAGGCAAACTCTACTAAAGGAAAGTGTCGTACCCATGATCCTCTGTAATACAGAACGCATTCCGCAGCATGTCCTCCAGCGTCTGGATAGTCCTCTCTGTCTGCCCGTCAGTCTGGGGGTGTAAAGCAGTGCTAAGGCATAGCTGGGTGCCAAAAGCATGTTGTAACCCCCTCCAGACTCATGGGGTAAACCGAGTATCCCAATCTGAGATGATAGTCTTCTGGACTCCATGCAACCGCACAACTTCGTCGGTGTACCTCTATGCTAAGGTACTCACCGGTCCTGACTCTTTAATTGCTAATAAGTGATCTGGTTTCGTCAGACCATCCACCACTACCCAGATAGCATCATAACCACCATGAGCTCTTGGTAGTCCTGTGACGAAGTCCATTGAGATGTCATCCCACTTCCACTCAGGGACATCTAAAGGATGCAACAAACCACTAGGAACACGGTGTTCATCATTAACTTGTTGACACACTAGGCATCTAGCCACAAACACCGCCACTTCCCATTTCACCCCGGGCCACAAAAACGGTTCCCTCAGGCCTCGGTACATTTTTGAAACTCCTGGATGTACCGCCAAGGCTGAGATATGGAACTCATGGAGAACTCCCTCATGCATCGCCTCTAGTACAAACAACCTTCCATGGAAAAGCATCTGATGTCAGCTGTACTCTGGCCATCCTTCTGGAGCATTCCCCTGATCGACACGATCCCGCATCACTTCCACCTCAGAGTCCCCCCACTGAGACTCTTCCACCTACTGCAACAAGGAGGACCGCACCGTCATCTGAAACAAATAGCCTCTAACACCTTCTACCCTGGCATCCAAGTGCAAGGAATCCAAATCTCCAATCTCCTTCCAAGCATCAGTGGATTCCCAAAATACTTCCTGATGCGACTTCCTGCTTAGGGCATCAGCCACAACGTTTCCCTTACCTTTAGTGTAAGAGATCTCAAAGTCATAGTCTTGCAGAAACTCGACCCATCTCTGCTACCGCAGGTTCAGGTCACGCTGGGAGAGGATATAACTTGCTCTCTTGTTCTCTGAGAAGACCACAAAGAGCTCCCCGAATAGGTAATGTCACCACAACTTCAGTGCGAACACTACTGCTGCAAGCTCTAGGTCATGGGTGGCATAGTTACTCTCGTGAGGGCGTAACTGCCTAGACCCATAACAGATCACTCCATTCTTCTGCATCAGCACACACCCTAGACCAAGGCCAGAAGCATCACAAAACACTTCATACAACAACCCTTCCTCTGGCAACCTGAGTACGGGAGCACTGACCAACTTCTCCTTCAGGTGGTCGAAAGCTTTCTGGAACTGCTCGCTTCATAGGAAGACCCGGTTCTTTCTAGTCAAAGATTTCAATGGAGAAGCAACTTGAGAGAAGTCTGAAACGAACCTCCAATAGTAACCTACTAACCATAGGAAACTACGAACTTCTGCCAGGCTATTGGTTGATGCCCAAGAAACAACTACCTCCACCTTCGACGGGTCCACCAATACTCCATGCTAAGATACCATGTGCCCAAGGAAGTGTACTTCTTGCATCACGAACTTACACTTAGACAATTTACCGCAAATCTGGTGGTGTCAAAGGACTTCCAAGACTGCCCTGAGATGCTCAATGTACTCATGCTCTGATCTTGAGTAGATCAGAATGTCATCGATAAACACAATGATGAACCGGTCCAGAAACTGTCGGAATACAATGTTCATAAATCCAATGAACACAGCTGGTGCATTTGTAACTCCAAAAGGCATCACTACAAACTCTAAGTTCCCATACCTGCACCTAAAAGTTGTCTTCGAGATGTCACTGTCCTTTACCCTCAGGTGATGATATCTAGATCGTAGATCAATCTTGGAAAACCAACCAGCTCCCCTCATTTGGTCGAAAAGATCATCTATCCTTGGAAGGGGGTAACGGTTCTTGACTGTTACCCGGTTCAACCTTCAGTAGTCTATGCATAACCTGAGACCACCATCTGCCTTCTTCACAAACAAAACTGGAGCACCCCATGGCGATATGCTGGGTCGAACAAAACCCTTCTCCATCAGATCATCAAGCTGAATCTGCAACTCCCGCAACTCCAAAGGTTCCATCCGACAAGGGGCCATCGAAATCGGACAGGCACCATGTTGTAAGTCTATCCCGAACTCAACATCACGTCAGGGGGTAGAGTCACAACCTCCTTAGGAAAAACATTGAGGAATTCCCCAAAAACCTCCGGGACATCCATCATCACTGTATCAACTGGAACCACTGATAACCTGCATAACAAGGAAAGGAGAGGCTCCACACGCCGGCTTCCTAGCTGATAGATCCTCTCACCAACAAAATCTATACGCTGCCCATCCACGTCGGAGAACACGAATCTTCTTCGAAAGCAGTCGATAATGGCACTAATAGAAAAAAACCATTTGATGCCTAAGATGACATCGTATGGCTGCATCTGTAACAGAATAAGGTCCCCACTAGATAGATGTGGTACCAACATCAGCCCACATCCCTGGAAAACACAAGATACGCTGGTCTGGCCTCCAACTGGTTTACTAAGTACCAGTGGTACGGGAAGTCTCTCCACATCTAGTCCCAAAGAATGGGCTAGACTAGGTGCAACAAAGGAGTGCGAGGCTCCCAAATCGAACAAAGCATAAGCAAGGGTGATGAACAAACAAATCGTACCTCGCACCACCTCTGGTCTTTCTGGAGCTTTCAACTCTGTTGCGTGCAACTGTCCACGCCCAGATCTTCTGCCTCTCTAATGTCGTCCACTTTTCCTACCACACCCTGGTCGATGTCCCTGAGGAGCACCCTGAGGTAGGCCTCCTCCTGCAAAGTCCGCCCTCGGAGGGGCATGGTCTTGCTGCTGCTGGAAGGGCCTCGCTGGCAACTGGTGCTGCTGAGGTGGGCGCTGAACCGGCCCACCTCCACCGTACTGAGCTTGGGTTGGGCACCAACTCTGAAAATTCCCGAAACCTCTACTAGGAAAAACACTTTGGTTTTGGTCTCGTGGAAAAGGGACGAGGACCTGAAGATCTGAACTGGAACTGCTAGGGTCTGCTCCCCACTGGCCTGAACCTGGAAGGTCCCGTCGCAGGAGACCTGCTGCTGACTGCCTTCCCCTTTGACGAGCCTGGATGAAACCCCTCACGTGGTGCACCTCAAAGCGAGTGCATCCTCTATACAGCATATGCCTTCTTCTGTACTACCAAGTACGTCGGAAGGGTGAAGGGGGTGACAGCATACTGTAGCAAAGGATGAAGCGCCTCCTCCAAACATCTCGCCCGAGACTCCTCATCTGGAAAGAGATCCAGAGAAAAGCGCATGAGATCCTTGAACTTGATCCCCAACTCTCGTTCTGACATACTGCCCTGCTGAATAGAGAGTAAATCCTGCCATTTCTCCACCTTCATCATGGAAGAAAGGAATTCCTTTCGGAATTTTTTCTCGAAGTCATCCCAGGGAACCTCTGCCTCTATCCTCTCTCTATGGTAGAGCGTCCACCACTGTCACGCCGCGCCTCTCAACTGACTGACTGCTAGGGGAAACCAAAACTCCCTCGGAGCACAGATCAAGGTAAAAGCAATCCCTAGCTCCTCAAGCCACCCCTACGTCTCCGTATCCAAAGTACTACCCTCATACTTCTTGAGGGTCTGCCGTTGGAAAGAGCGGAGAGTCTTCTTCCACTGGCTATCTTCATCCTCTCAGTCAATCATAAACTGATCGACCGGCTGAATCTGCTAGTCCTTGGCCATCTGAGCCACCCGGGGACGACGTCCAGGTGCCATAGCTGTACGGTAAACAAGGATCGCCTAAGCCCAAGTAGTAAAGAAAACTCAAGGTTTTATTTTATCATTTTATTTCAATTTCTTTCCCAGAACACCCAAATCAAGTAAAACACAATCATGATGATGCATGTACCTTCCTTAGGGTCTCTACCCTAAAATCAATGTATTCTCACTTGGTCATTCGGTCGGCTCATAGTATTTTCATTAGATCATTGGGGGCCCTAAAATCCTGTGTCCTAGCCGGTCTTCCCTGTCCTATGTCACACATCAAGATTAACTTACACTGTTTCCCTACCATCCCATGCAATCCTCACTATGCCTAACTCCAGACTCCATCCTATCTCTCAACCATCACCTCTGATACCATTCTGTCACAACCCCCTCCCACCAAAGATGCCCCTCCTGAGCTGGAAATGGTGAAAGGGAGATAATGACCCCCCGAGTCCCACCTCCAGTAGGCTCGGTGGTGGCGACTAGCACAAAGGGTATGAGTTTTCAAAAATATGGGATGCATTACCCTTTTATTATTTAGGATCGGGAAATAGGACAATTCGACCACCAAAAAGGGAAAAGAACAAGTGTATAGAAATAAACCCAAACCAAGCCCATATGCATGTTTAAACAATTTTATAACAAGGTACAAGTACAAGAACGATAAAAAGTACAATACCAAAAGAAAACAAGAGTACATCAACTGCAACAACTCCAACTGTCTGACTAGTAGGGTCCCGCACGGCCCTGGTAGTCCTCCTGGAAACCTGAAAGTAAACGTAGGGTGAGCATTCATGTATACTCAATAGGGAAAACCTAAAGCTCTCGTGCACAAGTGAGGAGACATCTTAATGTCCCGTGAGAACAAGAGAAGAAACCTAGCAAGGAATTCTATCTACCCAACCTCACCAGTCACACTCACCAGAAACAAAAATACAACAGGTAGTAGTATATAAGAACCAGAGTATTGGGTACCCATACCATTTCCCTTTAGTTAGCTTCTCTTACTAACGACGAACGTCCTGAAGCTGCCACAATCTCCCCGCTTGCACACTCCTGGGCCTCAAAACCACACATCTCGCCCGCACACACCTGGGCCACACAACCACACATCCCCGCCCGCACACACCTGGGCCTCACAACCATGTATCCCTCCCGCACACACCTAAGCCTCATCCCGAAGATTCTTGGGAAACATTAGAACCTGCCCAAAGAGTCTTGGGCTAAATCCACCCAATTAAAAACCTACCCAAAGAGTCTTAGGTGTAAGGTCTCCACAAGCCATCACAGCCTAGGGGAGAAGGAGCAGGAAAGAGCTAGTAACTAAGGGAAAAACACCCTCTCCCATGAAATGGGAGTTTTCGGAACTAAGTTCTCAACATATGTGGGGTGAGATAAATCACAAAAGATACAGATAAATATATATATATACCAAACAAACAGAAAAACCTATGGATTCTATACAGAGAAATTGAGCATGTTCCTCGGCACCGCTACTACGAAGCATGCATACAATAAACAACCCCAACCCCATTTAGGTTTTCACGTTTCAGCAGAATTAGTTTATTATTTCCTTAACTACTGGGCAGCTATCCACAACCAACCACATCAATCATTCATAAACATATCCCTGCCATCCACAAATCAAGTTAGGAAAACACAAGCAACACAACCAAGCCCTTCTTATCAAACAACCAACCCCATTGATCATTATTTCCGTTCCAATACCATGACCCACCATTCATTAACTCTTCCACTTTTTATTTATAATTCACAACCCGCTACCCGTTCACATTCAAACCCATCCCTGCAGCCCTGATGCCAACTTCCATAACCACAATCGCACTGAAACCCGTACATCATTATCCCTTTAATACCACTTATCGTAGCCCCGCTGCCCGTCATCATCATAGCATTCATACCAACCCACAACCAAGTCAACTGCAGCCCCGCTGCTCACCCTATCCACAACAACCCACAAAACACCCCCATCACATGCCATGTAACCAAGCCAATACTCACATGTTCATTATTCCATTTTGTTTAACTGGGGTGATCACACAAGGGTTCTAGATTTTAAACAGCCAACTTTATGTGATTAACTAATTTCCACATTCCATAAAGTTCCATTCACATAAACGGTCTAGAAAGATAGGGAAACATTTAATTGTGCAAGAAAAGGTCCCCAACGACCCTTATTTTCAGTAGGAAGAATCCTATTCATTTCACAACATAATCACAGGATATAAAAAGTAAAGTAACAGCAATCACAAACCTCCCAACCCTGTTCTTTAACCAGTTATTATCTTTATTTGATGGTTAAATTGTTTCCCATTAAAACAAGAGGATACCCACCCCGCAAAATGCAAAAATTAGAGAGAGGAAGGAAAGATCCCTACCCTAATAGGTTCTGATCACAGTGCTCCCCCGGATCAACTTTAGAAGACGTCCGTCAGCGTCCGTCACTTCTGTCGGGTCCCGGTAAAACCTCCTTGGGTGGATGTCGGAAAGGTAAAGGCCGAAGGAATGACAATTGATCCAAGATCGGAAGTTCCACCTCGTCGTTATGATCCCGTGGCTACTGACGGATCGTAAATCTGAGCTCTGATGAAGAAGTTATGGAAGGAAGAGCCTTGGAGTCTCTTGAGAGAGCTCTGCTCAGAGGAGAGGGGAGGAGAGGTGTGTGTTGAAAAGGAGGAGGGGACCCCTCCTTTGATAGGTGTGAAAAGCAAAAGTACACAGTGTTTACTTTATGCTACATGGAGTGTACTTAGTTCTTTCACACGATCTCCACGTGGCTTCCAACACGGCTATGCGGCCATCGATTGGTCAACACATGGTTTGACGGTAACGCATGCGCGGGGAGGGACTACATGGCGTGCAGTTTGGACACACGGCGTGTACTCATTTATTGCACACAGCAAGGACATGGCTCCAACATGGCACACGACCATTGACTGGTAATGCGTACGTGGGGAAGGACTACACGGCGTGTAGTATCGGATACACGACGTGCACCCATTATTCCACACAGTAAGGACACGACCTTCAACACGGAGTATATCTGGAAAAGGGGTACACGGCGTGTACTCAAACTACACGGCGTGTAATTTCAAAATTCTGGAAAGTTTGGGAAAAGTCCATTTTACCCTCCAGAACACTTCTTATCCTTCTTTTTGACAATTGAATGTGTCGGAGAGGTCCGGCCCATTACAATAAGAAATACATTTTTATTAAAGTGGTCTAATTATTCAAAAATATGATTTCATCAAAAATTATTTTTATTACTTTTCAGGAAAAATATTATAATAAATTTTTATGACTTTTATTAAATATATTTGATATAATTTTCTTCATTTTATGAATTAAAATATATAAATATACTTTGGGATAAATTTTGGTACTTTTATAAAAATATAAATTTTATTGCGAATAGTAAAAATATAGATTTTTTAAACAACATATACTTTGCAATAAAATAAGTAATTTAAAAGCCCTATTATTCATTTAATATTTATTTCATGTAACCTATGAATTATCTAGTTATATTTAATCAAATAAATTACTTTTAATCAACTTTATATTGGATTTCATTATAATATTTTTAGTTTTAAAAATGGGTTTTTGAACAAACAATTAAACGACATAATTTTTCTGCATTTTAATTAAATAAATAATAAAAAATGAAAAAACATTCAAATAATATATATATATTATGATATTAAATGTTTATTTATTTTTAGACCTTTTTTATTATTATTTATAGAGTTATTATTGTATCATCGTTTTCTTAAAAACATTATGTCTCCCCGCGTTTGTGGGATTAATTTAAAATTAAATAATGGCATGTATTTGAGTATTATTTTGAAAAATGTAATAAATATTTGGAATTATAATAATTTATATTATATTTTCAATTCAATATAATTTTTTACAATAATTATTATTAAAAATAGATAAAATTAATTACAACAATTAAGGTAAACCAGTGATTCATTAGTGGTTAATCTTATATTATAAGGTGTCAAAGTGAACCAAACATGTAAAAGATCTATTTTATGGACATATTTTGATTGTATCTATTATAGTATTCATAATTTTCCATTATTTTTTTAAGGGATTATGAAAAAAAATTGGCTATAATTCACTCTTTCAATTAAAAATAAAATTGTGCCACTCACCGTACTAAACAAAAGTCCATCCCTTCTCCCCCATTCCACACACATACCAACCTATCGATTACATAAATTAACTATATTATTGAACTAAAAATTACCTCTTCTTATCTAAGAAGACTAATTTTTCACATAAACATATCCTTGGGATTCCATTTGGTGGAAAACTATGGAGGATACCTGATGAATAGTTATCTTTCTTTAAGGGGAATTTATTTTATTTCATTCTCCACCTCCTTCACTTATTATTATTACAAGATGATATAATATACCATGTATATTCCTTGAATGGGTATGTTTTTATATTATTTTTATGACCAAAACCATACAGACTTCCATTATATGGGTTATAAAATCATTATTAGTATGTACAGTGGACTACCTCCTCATGAAACAATTTCATTTGTTTTTCCATTTCCACATCTCATGATTGGGTATTATAATGGATATAAATTTTATACTTATAAAAATTTATTCCTACAGAGTCAATATATAATATATAATACTTCATGTTTAATTCCATAAGAGATATGATAACATCACTCGTGTGTATGGCGAACTACCGCCTCCTGAAGAGATTTGATTTTCATTTCACTAATGTGTTACGTGGAAGGTAATAAGGGTAATGATAATAAATATATGTGATATAAATTAAATATTAATAACATTAATGACATATTTATAACTCGATAACTATTATATATAATTGTTTTATTACCTTTACACTCACTGAAAATGTGAAATCGATTGTGGACGTGTGGACTACCACCTCCTAGAATATATGTCACTACTTTCTTTTACCAACAAAACACAAGATGGATATATATAAATAATTATATATAATTTTATTTATTATATTATGATCATTCTAAAATGATAAAATATTACCTACTTTCATTTCATGATGATCATTGAAAAATCAAAATGTTTCTCATGCGTACGTACAACCTACCCTCTCCATGATCATAATGTTGGTTCATGTTTTATAAACATCGTTAATTAATAATTTTAATGAAATAATTCATGTATAAATATTATTGTTATTTCATTATTATTAATATTTATATTTGTATATAATGACCTCTTTGACCATAATCCACCAACCAAAGTCATTTTTGACACATAAGCTGAATATATCAAAATATTCAACATAAACATAATTAATTAGGTATTTTTAAATAAAATTTTAAAATGTAAAATTAAAATAATAATAAACATTAAAAAATTCTAAAAATTAAAAAAAAAATAGCATAAGTTTATTATTCAGGAATATAAAGACACATGTGACCAGTCCAACTCAGTGAAAGGGTTTTCTCAACTATATTTTATTTTTGTGAGAAATATGGAATATTCACCACTTAATATTGTTATGTGGTGTATATAGGACCAATGAAAGTATTTTATGATTATTATCACTATATTTACCGGGATTTATAAGTCCAATTTTGAATCTCTCTTTCATGGGATGTACGGTTTCATGGTTATCAAATTGGTAAATTTTTCCTCAATTTGGACAATTTGAGATGTTTTTTATATGTTTTATACCAATATTATTTTATGAGTTGAATATAACTACACTATGAAATTCTATATAATGAATATAATTATTTCCATTATATTATAATTTTCATTTTATTATATTATTTCATGAGGTTAAATCTAAAATTTATAAAATTATGAAGATTATTTCGTTATAATCTCATTATTTATTGGGATTGTGTATAATTAAGTTTCCAATGTAGAAATCTTTAATTATACTAATTTTTATTCTCGTATAGTTATTTATAAAATTTTCAAGTAATTAAACAATTTCCCCTCTATTATTTTCTTAAAATTGTTATGAATTTGTTCAATAAAATCTATCTTTATTTCTCTCTAAGGTCAACAATTTGGTTTCTTTCAAAATCATGATTTATAAAATTCTTTTCAAAAATGTTTTAAAAATTATTTAAAAATATAGAAGGATAGTTTCATAAGTAATGTTTTAATTTTTTTTTAAAATATTCCTTTATTAGATATAAATGTTATTTTAAAGGAATATAATTTTCAAAAAAAAGATTCAAAACTGATTTTCAAAATAAAAATGGGTAATTTCCTCAAAATTTATTTAATGATTCATAAATAGTATTTATGTTCATCAAAATCAAAAACCATTTTTGCTACATATACTATAATAGGAATATTTTTTATGGATAACATCATCATTGTTTCTTTATATGGATTAAGAATTGTTCAAACAAATTATTATGGAAGCTGTTTCTTTTGCGCGGGTTAATCATGTTTCAAAGATATTTCTATGATACTTGTTTATGTATAGATGTTAATAATTTTTCAAGATTATTTTAGTGGAACCTATTTATTTTAAAAGATTAAACCATTTTTCAATGATTTTTTTATGAAACCAAATTCTTTTATTAGGCTTAATCATGTTTCAAAGACAATATTATGAGTCACATTTCCTCTCCATGGCTTAATCATCTCTTAATGTGATTGACATAAAATCCATTTCATTTTTATTGATTAGACAGTTTATAAAAGAATAATAATTGATTCTATGAGTTTAATTTTTAAATATTATGGTATGTTATTCACGTTTCTGTTTTTAGAGATTACGTTTAAAATTGTGTGTCCAAGATAGTATTGGGTGAGATTGTTATAGCTTATATGATGGGGTGGACTAGATAACATCAAGTGAGCCCATTACAACATCTGTGATGGGGAAACCTATATAGAACTGAGTGAGCCCATTATAGACCAAATAATTATGGTTCCCAAATAGTGATCCAATTAATTGGGTAAAGTACCTTTTCTTGAAAGGAAAAAAAGAGGGAGTTATTTGAGGTTTTCTCCTAGGGATTTAACTAGGATCCTGTAATTTCATACATGGGTATAGCATGAGTTATGAATAAAAATGTTCCAAGATACCAAATTATTTTTCTATTAATTATATTAGTTTATACTGATTCTTCTAATCAAGATTGATATCAAATTTCTCATTATTCTTTATTCTGATGACTCTTTCCTTATCCTTGATTTCATATTTGATGATCTATGTATTGATGGGTATGAGTTGTTTTAGGATACACTTAGGAACTCTAATTATGTAATCATACCCTTACAAACTAATTATTCCCGTTAATAAAATTATATTTATAATTATTATGTTTTCCATTAATGATGATTTGATCTCACCCTTTGTATGTTTATTTTTCCCTAGTTTATATATAATGAGGTCTAATTAATTATGTTTAGAGTGTATTTCATATGGATGATGCTAATGATATAATTTGAAAAAATAAATCTAGATTAAGTGGGGTAAAATCACATTTAAATAAATGGAAATTTTTTATCTATTATTTTTCCCTAATTCCCAAAAAAAATATAAACCTAAGATTACCATAAGAATGTAAGTGATCAAATTTTTACTTTTTATATTGGATGGTTTGGATGAAAAATGGGTAACAATTATCAAAATATAATATAGAAATGTAAAGTTTAGAATTTCAGCACCAGATACAGGAGTATAGGTTCTAGGTTATTATATATCTGGTTTTAATATTTTATTTATTTAATTTTCATAAACATATCATTTTCATTATGCTATATTAGTCAAAATAGTCATCTTCTATCATTCTTCATGTCACTTATCATATCATTTAATTATAAGAATATCAACACATTAATCTAATTTATATACTCATCTTACACTCATGATTATATATAAACCCTATCCTATTTTTTAAATGGTATACGCTTCAAATATTTCATTTCAATTACCACACTCTATCCCCAAGGTTCTTACCTAGATTTAAACAATACTAATTAGATTATATGATAAAAATTAAATTTTTATGGGTTTAATGTCCTCTATTCCAATAAAAAAAATATTTATTATTGTAAAATTGTTCATACTAAGTGTATTTTATTAAAAATACTATGAAAACTAAATCTAATAAAATGATCTTTTACTACTATTTAAGGTTGAATGTTCAAAATATGAATCTTGAAGTGTGTGGTTCTACTTAAAATTCATTGATGTTTATAGTTGTTGAGAATTTAATTTTCATTGTTTTTATCCAATGGGTATTTACTAGTTCTATTTTTAGTGATTTTTAAATTGTTTTTTTAATTGAGAACTGTATAGTTATTTCTAGTTTTATAAAATTGATCAATTTAGGTGTTGTAATGGTCAAAATAAAATATATTTTGTTTTATGGGAAGTTATAGCCACATTTCTCGATAGTGTTCCTATACTCATCTTCCATTTCCTTATAATTTTAATTAAACATAGAGATATTATGGCCATGAATCTGATGATTATTCATAATTGAAACCAATAATTTTGATGATGATTGCTAAATTTGACGAGTATGGATAATCCCATGAATCTTGAACCCCATAATTAAAAATTAAAACATGGGAGTTCCATGAAAAAAATGAATAATACAAAATAAATTAAAGTTAGTTAAAAGAAAAATGAAATTGGATATTTTTATTATGGTGTTGTATTTTCTACTAAACTATAATTTAAATTAAACCCAATGATTTTTTGTAATATTTATTTTATGAATAATAATTTTACATGATTATCAATACAATAAATAAAATAAATATTTTCATGATTTTTCGGATACACAAAATAAAAATAAACTAGTTTGTTTTTAGTATTATCAAGAACTAGAAGTGTAATGTCCAGTTTTTTTATTACATTCAAAACATGATAAAACATATTTGAACATAATTATTGATGTTAATACACCTAAGGAAGTGAAAAATTGTCTAATTAAGATAGAAAATTTTAAAAAATATTTAAATTATTCTTCTATATTTTTAGTAACGAAAGATAGTTTCAATTTGATAATATTTTAAAAGAAAATATCAAATATTGAAAACATATTTCTGGAACTTTATAAATATTAATATTCAAGTAATATTTTGTTTCACCATATTTTTTTAAAAAATACATTATTTTATTATTAATAATTTAAAAATGGGTGTGATATTTAAATTATCTATTACTTTTAAAAAATTACCTCTTAGTCCTATAAAATACTATGTCCCAACAAACAGTTAAATGACCTAGAAAATAGTATTGATCATTTTCATTATATTAGGATTAACAAATAATTTCATTAGTCTTATCCTATTAAAACTAAATTAAAAAATTTAATCCCTAAATCTAAATGGGAACACTCAAAAAATATAACTCCTTCTTCAGAGGATGATGTTTTGGAATATGAACTTGAAACAAAGATTGATCAAACACTATTTATCTTAGGACAAAAAAATCATTGGTATTTTTTACAAATAAAAATTTAACACCAATTATATTCTAGTAAAATACTTTTAATCTTTCTAATTCTTGTTTAAAAGTGTTCAAAGTGGTGCGGTTAAGAAAATTAAATTTTTTAAATTGAAATATCTTCATTTTCACCAACTAGTTTAGGTGGCCCTCTATAATATCTGTGAAAGATTTTATATTGGTAGAAATCATTTTCTTTTTTATGTCTTGATAATTTTAGCTAAATATAATTATTTTCATTTATAAAAAATAAAGAAAATTGTTCAAAATTTATTACAAATTAACTAAAATCATTTCAAAATGGAAATGAAAAAACATGCTTATAAAATTATGTTTTGAAACCCTAAAAATTTTCACCTTTGAATCTAATTTAAATAAGTAAATATTTTTTTATTATGGATTTATAAAATAAAATCAGCATATTTCTAGAACTATATACTCTTCATACATTCACCAAAAACTAAATTTGGAAAAATCTATCTTAATATTAAATATGAAAAATAATAAGGTTTTTATTTAAAAACATGAAATATTACTATTCTTATTTGTAAAGGTGGTCTTCCAAAGTTAGGTGATTTATAATAGAGAACATTTTGTATAAATAAAATGTATAGAGAATATTTTTATTATTTTTAACCCATATATAATAGGTTATCACGCATGTGTTGGTTAATAACAAGGAAACCACACACTTCATTAGACATTGGTTAGGTGTTGGGGAATTTAAATATTGGGACATAAAAATAAAAATTATATTAGAGGAAACACATTATTTTCATATGTTAAATAATTTTTTTTATATTATGTTTTTTTACTAAAAAATGAATAACTTTCCTTCAAATTTGATATTTTTTGAACTCAAAGAGTATGGAAGAATCAATCTATTGTGCTCAAATTAGGATATTAAATTCATTAACTTTTCCTTTTTATTTTACAACTGGTTAAAAATTTTAATGATATTTTATTACATTAATCTAATTTTGAGTAATACTTTACATTCATGTGTTTCAGGGATATAATAAATATCATTTTAAAGGTGAGGAGTTTGAATATTTTAGAAACTTCTCTTTGGAAAAGGATGATTTTTTTTAAGAATATTCACATTTTTACATCTTTTTTATGTTTTAATGTTAAAATTGATTCATGCTACTACTGATTTAATTAATAATTCATGATAACCATATTTTAAATATGAAGTCTTAGCTAGATTATATTTTTTCACTAAAATAAATCGTGTGTTGGAGAATTTTTCTTTAAAAACTAGAACAATATACAAGTTCAATATTTTTTAAATTGATGGATATAATACATGATTATGTATATTTCATTGAAACAAAATTCAAATTTTTTTTAAAATATTTAATTAACCACCTAAAAATTCATTTTTATTCATTATAAATTTATAGTCTATTTAAAAGATGTACTAGTTCTTGTCAACAATTTTTAAGCATGATAGTATTCATGGATTCCTTAAGAATTCATTTGTTCATTATAAAATGAAATTTTTTTCAAATTCTTATTTTATTAGATGTCGTCTATTGAGATAAATAATAAGTTCAATAAATTAAAATGTACACATATTATTCAAAAGTAATAATTTGGGAGATATTTCACTACATTAATTAATGGAATCATTATGTCATGGTATAAATGGTGTTTATAATTATGTGTGCATGCTAATAATTCATCTTGATATTATAATTGCACAACCTAATAAATAAAAAACAAAATATGTTTTCAAAGATAATAATATTTTTATATTTAATAAATATTTAATCACACTCCCTTTATAATATCTTTATTATTATTTTACGAGAATATCAATTTCCAAAATCTATTGTTAATCTGTTTAAACTCATAGAAACTGGAACTGGGAAATTATTGGGTTTTCTAATGGTAAAATAATATTGGTGACTTTAACTAATATTCAATAACTAAACCGTATTAATTTTTGGAGTTTTTGTTATAATACATCTTTATATCATTAAAAACTATATATAGATTTATTATTTTATGTTCTAAAAATGTATTGATAACTTATTATTTTCATTTTAAAATCACAATTCAATTCTGATATATACTATTTATTTTTTGAAAACATTCGGTGTATATTTAGTGTCATAACATGTATTTTTTCGATTCCTTATTTTAAAAATTTTGTGTTCTATAGTGATAGAAGTTTATATTATATATAAATCATGTATTTTCACTATAATTCATCCATATTAGATAAAAATAAACTCTTTATAATTTATGAATCTATTTTATGTTTAATTATTATAGAAACTATGAATTTTTAAATTTTTTTAACCCCTTAGAACGTTCCATTTACCTATTAAAATTCAAACACCCTATGAATTGTAGTTGTTTTAAGTTAACTTCATCCCTGATATTCATCATTTTTCAAAATTATGGGTTTTCAATGAGGTTTACGGGTCTCTTATATGTAAAAAGATATGCAAAATTAGGTAAATAGTAAAAAACATTATGTTAATGTATTTCACATAAAAAAAATTATAATTTATTTTTTAACCATCACTTTACATCATTAGTGGATGAAAATGTTTCATTAAATATAGTGTTTATTTTTCTATTCAATATGGGTAACACTTTTTATTTTTCAATAAACTCAATGGTGTATTGTAATTGTATTTATTTCTCAATCATTATTTTCTTTGTTCAAAATTTGGGAGTAAATTTTATAGTTTTTATAGAATTTTACTTCTTTATTTGAATTAAAATCATAAATATTTCATTTAAATAATCAATGTTCTGAATTCTTAATCCATGTTAAACTTTTTATTTTTATTTTAAAACTAAGTGGATGAGTTAATTATGTTGGAGAGTTAATTATTAAATTTCTCTAATCCAATTAGGTTTGTTTATTTATGGTGAGCTCTATTTATGTGATTATATTTACCTTAAATAAAAATTGAATTTTAGATCAACATCTAAATGAAATGTGAGGTGTGTCTGAATCCATACAGGAAATGAAAATCCCATCATAATTTCAAATAAAAATTATACATTTTGTCACACACATTCTTTTTATATTATACATAATCTATACATTATTGGAATATTACATGGGGGAAAAATATTTTTAATAACTATTTTTTTATAATTTCCATTATAACTATTTTCATGAAAAATTTTATTCCACTGAATTTCATAAATTTATCACCGGAGGATGAAAATATATTATGTATGGGGATATTGTTTGAGAAATTATTTCAATCTAATTTTTTCACAAAAAAATGATGAAATGTTTTTTATTGAGTTGATTAATGTTCCGTGATTGATTGTAATTTTAACTCTTATCATTTTCAGGTGGAAATTAAATTCTTTGAATAAATGTAATTAACTCTTCAAAAAATAAAAAATTGATTTGGATATCACAATTTTAGATATAAATGTTTGAAATTTTGATTCCAATTATTTTTTTATATTAATTATTAATTCTATTTATTTAAAATCAAATTATAATGAAATAGCATTTTATTTAGTTTCAGTCTTATTCAAAATTATTTCTTTCTTCATTGCCAATAAAATTAAATGTTACATTTTCTTTGTGAGAATTTCCAAAAAAAAATTAATTTTCATTGTATAATATCGTTCAAATCAATTTAAATATGATTATATTTGATATGCATTGGATAATTCCTATAATATAATTGCATAATTAATTTAAATCTCACTACTATAAGAGAATTGGAAATAAATTAATTAGTATATATTAGGGTAATATAGAAAAATTTATACACCCATATGTACTTACCAATGCTAGTATCAGGATAACCTTTCACATTTTTCGATCATACCCATGAAGAATAAACATTATAAAAATAAAAATTGTGACCAATTAGTTTCCCTAATCTCTACAAATATGATTACACATAATTAATTTATGCTTTTCATGATGAAGTGAATCGAAAAAGTAATGGAGAATCAACTAATATAAACCAAAACTATGCTCAAACTTACACATGTCATTAGGATTAATGTCAGGAATTTAGGATTTGATCATGGAAAAGATGAAATAAAAGGGATATTATGATAGAGGATAAATCTTTAATCAATACGAGGGATAATACAGTTCTCATATACATCTTTACTTACATAATAATGATAACAAAAATCAATAATGGCCCTAGTTTAGTTGAATAATTGAAACATAAATCATCCATTCTCATACAAGATCCACTATCCATGACCAACCGAGCCCTGTTGAAGATCTTTAGAGAGATATGGTCACACCAAGATCTAGGTGAAGATAATATAACTGACATGAATATTGAAAAATGGGATTCATGGGTCAATGAACTAAAATAAATGGAAGTTGGGGTAAATATCAATAGTTTTATTCATTAGTATTTTTTGTTGTCCAAATATGTGAATCATAGAAGATAATGGGGGCCTCATGTATCTGAATGCTGGGACTAAAAGGATATGGTGGAATACATCCCATAGGGTCAATTGATTTTCATAATAAATAAGTAATGTTCATATGCGTGAATGTTAGGATTTTTATTTTAAATCTATGAAGGGGGTTTGAATGAACTCTAGTTAGTCTTACCTTGTTGTTATAATATTTATATCCACGTATAAATTGATGTTAGTGTTGATGATTGGTTGATCTAGGTGAATATAGTGCTACGTAGTAGTGGAGATAATAATCATACCATTGTTTTTTCAAAACATAATCATGTTGGTTCTTTTCTATCATGTTGATTCAAGTTTTAATGAAGGCCTTCGGGTTTTATAAATCTAATTTCAGAAAACTATTGAACAATTCCATAGTATTAGGTTATTAGAAGGATTTATTCTCACTACCAATTAATATAATATATTGGAAGAGAATTAAGGACCATTAAATAGTAGTCAGATGTGTGGGTTCTTACTAAGCAGGATGCCTATGTAAGTAAGAAACCATAAATATTATCTAATCTTTAGTTTTAGGTTAATAATTCATTATCTTTAATTTGAGGATCTATTCAGGATTGGTGTTTTAGAAAATTTTGTCACAACTCGTACATAAAGAAAACATTTATTACAAAGTGGAAACTTCTTATCACTATACATTTTTCAATAATATTATACATTCAAAATAAAATAAGTTTTCTTTTCATGAAAAATCTACACAACACTCAACCTGACTTCTTCCATTCATTTACCCTTCAATAAACCCATTAAAAGACATTTTAAATTCTGTTATGAGAACATAATGTTTAGTAAAGGGATAGAAAAAATATGAAATATGACAGTATAGTGAAAAAAATGATAACCTATAAAAATTTATTTTATTAAAAAAAACTTTTTACCTAATTAGAATGTCATTTTTAATTTAAACATATTATTATAAAACCTTTTGAAAATATATATATCCATGAAAACACATTATAAATATTGTAACATTTATGTAGGTTCTTTAGGATATCATCTTCAGGGACCCTTTGTTGAACCCTTATAGAACCCTTGTAAATTAGAATGACTATAAAACTAATTTCCAATATAATTCATCAGACAAATAATCCTTACTAAATGAATTGGTGTGATATCTGAGAACAACCATCATATATATAAAACAATCTCACATGCCACTATCTAACTACACTAATAGTATAAGCTATATCGGACTCACCGATGATCTATAATAGGGAGAAAACAAATTTATAAACATTTTATAAGTACTATATCATGAAGGAAACAATTTAATATTGCATCTAGTCATCATAAAACCATTGAATGTATATTATAAATCCATATTCAAAACTCATCCATATATCAAAATACATTTTTCTTTTTCAACCCAAATTTTCAATACAAAAATACCTAGAAAAAGGGAAGGTTGGGTTTTCATTGAATAAAATATGAACTATTTTCATGAAATAAAAAAATTAAATAATTTTTATGATGGTGGTAAATGTTTTTTTTCATCATATACATTAAAATAGAACACTCCTTTTTTCATTTTTAAATAATGTCAAATATTCCATAAAAATGATTTATTTTTTTTTAGAATAAAAATTAAGTAAATATAATATAATATTTTCTTTATAAATCTATTATTTCTATATAAATACAAAAATGAAATAATTTAAAATATATATACATAGATAAAAAAAGTGTTGAGAATAAATCCTTTTTAAAATGTTAATTTTTCAAACAGATTCCCTCATATAAAACCTTAAAAATATTCCTTTATAATAAATTTTGTTAATAAATTTATTTATGGTCAAAATTTAACCTTATCACAAATTTAATAACAAGTAAAAATTTTCATGGATCACATATATGAACATGTTCATATAAAAGATGGATTTTTAAAATTCGTCTTTAAAAAATTTTAAAATAAGGTTGCAAGTTAAAGTGTCCCTAACATTAATTTTGACTTGTCTGATATGATCATTATACTATTGAATAATTATATAATGTTTATAATTTACTTAAATGAAAAGAATTATCTTTTTTATTATTAATTTTAATTCAATTATAACCTTGTTATATATAGTTACTTAATCATTTATGTTCACATTAGATGATTTGACGATATTCTCCTCATATGTATGAAATGATTTAATTAGGTTGACAATAGTCAAACTGGAAATTATTCCATAATCTACAGAATAATTATAATGAAATACTTATTTTTATTAAACTTAATTTATACTTTTAAAACCAATCATGAAATATGGTTATCAAAAATTAAATATGTTATGGTCAGGAAGAATGTAGTTCCTACATACGCATGAGTAACATTTCCATTTCTCAAAAATCAGTTTGAAATGAAGGTAAATATTATTTTAACTTTTGATAATGATAATAATATAATAAATACCATATTATTTTATTTATTATACTTATATATATCATCTCTATAATGTGGTGATGAAAAAAATCACATTGCTTCATGTAGGTGGTAGTCCACATGAACGCACAAACAATGTTGTGATTTTTCAATGAATGGAAAGGTAAAACATAAATTATATATTATATATTAAAAATTATTAATATATAATGTAAATCATATAGAAACATTAATTACATCATTATAAATATCAATGTGAGGAAATAATGGGAAAAACACATTTTTTCGTGAGGTGGTAGTTCTCTATACACTTGAATGTTGGTTTCATTTCCAATATGACATAGGAGGATATGTATTTTGGTTATTACATTAACATAATAAAGTATCACTATATTTAATATAATTTTATTATTATATCAGTATGGTTGAATAATATTTTAAGGAGGTTCAATATGCAACAAAAAAAACACCTAGTTAATAATAGTACTTCTTCTTCGGATCAACTCTTAAGGATTATAGCTAAATCCTTCCAATATTGAAATTATGATCAATCCAAGGATACTATAAAATAATGAGTTAATTAAATAAAGTATTTTATTAGTTAATGTTTCAACCAAAAGGATTCAGAACTGTTATGTGCAGGGTATAGGGGATAACATTTTATATTTGGGGGATAGGACAGAAATGGAATTTTGGAAATGAAAAAGTGATACCTCGGATTTTATAAACCCCATAGATTGAAAATTAATTTATTATAGAGACTTAAATGATATATGGTCGAAATATGTCTCTATAATATAATTTTTTATTTTATTTAGGTCATTTTATCTTTAATATCTTTAGTTTAACCCCTTGGTATACCTGTTTTTACAGTAAACATGGTAAACGATTATTATTATTTTCACTAATAATTATGAAAAAAAATGAACTTTTTTTATAATATAAATTATGTTTATTCAAAATATTTCATATTTTTTTATCAAATTCAATTTAAATAATTTTTAAATTTAATTTAAAAATAAAACCCACATACATGAAGGGAAAGAGTTTTTTAAGAAATGTATTTTTTAAGTATAAAATGGACTTATATTAGAATTTAATATTATAACAATATTTATGTTAATTAAAATAAATATTTATAAATATATGTAAATTTAAAATATTTATTTAATAAAATTCATTCCTAATTTTCTATTATATTGATTAATTAAACACAAGAATCATTATGCACATTAAAATATTTTCCAAAAAAATACATTTTTCAGCATAAAAATAAAATTATACCAATATTTCATACAATTATGATTAAAATAAAATTAGTTTGATTAAATATAAATAAATAATTTTCATTTTATTTAATATAACATTCAAATTATATTTATTACTTTTAACTAACATAATTCATTCAAAAAATGTGTGTTTTAAAAAACCAGTATTTTCACTATTCACTAAAAATCAATATTTTATATGAAATCTAAATAATGAACCATAATTTAATTTACATATTATGATTTAAATAATTAATTTAAAGTTATAAAATGAATTTTCAAAATATTCTATAAATTAATTATAATATTTTATTACAAAAAGTAATAAAAATCATTTTTCAAGTGAACATATTTTTTATGAATAAAATTTCTTTACAAATAATTGATTCATTATTATATAAGTTCTTATAAATACATATGTTTTGAGTAAGAACACTATAAATTTAAAAAATCACTTGATAAAATACCTAATTTTCACTTTAATGGATAAGTTATAATGTTTCTATATTTTTTTTGTTGTTCCAGCTGAGTGTTGCATGTTGTATATGTTATCAAACATAATATTCTTCCATTTAAATCTCAGGGTATAACACACTACACCATTTAATAAATTTAATGCTTATAATTTTAACATAAACTTTGTAAACAATGGTTTGTAATTTTAAAATACATTAATGAAAGACGGAATAACAAAAATAGTTAATAAGTCTTCCATTTGAAAGGGTGAGAAGGAAGTATAATGGTCTTCTAAAATAACGCATAACTGGGCTTCCAATTTAGAAAAAAGTAGTGGGAAGTGAAGATATGGGCATGGAATAAAAAATTAATTTCCAATAGATGATTGAGGGTTGAAATTATCATTTATCATAATAAATTGATTGATCATAACAAATTAAAGAACCAAAAAACCATAAACTAGAGAGGTGTAAGAAAGATCATCGATTTCATCACAAATAAAAGAAATGGGATAGAATTTTTATTTCAACATCCTCTTCCTATATTTGAGTAATTATTTTACCATCTAGACTGATAATATAAGTATATATACTAACTTGATATATATAATTTCATCTATTTAGAAAAAACCACCAAAATATCATATTGAACACTAAATAAAGAGTATTAGAGATGATTTTTTTCTATGGAGAACCATAATCCACTTATAAATGATCACATAATTCAAAAATGGGTTAAAAATATATGTTTCCTATCTTTATAAATTATCAATAACTCAAATGGTTATAAAAAGTTAAGATAATTCCCAAAGATAAAAAAAAACTCATATAGTGAAATACAACATTAATCTTGAAAAATCAACAGTAATACCCAAAGTTTAGACTAAATTGTTCCATAATGATCCTTAAAAGTTTTCAAAAAATTCATGAAACATATTTAAATCAATTAAATATATGGTTTTGATATCATATTATTCTGAGACTAATTTAAAATCTATCCCCAAATAAAACACATCAGTTTGAATGTATCATTCTAAAAAAATTAATAACTCTAATTGTATAATATCTTAGATATATGATTCATTTAAATAAATAACCTAAAACACATCAAAGATATTTTAAAACATATATTTTTCAAAAATAAAATTAAAATTATATTACTAAAATATAATCACCTAATGTTTAGTCTACTATAATCAGTTATGTTTCCCAAAAATAATGATATTCTTCCGAAATAACAATAATCACTTAATCATGTAGTTACTATTAAATCACATGGTTATCTGCATGATCAATGTACGATCCCAAAATCAAAATTTTCATTATCCTTCAAACATTTTTATTAAAAAATACTTCATACTAACCATTACATAATAATGGCTAGTGTTAAGAACGACACCTTTGTTGCCTTTTGTTTATGGGTTCACTCCCAAAAATTATGTTGGATCTTACAGGTTTTCCCTTTTTTGGAATAGTTTTAATATTATTATTATAAAATTCATATATATGTGATTAAAATATTAAAAAATAATTCTAATCCACAAATATCATATAAACCCAAAATTTAATCAAAAACATGAAAATTATGTCCACAAAAAAATAATTATTTCTCCAATAACATTTTGAAATGTTAAAATTAGGGTTATATAAACCATAAACTTCTATGAAAGCTCAATAAATTTCTATAAAAGTAATCCCATTACATAAAAGAAAGAAAATATTGTTAATATTTTTGGAATTTTTTTCATACATAAATCTACCACTACATCATAACTTTTGAATCCCTATAGGAAGACACCTTCCTCACTCAACATTCTTCATAACCTATTATCCATGTTTTTTCACCTTATTTCATAAAACTTTTTTCTTATAATAAAAAATATTTATCATTCCCTAGATAAAAAAACCTTAAAATGTAATTAAATATATAATGCATATAATTCATATGTCATTTGTATATTCCTCGTCTTTAACTGTAATTGTATTATAAATTTCTAGAAATTTATGTATATAGTCTTACAAATTTCATTCTTGATCATTCAACCTTGGATATAAATTTTCATAATATTCATACTCCACACATTTATTTTATTTAACTAACACATTGGGAAGATTAGTATTCCCCTTATGGTGTTTTTTCCATAACAGGTCATTACACTCGTCCCTCCTTTTCCACATACAATACATCTTTCCATCCTTTTAATGCATTTTCCTAGGTTCTTATTCCCACCCTCATGACATTTAGGTCATTGAATAATATTACCATTATGATTTATATCACTAAAATATTATTTGGGATTCATTTCCCTGTCATTAAACATTTTAACAATCTCATATAGTTTCTTGTTTTTAATCATAACTTGTGATATCTAGTTAAGAATTACCATAAAAGATATCAATATATCTCCCATTCTATTCAGTTCTTCATTCAGACAACCAGATCATTTTCCTTCACATCCATTATTACTTTACAACATGTTTGATCCAACCATTCAATAACACCAAACATTCAGTGTGAGTGTATCTATAGTCCAGATAAACTATCATATTATATGGATAAACATTAATTTATCCTTGACTATGGTATCATAATCTCTTTCTATTTACCTATAAATAACTATAATTATCCCTAATATATTGATGATTATGGTTATACGTATATTTTAACTTATTCTAAAATAATATCATAACCTCTAAACTTATCTAAAATGATATTCTATAACAACTAGAATAACTTGTACTTAGATTGTACATAATTTTGACTTTTTAGTACGGAATTATTTCTCTAACATTTCTGGACTTTTTAGGTTAATATTTTAATATTATTATGTCACAAGTAATACATAAAAATCATATATTACTATGTGAACACTTGTAATTGATATATTTGTTTTCCATAACATAATAATTAAATAAACACATTTTATTTTAATAAAAAAATCATTATAGATTTCTTTATGTCTGCTTCATATCTATTACCCATCCATAAACCATGTGAAGAACATTTTAAAAATAGTGGATAAGCACAAAATCTAATTAAGGGAGGTAAAAATAATAAATCCATAATTCTATGTAAAATATTTAAAATGAATAAAAAACATTTTTTTAAACTAACAATTTTACCCAATAAGGGCATCATTTGTTCTATAAAATATCTTTATATTTCCATTTTAAATTAAATAATATCCATGAAAACTCAATAGAAAACATAAAAATATTCATTTAGGTATCTTGGTACAACATCTTTCTAGAACCCTTAGATAACCATTGAATACTAGAATAACCATATATCTAAATACAAAAATAATTCTCTAGAGAACACAATCATTACCCATTTTTATGTGAAAGCATTTTATTATCTATAATGGGCTCACCCATTGATATATGAGAACAGCCATCATAAAATATATATCAGTCGTATCCATGAGCTATATTGGGGCTCAAACAATCATATTAAAATTTAAAAAGTGCCATATCATTTATAAAACACATTAACATTGAAACATTTCATCATAAACCCCTTGAAAAATTCTTTTAAAAGTATATGTAGAAATATTTCAGATATCTAATTTCACAATTCAGTATAAAACACCATTTTCATTACTAAAATTATGAGAAAAAACTGTTTTTTATTTAAATAAATATTTAATTCTTGTAAAGGATTAAAAACCTAGAAATAATTTGTAATTATGGGAAAATTCATCATCATGGTATACCTTAAAATAGAACATTTCGTTTTTCTCTTATAAAGAAATTCAAACATTCCATAAAAACATTCCTTTTTTATAAAAAAACAAATAATTTCAAAATGTCAATAAAATTTTATTTTTGAATATTTTATTTTCATTTTAAAAAATCAATTAAATAATTTTGAAAATAAATATATGGAGTAAACAGAGTTGAAAATTAAATCATTAAAAGATGAGTTATTAAAATAAATTTCCTTACATAAAACTTTAAAAGTTTCATTTTTTAAAAACATTGTAATGAACATGATATATTTTAAAAATTAACATTTATAATCCATTTAGTAATAAGTAATAATTTTTTTTGAAGAATTTATAAGAATATATGCATGAACATAACTATTTAGAAAAAAAATCTTCAAAACATTTAAACTGATGTTCAAAGTTAAGGTATCCCTTACCTTGATTCTAAATCATCACGTATAATAATTATCATCCTAAATAATGAAATTATTGTAATTATTTTCCTAAATAATAATCTATATATTTTTTATTACTAATTTTTTCACTTATTTCAATTTTATATACAAATACTCAATCACATTAGTTCACATCAGATGTTCTAAGGATATTGTGCTCATATTTCCAAAATGACTTCAGTATTTTCACTATACTCAATTAGAAAATTATTACATCATCTATAGAATAATAATCATGAAATAAAAATTATTTTTTATACTAATTATATTTTAAAAACATTCATTAAATATGGTTACGAAAAAAAACAATGTTGTGAACATGATGATGGTGGGTTATATGTACGCATGGGTAACGTTTTTATTTATCAAGTATCAATTTATAAAGAAGATAGATATTATTTTACATTAAATATTGATAATAGGATAATTAATATCATATTTGTTCTTTACATATACTTATATATGACATCCATGTGATGTAGTTTTGAAAACAGTATCATATCACTTCATGAAGGTAGTATTCCACAAGTATGCAAAAATAATGTAATAATTTTCAATAAATGGAAAGGTAAATTTAAATGATATATTTACTTTTAATAATGATAAATATTTCATTAATATCAGATATTAAAATTATTTCCATCAATTTAACCATCATTTATAAGTGATGATGGAAAATGAATTGCATCGGCTCACGATGTGGAAGTCCTCTGCACACATAAATGATGCTTTTGATTCCCATTTTGTTAAAGAAGTTGTGGATTTAGGTTATTCCATTAAAATAATAACATCTATGAACATATTACATCTTTTTTTTATTTTCATGTTTTAATAATATTTTATTAATATTGGAGAACAAATAATACAAATGCTTGGTTAATAATGGTATGTCTTCTTCATACCACTATTTATAATTATTACTAAATCTTCTATAGGTTGACATTCATAACAAAAAAAGGCATATAGATCACTGGGAGAGAATTAATTAATGGATTTGGCAGGTCATGTATGAGAAAATTTTCTCTTTATGTATTAAGTGAATTATAGAGGAGGTGGCCATTTAGAAGTAGGGGATATGTCACATGAGGAATTTTTGAAAAGAAAAAGTTGTAACAATATTTTTCACATGAAAACAAGATAAAAATGAAAATTTTCATTAATTAGATGATATATGCTCAAAATATTTCTGGATAATATAATTTAAATGATTTTATACTTCATTTAATTATGTATTATTTTAGTTTAACCCCTGAAAAACACGTTTTCCCCTTAACTGTGGTAAAATATTTTTATTATTTTAATTATTCAACAAAACCGAAAATATAAGTAAAAGTTTTTATATATTATAAACTATTCCAATTATAAATATAAAATCCACTTTATAAAATTAATTTTACATATTTTTTCTAATTTAATTTGAAAATAAAATTCACAAACATGATAAAAAAGAGGTTTTTCAATAAATTTATTTGTCAAGAAAAATATGATATTATATTAACATTATGACTTTTAATTATAATTAATTTTATTTAAATTAATATATATATAATATATATATAATTAATTTAAATCATTTCTCAATAATTTTTATTTTAAATAATTAAAATAGACAAACATTATATACATTAAAATAATTTTTAGAAAAATGTGTGTTTATGCCTATAAATATAATTATACTAAAATCTAGTATAAATATGATTAAAAAATAAATAATTTAGTTAAATATAAATAAATAATACCTATGTTACATCAATGAAAATTAAAAATAACATTTTTACATTTAATTTACTTAATTTATTGAAAAATAATAATTGTTTTATTAAAATCAGTACTTTTCACGATTCAATAAAAAAATATTTTACAAAAAAACCTAAATTTTAATTGTATATACATTTTAATATTCCGATTTAAAAAATTAAATTTATTTTATCTAATATATTTTATATAATTAATATAAATGAATTATAATATTAACTCACAAAAATTAATAAAAATTATTTTTAAAAGAAACATGTCTTTGATGAATAAATTTCCTTACTAAAAATTGAGTGATTATTTTATTAGAATTTATCAATAAATAAATATTTAGAAAAATGTATTTTATCATTTCATAAAAAAATGTATACTATACATATTCTCCACTTTAAAGGCTAAATTGAAGCAGTCATATATTTCAAAGGTTGTTTATGCTCGATATTATGTGTCATATATGCTATAGAACATAATTCTCTTCTTTTAAATTGATCATTTATTGCAGCATGTGAAGAAATGTTTTTAGAATGGTGTATCTAATTCAAAAAAATGTTCAATATATGGAGTAGAAAATCAAAGTAAATATTACAACCCATACCAAATTCTTGTGAGAATATTCCAGACATCTATGAAATAAAAATCACATATATTTTCTATAGAGAGAGAGAGAGAAGTAATCACAATAGGTCTTCTTAAATAATCGGACAAACTAATTATTCATAGATAAAATATTAGTCATCAATTAAATTATACAAATGACTATGATTTTTTTGGATTTAATGACAATGATAAATGAAAAAAACTGTAAGAAACCTTAATAGCGAAGTACACCAAATATTAATTATTCTTACTATCTATGTATCTCTTTAATTTTTTTTCTCATTAATTATTATATTGACATGAATTATGGTAAAATTTTAAAAGTATAATTTGATATATATTTTTTATTAATTATTTATCTGTTATAAATCCCTTTATTCATTACTGAAATTCAAACTTCCTTGGAATTTTACACTCAGTTCAATATTAAGTAAAGTTTATATATTTATGGTTGAAAATTCATAATATAACTATTCGAAATTAATTTCTTTCTACAATATATTGACTTGTTGAGTTAATATTCCATTCAATAATTTTCATTCGTCAATGAATGATGGATTTTTTAATGACTTTCATTTTTTTTCACCTCTCAAAATGATATAAAAAATCATATGAATATAGATTATTTCATCTTTAGTGGTAAACTAAATTCAAAACAAAGATGGAAAATATAATTTATTCATTTTATTTAAATGATTTATTGATTTAATTTTATTTATCACAAATTTTTTAACAATCTACATTATTTATAACAACATACAGTGGTATTTAGGCCTAAAACATTCCCAACAGGTTAGTTCTGAATCCTCAAACACCACAACATCCTTTGAACAATCATATTACACTAATTGGTTTACATTTCCTCTTTTAAACTATTTTTAGTTGTATGGGTTATAAAAAATCCCTTCCACTTCTCAACTCCATTCCCCTTGGTTCCACCTAGCCTTCCAATAAATAATATTTTGTATGAGATATAAATAAAATTGACATGTTCATAGTGACCTTTGACCCATTAAAATACTTGCTCTTATTCCACATACAAATTTGGTTACACCTTGGAACATTTATCCACATATTTTAAGAGAAATAGAAACCTTTTTGTATATAACCATTACACCCAAGAATGTTATACATCAAAATAATATTACAAATATTGATTTCTACTTGTCTGTTTGCATTCCTCATGTTCTTAGTATCCCATTATTATACAAACATACATTTACATTCTCTATATTTCCATATTAATAACACTGTAATTATTCTTTATACTTAGGTGACTATATTTCTTCTCTATTAATATTTTTTCTCCCAAATCAATATTCATTCAAGGAATGGGATCTTACTTATTCTCCTACACCATAATTGATTATTTATTTTAATAAATCCCCACACCATATTGTTGATTTTTATATTAATATATTGGTTGTACATAATCCTTCAATTTATTTTTTAAATCATTATATTTTTTAAATTCTATCATTATAACTTTCATAATACATTATATTGATACCATTTCAATATTTATCATTATTGTATTGATCCTTGATATTTTTTATAATTTCTTTGAAATATCATTCAAGATCAAAAATCATATTCACCATATTCGTCACTATGTTAGTCGTGAAATAAATGATCTTGGAATTATCTTCCACTTTGATCATGAGCACATTGACGTTCACTAGGTTTTATGATTTTTCATATTTATTGTATTCAATATATGCCATCATCTTATATTTAATACATTATTTAAATGATATATGTGTTGGATCTGAATCTACAGATTATACACAAGAGGGGGTGAATTGTGTCTTTTCCAATTTTTTGGTAACTCTTTGATTGAACGAGTTCTATCCTCTATGCTTTATCAGATTTGATCATGTAGCGAAAATAAATAACAACAGGGACACAAATATGTATAGTGGTTCGAGGAACAGAAGGCCCCTAGTCCAATCCACTAATGCTCAACTCCACGAGCTTGGTGATTTTCACTATCTAGTCCTCGTATCAACAGACCTGTCCACAACTGAATATAGGCAGTTGAAACCTTTACAATCTAAGGAAAAACAAAGCCTTCTGGTTCAAACATGAACCTACACAGCTTAGAACGAGAAGCTGGTTACTCAATAATAAAAATAATTTCAGAAAGACGTTTTCCTGTTGATCTTCACAATTGCAACAGAATCCAATTGACAGCAGATGGATCGTCATCTCCAGAAATATTGATTCTCAAGACAAAGAAATTCTGAGTCGATCCGGTTGCAGTAGATATAGAGATATAGTTCACAACATCAGCAGTAGTAGATCCATAGTAGATATTCAATGCAGAACAAATGAATCTTCTATCGAGTTCCTTCTTCTTAAATGAACAGAGCTTTGATGCTCCTTTTTGAATCAGCAGATCAATGTGAATTTTTAGAGTCTCGGTTTTCCACCTTTTTAATAATATATTGATCACCACTCTTCTGTATATGGTGTTTGTTCAGAGAGAACATATATAATAAAGCTAAGCATATCTCCTGCATATTTAGATCCACAAAAGTCACCTTTTTATTCGCGATATTCAAACATTTGAATTTACAGAGAAGTTGTAAGTTCCCTTAAAACTCAGCATAAAAAACACCTTTTAATTATATCTTAAATCTAATAATAAAACGGCTTTGAATCGATCAATGTTGTACTTTAAAAATGACTTTAAATCCGGCTTGAAATCCGCCCAATAATCAGCTTGCAGATCGTTGCATAAAAATATCATCTTTTAAAATTTCTGACGCCAAACGTGAGGTTGATGACGTGGCCTCCAAATGTAGGGTTGATGACATTGTCTTTAAATGTAAGGTTGACAACGTATGGTTGAATCATAAACGTAGGGTTCATGTTACTTTCTTCAAATGTAAGGTTGATCTTAAACGTAGGGTTGATGTTACTTTCTTTAAATGTAAGGTTGATCTTAAATGTAGGGTTGATTACAAAACTAAGGTTAATGAACCATACTTTTGAGAAACAAATGTAACATTTAGTACTTACATACAGTTCTCCTTCCATACATTGCTGATAACCAAAACGTAAGGTTCCTTCCTAACGTAAGGTTCTTCTTCCATACATTGCTGAAAATGTATGATTGATTAACCATACTTTTCTCTTATCTCAAAAAGTATACACACTTTTAATCCTTACACTACGTTTATCCACATAGGGTATGAACAGTAATTCCAGAACGCGCTAAAGTAGATTCCGGGCTACATTTATTCATGTAGGGTATGAACAGTGATTCCAGAATGTGCTTAAATCAGATTCCGAACAAGTAATAAATTCTCATTATTTCAAGAGTAAAATAAATAAATAAATTCCTGAAAAATACTAAATAAAATCATTAGAAAATAAATAAGGGCATTTGTGAGCATTAAAATTATCATAAAGCGACAGAGTATTATTTTCAATAATCTCCCCCTTTAAATAACTTTATTATGTATTGTTGTAAACAATACTTTGCTCAACAATCTCCCCCTTTTTGATGATCACAAAACCCATAAGATAATAAAATTATTTAAACGAAATTTACTTTCAAAATTAGTAACATAAAGTTTTAGAATTTTGAGAGCATGAAACTATATTTAATTTTAGAAAAATTATTTCAATAAAAATATCTCCCCCAGAAAAAAAAATTCTTTAGAAATAAAAGATTTTAGTTTTATCCAAATTTCTCCTTCTAAATAACCTTTATAATAAACAATCTGGATAAGTACCAAAAACATTAAATATACAGAAAACCATTGAAATAATTTTTTGTAAAATAAAATGTTGTGGTTATCCAAATTTCTTATGTAATTCTCCCCATAAATAAAAATATGTTGTATGTATCCAAATTCTCCCTCTTTTTTGATACCAAAAAAGAAAGAAAAAAATGTATTTTAACACTTTTAATATTTCACTGAACTATTAGTAAATGCTATAAGGAACTGTTTAATAGTAAATTTATCTGATATACTGGCATATGTTAACTTAAAACAGTAATAAACAAATAGAGAAACAAATAAATAAACAATGAAGGAAATTTTCATTTAAAAATAGCAGTATATACATGACGATGATATACACAGGAATCAAGGTTTGGGTAAGATAAGAAAAAGGTTCTATCTCCTCGGGATTGCAGAATTGATTTCTGTAAACTATTCTCAGAGTCTCTTCAAAATCCCATCTCCATGTTTGATAATGATCTCTCTATTCTCTTGAGTCATATGAATATCCTCGATTAAATTGACTCTAAAAAATTCATGCATCATTTCCTCTTTTTCAACAAATACTAACAGCTTCTCTGATAATAGCTTTATCAGGATTATGATCGATGGCTCACTAGATGTCAGTTGATCCACTAAAAACTTCTAATTTTACAGCAACACTGATAAAGGAGCACTATTACATTGAAGATCTTGTAACCTGTCATTCATGTTGGTCATCGCAACTGTGATAGCTTGAAACCTTCAGATTAAATCTGGTGAGGTACCTGATCCACTTACAGCATTATTTGCAACTAATGCAAATTGGTTCTCCATAAACAACTTCAGATCTGATAAATCTGACTTCATATCCATTTCAGATTTCAATTGACTAACTGTAGTCATTATATCCTCTTTGAACATTTCAACTTCTTGCCTTGAGACTGTACTCTCTTTTAGCTTTTGGAATCTCAATTGTTCAAATGTTAATTCATTTCTCAGAGTGACATTTCCAGATTCTAACTGAGACACATTTTTGTAGAGTTATTCAACTTCATTCTTCCTTGAATCAGTGGCACCATGTGCTTGATTCACATTCTCAGAATCTAGATGATGCAACAGTACCAAAGGTAATGATTCAGCATCAGATTTCGCTTTTTCTCTATCCTGAGTAGGTTGGTCCACAGATTCTTCCTTAGATTCCACAGACTCCTCCACAAAAAATCCTATTGAATTACTTCTATGTGATCTTCAGAAGCATGCTCACCACAAATTTCATCGTCTTGGGCTTCCACTGGATTTTTGATAATAACATTTTCAAGATTTTCCTGAGGTCTAGACACTTCTCCACTAGGCACTGCCTTCTTATCATGGTTCTATTGAAGTGTAACTTCAACATCAGCTACAATTTGTTCCTGACACTCCCTTTGAGCTTCTTTTTGAGCTCCCGATCCCTCTACTAGTGTTGTTCTTTCACTAACAGCTTTCATTTTCTTATCAATAATAGCTTATCTTACAAAAGAATAAGAAAATAAAGCTTCTGTTGTTGTTTCCAATAGAGGAGAAGTATTTACTCATTATCAGCTCTAGTTCTTCGATATTGAAGTCATTCCTGACTTCTTTCTTCTTCAGCATCTTCCACTTCAAATCGGATCCTTCTTGCTACATTTTTGACTCTTGATTCAGCCTATCCCTACTTGGAATTAGCAGGTTGAGCCTGATCACTCTCTGAATCTTCTTAATTTCTTACTAGAAAAAGTTTTCCTTTAATGGTGCTCCAGAAATATCCAATCTTCCTTAAAGTTCCAGCATTAAACATATTACTATGATGACGGTGTACTCGGGCATCCAGTAATCTCACCATGTATTTCTTAAGCAGCAGTTTAGAAATAAATCTACCGAAAGGGTATAAGTTCATTCGGGCATTGCTTTGACAGTAGTAATTGAGATACCTTATCATGTACCTTGGTAATTTCAACTTGATATCACTTAATAAAAGATACATTATGTATATATCATGGTACTAAATCTTTTCTATTTCTATCATTCGTGGAGCTATTCCAGTCTGAATAAATTTGACCAAAATTTTTTGATCAGGCTTCAAATCCTTGATAAACCATTTATTTATAGACTTAGTACCAAAAAGAAAAAACATGATTTCCTCATATTTATGCACATAATCTCCTATATTCTTCAAATAAAAATGTAAAACTCCCTCATGAGGGCAGTTGAGAATCTGACCAATCTCTACTGATGAGATTGAGAAATCCCTATCCTCTATCTTAGCCAACATACTGTCCTCGGTATCTCCCAGACTAAACTATACAGATTTAATGAAGTGTCTAAGTTCTACTTTATACAGAAATTCTGTATTTCCACTATTGAATGTCTGTTCAAGTTTCTGAAATGAGAGCGCTTGATTCAATAGTATATTTGTCTGAAATAATCAGTTGAGATCGATTACCTTTCCCTGTAAGATTTTTCTTCCCTAGGAGAATTGTCTCTTGGAATTTCTTGGCTCAGCTTCACTAGATCTTCTAGTTCTTACCATCTCTGCGAGAATATATGAAGGTTTGAAGGTTAGGGTTTCAAAGGTTAGAAGATTAGGGTTTAGGAGAAGAAGTGAGATTTTCGGATTTCGAAAGGGTTTCGATTGAAGTGAAACGGTTTAGAAGTCGAAAAGTCTCTGACAGCCTTGATTCCCATGTAATCACTAATCATTACAAATATTCAAATAAAATTTTCATATGGAGAAAGAAAAAATTCTTAAATAGTATAAAAAAAATTATAAAAATAAATAAATTTAAATAAAAATAAAAAATATTTAAAATTAAATAAACCTAGCTCCCCCTTAATAAAATCAAACCTTGCAGTGTGAAGTGGTTTAGTAAAAATATCTGCTAATTGAATTTTAGTATTTATAAATTCTAAAAATATATATTTTTTAATAACATGATCTCTTAAAAAGTGATGCCTTATATCAATGTGCTTAGTTCTATAATGACTACTAGGATTTTTTGAAATATTAATTGCACTTGTTTTATCACGTAAAATAGGTGTATTATTAAAATTGAATTCAAAGTCCATAACAGTGTTTTTAATCCACAACACTTGTTCACAGCAACTGCCCACAGAAACATATTCTACCTCGGCTGTTGACAAGGCAACTAAATGTTTTTTCTTACTAGACCATGACACCAAGGACTTACCCAAAAAGTGACACGTTCCTGATGTGCTTTTCCTATCTAATCTACAACCTCCAAAGTCAGAATCTAAATATGAAATTAAATTAAAATCAGAAGTTTTGGGATAAAGAAGAGATTGAAAAACAGTTCCTTTTAAATATCTAAAAATTCTTATAACAGCAGTTAGATGAGATTCTTTAGGATTTGATTGAAATCTATCACATAGACATACTGAATACATTATATTTGGCCTGCTAGCATTAAGATATAATAAACTACCAATCATACCTCTATATAACTTGTTGTCAACTGATTTTCCAGTTTCACCCAAATCAAGTTTTATATTAGTACACATAAGAGTTTTAAATGTCTTGATTTTTTCAAGTCCAAATTTTTTAAATAAATCAGTAATGTATTTTCTTTGATTCAAAACATTTCCAAAATCTTTTTGATAAATATGTAGTCTTAAGAATAAATTTAGTTCTCCCATTATACTCATTTCAAATTATTTTTTCATTGACTTTGAAAACTCCTGAAAAAGGGTTTTATTAGTTGATCCAAAAATTTCATCATCAACATAAATTTGAACCAGTAAAGCATTATTTTTTACAGTTTTCTTAAAGTATGTTGGATCGGTCATTCCAACAGTAAAATCATTTTTCAAAAGAAAAGAACTTAATCTTTCATACCAAGCTCTAGGTGCTTGTTTAAGGCCATAAAGATCTTTAGTAAGTTTAAAAACAGAATCTGGTTTTTGATAATTTTCAAAACCAGGAGGTTGCTCAACATAAACTTTCTCCATTAAATAACCATTTAAAAAAGGCAGATTTAACATCCATCTGAAATAAACTAAAATTCATATAACATGCATAGGCTAAAAGGATTTTAATGGATTCTAACCTAGATACAGGTGCAAAAGTCTCATCATAATCTATTCCTTCCTCTTGATTGTATCCTTTAGCAGTTAATCTTTCTTTATTTATAGTTATTGTACCTTGGTCATCCTTTTTATTTTTAAAGACCCATTTGGTCCCTATTTCTGGATAATTCTTAGGTCTTTCCACTAATTCCAAAACTTTATTTCTTCTAAATTGGTTTAATTCATCTTGAATTCCTATTACCCAGATTTCATCATCTAAAGCTTATTCTATAGTCTTGGGTTCTTATTGAGATAGGAAGGCAAAGAATTCAACTAGGTTTCCTAAGTTTCTTCTAGTTTGAATATCTGTTTCTAAGTCACCTATCACGGTTTCTAAAGGGTAATTCTTTAGGGTTCTAGACTGTCTAGGAAAAACATTTAAAGGTTATTCAGTATCATTTTCCTCTGAACTGGACTGAGTTTCTTTTATATTATTTTTAAAATCATTCTTTAAGTTCTCAAGTCTCATGTTATCATTAGAGTCAAGTTCATCCATTTGATCTGTCCTTTTCTCAAAGGGATCAGATTCATCAAATCTTACATGAACTAATTCTTCAACAGTCCTTGACTTCTTATTATAGACTCTATAAGATTTGGAGGTAGCAGAATATCCTAAGAAAATACCTTCATCATATTTTGGATAGAACTTACCAAGATTATCTTTTGTGTTCAAGATGTAAACCTTACATCCAAAAACCTTAAAGTAATTTACTTTAGGTTTTATGTTATTCCATAGTTCATAGGGTGTCTTTTTCCAAATAGGTCTAATTAAAACTCTATTAATTATATAGAAAACTCAATTCATAGCTTCTGGCCAAAAATATATAGGTAGTCTATATTCATTTAACCTAGTTCTATCCATTTCTTGAATTGTTCTATTTCTTCTTTCTACAATCCCATTCTGTTGAGGTGTTCTGGGTGCAGAAAAGGTGTGTTTAATACCCATATTTGAGCAAAATGAATTAAATTCCAGATTCTCAAATTCTTCACCACGATCACTTCTCAGTGAGATTATATTAAAACCTTTCTCATTATGAACAGATTTGCAGAAACTTTCAAATAAAGTAAAAGCTTCATTTTTGAATTTCAAAAAGAAAATCCATTTAAATCTTGAATATTCATCAACTCAAACATATACATATAATTTACCAGCTAAGATTGCTACTCTTGAGGGTCCAAAAAATTCATATGAGTAAGTTTTAGAGGTTTAGATGTGGCAACTTTATTAACAGATTTGAAAGATGATTTGTGTTGCTTTCCAAGTTGACATGCATCAAAAAATCTGTCACTTTCAAATTTGAGACTAGGTAAATTAGAAACTAAATGTTTCTTAGATTATTTATGAAAAACATATACATTGTAATGTCCAAGTCTCCTATGCCAGATCCAAGATTCACTTACTTTAGCAGTCAAGTAGTTTACTTGCTGTTTACACAAGGAATTTAAATCCAAAGTATAGACATTATCAGTTCTTGGTGCTTTAAATTTAAACAGTTTATCTTTAGAAACAGTATAGCAATTTTCAGAAAAATCAACAGTATATCCATCATCACAAAGCTGAGAGATACTTATCAGATTGTGTTTTAATCCTTCCACATAAAGTACTTTGTTGATTGATACTGTTTTTGGATCTCCAATAGCTCCAATGCCAATGATTTTTCCTTTGGTATTGTCACCAAATGTGACAAGTCCTCCTTCCTTTTGAGTGAGTGAAGAAAAATTCAATGAGTTTCTACTCATATGTCTTGAGCAGCCACTATCCATGTACCACATATCTTTTCTTCTCTGGTGGCCTGCTACCTGCAAATACATTCAAACAGATTGCTTTGGTACCCATATTTTGTTGGGTCCAGGGGTGTTAGCTAGTAATGATCTGGGTATCCAAATTTTATTTGTTCATATAAAATCAGCTGAATCATATAAGTCTTTTGAAACATAGGCTTTCTTAATACCACAAATTTGAGGTTGTCTTAAGAAACAGTTTTTAGCTAAATGTCCCTTTGTCCCACAAAAGTTACAATTAACCCTTTTAGATCTAGGAACAAAATAATTTTCATATATCTTATGTTTTTCTCCTTTACTGCCAATTCCAAATCTCTTCTTTTTTATGAACGTTTTTCCAAGAATTTCATTTAATGAAATTTCTCCTTTTGTAAAAACCAATGCATCCTGTTTGTAAGATTCTACTTCATCCTACAGTGTTTTTATTCATGATTCAAAATTAATTTAGTTAGTGTTAATTGAATTGTATTTATCATTTAATTACTTATCTTGTTTCAGCATTGTATCTCTTTCATCTAAAATAGATTTATGTTTTTTTAGTGAGATATGTTTCTTAAATAGTGAGTCATATCTTTCTTCAAGCATATTGCAGTAGGATGGAAGTTTTTTATTTGTGTAGCTTGATTCAGAATTTGATTCAGAGGAGTAATATGAGTGTACCTCATCAATTTCTTCCATAAAACACGTGTTTGATTTTAGATTGACTTCTTCTTTCTCTGAGCTTGATTCAGGAGAGCTACTATATTCTTTAGATACACTCCAAGTGGCTTTCATAGATTTATTTTCTTTCTACTCATAGTTATTTCCTTTGAAGAATTTCTTCTTATTTGCATCCTTCAATTATGGGCAATCTGGTCTAATATTCCTCATCTTCTTGCATTCATAACATCTTACATCTTTATCATCTCTCTTAAAAGAGAACTTTCAAAATTTCCTGGCTAGCTGAGCCAGCTCTTCATCTAAGTTTGATAGTCAGAGCTCTCTGATTTAGCTTTGACTTCTTTTTTCTTCAGCTTTCTATTATTCTATTGTGAAGTTACTTTCAAGACAGTATCTTCTCTTTTGATAATCACTTTATGTTTATTAGACTCATCTTTCATTTCAGATTCATACATCATCAGTGTACCAGTCAGCTCTCTCAGGGTAAGATTTTTGACCGGTGTTGATTGTCTGATTGCAGCAGAGATACCATTCCATCGATTAGGATGTACACTCAGTACTTTTAATGCTTGATCAGCATGTTTGATAGGTTCTCCTAGATCTGTTATTTTATTGAAAATTTCTATCAATCTCCCATTCATTTGGGTAATGCATTCTCCTTCAAACATTCTAAAAGTATCAAATTTCATCTTTGCAGTTGCATATCTCATTTGTCTCACATTGTCTATTCCTTCATATGCCATAGCTATTTTTTGCCGCATCTCATATGCTGTCGAGCACTGATATACTCTATTAATTTCAGCTGGTCCTAGACCGCAGATGATTGCATTCATAGCTTTCTAATTCATATCATACTCTGCCTCTGTAGGAGCACTCCATGTCTCAAAATTTTCAAGAATTTCATAAGGAGTCAGAATCTATAAATAGACTTTATATCCAAGGTTTTTTAGATATATTATCATGCGTGATTTCCAGCAGCCATAGTTGTCTCCATTGAAATATGGTGCCCTGACCATTGACATCCCTTCTCCTGTATCATTCATGATTCTCTATTATATAATCTTTAAATGATTATTTATTTCTAAGGCTATATCAAAAAGCTCCTCCTATGATACCAATTTTTGGATCTGAATCTACATATTATACACAAGAGGGTGTGAATTGTGTCTTTTGCAATTTTTCGCTAACTCTTTGATTGATCGAGTTCTTTCCTATATGCTTTATAAGATTTTATCATGTAGTGGAAATAAATAAAATTAGGGACACAAATATGTATAGTGGTTCATGGAACAGAACGCCCCTAGTCCACTCCACCAACGCTCAACTCTACGAGCTTGGTGATTTTCACTATCTTGTCCTCGTTTCAACAGACTTTTCCACAACTGAATACATGCAATTGACACCTTTACAATCCTAGGAAAAACAAAGCCTTCTGGTTCAAACACAAACCTACATAGCTTAGAATGAGAAGTCGGTTACTCATGAATAAAAATAATTTCAGAAAGATTTTTTCTATTTGATCTTCACAATTGCAACAGAAAGCAATTGACAGCAGATGGATCATCGTCTCCAGAAATATTGATTTTCAAAACAAAGAAATTCTGAGTCGATCCGGTTGTAGTAGATATAGAGATATAGTTCACAAAATCAGTAGTAGTAGATCCACATTAGATATTCGATTCAGAACAAGTGAATCTTCTATCGAGTTCCTTCTTCTTAAATGAACAGAGCTTTGACGCTCCTTTTTGAATCAGCATATCAATGTGAATTTTTGCAGTCTCTATTTTCCACCTTTTTCATAATATATTGATCACCACTCTTATGTATATGGTGTTTGTTCAAAGAGAACATATATAATAAATCTTCGCATATCTCCTGCATATTTAGATCCACAAAAGTATCCTTTTTAATCACGATATTCAAAATTTTGAATTTACAGAGAAATCTTAACTTCCCTTAAGACTCGGCATAAAAATATCCTTTTAATTTTATCATAAATCAAATAAAAAAACGGATTTGAATCGGTCAAAGTTGTACTTTAAAAATGACTTTAAATCCGGCTTGAAATCCGCCCAATAATCAGCTTGCTGATCGTTGCATAAAAATATCGTCTTTCAAAATTTTCAACGCCAAATGTAAGGTTGATGACGTGGCCTCCAAACATAGGGTTGGTGGCATAGTCTTCAAAAGTAAGGTTGACAATGTAAGGTTGAATCATAAACATAGGGTTCATGTTACTTTCTTCAAACGTAAGGTTGATCTTAAACGTCGGGTTGATGTTACTTTCTTCAAATATAAGGTTGATCTTAAACGTAGGGTTGATCATCCATAATTTTTCTTCAAATCTCAAACATATGATAAAATAACCATTCTTTAACTTGATCCATACTTTTCCAAGAACGTATGGTTGTTTACAAAAGTAAGGATGATGAACCATACTTTTGAGAAACAAACGTAACATTTAGTACTTATGTACGGTTCTCCTTCCATACTTTGCTGATAACCAAAACATAAGGTTCCTTCCTAACATAAGGTTCTTCTTCCATACTTTGCTGAAAAAGTATGATTGTTTAACCATACTTTTCTCTTATCTCAAAAATTATACACATTTTTCATCCTTACACAACGTTTATCCACGTATGGTATGAACAATGATTCCAGAACGCGCTAAAGTAGATTTCGTGCTACATTTTTCCACGTAGGGTATGAACAGTGATTCTAGAACACGCTTAAAGAAGATTTCGAATAAGTAATAAATTATAATTATTTTAAGAGTAAAATAAATAAATAAATTCCTCAAAAATACTAAATAAAATCATTAGAAAATAACTAAGGGTATTTGTGAGCATCAAAATTATCATAAAGAGACAGAGTATTTTTTTCAATAATCTCCCCCTTTAAATAACATTATTATGTATTGTTAAAAACAATACTTTTCTCAACAATATGGATTTTTTAGTTAGTATCATTCTATTTTATTAATTCATTTTATCTATTCAAATATCTATCACATCAAACATATATCTCATGAAGCATAGCCTCCAGCACCACCTTTAGGATGAAAACACCCTCAAATTTAATGTCTTTTCCAACTCCTTGCCTAGAAATTTACGTTTTCTATCTAAATACATAAAAACATCCTCATTGATAAATTTTTTATAATCTATAAAACTTTTATCACTTGATTACCTAAGTAATGATTTTATTACAAATCATTTATCAAATCCCACTCCGTCCATTAGAAAACCTAAAATCTACCAATAAAACTTCACATATGACTTGATCATTACTTCAGCTCTCTCCCATTAATCATATACATAAAAATGGATACACACAAGTTATAATTTGAAAAATTTTATGTGTGTGAGAATAACATAGTCATTATGTAGTTACCACCCACCCCTAAATTCTTATTATATATCAATCTATTTTTTGTAATAATATAATACTAGAGGAATGTGAGGAATAAGAAATCTGTGTTCTAATAGTTTTCATGAAAAAGGATAACTCATAACATATTACTTTTAATAGATGGAGGAATCAAATAAATCACCTCTTTAGAACCTATTATAGGGATATAATGTAAAAATAGTATAATTATTAAGGGTAAAATATCCATTATAGGTGAATGGGAATTATTTATATGACGTCAAGGAAATATTTCATCCCATTCTATGGGAAATGGAAAATGGGTTATAAGAAGTCATTTTGTTGTGAGACTATCCCAAATAACCAACATGTTTATAGAAACAAGGTACACCTTATAATAATTTATAAAATAATAGCATATAAAATAAACTTCTTATTAGAATAGAAAAACCCAAAAGATCATGATTAAAAGTGGTCTAGAGTAGTATAGCGTGAGGAAATCCCCATGAACAATATACCTACAAGATGGGGGAAATATTCAATTCTGCATCAAATAAATAGATTCTCCTCATGAACTACTTGATAACCTAGTATATTCACATTCTTTTTTCCACAACTATTTGTGTGGTTGATCAATAAATTTTGGTTCAGCAAGATTCTACAAACTCTAATAAGTAAGTGGAGTAAAAATGGATAGGGTAGTAACATAAAAAAAAGTTGGACAAAAAATAATAGCATAATTATACCACATATATGGTCATATTGTTGGGTTATCAGAGATACAACTCATGGTCATGGAATAGGATTATGTAATGATAGAGTTTCATTCACCAAAATACTCAGTAAATGATAAAAAGACAGCCCCCTAGTTGTCCTAAAAGATAACTCCTAAAATAATACTACTATGGTAACAATTACAATACGATTTGAGATTGATAAACATATTTTTTACCTTCTAGGATAATAAATATATTTTTTAATCATTGACTATATCTATAATGATTGGAGGTAGTGGGGGAAGCTTGTGGATTAATAGTGGAGGATCCATTACTTTGATTTGTAACTCCCCAAGCCTAGTAGAGTGAAGCTCATGGTTATTTTTTTACATTGGTATAGATTTCATAGATAATAATACAAAAAATAAAATATTTTGTTATAATTTACAAACAAGATTTATAAATTTACTATATATTAAATTGAAATCGGCATATTCATTATTTGAAAACAAAATACATTGTCATTTCTCCTTCAAATTACAAACATCACACATTGTAATCTTCATATATTATTATATAAATTAGAAGAAATATAAATTTGATATATTATATTCTTGGTATGGGTTTGAACATAATAAAATATATCATATAAAAATAATGGAATAAATAATATGGAAATAATAGATATGTGACACAAGCCCTTTAATTAAAGTAACTATATATTTTATTATAAAGAAACCATATCATAATGCACATAAAATTATTAAATAAAATGATTAAAGAATAAATTTTAATATTTTATAATATTAATTTTTTGGGACAAATTTCATTTTTTAATTCATCATGTGAAAACTATCTTATAATGAATGTTATATTTTTAACAGATATTATATTTTTGGGTGAGTAGTGAAAAATACAGATTTTAAAATAATGTCTATTTTATGATATTAAAATGAGTTAATAAATACATGATATATTATGAAATAATTTTATAAATGAAATATAAATTTATTAAGTATTATAATTCATTAAAAATATTATTTTTAAATTTGGAACTGATGTTTGAAATTTTGAAATTCTAAATAATATTTTTATACAAATAAAAACTATTTTAGTTCTTCTATTTTGATCATGTTTTCAAAAGATTAATTTAAATTTTGGTTTGGGTTAAAAGGTTAAAAATACGATAATTATTTATTATAATATAATTAATTTCAGGGGAATCAACATTATACATTTTTTTGTATAAAAATGTTTTTATTCTTAAAATAACCATTTTTCTAAAAATGTCTTTTGATTGTGTTTTGTAAAATTATATAAAAATTAATTTCAAAAACATATAAAAATTGAATATTTGAATGTTTATAACATGTTTATAATCATAATAATTAATATTAGGTAATGAGTTTGACCTAATACTAGGAAAAAATTAATAGAACCCATGGTAAAATCTTTTCAATGTTTTAATGGTTACAAAGAATTAATGTGGTTTTCAAACAACAGAGAAAAAGTGTCAAAATAACTTAAATAAATTTATAAATCCTATTGGTTGAATTTATTTAGAACCTATATCATCCCATATTTAATTTTTATCCCATTTTGGGCCTCATTACCATGATAGTGACCTTATTATATCTTAAAGATCTTAAAATTTACAAGTTTTCCACCCACCTCACTTATAAAATGACTCATCCTCCCCTCACTTATAAAAACATATTTAGTAACATATAATGAAAAATACAAAAAAATCCTTTATAAAATTCATTCACATATCCTAGAGTTCCTTGTTTCACCAAAGTACCAATCCAAAAATTCTTATGGTGTAACCCAAATGATGTTTTCCTATAAGAGGTATAACTCTTAACTGAATCATTTCACATCTATTTCATCATCAAACTCATTTATATATTTTATATCCATACTAAAATAATATACGAAGTATAATAAATATCTTGAAATGTTGTTTTTAATTATATGAAAATCATTTCATTCCTCTTTTCCCTCCATTGATAAATTAAATCATCGCTCATGCATACATACATACTGTTATCTCTAAAAATATTGAATTTAAATTTCTATAACCTCCCATAATAGTTGGATATTATATTTTATTTACGGTATATATATATGATATCTATGACATAAATATGTTGTTTATATTTAATCATTTATTACACTCTTTATTTTTAATGACTCTTAAAATGGAATCTTCATCACGCATACATACAGACTTCAGTCTCCGTGAGCATCATATTTCATTTATCTATTACCACCTAGCATAATCTATTATAAAGTTTTATAAATTGGTTAAAAATATATTCCTGAAATTATTAAATTTCCAATGATGATTTAACCCTTTTTCACATTTATCCATGGAAAAAATGATGAATTAATTTTAGATAAATTGACTGAATAAACTTAAGTGGTTAATGTAAGAATGAACTATACAATGAATGGATTTCATATGATTATAAGATTACCTTAAAAACTGAAATATGGATTAAAAAGTTTTTGAGGAAAATATTTATTAAATAAAAAATGAATATTCTAAAGGTTATAATGTGTCTAAAAAATAAGGAATCCAAGGTAATGGTTTTTTTCCAAATTCCATTCCATTAAGAAATATTTTTTATTATGAATTTAATTTACTTTATATAGTGAATAGTATTGAGTATAGTTTTTTATTAGGTTTAAATGATGTTTATATATGTTTTTTTTTGAGTTTGGATGAAGTGGTAATTCTATAAACATTATTATGGATTCACTTGATGTAATTTCGTGTCATGGCCGAGAAATTTTCCATGTTAAATTATGAGGATTGTTTGGGCTGATTTTAAATGTCAAAGACAAGTGCTTTGGGTAGAACATTTCATACATCATGAGAGAGAACTTGAAAATTATATTTTTATGAAGTGAATAATATATTTCTAATTCCATGAAAATTTTTATTTATATATTTACATGATTGAGAAGCTGTTTTCGAATAGCTAGAATCATAGAATTCTATACTTATATAATTAATAAGTCTATGATGGGTATTTAATAAAAAAAATAGATATAGAAACCATGGATTGTAATATGGCCGAACTCAACCCCATACATACATGCAGAGACCTCAACCCCATGAGGAAATCACTCAAATAATATTTTCCATAGTGGATGATACAGAGGGAAGTCCCATGTATGAGGAATGTAAGAGTGTGCATGATAACAGAAGTGTTAAAATACAATAGTGTATGGGACCTTGTATATGTCTTGTCAGGGATTTTTATTATTGTTGGATAAAACACTATTGTGAGGTACAAAGGGATTATGGGTTATGATCCCCTGTCTCTATATTGAAGTGGTCACTATAGTTTTTGATTAATGAGAAAGAGGAAAACTGAGCTGTGGATGGATATGGGACAAGGGAGATCAAGTTACTACTCCCAAATTTAATATGTTTCATACATTTTACATTCCCTTAAACAACTATGAACTCCACAATATGATAGATCTTGTCCATCATTTTCATCCCTATGACCCTTGACAATACTATTGTTCCATGGAGAATATTGTCGAACCACATTCGATTGATCCCAAGCACTTTATGGGAGTTTTTTATCGAAATTATGAGTTGAAGAATCCATGCATGCATGATTTTTTTCATATTTAATCAAGATATTTAGGAATTTAATATTTTAAATGAAAACGATGTTTCATTTTTCTATTCGATCATCCTCCATTCATGGGTGTTTTTTAGATTTAAAAATGATATGAATCATCTGATCATTACATAAATTTGTGTTCGTGATGAATCCTTTCATGTATGAAAAAATTCCATGAAACATTGTCTTTAATGTGAGACATCCTAATAACATGGGAGAAATAATTTTTGATGACCATCAGCATATTATTTTGTTCTTTTATGAGATGATTACTTTCACACATTCTAAAATTATTTCACCATGTAAAGGAATATGAAATCCTGATCGTTTGGGTATTTATTAGGAGAATGTTAATTTATATATAGTGCAAAGAGATATAAATCTAGAAACCATCAGTTATTTGAAATAGGTATGGTGATTTGTTTTTAGTGTGACAAATAGGATATGATGTTTGGTGTTTGTGATGATTCATGATAAATATAGAATCCCTAGTATTCAGGCCTTTAAATGAGTTCCAAATAAAGGTTTGATATGTTTCATTAAATAGATGAGTTTCATGTCATTATATGAATGCACTCATGAAGATAGGATTAGTTGTGTGTGAATTTTACAAATTAGAAGAAGACACTTGAATCCCTTTGGTATTTTTTATATCGTGCATGAATATTCTGAAGACCTATATTTATATTTATTTACACGTGATGGTTCATTGGTTGAAGAAATAAATACCCAATATTTATCGGTTATTTAAGTTGAAAAATATAATTCCTCAAAACTATTTGGGTATTAATGTTTTAAAGAAGAAAATTAAATGTATTTATTTATAAAACAAATTTATATGGGGATTTAAATGGATAATTTATATAAATTAATTAATTTATATTCCCATGCACCAAATATTTGTGTATAAATATATCTATGTATGTAATAAATAAGTTCATGAAGAATATTTAGAAACCTTGCATACACTTTTTAAGATTAATTTTGAGAATTAATAAAATCTAATTAATTATTAAAAATGGTTATTACATGTAGCTGAGTATTAAAAGAGGAGAATTAAGATAATTCTTGATTTAAAAGGAGTCATCAGACCATCATTTATGATTTTCTTAATTAAGTACACAAGTAATTGAAATCAAGATTTCTTATGGGGAAAGAATATCCATGAAGATGGTATTTCTAGAACTAGATCAATAATGAAGAGGAAGTTTATAGTTAGGGTGTCTAAAAACTACTAGAGGCTTATGACTAGGGTGTATAACAAATTATAGAAGAAGAGTAGTTATGGTTTCTAACCAAATGTAGATATATTTAAATTTGGATGTCTAACAAACTGGGTTGAAATAGTTACTCACATTTCTAACCAATTGTATTCACTTGTGGAGGTAGTGATGAAAATCCATTTAGGGTCTTCTAACCAGCATGTAAAGGAGTATGACTTTCATTATCGAAAAATACATCTCTTATTTTACTACTACACAGGAGGTGAGGTTGAGATATTCTAATCATTGGATCTATGAAATTAAATAGTTCTAGAGTTTGAATTTAAAATGAGATAAAATTAATAAATGTTGTGTACTACTGAATCACCCCCCGCCACCCACCCCTAGTAAAACTAAACCTTTCATTAGGATCTATGAAACTGTTCAATGAAGTTAAGGTGAATATGGAAGGAAATATATATAATAATTTTTACTTTTTGTTTTTATCCCAATTCAAGAATGAAATCAATAACCATGCCTTTTACATGAATAAGAAGAAGGAAATAAAAACTATAATTTTCTCTCTCTTATCGAGGTACAAGTCGAACCTAATGTTAATTATAATTTTAACCATACTAAGGATAAAGGATGTAAAATTTCATACTCACTCTTGCATTTGAAAAATAAATGGCATTCTTATGATGACGAGGTATCCAAATCGATTTATTATTCTAAGGAATAATAATGTAAGAAAAAATAATATCATTATAAAATATTGCATGAATTTGTTTATTAAATGCTATAGGATTTGAAATTTTAAAATGAAAAATTGAGGAGATAAGAAGTGTCCTTCAATAGGTACTCAATGAAAATTGGAACCAATATTAAGGAGCTAAATTTTAGGATCGTATCTCTCAAAACCCAACTTATGGAAAGGAGAAGATCGGTTATGGATGTTACGTTAAATATGGAAGTAATGGTTTCAAAGTTAAAAAAAATATGAAAATTAGAGACCATAGGGAGAATTTGAACATATTTAGAGAGAAAATAAAATTCCCCTCTAAAATATGTCTCAACATGGGTAGCAACAAAGAGGAACCCGGAGATGGAATTTGGAAATATTTTTATTTCCTTTGGAAAATCTATAATAGTGGTCCCTAAAAAATGAAATCAAAAAAGTGTTTTTATTGAAGCTTTTTCTGTATAATCAGTATATGTTTCAAAGACAAAAATACAAAATATGTTAGAATAAATTCATCAGTGCCAACATATCAATCCAGGAATGACCAAATGTGGTCTAGTTTTTATTTAAATTGGCTTATTTGTTATTCCCTAATTTATATGATAATTAATAGAGCATTAAAAAATTAATTTTAGTCTATTGAATCCATAATAATAAACACCACTCCTATGAATTACAATGAAATATATTATTCCAAAAAATGACCTATTAATTTGGAAAATCAATTCATTTTCTATAGATTAAATTCAATTCAATAAAGGGTGATTCAAATACCAAAATCTATGCACTAACAACGAAACTCTTGTAATAAAAAATGAAAAAAATTGAACTTAAAAGACATTTGTTCTAAAAGTGAGGAAGTTGAAAATGTTATTCCATAGAAAAAGTAAATTCATGGGGAGAAAATATGTGCACAATCATTGAATCATGTAAAAAATACTGAAAGAACATCTCATAATGATCTGGGAAATAATTAGAAAGCAAGGATGAAAGAAAATTTTCACCTTAACTGTAATCACAAATGAAATTAGAGGTTCCTCCTTATTCCCTATTTTTTCATGTGTTATGAGCTAACATTTATGGAATTGAAGAAGTGTTATTAATCATGGATTTCATTCATTTCCCTCATGAAAATGATGAGGGAATCCCATGAGGGCGATAATTTATGAGAGTTGAGGTATTCTAATGACAATTTAATCCCTTTTTTCCATGATTATATTAATTATGTGGTAGAGTTTGGTTGATGGTAAAATCTGACAAATTGGGAGTTATTATTCTGAATGTGAACATTTTTATATGTCTAGGAAACTAGTTCACTATTCGGTTGAATGTCGACATCAGTAGGTGAATGGGTTTTCAATGGAAGAAGGAACAGGCATGGGGTTGGGTGGTAGTGAAGGGATAATGGGGAGTTAGTTGGTATCTTCTATCCCAAAAAAAATGATAAACCTATTCATTGTGAGTCTCAAGGGGAAATCCTTTGGTTTCTGATATTTTTCGGGCTATTGGAGAAGGACTTAAGTGAACCCAAGACATCGACGGATGTTCTTCTGGGTTTTTCAAGCTATGAGGTGGTCTATGAGGACATTGTTATGGATTATTCTCTCAATAATTAAAAATAGGCATCTCATGGAGGGGTTATGAGATCTGAAATTTGAAAGGAAAAATTTGTGAAATATGTAGATTCAAGGACTCCTAAGGCTGGAACTTATGCTGATATTGTTTGTTAAATTATGGGCTCCTTAAAAACAATGGGATCCCAAGGACATGAGAGGCTTACAGAGGAAGAAAATGCAGTTAGGGGTCCATGTATGATAAGGGGATCTCCAGTCCTGAATCTTGAAAACTGCTTTGAGAGTCTGGATCCTAAGAGGCTAGAACATTAGGTGGAATTAGCCGGTTCGTATTATCTAAATTAAGAGCAGGGTGTAATCTAAGAGGTATCTAGTGATAAAAAATATTTATAAATCTCATAAGACAATAATTATAGTATTCATGGTGATGATATCCTTAATCAAATGATGAGGAAGGGTCAAAACGCCAATAGAAAGGGTCAAAAATATTATTCCTATTTTCCCCTTCCAATGGAGACAATATCCCCAAAATAGATAAAATCCAAGGAAAGTGCAGATGATCCCATGGTTTTAGATTCCCCTGGCCGGGTGAAGGTAGTCGTCATTGAGGCAGTTCCATTCAAAACAATTATTAATGGTCATCATCAAGAGGAATTTGTTGGTACATTCAATAATATATAGTTGTTAATGCACTCAGGTGAAGAAATTTTGGAGGAATTTCTGATGATTAGATGAAACACAATAGGATGTTGATAAAATGATAGGAAGAACTCTCATATTTTACACTACTAGTAAGAAATTTTCTTGTATTGAAAAGAAATCAGGTATACTAATAAGAGGCTTCAACAAGGAGAAGTTAAAAAAATATGAATACATAAAATCTTGGGATTACCTAGTGGATCATTTTTAAGACCACCTAAAGGATGATCTAGGTGCTCAGGTAACTTCTATCCCCTATAAATTGTTTTGGGATAATTATTTGAGATGTTTTAAACATTTATTTGATAATTATGTAGTTTATTTTAGTTCATGATCTAATTATGATGTGGAAGTTCTCACTTTTTCCACTAAAAGAGTATTTTTAATAAAAAGTTACTTTTCATTTAGAATTGAGAAACACATAGCTTGATATCACATGTGAGTATGTGTTTTGGACATCTTAGACATCCATGATTATTTAACCCTCTTTCTATAAAAATTTATCCCACATATAATTAGAGTTTATTATCTAAAGGCTCTTTGGTAGTTATCAGGTTATATCTTCCCTTTATTTTAAAATATGTGGATATAATTTTTAGAAGAAATATGAAATGAGAAGAAGACTCAATTATCCTATAAATTTAAATTTTTATAAGGGGTAGAATAATTAAATTTTACATATATTTAAGATTATTATTTTAAATGATATTGAAAAAAATACAAAGTGGGAGATTATTTAGACCAATTTTTCATTTTTTTTAATGATGTGTAGATATGTATTTGGTGAGTTTGAATTAAGTAGTGATTCTTAGAAAATTATTATTCATTCACTTACATAATTGGATTTAATTATCAAGAAATTTTCTATGTTTAATTGTAATGATTGTTTCTAATGATATTCAATGTCGAATACATGTTCTTAGGATATCACATTCCAAAGGCATATAGAAGAAACAAAATTATTTTTTCATGAAGTGGAGAAGATGTTTCTAATACCATGAAAAATGTATTTATATATTTACATGAATGTTGTGTGAATTTATAAAGGTTGGAATTATATACATAGAAAAATTATAAGTATGATGACGTGTCTTAAATAAATATTAAAATTAAAACCATGTAAGGACACATGGCCCAACTCATCCCCACCCATATGGGAAAAGACATCAACCATGTGGGGGAGTTGTTCTAAGAATCCTGGACATGGTGGAAGATACTAATCTTGGGCCTATTTATAATGCTAGAATAAGCATATAAAAGTTTTGGAGTGCACACCAAAAAGCATGCTTGGGCCCATGAAAAAGGACAGTATAGGCCGGATATGGTGGTTGTTCAAAGCTTGTGTTGTGGTGTGTGTATCATGTTTTAGTTTTTATCCCCCATCACAATCATGAAGCGGTAGTGGGATCAGTTTAATAATAAAGAAGAATAAAAAACCACATATTTATGTGGAAAAAGAAATCATGGGTTATTATTCCAACAACTATAATGTTATAGAAATTCCATTGGAAATCTGATAAAGATAATATCAACTGTTTGATTGATCTTTTTCATCATCTACAACCTTCTAACCTCTGAAAACACAATTTTTCACCATATAATATGGTCATATCACCATAAATTAGTCCCAAGATTTCCATGGGTTCTTTTAGATCAAAATTATGGGTTAAATAATAAGTTAATATATGTTATGCTTAGCTTGAAATCGTGAGATAGATGAATATGAGAAATCGAATGAAAATAATGATTTATTTAGCAGTTCAATGATCCACTATTCATAGATATATTTAAGATTTACAAATAATGAGGATTATGAGATCATTTCTTGAGTATACATCTAGGAAAATCCTTTTGTGTAAGAAGACTCTCCATGAAATACATAGTATAACTATAGAAACCTTGGAAAAATCTGGAGGAATAATATGAAATAAAATTTATCATATTTCATAGTAAATTGATGATCTAAGAACATTTAGGTATTATAAAATTAATACACTGCATGAAGGAATGAGAAGGCTCTTACATTTAGGTAATTATTATTCGAAGCTTTATTTTTCATCTTAAATAAATAGAGTTCCTAAAACCTTTAAGTGTTTAAAATTTGTGTGTTCATATGTTTACGAAATGAAGAATAGAAAATGTGTTGTGGTGTTTGTGATGTTATGTGAATATTAGAGAAACTTGATTCTTTGGTTCATTAAATTACTACCATGTTCAAGGTGAGATAATTCATTAAAAATTTCAGTTTTAGTCTTGAAATGAATGTTGTAAAAATGATAGGGTGATCCATGAGTGACTAGTCTGCATACGAAGAATATACCCAAACTACTTGGGTATTTTAGATGCAATCCAAGAATATACAGAATACCCTTGGGATTTCATACTTACATAGGAAAGTGAATTTAATGTATAAATAAATACACATTATTGATGGGGTTTTTATGTGGATAAATATAATACATTTGAACTATTAGGGTATTAAAATGTTAAGTATGAAAAATAAGCCCTTTTATTTAGAAAAAAAATTTATATGTTAATTTAAATAAATAATTTAAATCAATAAATTTATTTAGATTCTCATGAACCATATTTTTTTGTATAAATGTTTTCATTTTTGTGATGAGGAAGTGTGTGAAGATTTCTGAGACTCTTTACATCATTTATCCAAAAATAATTTTTTCATTGAGCCAAAGATGGGTAATTATTAATGAATTAAATTGCATATACCCATGAATTTTAAGAGAAGATATCATATCGTACGTTATCTAAAATAAATATCATGAATATATTTTATGATGATTATGTGGAAGTAAAAAATGGATGAAAAATCCTTCTTTAATGGGGGAGAATACTTGTTAAGAATATATTTCTATCACTAGATCAACAATGAAGAAAAAGATTCTTGCTAGTGTTTATAACCATCTATTGGAGGCTTTTTATTTGATCATTAAACCATATAGAGAAAAAGAATAGTTGGGGTGTCTAGACAACTATGAAGAGATTTCAATTGGGATGTCTAACCAATTTTGGAGAAATTTTAAGAAGGGTTTCTAACTAGATGTAGTCACTTGGGGATATAGTGAAAAAATATATTTTGGGGTGTTTAACCAACATTTAAATTAGTAGGCCTTTCATTTCTGAACCTTGTATATATCATGTGTTTCCCTCTCTTATTTTACTAATGAAAATAATGTGAGGGTGAAAGAATCTATTAAGTAGACTGACAACATTAAACCATTCAAGTTGTTAAATTTAAAAGCATGTAAATTTAATAAAGTATTGATACCACTAAATCACCCCACCCTTGATCCCACCTAAATGGTCCAATGGAGCTATATATATTCATTCCCTATAATATGTTATATCATTTTTTATTTATTAATCATTTTTTTTTGTTCTAATTCATTTTTCCCTCTTAAGGTGTTTCGATTGAAAAGTCATTAAAGTCTTATAGTATTATTTCATAATCTCATTCCTATATGGGATTGTTTGGATTTAAATTGAAATTTTTAGAATTATATGCCCTTTTAATTCTTAATATGTATCTATTTTCTTATCGACATTTTATTTCTATATTTCCCATGTTTTTGTTCTAGGTTTTCCTCTCTTTTTCACATAGATTGATAGAATGTTTTTAAGAAAACCCATCATTATTTATTCTTTAATGTTATGAACATTTACCTACATTATCCATTTTATTGAAATATATTTGCAAGAATTTATCATTAAATTATCTTATAACTAAGGTCTTGTTATATTTCAATTGAATTTTTTTTATGTTTAGGGTGTCATAATTTTATTCATCCAACATTTCCTGACTTTTGAAATAAATGACTGAAAGAATGTTTTTAAGAAAAACGGACCTTATTTCGTTCTTTTTATTAGGAATATTTCGCTTTCATGTACATGTTCTTAATATTGTTTTGGAAGTATTTATCTATAAATAATGTTTTAATACAATGGTGTTTATACCATATTTTACATTATTTACGTTGGTTTAGAATTAATTACCTAATTGATATTCTGGAATAACTCATTTTATACTTTACAAAAATCTATGAAAGGAATGTTCTTTTTAATGTACATAGAATGATCAAATTTACCAAAATCCATTACAATTATTCTCTATAAAAAATAATAAATAATTTTCTAATGGTTTTCAAAAAAATTAAATCCTTAAATATTTTTATAAAATATATTATAATTAAAATTCATTTTTTTCTAAAACATTGAATGAAATTTCAAAATGTTTTATAACATTTTTTTTAATAAATTCTAAAAATCAGTAGGGAATATTAGTTTTAAAATTCATGTTCAATTTTACTATCGAATTGTATTTAGACTAATATTTACCTTAAAAACATTATTTTGAGTAATTGGTTGTCTTCTACCACTACTTGTTGATTAATCGTCTTTTTGTAATCATTTAATTTCTTGTTATCATGTTAAATATAACTATTAATTAGACGTTGTACATTATCTTTCCCCTTCACGAACGTGTTTTCAATATCATGGATATATTTATCATTTCAATTTTAACATAATGGTAAAACATTTCTACATATGGTGATTGTTGAATGAAGAATATTAAGATATTAACTTTATTTACTAGGGAAACATTAGACTTCCAAATTCTTTATTCAATACATATCATTATTTTTTGACAAGTTGTATTGATTTTTTAACATATTATTGATTTAGTATGTGATAAATCTATTAGATATATTTTTTTATGTGTAGGGCTTGGTTATAGATTGTAATCAAATCATTGACTGGAATCATGAGATAATAGATGACTAAACTAAAAAGGCTTTTTTTATAGGTACCAAATAAATAAAATGTATTAGCACTAGTCAATGATGGTACGGTTTGGGATCTATTATGGTGAGTCCTTGATGGTGTGGTCATGATTTCTCACCTAATTAATTTCTTATATTTAGATTCTAGTTATTATTACTCATGTGATAGTCATGTTGATAATTTCCATGGATATATTTTCAATATCATATAATTAATGGCATGGATTATATCGTAATTATCCAAAATTCCACATTGGTAATTTCTAGTCTGCTTTTGATATACTCCATTTTAATTAACTCTAACAAATATTGTGAGCTCGTAGATTATTGGGTTTTCCATTCACTGGGATATGAAGAAGGAATCATTGAATTATTTTCTAGGATGGGATATTTTGTTTCATGATATTATTTATTTTTTAAATGTAAAAATGAAATAAAAAGGGTATCACATCTCCCAACATTGCTAAACTAATTAATCCTTTGTGATATGATTCCTTCTATCTTATATAAATTTAATGTGGTAATCCTCATCTATAGGTTACTAGAGTCATATTTGTTACATTTTTATCAATGTAAGTTTAGTTGGACCCTTAGGAACTATATCTTAAAATAACATAGATAGAAAAATCATTATTATAATCCCTTAAAATATTTTAACATGATAATAAGAAATTAAATGATTACAAAAATATGATTAATGTAATGATTTCCCTTACGAATAAGTAAATACATCGAGTGTTAAAGATAATTCAATGGTGTACATGTTAGGAAAACTAGAACAGGTTATAAAAAATAACTTTTCCCATATAGAAAAACCTATTATTCCACTACATGAGGCACCTGTGTTTGATCTATTTATATGATAGAGGAATTTGTCCTTTTATTAACCCACTAATATATTTGGTAATTTTAAATGGATCAAGTCTGATAAAGATATATTTCATAATTTGGTAATTAATGAAAACGAAATTTTTATTATAGCTTTATGTTGTTTAAATAAATATGATTAGAAATGGTGATTGTTGGTTAACAATACTTAAGAAGGTGATGAAATATAAAGCGTGTAATGGGGACCTTTTAATGTGATATTCTATGATAAATATCTTCCTCGAGTGAAACAAACTGAAATTGATAAAAAAAATCTCAACCTAAATAATAGGGAATAAGAAATTGTTGGTGAATATGAGGCCATATTCAAAAAATTATCATGGCATGCAATAGAATACCTATCTTAGTGGTAAGCACCCCATAATACTACATGGAAAATGGGGGTTCAAAACCCATGGGGCGCAGGTACTGTAGAATACTGTAGCAGTATTGTAGCAGTGGCGACACTGTTCATCAGCGGGTACTGTAGCGGCGGCAGGGCACTTTAGCGGCGGCAATACTGTGCGGTACTGTAGCAGCCGGTTACTATTCACAGAATGTGAATTGGTCTTAGAATTTGGGCCTACGAGCTATGTAATGGGCTACAAGCTCACTGGGCCTTCGGGCTATGTAATGGGTTTCCCTCTACCCAGTTAAAAGAGGACTTTGCTTTGATTTAATAATTAAAATGAGGCTTCAGCCTCAACTTTAATGGATAAAAAAAGAAAGATTTACGATTTCATTGATGGGATTTAGGTAATACTTTATAGGTCACTAATCTTTCAAAAAATTTCACTATATGATGATATTATATCACGTGTTATCAAGATACAGAAATAATTATCTTTTTATAGTATATTTAATGGAAATTAAGGAAAGAATATGTTAGGTGATAAATAAGGAAAAATAAATGCATCAATAAAGAAGATGGGGAGGTTGTGATTTCCATAATGTTAATATTTTGTAAATAAAAGTCATATTAAATGATTAAAGGGAATGGGATTTTGTTACAAGTAACATAATAGGTATCATCTAGATCATGAATACTTTTAATCAAAAAACCTATATTATCATGTGAATAAACTGTAGGAATATGGGACATTTTTTAAACCAATTACCAATGAATTAAAGGAACCAACCATATAATAGTCCAAGGGGGAATTCCAACTTTATATGATTATTGTAGCTGATGATAACCATCGTAAATAAGTATTTTTATGTAATTTGATCATAAACTAAATTTTTTTATAATTATTTTATTTTATTCTGAATTATATTACTCTTTTAAATCTTCTATGATTTCCATGAACATTAAACCATTCTCTATCATACTAAGAATAAAGTTTTCAATTAAGAATACTAGTGGAAAAATTATTGTAACCATGGTATGATATTCAATACCCATTATTAGGTAAAGAAATTCCTTATTAGAAAACATAGTAAGTATACCTTGGATTTACATTGATATAATCTGATATATAGGTTTTCATTCGATGTTTAATACCAATAACTATTTCTAATAGTGGGAGATTATGATTTTTAAAAGCAATGTAAACTCTCTTGTCTTTAAAAGGGAGGCTTCATCATCCTAACCTCATCAAGATCCACCTCCAGGGTCTCTTCTAGATGAAATTATCATAGAAGAAGAGTAGACATGACCTACATATGGGAAAGGTAACATTATCATTATAACAACCAATAATTTTGTCAGTGGTATTTCACTTCTTATAATTGTTTCATATTAATTAATACAGTGTAAAGCGCATACACCACATGAGGAAAATACATTTGTATATATATTAATTTAAACATTTCATTTATATATTAAAAATTTCACTAATAATTGAATATTATACAATGGGATAAAAAATATAACTAAAATATATAAACATGGATCTTCTCAATTCAACAAAATAACTGCACTTGTGAACAAAGCTATAGAAAGGAATCATAATATTAGTAATAAAATGTTCATCTTCATGAAGAATATATATATATATATATATAAACCTGAGAGAAAATATAGTTCAATAAATAATCAAGTGAATATGGGTTATTTATTGAAATTATATAACCTATATAATAGTTACAAATTTGACTTTTGGAATAGTAATATGATTATTATAATAGTAACATGACTGTTTGAATATTAATATGGCCATTAAGAATAGTAATATAACCATTGTAATCATGACCTCACCTATATAAGTGTAAAATATTATTTAGGTATCATCCAAAATTATAATATGATAGTTTAAAACCATGGTACAAGTCAATAAATCTATTAAAATTTTAAATTATGTGTTTATATATTTGAAAAACAAAAATATTTAAATTATTCTTTTATAATAAATAAAATAATTTAAAAGAATTATTATATTCATAAATTCAGTTTATAAATTTTTTTAGAAGGATGAGAACACTATAAAAATTAAATCCCTACTTTATTTAACAAAACGAAAATTATAGAATTATGAAATAATTTTATAACAATAATATAATTGAAAAACGTAAAAAATTGCCTTAGGTATTTCATTGAACAAGGTCAACTCATGAGTAGTTATCCCCTTATATTCAAGCCCATCATCCAAAAAAATATTCCTGATATGAATTTGTGATGATATAATTCATGTATTAGATATAGTCGTTGTAGTTTCTCCACCTGGTAGATAGCCTCCATGAGAGATTAGTATTTCCATTTCAGATTGCTTGTACAAGAGTAGTGGAATCACATTCAAGGAACAAGATAAACCAACTTCATTTATTTTAAATTTCAAAGACATTTTTTGTACTAATTATTTTAGCATCAAGGGATTTGGTACTTCCATAGGTACAATATAGGAATCCCATTGTGTCTCCATAGTGATTTCTAATGATCGACTATATCCAGAAGGACATTTATTTCATCTTCAAGATCCATCTGGGTTATATTATATCGAACCTAAAAAAAATATGGATCCACTAAATATAAAATGCTCTAAAATATGGAAGATATTTACCTGTAATTCCAAAATGATCAATCAGGTTAATATCATGAATATAATAAACATATAAACCATTTTAAAGAGAATTTTTTGGTTTTTCACAGAAACTATTATTAAATTTATTTTTGATTGTAGTCACAATGAACTATTCTCGTGATAAGATGTGTTCGTACTAGTCAATATCACATTTATTACATAAACTATGGCTATAAATAATATTTTTACAATATTTTGGGAGATATGAAGATTATACATGTAGATATGTGGTCGCTAATGTAATTTTTTTAGGAAATCCTCAACTTTAAAAAATCAAAAACTATTTTTTATAAAGTAGAAATAGTAACATAGCCAATAAATTGGTGATCAATATCATCCCTATTTTTATTACATAGGGTAAATATAAAGCATTTATTTGTTCCATAAAGAAATAGAAAATCATTCTTAGTAATGTTGGAATACATAACCCACAATGTATTGGGAAATCTAAATGGTATAATCCATCCTCTACTTAAACTCTTAGCATAATTATTTGTGTGCCCTTATAAAGCCTCAAAGTAGAGTAATTATAAGGAGGTACACCCATTGGATTTAGGTTCCCAAACTAATGTTTCATCTTTATTGATAATGGTTTAATTCATAACAATTTTACTAATTTCAACAGGAAGCATCTCCATGGAATTCTATATTTTATACTTGATCAATAAATTTGTGTTATATGACATGTTTAGATAATTTAAAAAATTGATAATAGGAATACATATACAGCTATCAAACCATGAAATTAGGTAAGTAATGGTGTTTTTCGGCTAGTAAGAATTCAATGAAATAATAGATAAATAATTCTTGAGGGTAGGCCATATGGAGGATTCTACATAGATTAAATTTCTAGTTTTAATCCAGGTTAAAAATATAGATCATAGAAAAGAAATTACCTTTCACCTCTAATTGATGAGCCTCCACATACTATTTCTTATAAATATTGATTTAATTTAGAGATATTTTTAAAATCAATCCCTCTAAAGTTAATAATTTTATAGGATTATTTCCCAGGGATAGTCACAAGTCATGTTGGAATAATGATTCAAATACCAAAAAAGTATTTTATATAGCTGATAATATTAATTAGGGGGGAAGATATTCACTTTCAAATAATAAATGAGTAAAAATCTCAAAATAATAATAGTAATCAAAAGACTAAACCTACTAGCCATAGATATCTTCTTTTCTTTCCAAGAAGCAAATAAATATCTAATTTTTCATTGATTGTGAGAAAAATGATCGACACTTGGTTTTCCAAAAAACATAAGGACACCGATTTTTAGATGTATTTCACATATATACTTATCCAATTTTCCCTTACTTCAAAGGGTAATACATTCTTTATGTACATTTTTAAAATTTATTATTTAAGAAACCCCTTTTTATTGTTATACTAGGACAAAAAATGAAAAACAATTTTTTCCATGAGAAATTATTATTTCTATGCTTTCTAATTTATTTTCTTTTTAGAACACATACGAATATACATTTTATTATTAGTGTACCTAGATATCACTCACAAACATTTTGTAATTTTTTTTTCTTATGAGATATTATTTATGGGATTAAAGAGTAAATATAATACCTTATGGGACTCTATACACAATTTTTTGTTGTCATGGAAGTTATCCTTGAATTATTCATTTTCCATGTTTTGCATTGTTAAAAATATCTATATTTACATTATCTTATGAATCAATGTTATATATTTTATAATAATTGTGATTATTCATGATCCTTCTCATTTATAATATCATTTTATCGCATTTAATCACATTTTATGTTTCGTTTACATGTTTATTACCTTATTAATATTTTTAGGTCACCTATTTCTTTTATGTATTCCCTGGGTTATTCCAATGTAGTTTTAGGAGCTCAAAGTGATTTAATACCTCATTATGGAGATGAAAATAAATTTTTTTTTAGTTTCAAATTTATTTTTCATAAACCTAGTCTTTCAAGGAAATTAGAAATTTTAATCATTACTTTTATTTAATGGATATATTTGTTAAAATCCATATAATAATAAATGTAAGTGGATCTCGTTAATAAAGTAATTTATGATATACTAATTGTGTATGATTAAATTGATCTGTTCCCTAAATAATTAACAAGAAATCCACAATATATTTAAGTCGAATTTTCTATTCAAATCATCCCTTGTAAAAAAAATTTAATACCATAATGAATGACCATAGTGGAATTACTAGATCTGAAGAAATATCTCCATGAGCTATAAAAAATGTATTCATTATCCTAAGTGTTTTAAATTGGGTAGACCCCATTATTTTAATTAAGAAAAAGGATGTGACTATGAATTTTTCACTGATTAAATTAAAAAAATCATTACTATAAATAAAAATTTTCCAATAACTCACATTATTGACATGTTTGATCAACCTTAAAAAGCTTAATATTTTTCAAATATTGAAATATATTCTTAATATCACCAATATTGAGTAAAGAATGAATATATTCCAAATTTTGAATTTGAAATAAGTTATGGACATTATGAGTTTACATTAATGAACTTTATATTTACTAATGAAACCTTTTTTTAATATTATGAATAGATTATTGAAGTATTATCTTATAATTTTTGTTTTGTATTTATTGATGATAAATTGATTTAATCTAGAAGACATAGAATTTAATGTACATTTGGGAATCATTCGTGAATCTATAGATGGAAATGATATACATGGAAAATTTATTAAGTGAGAATTTTGTGTTTTGTAGGTTTCATTTCTTGCCCATATTATCTATAAAAATGGAAAATTATTTGATCTTTAAATAAAAATTATGTTGTCGAATATTCCACTCCATAGAACATAACCTTGATATATAGTTTCCATAGATTTTTTGGTTAATGTTGTAACATTATTCAAAATAATTCTCAATTTTCTTTCCCATTAAACAAGTTGACAAGTAAAGGGGTTATGCTAATATATATATAGAATATGTAAATAATGTTTTGGAAAATTAAAGAGTCTATAAAATAAACCTATTTTTATATTACCATTGCTAAGGGATTGTTTTTTTATATAGTGATTCATTGAGGATTAAACTGTGGTGAATACTTATTAATAATAATATAATTTTTTATTATCCATCAAGATAGGTACAGATCCCTAAATATAATTATACAACACATGATATTTATTTCATAGCTATAATATTTTCCTTGACGATGTATAGGTATTATCTCAATGGTGAATGATGTATGATATATATGGATCACAAAATATTAAAATAAAAAGTTTTATAAAAAATACATCCCCATTAGATAAAAGAAGTGGATAGACATATACAGGGATTATTATTTCACAATACATGACAACCGTGTATGGAAAATAAGTTGGCTGATGCATTAAGTATGATGGATCATAGAATTTTGACAAAAATGATTAACGAAAAAGATCCAAAATCCATATATTTGCTAATTTTAGATGTGGTAATCATTAGAGAAGTGTAATCATAACTATTTTCTAAATTATTTCCAAAAAACAATTATAGAGGACATAAAAATGTTCTAACTAAAGGATAAGAGTTTTCAAAGAAAATGAATATCGTGAAAGATAGTAACTTTTTAGACTTTGTTTATGATGAATATATAAATAAATTTGGAAACATAATATATGTTTTATTCATACTTGAGAGGAAAATTGAATCATTGTTTAATTCTCATAGCTCAAATTTTTCCCCATACCTTGGTAAAAACATGATACATAGGTATTTAATGGAAAAATTTTGTCGAATAATATTTAGTGAGAAATAATTAACTATTCTTTAATATTCTTGGTTTAATAATAAATAATTTATGAGTGAAAATATATTAAAAAACATATACAACCATTCCCTATTTATATGTTGAAGTGGGGTGATATTACTATAGATTTCTCACAGGATTTCAAAATACTCTTAAAGGGAATAGTTCAAAATAGTTTAATATTTATCACCTAACCATGTTCACACATTTCCATGCTATAAAGGAGGATTTACCTCTTGATTACCTTATATAACTCTATATCAATGAATTTTTTATCTTTCATCGTGAACCTATTTCAATGGTATTTGATCATGAATATGTTTTATATAAAATTTGTGCAATAAAATTTAGAAGGATCTCAGAACTATAGTGCATGTGATCACAATATGTCATCCTTATATAGATGGATAGTCTTAAAGGACTATTCAAACCACAGAAGTCATTTTGATGTCATTCTCACATGACTTTTAATATACAATGGATCATTATTTACATTATATTGAATATGAACATATTTATATTTTCTATTAAGTAACTTAGACATCAATATATAAAGAATTATTTTGGAAAATGTTTCATACACATACTTATTGGGATGAGGTAGGGTAAAAGAATCTAATAGGACTAATATATTTTAAGGAGATAGTGGTGAAAGATATAACAAACATAAGTCAAATAAAGGGAGCCCAATATAAAAAAAAGTGTTTTTATGATATCATAATAAAGGAAATGGAGTTTCACAAAGGATGTTATATCATCCTGACTATGTCACTATGGATGTTTTTGATATATTTTTTAAGGAAAGGGAATTTAAGACAAAGGTATATTGGGACTTTTAAGGTTTTGGAAAGAATTGATGTTTCCACTTAATGTTTAGAGATTCTAGCTAGCATCATTAAAGTGCATGATGTGTTCCATATATATTAACTCAAGAATCATATTTTTGACATACTTCATTTATTCATATTTGGTGAAATTCATTTATAAAATAACTTATCTTATTTTGAATATCCTATCCATATTCTTGACACTATAGAACTATGTGTTTGAATTAGATGAATCCACTACTAAATGTATATTGGAGTAATATAAGATTGAAGTGAAAACATGAGTAGCTAGATTTATGATGAAAAAATACACATATATTTCCTGATTTTAAATTATATAAATTTTGAATATTAAATTTTTTTAAGGGGGAAGAATGTAACACCCTCTCTCAACTATACTAAGTTAGTATTTTATTATAAAGAAACCACAGAATATTGCACATAACTTTATTCATGAATGTAATTAGACCCTAAATTACTAAATATTATTAAGTAAATGTTATGAAATGAATTTAATTTATTAATTTAACATTTCAAATTATCGTAGGGTGATTATTTTAGATCTTTTGGAAATAATTCATTTGTGGGTGAATATTGAAAATTACTGATTTTTCAAAATATTACATTTGAATTATTATAATGATATTATTATGGTTTTAATGTTTATGAAACGTATTTGTAGAAAATATATCAATATATTATGTTTTATAATTTATATAATAAAATAATTCTGAACATATAAATCTACGTTTGACATTTTGAAATTCTAAGTAATGTTTTAATTCAATTAAAAACTATGTTTGCTTCATTTATTTAAATCATGTTTTTACAAGGATACATTTAGTTTGGATTTTTAAAAAAATTAATTAATTATATTTTTATATAACCCAATCCAATTAACTCTATGGGAATTAATTTTATAAGTTATTTTGAAATGAAATATTTTTCTGCTAAAAATGAAAATTTTTATAAAATTGGTATTTCCTTATGTTTTTTGAAATTATATAAAAATTAATTTAAATTAATTATAGGGATTTAATCATATAAAATGGATTAATTTTTTTGACTATGATAACTAATATTATTTAATGTGGATAAATTAACTTTTCCCATAATAAATTGTAACCATAGTAAAAATATATTCATGTGGTAAAGGGTAAAAAGATTAATAAGGGGTTAATCTAATGATATAATGGATAAGATAACAAAAAAAATTGTCCAAATACAATTAGATGAATTTATTTTCATCCTATATCTTATGATATTCTAAATTCATCCAATTTGGATATAACTTCACAAAATAGTGATGTTGTTAAATTTTAATGTTCTTAATATTTAATTTTTTTACCCACCTCAATTGTGAAATAGAAGTTCATCTATTCATTTATCTGCACATCATGAGGAAAAAATCGTCACCAATACCTACTGAAATACCTTCCAAATAACCCTAACCATTTATTAGATGTCCTGGATGCACTAAATAACTAATCATATAAGTCTTATGGTACAATCGAAATGAGTTTTTATAAAAAAACATGTATGACTTTTATCTGGGATTTTCCTGTTTATTTCATAATATAAACCCTGAAAATATTGTCTATCCATCATAAAATAAAATATTTAGTTTCATAAATATAAATCAATTTTTATTATAAATATTCAAAAAATATTAATTTTTTATCATTTCCATTCAAAATGAAATGAAATCATCGATTATGTGTATATGTGGAATATCATCTCCAAGAATTCTTGTATTCCATTTTCCATGGTCGTCTTTCATATATTGTCACAATAATGAATTAATGGTATATATATGATATTTATTATATATTTATTTTCTAGAAATATTATTCATAAAAAAATTCTTTCCTTTTTCACCATTAAGAAATCAGAATCAATATCATGCGTTTTTGAGGACTGCTGACTCAACGAATAGGGTGTTGCATTTTTCTATAAACACAAAGCATGATTGGCTGTAAAACTGTAAAAAAATAACCAAAAAAAATATTCATGAAATAATTATCATTATGAATATGGAGGAACAATTATATAAAACCATTAATTTTGATTAAAATACCAAATTAATTTTTTAGAAATCAAGTGCACATACTTATATAGTCAATAAAAGGTGTTGTTTTTTATATTAATTCCATTCCATTGAGACATATTTTATATTATGCATGAATTTTCAATAATAGGTTGTAAATACTTTCATTATTAATATTAAATCATTAATTATTATTTATTATATGTTTTTGATGTTTTTATTCAATCACTCTCTCTTATGTAATATTTATTTCAAATTTAATAAATTTATAAATATTTATTTTATAATAAATCACTTATTCAGGATTATTCATTTTTATATATGTGTTTAAACAATTATATTCTCACTATCATATTAACTATCTCTATTTTCTTATCCTATAGTAATTTATGGGTTTTCATGTTTTTCTTCTAACCCTTTATAAGAACCTAGCCTTAAAACATTAAATAATTATTATTTGATAAATAAGAATTTTATTTCTTTCATTCTGATGACTATATTTGGTTTGTAGTTTTAAAGAATTAGATAAAAAATTTATATAAAAATCATAAAATATAAATTTGGAATTCCAAATGTGTTTCCATGTAACACGCCAAGACTTTTATTTTAATATTTTACTTTAATTTATTTTACTTCTTTGATCGATTTGGTTATAAAAATAATTAGTCCAGACTAACCACATAACATTATTAAAAATATTATATATTCATTATCAGATATTTATTATATTGGATGTTAAGAATATTTACAACTAAATTAATGAAGAAATATAGGATAAAATCATTTATAAAATTAATTCATTATTTATCAAAATAATATAACTAAGATAAAAATATGTTTAAAATAAAATTGATTTTTTTATGAAAAATGTGTTTTACATGTACAATGTATTTTATATTAATACATTAAATTATGTCCTATTTTGGAATTATTTTAATGATAGATATGCATTCTTTACATTATCAAATGTTTTATACATTCAAAAAATATTTTTATAATAATTGGATAAGAATACATCCAGTTTTATTCTTAAAATGGATTTTTTTTTAAATCAATTTTTTTCATAGTTTTCGATCTTTAAAATTTTTTATAACCTTTATAGTAATTTTACAAAATAAAATTAATTTAATATTTATAATAATGTGGTTATGTTTTTTTAAATATGGGACTTTATTTTTTGTGAATATGAATAGTAAACGTGGTAAAAAGTTTCATCTTAGTATAGGATAAATCGAGTAAATACTGATTAAAAATAAGTTATAATGAAATAAGTTTTCATCCAAATTTTGATTATATTAAATAAATTTTATCCTTATCACATTCGGATATAATTTCTTCAGTTTAATGGAGAATTTTACATGAAAATTATTGATATATTATTAATATCAAAGAAAGTTACAAAATGCCACTATCTTAGTTTTAAATATGCTTTATGCCTTCTCAATGGGATAGAAACTAGTTGTGACAAAATATTAATACTCATTTTTTGAATAACGAAATTATATAAATAATGGTAATTTTATTATAATTTATAGTTATTATATTATTACACTAAATGATTATACAATGAAAAAATATTATTTATTTAATTTACGAAAAAATTAAATAAATGACTTTAAAAATATTAAAAGTTATATAATTTGAGTAATTTTTAGTGTTATAATAATTTTTATTTGAAAAAATGACATATTATTGTTGTGATAAATGATTATATTTTAATTAAAACTTGAATTTAAGACTTTAAGGTCATATTAAAATAATACTACTGAAACTGGTAATAATGAAAATTTATCAATATAATATATTGTCAAGTTATCTAAAAATCTTTAAATTATATAAATAAGAGAATATGGATATAATTTGGTTGTGAATTTCGTAAATTGGAAAATTATGGGGCAATTATCTCATTATATTTAAAAAATTCAATGCTTTAACATTGAAAATTTTCTAACCGTAGTAAAAAAATTAAAATTGGTTAACTATGTGTTAATCAAAATATGAGGTTTAAAACTACACAAAAATATATAAAAATTATATTTTTCATTTTTATGGAAACTATATACTACCTTATCATAAAATCTCTTTCTATTTGGTGTAATGTATCTTCAGAATTAATGTGTTATAATTTAATATTTTAAGAGATTCCAAAAGCACCACTCGCCTCAATTATAAAAATAAACATCCTCCCTCACTTATTCACACCAAATTGAGCTTTCTATATCAACCAAACTCATAAAATTAATATAACAAACATCCCTATACTAATTAAAAATTTTATATTATTTCCAAAAGTCCAACCCTAAATCCATTTAGAGAAGAATCTAGTGGAGTCATTTCAAATAAAATGTAATTACCATAAATGTTCACTTTATTTTCTACTCTTATTTATCAAGTATAAATATTTTTTATTTATAATAAAATAATAATTTAGGTATATTTAAAATGAATAAATTTTGTTATGATTGTTAAAACACCATTATACACCCTCTTTTCCATCAAATGATAAGTGACGGTATTTCTTGTTCGTACGTACGACTTACAATATCCATGTAGCGATCCAATTAATATTTCATCACCATGTTTTATAACAAAGTGATGTGATGAGTTTAATTTTTATATATTATATTTATGAAATATTTATTCTTATTGAATTATAATATAACATCTACATAATTACTATCTAATCTATTTGGAAACGATAATGGTGTTCATTCGTACCTGTGGACTACCACCTCCATGAAGGGATGGGATTCATTTTAATTCATATTTTACATTGATGGTAATGGGGAATAATTTTATGAATATTTATTATATATATGATATAATAATGATCCTTTAATGTTGAATTTACATTTACCTTTCTTTCATTATATCCGTCCAAAATTGAAATTAGCATTCATGCATACATACAATTTAATGACCCCATGAATGGTGTAAGTCATTTTTCAATCACTAACTTTTTTATGATTATAAATATATATATATATATAATTAATATATTTGATATTTATATAATGATCAATTGTATTAATATGACATAATTAAGATAAATGTATAATAAATGGAACTATTGATCTGAAATACTCATGATAAACCAAATAGATAGCGCCGAGAAATGATGATTTTAATTATGAATTATATATAAGAAGGGGAAGTGAATTTTATAAAGGGATAATATATGATATTACTATTATTAAAATTAATCTATTATATATTTATAGTAAATTTTAATTTATTATACATGAGTATAGAGTGCTTTAGATGTAAGGTGAAATCGAGGAAATGGATTTTCATCTCACTTTTACTTCATGGGGAACAATCCAAATTCAACACTTGTTTATTTCGTGTAGTGTACATACATCATAAGAATGAATTTTATGATATTTGATATCAAATTTATGGGATATAGATAAGAATATATGTTTATTTCTTTCAATTGTATTATGATTCAATGTTACCAAAGTGGTAAGTGTTTAATGTTTCATCTCATTGATTATCAGGGTTGTTTATGATTATGTTTCCAATATTAATATATTATGATATATCTCTCAAGAAACTCAAAAACATTCATATCCTATGGTTTTTTCTTTAAAACAAATGGTTTCCTTTATTTATCCTCACTTATTTTACACATGAGACCAAAAATATTATTTTAAAAAATAAACTCCATTTCCCTATTTAGATTAAAAACATTTTATTCCATATTTATATTTATTATAATGTTTTGAAAATAGTTTTTAATATTAATTAATTATTATTTAAATTAATTTTTACACATTTATTAATGGATAAATAATTTAATTTAATTTTTTGTAATTTTCCAAATTAAGTACTTTGTAATTTTTCTAAAAAAAGATTGGAATTAATGTTTTTTAACTTATAAGACATGAATGGATTTTCCCATCGTTAGGAATAATTTTTTCTTTGAATCATCCTTTACAATTTTTTCATGGTTATTTATATAGAAAATTTTTTCCTTTATATTTTCATATTTATTAATAAGTTATTTCCAAATTCCTGAATAATTTTTTAACAAACTTTTAATGGTATTTATATTCATAAAAGATAATAATTCATGATTTCACATATGATTTGCTGGGGAAATGGTCCATATATACCCACATTATTCATTCTCTATAAAGTTTATTAATATCATGAAACAATGTTAATGAAACTCATTTCTTTTCCATGGGTTATTTTGTGACGAAATGATGAAATGCTTTTGAAACTCATTGCTTTTACAAGGGTAATGCTATGATGAAATGTTTATAAAACCCATTTATTTTCATGGGTTCTAATATGAAGAATTTTTTTTTTGATATTATTGAAAACATATATATTATTTTCATAATTTTATAAGTGGCACATATACCTCCCTATAATTAATTGGGTAATGATTTATATCTTATGATAAGAATAAGATAATAATGTAGAGTGAATCCAATTAAGTGGGGGAATATTTCTACAATGATGGTATTGGGAGTGGTCCTTTATATCTATCATGGCTTGGTGAGTGAACTCATTCCACAAGTTTGGGAAAAAATCCTTGACTACTATGGATATAATTTTATATACTTATTTTTTTCCATAATTCCATGTATTATGTCAATGTTACACTCTCATGTCCCATGTTATTTTACTCCATTATGATTCATGTTTTATAATCTTACATTTTTATGCCATAACTTGGGCTTATGACCTCTACGATGTAGTATATGTGTTAAAAAAATTAATCTTTTGTTCTCATACCCATTCTATCATGTTAATATTATATTATCATTGATATCTCCCTTGTTTACCATTAATATGTATGTGAGATCACACTTTTCATATGTTTACATTCACTATCTTATGAAGACATGTATTAACTATAATACATAGATAAAGGTATCTAATTATCAATTAATAAGTGGGACATGATTTTAAACTATTATTAACTGATTTTTTTATGTTTTCATATTTCCAAAGATACTAGACCGATAATATTTTGGAGTTTATCATTATGTTATCTAAAAAACATTCTTCTATATAGATGTAATATCTATGTTTTAAGATATTAGTTCACTATAGTCAGTATTAGAGAAAGTATTAGTTAACCATTATAATGTTGGATGATAAATCATAAGTAAGAACCCTAGGGATAAGTCTAAGTTAAGGATAAAATCCTAATTCTCTAGTAGTGATCATAAATAACCAAAGTTAATCCTAATGTTTCATAGAATAAAGTTTCACTATTTATAAATAATATAAATTATTTTTCATTATTATGTATATTACCACCATGATTAGTATTTATCAAACTATTATTATTTTAGTCATAGGATTGAACCTAAAGGAATTGTGATTATTCTGAATGTTATAGAAAATGAAATGACTTTCCTCCTAAGAATCTGAATGTTTTGTGATCCATAATAATGAATATTATTGAATTTATCACACAAAATTCTCAATATATGAATCATGTTAATCTTAAAAATGTGTATTGTTTTAAAAAAAAATCGGTTGAGTCCTTAATGGGGGAATTTCAGCATTCCTTTAGTGGATCTATTGATCCACTAGTCACTAAGAAATTGATTAGTTCCATTGAAAATATATTTTCCATTATTCAGTTTTTAGAAGATGAGAATGTTTTTCTAGATATTTATCATTTGGTAGTAGAATAAAATAAATGTTGGAATCTTATCAATAATAAAATAGAATAAGATAAAATTTAATTGATGAAGTTGGATGAATATAATAGATTATTTTTAAATAAGTACATTTTGTGTTTACCTCATATGAAAATGGAAAAATAATTTATTATGTTAAATAATAATAATGATGAAACATTTTGAAATTATGATAAAAATTTCACAAGACTTGTAAAGTACACTTCTATTATCATCATCAAACCTGAATGTATGGTTGATTGATTCTTTAATGGATTAAATACAATTCTATGAATTTATTTTTTTCCCCAAGGGACTTCAATAGTTATGAAGAAATATTTAGTTGTGATTTCACGTTTGATATGGAGATAGGAGTTACCCATCACTATCTTAGTTTTGATAAGAAAAAAATTGAATTCAATTTAAATTACAATAAAAAAATAGATATAGTAAGATAAGCCTTCATTTATTATTGAATTATATAATGAAACATGAGGAAAATTCCTTAAGAGTATCGTTAAATATTTTAATTGTGTAATGGAGTGTTATTAAGAAATTGAATGCTGAAGTGATAGGAAGATATTAGATAAATATGTAAATGGGGAGAAAGATTCACAAAATGAACCAAACACACTCCAGTTGTTCAAATTTTAGGAGTATATGAATTATTCTAACCAGTTCCCAATTATAAAGTATAATTAAAATGATCAATATCAACAACGTCTTAATCCAAAATAAAAAAGATAATCCCAAATTGTTGTAATTTTTTATCAGGGTTATGATAATGAAATGGTTAAAGGTACACATAATATCCACTCTAAAGCTAATAATGTATTATTTGATTATATATCTACCCACTCAATTATATCTTAAAACTATTTTAATGTTATGAGTATACTGGATCTAAAATTAGATGTTGAGATAAAATTAAAAACCCATAATGGTATGATGATCACATCCCATGTCTATGATTTTTCTTCAGGTGATGTTTTTTGGAATTTGTTCCTTAAAATCTTTTCATTCTTTCTCATATAGAATTTGATGTTATTTTTGGGAGGGATTATATTTTTTTGATTAATACCACATCAATTGTTGAGGAAGGGAGGTTACATTTGATATTCATAACCAACATTTGATCTCCTACCAGCATGATAAAAAAATGAATGACCTATAGAAACTGAATCCATTATATGAGCCATGAATCTAATTCGAAAGGGGAATTTATCTCATATGGTTAGTGAGAAACTCAACATAAAATATATGCCTATTTTGTTGTATTTTATTTATGTACTTCCAAAATTTTTTCATGGACATCAGCTGAGTTGTGAAATTGAGTTTTAATAGAAAATAATACCTACTCCAACACCTATTTCCAACACTACATCTATTATAGTCTGGATTGAGTTGAAATTACTGAAGAAGATACTCAATGAGAATATTGAAAATGGATTAGTTTGAAAATTTGTGTCACATTGCGCGTCCCCTATCCTATTTGTTAAGAATAATTATGGATCAATGAAACATTACATAGATAATCAAGAACTTCAAAAGATCATTTTCAATAACAATTCTCCACTTCCCCATATTTATGACTTGTTTGATCAACATTGAGGAACTCAAAACTTTTCCTAAATTGTTCTTCATTCACAAAATGTTAAATTTATGGACAAGAAGGAGGATATACCTTTGAAAACATTTTGTATAAGGAATGGATAGTGAAATTATAGTGATTTCATTTGGTATTAATAATGCATCCATTATATTTATGGGATTAATAAATATTGTATATAGATATTTCTATGATCATTTTTAGGTATTCATAATAAATGATATTCTTATATATATAATGAGAAAGGAAGAGAATGAAGTTCATTTAATAATTATATAGATGGACCTCTCTAAGGAGAAGGTCTATGAAAAATTTACCAAGTTTGAATTATGATTTCTTAAAGATTCATTGTTAAATTACAAAATCGCATTCGAGGGTATATTAGTATAACATTCAAAGATTATAGTTATTGAACATTATTCCAAATGGACACTATAACTTAGATATGTAGTTTCCTTGGTTTTGATGGATATTGTCGGTGCTTTGTGGATAACTTCTCATTCTATTGAATCCACTCACCATGTTAATTCGTAAAGGAGACAAGTTCCATTATAATTATGAATGTGGGGAATGTTCTACAGAACAAATGAGTAGGATAGTTTACTAACTTATTCTTATAGAACTATATAAGGGATAAGGGTTTGTAATATATAATTTTTAATAAATAAAAGTAATGGGATGCATCCTCTTGCAGAATTATATTTTTATAGCTTATGCATCAAGACAATTGATGGTCCATGAGAAAAATTACCCAAATAATGAATTGGGTTTAGCTATGGTAATGTTTTCATTAATGATATAGAGGCATTATATTAATGGAAAAATGTCTGATATGTCTATTGATCACAAAATTTTAATTTATATTTTCACTCTAATAGATATGAACATGTGAAAAAGAAGATGGTTAAAGTTGATTAATGATTATGACTACTTGATAAATTACCACCCTAGGAAAGTGAATAAGGTGGAATATGCTCTGGGCTCAAAGGATAATTCTAGATTATTTATGAATATGATCACAAAAGATCCAATATTTTTGGACATATATGATGGATCATGAAATCATGTTGGAAGGGGGGAAATACTATCATTAAAAAATTATTGTTCAACAATTGATATATGTGAATATGAAAGAGGTGTATAAAAAATATGTTAACCTACAAAATATAATATGAATTGTTCCAAATATAAACCTTCATTGTGATAGAAAAATATGGTTTGGTAATATTTTATTTATCCCATTGTTACCAAATTTTAAGGATCTATTGGGTAAAGATCATGGTTTTTAATTATCTATTCATGAAGGAAGTGTCATGATGTATATAGATTTGAAAGAGTACTTTTAGTGTGATGGATTGAAGAGAGATATTGCAGAGTTTTTATTGTAGTGCTTTGAATATTATCTTTTTGAGGCAGAGATATGTAAATCTCAGGGGATTTTATAAACATTACCATACTATAATTAAAATGATAAAAAATCAATATGGATTTTTCTAATGTACTCCACAAAAAATATAATGGGTATAATACTATATGGTTTGTAGTAAATCTCCATACGAAGTGAGCACACTTCATCGCTATCAAAGAATATTTATCTCTTGATCAACATACTTATCTGTATAATAATGAAGTTGAATTATTATAGCATGTACCGCTATCAAATTTATCTAATTGGTATCTATGGTTTACTTCGATGTTATAGATATATCTTCAGTATGCCTCAGATACATTGTTAAGTTTCAATACATATTAGTAATTCTTGAACATGTGGTCAGTCTGAGAGGACCATTAAAACTGGATAATACATGTTGAGTTCTTTCTCTATGGATTACAAAGGTGTTTTTTATTAATACCATCCTTTTGTGGGTGTTTCATGCAATAATGGATTTTACTCTAGCATTTAGATGACTCTATATGAAACCCTCCATTGTAGGAATTAATGAACTCCAGTTTGCTGAAATAAAGATAGATAAAGAGCTCTATTGGGACATGATGAAGCTAAGACAAAGTCTGATAAGTTTAGATCAATTCAACATCATGTAAGAGTATCTCAATGTTGAAAAAACATTTATGCTAATAATTGTTTGAAAGACATTAATGATTGATGTTGGTGATAAGGTATTCCTACATATATCTCTTAATAATTGATAAATGTGATTTTGAAATAAAGGATGATAAACCATAGTTTTATAATTATTTTTGAAATTCTTGATCTTGTCAATTTGATAGCATATCGATTGTCACTTCCTCAGAATCGCTCTCATATTCATGATGTGTTTGATGTATCTCTCCGGAAAAACAATTACCTCATAGTTATTATGTATTGAAATTAGAGGTCATAGTTCTTGATCAAGATCATTATTATTGTCACGACCCATCCTCGGGGCCCGTGCCGTGACTACCCCAAGCCCGCCTTCCATAGGCCAGGGCCTGGCGACTAGCACCAAGGCGTAAATCCCGACAAAAAGGGAAGTCATTGCCTTTGAAAAGTAAACAAGCACCACAGAGTAAGCAAGCGGAAAAGTAAACACTAAGTAAAAACTGTACAAGCTGTGCTGGAAGTAAAAGGGGCCGGAAATACAAGCCCAACTGTAAAGTACAACTGAAAGGAAAAACAGCAACTGAAAAGGAAAAACTGCAGCGTCGAGCCGTCCTCTGGAAGTCCCACCTGAAGGGTAGGTACAGATAGCCTCCACTGCTCCTCGGGTCCGCCTGACCGCTCCGAGTACGTCCCGCCCAGTGGTCCACCTCCAGGTACTGTCCTGCTCTGCACGCCTCCACCACGATCAGCGCTGTCCGTCGTCTGCAACCAACACCACGAAGTGCGGGCATAGCCCATGCAGGGGTGAGTATAAGCTACTCAGTAGGGACCCCGAGACCCCTGAAGGTCTCCCGAAATCCACAAAGGAAAGGTACAATCACGAAGTAACATCTGAAACAGCTTAGGTATATGCCCATACATATACCTAAGTCATCAATTCCCCGTTCGGCTCCAACGTCCGAGACCAAGCACAACCCAGTCCACACAGGAAAGCAAAACGTATACCCACACAGGATAGCACAACACAGTCCACAAAGGAGAGTAAACAGTAAATTCACACAGGATAGCTCAACACAATCCTCAAAGGAGAGTAAACATTAAATCCACACAGGATAGCTCAACACAATCCACAAAGGGGAGTAAATAGTAAATCCACATAGGATAGTTCAACACAATCCACAAAGAAGAGTAACAGAAGATTCAGCTCACACAGGTATACTTCTTCGGATGATGATAAAGATGATCACTGATCCATCTAAGTCGTCGGACCCACGAAGGATCGATAGGTACTAACCCCCGCAGTGACCCACACAGGATCGGACCCACACAGGATCGGGCCCACACTGGACCGGGCCCACGCAGGACCTGTAGGCGCTGGATCACACAGAACCGCTGAGCGCTGACCCACACAGGATCGGACCCACACAGGATCGGGCCCACACAGGACCTGTAGCACTAATCCACATAGGATCGCTGAGTGCAGGAGTCGTCGCAGTCCACTGAGGATCTCTGCACAGTCATCGCCGCAGTCCACTGAGGATCTCTGCACGGTCGTCGTCGGAGTCCACGGAGGATCTCTGCACAGTCCTCGCCGCATTCCACTGAGAATCTTTGCACGGTCGTCGCTGTCGAAAAGTAGTCGCAGCCAGCACTAGGGTTCCCGCACAGAGCAAGCTCGTTCGGGAGGGTCCGCTCCACGAGCCGAGAGGCTGATACATCAACTGACACAAAGTCCGAAGTTGATGTATCCAAAAGTTTCGTATCGTCAACAGGAACTCAACGTCGCAGACGGCGCGTCAATCGGACGCCCGGTCTGAGAGTTATTGGCTTTTTCGTCCCAGGGGCCCGGTTGGTTTTTAAGGCAAAACCAACCCGACCGTACTCCACCCGCGTCCAAACCTCGGGCAGAGTATGCCAAAAGATCTATCTCACAAAGAGGAACTCAACAAAGCTGACGGCACGTCAATCGGACGTCCGTAGCTCAAGATATGAGTGTTTCCGCTCTGAGGGCCCGGTTGGTTTCGTGTACGAACCAACCCGACCGAACTCAAAGTATTCCGAAACCTTGAGTACGATATACCGAAACGACCGTCTCGATCCAGGGATCGCGTTTCCGTTGACGTCGGGTCATTTCGAGGCCCGTAGCTCAAGATACGGCCATTTGAACGAAGAACGTCCGAAGACGGGGGGTATGGGCCCGGGCCGACCCGGCCCGACCCCCCCCCCCCCCCCCCCCGGGAGTCGGCTGAACCTTGTTGACCCGACCCGGTCCGACCCGGCCTGTCTGACCGGCTTGGCCCAGTTCGGCCGAGCGGCCGAACGGCCGAGGCGCGCGGGGCGCCGCCCCCGCGGCCAGGTGGTGCCGCGGCCCCCCGCGTGGGGCCGCGCTGAGTCGGGACGTGGCTTCAGCCGCGTCTGAGGGCACCGGACCCGCGCTGCCGCAGGTCCGCGGGTGCCACCGCCGCCGCGGCTGAAGCCGCGGCGCCCTGTCCGGCGGCGCGCTGGGGCACCGCCGCTCTCGACTGCCGGCACCGCCAGCGAGTTCCGCGGGCCACTGGGATAGTTCCGGTGGTCCGATTCTCTTCTCGTCTGCGCCATTGCTCCTCCCGGGACTCGTTCTTCACTGCGGGATCATCAAACATCCGTTGCGGCACATTCCGTCGTCGCCCGTCAAATCCGCACAAACGAAGAACGGCGGAGGGTCGTCGGGCCGTGTTCGTTTGGCCCGCACCCTCCGCGTTAGATATAAACAAGGGAGAAATTTTATTCTGCACAGGAAACAAAAATTTTAATAAAATTAAAATTGTTTGCAATCCGGTTCTTTAACTTCTTTAAAGAAACATTGACGGGAATAAAGGGGGTAATTCCCAAAATAAATCCCTACCTCGTTGGTCGTCGCGCGCGGGCGTTCTTCGCGGAAAAGCTCGTCGCGGAAAAGAGGGATCGTCGCGTCGTCGCGAGGAGGCGTCGCGTCGTTGTGGAATACGGCGTTGAGTCAGCGAGCTCAACGGACCAAGTACAACAGATTTAAATTATAAATAATTAAATCTGTGTTTCGTTTAAAACAAAAAAAAAGAACCTTGAGAGGAAATCTGAAATCACTCACCTCAAACGATTGGTGATCGGAGATCGGAGCGGGGAAGAACGTCTCGGACGGAAGCGTCGTCGATTTCCGGGTTCGGCGTTCTTCACGTTCTTCACGTTTTTCGCGTTCTTCGCAAGGGAGAAGAAGATACAAGGGTCCTCTCAAATCTTCTCAACGCAAAAATAACCAGAGGTCGTGCATTGGCCTTATTTTATTATTACGCCAACGAATTTGAAAACTGGTTAAGAAACGACTAATCAATTCGTTGAATTAATTCAACGAAAGAAACAGCCCATTTAATTCACAAAATAAACCACCCAATTAAATGGTCTGTTAAGATTTTAAGAAACGCATCAGTTGACTTTCATAAAGACGGGTTTTCGCGGGTGCGTTTTTTAGCGGAAAGAAACGGCGGGGCTCGTGCAGGCCCCACCTCACAAATATCCTACCAAGGGGGGGTAGGATATTTCTGGATAGAATCCTTTCCGGTTTAACTCAGTTCAAGCCGCCTTTAAGTGGCTTCAAGTGGCTTCCAAGTGGCTTAAGTGAAATAAAATAAAGTTGTCGCAAAAATTATTTTATTTCTTAACTTTAAGCCCGAAAATTAAAAACCACACCCGAGCAAACGCAACTCCGGAAGAGGCGTTTCTAAGAGAATACTGGCGCTGCGATTTCATCGGTGCTCTCAGAATTCGATTTCGGGCACCGATTCAAAAGTTAGAAAAACCCGCTCGTCCGTTCACTGAACGTACCCGAGCCAAACTTCGACAAAAAATTCCGGGCACACCGGGCCTCGGAATCAGGTGCCGTCAGAGACTGCGCTCTTGTAAAATTCCAAGGAAAATTATGAAAAAAAAATTTCCTTGAAATTTACGGGTCTTTACATTACTCCCACCTCAGGACTTTACGTCCCCGTAAAGATACATCAAAAACTAGGGAAACAAATGTGGGTACAGAGCACGCATCTAAGCCTCCCGCTCCCATGTGCTCTCCTGGAGGTTCCTGTGCTTCCATCTGATGCGCACAAGAGGAATCGATCGCCCACATAGGACCCGCTCTTATCGATCCTCTATCTCCACTGGGACCTCCGCAAAAGTCCCCCATCATCCACGTCAAGCTCCCCATAGTCAATGATGTGCGTCGGGTCGTGCACGTATCTCCTCAGCTGGGATACGTGGAAGACGTCGTGCACCCAGTGCAACTGAGGTGGCAGAGCCAGGCAATAAGCCACCTCGCCAACCCTACTGAGGACCTGGAAGGGTCCGATGAAGCATGGAGACAACTTGCCGCCTCGGCCAAATCTCCTCAAACCACGTCGAGGTGAGACCCGCAGGAAGACGTGGTCGCCATCCTCGAACTCTAGTGGCCTCCGCCTCCTGTCAGCATATGACTTCTGTCGGCTCTGTGATGTCCCCATCCGCTCCTAGATGACCTGAACCTTCTCTATCGTGGCCCGGACCATCTCTGGTCCCACAAGTGCTGACTCCCCAGGGTCTGTCCAACACAAAGGAGATCTGCAAGGCCTGTCGTACAACGCCTCGTAGGGTGCCATCCTAATGGTGGAGTGGTAGCTGTTGTTGTACGCGAACTCCACCAAGGGTAGGTGGTCCTCCCAGCTGCGACCAAAGTCAAGGACACACGCACGGAGCATGTCCTCGAGGGTCTGAATGGTCCTCTCCGTCTGACCATCCGTCTAAGGGTGAAAGGCGGTGCTCAGACGTAGCCACGTCCCGAACGCCTCCTGCAACCCCTTCCAAAGCCGGGAAGTAAAGCGAGCGTCCCGATCGGAGACGATAGTCGATGGCACACCGTGAAGCCGTACAATCTCCTGGACGTAGAGACGCCCCAAGCTCTCCACTGAGCCCTGTTCTCTGATGGGTAAGAAGTGTGCCGACATGGTGAGTCGGTCAACAATCACCCAAATGGAGTCCTGACCTCTGAAAGTGCATGGAAGTCCAGTCACGAAGTCCATAGATATCCCATCCCACTTCCGCTCCGGGACCTCCAAGGGCTGTACCAAGCCTGCTGGTACCTAATGCTCTGCCTTCACCTGCTGGAAGGTGAGGCACCGTGAAACGAACTCTGCCACAGCCTTCTTCATGCCCGGCCACCAGTGCTGTCGTCTGAGATCCTGGTACATCTTCGCCACTCCAGGATGTACCGCCAAAATAAAAATTTGAAACTCTCTCAGCACCTCCTCTCGTAAAGTGACTGGTAACAAGGTATGTCCTCTGAAAAGGACGTCGTGCTCTGCTCCAAGGGAGAAACAATCAGGTGCCTGTCCCGAGGATATCTGTGCACGCCGTGTCTCACAGTCAGCGTCCCCACATTGTGCCTCTCTGACCCGCTGTAGAAGTGGAGGAGAGACTATGAGAGACTGAAGGAAGGCTGCTCCGTCTCTATCCATGAAGTATATCTGCAAGGCGGCTAGCTGCTCTGTCGCCTCCTCAAGTAGTTGGATGCCCGTCCTCCTGCTGAGGGCATCGGCTACCACGTTCCCCTTCCTAGGAGTATAGACTATCTCAAAGTCATAGTCCTGGAGGAACTCGAGCCAGCGCCGCTGTCTCGTGTTCAGGTCCTTCTGAGAAAAGATGTACCTGAGACTCTGGTGGTCAGAAAAGACTGTGAAGCGCTCGCCCATCAGATAGTGCCGCCATGTCTTCAGGGCGAAGACCACTGCTGCCAACTCCAAGTCATGGGCAGCGTAGTTCTGCTCATGAGGCCTCAACTGACGTGATCCTTAGGCAATCATGGCCCACTCCTGCATCAGGACACACCCGAGTCCGGTCCCTGATGCATCGCAGTAGACTACGTATCAAACTCCCTCCTCAGGCAACCTCAAGATAGGTGCGCTGGTCAACCTCTGCCTCATCTCCTGGAAGCTCTGCTGACATCTTTCTGACCACACGAAGGGTTTCCCCTTCTTCGTCAATGCTGAGAGTGGGGCCGCAACTCTGGAGAAGTCCGGCACAAATCTCCGATAGTATCCGGCTAGGCCCAAGAAACTTCACACCTCTGTCACGCTCTTGGGTGGCTCCCAAGCTAGAACTGCCTCGATCTTCGCGGGATCCACTGCAACTCCCGCCTCAGAAATGACGTGCCCCAAGAAGTGGACCTCACGTAACCAGAACTGACACTTCGAGAGCTTTCCATAAAGCTGGTGCTCTCGGAGTGTGTCTAGTACAACACGCAAGTGGTAGGCGTGCTCCTCCTCCGTGGTCGAGTACACCAAGATGTCGTCGATGAAGAATACGACAAATCGATCGAGGTATGGCTGGAAGATCCTGTTCATGAGGCTCATGAACACTGATGGGGCGTTGGTCACGCCAAAAGGCATAACCGAGAACTCATAGTGGCCATACTGACATCTGAAGGTCGTCTTCTACACATCCTCGTCTCGAACTCTGAGCTGATGATAGCATGACCTGAGGTCTATCTTCGAGAACCACCATGCTCCCTTGAGCTGATCGAAGAGGTCATCAATCCTAGGTAGTGGATACTTGTTCCTCACTGTCACCTGGTTCAGGCGACGATAATCGACACACATTCGCAAGCTCCCATCCACCTTCTTGGCGAACAATATCGGGGAAGCCCAGGGTGAAACACTGGGTCGGATGAACCCCTTGCCCTGCAAGTCCTCCAACAGTACTCGCAGCTCTCGAAGCTCAGCGGGGGCCATCCGATATGCTGGAGTGGATATCGGGGCTGTCCCGGGGTACAGGTCAAAATAAAAGTCTACCTCTCTGCGAGGAGGTAGTCCTGGAACGTCATCAGGAAAGACGTCTGCGTACTGATCCACCACTACAGGAAAACTGGGACTCCGCATGTCAACTGCTCCCAGGATGAGGCTAGCCAACTGATGAGTGATGGGCTGACCTCTCCTCTGCGTGAGTCTATCCTGTGCTGCTAAGGCTCCCTTCTCGCCGGTGAAGGTGAACCTGCTCCCGTCGGTGCGCACACATCGCACGTTGCGCCTAATGCAGTCAATCTGAGCATGGACCATAGATAACCAATCCATGCCCGAGATGACATCGTTAGGCCTCGACGCTGCTACAAGATGATCCCAGCCGAAGCTCTCGCCTCCTAGAGTAAGCTCACACTACCGGCACTAGTGTGTAACCGTCGAGTCTGCTCCCGTAGGAGTCTCTAGCTATAAGGATCGAGCCAACGGCTCTGTCGGAATCTCCAAGCTCCGAACAAGGGCAGTGGCTATGAAAGAGTGACTCGCTCCTGTGTCTATCAGAACTGCAGCAAGGGTGGAATAGACACAGATCATACCTCGAATCATCTCGGGCACGCCGTGGTCGTAGGCCTCCGCTGCCTGGAGCTGAGCCTGTCTCTGCCCGCCAGCTCCCTGTGGTCGGGGCGGGCCTCCTGGTGGTGGTGGTGGCAGAGCCTCAAAGCGTCGCCCACCACCTACTGCTTGGCCATCTCCTCTGCCTCATCCGCCTCCTCCTTGCGGACCGCCACGGTCGACCCTCTGCCTCTGCCTGGGTGGTCCCTCCACCGTCTGCTGCCCCTCGGTACGACGGGTCGGGCAGTCACGAGCCATGTGGCCCTGCCCGCCGCACTCGTAGCACTGTCTGCCTCTCGGAAGGCTGGCTCCGCGCTGTGTGCCCCGCACCGCTGAGCCAGTGTCCCAAGGTCGTCTGCCGGAAGGCCTGGTCTGCCTGGAACGCTGAGTCATCTGTCGGCTACCTGCTGCCGAAGACTCCGCTATCTGCCACCCTGCAGTAGGTCTCGCTGGGGACTCAGCCAGGAAGCTCTCGATCATAAGGGCTCGCTCCAGCACTCCTGCCTGGGTCACGATGGTGAGGGAGATTAGCGATGCCCTGATCTCAGGTCTCAATCCCTGCTCGAAGGTCCGGGCCCGGAAGAAGGGGTCCCGTACCATGTCTATCGAGTAGCGAGAAAGGGCGGTGAACCTCGCCGCGTACTGAGCGACCGTCAAGCTGCCCTGACGCAGCTGAAGAAGCTCCTGAATGCGCACCGCACGGAGGGTGGCCGGGACGAACTCTGAGCGGAAGAGGCTCTCGAAGTCCGTCCAGATGAGGGAGGCCTCATCGTGTACCTGGAGCATTAGGCTCCACCATCGCCCTGCTTCTGCGTGCAGTAGGCTCGCCGCGAGGATCACCATGAGATCTGATGGTGTCCTCACTAGCCTGAAAACTCATATGACCGCCTGCAGCCAGTCCTCGGCTGCCTGGGGGTCCGACTCCCCACGGAACCTGGGTGGTCGCTGGCGCTGGAACTCGTGCAGAGCTACGAGGCGTCGTGCGTCGTCAGCTTCCAGTGCTGGAAGCATCGGGGGCTCGGAGGGTAAAGGTACCGCCGGTGCCTCTGCGGTCAACGGGCCCTGTACCGAGGCCTCGTCGCTCGGCGGGCTGTCGTCACGCTCTACTCTAGGAACCCTAGCTGGCTGCTGTCGCCGTGCCATCCTGAAAAGGAAACAAGTGCGCCACGGTCAGAACAGTATACCTGGTGAGCTGACACAAGTAATCACAAAGAAAACTTGAAACACACATGCAATCAATGTTTTCGTGCATTAAGTCGAAAATTAGAAGTCAGGGTCCTGGTGTATGGATACGTCGGCCGCTGCACCAACACTGGACTCCCTGGACTGATAACCACACTTAATATGCTAAACACTATTGCTTCACACAGAAGAAAGATCAGAGTCTGCGGTAGGACCGACCACCTCTGATACCAATTTGTCACGACTCGTCCTCGGGGCCCGTGCCGTGACTACCCCAAGCCCGCCTTCCATAGGCCAGGGGCTGGCGACTAGCACCAAGGCGTAAATCCCAACAAAAAGGGAAGGCATTGCCTTTGAAAAGTAAACAAGCACCACAGAGTAAGCAAGAGGAAAAGTAAACACTAAGTAAAAACTGTACAAGCTGTGCTAGAAGTAAAAGGGGCCGGAAATACAAGCCCAACTGTAATGTACAACTGAAGGGAAAAACAGTAACTGAAAAGGAAAAACTGCAGCGTCGAGCCGTCCTCTGGAAGTCCCACCTGAAGGGTGGGTACAGATAGCCTCCACTGCTCCTCGGGTCCGCCTAACCGCTCCGAGTACGTCCCGCCCAGTGGTCCACCTCCAGGTATTGTCCTGCTCCGCACGCCTCCACCACGATCAGCGTTGTCCGTCGTCTGCAACCAACACCACGAAGTGCGGGCATAGCCCGTGCAGGGGTGAGTATAAGCTACTCAGTAGGGACCCCGAGACCCCCGAAGGTCTCCCGAAATCCACAAAGTAAAATCCACAAAGGAAAGGTACAATCACGAACTAACATCTGACACGGCTTAGGTATATGCCCATACATATACCTAAGTCATCAATTCCTCGTTCGGCTCCAACGTCCGAGCCCAAGCACAACCCAGTCCACACAGGAAAGCAAAACATATACCCACACAGGATAGCACAACACAGTCCACAAAGGAGAGTAAACAGTAAATCCACACAGGATAGCTCAACACAATCCTCAAAGGAGAGTAAACAGTAAATCCACTCAGGATAGCTCAACACAATCCACAAAGGAGAGTAAATAGTAAATCCACATAGGATAGCTCAACACAATCCACAATGGAGAGTAAATAGAAGATTCAACTCACATAGGTATACTTCTTCGGATGACGATAAAGATGATCATTGATCCATCTAAGTCACCAGACCCACGAAAGATCGATAGGTACTAACCACCGCAGTGACCCACACAGGATCGAACCCACACAGGACCGGGCCCACACAGGACCGGGCCCACGTAGGACCTCTAGGCTCTGGCTCACACAGAAATGCTGAGCGCTGACCCACACAGGATCGGACCCACACAGGATCGGGCCCACACAGGACATGTAGCACTGATCCACGTAGGATCGCTGAGTGCAGTAGTCGTCGCAGTCCACTGAGGATCTCTGCACAGTCGTCACCGCAGTCCACTGAGGATCTCTGCACGGTCGTCGTCGGAGTCCACGGAGGATCTCTGCACAGTCTTCGCCGCAGTCCACTGAGGATCTCTGCACGGTCGTTGCTGTCGAAGAAGCAGTCGCAGCCAGCACTAGGGTTCCCGCACACAGCAAGCTCGTTCGGGAGGGTCCGCTCCACGAGCCGAGAGGCTGATACATCAACTAACACAAAGTCCGATGTGGATGTATCCAAAATTTTCGTATCATCAACAGGAACTCAACGTCATAGACGGCGCGTCAATCGGACGCCCGGTCTGAGAGTTATTGGCTTTTTCGTCCCAGGGGCCCGGTTGGTTTTTAAGGCAAAACCAACCCGACCGTACTCCACCTACGTCCAAACCTCGGGCGGAGTATGCCAAAAGATCCGTCTCACAAAGAGGAACTCAACAAAGCTAGCGGCACGTCAATCGGACGTCCATAGCTCAAGATATGAGTGTTTCCGCTCCGAGGTCCCGGTTGGTTTCGTGTACGAACCAACCCGACCGAACCCAAAGTAGTCCGAAACCTTGAGTGTGATATACTGAAACGACCGTCTCGATCCAAGGATTGCGTTGCCGCTGACGGCGGGTCGTTTGGAGGCTCGTAGCTCAAGATACATCCATTTGAACGCGGCCCGACCCCCCCCCCCCCCCCGGGAGTCGGCCGAACCGGGTCGACCCGACCCGGTCCGGTCCGGCCAAGCCGCGGCCCGGCCGGTTGGACCGGCCTGGACTGGTTCGGTCAAGCGGCCGAACGGCCGAGGCGCGCGGGGCGCCGCCCCCGTGGCCTGGTGGTGCCGCGGCCCCCCGTGTGGGGCTGCGCTGAGTCGGGACGCGGCTTCAGCCACATCCGAGGGCACCGGACCCGCGCGGCCGCGGGTCCGCGGGTGCCGCCGCCACCGCGGCATCAGCCGCGGCGGCCTGTCCGGCGGCGCGCCGGGGCGCCGCAGATCCCGGCTGCCGGCGCCTCCGGCGAGTTCTGCGGGCCACCGGGATCGTTACGGTGGTCCGATTCTCTTCCCGTCTGCGCCATTGCTCCTCCCGGGACTCGTTCTTCACTGCGGGATCATCAAACATCTGTTGCTTCACGTTCCGTCGTCACCCGTCAAATCCGCACAAACGAAGAACGGCGGAGGGTCGTCGCGCCGTGTTCGTTTGGCCCGCACCCTCCGCGTTAGATATAAACAAAGGGATAAATTTTATTCCACACAGGAAACAACAATTTTAATAAAATTAAAATTGTTCTCAATCCGGTTCTTTAACTTCTTTAAAGAAACATTGACGGGAATAAATGGGGTAATTCCCAAAATAAATCTCTACCTCGTTGGTCGTCGCGCACGGGCGTTCTTCGCGGAAAAGCTCGTCGCGGAAGAGAGGGATCGTCGCGTCGTCGCGGGGAGGCATCGCGTCGTCGCGGAATCCGACGTTGAGTCGGCGAGCTCAACGGACCAAGAACAACAGATTTAAATTATAAATAATTAAATCTGTGTTTCGTTTAAAACCAAAAAAAAAGAACCTTGAGAGGAAATCCGAAATCACTCACCTCAAACGATTGGTGATCGGAGATCGGATCGAGGAAGAACGTCTCGGACGGAAGCGTCGTCGATTTCCAGGTTCGGCGTTCTTCGCGTTCTTCGCGTTCTTCGCATTCTTCGTGAGGGAGAAGAAGATACAAGGGTCCTCTCAAATCTTCTCAACGCGCAAATAACCAGAGGTCGTGCATTGGCCTTATTTTATTATTACGCCAACGAATTTGAAAACTGGTTAAGAAACGACTAATCAATTTGTTGAATTAATTCAACGAAAGAAACAGCCCATTTAATTCACGAAATAAACCGCCCAATTAAATGGTCTGTTAAGATTTTAAGAAACGCGTCAGTTGACTTTCATAAAGACGTGTTTTCGTGGGTGCGTTTCTTAGCGGAAAGAAACGGCGGGGCTCGTGCGGGCCCCACCTCACAAATATCCTACCAAGGGGGGTAGGATATTTCTAGATAGCATCCTATCCGGTTTAACTCAGTTCAGGCCCCCTTTAAGTGGCTTCAAGTGGCTTCCAAGTGGCTTAAGTGAAATAAAATAAAGTTGTCACAAAAATTATTTTATTTCTTAACTTTAAGCCCGAAAATTAAAAACCACACTCGAGCAAACGCAACTCCGGAAGAGGCGTTTCTAAGCGAATACCGGCGCTGCGATTTCATCGGTGCCCTCAGAATTCGATTCCGGGCACCGGTTCAAAAGTTAGAAAAACCCGCTCCTCCGTTCACTGAACGTACCCGAGCCAAACTTCGGCAAATGATTCCGGGCACACCGGGCCTCGGAATCAGGTGCCGTCAGAGACTGCGCTCTTGTAAAATTCCAAGGAAGATTAAGAAAAAAAATTTCCTTGAAATTTACGGGTCTTTACAATTATCAATAAAAAAAATTAGAGACTTGGGATTTTAAATAGATTTTTATATGAAATAATACCCCTCCCCTAGTCAATGTTTTGGAGGAAAACCCACCAATTTGGGGAATCACTGTGAGAACATGAAGATATAATAATGAATAAATATCCTCATATACATGTATCATAGTTATGAATTTCATGGGAGAAAATAATTTTAAGGAGGTTAGAATGTAACACCCAATTAATATTTACGAATGTTTTCTCTTTAAATAACTTTATTTCGACAACAGATTATGTTTCACGCTACAATGAGTTTAGAAAAACTACATAACATTATTTTAATAGTAAGTGTATGTTATCTTCTTGATTTTGGATTAACAGTTATGAATAGTAAACTAAATTCTGATAAATATATTAATAAAAGACCTATAAAATGATTTCATTTTTTATCAAATTATTAGAATAAAAAAATTATTCCCAAATAAATTTTTTGTTTCATCAAGAAATATTTTTTATGAGATCAATAAATCTTATATTAAATAATTAAATAATTTTTTATGGGTCAATGAATTTAGAAAATTTTATATAGTGTTTAATTGATCATATTTTTAAACATTAAAAAATAATAGGAATTGGATTATTACAAATCTAGTTATGCTTAAAAATGTATTCCTTATAAAATAAACATTTTTGTGGAATTTTTCACACTTACTCAAAAAATATTTTCAAAAATTTATTAGTATTAAATAAAGGAAAATTACTTACATATTTATAATTATGTTATTACATTTTCTAATTATTCCCCTTGTATTTTGGTTCAGTATGAATAGTTACCATGATAAAAAAATTTACCCCCTAAAGGTAAAATCGGGTTAATCAATAATAAAGATAAGTGATAAGTTCATAATTATTCATATTAATTATTATTTGATTAATTTAATTTAACAATTATCAACTTAGGCTTTATTGTTCTTATTTTAAAACATAATTTTCTGCTAAAATTATTCATTAATTATTTAAAATAAAGAATGTTACAAAATGTAACTCTCGTAGTTTTAAATATCCTTTTTGTGTTAACATTGGTGAAAAAGAGATTTATGGATGAATATTATTGTTTTTATTGTTAATAATTAAATTGTAGTAATTATGGTAACTCATTTATAATTTTTATTTATTATATAATTATCTTAAATGCATACAAAATGATAAAACATTATTAATACAATTAATGAAAAAATAAAATAAATGTCTTTAAAAATATCAAAAGTTTAATAATATGAGTAATTTATAGTTTTAAACAACTTTTATAGATATAAATAACATATTAGTGTTGGTTTAAAATATTATATTGGAATTCAGACTCTTTATTTTTTCTTTTTATGTCAAATTAAATGAATAGTGTTAAAAATCAAAATAATGATATTTTATCAAAATAATTTATTATTATACTATTTAAAAATAATATATAACATGAAATATGACCATGTGTTTATTATATGGACTGAAATTTTATAAATTGGACATTTATGGTCTAATTTTTATCTTATAAGTAATAATTAAAACACTTTAATAGTGAAAAATATTTTTACCATAGTTAAAATTAAAATTTGATAACAACGAGTTAATCAAAATGATAATGTTTAAAATGAAAAAAAATATATATCCTATTTTCTATTTGTATTACAACTATATACTACCATATATTCCAGTAATTTTCTATTTGGATAAATTTTTCTGGGTAATGAATTCAAAATAATTTAATCTTTTTAGAAGTGCAAAAAATTCCCCTCACCTCAATTATAAAATGGATCCTCATCCTTCACTTCTTCCCATGACTTTGGGAATTAGAGATAAACCATAATCTACCAATTTAAATTATCAACAAAAATACCTAAATTATAGAGGTTCATTTCATTCTAAAATATCAACCCTATATCCCTTTCGAGGATGTCTAAATGAGTAATTTCAAAGAATAGGTAATCATATAACTTGATCAATATATTTTATATGCTTATTTTCCTCCTATAAATATATGGAATTTATCAAAAAAATATATAATCCTTAATATGAAAAAATATAATTATTATTTTGAAAATTCAATTATATAGCGTTTTTTCCAACAAATGATAAGTGGATGTATTGTTTGGGCATACATATGACTTACCATCTCTATATGGTGAAAAAATTAATTTTTCATCACCATATTTTATTTATTAGTATTATTATTGTTTTAATATTTATATATGATATTTATGACATAATTATACATCTATAATTAAAATATGACAGCTATCTAAATAAAATACTATAATTTTTGGAAATGATAACTTTGTTTATGTATATATGTGGACTACCACCTTTACGAACTGATGTGATTCATTTTTAATTTATATTTTCATGGATGGTAGTATCGAAGAATTTTAAAAATATATCTGATATAAATGATATAATAATGATCTTTAATTTTGAATTATTATTTTAGTTTCTTTAAATACATTCATCGAAAAATGAAAACAACGTCCATGCGTACATATGGTTTACCATCTTCATAAATAGTGTCATTCATTTTTCCATATCATCATTTTATTTATTAATATAGATATAAATATAAGGAATAAATATGATATATACTTATTTTTTAATTTAAAATATATAATAAATATAGATGTACACATATTGAAACTAATGAGAAGGAATACTAATGTTAAAAAAAATTAACACATAGAAATGAGCTGTTTAATAAATAATTGTTATAAAAAAGGGTGTTTAAATGTTATAGAGGGATCATATATGATATTAAAAGTATGAAAATTACATTTTTATATTATTCTAAAAAAAATTAAATTTATTATAAATGAAATAATATTTTTTTCAAAGAAAGGAAAACTCGAGGTAATAGATTTTTACCTCACTTTTATTTTCATGGGACACATGCCATATTCACCACCTATTTCTTTTATATGTTTTATTTACTTCCCATTAATAACTTGTATAATTTTTATTATAAAATTTATGGAGTGTAAATATCCATAAAAGGTTATTTATTTAATTTGGATTATGATTCAAAAGTTACCAAATTTGAAACATTTTTATGTTATAATCTCATTGTTTACTGATATTATTTATGATTCAATATAAAATGTAAAAATGAAGTTATATATCATTAAAAACTCATGAATTTTCTTATCCAATAATTATTTTCTAAAAATACATGTTTCCCTTCATTTTACTCACAGTTTTTCTCAATACCTAGAAAATATGTTTTTAAATAAAATTGGCATCATTTATCTCTTCAGTTGAATTTTTTTTCTTATATATTCATATTTTCTAAAAATGTTTTATAGAGTGATTTTACTATTATCCAACGATTTTTTAATGTCATAATTACCCATGTATGAATTTTTAGACAATTGTTAGAGAGGAATCCTTTTATTTTTTCCAAATGATGTACTTTGTGAATTCTCTGACAAAAGTATGAAAGGAATGTTTTTTAACTTAAACAACATGAATGAGTTCTCCCACGATCATGAATAATTTTTTATGTAATTATTCTTTTACTAGTTTACATGGTATTTTTTAAATAAGCATTTTTCCATTATATTTTTTCAGGTTTTTTATTAAGTGATTCCACAGTGTAAAGGTTATTTTCCTCAACAATGTTTTAATTATATTTTTATTATATTTTTTTCATCAAAGACAACAAGCCTTTATTTAAGTTATTATTTACTAGGTATATAATGTATGGATTTTATCCTTATTCCTTATATATAGGGTTTTAAGAATATAATATTCAATGTTTACTAAACCTGTAACATCCCAGGTAAATAATGAATAAAACATTTTCATATTTATTAATTTTTACGAATTAAACATTAATTTTATTTTAAAATGGTTGATATGTTCGATAGCGTACCTGATACGCAACAAAGAGTTTCATTGAAATCTTCTATTGCACACTAGTAATAAAATAATATTATTTTAAATGGTAGTTAACACAAAGTCTTTGTATTGGCGGGTATCGATAGAAATAACTAAAATATTATTATATATGTTTTTTAAATGTTTCTAATTTTATCTAATAGAAGATAAAGGCTTAAAATACGGAAAGAATTCAATTTTAGGCGTATATGCCCTAGTGTTCAGTAAAGGTTCACTTATCGCCTTTTGATGGAGAACGTCCATTAAATATAGTTTTGTTCACTCTTATACATTCTATTTGACCAAATAAAACTCTTCTTTAGAATCGGGACATCAAAATTTACTTTGTGTAAATTTTTGGTACTTTTCCGATAAAGTTCATTTTTTTAATGAATAGTGTAAAATGTTGTATTTTAATTCAAAACCTCTTTTTAATCTAATTTATTTGGATGATTAGATTATCTTCTGAATTGGTTTTAGAGTGAAATTTGAATATATTTTTACCATTAAATCCAATAGTGGTCGTTGGAATTAATTTCACTTTGAAACTGGACTTAAACTAGTGTCAAATCTATTGATACTTATTGTTTCATAAAAACACGATATTTGCTCCGACAGCGGGAATTAATTATTAAATTAGTTAATGCAACTTATCTATTTTTAATTTTTTAAAATGGACTTCATTTTTGAAATCTGAATATCAAATATATCTTATGGTGAATTTTTGGTATTTTTCTGAAAAACTTCAATTTTTGATGAATAGTGAAACCACTAAGTGGTACTTAAAAAACTGAATTTTCGTTTAAATGAAAGTTTACCACCTCTGTGTTTTGAATTTCATAAATCCGACATACATGGTTGTCATTAAGAAGTAAAATGTGGTTCAATGAGATCAAAATAATTTTTTGGTGAATAGTAACTTTAATTTCTTAATCGCGATTAGAGGTAATTAGTGTAATTTAAGGTAAAAATAATGTTGTAATAATATGAAATGATCTTGAAACATGCCCTAACCTCATTGGATGTGTCATGGATGACCAGGAAAATCCATGGGTCATCTTGGGGACCCCATGAAGCCACTTTGGTTGGAAAATGACATTAATAACATTTTATTTAAAGTTAAAATAAAAATGTCACAAACATGAGGTGTTTTACTAAAAAACATTTTACATGGGGTTGTACAAATCATATTTTTGACTATAAATATTCATTGGAAAGTTAAAAAAGATTTCATACATCATATTATTTTTTTATAATTTTTAGAAGTAAAATATATTAAATTATTTATGACACCATGATGATGCAGCGATTACCTCATTATTTAACGATTTAAATAAAATGGAAAGATAATGTAAAATATAAGACCTACACATGTCAAAAACCTATTGGATGGGTTTATTTAGAACCCTTATCACCTTATCCTAGAAACACATCACTTTGGGACCATTAAAATCCGAATCTCATTCTAAAATAAAGTAACATTTCCTTACTTTCCAAGAGTTCCCCTCCTCTCCTCTTATAAAAGGCCCCCACCTCTACCACCTTACCCACACTTACAAAGCCTTTGGATTGGCCAAACCCTGCAAATGTTGTCTCTCCACATCCATCTCTTACTCTTTGAAGCCTCACTTTGGGCAGAAGTCTTCCCAAGGAAGCCTTTGAGCTCAAACCAAAGGGAGTTACACGATTTTAAGGTAATGTCTTCACTTGAGTCCTTTTGTTTTATTTTGCTTCTCCAACCCCCTAAACTCTTTTTATTCATTTATTTTGTAAAAAATCCAGTATATTAAATATACTAGGATGTTTTTATAAGAATTGTTCGAGCTACACTTACACACACCTACATCTAATGGTTAAAGAACATACTGTTTCCGTGGATGCCGAATTACTGCCTCCCGAAACGATGATTGTTCAACATTATTTTAACACCTCCAAGGTGTCCATTAAGATGAAACTATATTTATATATGATATATAATATGTTTATGTTTTCCTTAAGCTTCTGTATTTTTCATTTTGGACATACCTTTATGGTTTCCATTATGGGTAAACACGATATCTTCATTTAAGGAAGTGCGGACTACCGCCCCCTCAAAGTGATTTGATTCGTTAATGCCATATGTGGGACATATAAAGGATGGATTTAAAGTTATTATATATGATGTTATACTATAATTATAATATACCTCTATATCATTATTATTTCTTTCCATTAATATATGAGATAGAAATGAAAGTAGCGTTCATGCGTACGTACGGCTTACCGTCTCCATGAACGGTGCATTTCATTTCTTATCCCCAAATATAATGTACTATTATAAGTAAATATAATAATATATATATGATATATGTTACATCTAAATGATTAATATAATTCTGGAATTAAAATATACATACCTCTCATTTAGTTTTAATTCCATTAATGTGACATAGAAAAGAATGTAGCGTTCATGCATACGTACGACTTACCGTCTCCATGAACGGTGCATTTCATTTCTTACCTCTAAATGATTATGTGATATTATAAATACATGTATATGCAAGATATATATGATATATATGATATCTAAATCAGGAATGTCATTCTGGATATAAATAACCTTTGACCACACGAACAACATGTAATTGTAAGAAGTCCACTTTCGACTTAAGAACCAAGTATCGACAAAACAAAAATTATTAACTTAAATGATTAAATAATGTTTATAACAAGGTAATAAGTGATATAAAAGTAATAATTAACTTGAAAAGGTTATTAAGAAAGTATAAATTAACTCAATTTTATTATTCAGGATGTTAAAGAACGATCCAGTAAAGTCAGACCAAAGGTAAGGGACTTCGTCTCAATCTCCTTTCATTGAGGCATATTTCGTTTTACACACAACTTTCTTTTATATGGTGTATAAACCCCTTTGACTTTTACTTTAATACAAAATGAATCTTTTTCTAAGAATCATTTTACAAAATTAAAAAAAGGAATGTTTCTTTTAATGTACGTGGTGACAACGACCTTTTCCGCCGCCACAAGTATTATTTGGTCTTTGGCTTCTTGAACAAGCCGTAATGTTTTTTTAATGAAATAAATACCACATACTCTTTTATGTATTTTGGTATTGAAAATGGTTTTTTATAATGGATTTTTTATGTCAATATATTTAACTGATATATTGTGATCAAAGTGTGGAAATGTTTTCTTCCCATTATATTTGTTTTATGTCTTATGATTTTTATAATGGTACTTGGACATTTGAAGGGTGGTTACGTGATGAACCATACGACGGGTAGTGCCGTGAATACCAGGATGGGTGGTTATGTTATATCCTCCAATGCATTGGGTATGGAAGTCGGACGTATGGCTATTCCACTACTAGAAAAACAGGTATTTGCGACGGGTCATTTGCGACGAGATCCCGTCGCAAATGGCTTTTTGCGACGGGGTCCCGTCGCAAATGACTCGTTGCTGAAAACGGTGTCGCAATAAAAAAATTTTGCGATGGGCCCGTCGCTAAAGCCCTTTTCCGCGACGGGGAGAATCCCCATCGCAACTAGTACTCCGTATATTTGTAAAAAACTATTTGCGACGGGGCCCGTCGCAAAAACTATTTTTTAAAAAATAAAAAAATAATAATACTATTTGCGATGGGAATAGTATCCCGTCGCAAATACTATAAAAAAATAAAAATAATAAATTGTTAATAAATTATTTTAATTAATATAATAATAATCCAATTATAATTCAAAAATAAAAAATAATAAAATATTATTAAATGATTTTAATTAATATAATAATATAATTATAATTCACAAATAAAAATAATAAATTATTTTAATTAATATAATAATAATAGAATTATAATTCAAAAATAAAAAATAATATAATATTAATAAATATTTTATAATGATACAGAAACTACGAATAGAAAAAAAAAATCATATTTTGATTTCACAAATTTTATAACATAAATACAAACTCTATTCTGAAGGAGGGGGGGAGGGGGGATCTGCAGATGGTGGTGGAGGAAACTCCATCCCTAAAGCATGAGTGAGTCGGTGCATGTACTCCATCTGCTCCTGATGCTGCTGCTGCCACCGACTCGTATGCTCCTCGTACAGCTGCTGTTGGCATCAACGCTCCTCCTCATACTGCTGACGCATCTGCTCCTGCTCTTGTCAGAGACTCTCTATTAGTGCAGTCTGAGATCACAACTGATCGTCATACTGTGTAGCAGAAGAAGATGCCCGAGCTCCTCTCGATCTGGACGCCGACATCGCAGCACTGCCATAATAATCTCCAGGAGTCAGTCGAGAGCTGATACCAACTACCCGTCCCTTCTCGAAGGCATACTGGGTGGCCTGCATCCATGTCGTCTCATCAAACTGACGGCCAGTGGTCTGATCTGATGACTCGGCCTGACTCTCAGGCCGGGCCTGTGACGCTGCGGCCTCATATGACTCCTGTAGTTGCAATTTAAAATTAAAATTGTGAATATATTATATACAGTTAATTTTTAAACTTGAAAACAAATAATACTAACCATGATGTGATACTGACGATCACCTCTGAGCTCCCCAGTAGCAGGATCACTATACATCCTCCGATATACGTCGTACTCCGTAATATCGGGGTGCTCGACAGCCTATAAGAATAAAAAATAAACTGTTAATATTTATAGTTATATAAAATATTTATAAATAATGTATGTACCAGATGCTGTCTACGAGTACTGAAAGAACGACTCCCAGCTCGATGAGTCACCTCCTGTCTCCCCCGATTCTGCCTCCCCACCGATGATCTCCTATGAAAGGCACCACTCAACCAGTGCGCACATAATCCATCCCATACATGGGATGAAATGTACTCTGGTCGGTGTGCTCTACATGACTCATCAAAATCTGACACTCCTGCTTTCTTCATCGCATCTTTTCTTAAATTGTGCAAAAACTGACGAAGGCGATCACGCATGGCCACCTCCAATGCCTCGTGGATGGCGTCACGCATGGTATCCTCGATCGGATACCATAAACCCTACAAATAAATCAAAATATCAAGTTAGAAATGAAATAATTTTCAAAATAAAAATTATTTATTTACGTACGTACCAACCAATGGCCGAACATGGCCTGCTGCACATCAATGGGAATCTGCTCCCATGTGGTCCACGGCTGAGAAAAATAGTTGCGCAAAATAGCGCTGCCCTGTCCGACTGCTATATGCGGAAAACTGTAAAAATAATAAACATTTATTATGTGATTAGATTAATGAAATCTTAGTCAAATCAACAGGTTATCACACAGGTTATCACACCTCTGTGTGCGTGGATCAAACCCAAGACATGGACGTCGCTCGGGGAAGGGGTCAGGAATCATCAATCGTGCAAGACCGCGCCCCCTCCGCGTACTCCCTGGAGCGCCTGCAGGCTGAGGGTCATCTGGCAGTAACTCATCCGCATCGAAAGTCAGGTCATGATCCGCCAACTCACGAAATGTGGCGTCGTCCATCTGAAACAGAAAATGTTAATGTTGTTAGAAAATAATTCATAATTGCTATTATATATACATATATACATATTATGATTGTATATAAATACCATGGAATTCTATCAGTGTTCATCTTCATCATCATCTTCATATATGTCAATGTTATCTTCATATTCCTCCTCAACATCATCGATATCCATTCGAGTTACAGTTGCTTCATCTCTTACCATTTCAAATTCATATGTGACATCATTAACATCATCGTCATCACCGACTCTTAAATGTGGGGTGTCGTCATCGATACTCATGTCTCTTTGCAAAAAAGATTGATTTTGAGTACTCTTTTGAAAAACTTCAATTCTTTGCACATCAGTGAAAGCACATTCACTTTGACTAAACTGATTGTCTCGAATTTTGATTTTTATTACACTCCACTAATCAGTCAAGTCTCTTGATGTAGCACAGTACTTTGCGTAATAAAATTGATGTGCCTATTGAGACATTAAGAATGGTTCATTTACTGCGAGAACACTTTTACATTTAATATCGATGATTCCATGAGTCGGATGAACACGCACGCCTCTCTCTGTATCCAACCACCGACATTTGAACATGGTTATGTAATGTTGTCCAAGATAACAGAGTTCAATGATTTCATCAAGTATACCATAAAATTCAACTTCATTTTCTCGATGATGAGATCCTCTCAAGCTAACTCCACTGTTAATTGTTTGTTTCGATTCCCCATATGTATGTGTGTGGAATCTAAATCCATTCACGACATATGCATTATAAGTTTTAACAAGTTTGGAAGTTGGGTTACTCAATACACACAGCCGTTTGTCAATTTTATCAGCATGTCGAGACACCTGAAAATTTGTGAAATAATTATCAATATAGTAAACTATACATTGAATGAGTTGCTAAAAGATAAAGAATTTATGTTACCAGTTTTTGAAACCACTGAGAGAAATTTTTCAGTCGACGTTCTTCGAGAGAATCTGCTGTAATTTGTGGAATTTGTTTCTTGATATGATTATCATACAACCTATAAAAACCAAAGTTATTTACTATAACATAAATGATAGAATAAGTGATATAAACACTTACAGTACAACTGATGTCATCTCTTTACAGTTGAGAAGAACATACGTATGAGCTCTATGATGTTTATCATCTGAAAGCTAGCATTCATAAACTCCACCAAAACCAAGCTCTGACTGGTTGAAAACAGATAATTGATTGTTGATTTCATCAATATTCCTCTTGTTCCGTCCCATTCGGTTGTGTTTTGAAGGATACTCAGATTCAAAATAATGGGAGCAGAAAAAAGATATTTCCTCTTGCAAATAAGCTTCTGCAATAGATCCTTCAACAGATGCTTTGTTACGTACTTTTCTTTTCAATTTTTTGCATGCATCTTTCAAATGGGTACATCCATTGAAACTGTACTGGACCTCCACATTTGGCTTCATATGGAAAATGTAACATCAAAGTTCCATTGAGTCGAAGAAAGACGGCGGAAATATTTTTTCCAGTTTACATATAATTACAACAACATCTTTTTCAAGTTTTCCTAGAGCATCATAATCTGCTGTAGCCGCACAAATTTCCCAAAAAAATTGAGACATGTCTGTTATGGAATCCCAAATCACAGAATTCAACATACTTCTTAATCCAATGGGTAGCAGTCTTTCCATTATAACATGACAATCATGCCTTTTTAATCCAGTAATATGACCATTCTTTACACATCTACCCAAATTGGAAGCACAGCCATCTGGAAGTCTCAAATCTGTAATCCACAGACAAAATAATAAACGGTTTTCTTTAGACAGTGTATAAGCTGCTTTTGGTTTCAGTAACCTTTCTGTTCTGACATTCTCAAACTGTTCCAATTCTGGACGCCTGCAAATTTGGGAAAGATCTAAACGTGCATTTACATTGTCTTTTCTCTTTCCTGGCGTATCCAAAAATTTAAGAAACAAATTATCAAAACAGTTCTTCTCAATATGCATGACATCTAACATGTGTCGGACCAACAAATCAGACCAATATGGAAAATCCCAAAATATGCTACGTTTAATCCAATTGTGTTCTTTCGCAAAACCAGAAATTTTCTGTTGGTTTATTGTGGGACCAAAAGTGATGGGAGGTAATGAAAGTACAACTGATTTTAACTCCGAACCTGAAAGCAATTTTGGAGGTCCTTCCCTTTCAACTGTTCCTTTTCTGAAATAAGATCTGTTTCTGTGAAAAGGATGATCAGCTGGAAGAAACCTACAATGACAGTCAAAATAACAAGGTTTCTTTCCATGAATGAGAATAAATGCTTTGTTCTCTCCCATATAGTAAGGACATGATTTCTGACCATGTGTACTCTAGCCAGATAACATCCCATAAGCCAGGAAGTCACTTATTGTCCACATCAATGCTGCTCTCAGTATGAAATTTTGTTTCGTTGCAACATCTTATGTACTGACACCAGTACTCCACAATAAATTTAATTCATCAATCAATGGTTTCAAATAAACATCAATATTTTTCATCGGATGTCATGGAATTAGTAAAGTCAAAAATATATATGGCTCCTTCATCAACATCCATGGAGGTAAATTGTACGGAGTTAAAAAAACAGGCCAACATGAATATTGACTACCATAAGATACAAACGGACAGAAACCATCAGTGGAAAGCCCCAGTCGAACATTTCTAGCTTCTAAAGCAAACGATGGATGCACTCTATCAAAATGTTTCCATGAATCACCATCGGATGGATGATTCAAGCTTTTATCGGTTGAAATATTCTCTTTATGACATGACATCATTGTCGCTATATTCTTAGACATGAATAAACGCTGCAGTCTGGATGTAAGCGGAAAATATCTCAACTGTTTTACAGTAATCAAACCAGACTTCCCGTGTTGTCCTTCTTTATATCTCAGTTGCCCACATGTGGGAAAACTATCCAACGACTCATTTTCCCCAGAATATAAAAGGCAGTCATTTGAACATGCATGAATCTTCTGACAAGTAAGTCCCAAATTTCTAACCAGCCTCTTACTCTCATAGTAATTTGCAGGTAAAACATTTCCTTCGGGTAACAGTGTTTTAAGCAAAGAAAATATCTGGTCAAAACAGGTGTTTGACATTCCGTTATCTGATTTGATAGCCATAAATTTTGCAACTGCTTCTAATTTTCTCATCTTGCAGCCAGGATATAATGCATCCTCAGCAGACTTCAACAACTCATAAAATTCAGACGGTGCCAACTCAGGATTTGAAGCTATATCAGCCGGAGTTTCTGTATGTTGAACAGATGAACCTGCAACATCATGTACTAAATCTTGAAACCGGGATGGATTCGGAATCAAGTTGGTATCACCTGATCTAGAACTGCGTTCACCGTGTTGATACCAAAATACATAATCTGGTTGAAAACCAAAATGCAAGAGATGTTCTCCCACTTTGTCAAACGTGTCAAACGGTCTCAATGCACATTTTCTGCAAGGGCATTTTATTTTGTCTTCTGAAACAAATTCTGGATTTGATGCTGCAAATGATAAAAAAGTCTCCACACCCTCTACATATACTGGATTTAAACCAGAACCGTTTGGATTTCTACGTTGATTTATCCATATGCGGTCACCTAATAATGATTGTTGACGACCTCGTTGTTCCATATTTCTCTATAAAATATAAAAGCATTACTGGTTTTGAATAATTTTTTAGAAAAAACACTCAAGCTAGGATAATTATAGAGTTTAGATCATACACGACTGACGCAAACTTTTTTTTGAGATAGACCTAATTATTACTAATTATTACTAATTATTACTAATTATTACTAATTATTGGTAATTATTACGAATTATTACTAATTATCAGTAATTATTGATAATTATTGGTAATTATTACTAATTATTGGTAATTATTACTAATTATTGGTAATTATTACTAATTATTGGTAATTATTACTAATTATTGTTAATTATTACAAATTATTGGTAATTATTACGAATTATTACTAATTATTGGTAATTATTGGAAATTATTGGTAATTATTACTAATTATTACTAATTATTACTAATTATTGGTAATTATTGGTAATTATTACTAATTATTGGTAATTAATACTAATTATTGGTAATTATTGGTAATTATTACTAATTAATGGTAATTATTGGTAATTATTACTAATTATTGGTAAATATTACTAATTATTGGTAAATATTACTAATTATTGTTAAGTATTACTAATTATTGGTAATTATTGGTAATTATTACTAATTATTACTAATTATTGGTAATTATTACTAATTATTACTAATTATTGGTAATTACTACTAATTATTGGTAATTATTACTAATTATTACTAATTATTACTAATTATTGGTAATTATTACTAATTATTACAAATTATTACTAATTATTGGTAATTATTACTAATTATTACTAATTATTGGTAATTATTATTAATTATTACTAATTATTAATAATTATTGGTAATTATTGGTAATTATTACTAATTATTGGTAATTATTACTAATTATTGGTAATTATTACTAATTATTACTAATTATTGGTAATTATTACTAATTATTACTAATTATTACTAATTATTGGTAATTATTGGTAATTATTACTAATTATTGGTAATTATTACTAATTATTGGTAATTATTACTAATTATTGGTAATTATTACTAATTATTAGTAATTATTACTAATTATTGGTAATTATTACTAATTATTGGTAATTATTACTAATTATTGGTAATTATTACTAATTATTGGTAATTATTACTAATTATTACTAATTGTTACTAATTATTGGTAATTATTACTAATTTTTACTAATTATTGGAATTTATTGGTAATTATTACTAATTATTACTAATTATTACTAATTGTTACTAATTATTGGTAATTATTACTAATTATTACTAATTATTGGTAATTATTGGAATTTATTGGTAATTATTACTAATTATTACTAATTATTACTAATTATTGGTAATTATTGGTAATTATTACTAATTATTGGTAATTAATACTAATTATTGGTAATTATTGGTAATTATTACTAATTAATGGTAATTATTGGTAATTATTAATAATTATTGGTAAATATTACTAATTATCGGTAATTATTACTAATTATTGTTAATTATTACTAATTATTGATAATTATTACTAATTATTATTAATTATTACTAATTATTACTAATTATTACTAATTATTGGTAATTATTACTAATTATTACTAATTATTGGAAATTATTACTGATTATTACTAATTATTACAAATTATTGGTAATTATTGGTAATTATTACTAATTATTGGTAATTATTACGAATTATTGGTAATTATTACTAATTATTGGTAATTATTACTAATTATTGCTAATTGTTACTAATTATTGGTAATTATTACTAATTATTGGTAATTATTACTAATTATTGGTAATTATTACTAATTATTACTAATTACCGGTAATTATTTCTAATTATTACTAATTATTTCTATTTATCGATAATTATTACTAATTATTACTAATTATTGGTAATTATTTCTAATTATTGATAATTATTACTAATTATTGGTAATTATGACTAATTATTACTAATTATTGCTAATTATTACTAATTATTCCTAATTATTACTAATTATTACTAATTATTACTAATTATTACTAATTATTCCTAATTATTACTAATTATTCCTAATTATTACTAATTACTACTAATTATTGGTAATTATTGGTAATTATTCCTAATTATTGGTAATTATTACTAATTATTGATAATTATTACTAATTATTGGTAATTATTACTAATTATTACTAATTATTACTATTTAGCTGTAATTATTACTATTTACCGGTAATTATTACTATTTACCGGTAATTATTACTAATTATTACTAATTATTGGTAATTATTACTAATTATTGGTAATTATTTCTAATTATTGGTAATTATTTCTAATTATTGGTAATTATTTCTAATTATTGGTAATTATTACTAATTATTAGTAATTATTTCTAATTATTACTAATTATTACTATTTATTGGTAATTATTACTAATTATTGGTAATTATTACTAATTATTACTCATTACCGGTAATTATTTCTAATTATTACTAATTATTTCTATTTACCGATAATTATTACTAATTATTACTAATTATTGGTAATTATTACTAATTATTGATAATTATTACTAATTATTGTTAATTATTACTAATTGTTACTAATTATTACTAATTATTACTAATTATTACTAATTATTCCTAATTATTACTAATTATTACTAATTATTGGTAATTATTGGTAATTATTGGTAATTATTGGTAATTATTACTAATTATTGATAGTTATTACTAATTATTGGTAGTTATTACTAATTATTGGTAGTTATTACTATTTAGCGGTAATTATTACTATTTAGCGGTAATTATTACTATTTAGCGATAATTATTACTATTTACCGGTAATTATTACTATTTACCGGTAATTATTACTAATTATTACTAATTATTGCTAATTATTGCTAATTATTACTAATTATTGCTAATTATTGGTAATTATTACGAATTATTACTAATTATCGGTAATTATTGATAATTATTGGTAATTATTACTAATTATTGGTAATTATTACTAATTATTGGTAAGTATTACTAATTATTGGTAAGTATTACTAATATTTAGTAATTATTATGAATTATTGGTAATTATTACTAATTATTGGTAATTATTACTAATTATTACTAATTATTTGTAATTATTACTAATTATTGGTAATTATTACTAATTATTGGTAATTATTACTAATTATTATTAATTATTACTAATTATTGGTAATTATTGGTAATTATTACTAATTATTGGTAATTATTACTAAGTATTACTAATTATTGGTAATTATTGGTAATTGTTCTTAATTATTACTAATTAAATGAATAATTACCAATAATTAGGAATAATTACCAATAATTAGGAATAATAACATTATTAGTATATTTTATTATTAATATTAAAATAATATAATTTTCTAATTTATATACAATTCTCCTTTCATCTGTGTGTTTTTTATCTCCATATACAAATAATACATGTGAAGACAGCAAACACACAGATAAAAAGAGAATTGTATATATATAAAAAATTATATTATTTTAATATTAATAATAAAATATATTAAATATTAAATAATGTTATTATTCCTAATTATTAGTATTTATTACTAATTATTAAGTTATAAAACAATGTAAACATAATTAAATTACAACTAATTAAGAATAATTAAAACTAATAAAACATTAAAAATAAATATGAAATTAAAATAAATATAAATACCTTGAAAATTGATCTGATGTTGATCTCTGATCGTTCTTCAAAACTTCAATACCAACTCCGGAGAAAAAAAAATGAACTTGAGAAAAATTGAACTTTAGAAATCAAATTTTGAAAGAAGAAGAAGATGGAATTTGAGAATGATTTGAAAAAAACGGATGGGGGTATTTATAGGTTAGATTATTTGCGACGGGCCCATTTGCGACGGGAACCGTCACAAATACCTTAGCCAGCATTTATTACGGTCAACGGTTAAATAGTTATTTGCGACGGGACCCGTCGCAAATAACCACCTGCCGACATACTATTTGCGACGGGGGAATATTCCCGTCGCAAATACCTTTTACCGACGCCGGTTATTTGTGACGGGAATATTCCCCCGTCGCAAATATGTTTCCCGCGATTTGGCGCGCAAAGGGCGCCAGTCCTTTTGCGACGGGGAAGGCTATCCCGTCGCAAAAGGCTACTTATTTGCGACGGGCAAATACCCCCGTCGCAAATAAGTTTTTAACAGGGGTATTTGCGACGGGATTTATTCCCGTCGCAAATAACCCGTCGCAAATACCCATTTTTCCCGTAGTGTTCCATTAAGTATGTATGGAAGTTGGTCGTACGACTATTCCATTAAGTGATATGTGTGGAAGTCGACCGTATGGTTATTCCACTTAAGTATGTTTATGTCCCAAGTTACCTTTATTTGTTATGTGTTCTTTATATCGGTTTTATGGTAATCCTTTAGTTACAAAAGGGTAAGTAATGATATTTTATTCAGTGAAGAGTTTTTATTACTTCATGAAGGTGAAGGTATTACTTTGATAAAGTATACATGGTTTAATTGATGTTTGAAAAACTAACTGTTTTCATTCTTTGTGTATCCCTTAGAGAGCTTTTTATGCTCACCCCAAGTGTTTTTGAAATGTTTTTCACAGGACATAATGTGGAATAGGGTCAAGGATGGGATCAAGGGAATGCCATGCTATATAAAACATGGAACTAGGCATGTTTCTTTTTAAGAGTTTATTTTATTCTATAGAAACTTAGTAGAAGTGTATACTTTGTAACATTTTGAGATGTAACAGTTATGTCCTAATTCTCTAAAATTCTAAACCTGAAAAGATCCTCAATGTGAATTATTCATTTTATTCAATATTAAGAGATGTTTAAGGTCGGGGCCTTATAGTTGGTATCATAGGTCGGTTTAGATAACTTTAGGAGTTAGAATTCTATTAAATGATTATCCAAAAATATTTTTTTTATGGTCAAATTGAAATGATAAGGCATTTGAAGATTACCATGTTTCTTCATCTAAGACATGTTTGTTTAGAATGGTTTTCCGCAGAGGAAACAAGGAAGCCGTGCTAGGAAGGCATACAGAAGGAAATAACCTTCTGAATCAGCATCCTAAGTTGGTCAGAATTGGAACTGAACAGTTTTTTGCAGTAATGGCGCAGTTGACTCAAGCGATAAATGGTGGTCGTATCCATGCATGAGATCAGCCAGATCAACCGCAGAGGAACATGTCAGTGGTGAAACATTTCATGAGGCAACATCCCCCATCATTCAGAGGATCATCTGACCTCGTGCAAGCTGAAGGGTGGATTAAAGCACTAGAAAATATTTTTGATGTCATGGGGTGTTCAGAACATCAAAAGGTTAGTCTTGCAATTTACCATTTGAAGGTGAAGCTGATTAGTGGTGGTCGATGGTGAAGAATATCAGGGATAGTGATGAGAATTAGGATCTTCACTGGGACAAATTCAAAGGTATGTTTCTTGAGAAATATTTTCCTAAGGTGGTTCGTCTTAGGATGGAAAAAAAGTTCCTAGAATTGAGGCAGGAGGATGATTCAGTGGCTGCTTATGAAGCAAAGTCCACTTGATTGGCAAGGTATGCTCCAAACTTCATATGAGATCTTGATAGTAAAATAAACCATTTTTACTCAGCATTAAAGCCAAAGTATCGAAGGTCTTTAGCTTCTCGTGAGTTCAAAAGTTATGAAAAACTTGTTCGATGTACGGAATGGTGGAAATGGAGTTTTCCGATGATCAGGTGTTCTATGACAAACAACAGAATAAGAGGTCGAGTTGGCAGGCAAAGGGAAAGAATTCATCAAAGAAGCAAGGAGGTAAGAAAACCAAATATCCATCCTGTGAGACGTGTGGTAAAATGCATCCTGGAGAATGTTTATCCAAGTCTGGTAAGTGCTTTCGGTGTGGTAAGTCTGGTCATATTGCTTGTAACTATAAGGAAGATGATCAAGAAGGCAATGAAAAGCTAGCGGTAAGATGTTTTAAGTGTAATGAAATGGGTCATTATGAAAATGAGTGTATAACGAAGAACTCGACTTGGGGAAAGCAGCCAGACTACAAGCAGAAAGTGGTGGTGAAATCCTTTATAACAACTTTAGAAGATGTTGGGCCATCGAATGAAGTAGTATCGGGTACACTGTTTGTTTGTTCAGATTATGCCAATGTGTTGTTTGATTCAGGGTCTACACATTCTTTCATTTCTGAGAAGTTTTCTAGTAAATTGGAAATTCCATCTCAAGATATGAACCCTGAACTTATGGTAAAAACACCCGGACGGAACGTTGAGAGAAAAAGGAATTATAAGAACCTTCCTATCCTTGTGTGTGGAAAGAATCTACCAGCAAACCTTATTGTTTTTCCTCTAGTAGAGTTTCATGTTATTTTGGGCATGGATTGGCTTTTTGACTATCATGCTAAGATTGACTGCAAAGCTAAAATGGTTTCTTTTTAGAAAGATTTTCAGTTTGTGTACAAGAATGAACCCTTGATTTTGATAACATATCTGGAAGTTGAGAAACTAGTAAAATATGGAAATGAATGTTACCTTGCACATATTGTTGAAAATAAAGGAACTGTTCAAATTAATGATGTGCCAGTGGTAAATGGGTATCTTGATGTTTTTCCTGATGAGTTGCCTGGTATTATTTATGATCAGGAAGTTGAATTTACTGTTGACTTAGTTCCTGGTTCTAAGCCAATTTCAAAACCCCCTTATCGAATGGCTCAAGTTGAACTTTTAGAGTTAAAGAAACAATTACTGGAGTTATTAGATAAAGGTTTCATTCGACCTAGAACATCACCATGGGGTGCTCCTATCTTGTTTGTTAATAAGAAAGATGGCTCAATGAGACTTTGCATTGATTATAGAGCCTTGAATAATATTACTATTAAGAACAAGTATCCTTTGCCTCATATCGATGATTTGTTTGATCAGCTCTAGGGAGCTCAGTATTTTTCAAATATTGAATTGAGGTCGGGGTACCATCATTTGAAAGTAAAAGAACAAGACATTCCGAAGACTACGTTCCGTACTAGATATGGCCATTATGAATTTTTAGTTATGCCTTTTGGGTTAACCAATGCACCTACTGTATTCAAGGACCTTATGAATAGAATTTTCTATGAGTTCTTGGACAAGTTTGTGGTTGTTTTCATCGATGATATTTTGGTGTTTTCTAAAGTAAAGAGGAGCATAAAAGTCATTTAAGGGTTATATTACAAACCTTAAAAGAAAAGAAACTATATGGAAAATTCAGCAAGTGTGAGTTTTGGTTACAACAAATTTATTTCCTGGGCCACATTGTTTCAAAAGATGGCATAACTGTTGATCCTACTAAAACAAAAGTTGTTGAAGAATGACCAAAACCCACAAATGTAACCGAGATCCGTATTTTTCTTAGTTTGGAAGGTTAATACTGAAGGTCTGTCGAAAAGTTTTCATGGTTATCTAGTCCAATGACTAAGCTATCTCATAAGGGTGTTAAGTTCATCTGGACAAAAGAATGTGATGATTGTTTTTAGGAGTTGAAAAAAAGATCGGTGAATGCTCCAGTTTTGGCACTTCCTTCCAGGAATGGTGAGTTTGTTATATACAGTGATGATTCGTTGAAGGGACTTGGTTGTGTCCTTATGCAGAATGATCAGGTAATTGCTTATGCTTCACGTCAGTTGAAAACTCATGAGGTAAATTACCCTACACATGATTTAGAATTAGCTATTGTTGTTTTTGCTTTAAAAATTTGGAGTCATCATTTGTATGGAGTAAAGTTTTAAATATATACTGATCAAAAAAGTTTAAATTATATATTCACTCAAAAATAATTTAACATGAGATAGAGTAGATGGCTGGAATTAATCAAGGATTATGATTGTACAATTCATTACCATCCGGGAAAAGAAAATAAAGTGGCTGATGCTTTGAGTCGAAAAAGTAATGCTTCATTAACAATGTTTCATTTGGAACATGATCATTTAGTTAAAGATTTGATGAAATTTGTCATAGAAGTTGTTGGTGCAGGATGTCCTTCTGTTTTATTTCAGGTATCAGTGAAATCTTCACTATCAGACAGAATAAAGCAAGCACAGAAGCAAGACAGTGAGTTGCAGAAAAAGGTAGAGCAGGTTCAGAAAGGTATGTTTCCTGAATTCCACATTGATAATGATTTTGTTTTGAGATTTGGTAAGATATTGTGTGTGCCTTGTAATTCACAGTTGAAGAGAGAGTTGTTATGTGAAGCTCATAGTTCTCCGTTTTCAGTTCATCCTGGCAGTACTAAGATGTACAGAGATCTGCGGGAGTATTACTGGTGGGATGGAATGAAAAGTGATATTGTTTATTTTACTATGAAGTGTTTGACTTGTCAGGAGGTTAAAGCAGAGTGGCAAATACCGAAAGGGATGCTTCAGCCTTTACCAGTGCCAGAGTGGAAATGGGAGAATATATCCATGGACTTTGCTGTAGGATTACCGAAGACATCTTGAGGTAATAATGCAATTTGGGATATTGTTGATTTCTTGACTAAATCTTCTCATTTCCTTTCCATACGAGATAATTTTTTCCTAGATCAACTTTACCATTTGTATCTTAAAGAGATAGTCAGGTTACATGGATTTCCTCTCTCCATTGTATCTGACCGTGATCCCGGGTTTACTTCTAACTTTTGGAAGGGCCTTCAGAAGTCGTTGGGTACTGAATTAAATTTTAGTACAACATTTCATCCTCAATCAGATGGGCAGTCAGAACGAACAATTCAGACTTTGGAAGATATGCTACGGGATTGTTCGATGGATTATCAGGTAAGTTGGGACCAACAACATTCTTTGGTTGCATTTTCATATAATAACAGTTTTCATTCCAGTATACAGATGGCACCATTTGAGGCGTTATATGGGAAGCGGTGTCAAACTCCAGCTTTTTGGGATGAAGTGGGTGAAAGAAAGTTGATGGGACCAGAATTGGTAGAGGAGTTGGCAGAAAAAGTTCAACTGATACAGAAACACATGAGAACAGCTCAGAGCAGGCAGAAGAGTTATGTGGATAACTGGAGGAAGGATCTATCTTTAAAGGTAGGTGATCATGTTTTTCTCAAGGTTTATCTCAGGTACACAACGTTTTTCATGTTTCGATGTTGAGGAACTATATGCCAGATCCATCTCATGTCTTGAGTCCAGAGGTAGTTCAGCTGAGGGAGAACCTATCTTATAAAGAACAACCAGTCTAGATTCTTGACCGAAGAGAGAAAGTGTTGATAAATAAGGTAATTCACCTGGTAAAGGTTTTGTGGAAAAACCATATTGTTGAAGAGGCAAAATGGGAATCTGAAAATGCTATGAGGGATAAATACCCCCACTTATTTTGATAAGTGAATAAAATTGCGAGGACGCAATTCCCAAAAGGGGGGAAGGATGTAACATCCTAGGTAAATAATGAATAAAACATTTTCATATTTATTAATATTTACGAATTAAATAATAATTTTACTTTAAAAGGGTTGCTATGTTCGATAGCATCCCCGATACGCAACAAAGAGTTTCATTGAAATCTTTCGTTGCACGCTAGTAATAAAATAATATTATTTTAAATGGTAGTTAACACCTAGCCATTGTATTGGAGGGAATGGATATAAATAACTAAAATATGATTATATATGTTTTTTAAATGTTTTTTCTTTTATCTAATAAAAGATAAAGGCTTAAAATATGGAAAGAATTCAATTTTAGGCGTATATGCCCTAGTTTTCACTAAAGGTTCAATTATCGCCTTTTGATGGAGAACCATCATTAAATATAGTTTTGTTTGCTCTTATACATTCTATTTGTCCAAATAAAACTCTTCTTTAGAATCGGGACATCAAAATTTACTTTGTGTAAATTTTTGGTATTTTTAAGATAAAGTTCATTTTTTAATGAATAGTTTGAAATGTTGTATTTTAATTCAAAACCTCTTTTTAATCTAATATATTTATATGATTAGATTATATTTTTAATTGGTTTTATAGTGAAATTAGAATATATTTTTACCATTAAATCCAATAGTGGTCGTTGAAATTAATTTCATTTTGAAACCAGACTTAAACTAGTGTAAAATCTTTTGATACTTATTGTTTCATAAAAACACGCTATTTGCTCTAACAGCGGGAATTAATTATTAAATTAATTAATGCAACATATATGTTTTGAATTTTTTAAAATGGAATTAATTATTGAATTCGTAATATCAAATATAGCTTAGGGTGAATTTTTGGTATTTTTCTGAAAAACTTCAATTTTTGATGAATAGTGAAACCACTAAGTGGTACTTAAAAAGCTGATTTTTCATTTAAATGAAATTTTACCACCTATGTGTTTTGAATTTCAAAAATCTGACATTCATGGTTTTCATTAAGAAGTAAAATGTGGTTCAATGATATTAAAATAATTTTTTGGTGAATAGTAACTTTTAAGTTCTTAATCGCGATTAGAGGTAATTAGAGTAATTTAAGGTAAAAATAATGTTGTAATAATATTAAATGATCTTGAAACATGTCCTAAACTCATTGGATGTGTCATGGCCGACCAAGACAATCCATGGGTCAACTTGGGGACCCCATGAAGCCAGTTTGGTTGGAAAATGACATTAATAACTTTTTATTTAATGTTAAAATAAAAATGTCACAAATATGAGTTGTTTTACTAAAACAATTTTTACATGGAGTTATGCATATCAGAATTTTGACTATAAATATTAATTGGAAAGTTAAACAGATTTCCTACATCATAGTATTTTTTATAATTTTTAGACATTAAATAAATTAAATTACATATGACATCATTATGATGCAACGATTACCTCATTATTTAACGATTTTAATAAAATGGAATGATAATGTAAAATATAAGACCTGCACATGTCAAAAACCTATTGGATGGGTGGATTACGAACCCTTATCACCTTATCCTCAAAACACATCAATGTGGGACCATTAAAATCCGAAACTCATTCTAAAATAAAGTAACATTTCCTTACTTTCCAAGAGTGCCCCTCCTCTCCTTTTATAAAAGGCGCCCACCTCTACAACCTTACCCACACTTCCAAAGCCTTTGTATCAGCCAGCCCCTACCCATTTTGTCTCTCCACATCCCTCTATTACTCCTTGAAGCCTCATTTTGGTCAGAAGTCTTCTCAAGGAATCATTTGAGCTCAAACCAAAGGGAGTTACTCGATTTTAAGGTAATGTCTTCACTTGAGTCCTTTTGTTTTATTTTGCTTCTCAAACCCCCTAAACTCTTTTTATTCATTTCTTTTGTAAAAACTACAGTATCTTCAATATACTAGGATGTTTTTATAAGAAGGATTCGAGCTACACTTACACACACCTACATCTAATGGTTAAAGAACATACTGTTTCAGTGGATGCCGAATTTCTGCCTCCCGAAACGATGATTGTTCAACATTCTTTTAACACCTTCAAGGTGGCCATTAAGATGACACTATATTTATATATGATATATAATATGTTAATGTTTTCCTTAAGATTCTGTATTTTTCATTTTTTGCATACCTTTATGGTTTCCATTATGGGTAAACGTGATATCTTCATTTAAGGAAGTGCGGACTACCGCCCCCTCAAAGTGATTTGATTCATTAATGCCATATGTGGGAAGCATAAAGGATGGATTTAAAGTTATTATATATGATGTTATACTGGAATTATAATATACCTCTATATCATTATTATTTCTTTCCATTAATGTATGATATAGAAATGAAAGTAGCGTTCATGCGTACGTACGGCTTACCGTCCCCATGAACAGTGCATTTCATTTCTTATCCTCAAATGTAATGTACTATTATAAGTACAGATATATAATGGATATATATGATGTATGTTACATATAAATGATTAATATAATTCTGGAATTAAAATATACATACCTCTCATTTAGTTTTAATTCCATTAATATGACATAGAATTTAAAGTAGCGTTCATACGTACGTACGGCTTACCGTCTCCATGAACGGTGCATTTCATTTCTTACCTCAAAATGATTATGTGATATTATAAATACATGTATATGAAAGATATATATTATATATATTATATCCAAATAAGGAATGTCATTCTGGATATAAAGAACCTTTGACCACCCGAACAACATGTAGTTGTAAGAAGTCCACTTTCGACTTAAGAACCAAGTATCGACAAAACAAACATTATTAACTTAAATTATTACATAATGTTTATAACATTGTAATAAGTGATATAAAAGTAATAATGAACTTGAAAAAGGTTATTACTCAAGTATAAATTAACTCAAGTTTATTATTCAGGATGTTAAAGAACGATCGAGTCAAGTAAGACCCGAGGTAAGGGACTTCGTCTCAATCTCTTTCATTGAGGCATATTTTGTTTTATACACAACTTTATTTTATATGGTGTATAAACCCCTTTTAATAATACTGTTATACAAAAGTGAACTTTTTCTACGAATCATTTTACAAAATGACAAAAAGGAATGTTTCTTTTAACGTACGCGGTGACAATGATCTTTTCCGCCGCCGCGAGTATTATTCGGTCTTTGGCTTCCTGAACAAGCCGTAATGTTTTTTTAAATTAAATAAATACCATATACTCTTTTATGTATTTTGGTATTGAAAATGGTTTTTTATAAAGTATTTGTTATGTCAATATATTTAAGTGATATATTGTGATCAAAGTGTGGAAATTTTTTCTTTCCATTATATTGGTTTTATGTCTTATGATTTTTATAATGGTACTTGGACATTTTACAGGTTGTTACGTGATAAACCATATGATGGGTGGTGCAGTGAATACCAGGACGGGTGGTTATTTTATAACCTCCAATGCATTGGGTATGGAATTAAGCCGTATGGCTATTCCATTAAGTATGTATGGAAGTTGTTCGTAAGGCTATTCCATTAAGCGATATGTGTGGATGTCGACCGTATGGTTATTCCACTTAAGTATGTTTATGTCCCAAGTTACCTTTATTTGTTATGTGTTCTTTATATGGGTTTTATGGTAATCCTTTGGTTACAAAAGGTTAAGTAATGATATTTTATTCAGTGAATAGTTTTTACTACTTTATGAAGGTGAAGGTATTACTTTGATAAAGTATACATGGTTTACTTGATGTTTGAAAAACTAACAGTTTTCATTCTTTGTGTATCGCTTACTGAGCTTTTTATGCTCACCCCAAGATTTTTTTGAAATGTTTTTCACAGGACATAATGTGGAATATGGTCAAGGATGGGATTAAGAGAAAGTCATGCTATATAAAACATGGAACTAGACATGTTTCTTTTTAAGAGTTTTTTTTATTCTATGAAAACTTAGTAGAATTGTATACTTTGTAACCTTTGGAAATGTAACAGTTATGTCCTAATTCTCTAAAACTCTAATCCTGAAAAGATCCTCAATGTGAATTATTCATTTAATTCAATATTAAGAGATATTTAAGGTGGGGGCCTTATAAAACTCGTATCTTTTCCATGGGTTATACTATAATGAAATAATGAATTGTTTATAAAACCCATTTTTTCAATGGATTATGCTATGATATAGTGTTTATGAACCCCATTTAATTTCATGGGTTTGGATATATTGAATTATCTATGATCTTATGGCATAAATAAGTATTATTTTCATTATTCGAATGGTGGGTCCTATATCTCTCCCCAAATAATTGGGTAAAGTTCTATATCTCATGAGATGAAAAATATTAGAATGGGGAGTAAACCTAATTATGTAATGGACTATGTACACTATGATAGTATTGGAAGTGCACCTTAACTTCAACGATGGTTTGGGGAGTGAACTCATTATACAATAATAGTATTGCAAAAGATCAGGGACTAATAATGAAATGACTTCTACACTTATATGTTTGCTAAACTTCCATGTCTTATGTCAATATTAGGCTCTCATGACTGATGTTCATTGATTCCCTTGTGATTCATGTCTTATGATCTGTTAATATTTATACCACGACTCTATATTATGATTTATGAAATATAATGTATGGTTTTTAAACTTTTGAGATCTTGTTCTCATACTCCTTCTATCAAGTTATGCTTATTTGATCATTTATATCTCCCTTGATTAATGATAATGAGCATCTAGGTTCACCCTATTCATATGGTTCCTTTCCCCAGGTTATAAAGAAAGGTATTCAGCATTATATTTATAAAAATTGTTTTACATATGAATAAATAAAAGGGAGATAATGAAGAATAATTATGAACCAAATGTTTATGTTTCCAACTTTCTAAATATAATGGACCTATATGATTATTCCATATATAATTATATTATGTATATAATATTAATCTACATAGATGAAATATCTGTATATATAAATCATAGGTCACTATTGTCAATTTTTTCCAGAATATAAAAATATTAAAATTAATCTGGTTTTCTTTTCATGAATATTATTCATAACATTAATCATGAATTCTTTATTGTTCCTACTCATCCACAAACCATATGAAGAAATTCTGAAAACATGTCCTAAGAATAAAAATTTCACTATGGGATATAAAATAAATCAATCAATTTATCATGTGAAAACTTGAAAACTAATAAAATATGTACCTTTTACACATTATCCTATGATCGTATAAAATAGTCATATTCATGTGGGGAAAATAATTTTTTGTTAAAGAGAAACATAAAATTCAAAAGCAACAAAATTGAAACCCATGTGGGGAATTAAAACCATTTTATTCATAAATCATGTTCACTCATTTTTTGAAATAACTGGAGATTATTCATCTCCATTATAAAAACCACCCTATTTAATTCTATCATTAATTCATATAAAGTCAAGGTACATTACCTAATGTATTGGAGAGCTATGTTAGGATCACCCATGGTGTAAGTTTTATTGGGATAATTTATCATATAAGTTTTTTCAAAATCACTAGTAACCATTTATAATGCCCATGTACCATCTCATAAACAAAAAAATAAGATCATGAGTTTTCATTATAAGTCACTTTTAAACTCTTTTTAGACCACATGTAAAATAGATTTTTATATTGAAATAATTTTTCATTTTAAAACATCTTTAAAAAAATTTAAAAAAACATTAATAAAATATACAATTATTTTCTTTGAAAAAACCATGGAATAATCTAAAGGAATACAAATATTGAACAATGAACATTATGGAAGGAAAAGGAATTTAGTTTATATATGATAAAAAAGAAATTTATTTTTTCATTCTTTTAAGAAATTAAACATATTTTGTAAAAAATAAATAACCATATTCCTTTCAAAAACCATTGAAGGAAAGTATAAAAATTCATTATACTTTCCTTATATAAATATAAATACATTCATATAATAATTTAAATTTTATATATATTGAGGAAAAATATTTTAACAATAAATATTTCCAAAAATCAAAATTGTTTTTTAAGTTAAAGTCTTCCTTACGAGATAATATTTTTTTAACCAATGAAACACTGAATGAAATAACGTGGATTGGATTTTTAAACTTTTTAATTTCATAAGTAGATAATAAAATATATCTATAAGGATGTATATGCATAGTAAAAAGAAAATATGTGGTGAAAATGGATAAATCTCAAAGAAATAGAAAGGATACTCCAAATCCATTCCCTCATGTCTAAATCAACATGTATACTCCTTATCTTCCTAAATAATATCATTTTTTTAGTTTTAATATTTCCTTTTTCACTTTTACATAGGTCATATTAAATTTCTTAGTTAATTAATTTCACGTCGAATTTATTGGTAATATAAATATCATATACCCAAAGTGACATCAGTTGATTGACAATGGTAAAATGGATCATTATTATATCACATTCATAATATTAATCATGTTTTAATTATCATTTTTATATTTTATATTTTATTTTCTCATTAATAACCAACCATGAAAGGTAGTTATGAGAAAAGATATACATTACATCATGGATATGGTATTATGTGCATACTCATAAGTAATGTTTACATTTTTTTTAAATTGTAGGGAGAAGAAGGTAAGTATCATATTATCTATATAGAATAATTATTATATCATTAATATTATAATAGATATTTAAATTAAGTTATATATACCATTCTTGTTTGTTTTTTTGATGAGAAATAAATCACATCACTTTTTTCGGGTGGTAGACTACATGTATGCACATATGCATGAATGGTGGTTTTATTTCCCATTTGATGGAGAATGAGAAGAATAAACAATTATATCATAAAGATAATAAAAAAATAGTATAGTATTGATAATTTTTTTATGATATAAAAATGGGTAGTAGGGTTTTTAATGATTTAAATAATAATAATTCTCTTGCAAAGGAACAATACCACTTTTTTGGATAACAACCTTAGGTTTGACCATAAATCTTCCATTGGATTGTGTTGTTATCAAAACAGGACATATAGGAAATGTGTAGTGATGCTAGGGGTGATTTTAGAATGTAATGGTGAAGATAATATTTTTTGGAGTTTGTAGAAGAGATAATGGGGGTGTATTTTTATACGTGTGGGAGAAGCCATGCTATGGATTTTTAATAATAGGATAATATATTGACATCTATATCATTCTAAATGGATCCAAAATGACTTATATTATAATAATAATAGCAGATATAAGGTTGCAATATGACCATAAAATCTAATTTACAAAATTATTACTTTCTTTTAACCTTTATCATTTTAATTTTTTCCCTTTTTACTCGTTTTAATTCATTCTATGGTAGAAAACTTTTTTACCATAATGACTAGTCATAATGACCAAAAATGAAACTATTGTTATTAATAAACCAAATTATAATTCCAAATGTAGGTTTTATTTTATCGAATTTTTTTCTATAAGTGGAAGATATTAATTTTAAAATAACACTACATAACTAGATAAAAAATCATCTTTCAATAAAATTCATTTTCCATATAAAAATGATTTTATATCCCAAAAAACTAGAATTTGGTTTCAAATGACATTGAATTAATTATTTTTATTAAAAATTAATTTATGTTACTTTAAAAACAATCAAAAAATAATAATTTTAATTTTTAAATATATTAAAATAAAATATATTTTTCCTAAAAAATAGTAGTTTCTGTAATTCAACCAAAAATATAATTTTTTCATCAAATTCCCTAAAACTCACACTAAGATAATTATTTCATGATGATATCAAAAATGATAAATTTTTTGTGAAATTAAAAATATAAATAAAAAATATATCTTTTAAATAAAACTAAATAACACATTTAAGAAAATTTAAAAATAAAAAAGTTTCTTTTTTATTGAAAAAACACTTTAAAAGACTTTTAAAGAATATAAATTCATAAAAAACTTAATAATAAATTATAAGGCATCATGTTGACTTACTATTATCATTATCTGAGTTGTTACATTCTTCATCCCTTAATAAATTTATCTCCTCATAATATTATTCATTATATAAAAAACTAGTAATATTTTACATTCATAGCATTTTCTGATTCTTGTAGTTATTCTTCAACAATATAGATTTTCTATTAAAACATTTCTTGATGAAACACATTATTATATAACACCCACTATATATGATCAATAATATCAATCATGTTTTCCTTTTATGGAATATTCACTTTCAAATTTATTACTTTAGTACTCATAACTTGAGATGCATCTAACACATATTTTATTAAAAATAAAATATTAAACACATCATATACCTATGATAAAATCATAATAAATTACACTAGATAAAAACTTTATCCCTAAATATATATAATTCATTAGGATCCATTGAACTACGTACTTAACATTACCTTTTAAAAAAATTCATAACACATTCCCATGGAGATGAATTAAGAAAAATGTGATTTCCTACCTCAAATATAAGATCATCCTTATTCCTATCTACATAAAACATTTCCCTACTTTAAGCCACACTCATGTGACACTAAAACATTGTTGCCTTAATAAAAATATGATCTTTCAACTTATATTCCAAACCCTTCCTTTCACTGACTTCATCCCACCAAGATAGAATCGAATATCACTTTCCATATATTAACTTAAAAGGTTTGATTTTTATACTAAAATGAAAACTACTATTATAGTAAAACTAAACCATTGAAATATGATTATCCAAACTCCCCAGGTAATCTATCAAAAAATATAAAATAATTAATTTAAAATTATTAATCATAGTCTTTTAATACCCTTCATATTTAGGATGAAAAAATATACTGAAATTTAATTTAGCACTCATCCACTTATGAGGACCTTTCGAAAAATTAAACCTAGGATCACTGTCAAATATAATGAATTTAGAAACTCTATGTAATATCACAATCTCTTTTTATATACAATTGATAAATATAATTTAAATACTTTTTATTTATAATTTGAATTAAATTTTCATATTTAGTTAATCATTCAATAATAACCCAAATCTCATTATTATCCCAAGAGGATATTGGTAATCCCACTATAAAAACCAAATATATAATTTTTCATTCTCACTATAGATCTAAAAAAGGTTGGAGTATCCTATTTTTAATTTTAATTTATCTATTGATAAGTCATACATTTCCAGTTAAACTCTACAATATCATTATGTGTTCCATCCAACAAGTAAAACTCTTGAAGTTCATTGTACATCTAAATATAGTTGTGATGTACAGAAAAAGGGAGTGTTGTGATATTCACTCAACAATTTGTTTTCAAATTGGAGATAGTTAGCACCAAAACAATTTTTTGATTCTCAAAATATATTCCTTCTCAATATTAAATTCTTGTCAATTACTTTTCTTTTACATTTCCAACATTTCTTGTAAATTGCATTCTTTTTTCTAATCTTTTAAAAAAAAATTGACAATGATGACTACACTAACACCAGAATTAAAACAAATTATGATCCTACATATATCATTTCTAGTCAATCATTAAATAAATAATTAATTAAAGGATCTAATTAAAAATATATAATTTTTAATAATGAATTATCTTTTTTACTCAAAGAATCGGCTACTTTTATTGGCTTTCCTGGATTGTAATGAATCCTGAAATCATAATCCTTTATTGGTTGAATTGATCTTCTCATCATCATGTTTAAATATTTATATGTGAATATATATTTATAAATTTTATGATTAGTATATGTTTCACATTTCACTCAATATAAATAATTTCTCCATGTTTGTAAAAAAATAACAACAACACTTTCCAGATCATGTGTATGATAACATCTATCTTGATGTTTTAATTGAAATTTTGTATAAGTAATTATTTAATCATTCTTAATTATAAAATAACCTAGTCCCTCAATGAAAATTTCTTTTAGATAAACATTTACACATTTCTAAAGTGTAGGAAAAATATGTGGTCATTCACCTGTCTTTTTTTTATTTCATGGAAACATTCAACATATTCTTTCACCTATATGTATTTAACTCCTTTTTTAGTTGACATAATTAGTAGGAAAGAGAACAGATTAATTTTTTTCAAAAAACCTCCATTATTAACCTATTAAGTAAAGAAAACTCCAAATCTCAGTTACATTTTATTGTCTTGTCCATTCATCAACCAATTTATTTTAGTAGGGACAATGGTTATGAAATATTTAGAAACAATATCCCCAAGGAATAAAAAATTAAATAACGGAAATTCTATTTACTAAATTTTACATGTACAATTTTTTATTTAAAGGTATTAATAAGATTCCCAAGGTGTCTTTCATGATCCTAATTAATTTAAAATATTCACAAATATCATTAATAAAAAAATCTTAAAACTTATCCAAATATTCTTCGAATATGTTATTCATAAAATCAATAAATATAGTCAGTTCATTAGAAAATCATAATGGAATATAAAAAATCTCATAATTATCATATTTAGTATGAAAATCTATATTTGGAATATCCTCCCACTTCACCTTTATCTAATGGTAATGTAACGTGTGATCAATCTTCGAAAATTAACACACATACTAGAGGTGATCAAACAAATCACTAATATGTGATAAAGGATATTTATTCATAACAATGATATTATTGAAGGATCCATAATCAATAAAAGTCCTCAATTAACCATCTCTAATTTTGATAAATATAATATTAGCACCTCATGGTGATGTTAGAGGATGAATAAAACATTTATCATGAAATTTCTTCAACTACTTTTTTAATTCCAAAAGTTTTACCCAAGTCAATAGATAATGGGGTTTTGAAATTGACTTATAATCAAGAACCAAATCAATATTAAAGTCAATATTTTGATCATAAATAACACATGTAGAATAATAAATAAATTCATTAACTTATTAAATCACCACTGTCAGGTGGCTAATTTGTGCAGTTTCTTTTTTTCAAAAATATGATATAGGAAACATTCATATCCACCAATGGTCAATTTATTGGATTCATGATATTTTATTAAAGGTATAAAATAATTTAATATAACTTATGATTCTCCAAAATACAACTTATAATGATAAATTAAATCTCAACCCATTCCTTGAATAATGAAAATCCCAATAACGGGAAATTAAAAATATTTATAGTTGTAATTATCTTGTTAATAATAATTAGAATATTCATATAATTCTTCATTGGGTTAGTACTTTCACTATATTATTTCACAAAAAATTCTGTCCTCTTTTGATGATGTGATATTACAATTTTACTTGTAAATTTTATAGAAATGAATGAATTTGAAGATCCATAGTAAAATAAAGAATCATAAAAATTCTACTAAACAGTTAACATACCTATCACCACTTTGTTAGATATCCTTAAATCAATCATAGTATTATATTATTATTATTCCAACCCTTTCAGATTTCAATCTGGATAAGATCTATACTGTTTAACTAGCTTCAGACACATGTTATCATAATGACCTAAATCAATGTGTCTAAAACATCTCACCATTAAATAACTATTTATAATGCCCTGATATTCTAATATAAGAAAATTGATTTCGATATCATATATGACACGAAAAAACATGTGTATAATGGAATATAACACTTTAATAATTTAAAATATATTCAATATTTTTAAAAAATCAATATATTTAATATATTAAAATGCACATTATACTAAGTTATCTTACGTTACAGGCAATAAATACATTCTTTGATAGCTTGCGTTACACACAATGCATAGTATTACTGAATGCTATTAATATTATTATTTAATATAATAAGATATAACCTAGTAATTAATTGGTGGTTATGACTAGTATTAACTAGATTATGAAAATATATGTTTTATAAAAATATAAAATGAATTCATTGGAAATCAATTTATTAGAAATGAAAATAAAAACATATTGAATATAAATGAAATGTGTTAATAAAGAAAAACTATTTTTGTGATCCCAATAGAGTTTTTCATTAATTAATTAAATTAATTACTATTACTTAATGATATTTAGGTATTTTTCTGTAAAGTTTCATTTTTGATGAATTGTAAAAAATACTAAATTTTAATTTAAAACATATTTTCATATAATTTATTGATAAAGTAAAATAATATTTTAAATTATTTTTAATGTAAAATTATATCAATTATACATAAATTAATCCAATTTAGTTTATTTAAATCCATTTAATATTAAAATTATATATAAAAACGTTTCAAACTTTTGAATATTTTTACTTTAAACCCCATTATATCGTCATGTCTAGGAGATTAATTTCAAATTATATTTTTACTAAAATTATTAGCGAATGAAGTTAAAATTAATTACAGTGATTAAGGTAAAATTATGCTTAACAAGTAAATAAACCTTAAGCATAAGGTACAAAATTACCTATAAATTTTTATAACCCATTGGATGGAAATTTTTCAACCATATCCTTTTTTTCAAATTGGGTTCATTATTTTATCCACATGACATGTGGAAAATTTGGGTGGAATTCCCTCTTTCAAAAATTTACAAAAATGACACTCATCCTCCACTATAAAAAGGCACTCAACCCTCTAACTTATTCACACCTCTCAAGACATTTGTATCATCGATACCCAACACAATTAAGATAAATACCTCACTAACCTAATCATATAATCCTCATTTTGGGAAGAAATAAAACCAAGGAAGTTGTTTGGTATATACCAAAAGGAGTTTCCCAAATAAGATGTAACGTTCTACAAAAATTACTTTTGTTTCATCTACTTATCCTCCCCTTATATTATTTTCATATCATGCTTATATAATGACATCAATATCTCAAATATATAGATATTTTTTTATTCTATGATTTATACATACACATTCACACACAACCATCAAAATGGGATACACAATCATCATTTGTGAGTACAGTGGGTGACTGCCTCGCGAACTAATGTAGTTCATTATTGCATTTAACACCATTAAAGGGTGGAAATAAGGATTTATTTATAGTTTATATTTTATATACATGATAATTATAAATTATTTATGCTTATTTAAATCTTATATTTCCTGTACCATTGTTATTTTCATTTTTTGGAAAAATAATAACATCATTTTTGGATATGGGGACTACCGCCACCTCAAAGTGATGTGATTCATTCAGGTTATACATGGAATGTATAAAAGATTATTTTATTATAAATATGTGATAAATAAATGATAAAATTATTTTACTTAATTATAATAAAAAAATATATACACATATTCTATTTACTTTTCATTCTTTTAAATATGTCAAGGAAATGGAAGTAGCGTTCACGCATATATACGGCCTACCATTTCCATGAACAGTGCATTTCATTTCATATCTCCAAACATTATAAATTATTAAAAATAAAAATATAATTATAATATACTATATTTAAATCATGTTTTTCATCCTAGATATGATTAAATAATGATCTACATTTGAAGAACCAAAAATAAGAAGTCAAAACATACTCAAAAAACTAAGCAATTGCCCCCCAAAATTGTGAAAAATAATTAATGATTAATAACAAATGGGTGATAATATATTATAATAAGTTAATATATGATATTATAAATATGATTATGGTTATTTTATAAGTTAGTTACATTCTTGAAACCATTATACATGAGTTTAAATGATGCTAAACTGAAAGGAATTGCAAGGTAATGGATTTTTTCTCAATTTAATTTCATTATAACATATTGTATCGTTATAAACCTAGTTTATTTTATATGGTGTAGATAATTCCCCTCATTTTTCATCATATTTTTAGTTTCAATTTAAATTATTCCATCAAAGGGTATTTGAACTTAAATTTAGCATGTGATGAATAAATTTCATAACTCAATTCCTTTTCATTGGGTTATATTACTTCCTTATTGTCACTCATATTATATGATTATGTATATAATTAATTTGACTATATAATATGTATTTCCAACTCTTATGTGTGTTTTTATATTTTATACAATTAATAAATTAATTTATTAATTCTCTATTCAATTTTATGATCATTTTAATGCTTTATTTCCCAATCTCATTATTTGAATAATTAAGGAAATATTTGATTTATTAAGGAAATGTTGAGAAATCCATATCATTTACTCAATAAAGATATTTTATATGAAACATTTTTTTAATGGATTTATTTTTATATATATAAGGAATTATTTTTACATAAAACAAAAGGGATGGGGACAGGTTAATGCAATACCCATGATGCATCGGTAGTCTCAGGATATGAAATAAACTGGTTAGCCTAAGATAATGGGTTTTCACCTAGTAAGTTTTAAAGAGTTTAGAGGATAGATCTTTACAGGAAATTTATTATGTTCTTAGTAAAGATAAAATCCAATAATTTAGTATTTTCATTATTTAGAATTCATTTTTTATTATTATTCAAGACATTATATGCTTTTACATTAGCTATGAATCAGCATTCACTCTCAGTTTATTGATTATAAAGAATGACAGTTCAATTATTTACCAATCCATAAAAATTATCATTTATCTAATTATATCAAATGGAATGTGTGTTAAGTTATTTTCCTTTACATACTATTTTTTGTACTTCTTACTCAGTTTATTGACTATAGGTAATGTGTTGTTAGTTATTAACATTCCATATTGATTTTTTTTCAAGGATTCATTATTTTTTTTCATTATTCATTGCCCTTAATGATAATTTGATATCAAACTTACTTTTATTCCATTACCTAGTAATGCAACATGTTTACTATGAATGATATTCAATTATATACTGATTGGGAATAATTTTATCCTTGAAAATAATTATGTTGGAATTCATGTATTCATTGGTAATAAAAGGCTCATGTTTGTATTTGGTTTACAAAGACTGATAAACTGACCATTCCTTCTAGATTCATTTCCATGTAATTATGCTATTATAATAGTTGTAGACACCATATTTGAGCTTTCTAGGGTTGTGGTTCTATAATTGGTATCAAAGGGAGGATTGATAGAAACCTTGGGAATCATATTTAAGAAAACATATATTGGGTAATGTAACCCTAAGATAGAATTTGAGGATAAGTATAGAAGAACATCCTAATGTTTAAACTTGATATAGATTGTTTGTTTTTTCTATTAAAACATCCCAATCTAGATAAAATAATTAGAAGTGTTTTTGGAACATATGTACCTTGGGGTAACAACTCAAAAAAGGTGTTTCATGAGATACTCAAGCATAACTTAGTATTTAACAATGGGCATTACTGTGCACCTATTTTTACACTCATAGGGGATATAATTAGGATAATTAAAATTTTATTCATAAAATATTAAAAATTATGTTTATATATAATGACCATAAAATAGGTTAAACCTAAGGTGTTTTAGATTGAAAATAAAGTGTCATTATTTAAAAATAATCAGAATGATTTTATATGTTTTTACTATAACTATTATTACTCACGATATGATTTCTTGTTTTATTCAATGAATGGTACCCAAAGGAGTCTTGTTTACGTTAAAAAAGAATGAAAATCTACTGAAAATGAGAAAACACATTGGAAGTTGATTGGATTGAAAGATTTCATATTAACTCTTAATAATCATTCCTGAAATAATATTAAAAACATGTACTTTAACCAACACCTATACTCACAAAAGAAGAGAAGTATGGAAGTTCTTAATATCTTGAGTGGTGGATAGCATAGAAAAAAGAAATCTTGTTTTCTATAATGCAAGAAATATAGAAGAAGACACCCAGGAAAGTGTCTCAATTGAATGGGGAAATGCTTTATGTGTGGGAAAGAAGTACATAAAGTAAATAATTTCTGAGAAAAAAATTAAGAGTATAATAGAAGGAAAATAAATCTTATCATAAGGATCCATTTAAAGATTTTATCCTTAAATATAGGTAACCTACACATTACCAAATTAAATTCTATCTTCTAAAGGATAGACTGTAGACTAAGGAAGAAACAATATGGAACTAAATGGATGAAGTATTTATGTATTGAGATTTTTTTGAAAACCTTAGCTAAAGTATATTTAATGATTACATTCCATGGATTTCAATTATATTTATTTTTTTGAAATTATATTAATATAGTTTAAAAAAAGAAAAAATCATATGCCTGGTGAAAACCCATAAAATCCAGAAAGGGGGTGAGGCTTGAACCCAAGACCGAAAGATGATATGGGTTTCACACTAACCACTAGCCAATGTGATATCCTCGTTAATGTGTAATTATTTTTAGTTAAAAAATTTGATGAGTAGATATTAATTACAAACCAACACTATCACTTTTGTGGTTTATAGATTGATATATTCACCTTATTATTTTTGTAAAATACTTATAGATAAATGTAAAGACATGTTTTATGGATATTACAATCATTAAAAACTAAATTTTGGTGCATCGTAAATAAAAAAAATCAATTTAGGATATTTATTTCATGGAGTATGGGATGAATTTGAATATGGTTAAAACATAACCAAAATATTAAATTGTTTATATGAAATTGAAACACATCAAGTAATTAAATTTCATTGTATTATTGGTTAATGAAATAATTACTCAACATTTGGAAAAGGATCTTAAAATGAAACATTTAATATAATACCTTCATTTTTTTGAACTCATAGTCTTTAAAATTATCATAGATTTATGGAATTAAGGCACTCAACATTCCATTTATTATTAACTTATTTTCGATCACTGACCTAAATCACTCCCTAAAATTATTTACACTTTTCCTCCATGTCCATATTTTCTCCTTCCACTAATTCTCTTCTACATAGAAACATAATTATATGTTATTCGTTATGTCCATTTTATTTATAAAACACCCCCATTAATAGGATATTTTATAAACTATTTTATGACGGTATTCTTAAAAAATGTATTTATAAAATTTCAAACCCTTTATTTTTTAGATAATGTTTAAATTGTGAGGATGCAATTTAGTTAATGTGGGGATACTGTAATTCCCCTAAATTATAATATAATAAAATTCTATTTGAAAGTGTGTATGATATACAACACCAAGTATAGAATAGACTATTGAATCCCAAGTCTTTATAGTATATTAAATATTTGAAAATAAATTAAATGTAGTTTATATCTTGAAATGCATGTGGTACTGAGTTATCTTGGGTTACACACAACAAATACATTCTTCGATATCTTGTGTTACATGCAAGGCCGAGTTTGGATGAATAATATTAGTATTATTATTTAATATAATAAGATATAACCATGTATTTTAATTAGAATTTATTAATAGGATTAACTAACTTATGAAAATATATTTTATCCAAACATATAAAATGAATTCATTGGTAATCAGTTTATTAGAATTGAAAATAAAAATCTCTTGTATAAAAAAGAAAATGTTTTTATAAAAAACTATTTTTGTTCTCTAAAATGTTTCTTTTATTAATAAATTAAATTAATATATATTATTGAATGATATTAATAAAAAAAATATGTTATAGATTCAATAAAATGTTTTTTACATTCATCACGTATATTTTATAAGTATAATAAATGAATAAACCTAATATTAGTCACAAAAGCTATATATTTTTAAAAGTGTTTTTACTACCTTTTAATGACGAGCATATTTTAAGAATAAAATCTCTAAATATTTTTAATTTTATATTTCAAGATAAACTTATATTTTAAAATAGTAAGTTAAAAATTATCTAAGGGTTAATTTTTGATATTTTTCTGTGAAGTTTCATTTTTTGATGAATATAGAAAAATAATGAATTTTATTTGAAAACTTCTATTTCATATATTATATTTTTATAGTTAAATTATATTTAAAATTGGTATTAAAGTAAAATTAGATAAATTATAAATAAATTAATCAAATTTATGTCATTGAAATCAATTTCATATAAAAATTGGATATGGAAACTTTTCAACCTTTTGAACTTGTTTTACTTTGAAAACCTGCTTTGTGGTCTCATCTTCAGTCTTAATTTTAAATTAATTTCTTCCAATTATATGATTATAATTTGGAAAAATGGATTCCATATTTGGTATCATAATAATTTATAATTTCAAATAATTTAAACTATATTTTTCACCAAAAATATTAGTGAATGTATTTAAAATTCATTACAGCGATTAAGGTAAATTTAAGCTTAATAATGGATTGAACCTTAAAAATAAGGGCCAAGATGACCTATAAACATGTAAAAAACCAATTTTATGGACATATATAGTACATGTACTCCCTTTTTGTGAATAGTTTTCATTATTTAAGCTACCTTATATGGGAAAATGTGGGTGGAATTCCCTCTTTCAAAAACTTATAAGAATTCCTCTCCTCCACAGTTATAAAAGAGACACACCCCTACCACTTATTCACACCTCTCAACCCATTTATCATAAATAATTTACCAAAGTAATATTATAAAATCCCTCCCCTCATCCTATAATCCATACATTGGGCATAACGCAACCCAATGAATACATTTGGAATAAACAAAAAGGAGTTACCCAAATAAGATGTAACATTCTACAATAATTACTTTTGCTTATTTTACATCTCCACCCTAAAAAATTTATATAGTCATAATAAAATTAAATTAGTATAATAAATATAATGAAATATTTTAATTATACTATTTATACCTACACTTTCACACACATCCATCAAAATTTGGTATGTAATCATCATTCCTGTGCATAGTAGACTATCACCTTGCAAACGGATGTTGTTCATTATTCCATTTACAACCTTTAAAGTTTAAAAAAATAATGTATTTATAATTTATATATTGTATATAATATTTTTAAATTTTCTTTATTCTTCATTACTTCTTATATATATCACACATTCCATCATTCCATTTTGTGAGAATATGATAACATTGTTTGTGGACATGTGGACTACCACCTCTTCAAAGCTTGGCGTTTCATTAATTCTATACATAGAATGTATAAAGGATTATTTTAATTAAAAATTTTTATATATATGTCATATTTATTATACTAAAATTATAATATACATGTATACTATTTACTTTTCATTCTTTTTAATAGGATAAGGATATGGAAGTAGCGTTCAAACGTACATACGGCCTACCGTCTCCATAAAAAATCATTTTTTATTGTCTCCATACATTATGGTATATTATAAATACATATTTAATGAACATATATTATATGTAAATCATTTTTTACATTTTTCATATGATTAAATCATTATTTATATAATAAAAATAAAATATAACAAGTCAAAACTTACACAAAAAAGTAGGAAATTAACACCTAAAATAGTTAAAATAATTGATGATTATTGAAAAACCGGTAATGATATATTATAAGAAGATCACATATGATATTATAATTATGATTATGGTCATTTTATAATTTATTTACATTCTTAAAACCATTATACATGACGTTAAAGTATGTTCACCCAAAAAGAAAAACAAGGTAATAGATTCTGTCTTAATTTCATTTCATTGAGGAAAATTGTAATGTTATGCATATATTTTTTTTATATGGTATATATAATTCCCTATTTAAATTGAAAATAATGAATAATTCAATATTAATGGAATTTTGAGTTTCAATTCAAATTTTTTCATCTAATATTATTTGAACATAAAGTTAATAAGGGGTAAAGAAATTTCATAACTTAATTAATATTCAGTGGGTTATATTACTTCCTCATTATTACTAATATTCTATGATTATATGTATAATTAATTTTACTATAGATTTATGTTCTTACACTTCTTATATGTGTAATTATGGTTGAAACACATAATCAATTAATTTATTAATTCTCACTTCAATGTTATTATCATTTTAAGGATTTATTTTAAAATCTCATTCAAATCAATATTAGTCATTCTTGTTATTCAATTAAAGAAATTTGTATTATTTTTGTTCAATAAACCCATTAATTTTCTTCTCCTCTGGTTATTCATGAAATTTTTTAATTAATAGTTTTTTTTCACTCTTTGGTACTTCAAATGTTTTATAAATTTTTTTTATGAAAACTCGATTACATTTCAATTTTCAGTTGGAGAAACTATTTTATTCTAAAAAAACTTTTTTCTAAAAAAAATTTGAAAAATTATTTTATCCATACCAAAATGATTTATTCAATAAGTTTTTACCCTTTTTTTACAAATGTTTTTAAATGAATCTTCTTGTCAATTTTTTGACATGGCACTTTTCTAACCTTTTTACCTTGAAAAATGAATCTTTTTTTTTACCGTGTACAACATATATTGTTTAACCTTTAATAATTTCCTTGAAAATTCCATTACAAAACAAAAATAGGAATTTTTAAAGAAATTTTTTTTCAAATTTAATTACATGTAAAATTATTTTCAATGTGTTTTTTAAAATGGAAACTATATTTTCCCCAATAATGTTTTTAAAAATTATTTTTATAGTATTTACATTAATCAATGACAAAAAAAACATTTATTTTACTCCAATTGGGATATGTTGTATTGATACCATCATAATTCTTTCTTTGGATGGTTTAGTATTGGTTTTTCTAAAGATAGTATTTTCATTCTCTTATATGACTCATTTTTAAAGTCCAATTGAAATATTTACTTTCTTTTGATCATTGGGCGTTAAATTTCCCTAATTATCCATATCTTTTATCATTGATAATTATTTTACCTAAATTATATTCCATTTTGCATACTCTTTTTACTTTGAAAGTTATATTATTTACTATTTTAATATCAATAAAGTTTTATCCTTTACTCAATATGGATAATTAATAGGGTAAAAAAAATTAAATTAAAAAAATTATTCAATATAGAAGGAAATATATGTACATGATAGACAAGGGTTAGGGACCAGTTAAAGGAATCACAATGATTCATATGTAGTCTTGTTAGATGAAATAAGTTGGATAACCTAAGCTAATGAGTTTTCACTTATTCCATTTTAAACCATTTAGAGGATATATTTCTATGGTAATGGTGTCATATTCTTAAGAAACATAACATCTAATAATTAAGCATTATCTTTATTTAGAATTCATTTATTATTTTTATCTATGATATTATTACTTTGAAATTATCTATGGATGCACTTTCATTATAATTTTATTGATTACATGGCATGTTTTTTCAGTTATTTACCTTTCCACATTAATTATGCCTTATCAATTTATTTAAAATAGATTGTGTTTCAATTTATTTACCTTTCCATACTACTTATTCACTTCATAAAAAGTTTATTGATTATATGGAATGTTTGTTATGTTATTACCTTTCATTATTGATTATGAACATTGATTCATAATTTATGCCTCTCTATATTACCCTCACTAAGCACTTGAGTTAACCTTTATTTTTTTCCTTTCCCTAGGTATCCCAGAAGTGTGATTAGATATATAGTAAAGGATGTTCTAATTGGGAATAAAGTTATCCAATAAGAAATATGATTTAATTAGTGTATTTACATTTGAAACAAGACTCGGGTATCTATCTGGTTTACCAAGAATAAAAAATTGATCATTCCTTTGTGATACATTTCCTTTTAATCATTCCACTATAATGGTAGTAGAAATTAGTTCTAGGATTTCTATGTTCAGGGTTGTAATTTACCAACCCATGATCCACTTAACTCGTACCTTGAGTTAGTAGGTCACATGTCCTCAACCGAGTTTCCTCGTACTCCATATGTTTCCAACTGGTAGTGAGGGTGTAAAGGTGGTACGGTGGGGAGACTATAACCTCTTATCATAGTGGAATCATGGATAAAAAATAAATATACAAAATTAGATGTTGATAATATAACTAGATAGAATAAGTAAACAATTGTGTAAGTGTAAATAACTAACCAATTGAGTAAATATATCAAAAGCCTCTAATGTTGTCAATACATGGATGCATGGCATGCTTATATACAAAAAGGGTAAAGGGTAAACATGCATAAAATTGTTCTAAAAAAAGTATAAATTAAACAAAAATCTTATCCACTAAATACTTGAGTGAATGCTCAGTCCTCTACTCCTAATTTCTAACTATATGTAAGCATATCAAAAACTTTTAAATGGGCGGTTTCACTTATCAATACATGCATATAGATAATATTCATAGGAACCAAAGGTAGCTGAGTAGAATGTGACATAAAAATCTTAGTAGGACACCACCAACAGTTTATATCTGTAATCTAAGAAATTATAATAACTAAAATGTGTGAAGGTGTAAATATAATAGGAATAGAATACTAAAATAAATAACTAGTCCACTTAGGTTTATGTGGGACACATGGAGGGTCTACCTACTTCGGCTCATTTCTAGAATGAATATCTTACTAGTCTCTTTATATATAAGAATAATATATATATATATAGTTTAATTATATATTTCATCCACCTATATGAACCATGTACATGTGGACATAAGTGGTCATATACCTAGAATACTAGTGACTAGCTAGAACAGGGTGTAGCTCAGACATCCATGACCATTCTAACAAGACTATAAGCTCAAAAAATAGGGTACACGCTATACATCCCAATAAGAGTTTGAGACGTCATTCAGAGCACTCAGGATGGTGATTGATCCATCATGTCATCACTAAAACAAATGAATGTGGTGTATAAAAACCAATTTATAACTAGTGTCAATGGTGTGATATGACAACCTCGACATCTAATGCAAGGGAGCGTGATACCATCATTATCAATGGTCCCTTAACATCATATCAGATCCCTATACAGAATATTATAATTATAACTTCCATGGGGAATTATAGCGCATACATTTATTTTATCCATCCCATATATATAAGAATGTAATTAAGCATATTCCTGTTTATAATATAACATATGAGTAAATATTTGTCATATGTCCCAATAGCCAAGTTCATTTTTATTTAAATAAAAACATTTCTTTAAAAAAATTATATATCATAATAAAAATTAATGAACTTATTATCCTTTAAATTCATTCATTTGACTGATTTAAATGAATTAAATCTATCCCAAATATTATTTTCAATTTAATTCAATCCATTCAATTCCCTAAATAATTTAAATTTAACTCATATGACTTAAGGAGTCCATTAGAAAGTGTCATGTTCATTAATTAATTTTCCTACTTGGTCAATTCCACTGTAGGTTGATCCAAACACCTAATAGGATCCTTGAATTCCAATTATGTACTCATGTATCAAGGTAAAATTAATTTAAAATCTAATCTTGAATAAAATTAGGTGCTCTGAATAATTAATCATTTAACAAAAAATGGTAACTTTGACTTGGAACACCCAAGGGGTGTCCATAAATGAGTTCCAAAAAACCTAACCCACTAAAATTATTTTATAGGAACGTATCTTGATATAGGGATAAATTTGACATAAAGAAATCAATATAATGGGGTTTATTGGGAAAATCTAGCATTCGGCACAAAATTGTAGCTACGGAGCATCAAAACTCAAAGGAAAACTAATCTGACCACCTACCTCAAGGCCATTGATGACTCCTCACTCGATATCAGCCTCATATTCAAAGAGGGTTGGAAGAAATCAGATAACCTTTCCAACACAATAAAAATTGAGAAAATTATCTTGAACCTAAATAGTTTGATGGATACAAATACAAACATAGATTGGAGGTAAGATACTAGAGGATATTATTGTGATTGACCCAATGATTCTGATAGATCAAATATCTTACAATTCATTTGGGAGTTAGATTGATGCATAGCTTGAGGTATTTTTTAGCACAAGGGAGGATAAACCGGAGTCCATTTGTTGGAGGAAGATGAGGGAAAGAAAAGATATATTATAACTTAAGTGAAGGGGAAATTAGTATTTTCACTCCAAAATAAGGGTGCACAGCTTAGGCCCATGGTTTAAAAACGATACACAAACCATAGAGGTATTCTCTATCCCAAAACATAGCAGCACTAAATGGTGTTTCACCTCAGTCGGCATAGTTGCAGACAAACCTTTTGGACTATAGGTGCTTATAGTGTGGAACTGCACAGTTTTAGAGAAACCATGCGGCCCAATATTTTTTCCATTTTCCAAGATCTCCAAGATCCAAACACGCCCAAGATACTCTTGGGACCTTCATTGGGTTGTATTACACATTCACCATGATTTAAAAAAGTGTTCAAATTGAAAAAAAAATGATATATACCTTCATAAAAAGATAGGTTGTTACAACCTCCCCTCCTTAAAGAAACTCATCCCTGATTGGTCCTTCTGATGGTAAATAGGTACTATTATAGAAATGCTCTGGCTGCTGATCTCACATATCAACTTCATATTCATGGGACTTATATTTTACTGAGTTGTGATACCATGGGACTCATACCAAAGGAATGGACATTCCTCATAGTTTTTTCAAGCTCTAATCAAAAATACGCATTGGATACTCCTCAAAGGATGCATCTACATCCAATTAATCTTTATTGGGATGAAATACATGTTTCCAGTGAGTATAGTATTTGTGAAGCATATATACATTAAAGACATCATACATTAACCAGTATCTTTATGGAGGCACCAACAGGTGATACACTACTCTAATCTGTTACACAACCTCAAATGGTTCAACGAACCTCATAATGAGCTTACCCTACTTCTGAATACATCTATGGAAAAACCAAGGCAAGAATCTAAAGAAATCCTGGTCACTGACCTCAAACTCAAGATTTAACTGGATTCTGTTAGCATATGACTACTATCTTGATAGAGCTATCACCATTAACATTCTCATCAACTCGACCTACTCTTCAGTCTCCTACGAGAGACTTGGTCCCATCATAGTTTCTTCCCCTGCCTATTGCCAGCATGGAGGTAAGCGGAAAGGCATGCCATATAATGCTTTATAGGGATCCATCTTGATGGTCACCTGAAAGCTATTATTATAAGATAAATCAATTATGGGAATGTGGTTCTCCCAGGAACACCTCATGTTAAGGACAAAATCATAGAGCCTATCCTTTAACACCTAATTAGTACACTCTATCTTTCCATCAGTCCATGGCTGATAGGACATACTCAGAAGCACCTATGTATATAAGGCCTTCTACAACCCCTACCATAATCGTGATTTAAAATGAGTGTCTATATCAGAATCAACAGAATGAGGAGATCTATAAAGATGTAAAACTTCCTTTAAGTATAAAATTTCTATTTAATATATCTTAAAGGTATCTCACTCATGTTAAAAGTGTTTGACCTTTGTTAGTCGATAAATTATAACCAAATTGTATCATTTACATGAGGTGATCTAGGTATAACAGTCACAAAATACATTGAAAATATCATCCCATTTCCACTCAGGAATAGAAAATGACAATAAAATTTCTAATGGATGCTGATATTCTACATTAACCTACTGATAGGTTAAACACCGAGTGATGAATATGTAAATCTTTTATTTCATACCAGGCTGCAAAAATGGGTGTTGTAGATCTCAATTCATTTTGGTGACACTAGGGTGAACTGCCCATGCTGGGGCATGAAATTTTTGCATCATCTCCAAACTGATGTCTACTAGGACCCATACACAACCATAGAACAATAAGGTTTCATCCCCATGCACTTTACTTATAGATGATGTACTATCTTCCAAGAAAATTTCCCTTATGACAAAGCCTTCTGGATCAAATAGTATTCTCATTCTCACCCATTCCAGAAGAGAGGATATCACTAATCATGAAAAGTGGATAGTTTGACCATGGTCATCTTGATCTTCTATGAGAATCTATGAGAATAATTCCATAAGATTCCACTCACCAACGGATTTCCAAATAGCCTATTTTTGAGTCTTCTGACTCAGAGCATTGGCCAGAAAAAATTCTTTTTCCTAGAATGTAGGAAATTTCACAATCAAACAACTGTAGTTACTCATCCCACCTACACTGCCTGAGATTTAGATCCTTATATGTAATGATTTACTTGAGTATTTTTTTTGTTAGTTTACACCAAAAAATTCTCTCCAATTAAATAGTTTCTCTAACAACATAAGGCATTCACAACTGCAGTGAGTTCAAGGTCATGCATCGGGTAATTTTTCTTGTGAGGCCTAAAATAACAAGACACAGATGAAACAACTCACTCATACTTCATCATAATAGTTCTAATATTGATACCCAATGCATCATTGTATACAGAATAACTCTTAACTAGCTCTAAAAGAATTAATATCAACACTGAAGTCAGTCTACCATTCAACTCCTGAATGGCTACTTAGTAAGCTTCTAAACATATAAATTTCACACCCTTTTTTCTCAAACCCATATCCACCAATTCAAATCATGATAAATCATGGATGAAAAATATGAAATAATAGGATTTCCCAAATAATCTATGAATGTCAAAGAAATTCCTAGACTACTCTTAGGAAACTATAGCTCTCACTTTATCTAGGTCTACTAAAACTCTTGACTTCAAGATAATTTGGCCCATGAAGTGGACATTAATGATCTAAAAGTATAATTTATTGATCTTATCCTAGATCTAATTCTATATCAGATTACTCATAATGATCCCAAGATAGTTTACATGGTCCTATCTGGAGTGTGAACACACCAAAATATCATCAAAAAGGACTACCAAATGAATCTGGATATGGGTGTAAAACCTTATTCATAAGATCCAAAAATATATTTGGTGAATTTGTGAGAGAGAATGACCTAAATAGGTACTCATAGAGACCATAACTTCTCGTGAAATCTATGACAGTTATATCTGAGGAATTTACCTCAACCTGATGATATCTCAACCAAAAATTTATCTTTGAAAACACCTTCACTCCTCAAATCTGGTCAAATATTTCCTCAATTATATATATTGGATGCTGATTCTTTTCCATGAGTTGGTTCAAAGGATAGTAATCCACACCGACCATGACTGCCCCATGCAACCTCTTGGGAAAAAAACTGGTGAACCCTAATGAGAAGTGTTGGGGAATATGAATCCATTAACCTATTGTTGGGAAAAAATCCCTCAAGTTATCACTGAATCATTTTTGAGGTGATTGTGTTTGTTGACAATGTGGACATCTGAGTAGTGATTGTTGACAAAGAAAAACTATGACATACAAATTTGTTGAAAAAGAGGATTTCATGATGGAATGTCGAGTTCAAGAGATGAGTTCAACGATCCATGTTTGATTCAAGAACTTCGATAAAAGGAATGGATGATCTGGAGGCGGTACAAAAGAATAGATACAAGGTGGTTCCGTTTTCCAGTGTTTGCCAAATTTTTGGGCCTGAAAATCGGCAAATGAAGAAAAGTGTTTTTGGCAAAGGGACTTGCGCGCCGAGGACGTGGAGTATAGGAAACTTGCATGCCATATGTTTTTCAAGATCAGAAGATCAAAATATGTCAAAGTAAATAGGTTCGCGCAAGTTTGGGTGTTGGTCGCGCAAGTGTCTAAAAGGAGAGAAGACTTGCGCGCCGAAACTGGGACGCGCAGGTGACTTGCACGCCGTCGCGCAGGGTGGTCATATTGCCTATAAATAATGGACCACCCCTCCTCATTCTTAACTGGATTTCAACTCAAATCTCCCGTCGCGCAGGTGTGGTGGTCGCGCAAGTGGTGTGTGTGGTCGCGCAGGTGGGACTTGCGCGCCAGAGGTTGAAGTTATGCGCTGGTGTTAGAAGTTGTGTGCATGTTGGTAGTTACGCGCCAATATTGGTTTGGGCGTAAAAGGAAGAGAGTCGCGCAAGTTTGGAGTTGAGGAAGCTTGATTTTCACAAGTGTCTGAGGAGGACTTGTGCGCCCGTTGTGACTTGTGCGTTGATACTTGCGCGCCGAGGTAGACTTGCGTGCCAAGTAAGGTTTGTTCCAGCGGTGTTTTTTTTGGACTACGTGGAAGCTGGAAGTTTGCCTGATACCTTTGGTGCAAAGAGATATTCATCTATGGGTGAAAGTTGTACTTCAATAGAGCATCTACAACAGAGAAAGATGCATTCATTCATGCAAATGAAGAGACCTACAGGTCTATAAACTGTGAGTGAATCCCTTCCAAGAGCAGTGAGCTTAGGAAGAGGAAGAAGGTGATCCTCTCCACCGGCAGTGAGCCAGAGAGAGAGAAATAGGGAGTGACCCTTGGGAAAGCAGTGAGCTGACCCTAAACATTGTATAGGCAGTGATCCTGGGCATAGAAGTGATCTTGCCCGAACATTGTAATCCTCAGCTAGTGAAGTTTAGTGGAATTTGGTACGAACCGGCAACTTGTCGGCGTATGCTCCTTAGACGTATCCCTTAGCGGTGAACCAAGTAAAAATATTTGTGTCTGCCTGCTTACTTCCCTGCATTGCATTCAAACCATCATTATCAGGTAAAGGAGACAAGTGATCACAGTAATCACACAAGTGCAAACAAAGTGACCCTTGTAACAAAGAGGTCAAGATCCAGTGGGGCAGAAACAACTTTGAAAAAGAATATCCATGCCCTGATTCACCCCCCCCCCCCCTCTCAGGGTATATAGGCCCCTATTGGCCCTAACACCTATTGATCCTCCAACTACTTCTTGTGTTCTAGATTCTCCATAGGTTCTATCATAATTGGAGTAATGGTCACTGGTGCTTCTCCTAACACTATATTAATGGTAAACTCTACCTTTCAAAACAGAGGAAAACTAGAGAAGTTGTTATGAAAGATGTATCTAAAATACTCCCCCACACTATGAAAGGTAGTGAGTCATAACCTCATAACATCAAGGAAAATCCTAGAAATCTGAGATATAACACTTTCCAACCTTTTCTACTTGGGTCCTACTCATATCTCTCTAACATCTCATTACCCCTTATGCCTTTTCCCAATGCCCTCCAGTGAGAAAAATGTCACCCTCTAATGATAGTAATCAATGTTGGATTGATAGGGAACTAACAAGTCCCTCTCAATGATTAGGTCAAATCCCTTCATATAGAGGAAAAGGAGATTCAATATGGAAGGGAAACTGCCTATCTCAAGAGGAACTATTTAAAACGTCGAACACCTAATGAATAGATAACTAAAAAGGTGAATAGTATCATAATTCCATTGTAGTGCTCGATCTCAAGGCTCAGACTGTAAGTGATAGCCTCAGATATAAATGAGTGAGAAACTCTTATATAAAACAATGAAAACACTAAATTGGAGTCTAATATAATATTACCTTATATAGTATATGGTTTGGTACTCTTTTCCTTCAGCATAGGCATGACTGCATATAACTAGCATGTACCATAGCCCTGATTCACTACCTTAGTCCCTTGAGCAAGCCCACTCTGTTAGCACTAAAAATCATAAGTTTTATTACCTCTGCATAGACTGCCACCTCATCCTGATTAGCTGATGGTATTCGAACTCCCTGACTTGCATGATCCAACTATGCCTGCTCCTAACCAAGGAGTAGGTTCACATCCTCACTATATATTCACCAGAGGAAATATCCTGCAGAAAAAGAGGATATGTATTATCCTACTATATCCTCTACACTCAACTGGATCCCATAAGAACTGAGGTTTTTTGAATCCTTTCTTCCCACATAGGTAATATATCATAAAGTTATTTGTGCGATGAGCCTGACTACTGCTAACCATGCAATTAGTCTAACAATGCATCTTTCTCCCATAAGGGAGAACACTATATGTAGTTGTCAAAATGCACTGAATCACATCATAATCGTCCCTCTAATTTTGATCTTTAATAAGGTCCTTGTTCAGAACTTATAATATGGTAGTCAACCTAAACGTATTAACCTATGTTCATATGGCGTAAAACATCTCATCCTTGAATCGCCTAGAAGTCATAAGATCATCAGTCGCTAGAGTAGAAGTGAACCACTAAAATTATTTGAAATAGCAAGATTTCTCCTTAGATGACATGATCCTCTACTATAGGTTCATGAATTATATAGATCTATTATCCCTATATGTCTAGGTATTGATGTATTCATAGAATGTTGTCTAAAATTACCTTAGGACATATGATGATATTGATATTCTTGGGTGATTTCATCCCACCACTACATGGTCGAATCATGTAGCATATAGATAGCCAACATGAACCTCCACTCTAGAGACATCTCTAGATTCTCAAATTTACATAAGATATCCTCAATATAATATTCTGTAGCATGTGGCCCTTCAAACCTAGAAAAGGTGGGAGGATGTTGCAACTGAAACTCATGAGTCAACTCTACCATTCTTGGGACAGGTCGAACTACTACTTACATAGACTGAAACATTGGTAAGAAGACCTCTAAAAAATAGTTTCCAGTACTCATATCATGAACATGAACACGACCCATATGTGGCTCTATAGAAGGAATCACTAGAGGCCCAGGGCCATGCACCTCAAGAGCATGGATATCACTACCTTCAGGGCGTGCAACCGGATGATGTCATGGTGGAATAATGATAATATTCCAAATGAACACCTCAGAAGAGATTTAAGAAATATATGATATTTTATATAGAAACTAAAAATGGTATAAATTATTATTATAAAATGGTCATTCCTTTTTTCTACTCAATAATCCATGTCTAGGCAGTATAAAAGACCATAATATTCTATATGAATGTAAGATATACCCCACTACCCACTATTATGGTCTGGTTCGGGTCTAGTTATCTATATTAGATCTATACGAGATGGTTTTTTTTAATTTATAATTCATATTAATTTATAATTCATATTAATTTAAATTTATGCTGGTTCAAAAATATAAATTACTTTATAGTGGTTGAATTTGATGGACATAGATTTTCTGATCCATAAGGGACCATAAACCTTACGAACCAAAATATTCCATCCACTTATCCCAGACCACAATATATTCTAGATCATGCGACCAATGGTACATATATCAATGTTCAATAATTGACTGTTTATCTGTCTACTTTAACCTATTATAGAAAATACTTTTAGGTTAAGGCGGACACTTTAAGGGTCAATTATGTTTTCCAATCATTGGAAGAAGTTTTAGCACAATTCAATACATATTAAAGGCATAATAAATATGAAACATGAATATGTATGCTTGGAATAAATGTGTAATCGCAAAATTCATGTGCAATTAATCATATTGTGCCTATGATTATTCATATACTAATTCAAATACCTCATTTAATCAGGATATAGTGAAGAAATAATCATTTCATACATATTAATATCAAAAAAATCAAATCTCAAGTGTGTCACCCAATGGTGAAGTCATATCAAACGTAAAAAGCATAATCAATTATAGAAAATATACATCTCATGTAATTTGTGTTTTCACTGTATAAGGGTTAGCTACATCAAGGCATAGATTAAAATCCAAATCAATTTAACTCCTAGAATCTTATTTAATACACAAATAGTAAGACAAAGGAAAAACCCCCTCTAATACCAATTTTTACGATCCCAACTTGGGATCCACTTAACCTCTTCCCCCAAGATGGTGGGTCACATGGCCTCAAGCGTAAATCACCATACCCGAGAGGCTTCTAACGAGTAGTGAGGTTCTAATGGTGGTACGGTGGGGAGGCTATATCCTATTATCAAATTGTCACAATCGATACAAAATAAAAGAAAAATAGTGGAATAAGATAATATAAATAGACAGAACAAGTAAGAAAGTATATAAGTGTAAATAACTAAGGAACTAATTAAATATAAAAAAAGCCTATAAAAAAGTTAAAATACATGGATTCATGGAATTATAATGTAAAATAGGGGAACATGGGGAATTGGATTTCAAACAATCAATAAAAATTGCACAAAATGAATAAAAATATGCTCCACTAGTATCTTTATAAAATTCTCAGCCTTCTTCTCCTAATCTCCAACTATAGGAATTAATATAAAAAACATCAAAAAGGGTTATTTAACATATGGATACATACAAATAGATAATCCTCTCAGGTCCCAAAGTCATCTCGAGTAGGGTTTGAGATAAAAATCTCTGTAGATTACCACCAATAGAATCTAAATGTAATCCAAGTAGTATTCATAACTAAATAGTTTTCAGGTGTAAACTGAATTGTAAAACAATACTAAAATAAATAACCAGACCACTCAGGTTCATATGGGACACCATGGGGTCTACCTTCTTCAACTCATTTCTATAATGAATGTCTAAATAGTCACTATATATATATAAATATAAATAATATATATATATATATAATTTAATGGTATATTACATCCACCTATATGAACCAAGTATGTGTAGATATAAGCGTCCATATACTTGGAATACTAGATGTTGGATGGATAGGGGAATAACTTAGACATCCATGACCAGCCTAATAAGCCTATAAGATTAAGAAATAGGGTACACTCCCTACATCCCAATAAGAGTGTAAGACGTCATTCAAAACACTCAGCATGGGGAGTGATCCATCATGTAATCACTAAAACAATGAAACATGGTGCATAAATCCCAATGTCAATCTAGTGTCAATGGTATGTGACTTAATGATTAACACCCAATTCAAGGGAGCATGATACCAATATTCTCAATATTACCTTACCATCATATCACATCACTTCAAGTGTAAAATAATTATAACTAGAATGGTTTATTACATCCCATAAATCTCTATTCTCCAACCCATATACATAATCAAGGGAATAAAAATATTCATGTTTATAATATAACACATGAGGCAATATAACTAATATATCCCAATAACCAAGTTTATTTTCATTCATTGAAAAAAATCCGTAAAAGAATTTGATTAGGCATAACAAAATGGAATAACTTTACCATCATTAAAAATCATTAATTTGATCCATTTAAAAGAGAGAAATAAATCATGAGTATTCCTTTCAATTAAATTGAATCTATTCAATTCCCCAAAGCATGGAAATTTAACTTGTAAGGTATAAGGATTCTATCGGAAAGTTTCATGTTCATTGAGGAATTTTCCTACATTTCCAATTCCATTATAGGTTGAGAAGAACAACTAAGGGTTTCCTTGGGTTCTAGTTAAATACTCATATCTCAAGGTAAACATCAATCAAAGAAAATTTGGAAGCTAATTAGGTGCTCTGGCTTATTAATTATTAATCCCAAATGCAAAATTTGACTTGGCACACCCAACAGGTGTCCATAAATGAGTTCAACAACCTATAACCCACTATAGAATATGTGATAGGCATATATCTAGATGAAAGGATCCATTATAAATGTATAACAAAATATAAATAGTATTCATGAAAACATTTAGCATAAAACATGACAGAATAGCTATAGTGCATTGAAACTCAAAGGGAAAACAACATGACCACCTAAATCAATGTTGTAGATGACTTCATTCTTGATATCGACAATATAATTGAAGCTGGTTGGAATATATTTTAGAAACTATCTAATTCCCTAAAAATATGGAAAATGATATTACACCAAAATAGTAAAATTGATATAAAGGTAAACATACATAGGAGATAAAAGACTAGAGGAGAATATCAACAATGATCTAATGGTTCTGACGAATCAATGATTAGACACCGAATGTTGGAGTTAGCTTGGTTCCTTGCTTGAGGGATTTTTTTGATCAAGGGAGGAGAAATATGAGGCCATACACAGAATAAATAAGGGGGTAATAATATATAGGTTATAACTTAAGTGATAGGAAAATATTAAATTCACCCTAAAATGAAGAGGAACATGGTTTTGGAGCACAGTTTGTAAACCATGCACAAACTGTGAAAATCCACTCTTTACCAAAACACGGAAGCACCATAGGGTTGTGTTCCTTGTCCATCATGATATCAAAAAAACCATACGGATTATTGGTTCCTACTATCTACAATCTTAAAGTTTTAGAGAAACTGTGTGGGATGAGAATCTCGGTTTCTCCAAACTGTACAACCTAGTCTTTTAATAATGTTTTCATAAACATTGGGTTCCAAACAAGCCTCAGACTCTCCTGGGGCCTTTTTAGGCCACATTACAACATTACCATGATTTTAAAGGGGGTTCAAATTGGAAAACAAATGATATGTACCTTCATGAAAATATGGGTCTTTACGAGGGATCTATAGTTGGTATAAAAGGGAGGTTTAGTAGAAACCATTGGAACTATATTTATGAAAACATAGAATATAGAACATAATATTAAGATAGAATTTGGGGATAATTATTGAATAATAACCTAATGTTTCAATTAGATAGAGATTATATGGTTTTCCTAGAAATACATCTCGGTCTGGATATTATAAGTTGATGTGAATCTGGAACAAATGTACCTAGAGGTAATAACTCTGGGTGGGTTTTTCAGGCCTGATTCAAGGGTAACCTGGTACACAACAAGCATCCTTACTATGAATCTGGTTTGACACTCCAAGGGGATATTCTTATGATAATTCATATTTTCTTTACAACCCATTATGAAGGATTTTAATATATAATAAAAATAAAATAGGTTTAACCAAATCTGTTTAACATTTAAAATAATGCGTCATGATTTAGATATCATTTAATTATTATATGTTTTCTCCCTATGAATATAATTACTCACACTATTCTTTCTAAATATAGTCAATGGGTGAAACCCAAAGGATTCAAGTTGACATTAGAAATGAAGGACAAGGTGGTGACAATGAGGAACCAAATGGGATGTTGAAAGGAGTGAAATATATTTTGGTAATTCATAATAATATTTCTCAAAATATTATTAACAACATATACCTTAACCAACTTCTAAACTCACTAGAAAAAAATAAGATAGAGGCTTCAAAGAGGTCGAGTGGTGGAGACCATGGAGAAAAGAAGGATAAGATTCCATCATGTAAGAAATGTGGAAAAAGAAACCTAAGAAAGTGTCTCAATTTAATGGGGAAATTATTTTTGTGTGAGAAGGATGGACATAAAAATATTAATTTCCGAGGAAATTGATTAGTATTATGGAAGAAGATAAATCTCATCCTAATGATCCATTTATTGTTCGTTTCCTTAATTGTTGGGAACTTGGGAATTACCCAAGTCAATTCCCTCTGATAAAGGATAATCTACGTACCAAGGGGGAACCTATGTAGAAATAAAGGGATGAAGTTTAAATGTATTAATTTTTTTATTAAAAACCATACTTATATATAAATTTAATGACAAAATTTCATGGATGTCAATCATATTTATTTAGGAAATTATAATAATATATATTAAAATAGAAAAACATCATATCGGGTGAAAACCCATCAAATCATGGAAGGTGGGGGGCTTGAACCCATGAATTAATGATGATAAGGGTTTTAGTAATACCACTATCCTACATGATGTCTTGGTTAATGTGTAACAATTTTTAATTAAAAAATTTGATCAATAAATGATAATGATGAACCAGTGGTATCACTTTTGAGGTCTAGAGATTAATGTATTAACCATATTAGTTTTGTAAAATAGTTAGAGAAAAATATAAACACTTTTTATGGATCTTAGAATTTTTAAAAAGTAAATTATAGTGCTTCATAAATTAAAAAAATTAATTTTATGATATCTATTGCATGGGGTAAGGGATGAATTAGAATTTGATTGAAGCACAACCAAAAGATGAAATTGTTTATATGAAATTGAATCATATCAAGTAAGAAAATTTCATTATATTCTAGTTCAATAAAATAATTCCACAACATTTATAAAATGATTTTAAAAATGTTATCCAAATACATACATTTTTTGAGCTGATGGTATTTTAAATCAATATTGATTTATGGATTTATGTCCCTTAACATTCCCTTTATCATTCACTTGTTTAATATCGGTGACCTCAATCACTCCATTTAATCATTTACACTTTTCCTCCATGTCCATATTTTCACATTCAATTAATGCTCTCCTATAATGAAACCTAGTTATGTGTTATTCTAGGTGACCTTTGTACTTCTCATACTGTCTTAATTATAGGATTTTTTATAAACTCTTTTTCATGTGGGTCTTTCAACAAGGTAGTTTTAAAATATCAATCCCTGGATTACTAATATCAAGTTAAAATTTAAAGGATGCAATTTAATTAATGTGGGGTGAATGTAAGGCCCCGTAATTCTAATATAAGAACATAGTATTCGATAGAGTGTGTGACATGAAACACCATGTGTATAAGGTAATATAACATCACAAAAAATAATATATTTTAAATATTTTAAAATTAATTTAAAATATCTTATATATTTAAATGCACATTTTACTAAGTTAGCATGCATTACACACATTAAATACTTTCTTTAAAATATTTCATTACACTATGGATGAGTTTTATCAAATATTATTAATATTAATATTTCATATAACAAGATATAACCTAAAATATAAATTGGAAGTTATGAATAAGATTAACTAAATTAATAAAATATATGTTTGAAACAAATATAAAAAATTTTCATTGGTAATCAATTTCTTAGAAAATATTTTAAAAACAAATTGATTATAAATAAAATGTTTTTATAAAAAAACTATTTTTGTGCTCCCAAATGTGTTTTTATTAATAAATTAAATTATTATTTATTATGGAATGGTATTATTGAAATATTTATGTTATATATTTGAATAAATATTTTTTACATTCATCCAATAGACTTTATATGCATAATAAAATAACAAAAAAAATATAGCATACAAAAAGCTATATATTTATAAAGGCAATTTTATAGCCTTTTAATGGTGCACCTATTTTTAAAAAAATTGGAAATTTTTTAAATTTTATTTTTAAAAATAAAAATTATTATTTAAATAATAATTTCAAAATTATATTATGGTGTTTTTTTGGTATTATTCTTTAAAAATTCGTTTTTTAATAAATAGTGGAAAATGCGGAATTTTAATTGAAAACTGCGTTTTTTTCTAATTTATTTATATAGTTAAATTTTATTTAAATTTTTATAAAATTTAAATTATATCAATTTTATATTTATATTAAACTAATAGAGGTCATTTTAATCAATTTCATATTGAAATTTGATAAGAAAACATTTCAATCTTTTGAACATTTTTACTTTATAACACATCATTGTCATTCTTTCTACATGATTAATTTTAAAATAATTTCTTCCAATTCATTTATTTTGATTTAAAAAATATATATACATATTCTTGAATGAAAATAATTTATAATGTCTAATAAGTTCAACTTATTTTTTTACCAAAAATGTTAGTGAATATCATTAAAATTAATTAATGTGATTAAGGTAAAAATAAACTGAACAATGGACTAAACATTGAACAAAATAAAAAATGACTTACAAAAATGTAAAAACCTATTAGATGGAAATATTTAGACCAAATACCCCATATATATCTAATTTTTTCATTATTGGATCCACTTGGCATGGGAAAATGAGGGTGTAATTTCTTCTTTCAAACATTTACAATAATGTCACTCATTATCCACTATAAAAAAGAAATAACCCCTCCTACTTACACACATATCAAATAATTTTTCTTATCCAAACTCTATTAAAAAAATCTCCAAACTTCCCTACCCTAATTATATAATCCTAACTTTCAACATAAATAAAACAAAGTAAGTTTTTAGGTATAAACCAAAAGGAGTTTCCCAAATAAGAGGTAATGTTTTTCAATAATCACTTTTGTTTCTTTTACTTATCCACCCATTAAATTATTTTCATATCATGATAATAAAATTACCTATGTAAATTAAATATATTGATATGATTTTATTATAATATTCTTACCTACACTTTCACACAAATCCATTATAAATGAGATACACAATCATCATTCGTGTCTACGGCAGACTGCCGCCTCACGAATCGATGTCAATCGTTCTTCCATTTACCACATTTTAAGGTTGTAAATAATTATGTACTTATAGTTTATATATAAACTATATTATATTTATAATTTATTTATGCTTTTTTAATTAATATATTTTTCAAACCATCAGGATTTCCATTTTTTTGGAATGTGATAACATTGTTTGTAGACGTGTGGATTACCGCCTCTCAAAGCGATGTGATTCATTCACACTATAAATTAAATGTATAATAGATAATTTTAATTAAAATATTTGATATATATGATATAATTATTACAATTTATTATAGTACACAAACATACTATTTAATTTTCATTTTTTTAAATGTGATATGGAAATTGAAGTGGTGTCCATGCATATGTACCGCCTACCGTCTCCATGAATGGTGCATTTAATTTCTTATATCCAAAAATTATGGTTTATTTTAAATACAAATATAATGAAGATATATGATATTTAAATAGTCTTTTCATCCTATTTATGATGAAATCATGATCGACATAACAAGGACAAAAAATAACAAGTAAAAACATTCTCAAAAAACAAGAAATTAAAATCCAAAATAGTAAAAATAATGAATTATTATTAACAAACGAATAATATAATATTATAATAACATAATATATGATATTATAAAAATGATTATGGTTATTTTATAAGTTATTTACATACATGAAAACATTATACAGTAGGTTACTGTGTGTTCACCTGAAAGTAAACGCCTAGTAAGGGATTTCACCTTAATTTTATTTCATTGAGGCCTATTTCAATGTAATGAACACATTTTTTTATATAGTGTATATACTGCCCCTATGGAATTTAATATCCTAAATAAATCATTATTAATGTTATTATGAGTTTAAATTTTAATTATTTCATCTAAAGGTATTTTAACATAAAGTTTCAAAGTGAGAATAAATTTTATAACTCAATTTCTTTTCCTCGGGTTATATTAATTCAATATTGTCATAAATATTCTATGATTATATATATAATTAATTTGAATATATATTGTTTATTTACACTTAATATATATAGATTTAAATTGCATACACATAATCAATTATTTATTAATTCTCACTTCAACGTTATGATCATTTAAGGTTTTATTTCATAATCTCATTTTAATCATTATTTCTCATTTTTAGAATTCCATTAAATGAATTTATTTGATATTTTTTAATAGAAACATTATTATTTTCTCCACTAGTTATTCATGAACATTTTCATGTAATAGTACAATTTTCCACTCTTTACTACATATAATGATTTATAAAATATTTGTATGAAAACCTACATTTATTTTTCCCTTTAGTTAATGGACCTGTTTTCTTCTAAAAACCCTATTTTCTAAATAGGTTTTCAAAAAAATTAAACCAATACAAAATTATTTATTAATAAAAAATTTACCATTATTTTCCTTGATAAATTTTTTCAAAGTAATCTTTTTTTCACTTTCTAAACAAGGATCTTTTCTGTCCATTTTACCATACTATAAGAATATTTTTATACCTTGTATGACATGTACAAAATTACCCACCATCATTTAATTAAAGATTAATTTTCATGTTTAAAAGGTTAATTGTTAAATAAATATTTTTTATAAGTGATTTTTAAGGAAAAGGATTTTTGAAATGTTTTTCAAAATTAAATTAATATTTTCCTTAAAATTTTATTAAATGATCTTTGTATAATATTTCAATTCATCAAAGGAAAAAACACTTTATTTTACTCAAATTGGGATCTATTATCTTGATACCATATTTATTATTTCTCTAGATGGTTTATGATTTTTTTTCAAGGACGGTATTGAAATAAAAATCCTTGGATCATTTTTATAGTCCCCATTAAAAGTTCACTTTCCTATGATAACTGTACATTAAAATTCCCTAATTATATATATCATTTATAATGAATATGTTTATTACCTAAACCCTATAACACTTTTTCATATGGTGTTTACTTTGAATGCTATTTGATTTAATGGGGAAATATCAAAAAATCTATATCATTTAATCAATATAGATATTTGATAAGGAACATCTTTTTAATTAAAATGGTTATTTGATATATGATGAATGCTTTGGAAATGCAAGACATGAGTTGGGGACCGGATAATGTAATCCCCATGATGCATTGATAGTATCATGATATAAAATCGTTTGGATAGCCTAAGATAATTTGTTATCACATACTGTGTTTTGAACCATTTAGAGGATAGATCATTATGGTAAAGGTATCATGTTCTAGAGAAACATGACATCCAATAAATAAGAACCTCTTTTATTGAGAATTAAATTATTATTATTATCCATTAGATTATTTCCATTACATTATCTATGGATGAACTTTCATTCTCATTTTATTTATTACATATAATTTTTGTTCAGTTATTTACCTTGAAGTAATAATTATTCATTATCCAGTAATTAAAAATTGAATTTGTGTTATTTTAATTACCTTTCTATACAGTTTATGAACATCCTAATCAGTTTATAGATTATATCACAGGTGTGTTAAATTATTACCTTCCCATATTCATTATTCTCATTGATATGTTATTTTTTCCATTTTACATTACCCTTATTGAGAATTTGATCCCACCGTTATCTTTTTTCCCATGGAATCCAAGAAGTGTACTAAGAATGATATGCAAGGATATGCTAAGTGGGAATAAATTTATCCTCTAAAAACAATATTTTGTAATTAGTGTATTCATTTTTTATACAAGACACATGTATGTATCTATTTTACCAATACTTCTAAACAAATTGGTTATTTGGTATGTATTTACTTGTAATCATTCGAATGTAATGATATTAGACACTAGCTCTGGGCCTTCTAGGGTAAGGGCGCTACACTATTTTTTCAGACAATTATTATATTAATCAAGACTCTAATATTTGGTTTCATGAGACATATTTCTAAGATAACCATATTATAAACACTTTCAAAATACATTAAATAATCCCTTAAAATTTGTGAAGAAACTAACCTGAATACCCTCTCAGATGGGTAACCAACCTGAATTTCCATATACCTGAAGGGCATTCATGATTGCTTTGGGCTAGTGACTAGAACATAGGAATCATCGAAAACCAAAAGTGATTATTTATACCAACTTGAAACAATATAAGAGAATATATATATATTGGAAAAAATAAGATTAGATAAATATATTCCATAATTAAAAGAAGATGGTGTAAATGATACAACTCAAAAGTAGCCATAACATCCGAATATACAAGTCCAACAACAAAGAAAAAAATAAAACATGAAATTGACTAATCCATGTGAGACTATGGGAAACCTTCCACAATTACACAACCAGGTACCCAAAAATAGATGATCTAAATCCTCATGGCACTACTATGGAGCCTTTCTTTTTCATTTATCATAAGACACAAAAATTTCTACACATCACTAAAGGGGTGCGTTGTGTGCGATCTAACAAGCATAGTAGTTTCCCACAAATTTGTTTCATAAATAATCTCTATAAATTAATATAAACATTCTCAAATTTAAGTAAAAAATTCATGATATGTAGTTAAACATTTTTTATCTTAAAATTATTGAAAAACTTTTAATTTTTCCTTCTTCAACATTTCTAGATAAATCTAGGTATAACAGATTAAAATAATTTCATATACCAAGTAGTCATATGAATTCAAAGAAAATCATGTATCAAATATCATATCAAAAGAACTAGAGCATAATGTAAATATAAGAAGCTAAAATATTAGGTAACATCATGTCAAGGATCACTATAGAGCATGCTAGTAGACTGTTTATACCACAATAAATGACTAGTGCACATTCAATTCTATATAACACGGGATCGATGTTCAAAGAAAAACCACATTAGTTAATTCACCAACAAATTTATTGATATATTCTCTATAATAACATACCAAGGTAAAAGAGGAACACAACATGAACAACCCCCCCCCCCCGATAATACATGAATGATTTTTATAAGATCAGCCTTCCACCTATGTACCTAATAATTCCTAAGTTCTCTATTTTACAAACCATTTAATAAAAAACATTCTTTGAAAACCAATTCATAATTCCATTTCACAATAATTTGAAAATACCCTTTTCTTTTACAAAAACTAGGGTAAAACTATATTTTATCAAAAAAACTCTTTTTCTATACACACAAATCAACAAATTAATAATTCCATTTCATTTATAAAAGAATTTATAAAATTAGCATAATTAATTTTAGCAAACATTGGATGGTGAAAGAACCTCATACCTCAAACTCGGGTTACACATGCCCTCAATGGAATCAACTAACATGGAATAACAAAAATACAACAAAAGAGGCCCTAGTATCAATCTAAATGTGTCAAAATCCATTCAATTTAGAAAAAGTGGTCGATGTAGAGGATAGATCTACATACCTCAAAGAAACTTCCATGACACACCACAACCAATACAAGGGCTAACATGCAGATAGTGGTCATTCAATGGATCTAGAAGGAATCAATACATTTAGTCCCTGAATCAGTGAATCTATTACCATATCACATCGGGGATACTGTAATTGAATTCAATGATAAAGAATAAATTATTAGTCAACCATAGAAATGCACCAGAACAATAATGATAATCAATCACTAAAAAAAATTATATGAAATGAGTTGATTTCTACAAAATCACCCATGAGAGACTATAGTTTGAAATTAAAGGGGTATGTAAGTGAATTAATAAATAAACATTCATATGATGAGCTACACTCAAAACCTTAAAGGATTACATGGTGTGTAATCCCTTTTTCACGTCATGTAATCTACAAAAACCAAAAATATCGAAATACTTATCATCTCAAGTTAAAAATTATTATTTTATCATTACATAGCATTAAATATATTTTCACAAAATGTATTCTTCACACCATGTACCAGTTCATGGAATCTTCTCAACACCCATTACACGATGAGTAAATACATTACGTATTGTGAAAACTTATTATGCCCTCTATGATGTTCACATTCTATAAATAACTAATTTCGGATACCTAGTGACCAATACATGGTGTTTGGTCACATTACACGGTGTCTAAACACATTCCATGACTTTTATTTCCCCAATAGTGAGTAAAAACCCATATTCTAATAAAAAAAATATCACTTGAATTTTCTGACCTCTGGAAAAATTCTAGTAACCCTTTAATATGTTTATTTTAGGACTCCATTAATTCAAACAAAAATACATCCCTAAAATTTAGGTCTATTCCCCAAAAAAGGGTCTCCTTCCTTAGGAGTCCCAACAAAAACCCAAATAAAGAGGTAAATGACATGATATAATAGAAATTTTAGAAAGTTGAAATAGGATGTTAAAAATTACTCATGATAATAATTTCATCCTTATGAATTAATGTGTAATAATGATGTTTGGATAAGTTGTGAGGCCACTAATCCCTCATCAGTGAATCATGCTCCCAAGTCTCATGAGAATATTCTCCCCCACCAATAGCACTCTGAATAATACAATTGACTTCCCACAAAAGAAGTTCACTTGAGATTCAATGATATCCATTGGCTATTCCATAATATAAAATTTCATTCTCTAACACAATATCTTCTCAACCATGAACGTGAGAAAGATTGAGATGGTATTTATTGATCTATTATATATGGAAAATTCCATGAATATATGTCAAATAAACTACAAATTCCAATCGATAAGAAACCTTACCAAGACGAGTAGTGACCTTAAACTATCTAACATATATTGATTCCATGTTTCCTTATTTTATAAGACAATTGTGACCAAGATGAAGAAAAGCAATCATTAAAACTCGATAACCAATGGAAAATTCAAAAGGAAGATATCGATTATTCATATATGATTTTTTCAACTCTAAGATATAACCTGACACTAACATATATCATAAATCCATTCCAAAATCTCCAAAACCAGACTTAGTCTCACCAAATAATCCTTTCCCACTACTATATATAAAATAGGTGATCCTCATAGGAACCCATAAAAAGACACCAAATGATCAATTACAATATAAAAAAATAAATATTGTTATGAAAAAAACTACTAGTCCAAGATGGATATCCAATAATTCACCAATATCAAAGACATATACAAGAATAAATTCCCCAATAATCTAAATAGAATCTCCTTATGACCATCTATCCATAGAATATAATCTTTTCTCAATATGTTTGGAGTTCCCATTTCCTTGTAGAGAATCCTCCAGAACCTCAAAGTAAAAATAGGATCCCTGATTGAACAATGGAAAAAAGCAACCCCATATAACCACATGATCTCTTGAACATACAGCTTACCAAGATCATCAATTTTATTAGTATTCGTAATCTGAATGAAATGAGCTGACTTTTTTAACCTATCAATTACCCCACTAACAGCCTAGCTCCATCAGGTGGGCTAGGAAAATCCAAAAAATCCCATGTACACCTCATCCCATTTTCAAATAGGCATTAGAAGAGGATAGAGAAAACTATAATGTTTGAGACTCTATTACTTTGTCTATTGGTATGTTTAATAGTGTCAGACATAATATGAAATGCCACACTTCATATCTGGACACCAGAATCACTATAACATATCATAATAAGTCTTTTTATTTTTAAGATGAATGGACTATGAATAACTCTAAAAATTATACAAACCCAATGTGCTCACTAATTCAGGGATGACAAAAAAATTCCCAAAATGGATAAATCCATTGAAATAGAGAGACTAACTAGAAATAGTCTCCCCGCTATATATGGTTTACTAAATTCCTCAGAACACGTCATCTTTTTTTCTGAATCTCCATAATAGACTAAAGGATAGATCACTTTTCATGACCCTTCCTAGATGGGCCCATGTCATGACTACCATAAGCTTTCCTCTGATAGGCCATGTGCTGGAGACTAGCATTGAGTAGGCATATCCCACAAATGGTAGGCATTTTCCTAATTACCTGTACACACGCACACATCTCCAAGCCCAAAATTAGGAAATTTAAAAACACTATGTAAACAATGCATTCTACACTAAGATACTAACCACAAAGTACAACTGAATAAAAATTGGAAAGTAAATACAACCATAATAGAAGACCACAAAAAGAAAATTCTAACAAAGTGAATACAAAAGTTATTGAAACTCATCCACCGAAAACCCTACCATAAGGGTAGTTGTAGGATAGCTTCTTGAAGTACTAGGAGTACAACATGTTTTTTTGATCCCTCTAAGAACCACCTAGTATTAGTCCACCAAAACTCTATCAAAGTAGTGATCTTATTCACAATACAGGACACATGTGGGAAATGCCTATGTAGAGCTGAGTAAAACAATAATCAGTGGGACACCCCAAAACCACAATGTTAATACCACTAGGAAACACGAAAAGTATAACACATAGTATACCACAAAAGAAACACAAAAAATATACCAAAAAAGAAATTCATGAAGTACACAATAAAGGGAACACATGAAGTATACCACAAAGGAAACAGATGAAGTATAGTCAAACTGGTCAGCTCACCAAGTGATAAGTCTAAATCACAAAGAGAAGGTTTTCCTATTTTAGTCCATAGATCTCCCAGTTTTGATGAATCATAATGTTTCAATGGCACATAGAGAATTGATGGCGTATATAGATTCGATGACATAGGGAGTGCCGATGGCGCATGTAACGTCAATGGAACATGAAGAGTCAATAGTGCTCGAATCACCAAGGGTTCCTAGAGCGTCAATGGTGAATGGAGTGTCGATTGATCATCGAGAATTGATGGAACATAGAGAATTGATGGGACATGTAGCTCCCAAGTCATGTTGTTAGAGAGCCACATAGTCTCTAAGAATACATACTCACATCCTGCCATATAATTCTGCTCATAGTGCACTTGTACTAGGGGAACCTAATCCTCAAGACAAAAGGGTCATATTCTAACATTCAAAAAGACTCGATTAGAGTATATCAAAATTACCATCTTGCCACAAGGGTCCCAACACCACAAACATCTCATCAAACGAAAACATGATTTGAAAGATATGGGTATTTTTTGGAAAAGGTATGACCTGAGTCTGATCCGAGTCTAATCCAACCTGTCGGACCCAACCCAACCCTTCGACCAGTCTAACCAGGTTGGGATGACCCGACCTGATCTGTTTTCAACTAACCCAACCCAGTCTGACCCAATTTGACTAACCTAGCCTGGTTTGGCCCGGCCTGAACTGACTCTTTCTAATGGATTGTTGGGTCCAGCCTGGTCCATTCGGTCGGTCCCACCGCATATTGTCTTGTTGGTGTCTTCTATACGTGGATCACCCTATCCACATACCTTGGGTCAACATGGATTCATTCATACTTTCATATATCCGACCCACATCTTCATAGTCTGGCGGCATCGCCCTATTGTGGGCTCCCTCTGACGTGGCTTTGAACCACATCCTACTACAGCCGTCGGGGCCCCCTAGTCACTGCCAATGGCCTCCCCTTCCATTCACTCCCACATGGTCTATATCGGACTGCATTCCACCTCTGTCATCTGCCACCTTACCAGTGTCCCATCCTACTCTGCACTCTGCCAAACAAGGCCCTCATTAGGCTGCTACTACCACCGCTGTCGACCACCCCACTAGAAGCTGGTCGCTACCTCATGTTATCCTTGGACCAGCCCCATCAAACAGGTCCTACCCTCACTGTTTTCCACCCTGCAGGTGGTCTTCCATGTGTTGCCGTATGCCTCCTCATCACCTAAACCATAACACATTTCAGCCGCACCTCTGTTATTCCATCATGGGGTAAAACATTCTATCTCGGACCATTACACTGTGGATCAGGGGTGCAACGGTTGATCTTTTGTGTAAGGGTATTAAGTGAGAAGAACATACAAAGAACACTATATATTGATGGGTATATATGAATCAAATGAATGCCCAATGAACTGATCTTGGCCTTGTTTGTGTCGGCCTTGATCTGTTCATGTTAGCAGATTCACAAAGAAAAATCAACACGTAGATCAAATCCCCATTGAAACCCCACAAGAGGAACACCCATTCTAAAATATATCGAACCATAGATCAACTTGTTCATTATTTGGTATGTGTTCTTTATTTTATATAATAAGGGGAAAGGAAATCAAAATGATAATCAACATTGTACCTCATGGTTGAATCAGTCGTTGATGAACAATAGAGGTCTTTGTAATCGTTGATCCTTGATTCACCAGCATTCATCATTAAGAAAGTTTCTTTTCATACCTCAGAGGAATTCCAAGGTTATGGTTATAACCCTAAATTTCCTAACAAAGGTTCCATTAAAAAGAAAAACTCAGATTCATCCAATAAAATATTTTTATTAATATATTTTAATAATGGTGTCGTTCAATTTCTAACTCTTATAGTTTACCCATTTTAGTCAATTTTAATCTCCTTGTAAGGTAAAGTCTCTCCTATGAACACAATAGTGCCCTTGGATTTCTGATTTGGGCACCCGATTCAAATTTATACCCATTTTAAAGAAAAATTTCTGGTGTGCTTTATTAAAAGCATAACATTTTTTATCATATAATTCCAAGCACACCGAGCCTTGGAATCTCACCTCATTTCACTTCCTAGCCTCGGAATTTTCCCAATTAATTTATAAAAATAAAACCAGAGAAAATACGATTCATTACATTCTCACCACCCAAGGGATTTATGTCCCTAAAATCCAAAATAATGGCTACTCAAAAAGATGAGGTTACTGAGCATAAATCTGATCTTCCTGCTCCCAAGTACTCTCCTAGATATTTCTATACTGCCACTGAATACACTCTAGAAGAATCGAAAACCCATGAATGAACTTTCCCTCTTTATCCTCGGTCTCTAATCAGTACTTCACAAAAGTCATCTCATCTCCAATGTCCAACTCGCCCCAATGAAAGACATGCGATAGATAATTCACGTACCTCCTTAGCTGCGTCGCATGGAATACATCATACACCTGGTGCAACATTTGGTGTAAAGCTAGGTGGCATGCCACCTCACCAACTATACTCAGAATCTGAAAAGGGAATATGTATCTCTGAGATAACTTGTTACCCTAACCAAATCTTTACAATCCCCGTCGAGGTGATACCCTAAGCAACACATGGTACCCCTCCCCAAACTCCAAAGGCCTCCATATCCTATCACTATATAACTTCTTCAAGCTCTTTGAAACCCCCATCCACTCTCGGATTATTTTCACCTTCTGAGTTGTAGCTCTCACCAACTATAGAACCATGATTCTCCTAAGTCTTCCTAGTATAGTGATGACCTTCATAGTCACCGATACAAGGTCTCAAATGGTGTCATACCAATGGAGGATTGATAGTAGTTGTCATATGAAAAATCCACTGGTGGTAGGTGATCCTCCCAACTATGGTCAAAGTCTAGGATACAAGCATGTAGCATTCCCTCAAGAACCTAGATAGTTCTCTCTATCTATCCATCCATTTGGGGATGCAATGTTGTGCTCAAGCACAACTGCGTCACAAATTCCTCTTGTAATCCCTTCCAAAACTAGGATGTGAAATATTCATCACAATATGAGATTATAATTTATGGAACTCTGTGAATCCAAACAATCTTATGCACATAAGGAATCCCAATCACTCTAATGAACTCTACTAATGGATCATTAGGGAATGGGTGACATGGTGAGTTGGTCAACGATCACCCATATGGAATCATGCCCCTGGGTATATGTGGTAAACCCATCATGAATTCCATCGAAATCCCATCCAAATTTCACTATGTCACCTCATGTGGTTGGGTCAAGCCTATAGAAACCTGGTTCTTAGCCTTCACTTACTAACAATTGAGTCATCGAAAAACAAACTATGCCACTTCCTTCTTCATCTTGGGCAATCATAACAGACATCAGAGGTCCTAATACATCATTTCCACTCCTGGATGTACCGCCAAGTGAGATGTATGGAAGTCCCTCAAGACCCCCTCCCGCAACCTCACTAGTACTATTGTGCGACCCCTAAAAAGAATTATTTTTTCCCACATATTGAATATCCATCAAGGGAATGACCCATGGACAAATGAGAATGTCGTGTCTCACTATCGATATACCCAAGTTGTGCCTCCCCGAATCACTGTAGGCGTGGAGGGGTGATAACCATCGACTGGAGGTAAGATGATCCATCACCATCCATAAAGGATATCTACTATGAAACCAACTTCTCCTACACCTCACTCAGTAACTACAAGTTGGATGTCCTGCTGATAGAATCCTCCACTACATTCCCCATCCCAAGAGTATAGACAATCTCAAAGTCATAGTTATGGAGGAACCCTATACATCATCTCTATCTCAAATTAGATCCTTTTGATAGAAGATATAATTTAGTCTCTTGTGGTAATATTAGATGGTAAACTGCTCACCCATAAGGTAGTGTCATTGTATCTTCAATGTGAAGACTAATGCTGCTATATCAAGATCATGGGTCTTGTAGTTCAGCTAAGGATTCCTCAACTAGAGTGAACCATAGGCAATCACTTCATTCCCCCACATCAGGAAATAACCAATCCCAGTCCATGATGAATCTCATAACACTATATACCCAATTCCCTCCTCTGTTAGTCTCAATATGGGATCACTCATCAACCTCTACCTTATCTCCAGAAAGCACTGCTAGAACATCTCTGTCCATACAAAGGGATTCCCATTCTGTGTCAAAACCATCAAGGGTGTTGCTACTCTGGAAAATTCATGTAAAAATATCTAATACTACCCATCCAAACCTAGGAAACCCCACACCTGGGTAACACTCTTGGGTGGATCCCATGAAAGTTCTGCCTCAATCTTCTCTAAATCTACTAAAACATAAGCCTCTGAAATGATGTGTCCTATAAAGTTGACCTCCCTAATCTAGAACTGACACTTCAAGAGATTACTATAAATATGGTGCTCAAAGAGTGTGTCAAAAACCATCTTCCAGTGAATTAAATGCTCTTCCTCAGACGCCAAGTACACTTGGATTTCATCAATGAAGACATGATGAACCAGTATATGAAAGGTTAGAAGATTATTTTCATGAGTCCCATGAGCATTGATGTGGTGTTTGTCTTTCCAAACGATATAACTAATTACTCATAGTGGTTGTACCAACATCAAAATGCTATCTTTAGTACATCCTCATCTTGTACATGAAGTTGGTGATAGACAGATCAGAGGTCTATCTTCAAGAACCACCAATGCTCCCTTCAGTTGATCGAAGATGTCATCAATCCTCAGTAGTGGATACATATTCTTTGT